>JACSVZ010000026.1:2068731-3268731 GCA_014706295.1 Lycocorax pyrrhopterus obiensis
TTCTCTGGGCACCCTGTGCCAGGGCCTCGCTGTAAAAAAAAATCCCATTATTCATCGTGCTGCAAGTCAGGAGCGAGACCCCCCCCAAATCATGAGTCAATTCCCTGGAGATGTTTTCCCACCTGGCAGAAACCAAGTGGGAGCGAGTTCAGGTCCGTTATCCACCTGCATCCCACCGCAGCAAACTGGGAACTGGAACTGGGAGGGCTCTCAGCCCAGCAGAGAATTTGGAGTCTCTATCTGCTGCTCGTTCGAGGAGCCAGGTGGGTTTTCCTCCTCCTAAACTGGGATCTGCTCCTTCCCAGCCGTGCCTCGGTGGATGGTCCTGCACAGCCAGGGACAGGCAGAGCTGTGGGTGACAGGTTTGTGACTTTGGGACAAAAGGCTTGCAAAAATAACAAAACAGAACCAAATTAACATCCCTCCCTGCCCCACTTAGCATTGGAGATCATTCCCATAATGATCCTTCTCCCAGGCACTTGGGTCCCAAACCCACCAGCAAAAACGGGAATCTCCTCCAGGCTCTCAGCTGATCCTTCCAACCAAAGGCTGCCAGGGAGGGGACCCGTCTGAAAGTCACCAGCTAAAATCTGCTTGGGACTGAGAGCCAAAGGACTCAGCCTTGGGGATCTTCCCGAATTATTGACGATCCAATAGTCCCAATCCAGCAGCACCTGCAGCCTGGGATCACCTGCACAGGGGCTGCACAGCTGGGCTGGATGTTTCAGGCTTTGAAGTGCTTGGAAACAGCCCCTGATTTCCTTGGATTTATACAAACAGCAAGGCCGTGGGCACACCCAGTAAATCCACCCCGAGTGGTATCAGCACAATCCGAGATAACCTGGCACCGGGCAGATAAATGGCAGGAAAATCACCTCACCCCTGTGCCAAATTCCTGCCTTTCCAGCCCTCTCCATCCTGTTGTTTCCAAGTGGGTGGGGAAATCGAGGAGCTTTGCAGCAGCACTGAATGTCAGACATGGGAGCTTGGGAACAGGGGGAAGTTGTGTGCTTATCTTCAATATTTAATAGATATCGAACTCTGGTGAGCTGGGAATGACCAAACTAATAAAAAAAACAGGGATGGGGATCCTGAAAGCATCCTGGCAAAGGGATTTGTCCCTCCTGCCACACTGGGAAGGGTCAGCACAGCCCTGAGTCCATGGGACCCGCAGGGTGACCGGCCTTTCAGGATTGCTCACTGCAAATGAGAGCCAAACTGGACTCCTGCCCCAGGAACGCTGCCAGATTCCTGCTCGGAAAGGAATGATAAAAGCCTTTGGGATGCTGCTTCTCTGACTGTGCAGAATCAGGGGTGAGTCTGCGATGGGAGCTCCTCATGAAATGGCTCCAGTCCCGCTTCCCTTCCATCCGGAGGGGTCTTCCTTGGAGAGCAGGCCCAGAACGCAGCAGCCAGACCAAGGCGTGCTCCTGATGGATCATCCTGGGGGGAAAGGGCTCCCGGGAGCTGTTCCTTCCATGGATGTCTTCCTAAGAGGACAAGAAAGCCTTTCCCATCCTTTCCATCCCCAATTCCCTCAGGTTGCCTCGGCCTTTGGGATGAGGCGGTGATGGGAGCTTCCCTGGTGAAACCAGGAGCAGGATCTGGGTCTCCTTGGAAAAATCCATGTGAATTCCTGGTGCCACTGGAAAGCTGCCAGGGTTCTGCCCACAGATGAACCCAAACTCGTTTGCTTTGCACAACTTCCTCTTCATCCAACCCATTCTCGAGCTCATCTTCCCTTGTTTGGGATGAGTTTGGAAGGATTTATCCCTCTCTGTCAGGGACAGGCTGGCTGTGACAGCACCAAGAGGGCTGCAGGTGGTGGAAGGGAATTCCAGCAGTGAAAGTCACAGATGTGGCTCCGAGGAAAGAGGGACAGTGGGGAGTGGGACACTGCGGGTGTCACCTGGTGAGAGAACAGCGCGTGACAAAGGGGACACAGTGATTGCAGGAACACCCATCCAAAGGGGAGAGGCAATCAGCAGGAGAAACCCCGGGAAATCGCAGATGAACCCATCCACGTGTGGATTGATCCTGTTCAAATCATGGAATGGCCGATCCACACCGTGGGGTAGCACCAGCAGCTCTTCCAGGATTTTCTCGGGAGGGGAATTGCGCAGGGGGTGTGAGGCTGGTGGTGCCAGTGCCACCTTGTCCTCAGTGTCCCCACAACGGGAGCGGAGCTGCCTCGGGCTGGGCCGGGCTCCATCCCCATCCCTGTCCCCGTCCCTGTCCCCAGCCAGTCCCCCCTCGGCACACGGCTCTGCTCTGGTTTGATTGATTTTGTAATTGCTCCTTTAATTGAACAGTTACAGCAACACTACCAGGGAAAGGTTTCAGGGCTGGGAAGGGAGGTGGGAGGGTGTGGGGGTGGAAGGGGAATTGGAGCTGGGGAAAGAGCAAAATGGGTTTTTCCCTGTTTCTCGAGATGAAAACACAGGGAAGAGGCAGGGGATGAGTTCCCTTCAGCAGGAACTGAGGAGGAGGAGAGCTGAAAACAATAAATTACAGGAGGAGAAGAAGAAAAATGAGAAGTGGGTTGAAAAGTGTGGCAGGGCCAGAGGGTCCCAGGGACTGCTCAGCCTCCAACTGACATCGGCTTCCTGTGGGCTGGGAGCGCCGGGATGAGGAAAATGGGCCACCGAGAAGGAAAGCTGGGAAGCTGCGAGAGCTGGGAGGGGGGAACGAGCAGGACAAGGTGGGAGAAGATCCCTGTGTGCATCAATAAAATGTGCAGGAGCAACATGGAGGCAGGGAAAGACATCCCGGTGTCAGAGGAGCTGCGGAGAGCGGGAGTGGGGAAGCAGCACAGGGGAGCCCAGGAAGGGCTCTGTGCTTCCAGAGGGATTCTGACAATGGAAAGGACAGTGGGACAATGGGACAATGGGACAGAGGGCAGGGTCAGATGGGATATTGGGAAGGAATTGTTCCCTGGGAGGTTGGGAGGGGCTGGGATGGAATTCCCAGAGAAGCTGTGGCTGCTCCTGGATCCCTGGAAGTGTCCAAGGTTGGGTTGGACGGGGCTTGGAGCACCCTGGGATGGTGGAAGGTGTCCCTGCCCTGGCAGGGGTGGCACTGGGTGATCTTTAAGGTCCCTCCAACCCAAACCATTCCACGATTCCTTGTGTAACCCCATCGCGTGCCAGCTGCGGGGTGGGCACGGCGAGCCCCTCGGTGGGGTCTGTGCGAGCCGGGAGCTCGCTGGGAGCGTGTCAGGAAAAGGACAGGAGAATCCAGACGGGGTCAGGGGGGAAGGTGCACGCAGAGGCCACGGTGCAGCTCCACAGCGAAGCAGCTCAGGTTTCAGGAGAGCCTGGAGCCGCGGCTGCAGGGGACAGGAGGTGGGCTCTGCATTCCCTGGCAGGCAGCACAAGGCAGGTTTAAAGAATATCCTTCCATTTAGGAATTTGTTTATTATTCTTAACTAAGCAGCTCAGACAGGCAAGCCGGCAGCACCGCATCCACGCTGGCTTCCCAGGAAGGCCGGGAAGGGAGGGACAGGAAGGCAGAGTTCCAGGCTGGGGGCAAAGGGATTTGTGCCCCGCTGGGCGAGGGAAGGGGGCAAAACGCTTTGCCAGCTATTTAGGAAAAGTGGGGAAGAGACTCAGCTTTGGGATGTTGGGGGAGCCGGGGTGGGGTTCAGCCGAGTGCCCAAACGGGATCAGAGCGAAGCTGCTGTCCCGAAACCCAGCAGCACCTTTGGGGTGGCTGCTCCTCTGACACTTCAGACCTTGAGACTTTTGTCTGAGTTTCCTCAGACGCTGCAGCAGAGACTCGGCAATGAGGGAGGAGGGAGAAGTGATCTCCCTCCTGTCAAAATCCTCTCATTCCATGAGGAGTCACCAGGACATTTGTGGTCACAGGAATTCCCACACCTGGCAGGCGTGTCCATACTGGGGACTCAGGGCACATCTCCCAGCTCTGCATTTTGAATTTCTGGACCATCTGGAATGTCCTCAGCTGCTGCAGCGATTGCCAAGAACACGGCAACCCAGGCCAGGTTGGAAATTCCTCTCTGTGAGGGTGGGCAGGCCCTGGCACAGGGTGCCCAGAGAAGCTGTGGCTGCCCCTGGATCCCTGGAAGTGTCCAAGGCCAGGCTGGAGCACCCTGGGATAGTGGAAGGTGTCCCTGGCATGGGGTTGGAACTGGAAAAGCCGTGTTTTTCAGCCCAAATCTCCCAGTGCGGGGAACTGCTGCAGATTTGGGTGCTGGACACCCACCCCGGTGTGAGCACGAGGGAAGGACAGCCTGCCCTCCCCCAGTGCCCTGCGTGCTCACACCCCTGGGAATGAGGGCGAGGAAGGTCCTTCAGGATAAATCAAGCGTGGAAGTGGAGTGGGAGCCTGTGGATGCCGGGGAGATCTCAGCGGTGGGAGGCAGTGGGGGGAGGAAGGGCTGATACGAGACCGGGAATGCCACACGTGGCAGAAGCAGAAAATCCCGGGAATGGGAGCAGGGAAACGGTGGCAGCCAGAAGAGGAGGCAGGAAAGGTCCCTCATCCCGGCCATAACCAGGGCTGGGTGTTAACTCCCGGGATTATCGTGCCCCAGAGGCACGAGGGCTCCACACCCCCGGCCCTGCTGACAGGAAACCTTTCCCTGGAAACTCGCTGGTGCTCGGTGCGGAATGCCTCGCTCCTGGTAGCGATCTGTTCCCCATCCCAGGCATTCCTGGGAGCAGGGAGGCGGGCGGGGGCTCCCACCTGGCGGCCCCAGCAGGGAGCAGAGAGCCGCCTGTCACCACCTCCCGCTCCCCTCCCGGCCCCCAGCCCGCCTTTCACCACCTCCCCTGCCCTGTCTCCCCTCTCTCCTCCCTTTGCCGGCCTCCTCGCTCCCATTCTCCACTTGCCCTCTCCTCTCATCCCTTTCTTTTCCTGCTGCCGTGTCTCTCCCGTCTCCAGGCCTCCCAAACTCATCTCACCTGTGCCCCAGCAGCAGAGCTCAGCACTTTCTCCTGGGGCTCAGGCCCAGCCTCCAAAAGCCTTTTAGTGGTCAGTCCTCCCCCAGCAGTCTCTGGACAGTCTCCCTCTCTCCCTGCTCCCTTCCCCCTCCTCTTTCTCTCCCTCCCATAATATTTTCCATATGAAGAAGCCTTCCTGAAGCCGCACACTGCCCTCTCGGCGAGTCTTAGGCGGGTTAGAGGAGACCCTGGGAGCCTTTAATCCTCTCTCTCTCGCTTGCTTTCATCCTCAGCCACAGCTGGATGCCCCATTGATGTGGAACAGACCAAACACCAGGCCCCTCGCTAAGCTGCTGCTGTGGGGCCTCTTCTCCTCCAGAGCCGAGCCCACAGCCCGTGGCCGGCTCTCCGAGCGAGGGTCCGGCGTGTCCGGCAGCCCCTCCACACCCAGTGTGGGGTCCCGGCTCTGCCTGCCTCTCCCAGCCCTGCTTTCCCCCCCCTCACTGCTCCTGCTCTCTCCTGAGCCATCTTTCACCACTTTATTCTGAGAGTCCCCCCCTTGTCCCTTATCCCGGTGTCTCCCCCACTCAGGATTGTTGAGGATCCATTCCCCGCAGCCTCCCGTCCCTGCAGAGCCCGGGTGAGGGTGAGGGGCTGCTCTGTGTGGATGTGCTGAGGATGCAGCTCGTGGTTATGTCCCAGGGAGGGCCTGGCGGGCTCCGCCAGCGGAGTGTGCAGCCAGCTCAGAGTTTTGGGAAGAAGTGTCCTTTAAAGCCCAGTGCAGGTGAGGCAAGAATATCATTGAACTGTGGAATGGTTTGGGTTGGAAGGGACCTTAAATCCCATCCATTTCCAGCTCCTGCCATGGGCAGGGACACCTTCCACCATCCCAGGCTGCTCCAATCCCCGTCCAGCCTGGCCTTGGACACTGCCAGGAATCCAGGGGCAGCCACAGCTGCTCTGGTGTCTCACAGGAATATCCACCCACCTCCTCTCCAGACTTTGCAGCCGGGATAAGCCGGGCTCGGGAGGGCAAAGTGCCGCGTTTGGGGACCTGCCCGCAGCGCACAGGTGGCAGAGACGGTCCCTGAGCGGTGCCGCTCGTCCTTAGGTGAAACACGGGAATGTCACACGGAACGGGCTGGGGCCACTCCATCCCTGGAGGTGTCCCAGGCCAGGCTGGACGGGGCTTGGAGCCCCCCGGGCTGTGGGATGTGTCCCTGCCGTGCCGGGGGTGGCACTGGGTGCCCGGGCTGTGGGAGGTGACCCTGCCGTGCCGGGGGTGGCACTGGGTGCCCGGGCTGTGGGAGGTGCCCCTGCCATGCCGGGGGTGGCACTGGGTGCCCGGGCTGTGGGAGGTGACCCTGCCGTGGCAGGGGTGGCACTGGGTGCCCGTTGCGGTCCCGTCCCGGGCCCCGGGGGGACTCGCGGGTGTCACCGGGGCTCATTCCTGAGCCTCCCCCGCCCCCTGGCGGCCTCGCTCCGCCACTGCAGACCCCCCCCGACCCCCACTCGGGGCTCCCAAACCCCCAAAACCCCCGATATTTTCAGAAAAGTCTGACCCAGAGGGGCTTTTGCGGATGTGACAGCAACCAGAGTCAATCAGCTGCAATCAGGTGCAACTCCAGGCTTTCCTTGGAAGGCAGCAGGAAGGGGATGGCTCCATCCTGAAGCTCCAAAGGAACTTTGGGGAATCCCAGGAGACAGTCAGGGAAGAGGTGGATTGATAAGGGAGTTCAGAGAAGCGGGGGGAAAAGATCCAAGCTTTCAGGAACACAGCCGAGGAGGGAAAATTAACATATCTGGGATGCAACTGTCTGGAGCTGGTCTGGAGTGGAAGGACCGAGGGGAGGTCCCTGCGTGCATCAGGAGAAGAGGAATGATCTGATCTCAGAGGTCACAGTGGGTACAGAGGAATTGAAGTGGAGCAAGGCATCAAAGAGCAGGGAGAGGCAGAGCTGGGAGGAGTGCTCAGACAGGGCTGGAACAGGAGAACGCTGCAACCTCGGCTGCTTAAAGAGATCTTTAGAAATTACATGGCCAGACCCGATCCTGCTGTGTCACCGGGCTAGATTAAGCGACCTCCTGAGATAACATTCATCTTCTTTCCTGTGATTCTATAATTAAAACCATATTGATCCTCTGTCAGAGATGCAGCCAAAGGACCAACTTCATTACGTTCCTGCTGCTCCAGGGTGCCAGGCCCTGGGCAGGCAGCTCCTCACCACCTGCCCTGCCCCACAGAGCCTCTCCCCTCGGACAGGACCTCTCCCCTCGGACAGGACCTCCCCTGGATGCAGCAAACGCCGTGGGAAGGGCTGAGGAGCAGCTCTTGGCTCAGTTTGGAGGCAACCAGTTGCAGAAACTGAACTAATTGCAGACTCCTGGGATTTGTTTGCCGGAGCCCGAGCGTGTTCCCCCTTCTCGTTACTGCGCATCAAGTGCCTGATGAGAGAGGGATTTGGGGACAAGACAATGCGGAGATATCTAGCAGAAAATGATTAGCCAGAATGTATTGTTAATAAGCTGCTTATTCATATAATTGGAAATTATTTGCAGCCAGGGTGTCAGTGGAGTCTGTGTGTGCTGCTCTGCTGGAGCGGGGCAGGTACCGGCCCAGGGGACGCTGTGCTGGCACAGGAACTCCCTGCTCTGCTCTCGCTGCCTTCAAGGGCAGGGAAGGACACGGGGAGGCAGAAGGGGCTCAGCCAAGTCCTGCTGGTGAGGGACAGGACTCCCAGCGTGGGAAGAACAGAGTGTCTGGGAGCAGAGGGAAGGACAGGCCTTCTCCAGCATCCTCACAACGCCCAGAGAGAGAAAGGCCAGGGAAGCTTGGCCTCGAGGCAGGTAAGGCCTGACACTGCTCCTGCTTCCCAAAGCAGCTGTTTGGGACAGAGCCGGGTGTGGAAGATTGGGAGGGAGTCCCCCCAGAGCTGGGACAGCTGTCACCCGAGGGGACTTTGGTGGTGGGATGCCCACATGGCAGCTCCAGGAGTGACCTGGAGGATTCCACCGGTGGCTTTGCCAGGAGAACTGGCTTTGTGTGGGTTTCCAGGAGGCAGAGTTCCTCAGGGAGGCCGAGGGAAAGGAGGGGAAAGCGACAGAAGCCATTCCCCATTCTCTCTGTCAGCCCTGGCTGAGCCCAGGCCTGCAAAGCACTTGGGCACACAATCAGCTACGGGAAAGTTTATGTGACACCAAAACGTGGAACATTTCTCTCCTACCAGAGAGGGAGGAAGAGGAACCAGGTGGGTTGACCTCACCACAGGCAGGGGGGGAGAGGAGGATGACAAAACAAATGCCACCAGCCAGCAAGGGCAGCAACGGCGTTTAGCACCAGGACAGGCCGTGCTCTGGGCTCAGCCACTTCCCCAAAAGCATCTCGAGATTATCTTCATATTAATGTTGTAACAAAACATGGGGAGGTGTTTCCGCTTGTGGCAAGAGCGCAGCACTTCCCCCAGCTGTGTCGCTGCCAGGCAGGAGGGGTCACAGGGCACCCACACCGGCACAGGACACGCTGGGCAGCCCCCAGCGATGCCCCTTCCCTGGGCCTGAGGATGGCCATGGAGCTGAGAGCCCTGTTCCTGCTGCCACTCTGCTTCCCAGGTAAGAGAAGGGCTCGGCGTGTCCCTGGGGACAGGGTCACCCTTCCCCACTTTCTGCTGCCCAGGGAGCTCCTCCAACACCATCTGAGCTCTGATCTGGGCAACTGCTGCAGGGCTGGGAGGGAAGGGCAGCCCCAATTCCCACCACACGCCCCTGGCTGCTCCAGGCTGCCGGGATGATCCACCCTGGGAGCACAGAGCCTCCCCCAGTCGGCCTTTCCCACCACGCTGGCTCTGCTGGTGGCAGTCCTGGCTCAGGACAGTGTCCAGGGCACCACCTACGCCTCACCAGCCCTGCAGAGAGCACGAAGCTCCCAGAACGTGGTGGGCTGGGGAATGAACCTGCACCCAGCACAGCCTCACAGCCAGGAGCCGCTGGCATCGCCGGGGATGTGGCACGGGGGAGCTGCAGGCTGCACACCCTGCCCCAGCTCCTTCCCTCTGCCCCTTCCCACCATGCCACGCTGAGCCCCAGCCCCCAGGGCGCTGTGTGGGCAGCGGGTGGTCCCCATTTGCCTGCAGGGAGGAGCAGGGACAAGGGGCTGCTTTGCTGGGGCAGCTCCGGACACTGCACCACTCATGGCTCGAAGGCCCAACACCTGGAGCAGCCTGTGCTTGTCTGTGGGCTTTAAACCACAGCTGCAGCCCCAGCTCCAATCTCAACACTTCCCGTCCCATTTCCAAGCGGATGAATTCAGCACGGGGAAGGGATTTTGGGTTTTGGAGTTCTTCCAGCCACCAGTGTCCACAGGGGAAGGTCGGAGGCAGAGTTTCCCTGTGTCCCTCGGGAGACTGTGGGCAGCCCTGCACCTTCAGAGAAACAGTGATTGGGCAATGGAAGGGGCTGCCCGGGGAGGTGGTGGAGTCACTGTCCCTGGAGGTGTTAAAGAAAAGACTGGGTGTGGCACTTGGTGCCAAGGTCTGGCTGACAGGGTGGTGTCAGGGCATAGGTTGGACTCGGTCATCTCAAAGGTCTTTTCCAACCTTGCTGATTCTGCGATCAGCTCCCCTCTCCCTCACCACATCTGATCCTTCCAGGTCTCCAGGGCCAAACCCCTGAAGCCAAGAGACGACGGGAAGGGGACACTCTGAATGTCGAGTGTCCTTATACAGCAGGGACTCTTGACTGGAACACAAAATACTGGTGCCTTGAGACAGACAGAGGATGTCAACAATTAGCGTGGGCATACCAACAGAGGGAACAATCCAAGGATAGGAGAATTAAAATGAAGGATGACACCACCAGTAGGACTGTGTCCGTCACCATGACTGACCTCCAGGCAGAGGACTCAGGCACATATTTCTGTGCTTACTATACCACTGAACATGTACTAAAGAAAATCTCACTGCATGTTTTCAAGGGTGAGTACCTGTACCCCCACCCAAAGCCAAGTGTTGTCAGGAAGCAACATCATTCCTTCCCCGCTCTGCCCCCCTCTCCCCCACAGCTGAGCAGCTTCCCCTGATCCCCCCAGTCCCATTCCCAGCCTCGCTCCCTGCTTTCCCTCGCACACAGGGAGACCTGGCTGGTCCTGCTGGCTCCCGGCTCCCTCGTGTCCTGCCTCACCTCACCCCTGCCCTGATGAGGGGCTCTCCTGAGGGAGTTGCCCGAGGGCATGGTCTGTCCCAGGTGCCTGTGTGCCCAGCACTGACCGGGCAGTGACCGCCTTTGGTGTTTCACAGAGCTGCTCAAGTGGGAGCTGGACACCCTGTCAGTGCAGTGCCCAGTCGAGTATCACGTGGCCTGGTGCCGGAGAGGGCAGACTAACTGCACAGTCCTGGTGAAGAGAAATCCGTCTTTGAGACAGAGTGAAATGAAATCCTCACAAGACAGAGCACGGATCGAGTATAATGTTCAGCAAGGGACTCTCACCGTCACCAAGAAGAAGCTGCAGACCCGGGACACTGGTGTGTACTGGTGTGCACTGAACTTTGGTCACACCTGGATAAGAGAGGTCGTGCTCTCTGTGTTTAAGAGTGAGTATCTGCTGTGCTCTGTGCCCGAGGGTGGGTTCCTACTGCACTCTCAGTGCCTGAGAGTGAGCCCCTCCTGGCAGCCAGGTGTGGATGTGGGCAGGTCTCAGCCCAGGTGACACCTCTCTCTCCTCCTGCCCGTCCCTCCAACTGATCCCTGGCACCTGCGAGCCAAAGCTCAGGCCGGGCCCTTCATGCTCTGTCTGCTCCCAGCAGAGACTCGGGGGAGGTTCCTGTGAGTCCCTCAAATGGGGCTGCTCATCCCACAGGGCCAGACCAGTGGCTCCAGCACTGGTTCCCACTGGGCACTGCTGGGACCCTCCCCTATGCCAGGCATTGCTCTTGCTCTGGCCCCACAGCCACCAACCCTCCCAGACCCTATGGGCTGAGTGTCCCACCCTGGGGGAACCAGAGGAGGGGGACAGGACCCCCAAATTGATGACACCTCTGCATGGGGAATTTGGGTCCAGTCCCCTTGTGCTCCACGTGTGTGGAGGTGGATGCAGCTCCGGGGTATTCCAGTGCTGGGGAGGAGGTGCCGCTGTGGGATCCCACTTTGGGCTCTCAGCACACGTGCCGGGTGTTTTCCAGGGACCCAGCAGTACACAGCCGAGGAGTCGGGCAACGTCTCTGTCCGGTGTCACTACAAGATCGCAGACTACGGGGATGTCAGCAAAGCCTGGTGCAAAAAGGAAGAGGGGGAAACGTGTAACGTGCTGGTCACCACCAGCTCAGAGCCCCCAGGGGGACACAGCACGGCTCGGGAAGGCAGTGTCAGGATCCAGGATGACGCCCAGCAGGGCATTGTCACCGTCACCATGGAGCAGCTGCAGGTGGAGGACTCGGGCGTGTACTGGTGCGCGCTCCAGGAGAGCTCCGGTCTGTCCCGCATGGAGGAGGTCACGCTCAACGTTTCCAAGGGTGGGTATGGATCTATCGGGACACGTTCAGAGATTCCAGACTCCTTTCCCTGCTCTCTCCCTCTGCACTGCCCAGCTTACCCCACCTCCCACCTTGCCTGTGTTTGCCTGCCCAAACCCTACAGCTTTGGGCCTTCTTGTGGCCACCACCCTGTGGAATAGCAGCAGGGATGGGAGCAGATCCACATCGGTGCTGTGCCGCTCCTCCTTAACCTGGGAGCAGCTTCAGCTGTCCTGAGAGGGGTTTCTGTCCCTCGGTCTCTGATATCAGTTCTTTATAGTGACTTCATAGCCCCTTTAGAGTGGCTCATCCTTTGGCTTTTAAAGACCTTCCCATTGGGTTGTCAAGGGAACAACTTTAGACTCAGATTTTACAGATCTGTGGCTTCTGGTTTCGCTTTCAGACGATGTTTGAACAGTGAGGGCTGGGACTGAGGCCCCTGGTCGTGGCAGAGCAGCCCCAGGCTGCAGCCTGGCTGTCATAGGACTGAAGGAACAGGCAGTGCAGACAATGGGAGGGGACATTGGGATGCTCTGGATAAGCTCATGGGATCAGGGCCCTGGGCACAGGAACAGCAGTGGCCTGGGGGTTTCACTGGTGAATGCAGAGCAGCCCCACAGTGACCATTGCTCTCCTCTTGTCTGTGATTGCAGCGTTGCCTCCAGGAGGTTTTCCAAACGCTGAAGGCAGAAGTCAAGAAATTCTTTTGGGCAACAGCCCAGAATCCAGGTAAGGCCTAGAAAGTCTCTGAGCCTGAGCACACACAAGTTATTCCCGTTGTACACCTGGGCTGGCAGGCCCTGGGCACTCTGGGTCCTGCCTGCAGAGGAATTGGATAGGACTGGATCCTCATCAAAAGTGGCCTCTCCTCCTCCAGCTCCTGCCCTAACCCTAATTCCAAAGGAAGAGGCAGATTGGTAAAATCATGTCACAGCCTTCTGTAGGTGTTTCTCTACTTCTTTATCCTTCTCTTTTCGGGCTCTGCACTTCACATGAACAGAAACCCCAGATTCTGCCCCTGAGCCTCGACTTTGCTCACTCCTGTCTGAGTATTTAACAATGGGACAGTCCTTGGCTGCTCTTTAATCCATCTAGCTGTTAAATGTGAAGGAGTTTTTCCCCTTTGGACATCTGCTGTCATCAAGGCTACAGCAGCACCTAAGAGCGCAATCATCCCTGCTCCAGAGAGCCTGGAATTGTGCTCGGAGCTTTGAACAGCGGCTTGTTTCTGGAGACAGCCAGGACAAAAGTCTGAGAAAAGCTCAGAAGGCACAGCCAGGTGGGAAAATCAAGAACCATGAACCAGGGAAGGTCCCCTGCGCCTGTTATTCCCTTCTGGATCAGCAGGGACTTGCCCATCCTCATAGACGGAGGATCCTGCAGGATCTGCAGACCTTGCAGGAGAACCAGACCCTCCTTCCAAGTGCTTGAACCGAGCACATAAAACCTGTCCCAGTCCCTCTTTTGGTCCCTGCTTGGTGATGGGCTGTGAAACCATCCCACACTGGTAACTCCCTTCCTCTCCTCCAGCTCTGATGGGAATGCCTTCCTCATCCTGTCCGTGGTGCTGCTCATCCTGCTCATCGTGGCCGTCATCACCTCCGTAACTCTGTGCGTCAGGTACTCCAAGCTCCTGGAGAGAACAGGTATGTGCAGCTGGGATTGTCCCAAGCAGGACCTTCCCTGCCATCGCTGAGCTCATTCCCAGTGCCCTGAGAAGGTCAGGCTGGGAGGCCTCAAGGCTCCTCACTGCCTCCCCTCACGATAAATCAAACCCAGCTTCCTCCGGACCCTGCACAGGGGTGCAAACACCTTGGAGGAGGAGGAAAGTGAGAGTAAAGTGTTCCCAGGCCCAGGGCAGAGGCACGCCCACTGCTCCCATCACCGCCCAATCCCACGGCCTTCCCAAACCTCCTCAGGCAGAGCCTTTCATGGATTTCTCTGCATCTAAACCCCCTGATTTTGTCTCATTCCAAAGGTATCAGAGAAGCAGAGGACACCAGTGACAGAGCAGAGGGCACAGCACAGGTAAGGAAAACGAAACATTTCCCACACGGTGCCAAATCCCCGACCAATGGTCTGGGAGGAGCTGTCAGACCCTCCTGGTCAGAACCTTGGGGCTCAGTTTGGTTATAAACAGGATGGAAATGGTGTTTAATGTCAGCAGAGAAAGGAACATTCCTAGCTGGAGAGAGAGGGGGGTAATTAATGCGAGGAAACTCCAGTAGGAACAAACCCAGTGGAGCAAATTCTAGTAACCCCTGAGAAAGTACTCGAGGAGTAGCAAGCAGGGTCAGGGCACGAGGTTGTCACCTGTATCCAGGAGAGGTGGTGAAGAACAGAGTTTTCTGCTCTTTCACCTCTGTCACGACCAAAGGTAAATTTTGACACGGCTTTTCCTCTCCTTGTGGGAAAATCTCGCTCTCCTGGCAGCAGCTGTGGCCTGGCACTGACTCATGAGTGTTTTCCCTTTCTTTTCCTAGCCTGGCAGCACTGGAAGGAGGGAAAGTTCTCAGGATGACAGCAAAGGGCCAGCATACATGAACCTGGACATGCAATCCCACCCCAGCGCCGAGGATCCTCTTTACTGCAATGTGGAACCAAGTCAGGCCCACAGGAACCACCAACATGTGGAATACGCCGTCATCGCCTTCAACCGGTCCCCAAGGAATGGCAGGGAATGAAGCACAGAATGCCCCACCAACCCAGAAATGGGACAAAGGAACTGGAATGCAGAGTGGGAATGAGGAGCAGGAGGTGTGTGGATGGACGCTGGGGGACGAGCTGAGTTTTGCTGCCATGTATGGGGTGTTGCCTGTGCATTTTCAGCCCTCCCTGCTATTAAGGCCAAGCAGAGGTTTTGCCACTCTCGTGGCAGATTGTCTGGGGTCAGACAGAGCTGTGGGGGAATGCCCAGGATCTCTTGTACATCTGTTTTTCCAATTCCATTAAAGTGCAGAGGCTTGGAGAGGCAGGTGTGGAGGCTCGGCCTTGCGGAAAGGAGCAGTCTGGACACAGCTGGGTGGGGTATTCCAGCTGTGTCCTGGTACAAACCCTGCCCCAATCCCAAGGATCCAGCTGCTGTGGCCAAGCAAACTCATTCCAGTGCTGCAGGCATCGAACTCAAACCTTGCTGTGGCTGGGTTCCTTTTTCATGGAATGGGTTGGGGATGCGAGTGCTGGATTCTGAGAATAAGCAGAACCAACTCCTGCACTTCCCTGTCTCTGCTGGAAATGCTCCAAATGACACGTTTTATTTAGCTGTCATGTGGGGAGCCACATGAAATGAGTTTCTGGGGCTCAGTTCGATTTCTCCAGGAGCTTTGGCTCCTCATTTCCCTGCCCCAAGCCCTGCTGGAGGTGACAGACCAAAGGGGCCTGAAGCAGCCCTCATTCCCAGGCCAGTCACATCCAATAGGCTTCTCTTGCCATGGCTGCAGCAGGGAGGCTGATGGAAATTTTTTGAGATTTTCAGAGTTGACCTGACAGAAAGAAAAAGAAAATGGTTCTGGAAATGGTTCATTCAGCCCAACATTCCCCTAATGATTTGCTCTTCGTGCAGTTGTGCTGGGTCAAGCTGTGGAAGAGTAATAGCAAAAAACAGTGGAGTGGAAGAGAGGCATTTTCTGTGAGATTCTCAAAGAGAATCCAGATTTGTGCTCACTGGAACAAGAAGGAACAAAAACTGCAATCAGTCACCTCACAGAGAATTTCTGGTCGCTGTGAGGGACCATTTTCTTAACCACTAACTCGAGGAGAGGCGCATTTAGGAATGGCCAGGCCTGCAGGTTTAGCACCACACCAGTTTAGAAGCCAGGGTCTATTTGTACTTGCAAGGAAGTAAATAAATCACCTCAAAAATGAAAAACCAGCAGCCTACCCCCAGCCTCCCAGTTTGCTGATGCTCTGGGGGGTCCGTGACTGCATTCCTGAGCCCCTCCAGCACTGTGGCGTTGCCTGGCTCAGAACCAGTGTTCCCCAGCACAGATCCTGTGTCCTCTGTGCCAGCTACAGAACACAGGTGGGTGTTGGGCTCGTTCAAAGCACCCACAGCTTCTCCCAGAGCGGTGCCCCTGCCCTGCTGTCTGTTGGATTTCAGACAAGGATCCACGCACAGGCTCTTCTTTCTCCTGAAAACCCAGGGGATGATGTCTTTGCCCCCCTTCACCCTTGGGATGCTGCCAGAGCTACCATGAGAGCCTCTCTTTCCCTTTTGGCTTTCCAGAAACTCCCCCCACTCACAGCTCCTGTAAATCATTTATCGTGGTTTATCGCCATCGTGCTGGGAGTGCCAGGACACAGGGAATGGCTTCCCACTGCCACAGGGATATTGGGAAGGAATTGTTCCCTGGGAGGGTGGGGAGGCCCTGGCACAGAGTGCCCAGAGAAGCTGTGGCTGCCCCTGGATCCCTGGAAGTGTCCAAGGTCGGGCTGGATGGGGCTTGGAGCAACCTGGGATAGTGGAAGGTGGAACTGGATGAGCTTTAAGGTCTCTCCAACCCAAACCAGTCTGTGCTTCTATGATTCCATGAAATCCTGCTCCAGTGGGAGCAGACACGACGTGGTGCTCCCTCCCAGGCTGTCCAGGCTGAGCTGTGGCTGGCACTGGGCAATGCTGATGCCTGAATTTTCAGCCCACGAGGGCAATGCCCATCCCTGGAGAATTGCTCAATGTGCAGGATGAAAAAGATGCCAAGTTCCCTGTGCTCCTTCCTTCCGGCAGAGCAGGGAGGGGGAGAGGAGCTGCCCATGGGCAGAGCCAGTGGTGCTCTGCTCCAGGCTCCTCTCCTGTCCCTTCTCTGCTCAGCTCCATGGAGAAGCTCCTGCACCTCACCTTGGTCTTCCTGTCAGGTAAGAACCGCACGTGGCTTTGGGGTTCAGGTAAAGGGCGAAGGACTGGGGCAAAGCTTGGTCTCTATGTGAAGGCTCCATCCTCAGAGTTTTCCCTTTTCCCTTTCTTTACCAAAGGGCCAGTGGTGATCCCAGTGCTCCCAGATTTCCTCACAGGGATCCTTTTGAGTCGGAACAGGAAGCACTGATGAGAGAAGTCCTGCATGCAAAGTGAAATTGCAAAATCCTGGGTGTTTGCATTTGCAAATGGGATTGACATAGAAGCAAATGACCACAGGCAGGGCTCGAGGGGGGGGACATGAAACCCAGTGAAGGGTACAGCTCTGAAATCCCAAGCACCTGGGCATTTCCAGCCTGGAAAGGAATGTCCATCTGACATGGGAACCAAGGTACAGGGCCCAGCTGGGGCTCTCTGCAGCGCTTTGGGGATCCCAGATCCTCGCAGCAGTGCGGGGAAAGGCATCAGACTCAGGCTGTGGGAGCACAGGAACCTGTCCCAAAAATTGGAATGAGTTTGGGAAAAATTCCCTGTACTTTTCCCAGTAGCACCCAGGAAGGGAGGAGGAACACCGAAAGTTTGTGATCTGTCAGCAGAATTGGTTCAAAAGAGGATGACACAACATTTTCCAGAGGGACCTCGGGGAATCTTTTAACAATTCTGTTTGAGAGATGTTTTGCAGTGCTCTGGGAATTCTGGGGCTGAAGGGGCAGAGCTGGAGGAAGGAAGGGGAAACAGGAGAAGCAGTTAAAGAGTTTTGGAGGGATTGAACAAGACTGGACTGGATATTCCATGAGGTAAACCCTGACTGGAACAACCAAGCGGAGAAACACATCAGGATAAAACCCTGTAGGTGTTGGATATTTGCACATCACAGATCCATTTTAGGTCTTCTAGTCAAGCTGGAAGAACTTCAGATTTTTTAGTTTACAGTTCACTTAGAATTGTTGAAATTATTGTAAGAAGTGTTATTAAAAGGCTCAGCCAGCACAAAGTCGTTACAAGAGCCTATTTTTAAATTTACTTGTGTTTTATCATTACTTATGGTCTCACAGAAGCATTTGCCTGTGACTTTTTTTTTTTCCACTAGAAATAGAGATTTCCACAAATACCACACTGCACTTCTCTCTGGAAGTATTAATAGCTCAGACTGTCCCCTCTGCCTCTGCCTGTCACAAAGAGGAATGGAAATTAGAAATGAGGAACCAAGACAATAAAAAAAAAAAAGCCAAGCAGACAAAGACCAGTTGTCAACATGGTTAAAATTAGTAAGATATTAAAAGATAGGGTGGAGAAAAGTGTTAAACTGGATTTGGAAACCAGGAGTGGGATTCAGAAGGAACCAGTGAGCAGGACTGGTTTGGAGGTGTCACTGGGACAAATTCCAGAATATCTGAGCCAAGATCTGAGCACGCTGGGTTGGTCACGGGGGAAGCAGACAGGTGACACCCTACAGGTGACAGCCCCTTAAGTGACAGCCCTAGAGGTGACAGTCCTACAGTGACACCCCTATGGGTGACAGCCTCACGAGTGACAGTCCTACAGGTGACATCCTGTGAGTGACAGCCCTAAAGGTGACAACCCTACAGGTGACATCCTATGGGTTATAGCCCCATAAGTAACAGCCCTATAAGTGACAGTCCTACAGTGACACCCCTATGGGTGACAGCCTATGAGTGACAGCCCTACAGGTGACACTCCTACAGGTGACACCCTACGAGTGACAGCTCTACAGGTGACAGCCCTATGGGTGACAGCCCCATAAGTAACAGCCCCATAAGTAACAGCCCTACAGGTAACACTCCTACAGGTGACACCCTACAAGTGACAGCTCTACAGGTGACAGCCCTATGGGTGACAGCTGCCATCACTAGAGGATGAAAATGACATTGAGCATCCCCGCAGTAGTGAAGGATAGACCTGGAAGAGCCTTGGCTCACTCCTCTGTCCCTCGTAGCATCCTGTGCTGCAGAGAATGTCACCGTGGTGGCCGCCATGGAGGGGGACACCATTTCTGTCAACTGCTCCTACGACCCCCGGCAGTGGTGGCGGGAGAAGAGCTGGTGCCGGCAGCTGGACGAGAGCCGGTGCCAGCACGTGGTGAGCGCCCCGACCCTGTGGCTGCCCTTCTCCAGGAGCAGGAGAGGCACCACCTCCATCAGGGACAACGCCCGCGCCGGGCTCCTGACGGTCACCATGAGGCGCCTCCGGAAGGAGGACGCGGGGCTGTACCAGTGCAGAACGGATTTCCTGGGGGAAACGAGGAGCCTGAGGAAGGTGCAGGTGGAAGTGCTGGCAGGTACGTCCTGGGGCTCGCAGTTGGAGGGTTCCTACTGGAACTTCATGGGTTCCTTTCTAGAATTTCATGGGTTCCTTTTTGGAATTTCATGGGTTCCTGCTGGAATTTCAAAGGTTCCTACCAGAATTTCATGGGTGTCTGCAGCTGCCCAGGGCCCACTTGAGTCACTATCTACTTTTGTCTCACTCTAAGGAGGTTCTGTGTTTCACTGCCTCTTTTTCTTCCTGACTTACAGCAACGTGACCTCCCTGTTAGCGGGTACCTGACACATCATCCCCTCATTGCTGCCCAGATTGCTCCCAGTGCCCCGTCTCACCTGGGCTACCTGCCCAGCTGAGCATCACCCACAAACATCTGCAGACTAAACTGTTGTGTTTCCATCAGCAGCCAGCCTGGTGACCCACGTGCCAGAGGAGCCCAGAGCTGTGCAGAGCATCTCCAGGTGAGCCTGAAATTCCATGGGATCTCTTGTCTTCCTAGGACTAAGGCAGCAATACAAGAGTTTCTGTAGAGGCGGGACCATCCCCTTCATGGTTGCATTTCTGGTTCCCCACAGGTCCCATCCAGAAGTGGATTTCACTGTTTTCTACATCTTCACTGGATTCCTGGTGGCCAAGTTCATGGTGGCTGTGCTGGTCTGTGTCGTTGGCCACAGCAGGAAGAACAGGGAAAGAGGGCAGAACCCCGGCCCGGGTGAGCAGCAGGTGCTCCCGTTCCCTGCTGACCTCGGACATGGTGGAATTGGCCTTTCCTGGGAGAGCTCTGCCTGAGCCAAGCCAAAGGGAATCCATGGAAAAGGGAAATCAGGCGTTTGCCACCTGCTGTAAGAAAAGGATCGCTCCTAAACACAGGTCTGGAAGAACCTGTCACTCTGGAGAGGGAATGTCACCATCTTCTTCATCACCTCTTCCCCCTGGCACCACATCCCCAGGCAGTTATTCCAAATATCATTCCCAGGACTGTTCCGTCACGGTCTGACCTGACACCCATCAACTTCCTGTCACCTCAGGGCAGAGCCAGGTGACAGATTCTGTCTTTCCAAGGTGAGGAAGAGCAGCTCCCAAAAGCTGCTTTGGACAGTGGGGATGCTTGGAGAAGATCCCTGTGGAAAGGTGTAAGGATCTGCGGGATTTACCAGGAAGGGATGTGGTCTCCTTGCAGCTCCGAGCCGGCTTCCTCCTCTCTGAAGGGACTTTGTGAACACAGGAACTGTCTCTCTGTCGTTCTCCCTGTATTTTCTCTCCCATGTGATGGTTGTTCATCCCTCCCCACAGTGAAGCTGCACTCAGCTCTCCCGGGCTCCAAACACTCACATTTCTTTTCCCTGCAAAGCTAAATAAAATCCGGCTGATTCTCTGGCTTGCTGTGGATTCCTGGTAATGAGCTGCGGGACACCAGCTCACAGCGATGGCCCAGAGCAGGGGTGATGCTTGGAACACCCTGGTGTGTTTAGAACATCCGGGAACACTCAGAGCCAGCGGGACAGGCTGGAACATCCAGAGCCAGCTCCATGCAGGAACGGCAGCTCAGAGCCCAGCCTCTCATTGCCCAGAGAAGCAATGGCTGAAATTTACCTGTTTTAATTAAACAAGGGTGTGGGTTCTCATTTTTAGAGTAGTTCTGTGTTTTGTCCAGAAATTGAACTTCATGGTGGGGCATCTGGTGACCTTTGTCCTTCTGAGGCTTCTCCCTCCCACCACTGTGAGATTCTCAGTCTGAAATCAGCAACTTTTGGGGAAGAAAATCTGTGTTTGTTGCTCTCTGCTGGTACAGACAGGTGACCTGCTGTATGACTGCATCCACAGAGGGGAATTTGCTATCTGAAATAAAGTGTCTCCAAGGAAATAAAAAGAAAATAATCAGTATTTTACTGATTACTGTCAAAAATAATGAATGGAATTTGGTAGGATTGTATTAATCAAAACCAAATGGGTTTGGGACAGAAATATTTCTGGGGCTGGTTCTGTCCTTCCCTTCCTCCCGTTCCCTCTGTGCTGACGTTGGCTCTGTCCCTGTGCTGGGTGACCTGGACACTTCCTGGGGGTTGTTTTTTCCTGTCTTCCCCCCCGATGAATCACAGCTCGGGATTCTTCAGCACTTTTGGGGCTGTTGCAAAAAAAACAAAAGGGGAATTCCCTGTCTCTCAGCACTCCCATCCTGTGAGAGCCAACAGGAGACTCCCAACCCTGTATTTGGTGCAAAATGCTGTCCCAAATTCAAGGTAACTCTGATCAAAGTCTCATTACAGCAGGAGGGACTGGAGTGATGAATGAGTTCTCATGGAATATGATTAGAGTGCAGCTGAGAAAGCTCCAGCTTAATGACTTGGGAGAAGATCATCTCAGGAGCCATTTCCAGGGGAGAAACAAACTGAGGAACAGCATCAAGCTGGAAGTTTGGGGTGAGTTAATCAAAGGATTAATGATCTTCTAAAAGTCAGCAATTTCTTACCACTTGACAAGAAAGATTACAGGTCAGTGCTAAAGAGCTCTCGTCGGAGCCTGGAAATTTCCTGAGATACAGATAATTCCTGAATTTCTTTTTTTTTTAACAGATTTTTGATACATGCTAATGGGATAAATAAATTGGAGCCAACTGGTGGAGGCGGGGGCAGGGCTGGCTTGGCTTCACTGATAAATGACATTTTATATTTACACCAGCAGATGGAACAGACTCTGAGCAATCTGAATCTTTGCAGGAGGAAAAGTCACTGATTTTTTAGTAGCAGAAAAAGTCCCCAGGGGTGGATTGATGTGGGAACATCACCTGCTCTTTGTTGCTGGTGTTGCTGTTGTTGCTGTTGTTGTTGTTTTCCAGGGGGAAAATCAAAGACAGACCCTGAGAGGGGCCACTGCATCCCAGTGAGGGATGTCCTTGAACCCTGGTGGCACTGCAGGAAGGGAATCCAAGCTCCTGAGCCTTCCCCAGGCTCGCCAAGTGCCAAGGAAAACGCTGCTGGGATGGATCCCCCGCGGCTGTGATCAGTGCTGACCTCACAGAACCACCCTTGTTACAGAGACAGCGGGGCTGGTGTGCTGGAATTTTTATCCTGAGAACATAATCCAGTGTAAAACACACAAAATCCCCTCCCAGATCAACCTCATCTCCTGTAAATAGGAATGGAGATATCCTGGTGTTCCCTGCAGTCTCTGTGCCCTCGTGGTGCTGAGTTCCTTCCTGCCCACCACTGCTCTGGGTGCTGCTGTTCTCCTCCTCGTCCTCACCGCCTCCATCAGAAGGAAAAGGGTGAAGATGAAGCCCTTGTGATCCCGGAAACCCGGGATGTTCACAGCAATCCTTGTCCAGGGAGGCAGGGATGAGCTGGGAGTGGGAGTCAGGTTTAAAACGAGCAGCGGAAGGTACAGTTTTATACTCAGAAGAGTTTCTGTCCTTTATGGCAGGAAAAGGGATGGACTTTGGCAGACCCCAATCAGAAATCCCTGGTGCTTTACACTGCTTTACACCACTCCGGGGGATTATCCAACAGCTCCATCCATCCCCAGTGGGTGTGAGGCACCTCCTCGAGTCCCAGGCTAAAGCTGCCTGCATTTGTTGGTTGTCTGACACCTTCTTGCAAGGCAGACAAAAACCACTTCGTTGATTTGAGGAAGTCCCTTCTGCCAGGGAAGGGACTGAAGCCAGCCCTTCTGCTTCTTTTTGCTTGTGGTAATAACAAAAATACACAATTTTGATCTTTAACTGGCCTTGAATCCACAGGAGCAACATCAAATCTTCATCAAAGGAAAACTTTGCTACTTGCAATCACCCCAAATACTCCGTGTGCTGACTCTGCCCAGTCCCTTAAACCTGAGGATGTGCAGTTTGAGCGAGTTTCCTCAGCTTCTCTGAGCTCACGTTCCCTTTTGCCACACATCCCCTCTGCTCTTCCCCATTTTCACGAGACAAGGAGGAAATATTTGCAGCTGTACATGAACCAAGGCTGATCTTTAGAAGCCAAAACCCCCAACTCAGTTTGTACCCGGCCGCTGAGGGTGGGTGATGGGGGCGAGGGAAAGGACAGACCTGGATGCACAATTTCCCTGGAAAGTAACTGCACTTTTCTAACAGCACAGCAGCTTGGGGGGCAAACCCAGAGGAAAGCTGTGGTGCGTTTGCTTTTCCAAATTGCTCTATTTCGAAATGGCAGGGAGCTGTAAACCCGAATACAGGAAACTGGTTGTGTCTGGCAGCAGCTGATACAGCACCACAGCCAGGCCAAGTGAGCTGCTTCCTCTGCACTTAAACACTCACAAATAAAGCGTTAATTGCGGCCCAGTCTGATAAAATCCAGCAAAGTGGTAAAAATCTGCTTTATTTTGAACCTATGAGCTTTTTCCTGGGCCTCAGAGAGAAAAGCAATGCACTTGACATGTTTTAATAAACAAGGGGCTTCTTGGAAAAATATTTGTCTGCTTGATAGTATAAACTGTCATCAGCTTGAGCTCCTGGGGTGGAATTCACACTCCAAGGTATTGATTTGTTTTACAAAGAAATAACTCTGTATTTCCCTGTTTGTTGTTTATTAACACACACCCGTGCTCCAGGATAAATCTAGCTTGACTTTATTACAAATTACCCCCCTGTTGATCCAGCTACAGAACCCTGGTATCGTGCTGGTATGAGCAAACATCCCTCAGGGATTATGGATAAATCCCCAAATTCATCTGAGAGTTTCCTCTTAATTCTGTGAGCAGGAGACCGAGGATGCTGAACAGGACACAAAAATGGGTTTGATTTTTGCATATCAAGATTGCAGGAAGACTCTGGGTACGGGGTGGCAGGGGAGGGAAGGAAGGAGGAAAGGCAGGGAGTACCTCCATGGATTGGATAAGCTCTGCTCTGCCTGTGAGTCTTGTGCAGTTCTGAAGGTGAGGGTGAGGGAGAAAAGTAAATTCTGTTGACTGCTTTCATGTGGCTACACGACACCAGGTTTTTTACCATTATATCCGGGATGATTTTATTATTCTACTGCAAATTGTCTGAAAATAAAGCTAGAAAATTACATCATAATAGCTAAAGAAACTGATTTCTGACTTTGTAAACAGGCTTGCGTGATTGTTCTCCTCATTTCCTGTCCCAGCTTCCCACTCTCTGTTCTTACATACTGTCATTTCCTTTCTTTTTTTTTCGTTTGGGTTGGGGTTTTTTTTGTGATCATCACTGTATTGACCAAGTCCAGAAAGAATTCATGACTGACACCCTTGTGCTCTGGGAGATTTTGAGATGCCGAAATGTTGGTGTGGAGTTTGTACCATTAACTATTTCTCATGTTGCAGTGAGCGTGCTGTTCCAATCCTGGGGAAGAGCAGTGTGCTCAGAGGGATTACAGGAGACTCGGAAATTCAGCGTCTCTTAAAGCTTTCAAAGCCCACCCAGTCCTCCTAAGAGGAAAACTCTTTTTGTGCCAAAACACAGAAATAAGCTTGTTCTAAGGGTCTTCATTCAGCCGTGTTTGGGCTAAAAAAGATAATGACAGGATACCTGGGAGTTGGGGACAAGGAGGAATCACCTTCCTGGAATATGAGGGAATTAAATCTTGGAGGGAAGGGCAGATGGGAATGTGAGGATGGAGCGGTACAGGTACAGATTCCATTGCAGCTTCCATGGACACTCCCCAGGCTCCGGCACAGCTTCCAGGCAACTTTAGGGACGGTTACAGAACACATTGAATCCTGCAGCAAGGAATGGAGCGTCTCCAAGGCACCCGAGTGCTGTGCCCACAGCCCTGCCAGGACATGGAGCCACTGCCAGGCACGTTTCCCTGCCCCTTCCAGGCAGGAATGGTGGCACAGCCTCTTCCCACGCAGCCCACACCCAGCACGTGTTTGCCCCACACTTGAGGGACACACGAAGCAATAATGGCCAGCTCAAAGCTTTCCTTCCTTCCTTCCTTCCTTCCTTCTTTCCTTCCTTCCTTCCTTCCTTCCTTCCTCCCTTCCTTCCTTCCTTCCTTCCTCCCTCCCTCCTTCCTTCCTCCCTCCCTCCCTTCTTTCTCTCCTTCCTGCCTTCCTTCAAGCCCATCTTCTTTCTCTCCTGCCTTCCTGTCTTCTTTTTCTTTCTCTCTTTCTCTTTTGTTTCTTTCTTTTCTTCCTCCGCCAGCTCTTGGAGGGTCCTGCTCAGGCCCGAGGCAGAGCCCTCTCCTTTCCCCACACACCGCCATCTTGAGGCGCCGCCTCATCCCCAAGACAGAACCGCAGGCTGGGAAGGAGGGTCCCACTCCCAGAGAACCCTCACACCAGGAGCACCTCTGGGGGGACACCCCGGTGTCCCTCAGTCCCCTCAGCACCCACAGCCCAGCCCTGAGGCCGCAGGAGCAGCACCCATGGGCAGCAATATGGCGGGATGGAGCTGAGGGGAAGACGGGCGCCAAGATGGCCGTGCTGGCCCCACAGGGCCTGGGGTGAGGGCAGGGGCTCTCCGGCCACCTTGGAACAGGGCAGGGGCTGTCCAGCCATGCCGGGTGAGGGCAGGAGATGAGGGCAGGTGCTGTTTGGCCTCTTTTGGGGTATGGGGGTGCAGGGATTTTGTTTGGCCACACCAGGTCAGGGCAGGGCTGTCTGGTCATGCTGGCTGAGGGCAGGGAGTGCACGGCCACACCGGGTCAGGGCAGAGGGTCAGGGCAGGGCTGTCCGGCCACCTTGGGTCAGGGCAGAGGGTCAGGGCAGGGCGATCCACCCATCCCTGGGTCCGGGCTGGGGCTGTCCGGCCACCTTGGGTCAGGGCAGAGGGTCAGGGCAGGGCTGTCCGGCCACCTTGGGTCAGGGCAGAGGGTCAGGGCAGGGCGATCCACCCATCCCTGGGTCAGGGCAGGGGCTGTCCGGCCACCTTGGGTCAGGGCAGAGGGTCAGGGCAGGGCTGTCCGGCCATCCCTGGGTCAGGGCAGAGGGTCAGGGCCGGGGCTGTCTGGCCATCCCTGGGTCAGGGCTGGGGCTGTCCAGCCATCTCTGGGTCAGGGCAGGGGGTCAGGGCAGGGGCTGTCCGGCCATCTCTGGGTCAGGGCAGGGCTGTCCAGCCATCCCTGGGTCAGGACAGAGGGTCAGGGCAGGGCTGTCCGGCCATCCCTGGGTCAGGGCAGAGGGTCAGGGCCGGGACTGTCCGGCCACCTTGGGTCAAGGCTATCCAGCCACCCCAAAGCCCCCCTTGCCCTCCCCACACCCCATCACAACAACCCAACACAGAGTAAAAGCTTCTCAGTTTATAAATTTTATTAGCTGGAGAGTGTACACAGTACTTACAATTGCATCTATTAAAGACCAAAATACACTTGAAAAAATGCATCATATAAAAAAAAATTAAAAACTTTGAACTATGTACAAACTTTGCCTGACATTATGTTAAGCTCAGGACCCTCCCACGCCCATTCACAAAGAAAAGTTTATTTTTCCCCTCTTTTTAACATGCAGGGCCTTAAAGCCATTTAGCATCACTTGAGGACCATTTTTTCCCAAATCCTGTTCTTTACACTCCTATAAATCTGGGTTTTGATGCTTCACTGCTCTGGGTCAATCAAACACATTTCTCCCCAAGCCTCTTTTTTCATCCTCACCCACTCTTTTACTCACTCCCAAAGTGGAGTTTTTTTTGCTCAAGTGTAGCCAATCTACAAAGAATTCTCACTGAATTACTAGGGAGGTTTGAACTGGACATGTCTCCAATTTAACAAATTTCCCTGAAAAAGAAAGCAGACATTTTTGATACCAAGGCGTTGACTGCTGGCTCCAACCTCACCAAATTCAACACAACTTTCAGCAGTGATACACAGAACACAAAACAAATAAAAATATGACAGGAGCACTCAGGCTTTCACATCACTATTTAAGGTATTAGCAACAAGACTTTCTAGAACACAAATCTGTGTTTCTTCACACACAACCTACAACAGCGGATCAGAGAACCTAAATATGAAGGGATATTGGGAAACAAGTTCTAGCTGGTTGGAAAGAGTTTACAAGTTCTTTAAGAAAAGTAATTACTCATTAAAAAAAAAAAAAACAAAACAAAATCTATGTCAGAGCAATAATCTTGCTTCCTGAACTTCCAGCTCTCAGAGGGGTTCCCTCAGGACAGAGATTTACCACCAACTGAAGAGCAAAAAACATCGTGGAGAGGCTCTTACTCCAGCACACAAATATTCCACCAACAAAATGTACAGATGCTCCAAAAAAATATTTACAGTAATGCTGCAAATCCAACTAAAATTCCTGAAGGAGAGCTGCATGTCCCTGACATGGGGGAGATCCCAGGAAATGCTGTGTGAGGGTTTCAGGTGCCAACTGAGGAAAATCAGCACCGTGCTGGAACTGGGCAAGGATTTAAGGCAGAAGCAGCCAGAGGCCCTGACGATGCCACCGATGTTAAAAATACCCTTGAAATCCTTAGAAATAAACCCTAATTAAGAGTTGTGAGCAGAGTGTCAGATCACTGGTTTAACTCAGGACAAAAATTGAAAGACAGAAGGTTTATTTGCCTGCCAGGAACCAGGCCAGCTCCTCCTGCAGCTGCAGGTGTCCCCGTGGCCGAGTTCCCTTCCCAGCTGCAGCTGTGGGGAGGGCTCGGACACAGAACCGGGAACTCACGACAAGGAGCTGAGCTGCACTAAAGAGATCCAGCTGCCAATTCCAAACCCCCTCTGCAGCTCCTCCTTGTCCTTTCACTGCCTCCACAGGTCGTCCTTACACCTCCCTCTTCCTCCAGGATTGCCTGCTCACAACAAGGATCCAACATTTCTCCTCCCTCTTCTCCTTCTCATACTCTCAGGTTTAGTATTTTTCTTTCATCCAAAGGAAACAGAATTTTCCAGGCTCTGTTCTTTTGTATCCTCCCAGTCTTCCACAACTTGCTGATTTGTCCTCCACTTTGTCTTTTAGTCAGAAGCTTCCAGTAAATGGGAAAACATGGGAGGGAGGAAATGTAATTTTCAAGCTGCACTTGAAATCAGCATTCGCTGAATTTAACCCAGTTTCACCCATCCTTGGCTGATTTCCTCAAAAACTCCTCACCCTGCAGCTTCACCTGGCCAGGTTCGTATTCACCTGGCAACATTCCCAACTCCAAACTTCACTGCTGTGATCCAGTTTGAACTACAGGACGCAAAAATTGGAAAATCTGGGACTCCAGCAGGCAGATGAACCACAGAGCAGCTGGGTAACTCATTAAGGTGGGAGGGGACAGGAATGGAATGGTGAGAAATCACCTGTTAAATGCTTTTAACTACTGCTCCCATCACCAAAATTCAAATTATAAGAATAGAGCAGGCTTAGAATCTAAATTAAAGATCTGTTCTGTGGAGATGCTCAGCCCAAAGCCAGCTGTAGATCACAAAAAAATCCTTTTTTTTTTTAATGTAAGTACTGCTCGTTCACTAAGTGCCACTTTTGTTTTGTTTTTAAGGGGATAATTTATAAAAAGCATGAAAGGTTCATCAGTATCTGCCTTCATTTGTTAAAGAGTCCTTCAGGTACCTCAGGCTGAGCTGCCCCAGCTGCTGCTGTCCTGAATCATCCGTCACTCTGGAATTGTAGGACTGATTTAGGCATCAAAAACACCATCCCAACGATGGTCAAGTGCCACCACTCTGGGACTGAGGATTCCACGTCTCCTGGGGGAACCGTGGACTTCACCGGCAAGTGAGAAAGAAGATTTAAAAACAAACAAACGAAAAAAATCCTTTGGAAGAGACTCACTTAAAAGTTTCAATCCTTTTTATACTCACACCCATCTTTCTTCCAAAGCAACAAGTACTGGCAATGAACATACAAAACCACCCAGAGACTGATTTACTGATCCAGTCCCCCCCACATCACCCTCTCCCACCCCACTTGCAACAGAGACACAATACATCGAGTCCTGCAATAATCTTGACTATTTCTAGCACTGATTGGATGGCTGAACCTTTCCCAGAGAAGAGTTTCTTCACACATTTACAAGGTGGAATTGAAAAGAATCCCCTTGAGTTTCTGCCAGGGTTGGAAGTGCAACAGCAGGGCCCAGCTCAGGGAAAATGAAGTCCAAAGGGGTGAGGAGTGGATGGAATAACCAATCTCTGCTGGGCAAACACAGGCCTGGGGTGCAGCCACTCCGTGCTGGTTGGAGCAGCTGGAATCTGTCCCTGGACAGGGCTGTGCTGCACCAGCCACGGGGACTGAGGTGGGAAAACGAAGGAAAACCAAAGGGATGAGTGTTCAGACTCCGAATTCCCTGTGCTGGATCAGGAGAGGGCACCAAGAAGTCTGAAAGGTTCTGTTTGTAGAATTAAAACCTCAAGCACGTCCTCAACACGTGGTGCTTGCTCTGTGGAAAAGGACAGGCTGTGACACGGAGATTGTCCCACTCCAGGATTCACTGGACACTCTGGGCAGGCAGGACAGGCTGACAGGAGGGACGGGAATTCCCTTCAGGTGTTTTTCCCTGGAAGCAGGGGTTAGGAGACCCTGATCATCTGTGTCATCGCTTCTTCGTTGGTTTGAGTCGGATCCTGCAGACACAAAATGTTGGGAATTCCACATTTTTCCATGAAGCAGAGAGAACCACATACAACTGTGGGGAGGAGATACTCCTGCCCTTCCCTTGATCTCCAAAAATGTCCTATTTTTACTGGGTTTTACAGGCCAGTGTAAGAGACTGAGACACAAAAATCCTAATACTTCCCAGGAATGTGTTGTTTCTGGTATTTAGGAAGACCTAGGACTGGTCTGATATTTAGGAATGATTTTAGCTCAAAGTAAGAAATATTCCCTGAAGGCACAGGACTGCTCTAAAGCACTGAGCAACAACAGAACCTGTTCATTCTACTCCACTGTGTCCCTCCCTTTGAAAAATGCCTCGCACTTTTTATGCCAATCAATATGCAGCTAAGAATCAGATATTCCCATTTTTAAATTTTCCATCAGATGTAAAGATAAGGCGTCTCTACCTTTAATTCATGTCCCAAAAGAACACGCCAGGACCCAACCAGAAAGGCTGTTTCACAAACAGAGAATGTTTGTGTGCATTTATCCTAAGAACTACAAAGTGAACACACTTCTATCCACATTATTGTCATTGAATCCCTCAGGGAAAACATCCCTTGCTCTCCACAAGCAGTGACAGAAGGTTTTTTTCCCAATGCTTGGAATAAATTTAAAGGCAGGGAGGGCCAAGGGTCAGCAGCCAAGCCCAAAAACCCAACCAAAGCAGCACAGACACCTCTGATGTGTGTCCTGAAGGGCCAAAATTTGCCCCAAACCCCGCTCACCTGCATGTGAGGGCTCTCCTTTTCCTTGGGGGAGAAGAAGCGGCCTCCCTCTCCCCGTTTCCTGGCCATGGCGTGCCGGTGCCGGGACTCGTGCAGGTATTTCTGCAGCAAGGAAAGGAGCAGGTGAGGGAGCAGCCACTCCTTCCAGTCACTGCTTCCCAGGGGAAATACCCAGTCCCCATCCATCCCCCTGCCCCACTTCTTCCCAGTCACTGCTTCCCAGAAGAAATTCCCAGTCCCCATCCATCCCCCTGCCTCACAGACTCCCAGTCACTGCCTCCCAGGAGAAATTCCCAGTCCCCATCCATCCCCCTGCCCCACAGACTCCCAGTCACTGCCTCCCCAGGGGAAATCCCCAGTCCCCATCCATCCCCCTGCTCCACTTCTTCCCAGTCACTGCTTCCCCAGGAGAAATTCCCAGTCCCCATCCATCCCCCTGCTCCACTTCTTCCCAGTCACTGCCTCTCCAGGAGAAATTCCCAGTCCCCATCCATCCCCCTGCCCCACTCCTTCCAGTCACTGCTTCCCAGAAGAAATTCCCAGTCCCCATCCATCCCCCTGCCTCACTTCTTCCCAGTCACTGCTTCCCAGGGGAAATTCCCAGTCCCCATCCATCCCCCTGCCCCACAGACTCCCAGTCACTGCCTCTCCAGGGGAAATCCCCAGTCCCCATCCATCCCCCTGCCCCACTTCTTCCCAGTCACTGCTTCCCAGGAAAAATTCCAAGTCCCCATCCATCCCCCTGCTCCACAGACTCCCAGTCACTGCCTCCCAGGGGAAATTCCCAGTCCCCATCCATCCCCCTGCCCCACTTCTTCCCAGTCACTGCTTCCCAGGAAAAATTCCAAGTCCCCATCCATCCCCCTGCTCCACAGACTCCCAGTCACTGCCTCCCAGGGGAAATTCCCAGTCCCCATCCATCCCCCTGCCCCACTTCTTCCCAGTCACTGCTTCCCAGGAGAAATTCCCAGTCCCCATCCATCCCCCTGCCCCACACAGTGCTGACAGTCAATGCAGGCTCACCCACAGCTCCAGACACTCCCAAAAACACCCAAAGGAAGCAGAACTGTCCCCAAGGGACTTAAAACATTTACTCTGATGTAGCTCATGAACAATAAAAGCATCATAAAAACTGAGAAACACCAAGATTCTAATCCTCATTTTCCAGCCCAGGTGGGATTCTGTTCCTTTCTGACAGAGCAACCCTGTGTTAGACCCGAGTTTTATTCTCACCCTTCTCTCTTTGGGGATTTTTCCCTCTGCTTCCAGCTTTGCCCGTGCCTGCCTCCTCTTCAGGATGCGGTGGTACTGCTTGGCATTGACATAGAGGGGCTCCTCTTCCAGCATCTCTGCTCCAGGCAAAGGGATCCTCTGGATGGCTGGGACTGAGCCAGCTCCAGGCACCATCTGTATGGAGAAGGAGGGTTTAGTCCAGAGAAGGTGGGTTTAGTCCTTGCAGCTCAGCACACAAACTGAACACAAAAATGCCATTAAAAACCCAAATATTGAAATGGAAAGTGGGTTTTGCTCAGGTAATGCAGCCACTTCAACGAAAAGGAGCAATAAAGCTGCTCCTAAACTGCAGAACCAATTTAAACAAATCAATTCCTTATCAGTCCTGCTGGGTTTTTCTGATAAAGGGAAAATTTCAATACAATTCCATGACCGTGTTGCTGCTTCTTGGACAATTAAACAAACAGGACGTGGCTGGTGCTTCCCTTTCTTCTGGGTTATCTCTTACTTCAATTATTTCGTGTCAGAGCATTTCTAAGCCAACATTGCAGAGCTGCTGACATCTAGTGGGGACCAACAACATTCCAGTCCAAGGGCCTCACACTACAAAGGAACAGGAATTGGCAGGAAAAACCTCTATAAATGATGGAAACAAATCCTAAGGGATCCTCAAGAAAACCAGTAGTGACTCAATCTATTTAAACCTTTGCTCATCAGTTCACAGCTCAGTTTGAATTTCAGTTTCTAGATTTCTGAGCTGCTGTGGGAGAGAGAAAGTACAGAACACACAGATCACAGCAGGATCCAGGCCTTTGAAGCTGAAATTTTGTAATGTTTAAACTTTAAACTAATGGAATTTACAGAGAGGACTGAGCATATTAAGGTGACCTGAATCTCAGACACGAGTTTATCAGAGAATCAGGGAACCACAGGATGGTTTGGGTTGGAAGGGATCTTAAGGATCATCCAATTCCAACCTTCTGCCATGGGCAGGGACACTTTCTACTATCCCAGGTGCTCCAGCCTGGCCTTGGACACTTCCAGGGATCCAGGGGCAGCCACTCTCTGGGCACCCTGTGCCAGCCCCTCCCCACCCTCCAAGGAGAAATTCCTTCCCAATATCCCACCTAACCCTGCCCTCCTTCAACTTAAAGCCACTCCCCACTCTCCTATCCCTACCCTTGTGAAAATCCTGCTAGATTTGAGTACAGACACCTTAAAGCTCAGCCTCCAAAGGCAGCAGTGGGAATTTCACACCTACCATGACCATTCCCCCTGAATTGACCACGTTCCCAGCCACTGGCAGTGTCACCGTGACCGTCCCCTGGCCACTGCTGGTGGTGTTGGTGTTGGCTCCAGTTTGGACAATCTGGGCTCCAGCCAGGCTGGCTGCTGGAATGGTGATCATGCCTGTAACAGGGACTGTAACTTTAAGGAAGTAGAACACAAAAGGAAGGAAAAAAAAAAAAAGAAGGAAAAAAAAAAACAACAAACGAAACAAAAACAAGCACACAAAAAGAAGGGAACGGCATTAGTCCCACTTCTGTGTTTTACTCATTCATCCTTCCAGAACATGCAGAGAGGGAGGAAAAGCGTTCAAGTGAGGGATTAAATTCCATCAGAACTCCTGGTTTTTGCATTTGTAACCTCACTGTGAGTAACCATGCACTCTTGAGGTGGAAAAGCAAAAGTAAGGGTTTCTATTCTACCAGCCCTTGCCAGAGACAAGGAGATTTTCTGTTTCTGAGGAAGAAACCCCAGAGTGAATTCCTGCAGAACACAAACACCTAAATAAATCAAAAGCCCTCTCGAAGAGGTATCCTGGCTCCTCCCAGCCCTCCTACCTTGCTGCAGGATGGTGCCATCAGCATTCACGGGCTGGTACACGATGGTCTGGCCCTCAGCAGCCTGGGCAACCTGCTGGCCTTGCACTGCTATCTGCTGCTGGGTCTGAACAAAACAAAGAGCACAAAAACGTCACAAATTGCTTCTTTTTTCCAGTGTTTACAATTCCTGAATGAACACATGGTGCTTGAGGTGTTCCAGGTGTCTATTTCTGTTGCCTCATTAGCAGCAGTAAGAAATAGGCTGGAGCACAGACCAAATAACTGGAGATCAAACACCTGAAGCACATGTAAGATGCTTTTTCTAACAGTTCAATAATGAAAAAAACAAATGCTAGGTTTCCTGGCTCACTATGAAGATGTGAAAGGAAGAACTGTTCTGCTCAGAAATTTAATTTTGGCCCTAACCAAAAGCATCAGCAGAAACCCCAGGTGTGACTGGACTACTGCACACGATGGCCCAAGTATGGAATTAGCAATGCTTCATGTTTTCAAAATTCAACAAAGAGACAAAAACAACCACGAACCAATAAAATACAGAAACACGATGGAGAAAAACATGCAATCTAATTATTCTGCCCCAGAGTCATGTATGAAACACTACAAAAACATGACACTCATTCTCAAGTTCTCCTCAATAATAATAATTCCTTTTTTTTTTTGCCTTTTTTTTTTTTTTTTTTACTTAACCACATCTTAAGTCATTTGTCAAGTTTCTCCTCCTGTTCCTCTGCAGAAAAGCCTTTCATGCTGGTGCAGTTACCTGTGTCTGGCCAGCAGTAACTGCAGTCTGGGGCTGCTGTATAATGATCTGCTGGGTCTGGCCCTGCTGCCCCTGTACCTGCACAGCCTGCCCACCTTGAATCTGAATCTGACCTGGCTGGACCAACTGAATCTGTGGAAGAAAGAGTCAGAAAGGAACATTAACTATGCCTCTGATTTCTCCCTCCTCGGCCTCAGCATGACCAAGTCATCTCTGAGGGTGATTTACTGTTGCACAGAAAAAGAAAGCAGCGAGTCTTCTCTTTTTCCAGTTGAAAATGAGGAGTTTTAAGGGATTGCTCCCTGTGACACAGCAGCCCAGCCACGCAGGGCAGAGGGAGCAGCGTGCTGTGCCACCGTGCTCCGGCAGCTCTGCGCCGCTCACACGATAAATCACTCAGGAGAAATCAATTATTCACGTGGCGCTGGGAACAAATAGTCAGGTGGAAGAAAGAGGAGGACTAAGATTTAAGACATCTGTGGGGTGTTAATTATCCAGCACTCAGAAGTACTTCTGGGATATATAAAGTTGTCCTCAGCTTTGCAGAGTCTTTCCACCACTGTGGAATGTTCTCAGATTAAAAAAGAAGAGCTGGAATATGGTTTGAAGTTTGTGTTTAAAAACACAGTTATGGATTTTCCTCCAACAACCAGGCTGAGAAGAACCTCATAAAAATACAGTGGTTTTCAACAAAGGAAATTTTAAATAAACCTCTCAAAACACCAAGACATCATTTGCCTTCCTGGACTGTGCTGGGTTCCTAAATCCCATCCTAAATCACCAGGACACTTTCATTATGCCATGGTTACAGTTCTTCCCTTTGCTTTTGAGGAACACTTTGACCACCTCTTTAAATTTACCAACTGTCTTTTAAACAGGTAATTACCTCCAAAAAAATCCATCTTCTGTACCTCCTTCACTATTGCCTTCTGTGCAACAGGAATGTTTCAATTCCCCTTCAGCCATCACATATTAGACAGGCTCAAGCACAAATTATTTTCAAGAAGCTTTCTTAAATAATTTTTTTAAATCCTCTTTCTGAGCCATAAATTGAACAGGTACCAGATCCCCTACTACACTGCAAGGGCCAGATAAAATATCCCAACCAACAAAAATCCTGGGCTAGGGGAAGGTATCCCTGCGTGTGGCAGGGGGGTGCAACTGGATGAGCTTTAACATCTCATCCAACCCAAACCATCCCATGATGAAAACCCCCAAACCAACCCAGCTGTGTTTTAGTGCTTTTAATCTAAAAGGTTTGCACCAGGCCACAGAACATAAAAACTGAGTTCATAAAGGACTTCCACTCATTCCCACCACGCCAGAGCCACAAAGCACCACCTCTGCCTGGTTTTAGGGGTGCTGAGCAGAGCCCTGCGTGGCAGTGGGAGCATCCCAGAGCATCCCCAGGCTGTGCAGTGCCCCCGGGGTGTCTCACCTGCTGCAGCCCCTGCGTGCCGGACACTGGGACCTGCATGATGGTCTGGCCCTGGCCCCCAGGCACGGCCTGCACCATGATGGGCTGGCCCGTGGAGGTGATGAGCTGCCCCCCGCTCACCTGCACCATCAGCGGCTGCCCCTGCACCTGCGAACGAGGGAACAACAAGGCAACAATGAAAACGCCGCCAGAGCAGCCCCAGAGCTCACCCGTGTTCGTGTGGGGGCAGAGGAACTGAGAAACAGGCACTGAGCTGCTTCAAACCAGCTCTGGGTTCCAGGGTGTGCTACGGATTTAGTAAATGATCTGCTTCTCTTGCAGGCTAGTTGTTATAAAGCACGAAAACCGCATTTTCCAGCCACAAGAACTACCTTCATGCGCAGCCCAAGAGCAAAGTGGAACAAAAAACTTCATTATTCATCTCACAATTACTGATTTTTAATTGGGGTTCCTATTGAGAGAGCTCTGTTCTGACAGGGAGGTTCTGAAGTGGCTCCAGCTCTCTCCAATTTCATGCCTACAACGTTTCCATTTTCTATCTGATGCGGAGCATGGGATGTGCTGAGAGAAACTCTCCACGCTTATTGAGGGAAATTGTAACTGGAGCAACACAAAATGGAGTTCAGGGAGGAAAAGTGAAAGTGGATGAGCAGCAGCCACTTCTGGGCCCAAAAAGGCTTAGAGGGGATTTATAAATATAAATATAAAATATAAATATAGGTGTGAGGGTGGTGAGGCCCTGGCACAGGTTACCCAGAGAAGCTGTGGCTGTCCCATCCCTGGAAGTGTCCAAGGCCAGGCTGGACAGGGCTTGGAGCAGCCTGGGATAGTGGAAGGTGTTGGGGTTGGAACTGGATGAGGTTTAAGGTCCCTTCCCACCCAAACCAGTCTGGGATTCTGTGGTAACTTTGGTTTGAGGGTCTCTGGACTCTTGGACCCAAGAGTTCTTCATCTCTCTGAAAAAGGCCCATGAAAAGAAAAACAAAGGGAAAACCTCTCTGTTTGAACTCCCTCATCTGCCAAGTCCCCAAATTGCCCAAACACATCTTGTAAAATGCTCTGCCTCCACAGCCTAAATGCAAAATGAGTCTCATGAAGTAGGGAATCACAAAACCTGATTTGTTTAGGGACAAGAACAACACAACGTGGTAAAGTCACGGAGTTCCTGGGGTTCACACCCCAGGGGTGAGGAACCAAATCCTGCAGGGAACAACCAACTGTGGTTAACACCTGGAATTTGACTTTCCGGGTCACCACTCTGTCCCTCAGCCTGTCCATGTCCCATCCAAAGCCCTCAGCCCCTGGGCTGGATCACACAGGGAGGAGCATGCTCAGGTCAGCACAGAGAAGCACAGGCAGCAGCACAATATCCAAGAAGCAGAAAGGAAAACGAGACATTCCAGGATTTTTGTTAATGAATTAGAGCAAGCCAAAATAGAAAAAAAAAAAAAAGGGTGGGGAGAACATAACAACAACCAGAGGCCCCAGTGAGCCCAGCAATCAAAGTCAGGCAGCATTTGAGATTTGAACTCTGAACATAAAAAATGCTGTGTTAACTCTGCACCTGGCAGGGCCATTCCAGCCCCTTGGAACCATCCTGCTCTGAGGAATTACAAACCAAACAAAACCAAAATACTGAGTGCAAAACCGCTACGGTTGCCCAGGGTCTGTCAACTGCTCTGAAAAGGGCTCCTGGAAAGCCTGGCTGAGTTAAGGGAGTGGAGGCTGCAAGACAGGAAATACCTCACACCGAAACAAGTAATTCCTTCCAATCTGCGATGTATTTGCTGTCTGGATTCACGTGGCTCCTGGGTTTCCCCGTGTTGTTCACAGGTAAATAAGAAATTGGATCTCTCAGTGCCACAGAGGCCAATATTGTCCCCAGGTGCCCTCTCGGTCACAGGTGAGAAGGTTCCACTGCTCAAGCTCAGGCTCCCCCAGCACCTCTGTCTGTCTCATGCAGTGAAGGCAGAGCCCTCCTCAGGGAGGAGCTCAGAAACTTAATTTCCTTGGAATTACAGGAGATCTTTGGGGTTTACCCTGACTGTCACTTCCTCATTTTGGTGTTTTTAACTTTGAAGTCGCATTGAACCACAATTCCCTTCCAGAATTCCTGGCATGCACCTGGGACCTCAGGAACGGCTCCAATCCCATGGCAAACCCTACAGCCAGCACCCAGCACAGATTCCTGCTCCACATCCCCCTGCTCCTCCTGGAAACCCTGGGGAAAACACAGCATTAGATATGTGGTGCTGGGGAGGGTCATGCAGTGCTCAGAAACACAATCAGAGAGGTCACCACTACCTGGAGGGTCTGGACTTGCTGGCCTGAGGCCGATGCCACCTGGGCCTCAGTCTGCAGCTGGACAGCTGTGACACCTCCCTGCTGCTGGGAACAGGAACAGGGAGAGCTTGAAACATGGAAATGCACAGCTCTGACACCACACAACACACTGCTGGGACAGGGAGGGTTGGGATTCATACACGCTGCTCCAGGAACACGAGGAACGGGAATTTTAGCAAACCTAAGGATGGAGTTCCCTGGAACCGCACGTGGCACTGCCAGGCTTCAACATCCCAACTCACAGGGAACAGCAGGGATCATTTTGCAGGATTTGAAGCTCAGTTCCAGGTTTTTAGTCTGCTCACTGCCCAGGTTTGTCACTGTGAAGGGTTCCAGATTTTGGTCACTCTGGTTTGTCACAACAAAGCCCTTCCTGCAGCACAGTCTGAGCTCATCTCTGCCACCCCTGTGTCGCTGCCTGCCCACCAGCGACCCTGAGGGACAGTCTGGAGAGGCTGCAGGAGCAGTTAGAGCTAAAAGCCTTTTCTATTTTTAGCCTCTTTGCTAAGAGTCCCAAAATACTCCCTGTAACTGTGTTAGCATGGGGAGATGAAGGACAGCTCCCTCCCAAGTGCTGCAACAGCCGGGTAAAACAACTTATTTTAGAAAAGTGTTTCATGTCAGACACAGGCTTTAAGAGCCTGTACTGAAAACCAAAGCCAAGGGATGGTTTTATCTCCTCTTTACCTAGAAATTGTCAATAAACCAAATACATCTCTGGTTATCTGCTGCAAACAGGTATTTCAGGTAATCCTTAACATAAAATGTTTTAATCTCAAGTGCAATCTTGTTCTGGCTGAAAAAGTCAACTCCAGCTAAACCCAGGGGAAGGATGTGGTCCCTGCTGAGGCCAATGCAAAGCAGATCTCCCTGAAAACAGGATCCAGTGGCTCAGCCCTTTGCATGACAAACCACCAAACCCTTCTTGCCTTGAACTAGAACAGAAGATGCAGCAGAAGTTCAGCAGCAGCTGAAAACACATCCCTAAATCTGAATACGGAAAGCTTAACAGTAAAAATCACTAAGCCCTTAAAACTCAGCCCTGATCTTTCACACATTGAAACAAGAACTTCTTTGTGGGAGGGATGAATTCACCCCAGGCTACATGGTTGGTTTAATTCCTGTTCTGTGTGTTTGTTTTGCTCCACCTGTAGTTCTGAAACAAAGAATCTCAGTAAACGTTCATTTGAGAAAGCTGCAGGAAACATCTGTGGGCTTGAGCAAAACCTATTTTAATTTGGGGGGAACTGTTCTTGTGGACAACTGATTGTTTCAGTTAATATTCTGTTTCCTCATTTCCAGAGATGTGTTAATATATTCTTGTATCTTTTTTTATTTCACTTTCCCCATGTCACTACCAGTTTACAAACTCCCTGCTACACCGAAATCTGGTCACTTCTACACCTGCAATTTAATTTCATCATAAGTATATTTTGAAAACCACATTTACTCTGACTTCCAGGCACCTTCAGCACCCAGGTGACAGAAGTCAGGTGAACAGGTACCCAGGAAGGATCAGGAAGCCCCTCAGTGCTGCTGTGCCCCTCTGAGGGGTGCAAAGGGCTCCCACATTCCCACATTCCGTACCTGCTGCTGGATCTGCCCGGCCTGCACCACGATCTGCTCCGTGGAGCTGCTGCTGTTGGCCGTGTACTGCTCCATGGTGCCTCAGCCCCTGGCAAGACAAGGCAAAAATCAGGTGATCACTGTCCCAAGGCTTGGGAATTCCCGTTCTTCCCCAGGAGCTGCAAAGCCAAGCAAACCAGGAGCTGCCCCCAGGGCAGATCTCTCCCAGAGCTGCTCCACCTCAGCAATAAAGAGGTGGCACTTCAGCCACATCCAACCCCAGTGAGCAGCAAAACCACCTCAGTTCTGTCCCACGCTGCAGGGATTCCACCACTTCTGAGTCTGCACATCCTGGGCTCCAGCCAGGTGCCCACACAGGGGAGTGTCACTGCTGGAAAACCTCAGGAAATGCAACCTTTAGGTGTGAAACCAAACAGCTCTTTGAGAATTCAGCAAAGCTGTGAAGCCTTCTCTCCTTCGCCCACTACACACCACGCTCTCCTCGTATTTCTTCCCTCTCCTCCTACTCTCATGGAATGGTTTGGGTGGGAAGGGACATCAAAGATCACCCAGTGCCACCCCCTGCCATGGCAGGGACACCTTCCACTGTCCCAGATTGCCCCAAGCCCCGTCCAACCTGGCCTTGGACACTTCCCGGGATCCAGGGGCAGCCACAGCTTCTCTGGGCACCCTGTGCCAGGGCCTCCCCACTCTCACAGGGAGGAATTTCTTCTCTAAAGAAGTATTTCTACACTCAAATATGTTCTTCGTGTATTTTGCCAACCACCAGCAGATTTGCCAGCACCTCCATCCTCTTGCTGCCTCTCTCCTTCCTTGGCCCTTTCCCTGCACACATCATCACCACCTTGCTGGAATAAAACACCTCTTCCCTGCCACTGCTTCTCTCCTCACTGGCCCAACAAGGGCAGAATTCCTGCTGCAGCGAGGTGTTGGATTTGTGTCATGACTGAACAAGTTCCTGCTACATCAGTGAAAGAAAACACAGCCTGGAACTTGAATTTTCCAAGTCTAAAGCAACAAAACCTCAGGCTCCCTCAATTTTTCAAGGGATGCTGATGGGATTAAGTCACAGACTCTCTGTACCAGTTGCTGTGGTTACTGCTCCTGTCTGAGCTCCATCCTTTGCCCATTTACTGACACTTTTTCACAGCCAGAATAAAAGAAGATAAATATTCTTTCCGAAGATGCTGCTGTCTGGTTCTCATTTCAGTTTTGCACTGGATACTTCATTTCTGCCTTAATTAAAATCTTTAATTAAAACATTACCAGTTCTGTAATCCCAACACTGCACCCGCTGCCTGAAGTTCTGGACAAGGTTCGACCAGTCCTGGATCCTCACCCTCCAAGGGATTATCTCATCCCCGGGATTATCTCATCCTCGTCATTAAACACAGAGTATCCAAGTTAAATATTAAAGATCAGGGATCGATCAATGGCAGAGGACAGCAGCTCCTCCCCCAGTGAGCTCATGGGCAGCTCCTCCTCACCGGGAATGCTCTGGTAACGAGGGACTGTTCCAGTTTCAGCAGCACATATTCACACAGCCTATACATATATATATATATATACATATATATATATATGTGTTACAAATATCCTGAATTGTGAGGGACCCGTTAAGGATCATTAAACTCTTGGTTCTGCACACGACAGTCCCAAGAAGTACATACAAATATATGTATGAAGCCATGGAAAAACCAACCCACACCAAGAGCACACCAGGGCCATGAACAGCCCGAGAGCTCCAGGGCATCATTTTAACCGTGTCACAGCCCGGAGCAGAGCTCCTGAACGGGCAGAAGTTTCCAGGGCAGAGCCCGGGACGTTCCCGTGGGATCCCAGTGCTCCAAGGACACCGCGGAGCCGCACGCCCACGCCCAGGCCGGGATTTAACACGAGCGGCGCGGAGGGGGCGGTCTGAGCACGGCATGTGGAGCCCAGGTTTAGCTCCCGACTCCTTGTGGAGGCCGGGGATGACCCGGGGCTGTTGTTTCAGTGCGGGAAGCCCCGGCCCGGGGGTCCCTCGGTGTGCTCGGGCCCCTCGCTGCCCCAAGGGCCGGCCCTGCTGCCGGAGCACCCCGTGCCCGCACACATCTGGGGAGGCGGCACCGCGCACACCGCGGACCGGAACGGGCAGCCCGGGCCCCCGGGCCAGCGGGGAGGCTCCCGGGGAGGGCGGGGCACTGCGGGCTCCGGGCTCCGCCGGGGGAGGAGGCCGGGCCCCGCTGCGGCGCTCAGCCCCGCGCCCCCGGCCCAGCCCCGGAGCACCCGACCCCGCTCGGCCCGCTGCTCGGCCCCGCGCCCCCGGTTCCCCCGCGGCCCCAGCGCGGCCGAGCCCGGCCCGGCCCCGGTTCCCCCCTCAGCCCCTGAGTGGCCGCGGCCCCGCCAATCCCGGCGCGCGGGGGCTCCATATTGGCCGCTCGCGCTCACCGTGCCGCGCTGCCCGGTCCGCGCCCCGCGCTGATTGGCTCCGCCGCGGGGCCCCGAAGCCCAATCAGCGCCCGCACTCGCCCGCCGCGCAAAATGGCGCCCAACCGCGGACAAAGGGGGCGAGGGGCGGGGCCCCGCCCGGCCGCGGCCGCCCAACCGCGCGCCTCGCCCCGCCCGCCGCCGCTGCGCCTGCGCGGGGGCCGTGGCGCGCAAGCGCGGGAGGGGCCCCGCGCCAGCACCCCCCCCAGGCTCCGCCCCCCTGCCCGGAATGTTCTGGACAGGGACCGTGGAGAGGGTCCGCCCGCGCGCACGGAGCGGCGCTGCCGCCATGTTGTGTGAGGCGCTGCCGCCATGTTGTGTGCGGCTGGGCTGCCATGTTGTGTGGGGCGCTGCCGCCATGTTGTGTGGGGCGCGGCCGCCGTGCTGTGTGCGGCCATACCGCCTTGGTGTGTGAGGCGATACCGCCGTGTGGGGCTGAGGAGGATCCGCCAAATGCCCGTGAGACGGATCCGCCGTTTCGCCGCGAGGCGGAGCCCCTGAGGCGGTACCGCCAATGTCCCCCTGAGGCGGACCCGCCGTGCCGGCTGAGGCGGTACCGTGTGGCCGTGAGGCGGGGCCGGGCGGGCCGAGGCGGGGCCGCCCTTGCGGCGCGGCCGGAGCGATGTGGGCGGCGCTGGGCAGGCTCGGCGTGGCGCAGGCCGTGGGCCCGGCCCGGTTGATCGCTTTGCGCCCCGCGGGTGCGGCGGCCGAGGGGCCCTGAGGGGTGGGAGGAGGAGGAGGAGGAGGCGGAGGCGGAGGCGGAGGAGGGTGTTGATGATGAGGAGGAGGAGGGCGGCAGCCTGGGGGTGCCCACTGTGTGGTGACCCAGGGCTGGGGCCTCCTCCCGGGCCGGAGCTGTGGGCACAGCGGGACCGGGTCAGGGGCACCGGCATCTTCAGGGGTGTCATGTTTGTCCCGCTGTCACAGATCGATTAGCCTTACCCTCGCCCCCTCTAACACACTGCCTAGCTTGAGGTTCCTAATAATTGTTTTTCTCTCATCTTTCCAGCCGCAGGAGCCTTCTCCATACCCCACGTTACCATGGCCACCCACTTCTCCAAGGATCAGGAGGAGAGAGTGCGTAGGAAATGGGTTACATTGGATATTGTCTGTGCAAAGAGACCTTCCCCCTCTTGCAGCCCTGACAGCTCGGCACTGGCTGCATCCTGCAGCTTTTGGGAGCAAAGTGGCTGCCAGTGCTGAATTCCACGTGCTTTTTGTGTGTAGTGTCAGTGGGGCAGATGCTGTGCAGCAGCACAGAGTTCACCTGCCTGCCTGAACACCTCAGGGCTGGTGCTGCTAGAGGCGTTTCACTAATCCAGCTGTGCTCTCTGTCACATAATTACCCTTTCAAGCTTTGATTTTGTAAGATTACCTGCTGAGCTGGCACGTGATACTTACAAATGATCTTGTTGAGAAGGTGTAGTGGGTTTGTAATTCTGTGTATGGGGTGTGTAAATCTCTGTATTGGGTTTGTAATTCTCCGTAGTGGGTTTGTAATTCTCTGTATTGGGTTTGTCATTCTGTGAGTTTGGTTTGTAATTTTGTGAATTTGGTTTGCAGTTCTGTCTCTGGGGTCTGTAATTCCACATGTGGGGTTTGTCATTCCCTCCCTTGGATCTGTAGCCCGTGTCAGCTCAAACACTTGCTCCCTGCACAGCAAACTCAAACCCTCCCCCTCTTGCTGCCCAGTTCCCAGTCACCAGAGCCCTGTGTGCTCTCTCAGGAGGTTTTGTTGCCCCTGCTCTGCAGATCAGGTGTGTGAAGGGGGACCTGTTCTCGTGCCCGGGCACAGACGCCCTGGCCCACTGCATCAGCGAGGATTGCCGCATGGGCGCCGGCATCGCCGTGCTCTTCAAGAAGAAGTTTGGAGGCGTCCAGGAACTCCTGGATCAAAGTGAGTGGTGCCTGAAGGAGCTGCTGGTTTCCAGCAGGGAGGGTGTTGGAGCTGCTTGGGGTTATGGAGTGTGGCTGTTTTAAAAACACCTCGATTTTTGTGCTTCAGAGAAGAAGACGGGGGAGGTGGCAGTTCTGCAGAGGGACGATCGGTACATTTACTACCTGGTAAGGGCTGGGGTGCCACTGGGACACCTCCCTGGAGCTAAACTGCATCACATATCAGGCTTTAATAGCTGTGGAGGTTTTGGTCGTGTTCATGGAATCATGGAATCACAGAATGGTTTGGGTGGGAAGGGACACCTTCCACTGTCCCGGATTGCTCCAAGCCCCGTCCAGCCTGGCCTTGGACACTTCCAGGGATCCAGGGGCAGCCACAGCTTCTCTGGGCACCCTGTGCCAGGGCCTGCCCACCCTCACAGGGAAGAATTGCTTCCCAATATCCCATCCATCCCTGCCCTCTGGCACTGGGAAGTCATTCCCCCTTGTCCTGTCACTGCAGGCCCTTTTAAAGAGTCTCTCTCCATTGGCTCCCTTCAGGCACTGGAAGGGAGTTCTGGAATGTTCCTCTCAGTAAGAGCTGTGAGATGTGTCCTCAAACATTGCCGATGAGGAGCAGCCAAGCTGTTGTGTGCATCTGCATTTCACCTCTACATGGATAGAGCTGGCTGCTAAATTAGAGTGTTTTAAGCTGTGAAATGTTGTTCTTTGCTCAAGTCTTTCCACAGAGGCAGGTCTGGGTGTGGAGTTCTGGGATACCGTGGAATGTGTGTTTTGTAGCATTATTTATAACAGACTGTGGTCATGCCAAGGCACAGCTGAGCTTTTCTGTTTTTCTGTAGATCACGAAGCAGAAGGTTTCTCACAAGCCCACCTATGAGAACATGCAGAAGAGTTTGGAAGCCATGAAAGCTCACTGCCTGAACAACGGAGTCACCGACATCTCCATGCCCAGGTGAGGGGCTCAGGAACTGGGTGTTTAATTTCTAGAAGGATGTCTGCAGGATGATCCCCTGCTGTGAAATAAGAATTCAAGTATCCACTTTTATCCAACTCCTCTGTTCAATTGGGCAAATCTAATTTGCATTTCCCAGTGGATTTCAATAATAGCAAAGCACATTTGAGTTGTTTCCTTGTTCTCCCTGTGTTCTGTGGGTTTATGGGGAGCTGAGGCAGGGCCACCTCGAACTGCAGCTGCTCCCAGGGCTGGTTGGGCACAGCACGAGGCCCCACAGCTCTTTTGGTGCTTTATCTTCCAGGATTGGATGTGGACTCGACGGCCTGCAGTGGGAAAAGGTGTCAGCCATCCTTGAGGAAGTGTTTGAGAACACGGACATCAAGATCACGGTTTACACACTGTGAGCAGAAGAGTCAAAAAGCTCCATTTCCCCCAATTTTGGGAGCAGAACCTGTGAACTGACAAGGGGGGACCTGCGTGGGGAGCGCGTTCTGCATTCGGGTGTCACTCACTCGTGTGACACTGACAGGGGCTTCCAGCAGCAACGAGCTCCAGAGAAGTTCATTTGGGCTGTTAATTAGCAGGAGGCGGCGGCGCTGTGGAAACCCTCGGGGAGCTCCCAGTGTGTCCCTGCAGCCACCAGGTGTCACTGGGGCTCCACGCCGTGAAACGGAGCCGCTGCCTCTTGGGCACTCGGGGTTTCTGTTGGGGTTGGTGCTGATGAGCTGCCCCGGGCAGCCCTGGCACCTCTGCTTTGTTCTGTTTGCGGTGTCCTGCCTCGCACTCGGCTCGCTCGCCTGTTCTCACAGGTGTAACACTTTAATTTCTCCCTTCTGGCCGTAGATTGGGTTTGCTGAGATCGTGCTCACTCAGGATCATGGTGTGGTGTTAAATAAATAGTGCCCTGCTGTTGGATCGGTCCCTGTGGCTGTTCTGGGGACAGGCTGGGGTTGCAGGGAATGCTGCAGGGGTGTAAATACACCTGGTGGGTGTGTTCTAGACAGCAGCTGTATCATTTATAGTCTGCACAGCTCCGTTTGGTGAGGATCCAAACAGGTTGATGTGCTCTAAAAACTCACAGGATGGAGTTTAAAGTGGGATTTTCACATTTCTTTCTTTGCTGCATTTGTAGTCCAGGTGTTGCACAAAGGTTGGCGTTTGTCACCCAGAACAAAAGCAGATCAGTAACACCCCTGGTTCCTCAGATCCGTGGAAAACTCCTGATTTGGAAGAGTTTGTTCCAGAACTGAGGAACTACCACAGACATTTCCTTCGTGTTTGGTTTCCCACCCTTCCATGACAACAAATCTTTTGCACTTCTCTCATTCTGAATGCCCAGAAAAGTGCCAGCTGTGTTGAATAAATATAAACATGGGACATAAGAGTTGGGAATTTCATAGCATGACAGGGTTGCTGATTGGATTTCCTTGGGAAGGGACTGGGTTAGTCAGTTCTGTGGGGTTTTTTGCTGCTGCAAATCCTGTTTGTGTCTTTAAGATCTCCCTATTCTTACTCTCCCCGTTCCTTGCCCATATTTTGTAAACCTGTTCGGTGGGGAATTGCTGTAGCTAGGAAAAATAACCTTGGACAAAGAGAAATTTGGAGCAATGAGCTGATCCAGAACAGGCATTGAGGCTGCTCATGGATTCAGCCCTTCCCCTTGTTTGTGTCTGGGTTTTCGTTCTGGTTCCTTGCTGATGGCATCCCCGTGAGCTTTGTTTTACACAGACAATGATCCTGGTCTCCAACACTTGTGTGTACTCTGGAAATTTTTCTGGCATTTAGTTCTCCCTTCTCAGCTACAAAATATTCCCTGTGTGGCTGTCCCCGGATGTCCTTGAACTCAAACTTGTCAGGTTCAATTTAGGACTTCTTGCAAGTAGAGAAGAAGGAATAAACAGTGCTTTGGCTTTTGCAGTGGCTTCCCATTTTATTTCACTTTGCTTTTATATCCCAAACATTGTTTGATAACAAGTTCTTGGGCTCCATCATGATTTGGAAGAGAGCAGTTGGCCCTGAATTAAATCACAGCTCTGATTATTGAAGAGAACAGAGGGAGAAAATTTCTTTTTCACCTTAAATCCCTTTCTTTTCCCCTTTCTAATGCATTTATCTAACCAGCAGCTTCGTTCTAAGGTCTTTTCCCATGAAATATTCCCAGAATGTGATCCCACAGCCTGCCTGTGGGTCACTGCCATCCCTTTCACCACAGCACGGGTTTGGTTGGGGCAGGGAGGGGGAGGAACAAAATACACCCAAAAAATCCCAAACACCAGAGGTCTGTGTCATGTGTATGTTTGGAGTCCCACAGGGTCTTGTCTTCCAGAGGCTGGCTCTCCATCCTGCTGGAATCAAAGCTTTGGGAAGCAGGACTGTCCCAGGTGTCCAGGTCTGTCACATCTCTTCATGGATCCTTCCTGATCCTGGGGAGGGAAAAAGAGACACGTCCTAGAGACTCAAACAGGTGACTCTTCAGGACCCCATAGAAAAGGGAATTCTGCAACAACTGGGATTTCCTTTAGTGGTGTTTCTGTAGGGTTAGAGTTTGGGGAGTGAGTAAAATCCCCTTTGCTCTCCGTTCCTCTCCCTGTTGTGCTGAATATCATCCCTGTGGGGAACAGGGAGGTGTTCTGGTGGCCCTGGAACCTTTTTCATTCTTTGTTCCTGGAGGAGAAAACTGAAAAGCACTAAATCCCTTGGGAATCTGCTGTAGGGGAGCCCCTGGAAGGGGAAAGTGAAGTAAGAGAAATCAAAACCCAAATTAAAGAGAGGAGAGTTCATGAGCGACCCCCCTTGGGAACCCTCACTCACCTGAGCCTCAATGCAAGATCTCAGCCAGCTTCTCCTCGTAGTACTGGAAATTCTCCTGAATATCCTCCCAGGGCACGAAGTTCTTGGCCTCCTCCCCTTCCTCCTGCTCCACAAAGTTCTTCCAGACATACTCAAAGTCTTGAGGCTTCATAATCCTCAGCTTGCAGCCGGCCTCCTTCATGCTCCTGAGGGCCGCCTGCATCTCGGGCTCCTCCCACATGAAGAGCCGCCCCACCATGATGGTGAGGCGCAGCCCCTTGTTCTTGCGCAGGGCCTCGCAGATCCTCTCGGCGCAGGTGACGCAGGGGCTGGAGGACACGTACCAGGTGACGTCGTGGCGGGCACCCGCCTGGCACGCGGGCAGGATGGTGTTGAAAAAGGCCATCTCGGCGTGGGCGGCCGCGTGCTCGTCCTCCAGGTACCCGCGGCTCGTCACCGGCTCCTTGCCCTGCGTCTCCACCACGTAGCACAGGAAGGTTTTGTTCCTGCCCGAGCTGTACTCCACGTTCCTGAACTGGAATTTGAAGAAGATGGCTGGGAGGCGTTCCCTGGGGAGAGAAGAGGAGAGAGGGGGCTCAGAGGCAGATTTAGGCAAGGGTCTAGATGCTTTACCGTGCCTTAATTATGTCTCCCCGGATGGAGGAATTTCCAGAGCCCTTGCCGGGGCTCTGCAGACGAACGGGACTTTTCCACGCTTCTTGCTTTCAGAAAGTTGTTTATTAAGTCTTAGCAAAAGAAGCTCAGCCAGGGACATGACTCCCCTTAGATCATGCGAAGGAAAAGCTGAGTTATCAAGATAACACTGTTCTTTTAAAGGTAAATTACCCAATGAAAACCCAAAACGAAAGATATTTTTACTTTTCTACCAATGTTCAATAAATCTTTCTGTCACATGAAAGGAACTGCGGCATTTTTCACCCAATCCTCTCAATCCACTTTTGCCACAGAACATGGGGTTGTAGAAGATGAGGAAGAAGGTCTGGAGAACAACAACAATCCTCCATTTTGGGGTTTTTGCTTTTATCTATTTACTATATTAACAAACCCAACACCTCTAAATTTTCACCCTGTGACAATCTTACACAATGTTCTATCACCTAATTCACACCAGTGTAGGTTCTGTTCCTTCCCAGAGGGTAGGGAATTTTCTCCATGGACGAAGGTCAAAGGCAGGGTTGTCCAGGGGGGTAGAACCCTTCAAAACAGGCAGAGAAATATTCCCTGCACTTTGGACTCCAACAGGTCTCACTGGTGGGTCACCAGTGTGGTGTGGGACCATGGACACATCACTGCATCTCCCCTGATTTCTCTGTGTTCAAAGGTTTAGGTTGTAAAATATCCAGGATCAAATGGGACTTTGCTGTGAAAAGGTGGATTTCCTGCTGGAGTCCCTACTGATAAACTTCACCTACTCTTTTCATTTATTGTCCAACTCTTCCCTTCTGTGACTCCAGATAAGTGAGCAGAGATCACTTTGTGATGGAACATCTCACGGGATGGCTCTGGAGACAGGGGAAGGGAGCAGGATGGAAAAGAGTGGGAAAAATGCACGTGCTTCCAAGAATAGTGCTTTTCCTGCTTGGTATCCTGTGGTTCTTTGGGTAACGATTCTTTAATTAATGATTTTTTGAAGGGCAGACATGAGACACCCATTCCAGAGCCACGTCTGCAATGAGTTGTTTCACAATAACATCAGGTTTTTAAATATATCAGAGGCACAGGGAATTTCATCCCTGGTTTAACTCTCTGACAGCAAAGGGGTCACAGCAGTGAGGAGGTTGGCTCTGGGTTTTGATGGAACAGCTGAAGCAACAGCAACCTGCTCCAGAATGGATTGGCTCGGGATGGATTGACTGGGAGCTGGATTTAGCCAGCCCTTCCAGATGGATTTTATTGCTTATCTCGGCGTGTGCCTGAGTTTAGCTGGGATGTTCACCTCCATCTCTGCTCCCAGCAATACGGAATCTGCATTAGTTCAATTAATAACGTTCCAATCAGGGATATAAACCACACTCAGGCAGCTCATTCCTATGCCTGGCAACCCTTTCCATAAAGAAATTCCCCCTGATGTCCGACCTGAACCTCCCCTGGCACAGTTTGAGGCCGTTTCCCTTCATCTTGGTGCCTGGGAGAAGAGGCTGATCCCCACCTGGCTCCAACATCCTGTCAGGGGGTTGTGGAGAGTGAAAATGTGTATGGAAATCATTTAAAAGCTGTTCACAGGCACTGAATTCCCACATTATTCTCAATATAAACCCCTGCTCTGACACCAGGCTGGCACAGCTCACCTGAGGACAGGAAAGATCAAAATTGAAACCTTCCTCCTCCAACTACTCTGAAAAGCATCATTAAATGGCATTTTTTTGGGGCTTTCTAAATGCTCCAACCTAATTTATCAACGTTTTCCCTGGGTAGCAAAGTGTTCGATCACACTGAGACCAAAAAAAGTTGAAAATTTGAGGCAGTTTGGGATTGAAGTTGCTGAAACCAGGTGGGCTGGAGGAAAGAGCAGGTGCCCAGTGTGACCCTGGCACTGTCAGACAGAAGAGAAGCAAAACTTCTAATGAGGGAATTAAAATGTGGATTATCTGAGAGAGTAACAAGGCCTAAGGAATTATTCCTACAAGGAGCCTCATTTACACCTGGGGAAAGTGGAAATAAATGTGTCAGGAAATGTTCCCAGATTGAGATTACAGGCATCCAGCTCTGTGTTCAGCCAAAAAAAAATGGGATAATATTCTTGAAGAGAGTAATTGGCTTCCCAGAGTTTCCTGGAAGCCACACTCCTCCCGGAGCTATGAGCAGCAGAGTGAGAACTTGGCTGGGAGTCCTGAGATGCCCCTAATCTGAGGGCTAAAGCTGAAATGCAACATAATTGGGTTTAAGTGCTTCTTCCCTGGCTGCAGTTGTGTTTCCTCAGCACTCACCCAACTGGCTTGATTGGCTGGGAATTTGTAAATCGTTGGGAAAATCCGTGTGGCGATCCCAGGCCAAGGCCTGGCCTGAACTCTCAGCGTGCTTCTTAAAATGAAAGTAAAAAAAAAAAAAAACCCTGGGGTTTTTGGACCTCTTTGGGGGTCCTTTAGGATTTCTGCTTCGCTTCCTCACTCTCCCCTCTGCAGGGTGGAGAATCCTGGCAAATCCCGGAACACCCGTGGCGTTCCAATGAAGGATTTGATTGCGGGATGGTGCTAAGGAAGTGCTTCGGCCGTGGTGAGCGCAGGGCCTTGGGCTCAGCAGGGAAGTTTGGACATCCTGCTCAGTCCCTCAGCATTTCTAACTGCAGGTGGAATGCTCCAAGGCTGGGAAAACCCAATTTCCTCATTCAAATTCATTTTAGGACATGTCTGAAGTGTTCAGGACTTTTCCCAGTGGTTTATATCCACAATTTTTGGTGCCTTAGCTCCGTTCCTAGCAGAGGGATGTTCTTTCCTTAAACACCACTGCTAATCATTGTTATTTCTACGGTTGTATGTGGCAGAGACCACTCCAAGAAAGGATTTTTTTTTCACAGCAGTCACATTTTGAGAAGAAAATGGGCAGGAATGGAACCCAATTTTGTGACAGAGGTGCTGTCCTGCCTCACTCAACCTGGTCAGAACAAGCAGCCAAATTTCACCTGCAGAACCCTTCCTACCAGAGCCCGTGGCACAGGCAGGAGGATTCCAGGGGATATTTTGGAGGTCTGTGTGGACACTGAAAAGCTTTAGCAGAGAGATTTTCTGGCTTTCTGCAGCTTTTTGTGAGAGCTCTGTCTTTCCCATGCAAGTAAGACAAAACAATGTTACAGTTTTGTAAACTTCTTGCAGCTGCAGGTTGTTTTGCAGGATTGTTATGGTTCTAACCAGAAAAACACTCAGAGATGGGTGACTTAGAACTTGACCAATCCCCTTAAGGGGTGGATGGCAAAAAACCAATTACCTTATGCCATTTAATACACTTTGCGAACTAACATATAAAAGCCTTCTGAGAATTCATTAAATCATCGTCCATTTATCCCTGAGCCTGGACTTTGTGTCGTTTCTCTACTCGTCCGTGGGGAAAACAGCGACAGGTCTGAGCTTTACTTTTAAGCAGCTGGAAGAAACCCTGGGTTTGGTTTATTTGCTGGGACACTCCTTTGGTGACTGATACGGGGAATGTGAGGGGAGAAGGACTCATCCTGCTGCTCCTACAGGGAGCTTTTGGGAACGCTTGGAGGGAGCAAACACTGAGGGCTTTTCCTACTTGCAGCTGTCAATTATGGCTGAGAGTTCAGCTTCCAGCAGGTCCCTGGGATATCCCGCTTTTCCAAAGGCCAGGCTTCCTGCTGCCTGCTGCCTTCAAAACTGCCTCTTGTTTTGGAGCCTTTCTGCAAGCTGGGCTTTTTGGTTCCTTTATGAAAGTCAGGTTCCAGCTGTGGCTGTGGAGCTCTTGAAAATGTGAACCTTTAGGTCTCTTGAAAAATCTGTCCCTCAGGCCCATCAAGCCAATCAGCCATAGCAGGGGTGTTTTTCCTGATCCACAGGTGGAGAAACTCTCAGACAAGAGCCATTGATCACAGCGAGAAATCAATACCGAGCTCTCATCAAAGCCAACACCTCCGTCCCCATCCCATCAGCAGGGCTGGGAGGGAAACCAGCACTGCAGAAACAGAGCTGTTCCTATAAAACAAGTGGATTTCTGTGCCTGCCTGGTGGGGGTCCATCCTCTAAAAGTCAGCAAAACTTAGAACAAAACCCCACAATGAATCCAAACCACTTCAGACTCTTCCAAAACGCACCGCCAGAAGATGCTGCTTGTGTTGCCCCACATAAAAGCTGAGGCAGAGCTCTCTGAACGCCCCCAATTCCATGTTTAAATCCCAATCTCTTACCCTGTCACAATCTCAAAGGGTGGCAGGTCCTCCCTCTTCACCTTCTTCTTCTTCCCCTCGCCCTCCTCGGCGTTGTCGGGTTCCCCGTTCTGGGCGTTGCTGGGCTCCTCCTGCTTCTCTGCCATCTTCCCCGGGACACTGGGACAGAGCCGTGGCCACTGGGAGAGAGAAAGAGCAATTTCTGAGAGCTCTGGGAGCCGAGGGAGGAGGGAAAACAGAGCTGGGAGTTCCTGCCCCAGGCACAGTTGTCAGGAACTAAATATGGAACAAAGCAGCAGCGGCAGGGGCTGGACAGGGTTGGGTGACCCAGGGGCTCTCAGGTGTCACCTCCTTCCCCTGCTCCCTCCAGCTCCTTCCAGCGGTCCCTCTTGCTCCCCTTTTAATTTCAAACCAAGTGACAACTTCGCAGTGGGCGGGAGGAGCCCATAATTTTCCCTGATGGAAAATCCTGGAAGCTCAAAGCGTGTATTTATCCCTTGGGGTGACAGACGGCTGGCACGGGGCACCTCCCTGCTGTCCCAGCCCTCTCCCTCCTCTGCCAGTGGATTCCATCGCTGACCTTGAAGGACCAGCTCAGCCTGGCCTGGCTCAGGCAGGAGGGGAAGGGGTTGTGGCCGTTTTGCTGGAAAATCCCTGGGTTTGGCGGGTTTGGCTTCGTGGATCACCTGGAGCATCCCAGCAGGAGACCTGTGGTTCCTCCCACCCGGCTCATCCCGGACTCTGAGGGGGAAATCTCCTCGTTGGAGCTGTAAATCCAAGGCAGAACCTTGTCCCAATTATTTGAAAGCCCAACTGGAACTCCCAGTGGGCAGCAGTGCTGCTTCTCCCATTGTTCTGTGGTTTTCCTCCCCAAAAATTCTGAGTGTTCCATAAATTCCCAGCTCACTGGGATATATCTGGGTTGGAGGGGTTTTCCCTCTCTTTTTTGTTTCCTTCAGGTTTATATGAAATTCTTCCAGCTTCTCACTCTCCATTTCAATCATTTACAGTTTGTATCAATCTCACCTGAGCCGAGCTTAACAAAAACCTGGGTGAGGTTTTCCCAGGGCCCAATCCTGGCCATGGCACGGGGCAAAGGAAGAAGGAAAAGTGTGGCAGTGCAGGATTTTGGGATCGAAGCACATTGGAAATCAAACCTCCAGAACTGTGGGCTCTGCACTTAGCTCAGAACCCACCAGCAGCAAACTTGGAGTAAAGATGGAATATTCAGCTGTATCTGATGGAGTGTTCAGTCAGTGCTGGTGGAAAAACTTGCTCTTAATTTGAGGAGGAGAGGAGGTATTCCATAAAAATCGAATCAGTGGGAATACCTGCTTTGGGAGCCAGCTCAGCCTTTGTGATCCTGTTAAATGCAGCTCTCTGCAGCCTGGCGAGGAGGCTGCACCATCACAAAGTGAAATAAATCCACACTATCAGGCAAGTCATTTCTTATCAGAGAAAATTAATAATAAATTATCACAGATAATTAATCCTGACTGTTCTTCCGAGCCCCCTTGCCATCAGCCTGCCTTGCTGTGCTGGATATCCTTTGGAGCTGTTCCTCGGTGCCGCCATGGATGCAGTTTTTGGGGTCAGAGCACCCCTTTGAGGAGCTGCTGTTTAGGTGGTGTTGTTTAGGTGACAGAGCTGGCACCTGCAGCTCTGTGGTGACAGCCCAACCAAGGATTTGATGAATTCCAAGACATCCTATCCATGGAACATATATCTCCCACGGTGCAGGATTTTATTTATTTTTAAGCCTAACATACTTTCCTGCAGGGCAGGGGTGGTGTTTTGCCTCCTGCGTGGCGACAACACTCAAATTCCACCTTCCCTGGCCAATTGCTGTCACCTCTGACATTTCAGGGGCTGCTTTTGGGGTGGGAATCCTCTCCCGATGACTGACAGCTCATTTCCTCCTAATCCTGATCTTTTCAAGCAGCATCCCAGCCCCTCTCCAGTCCCTCTGACCCACTCTGCTTTATTTTTGGAAGCTCTTCATGGCTGGGGTCCCAGCTTTGCTGCAGCTTTAGCCTGGCCCCTCCAAGGGCCGAGCTCTAATCTAATCTGGGGAATGCGGCACCGAGGCTCCCCCTCTCTCCAGCCTTTCCCAGCTGCTTCCCAGCTCCTTCTAGGGCAGTGCTTGGAACAGCCACGATCCTGCCCCCACTGCAGCCAAAAATATAAAAGGGCACCACGGAGCTGCTGTGTTGGAGCTGGGGGTGGGTGAGGGCTCTGGTGGCTGTTTTGTGACCCCGGACGTGTCCCCAGGGGCTCACGGAGGGGCCTCCCAGCAGTGCTCAGGGGACCCCAAATCGTGCACCTGGCCAGCCAGAGCTTGTACTGAGGTTCCCCCGCACCTGTCCCTGTCCCCATTGATTTAATATTTTGTCCACTTGGCTCCAAATTTGTTCATAAAATCCCAGGATTGCTGAGGCTGGAAAATCCCTCCCGGATCATCGAGTCCATCCTGTGCCCGATCCCCACCCTGGGCACTGAGTGCCACCTCCAGGCCTTCCTTGGGCACCTCCAGGGATGGGCACTCCAAACCTCCCTGGGCAGCTCTTTCCAAGGCCTGACCACCCTTTCCATGGAGAAATTCCTGCTGATGCCCACCCTGAGCCTCCCCTGGCCCAGCCTGAGGCCGTTCCCTCTCCTCCTGTCCCTGTTCCCTGGGAGCAGAGCCCGACCCCACCCCGGCTGCCCCCTCCTGTCAGGGAGTTGTGCAGAGCCACAGGGTCCCCCCAATCCCCTTTTCTCCAGGCTGAGCCCCTTTCCCAGCCCCCCCAGCCCCTCACAGACAGAGCCCTGCCCGGGGGATCACGGCTCAGCCGCAGGGGACACCCAGGACAGGGCTAAGGGACAGCCTGCACCGGGAGAAGCTTCCAGGCTTCTCTGGATTTATGGATATTGAGGATCCTTCATCCATCCAAGTCCCGAGCAGCTTCTCCAGTGACTTTAGAGGCACCTCTGAGCACTCTGATGGGTTTTATCTCCCAAACAGGGATCTCTGCTTACCCCTGAGCCTGTGTCCCCTGCAGGTCGTGTGCTGTCCCTCTCCTTGCAGCAGGAATTCCCGGATTTAACCCGGCTGTTCCCTTTCCCCATCACCCACCCCTGCCTGCCACAGCCCGTGCCAGGAAAAGGCCGCTTTTCTGGCGTTCTGGGGCCGGAGGAACATTTTGGGATAGATGTGAGAGTGAAATAAGAGCCCGGCCGGGTGAGTCATGGCTCAGCCGTGCTCTCCATGCCGAGGGGACAGCTGGTGGCACTAACAGAACATCTCCCTGGAGACATTGTCTGGCAGCCAGCCCCCAGCTGTAACCACGGGACAAATAAATAAATAAACACTGACAGCTTCCCTTCCTCCTTCCCTCCCTCCCTTCCTTCGGGGTTCTCACCTCGCCCTCTCCTCCCGCCTGAGGACCACAAAGGTTTGGAGGAAGGGCTGGAAACGCTCCTGTCCCTCGGGACTGAGCTGGGCAGTGCCCAAATCCTGGAGTGAGGTGCTCCAGCTGGGCTGAGCCCTGTGGACACTGAAAAGCTTTAGCAGAGAGATTTTCCAGCTTTCTGCAGCATTTTGTGAGAGTTCTGTCTTTCCCATGCAAGTAAGACAAAACAATGTTACAGTTTTGTAAACTTCTTGCAGCTGTGGATTGTTTTGGAAGAATTGTTATGGTTCTAACCAGAAAAACACTCAGAGCTGTGTGTCTTAGAACTTGACCAATCCCCTCAGGGGGTGGATGGCAAAAACCAATTACCTTATGCCATTTAATACACTTTGTGAACTAACCTATAAAAGTCTTCTGAGAATTCATTAAATCATCATCCATTTATCCCTGAGCCTGGACTTTGTGTCGTTTCTCTGCTCCTCCGTGGGGAAAACAGCGACAGAACCCCAGCTGAGGGATGCTCTCACCTCTGTACCTGCCTTATCTTATCAGCCAAACCCTCCCTGGCTCGATCCCCAGCCCAACACGAGGAGCCTTGGCAGGCGCTGCTGCCTCCCCAGTTAATTCCAAGCCCAACTGGGAGTCAATGACAGCTCCCAGCAGCACGGCAGCTCCTGCTGCAGTTTCCTGGCAGCAGCTCCGGGGCAAAGAGAGCTCCAGCCCTGCCGTAGCTGCTCCGAGCGCAAGAATTCCGGTCCTGCAGCACCCGGAGCTGGGGCAGGGCCTGGCAGGGCGGCTGTGGCACCTGCACGGAGGTGGCAAAGCCTGGCTGGCACCTCGCTGGGTGCTCTGCCGCAGCTCCAAAGCGGGGGAAGCTCCGTCCTGCTGCGGCCGGAGCGCTGGGACAGCTGGGGAATCGTGGGGTGAGGAGAAGATGAATCCCAAGACATCCTATCCATGGAACAGATCTCTTCCACGGAGAAGGATTTTATTTGTTTTTAAGCCTGAAATACTTTCCTGCAGCGAAGGGGAAGGGGAAGGGGAAGGGGAAGGGGAAGGGGAAGGGGAAGGGGAAGGGGAAGGGGAAGGGGAGGGGGGAGGGGGAGGGGGAAGGGAAGGGAAGGGAAGGGAAGGGAAGGGAAGGGAAGGGAAGGGAAGGAAGGGAAGGGGAAGGGAAGGGAAGGGAAGGGAAGGGAAGGGAAGGGAAGGGAAGGGAAGGGAAGGGAAGGGAAGGGAAGGGAAGGGAAGGGGAGGAAGGGAAGGGAAGGGAAGGGAAGGGAAGGGAAGGGAAGGGAAGGGAAGGGAAGGGAAGGGAAGGGAAGGGAAGGGAAGGGAAGGGAAGGGAAGGGAAGGGGAAGGGAAGGGAAGGGAAGGGAAGGGAAGGGAAAGGGAAAGGAAAGGGAAAGGGAAAGGGAAAGGAAAGGGAAAGGGGAAAGGAAAGGGAAAGGAAAGGGAAGGGAAGGGAAAGGGAAAGGAAAGGAAAGGAAAGGAAAGGAAAGGAAAGGAAAGGGAAAGGGAAAGGGAAAGGGAAAGGAAAGGGAAAGGCAGGAGGAGGAGGAGGTTGGCTGTGCACAAATCCTGAGGCTGCAGCAGCCAGGGAGTGACTGCTGGGCTTGAGGGACACCCTCGGTTTGATGGGAAATTCCTCCTCCTGGAGAGAGCAGCCGGAGTCTGGAGCGAGGGGTGTCACCAGAGAGGTGGCTCCGAGTGCCACCAGCCCTTGGGAGCCCCTCGGGAGTCACGGGGACCACGGCACATCCCTGGGGTGGGACACTGTGCCCTTTCCAAGGGCTGATCTGGGGTTGGAGCTGGGCAAACACGAGCTTGGACGGGGCTTGGAGTGACCTGGGACAGGGGGAGGTGTCTCTGCTGTGGCTGGGCTGGGATGGGATGATCCTGAGGTTGCCTCCCATCCCAAACCAATGCAGGATTCCAGAATTCTGTGAAACCAAGGCTGGTTCGGGGCTGCGCTGCACAGTCTGGGCAAGAAACCCTCCAGATGACTTTGAAATGTCATTAAAGTTATTTTCATGCAAGGGGGCTCGGTGTATCTGTTTAAACAGCAAACGCACCGAACGATGCTTTAAATATTAATACAAGAGGGTTTCTCGCTGAATTTAATTTTCCCAATTGATTTCAAGCTGCTCTGGATAGCACAGGGAGGAACATTTGCTATTTTTGCTGCCTGTGAGAAGAGGCAGGAGGCAAAGAAAAGCTCCTGCTGCTCTTACAGGTGGGCTGGGAGGAGGAGGAGAAACTGGAAGGAAAACAAGAACAAGGCGGCCAGTCCCAGCAGCTGGGAAAATGGGGAGGGCAAACGTGGAAAAAAAATCTATTAACCTTGATTTCGGATTTTCCTTTGCCTGCAGAAAAAAAAGTGGGAAGAGGAAATAGACCCAATTTATGAAAGCTGATCAAATATGCATTCATCTATTTAATTGGAAATGTTATTAAAGAGTTGCAGGTATGAGCCAGACTGAGAGCCACCAATTTAAATGTGATTTAAATAATTCTCTCCCCTTTCCAAAAGGAGATGAAGGTTCGTTTCATCCCTCCTGGCCTCTCTGGATGGCCCTGCTCATCCCCGTTCCCTGAGGACGGGATGGGCAGAGCCTCAATCAGCCTTGACTCCCCCAAATCCAACGTGCAGCCAGACCCCACCTTCGCTGGAGGGAGAAATAATTCACATTTGCCTGTCCTTGGGCGTGGGAGCCTTCCTGGGAGACACAGGAGCTGTAAAGAAGTGCAGAGAAAAGAAAGCCCTGAAGTGTTAAAGGATTTCTTTTTGATTTCTTTTATTTTTTATTTTTTTTAAGCAGCTTTTGATGTCTGCAGTGCTGCTGGCAGGGCTTTGTGGGGCTGCTCCTGCTCCCAGCCTCAGCTGCTCCACGGCCTTTTCCTGCAGCTTTTCCTTGGGAGAGCCCAGCCCTGGGCTGGCAGCAGCCCTGGGGAAAGGTGTCCCAAGCCAGGGGGGAAAAAGAATGGATCAGAATGACAGAATCATCAAATTTCATGAGGAGCTACAAATTCCAGCTGCTCTCAGCTCCTGGGGTTCACTTCTCGGTCGTGCTGAGCCGCCGGCTCTGCCCCAGTTGGATGCAGGAACATCCAGCACCTCCCAAAATCCAGCTGGATGCGAGTCAGGGAGGATCCCAGAGCCGGGAATTGTCCTGCTGCTCTCGGAGCTGGGGTGCTGGGGCAGAGGAGCCCCTCACGGGGGTGTCCCCAAGGGAAAGTGTCCCTGGTGTCCCCAGGGAGGGACCTTGGGGACCTTTGGGTTCCAGCCGGGCCCTGCGCTCCCAACCTGCCCCAGGAATGAACCTGTCGCTGTTTTCCCCACGGACGAGTAGAGAAACGACACAAAGTCCAGGCTCAGGGATAGATGGATGATGATTTAATGAATTCTCAGAAGGCTTTTATAGGTTAGTTCACAAAGTGCATTAAATGGCATAAGGTAATTGGGTTTTTGCCATCCACCCCCTGAGGGGATTGGTCAGGTTCTAAGACACCCATCTCTGAGTGTTTTTCTAGTTAGAACCATAACAATTCTGCCAAAACAACCTGCAGCTGCAAGAAGTTTACAAACCTGTAACATTGTTTTGAGTTACTCACATGGGAAAGACAGAGCTCTCACAAAATGCTGCAGAAAGCTGGAAAATCTCTCTGCTAAAGCTTTTCAGTGTCCACATGAACCCACCTGTGGAGCCTTCCCAATCCCCTTCCCTTGACCCCGTGAGCTTTTGGAAACCTCACCCCAAACCAGTACAGCGACAATAACTCGGATTTCTTTCTTTATTCTCCAAAAAAAAAAAAAACCCACAGTGGCTTCTTTTTATTCAAAGCAAACACAATTTATGTTACAGCCTCAGCAAAGCCCTCCCGCCCCCTTTGGGGTACCCCCCACCCCCAATTAGAGCCCCAATTAGAGCCCAAATTACAGCCATTGCCAGGAAGAAGATCCATGTGCCCCTTCTCTTCACATTTGGTGCTTTTGGCAATTCAAAATAACCTAAATTCTGCCTGGAGATGCCAGAGGTCAGGTTTCTCCGAAAGGCCGGGATAAGGGATGGATAAGGATGAGTCCACGCACCCCCCTCGTGTCTGATTCCATCCCGTTCCTTCGGAATTCCTTGGATTTTAACCTTTCCTGATTAATAATGGAATGAAAATGCTCCAGGATGAGGCACTTGCACTGCACCTGACAGACTTTTTGTGCGGGGGCTTTTTGCCAATTAAATAATTAATTACAACCTTCCAGCCTCACAAATTTGCCAGATTCTCGTGTATAGGATCTGTCTCGGTTTGGACGGTCGGGACGGATGGAGAGGAGAGATCTCTGAAGTCAGGTCTTAGAGCATGAGTTATTGATAAGGGCGTGGGTACAGGGGCCTGCTTGGAGCTGCCAGCCACGGCTCGGAGCAGGCCAGAAAAACAGGAAAGAAGTGCAAGAGCGTGTGTGTAAGAGATGTACGAGGTGTGAGAGGTGTGAGAGGTGTAAGAGAGCTAAGAGGTCTAAGAGAGCTAAGAGGTCTAAGAGCACTAAGAGAGCGAGAGAAGCAAGAGAGAGAGAGCAAGAGTAGAAGAAAAAGCAGTAGAAGTGAGCGGTTCTCGTTTACAATACAATAAATCATCTTCTGTGCTGAATATTCTAATTTTCATCAACCAATCCAGTACAAGCCACAAATCCTATAGCATTTCCATGCAGCCTATAAGAATCATTGCATTACCATACTGCGTTACATTTTAAACTCTAAAACTACTCTTTGGACCCCTTCTGCCAAGCTAGCAGGGTCTGCTCTGACCCTTGGAGCTGTCTGCAAGCAGAGGGTATTGTTCAATGAGGAGGGGATTACCTTCAGTGGCCATACCATTGTTTTCCAGTTGTTCAGTAACCAAGGCCTGGTATCTCAAAGCTTGCTTTCATTTCTATCTGGTTCATAGTTTCCATATTCTCAGCATCTTTTGCCAGGCAATATGGCTTTCCTGTTCCATCTTCCCCAACAGTAACCCCCAAACCCGCTGGAGAAAAACCCCATAAGGCTGCTCAGACCCCTTAAAGGAAGGAATGGTGCAAACCTCTCCCAGAGCCACGGCGGAGCTGGGAGGAGGAGGAGGAAGAGGAGGAGGAGGAGGAGGAGGAGGAGGAGGCAAGACTTAAAATGAACCCCCCAAATTCTTATGTTGCTGTTGCACCACGAATAATAACGACACAAAGTCCGAGTCCAGGAGCAGTAATAGCCTATTTAATTAATTATAAATCGGTTTATGAAACTTGGGTTGCCAGCATGGCATAAGGTCATTGGTCACTGAGCATCCACCTCCTAGAATGGTTGGTGAAAGCTACAAAACATCCATTTGAAAATATTTTCCTCAGTGTACCATAACAACCCCGCTGCTGAACAACAGCAGGTGCAAGATAAAGTTAGTTTACAGAACCCGTAGCAATGTTTTTCACAGTTTCTGCGAGAAACGCAGAGCTCTCACAAAATGCTACAGAAAGCCGGAAAATTTCTCTGCTAAAGCTTTTCAGCGTCCACATTCTTACGTCTTGGTTCACCTCGGGACGGTTTCGTTGGGCAGAACGCCTCGGTTTAGTCACTCTTGCCCGGCTTCTGCTTGGGGTTGTCCTTCCAGATGCGGATGGTGAGGCAGGTGGCCATGGCCAGCCAGCCCAGGTAGGGCAGCAGCAGCAGCGCTGCCACCCTGTTGATGCGGTACCAGGAGCACACGGTGCCGATGGCCAGCCCGTCCAGGAGCAGGATGTCGATCAGGGCCTGGGGCAGACAGAACGCGGTGATTCCAGGCTCGGGAATGCGGCACAGCCCCCCCCAAAATATCCCGGTGCGGGTGGGGAGGTGGGACAGGGATGGGGGATGTTCCTCACTGGAGCAATCCCAAACCCCAGGACATCATCCCTGAGCTCCAAGCAGCGGGATCTGAGTGTGTCACACCAGGGGCCGAGACTAATTAATGTGCTCCTCTCTGCTCATTATCGAGTCCCACGGATTAACGCCCTGTTCATGGCGCGTGTCCCCTTTGCTGACGGCAGGACCCGCTCGTGGTGGCGGCCGTGGCCACCGAACCAACTTTCTAACGTCACCTTTCACCAGGTGGGAAACGCAAATCCCCGCCCGTGCCTCTGGCACCTCAGGCTCTGGCACCTGAGGCAGTGCCCGGTGGCCCAGCCCGGGTGTGGCAGTGCCCCTGTGGCTGTGCCCTGCCTGTGCCCGATAAGCCCCCGGCAGCTGCTCCCCCCCAGGGATGTGACAGTGCTGTTGTCACTCAGGGTGTGACCCCCAAAGGACTTTATCTCCCAGCCCGGACCCTTAACTGGGGGGTGCAGCCCTGGCACTGCCCGGCCCCATCTCCCGCCTGGCTATCGGAGCGGGGCGAGGCTGCAGGGGGCTGATACCATTGTCCGGGGCACGGGCAGCTGCAGCTGGGCTACAACTCCCTGTACGGACACATAATCCTCCTCAGCACCGCTCCAAAGCGCCCCAAACCCGGACGAGAAGCCCCAGTTACCATGTTCAGGTTGCGGGCACCGAAGAACAAGGGGGGCCATGCCCAGTTCAGCGCCAGCTGAGCCCCGTAGAGCCCCAGGGGGACGATGGCCTTGCTGGTGCAGCCGCCCAGGTCGTTCCACACCAGGTAGGAGGCGTAGCTGTGAGGAGGGACACCCGTCAGTGCCCGCAGCCACCCTTGGGAGGGACAGAGTCTCTCCTGTAGGAGCGTTTTCCCCGCCAGGGGTTTGCAGGAGAGCTGTGTTTGCACAGCAGCATCCACGTCAGGCACTGAGCTGCTCCCTGGGAGCAGGGACAGGACCCAGGGAACAGCTCAGGGGAGGTTTAGGGTGGAGATCAGGGAAAGGTTCTTCCCTCAGAGGGTGCTGGGCGCTGCCCAGGCTCCCCAGGGAATGCCAGAGCTCCAGGAGCGTTTGGACACCGCTGCCGGGGATGCACAGGGTGGGATTTTGGGGTGTCTGTGCAGGGCCTGAAGTTGGACTGGATGATCCGCTTCCAGCTTGGGCTATTCCATGATTCCATTCTATGATTCCATGTCCCTCACTCCTCCCAAACTTCCCCTGCCCAGTGCCACGGCTGGTTGTGGCACCTCCCCCAGGCTGTGTCCCCGCCAGCACAGTGCCAGGCTCACACCTGACGTTCCCTGCTGGTCCAGGATACCCCAAACCCCCGGGCAGAGCCTGGCAGGGCCGCCGTGGCTGTGCCAGGGGCAGCAGGACGGGAGGCAGCGGTCTCAGCACTCACCCCATGCCCGTGTACAGCATGGTCCAGGCCACGGGGAACACTCTGCGGGATGGGCACCAGGAAGGCTTTTTCAGCTTCTCGTACCACGCTGGGATTTCCTTCCGGTTGAGGAACCAGCCAAGGAAACCTCCGACGTGGGGCAGGACGGTGAAGCCCACGGTGTAAGCCCACATCCTCCCTCAGGGGCTCGACGTCGCTTTTTTCCTGCTCTAAGTTAAAAACAAAATCCCAGCATCACTTTTAAAGGACGTTTTTTTCCCTACTTCTGTCCTCTAATTCCACGTTCCACTTCAGCCCCTAAGGCAGATGGAAAGGATTTAATGCGTTCAGCCCTCTCTGCCCCTCTCTGAAATGGGGATTATTCCAGGCTGGGATGTTTTTCCCCGTGATTTTCCCACTCTTTCACATCTCCCTGCAATATTCCTGCGAGGAGGGAGGACTGGGAGCAGCCAGGGCTGTCCCCATCCCTGCTCCCGGGGCTGGCAGGCTCTGAGGTGCCTCCTGGAGCTGCTCCCCCTCCTCTGCTGCCCTGAGGATGAAAACCCAAACTCCGTCCAGACTTGCCCATGATTTTTCACCATGGATTTATATTTTAATTTCTCTTTTAAAAGAGGTTTGTGGCAGAAAAATCCTTCCAGCGGCTTGAAGTGCTCCAGGAGCCCACAGCAGAGGGGACTCTCACCTGTGCAAGAGGTGAGCTGAGGCACAGGGGGAATTTCTGGATTTGCTCACGAGCTTCCTCTTGGATAAAACCGAGAGAAATTTGCTTTAATAATAAAAACATTCCCACACAACTCCGGGTAACACCAGGACACATCCCGAATTCAGTGCCTGTCCCGTTATCTTCCCCTGCAGAGCTCCGAACCTGCCACTCTTCCGTCGTCCCCAAACCTCCCTTCCCTCCGGATCCATCCCGGGATCCAACCCCGATTAACATTCGGCAGGGCTGCCCTCAGGGGCCGCCGGCAGCGCGGTTCTGTGCTGTCAGCGCCAGCACAAAATGCCCCTGGGAAGGTTTGGGATTTCGGAATGCAGGAGGAGCACGGAGCAGCCCCTCAGCCAGGGAAACGGCCCGGAGCCCGGAGCACTGCCCAGGGAAACAGGGAATAGAGGATGGGACTGACCTGGACAGGCTCTGGGTGGGATTTCAGTTCGCAATTAACACCGCGCGGCACGCTCAGCTAATTGTTATTGTGGTTGGCACACCACAGCGCGTTTGGGAATGCGGTGGGAGCGGATTCCCACCTCACCGAGGAGAAAACACCCCAGGCACCGCCTCAACCAACAATTCCTTCACCTGACAATTTATGGCACTCCTAAAGTACCCACAGAACCAGGAAACGACTGAAAACTGAGACAAATCCCAACTCAGTCCTGCTTTAAACGCGACCCAGCCCCGCCGAGTTGTGCTTCCCACACATACCGCAGGAACGGAATACGGGGAAAGCGGCTTTTCCCCAATTCCTTTGCAGCGGCAGAGGTGAAGGAGGGTTGAAAAACCTTCTTTTGCCTCGCAGTGCCGCCCCTGGAGCTGCCCGAGCCTTACCTGGGTCAGTGCCTCGCTCCGCCTGGCCGAGGGAAGGGCTTGGACATCCAGGACCGGCCCGTCCCCGCCGCCGGCGATCCCCGAGTGCCGCGGGTGGCAGCCGGGTTTTACCCAAATAGCCCCAAACTGGGCGGTGGGGTGGGGCTGGATCAGATTAAACCGGGGAGCTCCCGCTGGGGACAATCGCCGGGAGCTTGGGGTGGTAGAACATGGGGACAATCGCCGGGAGCTTGGGGTGGTGGAGTCCGGGGCAATCGCTGGGAGTTTGGGGTGGTGGAGGCCATGGACAATTGCCGGGAGTTTGGGGTGCTGGAGCGTGGAGTCAATTGCCGGGAGTTTGGGGTGGTGGAGGCCGGGACAATCACCCGGAATTTGGGGTGCTGGAACCCATCAAGGGCACGGTGGCTTTGGGGCTGGCAGCACCGGGATGGACCCAGATCCACACCTCGGGTCACATCCCAGAGCGTGTCCCTGGTGTGGGCACGGGACAGGAGCTGCTGTGCTGTGGGGTGTCCCTGTCACACTCACAGGGTGTCCCTGCCACATTCATGGGGTGTCCCTGTCACACTCATTTGGTGTCCCTGTCACATTCGGGGGTGTCCCTGCCGTGTTCATGCGGTGTCCCTGTCACACTCACAGGGCACCCCTGTCACACTCAGAGGTGTCCCTGCTGCATGTACAGGGTGTCCCTGTCACACTTATGGGCTGTCCCTGTCACACTCACTGGGTGTCCCTGAGTTCACCCATGTTCACAGGGTGTCCCTGTCACACTCACAGGGTGCCTCTGTCACACTCAGAGGTGTCCCTGCCACATTCACGGGAGTGTCCCTGTCACATTCCTGGTGTGTCCAAGCCACATTCACAGGGTGTCCCTGTCAAATTCACCGGGTGTCCCTGTCACACTCATGGGGTGTCCCTGTCACACTCAGAGGTGTCCCTGCCACATTCATGGGGGTGTCCCTGTCACACTCATGGGCTGTCCCTGCCACATTCCTGGTGTGTCCAAGCCACATTCACAGGGTGTCCCCGTCAAATTCACCGTGTGTCCCTGTAACACTCATGGGTGTCCCTGCCACATTCACGGGGGTGTCCTTGTCACATTCATGGGGTGTCCCTGTCACATCCACAGGGCACCCCTGTCACACTCAGAGGTGTCCCAGCTGCATGTGCAGGATGTCCCTGCCACACTCATGGGAAGTCACCATCACGTTCATGGCGTGTCCCTGCCACATTCATGGGGGTGTCCCTGTCACACTCATGGGCTGTCCCTGCCACATTTGTGGGACGTCACTGTTGCACTCATGGTGTGTCCCTGCCACATTCAGGGATGTCCCTTCTGCCTGTAAAGGGTGTCCCTGTCACACTCCTGGGGTGTCACTGTCGCATTCACGGGTGTGTCCCTGTCACACTCGGGATGTCACTGTCGCATTCATGGGGTGTCCCTGCCGCATTCAGGGGTGTCCCTTCTGCCTGTAAAGGGTGTCCCTGTCACACTCCTGGGGTGTCACTGCCACATTCACAGGGTGTCCCTCACGGGGTGTCCCTGCCACACTCCTAACCTGTCCCACCGCCCCCCGTGCCCCAGGTGTTCATTAACACCCCAGTAATTAACCAGGTGCTTCCCGGGGCCACCTGTGCGCGGCCCTGTGGCCGGAATTCCCTGGCAGGTAAAACAAAACTGTTTGGGCGTATGAAATGGCAGAGGGAAAAGCCAGGAATCAATTTCCATCAGGGAGCTGTCTGCCAGGGCTGGGAGAATGAAACGCTAATTCCCAGCAGTTCTGGGTCATTACCCGGATTTCATGGAGGCAGGAGCGGGGCTGGCTCCTCACACGCTGGGAATTTGCTGCTGCAACATGAACCAGGAAAATCTCCTCTTTTACGGGGCTCCCAAGGAAATTATTTTTTTTGTGGGAAGAGAGAGAAAGGGGGGAAAAAATGCTGTAAAAAGCCAGATTTTCAGCTGGCCTGAATCCTGCCCTGCCATGGGCTGGTCCAGTGGCGTTCCCACTTTCCAGTGACAGATGCAGCGCTCGTTAATCACGGCCCCGGCCACCTGCATCTCCTCCCGGAGCCCGTGGCTATTTGCGACTGGAAATTCGTGTCATGGAATGATGCAGCCCCCAGAAGAGCCCGAATGGTTTCCATCAGAGTCAGGCCCTGCTGTGCTGCAGAGCTCAGCCCCTGCTGCCTCCACCAGCCCCCGGCAGCTCTGGCAAAAAGCACAAAATTGGACAATTTTCAGCTGGAGATTTTCCTCCCCCTGGGCACGAGCCCAGTGCCACGGGTACTGGATGGCTTGGCAGGAATGTGCCCAGGCTGGTTTGGAATTTAATGTGCTGGAAGGATGAGAAGCTGAGGGTCAAAGCCCAAGGATCTGGTGAATCTGGGATGCTGGGAATGCTGCTGGTGAGGGGGGAATAGAAAATGGGAAGAGGGAAAAATAACAGGGACAGTTCCAGGCCTTAAAGTTGTGTCTTTGCTGAGCTTTAGGGCAAAGAAAGGGATCGGGGGGTCACGGAATGGTTTGGGTGGGAAGGGACATCAAAGATCACCCAGTGCCACCCCCTGCCATGGGCAGGGACACCTTCCACTGTCCCAGGCTGCTCCAAGCCCTGTCCAGCCTGGCCTTGGGCACTTCCAGAGATCCAGGGGCAGCCACAGCTTCTCTGGACACCCTGTGCCAGGGCCTCCCCACCCTCACAGAGAACAATTCCTTCCTGATTTATTCACATGAAGACCTGAGGTGCACGGAAAAATGGGAGGAGATTTGCCCCTGGTGGCTGCCAGCGGGCTCCCATTCCCTCCTGGGCACGGGAATGTTGGATCTGGCTGGTCTGGAGCTGGGAAGAGCCTCTCTTGCAGTTTTTATTGGGTGGTGATGAAGCTGAAATTTGGCAGGAGATGGCGAGAGGGAGGCAGAAAGAGCAGGATCGGGTTTGGGAACTCTTTGGTGGCACCAGCAGTGCTGGATCCATTTCCCTGTGGCACAAATCCATGCACAGACACCCCGAGGGATGTGTGTGGTGCCCCTGGGCTCCCTCCTGCCCTGGGCACGTGCTGGAGGATGGAACAACCCTGAGAATGCTCTGGAAAGGCTCCTCCGGCCCTGGAAAGGTTTCCTCCAGCACAGCCCTGCCTCTGCCCTGCTCCAGCAGATTTACACCTCGATATTTCTGCATTGGATCGTTTCACAGCAACCCAGGCCGAGCTGAGGCCGCTCTGCAGCGGAACCGTGTCCATCCCACGGCTCAGGAAAGAGCAGGATCAGGTTTGGGAACTCTTTGGTGGCACCAGCAGTGCTGGATCCATTTCCCTGTGGCACGAATCCATGCACAGACACCCCGAGGGATGTGTGTGGTGCCCCTGGGCTCGCTGTGGGCTCCCTCCTGCCCTGGGCACGTGCTGGAGCAGGGAACAATCCTGGGAATACTCCGGAGAGGCTCCTCCTCTCCCCTGCTCCAGCAGATTTACACCTCGATATTTCTGCATTGGATCATTTCACAGCAACCCAGGCCGAGCTGAGGCTGCTCTGCAGCAGAACCGTGTCCATCCCACGGCTCGGGACAGTCCGGATTTCGGAGCCCCGGCTCTGCTGCATCCCTGCGGAGTGTGGGGCACGCAGGGCTCGGTTACACAACGCTGTTTGTTTTCCTCTCCTTAGCAACCCCCGCACGTCGTCCCCAGAGGTGCTCGCTCCGTGCAAGATTAATTGCTCCGATAGAAAGGCCCCGTTAACCTGAATATATTATTGAAAAGCAGCATATTTCAATCTGCCCCAGATTTGAAAATAGAGATGCCGGGTCGGCTGCTGGCATAAATCTGCAGAGCTCCTGGAAGCCGGCGGAGCTTCCCTGATTTGCATCGGCAATAAAGGCGGCCTGGCTCGCCTGCCAGGATGGGCACTGGCCTGGCTGCCACCAAGGACGTGGCAGGGGACAGGCAGGACCCTGGTGGCCATCCCTGTGACCTGCCAGCCCCGCCACTGCGGCACAAAACATTTCCTTGTGTTGGACTGAAAAAAAAAAAAAACAAACCCAAACCCAAAGCACCACCCTACTTTTATTTTTTATTTAAAAAAAAATCTTTGTTTTTTTGTTTTTTTGTTTTTTTGTTTGGTGATGCTGCCATAAAAATCCTGGATCGTACGAAGGGATACAGGAATTTGCAGCTGGTCAGGTGGGGTTTTTCCATGTGGGCTGAGGTGGGCTGGAGCCCCCAGCCCCTCAGACTGGATGTGGAATGAGCAGGGAGCTGGATTTCCACCTTCTCCCCGCTAGAGGGAATTTTTGAACGGGTCTTTTTTGGGATGAAAGCCCAGTTCTGGGGAGTTCCGAAGCTCTGCCTGTGGGGTGCACAGGGGGCTGGGATGGGCTGGAGGAGGCTGGAAGGGAGATGGAAAGGGGGATGGAAATGGGATGGAAAGGGGATGGAAATGGGATGGAAAGGGGATGGAAAGGGGATGGAAAGGGGGATGGAAAGGGGATGGAAATGGGATGGAAATGGGATGGAAAGGGGATGGAAAGGGGATGGAGCTGGCTGGAGGGGGCTGGAAGGGGGACAAAAAGGGACAGAAAGGGACTGGAGAGGGCAGAAGGGGCTGGAGGGGACAGAAAGGGGCTGGCGGGAGCTGAAAAGGGCGGGCAGGGCTGGAACGAGCTGCCTCGAGTGATAACGCCGGGCCGGGGCTCGCTCTTATCTGCCCGCAGGAGCCGCCCCTGGGCAGCCAAGAGGAATGAATTCCACCAGCCCCAGCTCCGCACCTTCCCCGCTGCCAGGGGAGCCGGGCACAGCCGGGCACAGCCGGGCACAGCCGGGGCGGGCACAGCCGGGCACAGCCGGGCACAGCCGGGCACAGCCAGACACAGCCAGGGCACAACCGGGCACAGCCGGGGCACAGCCGGGCACAGCCGGACACAGCAGGGCACAGCCGGGGCACAGTCGGGGCGGGCACAGCCGGGCACAGCCGGGGCACAGCCGGGGCACAGCCGGACACAGCCGGGACGGGCACAGCCGGGGCACAGCCGGGCACAGCCGGGGCGGGCACAGCCGGACACAGCCGGACACAGCCGGACACAGCCGGGCACAGCCGGGCACAGCCGGCAGCACCATCCCGCAGCTTCCCAAATCACCGCCGTGGGCTGAGCTCGGTAATTCACCGCGCACCGGCACGGGCCCGGCCCGGCTCTAACGTGACGGGGAATATTTGGCTTTCGGCTCCCCTGACCACTAATACCTGTTCGCTGGGAGCCCCGGGGGGGGGGCTGGGGCAGCCAGGACAGGGACAGCCCCTGCCAGCCCTTTCCAGCCCCTGCCAGCCCCTGCCAGCCACTGCCAACTTCTTCCAGTCCCTGCCAGCCCCCTCCAGTCCCTGCCAGCCCCCTCCAGACCCTGCCAGCCTCTTTCAACTCTTTCCAATCCCTTCCAGCCCCTCCAGTCCCTTTCAGCCCCTTCCAACCCCCTCCAGCCCCTTCCAGCTTCCTCCAAACCCTTCCAGCCCCTTCCAGTCCCTTCCAGCCCTTTCCAGCCTCTTCCAATCCCTTCCACCCCTTCCAGCTCCTTCCAACCCTCTCCAGCCCTCTCCAGTCCCTTCCAGCCCCTTCCAGCCCTTTCCAATTCTTTCCAACCTCTGCCTCTTCCAAAGGCCAAGGCTCAGGTCTGAACCAGCTGCAGAACCCGGGGATTTCTCTGTGTCTGGATCTGCCCTTCCCTACTCTCATGTGCTAAAATCGACTCATTTCTCCTTAAAATGCCTCTGCCGGGTGCCCTGCGAGGGGGAGCCCTTCATTTCCAGGGTGCAGCCGCAGATTTTTTGCCAGAAGATGCCAAGGAACAACAACAAAAAAAGGGCTGTGAAACATCCTGTGCTGCCCCGGGCGTCACCCGAGCCGGGCAGGGCTCAGCTTTCAGCTTTGATCCCGGCTTCGAGCATGGATCAGCCCCCCCCAGGCCCGTGTGAATCCCCCCGGGATGGGATCAGCACGGGGACATTCCAGGGTCCTTCCCTGGGGACATGGATGGGCAGGAACCCGGCTGGAGCAGGTGGGAGGGGGGGTTTGGAGGGAATTCGGGATTGGGAATGACTCGTGCACGGGCAGCGCTGCGGTTTGGGCTCCTCCAGGGAGGAGAGAAGCGGATTTATCGCTGGTGCTGAGTCAGGGCTGGTTTGAATCGCAGAGGTTTTTGCCTTTAGAGCTGCTCCATCCCAGGGCAGGGAGATCTGAGTATTCCCCAGGGTCTGGATGGTGCTGGGAGCGCACACGTGGAACTGCTCGGGATACCTGGACACGTTCCAGCCTGGATCCTGCTCCAGCAGAGCCCAGCTCCGTCCGTGTCACACCGGAACTGTCCTGGAACAAGCTCCCCTCCCTCTGCCTGACGGATTTATCTTCTCCAGGGGTTTTGCCTCCTGGATTCGCCCACCGCCGTTCCTGGAGCTGCCCAGGGGAAGTCAGGGAATGAAGGATTGAGGAGAAACCTCTGCCAGCTCAGAGGATGGAAAAATCCCACTGGCTCAGGGAAGGGGTCGCTGGAATCTGCTCTCAGAGGATGCCCCGAAGGTTCTGCTGCTTCCGGAGGGGCTGATCCCAGTCCTGGACTCGTGTTCCCCCTGGGATGGGAGCCCAAGGTCAGCTCCCCGTAGTTCTGCTGGGCCACTGCAGCACATCCCAGGGAGAATCCTGGATATCTGGGGCAGAAATAAAGCATGGGATGGGTGGAGGGATGGATGGATGGATGGATGGACGGATGGAGGGATGGATCATGGAGGGATGGATGGATGGATGGATCATGGAGGGGTGGGTGGATGGGTGGATGGATGGATGGATGGAGGGATGGATGGATGGATGGATGGAGGGATGGATGGATGGATGGATGGACGGATGGAGGGATGGATCATGGAGGGATGGATGGATGGATGGATGGATCATGGATGGATGGATGGATGGATGGACGGATGGATCATGGATGGATGGATGGATGGATGGATGGACGGATGGATCATGGATGGATGGACGGATGGATGGATGGATGGAGGGATGGATGGATGGATGGGTGGATGGATGGATGGATGGACAAAGGGATGGATGGAGAGATGGATGGATGGACGGATGGATGGAGGGATGGATCATGGATGGATGGATGGATGGATGGATGGGTGGATGGATGGATGGATCATGGATGGATGGACGGATGGATCATGGATGGATGGATGGGTGGATGGATGGATGGATGGATGGACGGATGGATGGATCATGGATGGGTGGATGGATGGATGGATGGATGGACGGATGGATGGATCATGGATGGATGGATGGATGGATGGATGGGTGGATGGATGGATGGAGGGATGGATGGATGGATGGACAAAGGGATGGATGGAGAGATGGATGGATGGACGGATGGATGGAGGGATGGATCATGGAGGGATGGATGGATGGATCATGGATGGATGGATGGATGGATGGGTGGATGGATGGATCATGGATGGATGGATGGATGGATGGATGGGTGGGGACAAACTCTGGGGAGGGAGGGGATCCTGCCGTGGGATCCCAGCCAGGGGTTGAGCATTCCAGGCATGTGCCAATGAGGGAAACGTGCCTGGCAGGGAAGGGCTGTGTTTAAACAAGGGAAATGATGACAACAGGAGCGTTCTCCCAGCTCCTGCCACTGCCATTCACTTTGTGACCTGGAAATCACCTAGGAAAAGCTTTATTTCCACAAAACCTGGGTGCTTTGGAGTTTGAAGAAGCTTTGTTCCCACAAAACTCAGGGGTTTTGGGGTTTGAAAAAGATTTATTCCCACAAAACTCAGGGGATTTGGAGATTAAAAAAGCTTTATTCCCACAAAACTTGAGTGTTTTGCTTTGAAAAAGCTTTGTTCCCATAAAACTCAGGGATTTCAGGGTGTGACCCAGTTTTAGACTCCAGCTCCAGCTCTGGATCTACATCGCCACCAGATCCTGGGTTCTAGTTTAGGGTCGATCCCATCGGAATGGCCAAAGGCAAACACCGCACTGATAGCGTGGCCTTAATTGTTTTTTCGGTGATTTAATTAGGAGCCGGATCTGGGTTTGGGGCAGGACACAAAGTGGATCAGGGGAGCAGCTGCCTGTTTAACGAGGGCCGTTCCTCTTCCCTTCAAGTTCACCCTTTGCTCTCCCAGAGGCCGCGGCAGCTCCAGGCACTGGGAATCCTCCGGAATCCCGAGATCCCAAACTGGCAGAGCTGGGGGAGGTTATTTATAGCCCCGCCCCGGGGCCGGGGGTAAATATTTATTTGGATTCCGATCCTTAATCTGCTCCTGGCGGATTCTGTGGAAAGCCTGAGCCCCCCGCTCCTCCTGCAGCAATTTATATCCAGAGCCTCCCTCTCCTCTCCTCCCAGCACATTCCCAGGGATTAATCCTGCACGGAACGGGCACGGCCTGGGCTCAGCCCCTCCGGCTCCGTCCAGTCCCAACCATCCGGGCAGGAATCCTGCCCTCTGCGTGCCCCCCCTGCTTCCACCTGCCTGGCATCCCGAAACCCAAGCCCGGGCACCCCTGGGGTGCTGCCAGGGGCTCTCACTGCCCTGGGGATGGACAGGATGGGTGTGGGGACACGGGAGGGGACAGCGGAGCCGTGGGGTCATCACGGAGCGGGGACAGCTGGGCTGTCCTGCCTGGGGACAGCAGAGCCACAGAGCCACCCCTGGGGACAGCAGGGCCACCCCTGGGGACAGCAGTGCCACCCCTGGGGACAGCAGAGCCAATCCTGGGGACAGCAGGGCCACCCCTGGGGACAGCAGTGCCACCCCTGGGGACAGCAGAGCCACCTCTGGGGAGGGCAGTGCCAACCCTGGGGACAGCAGAGCCACCCCTGGGGACACCAGAGCCACCCCTGGGGACAGCAGGGCCACCCCTGGGGGCAGCCACTTCAGGGTCCCACAGAGACCCCAAAATCTCTCCCTCTCCATCCCCCCAAAACCTCCCCTCTCCCTGCCCGCAGCCTCTCCTGGAAGGCTCTGCTGCTCAGGGATGGCACAAGGAGCTGCAGCAGCAGTGGATTTCCGTCCCTCTTAGCTCTCCACACTGGAAAAAATGGGAAAGGAGAGCTGGGATCCCGAAATTAAGGAGGCAGCCGAGGCTGGAGAGCTCCTGCAGATTTGTGGAGCGAGGAGCAAAGCTCCTGGAAGCTTCTGGAAGCAAAACCCCGCACACAGCCGGGGGATGAGTTTGCACTCCTTGTACCATTTTTATTTTGCCACAGACAGACATTTTTATATATTACATCATTTAAAAACAGATCATTCGTAAAAAATTTGTTTTGGTTTCGCTTTTTTTTTTCAGGTCAAAGCCACCCCACCGTGCCCCACACAGTCCAAAGGCGACCTGCAGGGAGCTCCTTCCCCATCTCCCTGCTCCTTCTGGGACAACCTGTGGATTTCCTCTCCTCTCCCGCTGGAAAAAGGAGGTTTGAGTCCCTGTCCCGCCCTTCCAGAGCCACAAAGTGTCCCTTGCTGCCCTGTCCCCCTCCTGCAGCGCTGGGGGACAGCTGGGTCCTCCTGGAGGGCTGGGGAGGGGACACCGCGCGCTCGGACAGCGGGAGAAGGGCAGGGAAGGAGCGGAGGTGACAGTGACAGCGTGGATTCAAGTAGGAGCCCTTCCCACAGAGCTGGCACCAGCCCTGAGCAGCGTCCTGGGGCACCTGGGTTTGGCAGGGGCGGCTCAGGGCGTGGGGAAGGGCTGGGAGGGCTGCAGAGGTGGCTCTGAGCCTCAGAGAGCTGCAGCAGATTCCTCCATCCAGGAGAGAAGGGCTGGGAGAGGGTGGGATTGAAAAAACACCCTCAAATCGGCTCAGTTGGAGTAAAAATAGGCACAAAAAAGGTGTAAAAATGGGCTCAAAAGGAGTAAAAACAGGCACAAGAGGAGTAAATAAGACTCCTTTGGGCTCTCACCCCTTTTCCATGCACCATCCCAACCTCCTGGATGAATTCCTCCTGGATGAATTCCTCCTGGATAAATCCTCCTGGATGAATTCCTCCTGCCAGCCCTCCCACCGGACCAGGAATTCCCTGGCTCTCCGTGCCCTGAACTCCCCTCCTGGGCAGCCCCTGGCACCAGGAGATGCCCCCAGGCCCCTTTTCCTTCCCTGGCGTGGCGCTGGCAGAGGCAGCGGGGCTGTGGCCACGCGGGGCCGGGGCACAGCCCCAGTTCAGCACTCCCACAGCCCCAGTTCGAGCTCTTTTCCACCCAGGAACCAGCGCCAGCGAGGCTGGGAGAGCTGAGAGCAGAGGGAGGAGAGGCACCGACACCCTGAGAGAATCCTCCCCCCTGCAAATCCCCCGAGAAAAACGGATAAAGTGGAATTTTCCCTTTGTACAGCACCTATGGAAAAGTTCTCCCCTCCGTCCTGGAATTCCCTAAGGCTCAATCCACTCCCGTAAATCTGAAAAAGATCCTTTAGGGCCTCACAGCTGCGAGGGGAAGCTTTAGCTGGGAAATGAGAATAAACGATGAGCAGCACAAGCTCTCCCCGATCCGTTGGAGCTCCAGGAGTGTGGCTGAAGTAGCGAATTAAAGCTGATTTTTAATTTTTCCAGGGACTCTGAAAAATCCCGCTGGACGCACAGCCCAAGCAGAGAACCGGCGATGATTTGCCAGTCGAGGGGCTGATTAGGAGAAAAAAAAGGGAAATAAAGAGCGCTGGCTCGTCCCCATCGCGGCCGAAAGGCTCCATCTGGTGGTGTTTGCACCCAAAAAGGAGCTGGGGAGGAGGGGGGGAAGTGCGGATCGTACTGGTTAAACTGGTTCCGAGCAGAGAAAGGGCTTTAAACTGGAGGAAATCCCAAGCTGGGAGAAGGGGTGGCACGATGGGAACGGGAATTTGGGGTGGAGAAACGCACCTGCAAGGGGCCAAAGGAGCCAGGGGGGCTCGGGTGAGCCGGGGAGGGGCCACAAAACCTGAGCGCGGCCGGGTTGTGCTGCCCCGCGCGGGGCAAACACATCCGAGCAGGACTGGGAATAAAAGCAGCAAATACTTTAATGCTTTTCTCTAAAGCACAGCCCCGAGCATTCCCACCAGGGAAAAGGGATCCTGCAGGAACAGCCAGGAGCGAAATGGCAAGCTCAGGTATGGAAACGGGCTGAAAAGTTTGTTATGCTGTTAAAAAAGAGGCAGGGACAGGAGAGATGTGAGAGTGAAACTCAGGCTGGTCCTGCTGAGCCTGGGCAAGGGGAGAAGAGGGAGGGGTCCTTCGCCTTGAGCTCGGGCAGGATAGGGAATCACCAGCTGAAATCCCCTGGTTTGCAAAAATCAGGAAGGTTTGGGATGGGAGAGAGGAGCTGGCTCCCCTCCTTGCCCCCCAAAATCACTCAAGCATCGGTCAGGAACGGAACCAGGACAGGTCCCTGCCCAGCGGAGCCTGGTCCCGGCATGGAGCTGCTCCAGGGATGGGCTGCAGCTCCAGTGCCTCCCAGTAAGAGCCGGGGAGGCCAACTGGTGTGCAGGAGGAGGGCAGGGCCACTGCCTGCCCCCACCGCCAGGATCCCGCAGCTTTTTAGTGTTCGGGAAGCTGCTGGAGTTTCCCAGCTCGGAGCCCCTGAGCCCCCAGGAGCTGCAGGGAACAGCGGCCCGGGGCCAGGCCGGGAGGGTTTCCAGGGAAAATGGTCGAGATGGCCATGAAAAGGCTGGGAAAGGCTCCAGTGCTGGGCTCAGGAGCAGGTGGAGGTGGAGCAGCCCCGCTTGGTTGGTCCCTCCTGGGATTTCCAACAGCCGGAGCAGCCAGGGCTGGGATCACCCCTCAGACACGGGGGGATGGGGCTGTCAGCAATGGGGAGGGGGCTCTGCTCCGCCCCAGGGGGTGCAGGACCCAACACTGGCACACACACAGGCCCTGTCACACACTGCCACTGCGGCATTGTCCCGTCCTCTGCTCCTCCTGAGGAGCTGGGGGTCCCAGAGGTGCCCCATCCCAGAGATGCCCCATCCCAGAGATATCCCATCCCAGAGATGTCACATCCCAGAGATGCCCCATCCCAGAGACTTCCCATCCCAGAGATGCCCCATCCCAGAGATATCCCATCCCAGAGATGCCCCATCCCAGAGATGCCCCATCCCAGAGATGCCCCATCCCAGAGACTTCCCATCCCAGAGATGCCCCATCCCAGAGATATCCCATCCCAGAGACGCCCCCTCCCAGCGCTGCCCCCTCCTCAGCAGCTCTTTGAGGCATCAAACACAACAAAGCAGAGCCCCCCCTCTCCCCAGTCCTCTCCTGGGGGTGCAGAGACCCCAGACCCTGCAGCAGGAGGGTCCCAGCTCCAAGCCAGGCTCTCTCCCGGAGGTTCCTGGGATCGCCCTGTCCTGGGGGATGCAGAGCAGAGGAGGGAGCGCCCGGCTGCCCCCCGGCCCCGTGCCCGTCAGGGGATGAAGAAGCGCCGCACCACCAGGTGCCCCAGCACCAGCACGGCCGCCACCACCATGTACTTCATGTAAACATTGTCCAGGTCGAGCGCGGCCCCCTGCAAGTGAGGGGACACGGTGGGGTCAGTCCCGGAGGTGTCCCCGACCCCCAAACCCTGAACCCCAAAACCTGACCCCCAAACTCTGTCTCCCCTGAGCCCCAAAACCTGACCCCACTGACCTCCCTGGTCCCCCTGACCCCTAAGCCCTGACACCTCTGGCCCCCAAACCCTGAGCCCCCTGACCCCCTAACCCAAACCCTGACCCCCAAATCCTAACCGCTCTGGCCCCCCAAACCTTGACTCCCTGGCACCCTGACCCCCAACCCCTGGCACCTTGACCCCCAAACTCTCACCCTCTTGACCCCCTAACCCCCAAATCCTGACCACCTGAGCCCCAAACCCTGACACCCCCGCCCCTCTGAGCCCCAAACCCTGACCTCCAAACCCTGACTCCCCCAGCTCCCCTGGCCCCCAAACCCTGACCCACTGACCCACAAACCCTGACTCCCCTGACTCCTCTGATCCTCAATCCCTTACTCCCCCAGCTCCCAAACCCCTGACCCCAAACCCTTCCTCCCTGACCCCCAACCCCTGACACCTTGACCCCCAAACTCTCACCCTCCTGACCCCCTAACCCCCAAATCCTGACCCCCTGACCACCAAAACCTGACACTCCCAGCCCCTCTGAGCCCCAAACCCTGACCCCCAAACCCTCATTCCCCCTGACCCACAAACCCTGACACCTTGACCCCCAAACTCTCACCCTCCTGACCCACAAACCCTGACTCCCCTGACTCCTCTGATCCCCAATCGCTGACTCCCCCAGTTCCCCTGGTCCTCCTGACCCCAAACCCTTCCTCCCTGACTCCAAATCCTGACACCTTGACCCGCAAACTCTCACCCTCCTGACCCCCTAACCCCCAAATCTTGACCCCCTGAGCCCCAAACCCTGACCTCCAAACCCTTACTCCCGCAGCTCCCCTGACCCCCAATCCCTGACACCTTGACCCCCCAACTCTCACCCTCCTGACCCCCTAACCCCCAAATCCTGACCCCCTGACCCCCAAACCCTGACTCCCCTCACCTACCTGGCCCCTCTAACCCACAAACCCTGACCCACCTGACTCCCAAACCCTGACCCCCCCAACCCCCAAACCCTGACCCCCAAACTCTCACCATCCTGATCCCCAAACCCCAAACCCCTAACCCCCAAACCCGGACTCCTCTGACCCCCAATCCCTGACTCCTCCAGCCCCCAAACCTGCCCCCAAACGTGCCCCCTGCTCACCCATCCTCCCTGCTGGGCGATCCAGCAGGCGATGCGGTTCTGCAGCATGAAGTCCCCGACGTAGCGGGCGATGCGGCGCAGGAAGCCGCTGACGCCGCGCTGCCACACGTGCATGGCCATGCGGTACCCGAAGGCCAGCAGGGCGATCACCCGGCCCCAGTTGATGCCGCTCTCGAACAGGCTGCAACAAAGCCGAGGTGATCCCTGAATCCCTGCCCGGAGCTGGAGGTGATCCCTGAATCCCTGCCCGGAGCTGCCAGCTCGGCGTCCCGGAGCTGCCCAGGCCGGGGGAGCTGGAGCAGCGCGGGCAGGACAAGAGCAAACAGCCCCAAGTTGCACCAGGGAATGTTCAAGTTGGAGATTAGGGAAAATTTTTTCACTGGAGGAGTTCTCCAGCCCTGGTACAGCTGCCCCGGGCCGAGAGAACTCAAACAGGTTGGATATGCGTTTGGATATTATGGAAAATTTTTTCCCTGGAAGGGATGTCCAGCCCAGGGGATCTTGAGCAGTGCGGGCAGGACAAGAGCAAACGGCCCCAAGTTGCACCAGGGAATGTTTAAGTTGGAGATTAGGGAAAACTTTTTCACTGGAGGAGTTCTCCAGTCCTGGCCCAGCTGCCCAGCCTGGGGAATCTCAGATTGGATATTACATTGGATATTATGGAAAATTTATTCCCTGGAAGGGTTGTCCAGCCCAGGGGATCTTGAGCAGTGGGGTCAGGACAAGAGGAAACGGCCCCAAGTTGCACCAGGGAATGTTTAAGTTGGAGATTAGGAAAAATTTTTTCACTGGAGGAGTTCTCCAGCCCTGGTACAGCTGCCCCGGGCCGAGGGAACTCATACAGGTTGGATATGCGTTTGGATATTATGGAAAAATTTTTCCCTGGAAGGGATGTCCAGCCCTGGCACAGCTGCCCAGACTGGGGGCTATCGAGCAGTGCAGTCAAAACTGAGGAAACAAACCCAAATTGTAACAGGGAATGTTTAGTTTGGATATTTGGGAAAATCTTGTCACTGGAAGGGTTTTCCAGCCCTGGGGATCTTGAGCAGTGGGGTCAGGACTGAAGAAACGGCCCCAGGTGGCACCAGGGAATGTTCAGGTGGGATATTAGGGCAATTTTTTCTCTGGAAGGGTTCTCCAGCCCTGGCACAGCTGCCAGAAGACCCTCCCTGGACAGATTTAAAAGCCACATGACTGCGGCCCTTGGGGACATGGTTTAGTGGTGGCCTTGGCAGTGCTGGGGAAGGGCTGGACTCTGGGAGGGCTTTCCCAACCCAAAGCATTCCGTGATTCTGTGGTTCTGTGGATGCTGCACTCATCCCAGCCACACAGACACGGGGATTTTGTGGCTGGAAGAGGCTCCAAAATGTGTCACTCGATTCTCCTGCTCCAGGGTTTGGCACTGCTGATTTAGACCAGATTTGGAAGGTGCTTTTCCCGGTTTCCAGCAAGAAGGGGGAAAAGGGAATAAAAAAAAATAATAAAAAGAGTGAACTGAGGGTCTGTGGTTCAATCTGCTGCCCTGGGCTCGTGGGCCCGGCCTGCGCTGAGCCTTGGGAGGGAATTAGAGCCTGGGAGGGGACACAGAGAGGAGGCAGCACGAGGACAGGGAGAGGGGTAAATTCAGCTGTGTGTGACAGGGATTAATTCACCTGAGTGTGACAAGGGTTAATTTACCTGTGTGTGACAGGGACAGGGGTTAATTGACCTGAGGGTGACAAGGAGTTGGACAGGAGTTAATTTAATTTACCTGAGTGTGACAAGGGGAAGGATGGGGTTAATTTACCTGAGTGTGACCAGGACAGGGACAGGGGTTAATTTAATTTACCTGAGTGTGACAAGGGTTAATTTACCTGAGTGTGACAAAGACAGGGACAGGGGTTAATTTAATTTACCTGAGTGTGACAGGACAGGGACAGGGGTTAATTTAATTTACCTGAGTGTGACAAGGGTTAATTGACCTGAGTGTGACAAGGAGTCAGACAGGGGTTAATTTAATTTACCTGAGTGTGACAAGGGCTAATTTACCTGAGTGTGACAGGACAGGGACAGGGGTTAATTTAATTTACCTGAGTGTGACAGGACAGGGACAGGGGTTAATTTACCTGCGTGCGTTGCCGCCTCAGCCGGCGCGGCTTCCCAGAGAGGGGAGCAGGAAAAGGACAGAGAGGAAGGAGTTAGACACAAACACTGGAGAAAAGAAGGAATTAGACACAAACACCGAGCAGGGGGCGCGGGGAAGGGCTGTCACTGCCAGAGGTGCTTGGAGGAGTGACAGGAACCCAGTGACCCGTCCTGCCTGTGCCACAGGGCTGTGTGACCTGGGTGAACGTTCCCCCTGCCGTGTCCTGCTGTCCCAGCACACAGAACCCCCTGATGCCTCCTCGATCCAAGCTTGTACCTCGGGAAGTCCTGGCAGGAAGTTTTCCAGGTCTGTGCCCTCACTCCTCGCCTGTCGCTGTGGTTTGGGTGGCTGTCACCTGCACCGGGCTCTGGATGTCACCTGCACCGGGCTCTGGATGTCACCTGCACCGGGCTCTGGGTGTCACCTGCACTGGGCTCTGGGTGTCATCTGCACGGGACTCTGGGTGTCACCGGCACTGGGCTCTGGGTGTCACTTGCACGGGACTCTGGGTGTCACCTGCATGAGGCTCTGGGTGTCACCGGCACTGGGCTCTGGGTGTCACCTGCATGGGGCTCTGGGTGTCACCTGCACTGAGCACTGGGTGTCACCTGCACAGGGCTCTGGGTGTCACCTGCACGAGGCTCTGGGTGTCACCTGCATGGGGCTCTGGGTGTCACTTGCACGGGGCTCTGGGTGTCACCTGCACTGGGCTCTGGGTGTCATCTGCACGGGACTCTGGGTGTCACCTGCACCGGGCTCTGGGTGTCACCTGCATGAGGCTCTGGGTGTCATCTGCATGAGGCTCTGGGTGTCACCGGCACTGGGCTCTGGGTGTCACCTGCACTGGGCTCTGGATGTCATCTGCACGGGGCTCTGGGTGTCACCTGCACCGGGCTCTGGGTGTCACCTGCATGGGGCTCTGGGTGTCACCTGCTCCAGGTTCTGGGTGTCACCTGCACCGGGCGCTGGGTGTCACTTGCACGGGACTCTGGGTGTCACCTGCACGAGGCTCTGGGTGTCACCTGCACTGGGCTCTGGGTGTCACCTGCATGAGGCTCTGGGTGTCACCTGCACGAGGCTCTGGGTGTCAACTGCACAGGGCTCCGGGTGTCACCTGCAGGCTCTGCCAGCCCGAGGAGCAGCCCCCATCCTGAGGTATCCGTGAGGATCAGGCTGGGTGGGGGCCCTGGGCTCTCATGTGTGGCGTCCTGACCATGGCAGGGGGTTGGAGTCAGAGGATCTTCAAGGTCCCTCCCAACCCAAACCATTCCATGATTTCTGTGACCATCCCATCTCCAGAGCCTGTGGCTGGGGTGGCTCCTTGGGATGTGCCAGCCTGGAGCCGGGGACAGCAGGAGCAGCAGCAGGGGCAGGGCTGGCTGTGCCCCTAAGGGGGAGCTGGGACCGTCACGGGCCGGGTGTCCCAGGCACAGCCGCTGACTGACCCCAGCCACTTGTGCAAGGCCCGGGATGCCTGGGAGGGGAAGATGATCCGAGCAGTGCACAGGAGGAGGAGCAGACAGGCAGAAAACACAGGGATCACCCCGGGAAGCTCGCTGGGAGCTCAGCCAGGGCCGGAGGGTGAAGCTTGAACAGAGAGCAGGGGTTTAACCACCAGCACCGACCACACCTGACCTCCCTTCCCTCCTCCTGCAGGGAAAGCCCTCAGGCCATGCCAGGAGCTCCAGAGGCTTTACCTGGAGGCGATTTTGGTGAAGTGCTCGTAGGCGTTGTCGCGGGTGGGCTGCAGGGTCTCCAGCATGGTGCGGAACTCGGCGTCGTAGCGCCTGTAGATGTCATCCCCGATGATGGCCAAGCGCTGCCCCACCTGGCTGCCGGTGCTGCCGGGGCGAGCAGGGAGTCAGGGCAGGCTCTGGAGCGTGGCCTGGCTCGGGATGAGGGCTGGGGACAGGGATTTACCTCTCCAAGTCCTGCTGGATCTGCTCGATCTCCGGGTCCGGCGGCACCTCCACCCCGCGCTCCTCGCGCTCCTGCTGGTAGCGGTAGAAGGCGTAGCTCCGGAACACCTCCTCGGCCTCCTCCGCCACGCGGTCTTCTGGAGAGGCAGGAGGGACACAGCTCAAGGGGCAAACTCACCTCCCTCCATTCTCAGTTTCTTTTTTGAGATAAAAACTCGTCGGGGACGGGAGTGGTGGGGCGGGGTCAGAGCTCAGCTCCCTTCACAGAGCACCCAGACACAGCCCAGGCACAGGGGAGGGGCAGGAGCGGGGGATCCTGTGGGACCATGGGTTTGGGGATCACCCTGTCCTTGGGGGACAACAGCTCCAGCAGCAGCTCCACAGCAGCCAAACCCTGTCCCACCATCCCGCACATCCAGCCTGGCCACGCAGCTCTCCAGCACCTGGAATCTGCATTTCCACCCTGAGCTGCTCCTGCCCAGGGCTGGGAAGTGAGGACACGGCAGTGCTGCCCCACAAACCCCATCCCCAAGCCCCTAAAACACACTGAATTCTCCTCACAGGGTTTTCCAGCCGGCCCCATCTCCCAGTCCCGGCTGGGCGCAGGGATGGCACAGACCCGCCGTGCTCAGGTTACGCCAGCAGAGCTGGAGGGGAAGGACAGCTCCTGTCACTGTTTGCAGGCGCTGTGCTTTGTTTCCAGACACGGGTTCATTGGGTGGCAAACAAACCCTTCACCTTCTGGGAGCCGGTGATGCTCCAGCGAGAGGCAGAAAATGAAACCAACTGAGTCAGAGTTTCAGGGAGAGGAGGGCAAACACTTGGCCAGGCAAAGGAGGAAATCGCTGAACCAAATAACCCCTGGGTTTGACTATGCCAGGAGCTGCTCTTAGTAACACCAGGACAGGAGGACACTTCCCCCTTCCCACAGGTGCCACTCCCAGCACCCACTGGGACCATCTCGGGATCTCTCCCACTCCAGGGATCTCGATCAGGGTTTGCCTGGTGGATTCCCAGCACCAGCAGTGCCAAGGGGAGGTTTGGAGCTGCTCGGGGATCTCTGGAGGGAGGAACTGCTCCATGGCTGATCCATGGCTGCTCCATGGCTGATCCATGGCTGCTCCATGGCTTCTCCATGGCTTCTCCATGGCTGCTCCATGGCTGCTCCATGGCTGCTCCATGGCTTCTCCATGGCTGATCCATGGCTGCTCCATGGCTGCTCCATGGCTGCTCCATGGCTGATCCATGGCTGCTCCATGGCTTCTCCATGGCTGATCCGTGGCTGCTCCGTGGCTGATCCGTGGCTGCTCCATGGCTTCTCCATGGCTGCTCCATGGCTGCTCCATGGCTGCTCCATGGCTGCTCCATGGCTGCTCCATGGCTGATCCATGGCTGATCCGTGGCTGCTCCATGGCTTCTCCATGGCTTCTCCATGGCTGCTCCATGGCTGCTCCATGGCTGATCCATGGCTGCTCCATGGCTGATCCATGGCTGATCCATGGCTGCTCCATGGCTTCTCCATAGCTGATCCGTGGCTGCTCCATGGCTGCTCCATGGCTGATCCGTGGCTGCTCCATGGCTGATCCGTGGCTGCTCCATGGCTTCTCCATGGCTTCTCCATGGCTGATCCATGGCTGATCCATGGCTGATCCGTGGCTGCTCCATGGCTTCTCCATGGCTGCTCCATGGCTGCTCCATGGCTGCTCCATGGCTGATCCATGGCTTCTCCATGGCTGCTCCATGGCTTCTCCATGGCTGCTCCATGGCTGATCCATGGCTGCTCCATGGCTGATCCATGGCTTCTCCATGGCTGATCCATGGCTGATCCATGGCTGATCCGTGGCTGCTCCATGGCTTCTCCATGGCTGCTCCATGGCTGCTCCATGGCTGCTCCATGGCTGATCCATGGCTTCTCCATGGCTGCTCCATGGCTTCTCCATGGCTGCTCCATGGCTGATCCATGGCTGCTCCATGGCTGATCCATGGCTTCTCCATGGCTGCTCCATGGCTGATCCATGGCTGATCCGTGGCTGATCCGTGGCTGCTCCATGGCTGATCCGTGGCTGCTCCATGGCTTCTCCATGGCTGCTCCATGGCTGCTCCATGGCTGATCCGTGGCTGCTCCATGGCTTCTCCATGGCTGATCCATGGCTGATCCATGGCTGATCTGTGGCTGCTCCATGGCTTCTCCATGGCTGATCCATGGCTGATCCGTGGCTGCTCCCTCCATCCCCAGCTCATGGAGCATTGGGATCCACACCCTCTTGCCTGGATCCACAGCACTGCCTGGACCCAGAGAGTCCCAAACATTCAACACCTGCATTTCTGTGTGAGATCCTTAATTTCTCACTGCTCCCATCTCCCGTGAGCAGCCGTGCTGTGGGAAAAACCGGCAGCTCTGGCTAAAAATCTCCATCAGCCCCGAACACCCAAATAACCACTCCCAGGAGTGACAGGGACTGGTGAAACCTGGCCCCATCCCTTGGAGCCCAGGAGACCGGGATCAGCTCCCTGCACAGAGGGAGATTCCAGCCTGGAGACAGAAGGCAGCCCCGGGAAGCAAGAGCAGCCTCTGGAGATTTCTGCCCCTAGGGAAGCCCAGCTCCACCTCACTGCAGCTGCAATTCCAGTGTGGGATGAGCAGCTGCTGCTGCTGCTGGGTTGGGGTTTGATCTCAGCAAGCTGGGCAGCCCCTATTATCCATTAACAGCAATTCCATGAAGGATCCGAGGGTGATCAGGGTGACTGCACTGTGCTGGCATAATCCTGCTGGAGAGCAGAGCTGCCAGGCAGGGAGATGGACAACTGCCATCCCCGAGCAATCTGCACAGCACAAAACCTTCCCCTCCCTCTGCTCTTCAGGACCAGCACCTTCCCACCCTGAGGAGGAGCAGCATCCCCCAAGTGCCTCCCTGCAGAGCTGAGGGGCAGCCTGTGCTGTGAGACAGGAACTCAGCCCTCAAAAAGGGAGATTTTCTGCTCCAGGATGTGGACTGGGCTCAGAAAAGCTGCTGGAATTCTGGTGTTGGTGAGCAGTTGTTCCTCCTCTCCATCACACTGCCAGGAGGAGGAAGCTCCTGCCTTCATCCACAAAACACCTAAAAACACCTAAAACATCCTATAAACACCAGGAGAGGAAGGTGCCCTCCAGCCTTGGCACAAACAGCAGCACCCTGGCCATGCCCAAGCCGAGGAGGACAAGAGCCCACAACGATGCCCAAGCAAATCCCTGAGCAGGAGAGAAATCTCTGCTGCATCCACAGGCAAACAAGCAGAGCCCCAAACGAAATCCAGGCTCAATCCCTGCGACGAAGCCTCTTTCCATCCCTCAGTCCGAGCTGTGGAAGCTGCGTTTCCCTGCTCCCACTGGAGCCCACGAGGCTTCTGCTCCCTCCCAACTCCAGAGGTGGAATCCCTCCCGACTCCCTCTGAGTTTTGGGAAGCAGAGGGATGCTGGGACTGCCAGTAAGTGTCTGTAAGAAAACAGGAGCTGGGGCTGTGACCCAGTGTGCTCAGAGCTCAGGCTCTGATCTCTCCCTGCTTTTCACATCAGCGTCTCGCCAGCCTCTACAGGAAATCAGCGAACAGCTGCTCCTGTTTGTGGATTTCTGCCCCTCCTGGACTTCGGCACGGCAAGGACGGGGTATTTTCCTTCCAGTGTAACCACAGGGTCCGGCACAAGCGGGACTGAGAGAGGGAGAGGAGCCCGGGCAACACCAGAGCAGAAATCCCATTGTCAGGGCAGCGCCAGAGCCCTGAGCTGGGCCTGAGCTCCACCGCCCCGACCCCGAGCAGCTCCCAGCGCCGGGTGTTGACAGAGCTGGCTCGGCTGATTTACCCCTCACCTGCACAGCAGCACCAGGAGTCACCGCGTCCCACATTCCCTCCTGTCGGGATGAGCCGGGAGCTGAGGGTTTTCCCCGGTTCCTGTGGGCCCCGTTCCCAGTTTCGCCCATTAACCGGGGCAGGGGCTGGGCTGGGCTCGCACGGGGACAGAGTGACCCCGCTCCTGGCGAGCTGCAGCTCGTCACCACCGCCCTGCCAGGGCACACGGGACCTGCTGTGACCCCAGAGCCACCCAGGCTGTCTGAGACCGAGGGTGTTTTCCTCTGTGATTCAAACCCTGAACTCCTCCCGCTGTCTCGCGCTCAGGGAAGGGAATACACGACACCAGGCAGCTCCCGGCACTTTCTCTCCGCGCCTTCCAACCCCACCTTGCTGCTCACCCTGATCATCCAACACCGAGCACACAATCCTTTATTTTTTTGGATGGGAAAGAACCTTAAAGCGCACCCTGTCCCACCCAGTTCCACCTTCCGCTAGACCAGGATGCTCCAAGCCCGTGGCATCTCCCAAAAGCATCGAGCACCTCCCAGCTCAATTCAGTTCAATTCGGAGCTGATCTGTTATCCCAGTCCTGCAAAAAGCCCCGGAGGCAGGAAATCCCATCTTGCCAAAGGAACACAGCAGGGGAATGAATAAAAAAATAAAAGATTGAAGCTGCTCCCTCCCCTGAGCAGCTTCCCTCCCCTGAGAACCCTTTACCTGAGCTGAGCCTGCGCCTGTGGCTCCCCGGGCATCCCTGCGCCCGCTGAGGGTCCCCCTCATTCCCTGAGGCCATCGCAGAGAGGTTTGGGAATGTCAGCTTCACCTGCAAGGGCGGTGGAGAAGTGAGTCACTGGAGCCCTTCTGTCCCTCCCAGCCCGAGGAATCCCCTTTGACAGAGCTCGGAAAAGCAGGAATGTGGCTTTTATCCCTGCCAGCCGTGGCTCCTCCCTCCTGGCACGCTCATTCCTGATCGTACCCACGGGAGAATTCCGCTGGGTGCACCGGGTCCGCTCTCACCTCACTGGGCTCCCCCTCTTCGAGGCTCTTATCGCTGATGTCATTTACCAAAAAAAGGCACCTCACCTCCCCATCCCACCGGACCTCCTTCCCATTTTTGCTGGAGATGGGCTCCATCCTGCTCTGAGAAAGCTCTGGGCTGCACCAGCCCTTCCTCAGCCCAGACCATAGAGCTCCACAAAAAGGGCTGGAACAAAAATTCCAGCACCAAAACCTCCCTCTGCGACCTGTGGCTGCCGTGCTGCCACGACATCCACAAGAGACGAGCCCTGATTTCCTCCAGGACTCCCATTTCCTCTAATTCCTCTCATTCTTTACGTTTCCCCTCTCAGAAAATAAGAAAACGGAATGAGAACCAAACACAAGGCTCAGCTTTCCCCTGAAGTTCACAGGTATCCTAAACCTGCAGTTCGGGGCTCACCGCTGCTCCTTCTCCCTCGGGGGTTTGGGAGTGAGCCCCAGGATGGACGATTAACAGGGCAGCTGCTCCAGGCCCAGGATTTTGGGGCAGCTCCTCCAGGCCCAGGATTAACGATTAATGAGACCGGAACAGCTCCTTGCTGCTGACATTCCAGAGCACATTCCCAGCCCGAACTTCCACAGGGCTGAGCTGGGCGCTTTCCTGGTTTGCACCAAGCCTGAACTCATGAATGAGACACAATTCCCGACACCCCGAAATTTAAATTGCATCCCGGACAAAAATAAAGGAAGTGCTGCTTCCTTTGTAAAAAATCAAATCTAAAAAATATATAGTATTATATATTAAAAATATGTATTTTAAATATAATATACAATAATATATTGTATAATAATATATTACGTATTAATATATTATATGATATATTAATATATTATAACATATAATATATGTAACATATAATGCAACATATGTTATATATATTAATATATATTACATACTATTACATAATAATGCATTATATAATAATATATAATATATAATATATAATATATAATATATAATATATAGTATGTAATATACAATATAATAATATATAAAATAAAAATCTATTTATAAGAATATGATATTCTATATTACATAAAAGATATTATTAAATATATAATAAAAATATAAAATAAAATATATTTATAAAAAATAAAATATTTTTTCCTTTAGAAATAAAGGAAAAATAACCCCCCACAGCTACAGGAGAAGTGCACAACGTGGTTCAGGCTCATGACATCACACTGGAGATTGTCCAGAAGGAAAAATAAATGTGGGGCAGGAAGTGTAGCCCGTTTTGGAATGGAGGCTGGAAGTGCAAAGCGGCTCCGCCTGGTGTAGAAAACCACGAGGTCCTGGTGGAGCTGCACTGGGGAGCCTCAGCCTCGTGACCAGGAGGGAAATGCTGTTTTTTCCTACACTCCGAGGACGGGAGGACAGGATTTCCCCCTTCCTCCCCGAGCTCCACCATCCCCATCCAAGGAAGAGCTGAGAACGCAATGAGGATCATCAGCTGGGACCAGGGGGAAATGTCTGGGGAGAGCTGCCGGCCACTCGCCCAGATCAGCTCCAGAGCTGCCTCTCCCAGCCCTCAGAATCACAGAATTCCCTCCCCTGGGGTGGTGTCCATCCCCCAGGATGGTGTCCAACCCCCGGGGTGGTGTCCATCCCCCGGGGTGGTGTCCATCCCCTGGGGTGGTGTCCATCCCCTGGTGTGGCGTCCAACCCCTGGTGTGGTGTCCATCCCCTGGGGTGGTGTCCATCCCCCAGGATGGTGTCCAACCCCCAGGGTGGTGTCCATCCCCTGGTGTGGTGTCCATCCCCCGGGGTGGTGTCCATCCCCCGGAGTGGTGTCCATCCCCCAGGGTGTTGTCCATCCCCTGGTGTGGTGTCCATCCCCTGGTGTGGTGTCCATCCCCCGGGGTGGTGTCCATCCCCCGGGGTGGTGTCCATCCCTCAGGATGGTGTCCAACCCCCGGGGTGTTGTCCATCCCCTGGTGTGGTGTCCATCCCCCAGGGTGGTGTCCATCCCCCGGGGTGGTGTCCATCCCCCAGGATGGTGTCCAACCCCCGGGGTGGTGTCCATCCCCTGGTGTGGTGTCCATCCCCTGGTGTGGTGTCCAACCCCCGGGGTGTTGTCCATCCCCTGGTGTGGTGTCCATCCCCTGGTGTGGTGTCCATCCCCCAGGATGGTGTCCATCCCCTGGGGTGGTGTCCATCCCCCGGAGTGGTGTCCATCCCCCAGGATGGTGTCCATCCCCTGGGGTGGTGTCCATCCCCCGGGGTGGTGTCCACCCCACGGGTAACAGGGACTTTTCCTGCCTGGAATGAGCAAGGGCTGTCAGGAGAGAGAACTTCCTGGAGCGAGGGCAGCCTGTGGAGCACAGGAGCCCAGCAGAGGCAGATGACTCATGATTTTCAACTCGCATTTCGCATTTTGCTTTCAAGCCCTGCAGGAACTTTTGTTTTCAGTTTCCTTTCAGCCTTGGCAGCGCTATTCGCCCTTTCGACACAGGATGCTGCAGCCCTGTCACCGCTGTCCCCAACCACTGCCGGCCCCGAGCGCCCACGTGAATGCCCTGAAGAGCTCCCTGCCCGTCTCTGCTGGGGTCAGAGTGCCTCAGACCATCCTCCCCAGCTTCCAGAGCTGCTGCCCACACTGCTCCTGCTCTCCAGCTTCCCCGCTCCCCCTTTGTTACAGCAACAGGGAGAACAGGGAAGTGTTGAAGGAGGAGCTGACACCCAAACACCCAGAGACAGCCCCGGGCTGCAGGAAACGAAATCTCCCCAGGATTTGAGTCAGGGCTCAAGGGAGGGATTCAGGGAAGCTGCAGGGTCTGGTCCACCCTCCGAGGGTCTTGTGGGAGGCTGCGAAGGGTTAAAAGCAGCAGCCAGAACTTTGGGTGGGATTTGGCTGCAGCTCCAAGGTGGCACAGGGCTCTGACCTTTATTGAGGAGCGCCTGCCATGACAAGAGTGAGCCTTCCAGGGACCCCCCCAGCCCTCCCCAATAAAACAAAGACCTTTGCCTCAACTGTTGCTCATTTCCCCCTCGTCTCCTCTTCTTAAAGCTCTCAGACACATTTCCTGCATGTCTCTAAGGCACACTCATCACTTCTCCCAGCTTTTCTCCAAAGGAAAGTTCCCGAGCCCTGGGTTCAGGGAAGATGGTGGGAGAGGGAGGCAGACCCATGAGGATCCACAGGAACAGCTGCAATCCCTACATCCCAGCCCAGCCACGGGGCTCTGGAGTCACCCCCTGACGTGTTGTGAATGCCAGGAAATCCATGGAGCATCCCCTGGGACGAGCCTTTCGCAGCTCTGGTGCGTGGCAGTGATTCCATGGGGCCGTGCGATTCCTCCCGGGACAGAGATCCCGCAGGATTCCTGTGCCTGATCCATCCCTGCCGGGCCAGCGCGGAGCCAGGGCCGCTCCTCCCCCTGCCCCGGGGCAGCAAACTGGGGAGTTTGCCCAGTCCGGGGTTTGCCCAGTTTGGGATTTGTCCAGTTTGGGATTTGCCCACCCAGCACGGCCCCAAGGTGGGCAAACGGCCCCCAGCATCCATCCAGCCAAGGTCGCCCCCAAACCCGTGCCCGTGGCCGGGGGTGCCCGGCGGGGACAGCACAGCCACACGCGCCATGCCCGTGCCCAGGTCACAGCCCGGGCGCGGCGGGACGGGTGTCACCCCCTCCCCAGCGTGGTGGGGCGGATGTCACCGGTCCCTCAGCGGGGACAGCTCTGCCCACCGATGTCCCCTCCCCTGAACCCCTCGGGCCCTGCGCGGCTGATGCCGGGGGCGACCGTCACTCCCGAGGGGGAAGAACACCCAACTGGAGAAAATAAAGGCGAACGAGGAGAAATTCCCTCTTTGGGGCAGGGAAATCCCCTCTTTGGGGCAGGGAAATCCCCTCTTTGGGGCAGCGACCCGCCCGGAGCGGGACCTCCACCCCTGGCCCGGGGGATTTCCCGCAGCCCCAGCGGGGCCGCTGAGGAAGCACCGCGCACTTTGTCCCTGTCCCGGGATGCGACCCCCGGCCCTGTCACCCGTCCCGCACCCCCGAGCCCCCCGCACCCTGCGGCTCCCGGTGCATCCCTGTCCATCCGTGTCCATCCCTGCCCATCCCTGCTCCGGCCGGGCCCGGGGAACAGGGACAACCCATCCCGGAGGAGTCTGGGGAGGGGGAAACGGGGGTCGCCTGCCACTCACCGCGTCCCGGCGCGGAGCAGCGGGTCGGGATATCCCGGGAGCTACCGCATCCCTGCCGGGATCCGCTCCATCCCTCCGGCCGCTCCCTTCCCACCTCCTGCCCGGAGCGCGGCGCGGGCAAAGGAAGAGCACGGGGCCGCGGAGGAGGAGGGAAAAGAAGAAGAGGAAAAAAAAATCAAGTAGAAACCCAACCCCGCTGACCATAGATAGACGCGGGCGCGGGGCCGCGCAGAACTCAGCTCCCTCTAGAGGCACCAACCCCGGGGCGGGGCAGCGCCGAGCACCGGGGGCTTTTTGGGGGGTTCTGGGGGCCTCTTCGGGGGGCTCTGGAGGCTCCTCGGGGGACTCGGGGGAAGCTGAAGCATCGCTCGGTCTCGGGGCGCTGCGCGGCTCGGGAGGTGCCGGGTGCGGGGTTGGCACCGCGCACCCCGTGCCACCCCCGCGCCCTCCTTGCCGGGCTCCGGTTTTTCGGAGCTTTTCCTTGCGGCTGCACCTTAAATTCGCCCACTGCCCGTTCCCCGGCCGGGGGCCCCGTTAAAGTCACGATTTGAGAGTTTCTGGTCCCTGGGAGGGAATTTGTGTTGATCCACCGGGAAAAAAATGTCACCGGTGTCAGAGGGAGCTCGCACCGAGCGCCTTCGGGAATTCGAAATCCACCGAGATTTGGGGAAATCCAGCAGCTCGAGGAGAGAGCGAGAGAGATTCAGCCCTGGAGGGTTCAGCAATCTGCCCCAACAGCTTTTCTTGTCCTCGCTCCTGGGACGCTGCCAGGGGCGCTGCTGGGGCTGGAAAATGCCAGATAAGCAGAGGTTTGGGGCTGGGCAGACGCCTGGCGGCTGCTGATCACATCACCAGTCTGCCCAGTGGCAGGAGCACTCTGAGGGCCTCACGGGATCTCCTCTGCCTCAGAGCCAGGGATTTTGGAATTCTTGGCTTACTTGGTTGAGCTTTTCCAGGGAGAACGGGCCCCTGGGCACAGAGGGTGCAGCTCTGGCTCGCTCGGAGGTGGGGGCTGCTGGGCACACGGCCTTGGCACGCCCTGCTGAGGGTGGGGCTGCACTGACGGGGAAAAGCAGCTGGTGGAGGGTGAAGAAAAGGGTTCCCACGGCAGCTGAGGGGACTGGGGCTGGGACAGAGGTGTCCCAGGCAGAGCTGGCCTCCAGGGAGGGATGATCACAGAGCGAGGAATCAGCTAATGGGGACTGTGCCCACCAGGCTGGCAGCAAGGGGTCTGCCTTCCTGCCAGGTGTGCCCACAGAGAGGGTCTCGAATGGGGGTCGAGGTCCCACCACCAATTTTAATTCTTGGGGTGAGTTTGGGGGGTGAATGCGGCTGTTCGGGCCTGACGTCCCTGATTCTGGGGGACCCCACTGACCCGTGCTGGTGGTGGCTGCCCCTGTGCACAGCCAGGGCGAGCTGTGGCCAGGTTTAAGCTGTCCTGACTCCTGCAGGATGAGTCCTGTGCCTCTGCCCACCCCCTCACATCAGTCTGGGCTGCTCGTGGCTGTTCCTCCCCACCATTTCAGATTTAGCATCCCCAGGATGGCCCGGGAGAACTTCTGCAATCACAAATCCCATCTCAACCCTTCCTTCCTGCAAACCGCTTCCCTTCCACCTCGGATGTGTTGCACAACACCTCTGCGCTCTGGCTGCGGAAAACCAGCTGGGAAAGCGGCACTGAGCAGCCAATTCCCGAGCAATTCCTTGGTGTGAACCACCTCTGCCACAGGCAGCTCTTTCTGTGGTGCATCAAGGCAGAAGTTTCCAGCTGGAAACCAGAATTCCTCTAATAACGACTCCGACAGGGCTCCTGCTGCTCCCATCGAGCAGCAAAAGGTGTGGAAAATGAATCGTGTGGGATTGCTGGACAATTGTGAGTCCAGAGTTTCTGGGGACTGAGCTGTGGGTGGGCAGCGGGGACTCCCCATGTCTGCCAAAGGCTGCTGGAGAGGGTTAGAGATCCCAGGGATAGTGGGAAACTGCTTGGAAAGGAAAACTCTGTGTGGGAACAGCCAGCATGGACATCAAGGAATGATGGTGGGAAGGAAGGGTCCAGGAGACGGTTGGAGGAGCGCCATAAATGCTGCGGGCAGCTCCGCCGAGCAGCCAGCCCGCGCTGCTGCAGAGCCTTTGGGATGTGGAATCAACAATTCCCAGCTGGCTCTGCCGCCCCGGCTTTGTGATCACCCGTGTGAAATGTTCCCAGCTTTCAGTTTCCTCCTTTCAGCAGCTCCTTTGGCTGGTGGGAATAATAAAATAAAAAGGAAATCTATTTGCTGGTGGAAATGTGCAGCAGCTGCGGGGATGGAGCCGCTGGATTCGGGATTCTCGAGGCATTTTAGAGAGCACTTGGTGGTGTCTAAATCCGTGCTGGGGATGGGAAAAGGGATGGGAAAGGGGATGGGAAAAGGGAGCCGCGCTCAGCTGCGCATCCCCAGCCCTGGTGTGGTGCCAGCCCGAGGTGAGAACGCGCTTCCCGTGGGCAGAGGCTGCGCGCTGCTCCCGGCGCTGCCGCGGGAAGGGACCGGGAGGGCGCAGCTGGAAGGTGGGAGAATCTCGGGTTTGAGCAGCCGGGATGACGCGGCACTTTTAGATGAGGGGTTTTGAGGGTAAAAAAAAACAACCCAACCCCATTCTGCAGCCAAGCGGCTCGTGGGGTCCCGAGCCAAGGCTGAGCAAACCCCGGCAGCGGCCGCAGAGCAAAGCTGAGCTCAGCCGGGGGCAGAGCAGAGCTGAGCTCCAGCAGCGCCTCAGGGGCACCGGAGCAGCTTTGTCCCGTGTCACCGCAGCCACAGCGACGCTGTGGGGAAATCCTGCCCTGCCCGAGGCTGCGCCCCTTGGAAAACACCTCTGGAACCGCGCCTGAGGGGCCGAGGGAGGAGCAGGTCCTTGGTTTGCCCTCGCAGGTGACGCAGGGGTGACAGGAGTGGCAGGAGCCCAAAGCGCAGCAGAGGCTGGGGCCGGGGTGGAGGAGGGTTTATCTCCGTCCCTTCGGCCTTTGGCTGCTGGAGGAGCTTTCCTGAGCCTTCCCCTCACTCCCACCTCCCGTGCTGGGGGGAATCTCTTGGAGAGGCCCTGGCAGAGGTGGGAATGCAGCAAGGATGAGCCGCTGTCGGTTTTGGGGGGTGCTTCACCTCTGTCCTCCCCCCACTCCCAGCTGTGCCTATGTCCCCCTCCCAGCCCTGTCCCCTCTGTGCTGTCCCCCAGCCCTGTCCCAGCCCCTGTCACTGCCCCAGGGCTGCGGCTCAGGGGAGTTTGTGCCCGTTGTGTCCGTTTGAGCCGCTCGCTGGCACCCAATGGCCACCCAGGCTCCCAGCCAGCCCTCCCTGCTCCAGCTCCTCAGGGGGCTCTTGAGGGTCCCATGGTGGCCACAGAAGCCCAGAGTGGAGGAGCTGGGGGCAGCTGAGGGGTGCAGCAGCCTATGGGAGCCCCCAAACTGGGAGCACTGGGAGGATGCCCAGGGGAAGAACCACCCGGCCACTTGGGCTCCCTGCTGTCCTTCCCCGCTCCAGCTCCTCAGGGGGCTCCTGGGGAGCCTGTGGGGGACACGGAAGCCCCGAGAGGAGGAGCTGGGGGCAGCTGGGGGCCGCATCAGCCCAGGGCAGCGCTGGGACCGGGCCAGCGGGGAGAGCACGGAGTCGCTGCTGGGGAAGCCGGAGGAGCTCAGCATCAGCGGCTGTCTCGGGCTCGGCACCAGCGACCGGGAGCTGCTGGGGGCCAGGGCCGTGCTGGGGGCCAGCGCTGGCAGCCACACAGCCCAGCAGCCAGCGGGCAGCCAGGAGGGGACGGCCACGCCGGGATATTCCAGGGACAAAGCTCTGCGCGTGTAAGAGTCAGGGTGGGGGTGACGCGGGGCCACAAGCCCGGCTGGCTGCAGTGTCCCCACGGGAGGGTGTCCCCTCCTCCCCCGGCTCGGTTGCCCTGCAGGGACAGGGAGGAGCCGGCTGGGCTGCAGCTGATCCCAGGCAGGTGGGGTTTGCTCGGTTGGGTGTTATCAAATCCAGTTTTCCCCCGACTTCCTTCAAGCTTTGACCTGAGCCCAGTGTGTCCAGTAAGGCCCCAGCTGGGACATCCCGTGCCCACAGCCGGCAGCTCCACTCCCACCTCTGCCTGTGCTCTTCCCACCTCCCCAAAGGTGCCGGGGGGGCTCTCTGGGGGCTGTGGCACCTTCCAGAGCCCCCAGTTCTGGCCCTTGGCAGCCCGTGGCCTCTCCAGGCAGGGGGTGGGACCATGTCCAGCTGCGCCGTCGCTGCTGGAGGGTCAGGATGGACACTCTGCTGCTGTGGCCTCATCCAGACCCCCCTGGCTGTGCTGTTCCCGCGGGGATGGGCTCCCACCAGCTCCGGCTGCCCATGGGGAAGGCGTTGCCAGCCCCGAGCCAACGCTCTCAGTGCACTCTGATGCTGAATGGGAGAAGAAGCAGCTCCTGGAAGGTGAGGGAAGGTGAGGGAAGGGAAGGTGAGGGAAGGGAAGGGAAGGGAAGGGAAGGGAAGGGAAGGGAAGGGAAGGGAAGGGAAGGGAAGGGAAGGGAAGGGAAGGGAAGGGAAGGGAAGGGAAGGGAAGGGAAGGGAAGGGAAGGGAAGGGAAGGGAAGGGAAGGGAAGGGAAGGGAAGGGAAGGGAAGGGAAGGGAAGGGAAGGGAAGGGAAGGAAGGGAAGGGAAGGGAAGGGAAGGGAAGGGAAGGGAAGGGAAGGGAAGGGAAGGGAAGGGAAGGGAAGGGAAGGGAAGGGAAGGGAAGGGAAGGGAAGGGAAGGGAAATCTCCCCTCACCCTTGAGGGCGGCCTGGTGGTTGGTGGGAGGAGCCCTGAGGAGTGGGTGGACATGGAAAACTGCCCAGGGGGTGTGGGAGGGTGAGGGACCCACCTGGCTGCCCTCCAGATTCAGTGCCCAGCATACCTGGAATGTGTCCCTTGGCTTTGGAATATCTGGAGCTGGCACGGGATCCTCTCTCAGCCACGCCTGGGGGAATGTCGGATTCCCTCATGAGGGAAGGGAGGTGACAGCTCAGGGCAGTCGCTGGTTTTTTTGGGCTTGGTTTGACCAGCAGGTGAAGGTGCAGGGCCCCCAGAAGCAGAGGTGTCCCAGGGGAACCGGCTCTGGAGCGGGAGCCGGCAGCGAAGGGCTTCGGATAAGGTTGGTGAGAGGATGTGGAGAGTGGAGGGGCTGCTGAGGAGGGTCCCAACACCCTCAGGCCTTGGAAAAGGTGTAGGGATGGAGAAAAACGAGCAAAACTGACCCTGGCACTGCCAAGGCGCTGCCCTGTCAGAGGCTGTGGCCTCCCAGGGGTGTCCTGGATGCTCTTCCATCCCTCCAGGGGACTTCCCAGCTGGGCAGGGAGCAGACCCAGGGTGCTGCTGCTCAGCACTGGGCCACCCTTGGCTTTTGGAACTGCCTGCCCCAGTTTGCCATCGGTGGCAGGGGACATCTGCTCCGTGCCGTGGAGCTCTGGGTGATAACGCGGCACAGCAGGGGTGGGGGCAGAGAGAAAGGGTTTTTTTCCCAGCTCAGCTGCTGGTATCAGTTACATCAGAACCGAGCTGTTGTACAGAGACACTTTGTCAGCACTGACATCATCTCTGCCCGGGTTTTTCTTTCCACTGCAGGCTCCTGCCCTGGGAAGTGGGATGGGAAGGGAAGAGGAGTCGCTTCTGAGCGGGGCTGCTGACGGCCCTGCGAACCCCTGCGATGTGGTGCTGGTCAGGAGGTGAGCCAGGAGTGCTGGGGAGAGAAATAAACTGCTGGGGGCAGGGTTAGACAGGATTTTAGTAGAAATTCTTCCCTGTGAGGGTGGGGAGGCCCTGGCACAGGGTGCCCAGAGAAGCTGTGGCTGCCCCTGGATCCCTGGAAGTGTCCAAGGCCAGGCTGGACGGGGCTTGGAGCACCCTGGGACAGTGGGAGGTGTCCCTGCCATGGCAGGGGTGGCACTGGATGAGCTTTAAGATCCATTCCAACCCAACCCTTCCGAGGATTCTGTGATTCCAAATCTCCTCGGAGCACCAGGTGGCACTGTCCGACTTCCCACCGAGCCGAGCTGAGCCGGGCTAACCCGGCTGGGAGACGCAGACACCGCTGGCTCCCGGCTCCGGGCTGCGGGGACCAGGGCACCGCGGGGACAGGACGATGTGACAGCGAGGGGCCGGCTCTGCACGGGACGAAGGGGTTTTCCAGGGTTTTTTTTGGGGTGGGTGGATTCACCTCCTGCACCCTCAGCAAATCCCAGAATCGCACAAAACCCACCCAGAGAACCCCTGTTGTTCATCAGGTTTGTCACAGAGTTTCCTCCCGCCTCCCTCCGGGGGTCCCGAGGGGCGCAGGGCACCTTTGCCGTGGTCCCACGCGTGTCCCCACGCCAGGGCTGTCACCCTGTGCTGGCTCCGGGCTCTGCGGGGACACAGAACACGAGGCTTCGGGCAAAGCGCTTCTCACATGCAGCGGATTTATCGAATCGATTGAAACCCCAGCACATCCAGGCCTGGTTCCCTGTAGCAGCTCCTGGAGCGCGCTGGGCGTTAATGGCGCTGTGTCTGTGAGCCCAGAGCAGCCAGCACAGCCAGCTCGTGTTTTCCAGGAGCTGGAAGAGCTGCCAGGCTGTTCAGGACAAAATTCCTGACAAATACACCTTTGCTAATCTGCTCTGTAAACACGGGCAGGCGGGGGAGGGCTGCAAAATCCACTCAGGTGGGAAATCCAACCTGTCCTGTGCTGGGGGTGAGTCCTGAGGCTCAGAGCTCCTGCCAGGAGCCTGGGAAAGCTCCCAGATCCTTCAGATCCACTGGGAAAGCTTCCAGATCTTTGGGATCAACTGGGAAAGCTCCCAGATCCTTCAGATCCACTGGGAAAGCTTCCAAATCTTTGGGATCCACTGGGAAAGCTCCCAGATCCAACACGGTGAGTGCAGAGGAAGGAAGCTTGAGACAAGCTTGGAGGGTCCTGCGGGTCTGTGGTGATGTGGCTGAGCAGCACCTCGGTGTCGGGGTGGATTCCCGCTGGGAGGACATGCTGGGAATACCTTTCCAATGGGCTTTTCCTCGCCGTGCCTGTCCCTGATGTGTCTCTCTCTTTCCCCACGAGGTTTCCTGAGGGTGGATGGAGCAGCAGAAGCTTTTGGCTGTGCTGGGAGAAGCTGGGCACAGCCAGGAGCAGGTGGAGCCTCTGGAGAGGGCCGAGGTGAGTGTGGAAGGGAAAAACGCCACTGGAGCTGTGGCCTGGGACATCTGTCTGGGCACTGTGTTGTCACCGTGGGGTGTCCTGGTCACAGCTGCATTTCTGCCTCTTCCACCCACTCATCGTGGCACCACCTGGGCCAATGTGCTCAAAATGGTGCTGTCGGCTCCATAAATCCCTCTTAGAAAAGCTGAGGCCTCCTGCAGACAAACCCAGCGCGTTTCAGTCGAGGCTTTTCATGAAACGAGCCCAGGCTGGAGTCCCCTCTGTGTTGGTTCAGCACTCCCTGCCTCAGTTTCCCCTTTCCCGTGAGGGGAAGATCAGATCCTCCCCTCGGAAGCACCTCGTGGGTCAGTGCCAGCCTTGGAAACGCCTCTGAATTTCAGGCCGAGGGGGGGCTTTGGGCAGGATCAGCCCCTTGGCTATGGAAACCCTGGGAAGTTCCCGAGCCTGGCTGCCCTCAGCCACCAGCACGCTCCTCCCGCAGGCAGGGACAGCCCGGGAGAGAGGAAAAAGCGACTTCCTCCGCTCCGTGCGCAGGAAGAGCCCGTCTGGAGGTGGGGAGGGGGCTCTGTGCCCGGCTTGTGCCTGGGGGCACCTCAGCTCCCGGCTTCTCCCTCCTGCAAACACCAGACGCGTTCTCGTGCCTGCAGTCGCTGCATCCGGGGCTGGCAAGCTCCCCAATAACACCGGGAAGCGGATCCCGGGCTCTCCGGGCGCTTCACCGACTTATTCTCCCTCCGTGCCCGGCTCCGCAGCCTCCTCGCCCGGCGGTGCGCGGGCAGGTCAGGCTCGGAGCGCTTTGGAAAGCATCCGGAGTTCCGGGGATGCTTCTCCGTGGGATCCCCCCGGCCCAGAGCCGCACAGAGGCTCCTTTCAGCCCCGGGGGTGTCTGCGATGAACAGATCCCGGTTCACAGCGCGGGCACATAAAAGCAGGGACACGCCTGGCGCGGCTCCCGGAGCCGCAGCCGCTGGGAATTGCTGGTGCCCAGCTTGCCCCGGGCAGCGGAAGGGGCTGGAGGCCGGCGGGGTGCCAGCAGCTGGGCATCCCTGCGGTGCCCGAGGTGCCCCGTGCCCCAAACCGGACCTGCAGCGAGCCCTGGGGGGGTGGCAGTGGGCAGCAGGGCTGGGGGGGGGGACAGTGCCGCTCGGTGCCAGCCCCTTCGGCCCCTGAGGCGCATCCTTCCCTCCCTCCCTAGATCCAGCCCCTGAGAGAGGAGGGGAGCGGCTCCCGACGTTCCAGGCCCCCCCGGCAGCCCCCCCGGAGCCGGGATCGGTGCTGCTGCCTCGCTCCCCACCCCGGGGCCGGCCGGACTTCGGCTCGGCCCGAAGCGCTCCTCAGCTCCCGCTCTTCTTGCCTCTTCTTTTCCCTCGGCTTAATAAAAATACCACATTTTCCTTTTTGCTTTCCCCTTCCCCGTTCCTGGGGAAAGGCCCTTGAGTCTCCCCCGGCCTCGACTGCCACGGCCCGGCTTTGGTTGGAACTTTTTAATAATTTTTTTTTTTAGATGAAGCATTTAGTGTGACTAAAACGTTCTCACTTCTCCCTCTTGATTATTCCCTTTTCCTTATTAAACAGCTCTGTGTTGAATTATTTTTCCTCCTCTCCCAACCCTTCCTCCCTCCAGCTTTTTTATTATTTATTCTCCGTGGCTTTGAAGAGCTTTATTCATTCATTTCATGGTAAGAAGAGGCCTCTGCCTCTGTCCCCCCACACTGCAAAAGGATCAGTGGGATCAGCACGGCTGGGGGTGATCTCCATCCCCTGGGGTTAAAGCCTTACAGAGGTTTGGGCGAGGGGTTGGTTCCTGTCCCCGTGGGCTGCCCCATCCCTGGAAGTGTCCCAGGCCAGGTTGGACGGGGCTTGGAGCAACCTGGGATGGTGGAAGGTGTCCCTGCCCATGGCAGGGGGCGGAACAAGCTGGTTTTTAGGGTCCCTCCCAATCCAAACCTTTATGGGCCACCCCTTCCGTTCCCTTGGGGCACAGAAGGAGCGTCCCGTCCTCACATCCTCACCCCAGCCGTGCCCTGCCCGGGCCGGGCAGCGCCGGGCGCTGGAAGCGGTGACCTCACAGCATTCCCAGCGCCGCGGTCACGGGCCGGAGGAGCTGCTGGCAGCGCGGCTCCTGCTAATCTGGGAATTGTATGCCAGGAAGCGCACACCCAGCCGACCTGCCGGGACAAAGCCTGCGCTCAACGCTCCAGCGCTCCCCGGGCTTCCCTCTGAGCGCCCCAGGGCTGCTCTGGAGCGGTGCCGGCGCCTCGCTGGGTCCCTCCCAGCACCTGCCCGGGGGTTGGGCACCTGCTCCAGGTGCGGGGACAGAGTTTGGTGTTCCCTGAGCTGCTGGCGCAGCGTGGGGTGCTCTCCCAGCCGCCTCGTGCTCCTGCCCATCCCTGGGGAACATCACAAAACAGGGATGTAGCACCCAAACTGCCCTGGCCAGCCTGAAATCAGGGCTGTAATCATCCCTGATCACCCCCAGGGTGTTTAATCCGGACGCTGACAGTGACAAATTCATGCAGCCATCGTTATTTTGCTGCCGGTGTGGTTTAGCAGAGCTGCCCCGGCAGCAGCCCCTTCCCGTGATGCCTTCCCGGGTACCAAAACTCTCCGTCCTTGACACATCCTTAGAAGCCTTGAGCTCCAAATAGACTCCACCACTGTGCAAACCCGCCCGAGATTTCCCGAAGCCGAGGGCTGGAGAAAATGCGGGGTATTATTATTAGCAGCGAGCCTCTGCCAGGGCAAGTGTCAAACACCACGGAGGTGTCGGCAGGAAGGGTTTGACCCGGCTGAGTCACCGAGGGCAGCTCCTTTCGGGGTTCTGGGCACCTCTGAAGGAAGCAGCTGGTGTCATGTGCTGAGAGGAGGCTGGCAGGGGCAGCCGGGCCTTCCCGCGGTGTCACCGTGCTCCTCGTCCCCGTGGGAAGCGGAGACGCCTTGGCCGGGCCGTGCTCGGGGAGCTGCTGTGCCCTCTGAGGTCACTTGTCACCCTCCACGTGACGCTGCCGCATCCTGCCGGCGGTGTTTTAGGGCGGCTGTTCACAAACAGCGCCGTGCTGCGAGAGCAGAGGGAGCTGCTCCTCGCGGGCCGCGAGGGATGCGAAGCCTCCGCCAGCCTCGCTGGCTTCCCTTGCACCGATGGAAAACGAGGATCCAGCGCTGGAGAGCTCTTCCAGCTGCGGAGGTGGATGGGCTGGTGGGACGGCTCCATCCCATTTCCATCACCCCGCTCCCTTCGCTGCAGCCTTGCCCTGAGCCGCACGGACTTCTCCCGCTCATTCTGCACCTCACAAAGCCCTGCTCGTGGCCTCCTCCGTGCAGGGTGCTGCACCAACATGGAGGGAAAGAAATGCCTGGAATGACGTCCAGGCTGAGATTCGCAGGGCTCCTGAAGCTGCTGTGAAGTTGCATTACAAATGTGAGCCACTCGGATATTCCAGTGATCCGAGCCAGCAGAAGAGAAGGTTTTAAATGAAATATTCATGGGGATCCTCAGCCCGTGGAAACGATAGAGCTCTGCTGCCTTCTGTGGACTCACACTAATTTATTTTTTATTATGACCCATTTGTAGGATGATGGGGCCGGGAGGCTCCAGGCAGTCGCCTCCAGCTTCAGATCCCGGTTTTTTGGGTTTTTTTTCAGGTGCTCTAAAAGCACGAAACAGCTCCACGATCTGTGCCCCAAATTCGAAACCGCTAAGGATGTAGCCTGGTATTTCTGACACACCAGACCTGGGCTCTGACACAGGCAGCAGCTCCTCCTCGCCCTGGCAGCTCAGACAGGTCACGGGGTTCCCTCTGTGCCATTGGCACTGCCCTGGCTGAGGAAGGCACTGTCATCAAACCAACAAAGGGCACTCACAGCCCCGGACCAGATGGGAGAAATATTTGCCAAACAAAGGCTCTATTTTCAAGGAAATCCTCTGACTTTCTGCCTCAAAGAGAGAAATGATTCAAGCTCTGGCGCAGGCGGCCGAGGAGCCGTGGGTAGGAAATTCTCCTGTCATGGGCTGAGCGGTTCTGCCACAGCTGCAGTGAAAGCTGGGGCTGCTTTTCCAGGCAGATATCACTCCTGCTTTACATTTGGGAACGATTTTAATTCCTTTTTAGACTCCAGATGCACCTATTTCATCCCTGGAAGTGTTCCAGGGGAGGTTGGACAGGGCTTGGAGCAAGCTGGACTAGTGGAAGGTGTCCTGCCCGTGGCAGGGGATGGAACTGGGGGATCTTTAAGGTCTGTCCTGGAAAACTTCCAGGGATGGGGCACCCCCAGCTGCTGCATCCACACAGCCACCCCTGCTCAGCACAGCAAACAGCTCTGGGGTCTGCTGCTGGGATGGAAGACACACTGTAATGTCACCTATCATTCTTAAACCCCGCAGAATAAAACCCTCGTGCAGTTCCCTTTTTTTCCTTTCCCAGCTGTAAATTCTGCCCGGCTCTGGCTCTTCCCCCTCTGCCCGTGCCTGTCCCGGTTTATGGCACCATCACAAGCTCCCGATTGATTTCCATGCGAAGTCAACAAAGAGTCGCTCCCACCCTGCGCTGTCCCTGTGTCCCTTGTCCCGGCCGGGGTGACTCAGACCAACATGACTAACTCTTCCCTCTCCAGCAAACCGGCATCTGGGGCTTTGTTCAGCGCCTCTCTCCGCGCTGCTGGAAGCTGCCGAAGAACCGCCCTGGCACAGCGTGACTCATCCCGAGGAGGTGATGTCCGGCTGCTCCAGCGCTGCTTCCGCACGGAGCGGGCCCCGGGAGCGGGGCTGGAGCGGGGCTGGAGCGGGGCAGCTCCTCCTCCGCTCCCCCCATCGCACCCCGCAGGAGCTGTGCTGGGAACGGGATGGGAGCCGGTGCCTTGAAATCACATCCCAGGCTGGATCCAGCCCATCCTGCCTGGGCTGCTGGGGTTGTTTCCTCCCCAGCGGGGTTTGGACACGCTGGGAGGGTTTATCCACCGCTGCTGGGGGTTGCAGCCAGCCTCTCCTCATCCGCCAGCACCATGGGGTGGGCTTGGGAGTGAGGATTCCCCTCACCTGGGCTCGGGACCGAGGATTTCCCTCATCCCGGAGGGACAGCCACCCCCCCGAGGGTGGAAATGTGTCTGCTGAGGCTCTGTTGCCCCACACCCAGTGCCCAGTTTGAGGTGATGGAATATATACACAGATGGAATCATGTGGAAGGAATTGCTGCCTCTGAGGGTGGGCAGGCCCTGGCACAGGGTGCCCAGAGAAGCTGTGGCTGCCCCTGGATCCCTGGAAGTGTCCAAGGTCGGGTTGGACAGGGCTTGGAGCAACCTGAGATAGTGGAAGGTGTCCCTGCCATGGCAGGGGGTGGGACTGGATGAGCTTTCAGCGCCTCCCAACCCAAACCACTCCATGATCCTACAACAGCAGGATGTGCAGGGTGCCCAGGGCGCTCCTGGCTGGGCTGGGATAGGATGGGGGTACAGCCGGGCACGGGGTCCCTTCCAGCTTTGCCCTGAGCATCTCCGGTGACACCCCAGCAGCTCCAGCCGTGCTCCAGACCGGCACCCCTTTCCTCCCACTGTCACCCCGAGGAGCCCAGGCAGGGTGTGCGCACCCTGTGCCGAGGGGAGCAGCCTCTGCCTGTCCCCCCCAGCCCGGGGACGTGCCCAGTGAGACAGAGGCGGTGGCCTGGCCCTGCCAGGGAGGCAGCAGGCCCTGGGCCACTCGGTTGCCAGCCTGTCACTCAGCAGGAAGGAAGGCGTGTGGTTTGCTCAGCGAGGGCTGTAATTAGGCTGATTGGCACTAACTTGCCTCGAAACGCCGGGGAGGAGGGGAGAAACAGCAGCTCAGCCATTTTATGTGGGATTTTACTGGGAGAAATGGAGCCAGGACGGGGCTGCAGTGGGACCTGGCTCCTCTGTGCTCTGTCCCTTCTCCCTGTGACGTCCCTGTGAACCCTTTCAGACCAGACCACCCCCAAGAGGAGCTGCAGCGTTGTGCCTCTGCTTAAGATCAGCCTGGCACAGCATCCCCAAAGCCCAGCTCAGGCTGGGATGGAGCTGAGCCCGCCCTGGTGCTGGCAGGGCAGCGTGGGCTCGGTGCCCGGGCTGGAGCCGGAGCGCGTTTCCTGCCCGCTCCGATAAGATGTGCCTCCATTCACGGCTGTGTGCTGACCACAGGCCACATGAGAGGGCCGGCGTGGCCACTCGGGAGCAGCGGAAACGCGGCTTGGCCTGGAAATCCATGGCCAAGGAGCTGCTGGGAGGAGAGGCCAGGCCTGGATGCTGGAGCTGGGGCGCTGGTGGAGCCCTTTGGGTTCCTTCAGGGGCCGGGCACGCTGTGGGATCTGATTCCAGCGCTGCTCGGGGCCACTCTGGAGCTGCTGGATGCTTGGAAAATCTGCCCACTGGTCACAGAACCCCAGACTGGGTTGGGAGGAACCTTAAAGCTCATCCCATTCCCCCATCCCATGGGCAGGGGCACCTTCCACTCGTCCAGGCTGCTCCAAGGCCTGCCCAGCACTGATGGGGACCTGTCTGGTCTGGATCCTGCCCTGATGTGCAGGAGAAGCACTTGGGTGAATAAAGGAGGCTTTTCCAGGGGTATAAATTGTGTGGGGTTGAGCCAGCGAGGCCGCTGTTGGTGCTCCCACATGGGCACGACTGTAATGGGCAAAAAGCAGCCGATTTGGGGCACAGCTGTGGAGGATTTTGGAGGTGGCTGCACACAGGTGGTGCCTGAGGTGCAGGGCAGGGGGTGGCCGGCGAGCCAGGAGGGCTGGGCAGTGCAGAGCCTCTCGGGCAGCTCATGGAAGGGATGGGAAGTGAGGAACGGGGCTCTTCCCTCATCCATGGAAAGGATGGGAAATGAGGAATGGGGCTTTTCTGTCGTCCATGGAAAGGATGGGAAATGAGGAACGGGGCTCCTCACCCATGGAAGAGATGGGAAATGAGGAATGGGGCTCCTCACCCATGGAAGAGATGGGAAATGAGGAACGGGGCTCTTCCCCCACCCACGGAAGGGACGGGAAATGAGGAATGGGGCTTTCCCCTCATCCATGGAAAGGACAGGAAATGAGGAATGGGGCTCTTCCCCCACCCATGGAAAGGATGGGAAATGAGGAATGGGGCTTTCCCCTCATCCATGGAAAGGACAGGAAATGAGGACCAGTGCTCTTCCCTCACCCATTCTGCCACCCTGGCGCAGCTGAGGGTACAGCTGGCAGCCCCAGCCCCTACTCCACCCCCCAATTAACCCGTGTTTGCTTATTAGGGAAGTTACAATCCTGTGCAAACACTTCCATTTGCTTTCGATAAAGCCAAGGGAGAAGAAACCCCTGCCCGTGAGGTGTGGCCGGGCCCCTCAGGTTCCTCCCAGGGGTCTGGGGCGAGCGGGGGCCGGGCTCCCGAGGGCCACCTGCCAAGGCCGAGCATCTCTCCCTGCCCCAGCCGAGCTCTGTGTCACCCGCTGGCCGTCCCCAACCCCGCTGCTCCCACGCAGCCGCGGCGTTTGTCCCAAACTTGGCCTGGTGTCGCTAACGGCAACTGCTAATTGTTCTCGCGCTCTGTACTATATTTAATTCCCCACTATTATTTTTTCCCCTTTTAATCATAAAAAGCCTAAATTTCCCTCGGGGAAGGTTATTGGCTCGAGTGTGGAAATATACCTGTGCCTTGCATGGCGCTGGGCCACCGGGGCTTTGGCTGTATTTTTAAATCCAAGTACAAAGTGTCTTCCATGCCAACATCATTTAACCCTTCCTGGGAGGGAGAGTGGGAGGAAGGGAGCAGGGAGGGGGTGATTCTTCCCTTTTTCTCAGCTGCTGCTTGGAGCAGGACAGGTTTGGATGTGTGGACAAGGAGCAGGTGTGGGATTTGAGGAATCTGCCCTCTTTTCCTCCAGCAATTCCTCTGCTTTTCCCTCTCCCAGACCCACGAGGGCATCGCGAGGTCGGCCCCAGCATCGTCCCCTTCCCAGGCCGCCTCCTGGGGGGCTCAGGTGCTCCGAGGTAACCGGGAGCCTCAACACCTTTGAGGATGTGGGCCAAAGTCATCCAGTCTGAAGCTATTTCGGGGGAGCGCGGCTGCTCCCGCGGGAGCCCTGGCACAGCCGCCGCCAGAGCCGGCCGGGGCACAGATGGGACAGGCAGGAGGGAGCTGCTCCCGTCTCCACCGCTAATGAAGTCACCCGAGGGGGGCTCAGCCCTTCCCCCACAGACCTTGGGGCGCCTTTCAAGCGGCTGCTGCACGGGGAGGTTTGGGTTTGTAGCTCGGGTGAAGCGGATTCGGGGTCTCACCCTCGTCCCCGCGGATCTTCTGCGCCAAAGGAGGGGTTTTGTTCAGGGGTGGCTGCTGTGGGCTGTGAAATCCTCGCCCGGGAGGAGAAATGGGATTGAAACAACCCTTTCTTTGGCCTGAGGCTGGTCCTGCCCCCAGGCTGCTGCTCTCTGGGGTGGGAGGACAGGGCAGCAGCGTGAAAGGCTCCACACAGGCTTTGTGCTGGGTCTGGGGGCAGCAGCGGGGTCAGGCAGCACCCAGAGCCGGCAGGGTGAGGGACAAACTCCGCTCCTGGCCCAAGAACCCCCCTCCTCTGCCCGGCCCTCAGCAGAGCCCTCTCGCTCCCTGCTCTGCTCGGCACAAGGGACCGAGTGTCTCCCTCCCTCCTCCTCCAACAAAGGCAGCCACAGTTATTTTTCTCCTTCTTCTTCCAAGTGGTTTCACCCTTGAGCTGCCGGCCTTGATTTGGGATTCCCGAGGAGGCCCTGGCAGGGCGCTGGGATGCTGTGTGGGCACCACCACCCACCTGCCCTCCCCGGCCCCCACACCTGCTCCCTCCCCTCCATCTGCCGTGGATTCGCTCCCGAGGCACCCGGACAAACCCGAGCCCCAAGCGGAGCTTTGAGGGGAGGATACAACCCCGGGTGATCTGTTCTGGGAATCCAACCCCGTCCCTCTGCAGGGAACGCTCCCTGCCGGGCTCCCCGTGGGAAGGGTGGGCAGGTGAGGGGAGCTTTGCCAAGGGAGCGTCCCGCGGGCAGGGCGGGGGCCTGGGGCAGGGAGGGGACCCTGCAGCTTCAGCTGCTGCCTTCAAAGGAGCAATTTCAGCATGGGAAAGGAATGTGGCTCCCGGCCCTGCCAGGGATGGGATGGGATGGGATGGGATGGGATGGGATGGGATGGGATGGGATGGGATGGGATGGGATGGGATGGGATGGGATGGGATGGGATGGGATGGGATGGGATGGGATGGAGGCTGTGCCTCAGGAACACGGATGATTTCTGCTGGCCTGACTCACTGGCGGCCTCCTCGCAGCCGCTTCCTCTCCAGGAGGCAGAAACTCCCAGTTTTTATTTATCACACGGCTTAAAGTAGGGGGTAAGGAAGGAAATGTTCTTATTTTTAACTCCTCTGTCTCCCCGGGGCCTGGGCCAGTGCTGGCCCGGCAAGGTGGCCACCAGGAGCATCCCCGTGGCCAGGGCTCCCCCTCACCTGAGCGCTGCAGGCTGTTGGCAGCTCCCCACGGGCTCTGAGCCCATGAACGGAGTGTCCCTGGCTGGGGGAGCATCCGAGGGACCCTGTGCAGAGTGGGGACACGCAGGGTGGGCAGGGTGATGGCTCGGTGTGGGCACAGCCACGCTGAGGGCAGCTGAGCCTCAGGAAAAATGCATTTTCCTCTCTTTGAAGCCACCTGCCCACGCTGCTGCTCGTGCGGGGACTGACCTTGGTGACCTTCTGGGGGTCCCTCTTTGTGCCCAGGGCAGGGACAGAGCTGCCACGTCCCAGAGCTGGAGGATGGGGAGGGTTTCATCCATCTCAGCTCCATCCTGGGAGCATTTGGGGACGTTATGTCACCATTCCCTGGGTACTGGGTGTCCCTCTTCGTGCCCAGCACAGGGACAGAGCTGTCACCATTCCCGGGGTGCTGGGGGTCTCTATTTGTGCCCAGCACAGGGACAGAGCTGTCACATCCCAGACCTGGAGGATGGGGAGGGTTTCATCCATCCCAGCTCCATCCAGGGAGCATTTGAGGATGTTATGTCACCATTCCCAGGGTTCAGAACGGGCAGGGGGGCACCCCTGGAATATTTTGGGCTCCCCACCCTCGGCTGAGCTGGGACGTTCAGCCCTGAGCACGGGCTGGGCACTGTCACCACCGCAGTGGTGCCACGGGCGGGATGGAGACTTCCAGAGGCTCCGTCCTGCCGTTCCCAGTCCTCCCGAGCGGCAGAAACCAGGCCAGACGCCTGTTTGTTCAGTGCCACGGGGTTTTTTGCACTCCCAGAGGGTTTTCCTTGCCCAGCCATGCCCGGTGAGGCCGGTGGCACTGGCGTGGCACCGCCACGGTGCCCCTCAGCTGAGGCACCGCTCGTGTCTGTGCTCAAAGCAGCTGATCCGGGCGTGAAGTTTTGGTCTTTGGTTCCTTGGGGCTTTCCTTGAGCTCCTGTTGTGAAACCCTCATTTGCTTCTAAAAGCAGCAAGTTGGGTTTTTTTTTTCCTCATGATCTTCTCTTTTCCCCCTCTGTTGCCCTGAGATAAAGGCTTCTAAATTTGTCCTGTGCTGAAAACGCAGCTAATCCTGATGGACCTGAATTCACATCTCCCCCCCAGAGGAATTGCACTAATTTTTTTTTCCCTTTGTTCTGCCAGGGGACCTGTCCGTTTCCTAGTGGAAAGAAAAAAAAAAATTCACTATTTAGGGCAAGGTTTATATTCCCGAAACCTGTGTTTGTTTGCGAGAAAAGAGGACAGGAGGGAAATAAATGAGAAAAGCATCATGCTGCTTTTTTTTTCTTTTTTTTTTTCTTTCCCTTCCCTTATTGTTTTTACAGCAGGCAAGTTTTAATTAAAGTGAGGAACTGGGTCGCTTGTGCTGTCCAGAAGATGCTCTGAGGACGTGGTCCTTTCCCACCAGTGTTAATTTGGGAGCCCAGAGCAGCCTGGCTGTGTTGGGAAGGCTCCTTAAAGGGTGCAGGGACAGGGTGGGCTCTGGAGGAGGGGGTGGGGGGGGTCTCTCCTTGCTGCCCACGGCTCCTGGCGGTGATGGAGGGGGTGGACGTGGCGTTTTGGGGTGCTGGGTGAGCCCTGTGACACTCTCAGGGCTGGGCTGTCACCGTGGCGGGGGGTGCGGGGAGGGTTTGGCAGCGCTGTGGGGACAGGAGGGGATGGCGCTGGTGAGAGGCACAGCAGGTGCGAGCTGGCCCTGCTGGCGGGAGCCACCTGAGCTTCAGGAAGCCGCAAGAGCTCGCCTGGGGCAGAAAAATCCACCGAGAGCCGCCTTGTCCTCAGCTGGGGCTCTCCCTGCTCCGGGCGCTGCGGGATCCCGGGAATGCGCCGGTCGAGGGGACGGGGACGGGGAGCGGCGGCTCCCGGGGTGTCCCGGTGCTGCTGCGGCCTGAGGGGGGGGCTGGAACCGAGGGGTGGCACGAGAGGGGCCGTGCGGGACAGGGGAGGAGCTGCGGCAGTGACCGCTCGCTTTGCCGATGGCCGCGGAGGGTGGGGGGCTCCCCGCGACCCCCGAGCGCCCGGGGCCGTCCCAAGCGGGGGGAGCCGCAGGCAAGACCCCCGGGATGGGCGGCTTCGTGCTGGGGGTCGGGGGTGGCGGAACCGAGTCAGGGGAGCGCAGCCGGGGGGACCCCGAGGGCGGGCGGTGGCCGCGCTGCCGGAGCCGCCCGCGGGCACCGGGGCGCGCAGCCCCCGCACCCCCGGCCCCCCCCCCGACGGGAGGCGGGTGCGGGGGTGGGGCCTCGAGTCTCCCCCACCCCGTCCCGGGCGGCCTCGGGTCCCCTCCCCGCACGCTGCTGCCGGCGGGACTTCCTGATCCCGCTGCATTGGCCGCAGGTAGCGCAGCTGTGCGGGACGGGGCACGGACAGACGGACAGAGCCCATGCGGATCCGCAGCTGAGCTTCATCCCCCGCCCCCTCCTCCTCCTCCTCCTCCTCCTCCTCCTCGTCGTCTTCCTCCTCCCTCCCTGCCCGGCTCCCTTCCTGCCCGGCACATGTAAAAGTTGTGCGTGGAGCTCCGCTCCCGTCCCGCTGCCGGTGCTGCTCCCGGGGCAGGAGCCGGGCTGGGATCGTCCCCCCGCGGAGCAGAGACCCCTCCGCCCCCCCGGAGCAGGGACCCCCCGGCTCCGCTCGCCCATGCTGGATTTCGGCCCGGGAAGGTGACTGCAGGAGGAAGCGGCGCCGCGCCGGGTCAGGGTAACCATGAATGAGATGTCGAGTTTCCTGCACATCGGGGACATCGTCTCCCTGTACGCCGAGGGCTCCGTCAATGGCTTCATCAGCACCTTGGGGTGAGCGAGGGGCTCCCGGGGCCGCCCGACGCTGATTCCGGGATGGACGGGACGGGACGGGACGGGACGGGGGTGCTGAGCCGGAGCGCGGTGGGAAATGGAGCCGGGAAGCTCCGGGTGCTGCAGCAGGGATGGGGAGAGGTGCCGGGCAGGGGGACAGGGTGCCCCGGGCTCATCCCCGGCCTCGCCCCCGGCTCCAGCTGCTGTCAGGGGCAGGATGCGGCCCTGGAGGGACCCTCAGCCCTCCTTCTCCTGGCCAGAAGCTGCTTCCCCTCGTTTAGAGGCTGGGGGGATGAAATGGGCTTAAGCAGCGTGAGGGGTCGGTGGGATGGGGAGGGGAATGTGCGAGGGCGGCAGCTCGGGCAGCCGGGACCCCTCCTGGGCACGGGGTCATTCTGTGCTCCCAGCCCTGTCCAGTGTGGCTGGAGGCTGCCTGGACAGGCAGTGGTGGCTCCCACTGTCCCTCTCAGTGTCCCGCACACCCGGTGGTCAGCGGGAATCGCCGCAGGGTCACCAAGCCGGGCTGCCCGTGGCTACCAAGCGCTGCCTGGGGCTGGGGGACGGGGCAGTGCCGGCTGAGGGCAGAGGCAGCTCCCTGGATGTGGCAGCACGGCCCGGGGGATCTCTGTCCAGCCTGGAGTGGAGACCTTGGGGACCTGTCCCGTGTCACTCTTGTCCCGTGTCACTCCTGTGTCCGTGCAAGCCAACGGTGCTGCTGGGGCAGCCCCCGGGCACAGCCAGGCCAGCGATGCCCCTCTGCATCCACCGGCCTGCTCCCACCGGGAATGTTTGCCCGGTGGCACGGGGACAGGATGGGCGATGGGGAGGGCTCCGACAGGGCCGCCCTGGGGCACGGGTGGGTTTTTCCTTACCCTGACTCAGGACCCCAAAGCGTGCCCGCAGCGCCGGGCAGGGGGGACGTGGCGCTGTGCCAGCGCTCCTGCCCCACGCTGCTGCGTGTAGGAGAGGCTGAGCTCAGGCAGGAATGCTGACTTGGATGGGATTCCTGGGGCAGGAGCTGCCCGGCTCTATAATCTGCGCTGAATGCACTTGCTCCCACATGCCCCTGCCGCAGCGGAGCCGCACATACCTGCGCCCACACGTGTCCCTCACCCACCGCCGGGCACGTGCGGCCCCTGGGATGGTGCCCACCGGGGCTCCCTCCACCTGGCTGCCCAGAAATGGGGTGTAGCAGGCTGCAGAAGTGCCCAGAATCCCCGCGTGTGCAGCCACAGTGCCGGGCAGCAGGTCCTGCAGGTGCAGCCTGGCTGTGCCAGCCCTTCCTGCATCCCTCGAGTGGTTTTGGAGAGGTCTCCTTGGAGCTGCCCCAGTGCCAGAGCTGTCCCCGGGCAGGGGATGCTGAGCACTCCTCCAGCCTCCTGGAAGTGGGGTCTGGAGGAGGCTCCGCAGGGACCCAGCACTGGTCGGTGCCCCCAGAGCACGTCCCAGTGGCTCAGTAAGAAATAGGTGGGTTTTTCGGAGCTCTGATCCCTTTGCAGCTCTGGCCCTTTTTGCCAGGTGTTTTTCCAGACTTCCTCAGGAGCACCTGAAGAGCAGAGCTTGCTTGGGGATCCTCTTCTCCCCAGCCCCAGCACATCCTCTGCTGGGCAGCCCCACTTTCCCAGGGTTCTGCTTCCCGCAGGTTCTTCCCCCCCCCCCCCCCCGCCCCCTCTAAAATTGTTTTCCCTGGTGCCCTGCGACCCGGGAGACCCAACCACACCTTAAATCACTCCTGCGATAAGGGACCAGGTGACTCACCGAGAGTGCTCCTCCTGCCACAGGGACCTTATTTAGCTCATTTGCAAGGCAAACAGCTCTGCCAGCCCACGCGGGCGCCCTGCGGAAGCGCTCCTGACATCCTTCCTTGTGGAGGGGCTGGCTCTGGGCTGTGGGATCGCCTGGGGTCTGCAGTGGGGTCCTCTCCTTGTGGGGTGACACGGAGTGTCCCCAGGTGCTGGTCACCAGTGTCACATGAAGGGTGGCTGCTGTGACATCGCTGTGCTGGCGCCCTGTGGAGCAGCCCCGGGGGTCTCCGGGGTGTGGGGTGGAGGTGAGGGGAGCCCTGCAGCCCCCACTTGAGGCTCCCCTGCTCCCAGCCCCCCGAATCTCTCTGTCGGGGCTCCCGGGGACAAACCGTCCCTTTCACCCCCTCTCTGCAGTGGGCGTTTGCTCGTGAGCAGGAAAAACTTCCCGGGAGGGGCGTGGAGCTCAGGCTGGGCTAGGTGGGAATGCCGAGCCAAGAGACCCAAACCAGCCGAAATGTTCGAGTCAGCCCAAAAAAGCGCCCTGGGAAGGGAGAGCTGGGCTGAGGGCTGGTCACAGCAGCCTGGGAGTGACCCTTGGGGGGCCGGGAGTTCGGGATGGGTGTGTTGGACTGGCCAGAAGTGGTTTTGCGGACACGGGAAGTTGCCCAGGAGGATTTTGTGCTGCCCCGTCCGTGCCAGGCTCCCAGGGCCCTCCAGGGGCTCAGAAGTGGCACTCGCAGAGGGGAAGGGTCGGTGACAAACCCAGCTGGGTGCCAGGCGGCTGTTTCAGGTGAAATGACACCTGGAGCTGTGGTTGCAGGTGGATTTTGGGGTGGAGCAGCTCGGGGAGATGCAGTTGGTTAAAGGGTAACTCCAGCTCTGCCGGGTCAGGATGAACCCGTCCCTGCCGGGAGGAGGAGGAGTCCGAGCCCTCCTGGCACCGGCACAGCAGCAAAAAGCTGCATTTTTGTGGCTGCCCTGCTCGCTTTATTCTCCTCCCCCCCTGGGGCAGTGCCCACCCTGCGGGTGCCACAGGGGCTGACCTGGCCCCACAGCCAACAACGAGCTCTCATCATCCTCCTCTTCCTCCTCCTCCTTTTCCTCACCTCCAGGGGTTGCTGGGCTTTGTCCTGGGGTTCTCCTGGCCCTGTTGGCGTTTCCCTTCTCCCAGAGCCCTCCTTCCCCGGGCACCTCTGAACCCTGGTGTGCCCGAGCTCCCCTTGGCATTGCCTGTGCCACATCTGGGGAAGGTTTTTCCCCAGCCCAGCGGGCTCCAGCTCAGCTGGAGGAGTCGGGAGGGTCCGACTGCCCTGGATTTTGCAGCGCTGGACGAGCTCCTTCTCCCCTGACCTCGGGGAAGGCTCTGCCTCGCACGAGGCCAAGCGCGCTGGCCCCGGGCCAGGGAATCACTTTGTGCTCGGGATTTGGAAACGCCAGGAAGCCCCGCTGGAAGCGTGGCGAGAACTCCGGGGCTAAGAGCTGGCCAAGATGCTCGCCCGCGCCTTGAGGGGCTCCTCAGTGCTGGATCCCGCCCCTCCTGCTCCCGAGGGGGAATTTGGAATGGCCAAATGCCATTCCATGGGCGCATCCCGCCTCCTGCCTGGCTCAGGATCCTCCTCCCGGTGCTTGGACGCCTCCAGACCCGTTTTCCCATTAAAAGGTGCCCTCGCACATCCCCGCTGCTCTCTTACGGAGCTTCCCTCGCCCATCCCACCCCGGGAATGCCGGTTGTTAGCCGGGAGCGTGTCCTGGCCCCAGCGGCCTCCCAGGTGCCTCATGTCCACCCTGTCAGAATCCTTTCTTTTTTTACTATTATTTTCAGCAATTTTTTAACTGAGGAATGCTCGCCCAGAGTGTCAGTTTAATAAAAAGAACGCTTCGCATTCCTGCCGAGCACGTAATCCTGGGATTAAAGATGCTGAAACTGCCTTGAGATCGTTAACTAATTAACACTTCCAGGCTGGCAGGTCGCTGTCTCTAATCCTGCCCGGTGGAGCAGCGATGCCGGGCACGGGGCAGCGCCGCAGCAGGGCCGGCTGGGTGGGGAGGCTCCCGTGCTGTTTTCTTCGGTGCTGAAAATAAACCAGGCAGGTTGGGCACTTCCTCAGAGACCTCCAGCCGTGAGAGTGGAGGATTTTGGGGTTTTAAAGCGCACAGATGAATCGAGCCCTTCTGCCTCCATGGGCACTGATGGCAGCTGGGGATGTGCTGAGGGTCAGGGCTGCACTCCCTGAGCCCCACCCGTGGGTTGGTGTCCTCAGCCCTCCGTGGTTTTTGCTCCCAGGCACATCCCAGGGGTTTGTTCTGCCCTGTCCCCCATCAAAATAACAGAACAGAAACCAAAACTGCCCCCGAGTGACACCAGGGCTGGGCTGGAGCTTTGCATGTCCCCTGTGGCGGTGCAGCCGCTCTGGGTTTTCCCCTTTCCCTCTTTCCCTGCCCTCCCAAGGCTCCGTGCCCTGCAGGGACCTGGGAATGTTTCTGGCTCCTTCCCTGCTGTCACGACCCATGGAAAAGGTGTTTGGACAGCCCCAAACCTCCTGCGCTGCTGCCCACGGGCCTTTGCAAAGCCGGGGCAGCCCTGTCTGGCCGCAGCTCGTGGCTTTGGGGTTTTTCCAACTTTCCGGGTCTTTGCTAATTGTTTTGAAGCTTCTGCTGCCACCAGGCAAACTGCTTTTCTCTCTTTATGTGAAATCCGAGGCTGTTCTCCGCGGCCCCAGGGAGCTGCGAGGAGCGCCGGGGTGTCAGAGCCCGGTGCCAGCCCACGCCTCCGCGCCAAGGACACGGCAGCACCGGGGTCCCCGGGGTCCCCATCCATCAGCACCGAGGCCAAATTCCTCTCTGCCGAGTGAAAGGAATTCTCCCCTCCTCCAGAGAGCGGCTGGGCTGAGGGAAGGAGGCCGGATCTGCGAGTGGGATGGATCTGCCTGGTTCTGAGCCCTTTGCAGAGCAGCGCGTCCATCTCCAGTGATTTTCGGGTTATTCTGTTTGTTGGGGACACCGAGAGTCCCTTGGGGGCGGAGGGGACAGCGCAGTGCCTTTGCTGCACCTCGCTCCAGGCTGCTCCTGCCCTCCTGTCCCAGGGACAGAGCTGTCCCACGATGGATTCTCCCTCCGGGAGAGCGCTGCAGGCGCATTCCTGCATCCTCTCGCACGCTCCGCAGGTGGGGACACGCTTCCCTCGCTCTCCCGGGCAGGAGCAGAGTTTCTCCTGCTGCTCCGGCTTCCCGGGGCTGGGGAAAGCGGGCGAGCGGGTACAGCCTGTCTTGCTGGAGCACCCAGTTCCCTCGGGAGCCTCGCACGGAGCTCCGGGTGCCCCGGCACAGGGAGCCCCTCGGGCCACACTCGCCCCTCTGCGCTTTGGGCAGATCCCTCTGCCGGGTTCTGCTTCGCTGCTCTCGGTAACTCTGAAAAGCAACGGCCCATCCATCCCCAAATCAGCCCCAGCACCCGAGGCCAAGCCCGTGGGATTTTGCTCAACGCTGGGAAAGCAGAGGTGGGCAGGGAGGAGACAGAGCCGTGATCTGATGGGCAGAGCCTGCAGCTCTGATCAGATAATAATTAATAACCGGGTTTGGGGGGGCCCTGCCGCCCCCATCCGCAGCACCTGCGCCCTCCGTGTCCCAGTGGGAAGAGTTCCCAGCTGGAGAAGGAAAACCAGGGAATGGAAGCTGAACTCATCCCGTTTTTGCTGGGTTAAGGGTGCAATGACAGCGCTGTGTGCTGGGGGGAACTGGGCTCAGCCGGGAGCTGGGCAGGGCAGCTCTGGCACTGGTCACCGAGCAAAGGGCCCGGAGTGACTGCCACGAACCTTCCCTGATCCTTCACTGCTGCACCAGCCCCGTGTGCCCGAGGGAGAGGGATGGAAAACACACAGGGAAGCAGCGGAAAACGAGGGAAGGTGTGTTTGGCACCCGCAAAATATTTACGGGTGGGAAACAGGTGGGAAACAGGAGGTGCAGCTTTGGATTTGTCACTCTGGGCCAGGTGCCGGTGGCACAACCACTCTGCTCACTCGGCCCCGCTGCCATCCCGCTGTCCCTGACCCTGCTGCCACTTTTTGTCCCCCTCAGGCTGGTGGACGATCGGTGCGTGGTGGAGCCGGCGGCCGGAGACCTGGACAACCCCCCCAAGAAGTTCCGAGGTGAGACTGGGGCAGCTCCGCCGCTCCGTGAGTGGCAGCGGGGCCAGTCCTGGCCCTGAGCACCCACACCAGCGATGGGAATGGGAATTACAGCTCTGCTCTGTGCTGCACCCACCTGGGAAGTGCTGGCTGGTTCCTGACTGCCCCCTGTGCTCAGGGCGCTCCACTCTCAGGGAAGGGCCCTATCCCGGCTGGATTTGAGTGCCTGGATCACACAGCCAGGGAGCAGAGACCTGGGAAATCTCCCCAAACCCGTGGCCGTGGTGTTGTATTCGGGGTTGCTTTAGGGCAGCTGTTCCTTTCATCCCCCCTGTTGCCCTTTTATGTCTTTTTTTAAAATAAGTCTTTTTAAATATCGGCTCCCCACTCTGCCTTGTGCCTCCACCTTTCCTCAGGGTGGCTTTAACAGCACCCATCCCCCTGGGCACCCTCCCTCCCCCACACACCCCCAAAATGCCTCAAGACATCATTTTTTCCACTCTCTCAGGATCCCACCAAGCAGTGACCTGGCTCTCCATGGGAGTTACCACCACTAATTTATTCACGAGTCTAATTAACGACCCACCCAGCACCTCCAGCATCCCCCAAGCCCCATCCCATTCCCACCCTCCCCACCTGGGCCTGGACGTGCAGCAGCCACCCCATCCCCTGCCCGGCCGTGCGCGGGTGTTGAATCTCTTTTCCAGGCTCAGGTTTATTCGGCTCAGCGCCGCTCGCTATCAGGATATCCAGCTGTTTGTTCTAATGGCCGGAAAGGTAGAGCTCTCCCTGCTCGATAGCCATCGCCTGCGGCGAGGGGGAAACAACGGGCTGGGGCCGTTCCCTGCGGCACCGGCGAGAGGCTGCAAGGGATTTTCATGCGCTGTCGCCGTCCCCCACATCCTGTGGCTGGACCCTGCCCTATCCTGAGCCGCACACGGGTCGTGCCGGGGCTTCCCGCTGGGAAAACAGGACCCTCCTGCCGAGGTCAGCTCCGAATGGTTCTTTGGAAACGCCAGAACCCGCCTGGGAGCTGTTCCTGCCCGCGGCTCCTCGGAGAGACGCTCGACACCTCTCAGTTATTTGCTTTTTTTTTCTGGTTTTGCGGTTTCTCCCCCCCGCCCAGGCTCTTCCCAGCCCAGTTCAGGCATGTCAGGAAAAGCAAATCCGGTGCTTCCACCCTCCCAGGCAAGGGAGCAGTGAGACCCTCAGCTGTGCCACTGTCCCCGGTGCCCCCCGTGCCCTGCTGCCCCAGTTCCCCGAAGGATTCACCTGGAGATTTTGCCCCCCAGGCCTCTCTGGGTGTGAAGTTTTGCCCCCCAGCCCACTCTGGGTGTGAAGTTTTGCCCCCCAGGCCTCTCTGGGTCCTGGCAGGTCAGCCCCACATCACCCTTCGAGCTCCTCATGCCGGGCAGTGCTGGCACAGGAGCTTCCTTCACCTTCCCTCTTTTCCAGCCCCCCCAATCCATCTTCCAGAAATCCATCAGTGCTTTGGCCCAGGTGCCAGAATCTCCGGCTCCCAACCCAAGCTGTGCTGGAGATTTCCTGCACACAACCCCCGCCGTGCCTCAGTTTCCCTCCTTGCCAAAGCGGGCTCAGCTCTGATCCCGGCCTTGGATTCGCAGCCATTTCGGAGTGGCTGTACTGGATTTTTTTACCTCCCCCTGGTTCCTCCTCCCCACCAGCGCCTTCCGCAGCAGTTCCCACTAATTAGCAATTTAATGGAGCCGGCTCCAGGTGCTCGGGGCGGGGGGCGCGGGCAGCCGGGCACGGCAGCTCCGCTGCCCCGGCCCCGCGGGCGGCTCCGGCTGCCTGGCACGGGATGTGCCATTGGCAAACAGGGCTGGGAAGCGAAATGTGAAACCTGGCGCGGCCCCAGCGGCCCCGGCCGGTGAGAACCGCGCTCGGCGCTGCCCCAGCGGCACTCCCAGGTAAATAAATACGCGCTCGCCAGCGCCTCGGGCCCGCGGCCGGCCAGGGAAGGGACTTTTTAATTTTTTTTAAGTTTTTTTTTTTTCTTTTTTGTGTCTGAACTTTCTGGGCTGCTATTTCAGGCATAATTAGGGCGATTCAGGCTGCAGAGCCCTTCCTGCTCTCGCCCCGCGCAGCTCCCAGCCCGGGAAGGGGGTTGGGAGATGTGAGGGCCTCGTTGTCTCCGGACATCTGCTCTCCTGCTTCGGTTCCCGAAGCCTGGCCATGGATGTCTGCACTTCCCGCCCACCATCCTGGGGGAAAACAGGCGAATGGGGGCAATCTGCAGCGCAGGGAGAGGCTGGAGGAGCTGGGATGCATCTTGTGCATCCCTTCGGGTTTGAAACAGAGCTGCTGACACAGAGGTTTCGGGAGCGAGCGCTCGGAGCACGCAGCGCTGGTGATCCGGGTCACGGAGGGATGGACGTGCGTGTCCCGATGGCACGGCCACCACGGGGTCCTTCCACAGCCTCTGCAGGCTCCGGGTGTCCCGTGGGTGACAAGGGACGTGGAGGGGGCTGCTCGTGTCCCAACCTCCCTCCGTCCCTCCCTCCCGCCGGGATCCTCTCCTCCTTTGGTGCAGCTGGGCTCCATCAGGGCTCCTTCTCCCCCCTGAAGCTTTCCTTCCCAAACAGCCCAGCCATTTCCGATGGGAACACTTCTAATCACGAGTCCAAGAAGTGCAGTAATTCCTGGACTCATTATTTATCCTGATTTAAAGCCGATCCCGCAGCCAGCACGCGGTGACGTGACCTCCACCAGTCCCCGCCGTGTGTCCCTCGTCCAGTCCAGGAGTGCCCCTGCCCCTCGGTGACCTTGGCCCTGCTGGGGACACCCTGGTGGCTGCTGCAGCCTCACCAGGCTCTGCTCTGCTCTGTTCCCAGATTGCCTCTTCAAAGTGTGTCCCATGAACCGCTACTCTGCCCAGAAGCAGTACTGGAAGGCCAAGCAAACCAAGCAGGACAAGGACAAGATCGCGGACGTGGTGCTGCTGCAGAAGCTCCAGGTGAGTGGGAGCGAGGGACCCGGAGCAGGCAGTGCCCACGAGCTGGGTGGGCGATGGCATCCAGACCTCTGGTGGTGCTGGTTTGGGATGAGAAGGGATTTCCAGCTGGGTTTAGGATGAGAAGGGATTCCCAGCTGGGTTTTCCCCCTTGTCCCCTGCCCAGCCATTGCTGTGCCACCCTCCTGATGCTCCTTGTGCAGAGGTGCTGTGGCAGAGGAGCTCTGTGAGCACAGCCCTGCACCCTGGGGCACCCCAGGGCATCCCTCAGCACCCCAGGACACCCCTCAGCACCCCAGAATATCCCTCAGCACCCCAGGACACCCCTCAGCACCCCAGGGCATCCCTCAGCACCTCAGGACACCCCTCAGCACCCCTCAGCACCCCAGGACACCCCTCAGCACCCCGGGACACCCCATGCAGGAGGGAGCCCTGCTTCCAGGACGTGCTCCAAAGGGCTGGGGAAGGGAAAGGCTCCCGCTGGCTTCCCCGAGGTTTGGCCATGGCCCACGTCAAACATTGCACAACGGCCTCAGGCAGCTGGCGAGGCCCCGCCGATGATTCATAAAACCGAAGCTGGGGAGAGATTCACTAAATCATCTCATCGGGCCTCGAGCCCAGCCCTGGCCCCACCATCCCCAGCTCTGCCTCGGCCAGGGGGGGCTCGGCAGTGCCAGGACAGGGTGTCCTGCCCTGGAGATGCCAGGACAGGCTCGGTGCCCCCTGCCACGTCCAGCCCTGCACCGTCGCTGGCACACGGAGCCCCCATTTTCCTGCTCCCGTTAGCCCGGGGCTGTAACACCGCAGCTGTCCTGGCCTCGAGCGGGCCCAGAGGCTCATTTCCGAGCCTGATTGATTGCACCTTGGTCACGCCTTGTCCTAAAGAGGTTCTGCCGTTTCCTCGCTCCTTTCTGCCGCTCCCGGTGTTTCCCTGCGTGGCTGGAGCCGGGGCAGGAGGGAGCTCAGCCCAGCCCTGCCAAGCTCTGCAAGCACCGGGCTCCAGCCTGCCCCTTATCAGGGAGGCTGATAAACAGGCTGAGAACATCTCCCAGCCCACGGAGATGATTTCCTGAGGCAGGAGCAGCCAGGTCTGGAGTGGACAAGCCCTGCCTGCGATGCCCGTGGTCGCCTTTCCGAGCTCGCTGCTGTGTTTCAGTGGGTTTAAATTCCGTGTTTTCTTGGCCCAAAGCAGTTCAGATGGGCTGTGGCGGCTTTCCTGCCCCTCTGCTGATGTCTCCCAGTCCTCCCCGTCCCCTGATCCCCCGTGGGCATCCCTGGCACCCCGTCCCTGGGCTTGGGGACAGACCCCACCCCACCCCAGGGACAGTGTGGGAACATCAGCCCCGGGAACTCGCGTGCTTGGGGCAGCCGGTTCCCACTGCCAGCCCTGCTGGCTGGTGGCGAGGGAGGTGCCCAGATCAGGAGGGAGATTTGGGGCATCCCGTGGCACCAGATCTCCCATCAGAGCCGTGTTGCTCCATGGGGTTGTTGTTAAACTCCCAGAGCCACAGCAGTGCGGGATTTGTTGGCAGCGGCTTTGTTTTCCTGATGGCAGCAGCCACCACTGCAGGGTGGTGAGGGTGACTCCAGGTGACACCCAGAGCTCTGTGGGGATGGAAGAGTCACCTTGGGTGGCACCCAGAGCTCTGTGGGGATGGAGGGTGACCCCAGGTGGCACCCAGAGCTCTGTGGGGATGGAGGGTGACTCCAAGTGATACCCAGAGCTCTGTGGGGATGGAGGGTGACCCCAGGGGGCACCCAGAGCTCTGTGGGGATGGAAGGGTCACCGTGAGTGGCACCCAGAGCTCTGTGGGGATGGAAGGGTTACCCTGGGTGGCACCCAGAGCTCTGTGGGGATGGAAGGGTTACCCTGGGTGGCACCCAGAGCTCTGTGGGGACAGGTACCAGGCACATTCAGAACCCTCGCCCGCTTGGGCACTCAGGACCTGCTGCCCCATCCTCCCTCGAAGTGCCAAGCCGTGATCCCAGATGTTTCCCAATTCCTCCACCCTGGGGTGAAAGGGGTGAGAGCAGGGTGGGGAAGGGCAGAGGCTGTCCCAGCTCCATCCCTCGCCATTGCCCATCCCAGCTGCGGGGGAGCCCTGGGCTGGGGCTGCCCGGGCTGTGCCCAGCCTGGCGCCGGAGCTGTCGGCGCTCCCTCGCCATTCCCAGATTTGCTGTGGGAGCAAGTTCCTGCCTCGCTCCGCGTGTATCAACATCCCATCGCTGCTCCCGCTGCCAGAGCCAGCGCATGGAAAATGTCTGCGGTTTTGGAGAGGGGCTGCTGAGCCATTCACGGCTGGGGACCCATCCTGACACATCCGTGGCAGCAGGTCCGGACCTGCTCCGTCTCTGGGCACGGCACCGCTGGCACGCCGCCTTTGGCTGCTTGGTTTTGGTGCTGCCAAGAGCCCCCTGCCCCCACAGCCCCTGGTGTGGGTGTTTTCCCCCAGTCCCCAGCCTGTGCCCGGCATCCTTGTTCGGTGTTGTCCCAAAACCTGCTGTCCTGGGGGAATTTTGGTGCCGTTTTGTCCCTGTCCTAATTTTTAAAGTCCTCGATTTAAAGCCCTCATGGACTTCCTAGGGCTGGTCAGGGCACCACCGTGGCCCTGGGCTGAGCTCTTGGATGCTCCATGATGTGGCCCTGGGGGACAGAGGGATGCTGACCCTGCATCCCAGCCTGTCCCGTCCTTCCCAAAGCCAAGGCTGCGAGTGACCCTGCTGGGATTTGCTCCCGGGGAGGGAGGAGGGTGCTGCCACACTCAGCATTTCTCCTTTTGGAGCAGCACGCGGCCCAGATGGAGCAGAAGCAGAACGAGACGGAGAACAAGAAGGTGCACGGGGACGTGGTGAAGTACGGGAGCGTCATCCAGGTACGGGGGGAGCGTGGATCCAACATGGATCCAACATGGATCCAGCACGTCTGGGAAGGGGCTGGTGGGACTGGGGAGCCTCGAGAGGCTGGAATTTTCAGTGGTCCCACCCTTGGCTCCTCCAGCTGCTGCACATGAAGAGCAACAAGTACCTGACGGTGAACAAGCGGCTGCCGGCGCTGCTGGAGAAAAACGCCATGCGGGTGACCCTGGATGCCACCGGCAACGAGGGCTCCTGGCTCTTCATCCAGCCCTTCTGGAAGCTCAGGAGCAACGGGGATAACGTGAGCGTGGAGCCCAGCAGTCCCTGAAGGGGACTCAGTGCCAGGGCTCGGTTCCCCACGGGGCACCCGGTCTCATCCTCGCTCGCCCTTTTCCCATTTTGCTCCCCAGGTAGTTGTGGGAGACAAAGTCATCCTGAACCCCGTGAATGCCGGGCAGCCCCTGCACGCCAGCAACTACGAGCTGGCTGACAACGCTGGCTGCAAGGAGGTACAGGCGGGCTGGGCTGTTGTTTTCCCTTCTTTTTCCGTTTTTCCCTTTGTCCCGGGATCGTGACCGAGCTCTCTTGCTCCGCAGGTGAACTCGGTCAATTGTAACACCAGCTGGAAAATCAACCTGTTCATGCAGTTCTGCGACCACATGGAGGAAGTGCTGAAAGGGGTGAGGAAGGAGGTTGGGCTGCATGGACCCGACAGGGGGGACAGGACGTGTGAGCAGCCACTTGGCTCTGTGACAAGGGCAGAAAAGAGGTCCTGCCTTGAGGGCCGTAATTCCTGGGAGAATTCACCACCTGGAGAACAGCGCAGTGAGGTGGAGTGGGATATTTTAGGATCTGCCGGCAGCAGGGAGCCGAGGGCACAAATTACACGAATCACCCTCTGCCTCGGCGTGTTGAATTGACGCTCGGGGGGCAACCTCTGGCCCACGCGGTGCCAGCAGCGGCTTCTTGTGCGGGGCCGATTGGCAGCCACTCAGCCCTGCGGCAGGGTGGCTGTTGCCTGGGAAAGGAACCTTCCCTGCCGAGCTATTGTTCGGGGCCGAGGTCCTCCAGGAAGCAGCTGGGTGGATATGGATTGTCAGGATCTTACAGACCTTCGTCCCCAGGCGCTGTGCTTATCCCAGCTTCCCACATCCCCCTTCCCGGGGTGGTGATGCCTTCAACACGCCGGGGAGCGGAGCCTCTGCCTGCTCCGGGGGTGTGAAGTGATGGATTCACATCCGTTTGTCTCCCGGGGGTGGAAGCAGAGGAGTCACTGCACGGATAACGGGAGTGATGGCAGTGCGGGGTGCCCTGTGCCCCCATCCCTGGGCTCAGAGGAGCATCTGTGCTGCCTGGGGCAGCTTTTAGCAGAGCTCGGGGAGGTTGGATGGGAAGAAGTGACAGTACTCCGTGATCCCCAGGGTCCCACAGCCCTGCAATGCAGCTGGGAGCTGTGTCCAGGAGGGATCCCGTCCCCTTTGCAGCATGAGGGGTCACAAGAGGAGATGCACTGCCTTGCAGGAGAGCCATGGAGAAATTTCTCCACTGATTGAGTGGTTAAACATGGGAACAGCTCCCCAGGACAGTCACCATCCCTGGAAGTGTTCAAAAATGAGTAGACAGACACGACACTTCAGGATATGGTTTAGCGGGCATGGTGGTGAAAGGTTGGACTTGGTGGTCTTGGAGCTGAAAGATTTAATGACTCTTTGTCTCTCACTGCCATGTCCCGGTGCAGGGGGACGTGGTGAGGCTGTTCCACGCCGAGCAGGAGAAGTTCCTCACCTGTGACGAGTACAAGGGCAAGCTGCACGTCTTCCTCCGCACCACCCTGCGCCAGTCGGCCACCTCGGCCACCAGCTCCAACGCCCTGTGGGAGGTGGAGGTGAGCGGGGAGGGGATGGAGGGGGTGTTTGGGGGCACCCCGGTCCTTCCTGTGCCGTGGCTGAGCTCTGCCCTGCCTCCCCCAGGTGGTTCACCACGACCCGTGCCGAGGGGGAGCCGGGCACTGGAATGGCTTGTACCGCTTCAAGCACCTTGCCACGGGCAACTACCTGGCAGCGGAGGTAAGAGGGTGGCAGAGGGGTGCGGGAACGTGCCCTGGGTGTGTGCCACCCCTTGCAAAGGCAGTGCCCACCTCGGGCTGGGAGTGATGCCCAGTTTGCTCTGGTCCCCTCCGGTTTGCTCTGGGAGCCCCTGCGACTCCTCCTCGCTCGCAGGAAACATCGACGCCTGAGTGTTGTCATCGCTGACCCGGTTTAGGGCCAAAGTTTCCCCCCCTGAAATCCATCACTTGCCCGGATGGCGGGGTTTGGCTCCTTTTCTGGCCCAGGGAGACAGGAGGGGGTGGCTGGGGCGTTCCTGTGCTCACCCCGTGCCAAGGGACCGGCTGGCACAGTGCAGTGCGTTGGAAGCGGGACATGGCTCATCCTGCTGGCCTTGCCTGGGACAGGGTCGGGGCAAAAGCTGACTCTGGGAGCACCATGTGCCGGGTTTTTCTGCTCCAATTTAAGGCCAGCTCGAGGCCTCCTGACAGAGGCACGAAGGAGTTGCTGCACTCGGATCGTGGGGTGCATTTGGCACTGCCAGGACCGAGGGCTGTGCTCTGCTGCCAGGGCAGCAGGGACATCCGGGGAATGCTCCCCCGGCTGGAGAAGACACCCAAGGGCAGCCCCCAGAGCCCTTCCATCACTGTGGGATGGAAAACAGCACATGTTGGGGTGAATATTGGGGCTCTGAATGGCTTTAAACCCAAAGATGCTCAGTTGGCACCTGAAGAGGAAAGAAGGTCTCAGACTGAGCCCATCCTGAGCTGGTGCTGCTCACTGGGAACTCAGCCTGGAGCCTCCAGGGAGTTCTTGCTGCCACCCAGAGCCCAGATCTGCTCCCCTGAGCTCCCCCATCCCACTCCCAGCGCTGGGGCACTGTGCACTGGGCACAGGTCACATCCTGCAGCCTCACCCGGGCAGGTTTCCTCTCTGTGACGTGTTCAGGGAAGGCAGGAATAGGGATCACACACCATCCCCAGGGGTTTGGAGGGACCGAGCGGGAGGACTGACAGCTGCCTTTCATCTCCCTCTTTAACTTTTCAGGAGAACCCAAGTTATAAAGGAGACGTGGCTGAGCCCAAAGCAGCGCCCACGGTGAGCAGAACCGCTGCTGCCACTGCCCCAAGCACGCCAGCTCTCAGCCAGGGCCTGAAAGCAGGGAAATGCCCCAAAACAGAGCCCTCTGAGGGGGCTACAGCCCAGTTTGTCCCTCTGTGCCAGCACAGCATCGCCCGCCCCGCACTTAGAGCAGCGTCCCTGTGTCCCACCTGTGAGAGCACCCTGCCAAAACCTCTCAGAGGGGTCCCAGTGCATGCTGGCTCCCCAGGCCAGGGGGGAGCGCTCGGTAGATGAGAGAGTTGGACGTTCAGGGGGGTTTTTCTCTGCTGTTGGTGAGGTTTGGAGCAGGGGGGGCCTCGTAGCTCAGGTGCATCCACGCCGCTTGTGCTCTGCTCCTGCACCCTGGCACTGCGAGGCTCAGCCCCAGCACAGCTTCTGCTGCGTCCCCCCGATGCCGTGGGCACAGGAGACCCCCGAGCCAGGCTCAGAGACCCCTTCCCCACCGTGCAGGGGGGCAGCAGCCGCGCCAGCCGCAGGAACACCGGGGAGAAGATCAAGTACCGGCTGGTGGCCGTGCCCCACGGCAACGACATCGCCTCCCTCTTCGAGCTGGACCCCACCACGCTGCAGAAGACGGATTCCTTCGTCCCGCGGTACGGCAGCGCGGTCGGGATGAGGAGGGGAGGCTGAGTGCTGGGGGAAGGGCAGTGCTGGTGTGTCCCCATGGGGGTCACCCGCCAGGACACTCCATGGGGGTCACTCGCCAGGACATTGTGCTGTTGGCAGGAACTCCTACGTGAGGCTGCGCCATCTCTGCACCAACACCTGGATCCAGAGCACCAACGTGCCCATCGACATCGATGAGGAGAGGCCCATCCGCCTCATGGTACGGCCCCGCTCCCTCCTCCCTGCCTGGGCTGATTCCCTGTTCCCTGAGAGCTCTTAGGGTACTCCTTCTCTCCCAGCTCCAGGGGACTGAAACACCCTGGGTGATCCAAAGGGGTGGGTGGACACCAGCCTGGAACCCACGCCGGTCACCCAGAGCCCACCCCAGCCCCTCTGATGGGGACAAACTGGGTCACTGATGTCAGCGGGGTTGGTGGCAGACGGTGGGGACACGGCTGGCATTGCCCTGTCTGTGTGATGCTGCTTCCCCGTTGCTTCCCAGCTGGGCACGTGCCCCACCAAAGAGGACAAAGAAGCTTTTGCCATCGTCTCCGTGCCCGTGTCCGAGATCCGGGACCTGGACTTTGCCAACGACGCCAGCTCCATGCTGGCCAGCGTGGTGGAGAAGATGAATGAGGGTTTCCTCAGCCAGAACGACCGGAGGTAAAAGGCCCCGGGGAGATGGGGCCATGCTGGGCTCCTCCAAGGGCTCCCCAGCAGGACGAGGCCCCTGGCTGGTGCTGGTGCCAGCGCTGCCCTTGCTTCCCTGCCCACAGCCCCAATCCACGCCTGTTTCTCCCAGGAGCCCAGCGAGGAAACCAGATAACGGCACAGCCCCGCTCTGGCCCCTCCTAGAAAAATATCCTAGAAAAATATTCTAGGAAAATATCCGAGGGGCTGGGAGATGGCCCCACGATAGGGGCAGCTGCCTTAGTCACTGTATTATTTTTAGGTGGGTGGGTTCTTGGTGCTTCCTGAGCAAACACAGATCCCTGTGGGACAGAGCGAGCGTCATCCGCCCTGCCAGCCTGGCCCACGCTGGTCCCACGGGGGTGACCGTGGGGGCAGAGGCGTTAAATGCAAAGTCCCTGGTGTAAGCCACGAGCAAAGCCCCCAGACATTCACCCTGGCACGTATAGGAACCATAGGGGCTGCAGATCCAGCCACTGGCCTCCATCAGGGAGTGGAGGGTCAGCCAGCAGCTCCCCCGGCAGATTTCTGAGGCGCTTTGGCCCCCAAAACCCACCAGCATCGCTGCAGGGACCCGAGTCTGGGTGGGTGAGCAGCCCCCAGCCCACTCACCCCGTGTCCCTTCGCAGGTTCGTGATCCAGCTGCTGGAGGACTTGGTGTTTTTTGTCAGCGACGTCCCCAACAATGGCCAGAACGTGCTGGACATCGTGGTGACCAAGCCCAACCGGGAGCGGCAGAAGCTGATGCGGGAGCAGAACATCCTGAAGCAGGTGGGTGGCCCTGGGGCCCTGCATCCCAGCAGGGCTGGGACATGTCCTATGGAGATGTCCTGTCCTGCTCAGGGCCACTCTGGGGGCCAGAGGGATGGAAAACCCCATGGAGGAGGGTCTGGCCTCCAGCTCATGCCGTGGTGACCAGCCGTGCACGGGGGGATGGTGTGGAGCAGGACACAGCACTGACCTCTGCTCTTGGGCAGATCTTTGGGATCCTGAAGGCCCCCTTCAAGGACAAGGGTGGGGAAGGGCCCCTGGTGAGGCTGGAAGAGCTGTCGGACCAGAAGAACGCTCCCTACCAGTACATGTTCCGCCTGTGCTACCGCGTGCTCCGGCATTCCCAGGAGGATTACCGCAAGAACCAGGTGCCGGGGGGTGACTCCTCGTCCCACCACGTGCTGGGGAGCCTTGGGGGGCTGCCACAGTCCCAGTGGGGCAGGGGGACATCACTCACGGCCCCTCCGTGCCCGCTGCAGGAGCACATTGCCAAGCAGTTCGGAATGATGCAGTCGCAGATCGGCTACGACATCCTGGCCGAGGACACCATCACGGCCCTGCTGCACAACAACCGCAAGCTGCTGGAGAAGCACATCACCAAGACCGAGGTGGAGACCTTCGTCAGCCTGGTGCGCAAGAACCGCGAGCCACGGTGCGTGCGGGGTCTCTGCGGGGTGTGAGGGGAAAAAAGGGAGCCCTGGGGACCCCCCCCCTCTCATGGCAGAGCTGCCTCTCCCCGGCAGGTTTCTGGATTATCTCTCGGATCTCTGCGTGTCCAACCACATCGCCATCCCCGTCACCCAGGAGCTGATCTGCAAGTGCGTGCTGGACTCGAAGAACAGCGACATCCTCATCAAAACCGAGTGAGTGGCCAAGGGAGAGGTTTTCCACATCAGAGGTTTGTCGTGGGTTGGATGTCAGGCACCCACCAAAGCCTCTCACTCTGCAGCTGGGCGGAGGAGAGAAAATTTAACGAAGGGTTCATGGGTTGGGATAAGGACCAAGAGAGGTCCCTCATCAAATACCCTCATGGATGAAACAGGCTCTAATTAGAGATGTGAATTAAGTTTATTCCTACCTAAATCAGAGCAGGGTAATGAGAAGTAAAATAAAACCCTCAAAAACACCTTCTCCCCACCCTACAACAAACCCACTACAGGGTGGGCCTGGTCCCACTGCAGCCCCATCACCCCTCGAGGTGCAGCCCCTCCATCCATGGGAGCATCTCCAGATTTCCCCTTTCGTGTCCCAGGCTGAGGCCGGTGAAGGAGATGTCCCAGACCCACGAGTACCTGAGCATCGAGTACTCGGAGGAGGAGGTCTGGCTCACCTGGACAGACAAGAACAACGACCACCACGAGAAAAGCATCCGGCAGCTGGCGCAGGAGGCCCGGGCTGGCAATGCCCATGACGAGAACGTCCTCAGCTACTACAGGTGACGCTCCTTTGGCACCTCCTCTGCAGGTGAGGCCGTGAGAGTTGCACGGCCTCACTCCCTCTCCCCCTCACCCCTGGGCAGGTACCAGCTGAAGCTCTTTGCCCGCATGTGCCTGGACCGCCAGTACTTGGCCATCAAGGAGATCTCCCAGCAGCTGGGGGTGGACCTGATCTTCCTGTGCATGGCAGATGAGATGCTGCCCTTCGACCTGCGCGCCTCCTTCTGCCACCTCATGCTGCACGTGCACGTGGACAGGGACCCCCAGGAGCTGGTGATGCCTGTGAAGTTTGCACGGCTCTGGACAGAGATCCCCACCGCCATCACCATCAAAGAGTGAGACACGCCGGGGCTTGGGGTGGCTTTGAGGGACAGGGCAGGACAGGGGATGGCAGATACTGTGGCAGGGGAGCGTTCGTGGAGTGACCTGGGTGGGTCTGAGCTCTCAGAAGGAAGAGGGTTCCATCTGTCACAGCATCGCTGCTGGTCACAGTGGCTCAGGAGCTGCCTGGACAGCGCTCCTGCCAGCTGGGTGTGAGGACACTCGTTGTCCCCAGCTCACCCCAACGTGTGCCCCCCGCAGCTACGACTCCAACCTCAACGTCTCGCGCGACGACAAGAAGAACAAGTTTGCCAGCACCATGGAGTTCGTGGAGGACTATCTCAACAACGTGGTGAGCGAGGCCGTGCCCTTCGCCAACGAGGAGAAGAACAAGCTCACCTTCGAGGTGCGGGCGCTGCCGGTGTCACCGGCACCTCGCAGGGTGTGACACGGCCTGGCTGCCGCTGCCCCTGCCGTGTCCCTGTCTCCACTTCGGATTCTCCTGCTCAGCCCCGAGCAGGGCGAGGTCTGGAGCTGCCTTGTCCTTCCCCAGGTCGTCAGCCTTGCCCACAACCTCATCTACTTCGGCTTCTACAGCTTCAGCGAGCTGCTGCGCCTGACACGGACCCTGCTGGGCATCATTGACTGCGTCCAGAACCCCCAGCTGATGATGCAGGCGGTCTACAACGACGAGGTGACAGGTGAGTCCCTGTCCATGGCCAGGGAAGTGTTTTCCATGGTCTGCCCAGTGTTTCCCATGGTCTGCCCACTGCTTTCCCATTTTGGTGGAAAGAAAAGCGGACGCAGGTTTGCTGACATGGCTGGGTGTGCTCTAGGACGTGGGGTGGTGAGCCCTGGGCCGTGCCAAAAGAAATGTTTGGTGTCTTCTGCTCATTCTCTGATTAAATCTACGGCATTTTCCAGTCCAAGTGGATCCTTCCTTGGTCCTCTGCCACCTCCCTCTCCACCCACGCTAACTGTGGCTGCCTCCACAGGGAAGAACGTGAGGAGGTCGATCCAGGGCGTGGGGCAGATGATGTCCACCATGGTGCTGAGCAGGAAACAGTCCATCTTCAGCACCCCCAGCCTCAGCGCCGGCTCTGCCCCGGAGCAAGTGGACAGAGGGAGGAGCATTGAGAATGAGAACATTGTGGTGATGGAGACCAAGCTGAAGATCCTGGAGATCTTGCAGGTTGGAGCCGATGGAGCGGTGGGATGGGGGTGTGTAATGTGATTTTCTGACGGGGGACAGCTGGCATGAAGAGGGCACTCAGTCACTTCTGGTTTCTCCTTCCCTGCTGCTTCCAGTTCATCCTGAACGTGCGGCTGGACTACAGGATCTCCTACCTGCTCTCCGTCTTCAAGAAGGAGTTTGTGGAGGTTTACCCCATGCAGGACAGCGCGGCCGACGGGACAGCTCCAGCCTTTGACTCCACAAGTAACTCTCCCATTTTGCTCCTGGTACACCCCCAGCTCAGCAAACCCCAGGGGCTGGGAGGACACAGGTGGCAGAGGTGACACCTCCAGCAGAGGTGACACCTCCAGCGGCTGCTGCTGGCACAGGGTGCAGGGAGGGATGGAGTTTGTGTTTTGGTGGGATGAGGATGCTGGGAACGGGATCAGGGAGCTGGGTTGGTTCCTGTGGGCTCCTGCCAAGGCATAGGGTGGTGTTGTCCACCCTGTTCACTCCCTCCCCTCTCCCTGCAGCCGCAGCCATGAACCTGGACCGGATCGGGGAGCACGCCGAGGCCATGTTCGGTGTAGGGTGAGTCCCTGCCCCCCAGCGTTCCCCTGGCCATAGGGCCCTTCCCCTCCTGTCCATCCCGCCCAGGCTGGGAGCTGCAGGTGATGAGGAGGGTGAAGCTCTGGAGGCCACCACGGCCATCTCCATCAGCCCCTGAGCTCTGTGTTAACACCCAGCACTTCCACCCCACTGCAGGAAGTCGAGCAGCATGCTGGAGGTGGACGACGAGGGAGGGAGGATGTTCCTGCGTGTGCTGATCCACCTGACCATGCACGACTACCCCCCGCTCATCTCCGGCTCCCTGCAGCTCCTCTTCAAGCACTTCAGCCAGAGGCAGGAGGTCCTGCACACCTTCAAACAGGTGACGCTGAGGGGACCTGGAGCACCCCACGCCTGGCTGTGGGTGGGGGGACGTGGGGTGGATCCTGGCCCTTCCCTTGGGAGGGAGATCTGGGAGTGGGATTTGTGCCCCGAACTGGAAACCCCTGGGAATGTCGCCGCAGGTCCAGCTCCTGATCTCAGCCCAGGACGTGGAGAACTACAAGGTGATCAAGTCGGAGCTGGACAAACTCCGCACGATGGTGGAGAAATCGGAGCTCTGGGTGGACAAGAAGGGCAGCACCAAAGGGGACAGCACGGGAGAGGGGAACAAGGAGAAGAAGGAGGTGAGAGCCCTGAGCAAGACCCTGGGATCCAGGGCGGGACAGGAGTGGCAGGCAGGGGGGCAGCTCACCTTAATCCAACACCTCTCAGTGCGCTGTGCACCCCTGTCCCTGGATGGGAGGCTCCAGGAGGGTCCTGTGGGGTGTAGCTGGAGGGGCACGGTGTGACCCTGGTGCTGTTGTGTCCCCTGCAGCACGGTGCTGACGAGGAGGTCATTGCTCCGGGAGAGAAGAGCAGCGAGAACTACCAGATAGTGAAGGGGGTGAGTGAGACCAAACCCCGTCCTCGGGGCTGTTCCTAAAGGCACATCCTGGGTGCACTGGCAGGAAGGGAAGGGGTGAAATCCTGTGGGGGATTTCCAAGTTCTCCTGTGCTTCAGTAGAAACAAGTCCAAGCCTGGCTTGCTCCTGCCAGCTCAGCACCGGGAAAAGCTGTCACATCTTGCACTGGGGGGACTGGGGGGGACTGGGTGGGTGACAGCTACAAGGGCTCTGCATGGCACTGTGGGGAGGATCCCTGAGGGGGTGCCAAGATTTGTGAGCAAAGCAGGGAGCACCAGGGATTATGGAGGGAACATCTGGACTGCAAACCAGCCCCGGTGCTGGCGGCCATCCCGAGTTGGCTCCAGGCTCAGCCCCTGCCCGCCGTGGTCCCTCTGTCCCCAGATCCTGGAGCGCCTCAACAAGATGTGCGGGGTGGGGGAGCAGGTGCGCAAGAAGCAGCAGCGCCTGCTGAAGAACATGGACGCCCACAAAGTGATGCTGGACCTGCTGCAGATCCCCTACGAGAAGGTGGGTGGGCAGGAGCCGACTGGTCCTGAGCGCCCAGGGCAAAGGGGGCACATGGGGACCCCCCCGGGCGGCCTCCTGGCACTCCCATCCCTCCCAGCTCCGCGTTTCTCCTCCGTCCCTTCCTCAGGGCGATGCCAAGATGATGGAGATCCTCAAGTTCACCCACCAGTTCCTGCAGAAGTTTTGTGCTGGCAACCAGGAGAACCAGGCCCTGCTGCACAAGCACCTCAACCTGTTCCTGACCCCGGGGGTAAGGAGAGGGCACCAAGGGGTGGCTGAAGGCAGCAGCACAGGGAGGGAATTCGGCACCACTCCTGGGGCTGAGAGCACGGGATAGGAAAGCCAGGAGGAGACACCAGGCAGGGCAGGAGCTGGGGACAGTTCCTGCAGCCCCCTGACCTCGCTCTGCCCCTTGTCCCCAGCTGCTGGAGGCGGAGACGATGCAGCACATCTTCCTCAACAACTACCAGCTGTGCTCCGAGATCAACGAGACGGTGCCGCAGCACTTCATCCACTGCGTGGCCACCCACGGCCGCCATGTCCAGTACCTCGACTTCCTGCACACCATCATCAAGGCTGAGGGCAAGTACGTCAAGAAGTGCCAGGACATGATCATGACTGAGGTGAGGACCTCTCCTGTGGGGCAGGAGTTGGGGGGAAGCAGGGCATGGCTCTTGGAACCTGCACCGTTGGTTTCTTCCTTGAGAAGAGCCTTCCAGCCGTGCTGGATCCTCCCAGGAACCAGCCAGTCCTGGTGCTGGTGGCCATCTTGAGTGGCCGTCGCCCATCTCCAGGGGCTCAGTGCAAGGTCCAAGAGCCAGTTTGGGAGTCCCACAATTTCTGATTGCACTGAAAATGCCTGGTTTTCCCCGTAAATGCAAATCCCCGTCCCCCTTCCCGGCCACTGCTGCTCATCCCCCACTGCAGAGGGGACACCATTGGCCTTGGAGGTTTGTGACCCTCCTTTTCCAGAGTGGTGACCACTGACCACTGAGCACTGCTGACCCTTCTCTGCAGCTCACCAACGCCGGGGACGACGTGGTGGTTTTCTACAACGACAAGGCTTCGCTGGCCACGCTGCTGGAGATGATGACGGCAGCCAGGGACGGGGTGGAGGAGAACAGCCCCCTGATGTACCACATCTCCCTGGTGGACCTGCTGGCCGCCTGCGCCGAGGGCAAGAACGTCTACACCGAGATCAAGTGCACGTCCCTGCTGCCCCTGGAGGACGTGGTGCGGGTGGTGACGCACGAGGACTGCATCACGGAGGTACGGGGTGGCAGCCAGGAGGGCACCGGGGCTCTGCGCTGGTTGTCCCCTGATGGTGTCCCCGCCCCTTTCCCCCTCCCCGGCAGGTGAAGATGGCCTACGTGAACTTTGTCAACCACTGCTACGTGGACACGGAGGTGGAGATGAAGGAGATCTACACCAGCAACCACATCTGGACCCTCTTCGAGAACTTCACCCTGGACATGGCCCAGGTGCGTGGGGAGGGTTGGGTGGGAGTGACAGAGCAGCGGTGGCTTGGATGGGGACAGGGTGGTGTCACCAAGACCCTGTGGGGCTTGGGCACTGTGGGGACTCTTGTAGCTGTCACTTGTGGGGCTGGGGAGCGGTCGGGGCTCTCTGGTGTGACCAAGGAGCTGTGCCACCGGCCACGTCCTTCAGCTGGACACGGTCCCAGCAGCCTCTGGGCAGACACGAGCTCGCCCCGATGCCGTCAGCGTCCTCCCTGTCCTCACAGATGTGCAAGAAGCGGGAGAAGCGCCTGCCGGACGCCACGCTGGAGAAGTACGTGCTGACGGTGGTGCTGGACACCATCAACGCGTTCTTCAGCTCGCCCTTCTCAGAGAACAGCACCTCGCTGCAGGTGACCAGGGGCGGGCAGGGTGGCAGGGGGAGGATGGTGGCTAAGCCAGCCCCCCAAAATATGGTCTGGACACATGTGCTGACACTCCTGTCTCCTCCAGACCCACCAGACCATCGTGGTGCAGCTTCTCCAGTCCACCACGAGGCTGCTGGAGTGTCCGTGGCTGCAGCAGCAGCACAAGAGCTCGGTGGAGTCCTGCATCCGCACGCTGGCCATGGTCGGTAAGGAGCCATCGCCGTGCCCAGGGGACAGGGGACACAGCCACCCTGGGCTGTCCCTGCCCAGAGGCGAGCAGGACACGCTGTCCCTCTTGTGGGGGTGGCAGGACACCGTGGTGAGGGGCTGCCAGCTGGGGATGGGCACGTTTCGCTCCGGGATTTGCTTTTTTTTGAGCTTCATCTCAGCACTCCCAGGATAATGTGGGGATAACCAGAGCCTGGGCTTGGCTGGGAGCTCCCTGGTGCGTCCCTGCCCGGACACAAAGCCAACGTTGACACCGGTTTTCCCTGGCCAGGACTTTGCCCTCGGCGTGCGGCTGCCTGACTCAGGCTGAGGGCTGTTAGCTCTGAGTCAGCGTGGAAAGGATTGCTGGTGGCTGGGCTCTGGGTGGGGATTTCCCTTTGGAATTCCAGGCAGGGTGCTTACAGCCTCCTCACGCTGGGCTTTCCCAACCAAAAACCAGGGCTGGGACCTGTTTCCACCCCGTGTGGGGCTGTGGGTGTTGGGATGTGTGGGAACACTCCAGCCTGGAGGAGTTCAGGCATGTATTTACCCCAAATCTCTGCTGCAAATGAGGTGGGGCTGGTGAAGGGGTGCCCGGGCAGGGCGGTGGGACCCAGCTGAGCGTCCTGGCTGTCCCAACCCCATGCCCGTGTCCCGCAGCCAAGAGCCGCTCCATCGCGCTGCCCATGGACCTGGACGCCCACGTGAGCTCCCTGCTCAACAGCAGCTCCACCAGCACGGTGCAGAGGAACACCTCGAGCTACAAGGCGGCCACGCGCACCTTCCCCCGTGTGTCCGCCACCCCCAACCAGTGGGACTACAAGAACATCATCGAGAAGCTGCAGGTGCGGGGTGGGGCTCAGGAAGGGGCGCTGGCCCTGCGGGGTCCCTCTCCCGTGTGTCCCCTGGCTCTGAAGGGGGGTGCTGTGGCTTGCAGGACATCATCAATGCCCTGGAGGATCGCCTGAAGCCGCTGGTGGAGGCCGAGCTGTCCGTGCTGGTGGACGTCCTGCACCGGCCGGAGCTGCTCTTCATGGAGGGGACGGAGGCGTTCCAGCGCTGCGAGAGCGGGGGGTTCCTGTCCAAGTGAGGGGGGTTTGGGATTGCCCTGGGCGTGCTGGGAAGGGTTTGGAACCCTCATCAGGGCGGGCCGTGCATGCCCCTGATGCCTTTTCCTTGGTCTTAAAATTAAGAGCTAGATACAGTTAAGGATAAAAGGGTTTTTAGCTCGGTATTTAATAAGGATTTTTATGGTGTAACAATTTGTCGAAATGTACTCACACGGTGTATCGTGTGCATGATTTTATAGACTTTGCAAATCAGCATATTTGACAAAGATTCTTCAATGAGAGGTTTAAATGAATAGCGTGACTTCTCTCTATTTTTCTCCAGATGGGCTTAATTTTAGTTTATAGAATCTGTTCTAGAGAGAACCTTGGTTTCTTAAGATAGCGTAAGGTTCTCTGGTTTTTAACCATGAGGTGTTTAGGATGTTTGGGGTTTTGGCCTAGTAGGATACTAGGACTACGTTAAGATACCAGGTTTAAAGAATTATAAGTATCTAGGTTAAGAATACTGAGAATACATAAAGGTATATAAAAAGAAAAGGCAAAAAATCACCATGGCATCATCTCCATGTGTGCCCGCAGCCCTGAGGGGCGCCGGGGGTGGTTCCCTCAGGGGTCCCTCCCAGCTGTGTGACAATGGCTTTGCCATGCCAGGCTGGTGCAGCACACCAAGGACCTCATGGAGACGGAGGAGAAGCTCTGCATCAAGGTGCTGAGGACGCTGCAGCAGATGCTGGTGAAGAGGAACAAGTATGGAGAGAGGGTGAGCAGCGCGAGCCGTGTCCACGCTCCCCGGTTGGCAGAGCCCTCCCTGGGCACCCAGGGGTGCTCAGCTGGTTCTGCCCTGGCCCCGGCCTTGGCACCGGGACGCCGGTGACGTTTGTTTGCCTTGGCAGGGCAACCTGCTGCGGAAAATGCTCATGAACAATTACCTGCAGAACAAGAGGTCCAGCTCCAAGGGGGAGATGGGGGATGCTGCTGGGGGAGGTGAGTGCCCCTCTCCTGCCCCTTCCCCTCCTTTCCTGCTCCCACACACCTCAAATTCCTGGCTCCCGAGCCATGATGGGAGCAGGCCTGTGGCTGGTTGCCACATCGCCACCTCCACAGGAGCAGAGGATTTGGGGAGGTGAACGGATGGCACTGAGATGCCCCGGCAGGGGTGGAGCTGTGCTGGCTCTGTGCTACCACAGCATCACAGCCCTGGTGTCCTCTCACGCAGGCCAGGACCAGGACTGGTCAGCCATCGCTGCTGTCCAGTGCCGGCTGGACCGCGAAGGGGCCACCAAGCTGGTGGCTGACCTCATCATGAACACCAAGAACGAGAAGATCTTCCAGGAGAGCATCCTGCTGGCCATCCGCCTGCTGGACGGTGGCAACACCGAGATCCAGGTGCTGAGGGGGATTGGGCAGCCAGGGGTCGATGTGGGCAGTGTGAGGGTCCAGTGCTCAGCCCTGGGCAGCGGGTTTGGCCAAAATACCTCCTGGTTGTGCTGAAATGTGATGATTTGGGTTTCCCAGCTCCATGGCTGGAGGAAGGGCTGGAGGCTGCGGGAGGGGCAGGTGGTTCCAGGTTGTTTCTGGAGTTCTGCTGATGCCCTCTGCCGGGAATTCCTAAAATGGCTCAGGGCTGCAGCTCTTGTGGGCGACTGCCAGGGTTTATCCCAAACGCCTCTGCCACAGGGAAGCTGAAAAATTGTGTGTGCGAAACCCGGTGGGGCTGCAGCAAGACCCAGGTTATCCTGGGCTAGGTCTGGAGTGCTGAGGCTGCTGCTCGGAGGGACAGGCAGGGACACTTCAGACCCCGTGGTGGGGCCCTGAACGAGTGTCCTTTTACCAGAAATCCTTTTACAACCTCATGACGAGCGACAAGAAGTCCGAGAAGTTCTTCAAGGTTCTGCACGACCGGATGAAGAAGGCGCAGCAGGAGACCAAGTCCACGGTGTCGGTGAACATGAGCGACATCGGGAACAAGCCCCGCGAGGACAAGGACGAGCCAGACCCTGGCACCAAAGGTACGGGGCCGTGTCCCCTTGTCCCCTCGGGCAGGCTAGCACCGGCTTGGGGACAGCCTGAGCTGATTGAGGGGACAATTCCCTGTAGGACGAGGAGACACCTTCCTGATGCCCGGCACCCCCACGCGGTACCCGATGGCCGTGGGGTTCCGCAAGGGCCACGACCCCGGGGAGCAGGGCCAGAACAACGAGATGGGGGTGACGGTGCTGATCATGGAGCCCATCCTGCGCTTTCTGCAGCTGCTCTGCGAGAACCACAACCGCGACCTGCAGGTTGGGGCCGGGGCTCCGGGGATCTGGGGCTCAGCTGTGGGGTCGGGCTTGGGGGAAGGCTGGGATCTGCCCCAGTTTGGCCCCAAAATGCTGCGGCACCAGCGACTCCGTGCCTCAGTTTCCCCATGTGCAATGCACCATCCCTTGAGGATAATTTGGGGCTGTGGGACTGAGGCCTGTAGGTTACAGGGGTGGTCCCAGCCCTAATGTCCCTCAAACTGCAGCTGGAGGGGTGTGGGGAGAGAGGGATCAGGACCCCACTGCTGAGCTCTGCCCCACAGAACTTCCTGCGGTGCCAGAACAACAAAACCAACTACAACCTGGTGTGTGAGACGCTGCAGTTCCTGGACATCATGTGCGGCAGCACCACGGGCGGGCTGGGGCTGCTCGGCCTCTACATCAACGAGTACAACGTGGCTCTCATCACCCAGACCCTGGAGACCCTGACCGAGTACTGCCAGGGGCCCTGCCACGAGAACCAGGTCCGGGGGGCTCCCTGGGGGTCATTCCCCAAATCTCATCGCTGATCAGGGGAGGATTTGGGGGGGATGTGTGGGGGAAAGCTGCAGAGCGAGAGGTTTTGGGTTCAGAGTGTGAACAGGAGCAGAACATGGGCAGCAGAGGTCACAGGGCTCCTGTGCCGGTCACCAGCTCCCGCTTGGCTGCAAAATGTGGTGATGCAGATGGGGGATGAATAATCCAGGGGCCCTCTGCAGGGAGATGGGAGGTTTGGGGGTCCTGGGCTGCTCGGGCAGGGTCAGGCCTGCAGGCAGGGCAGTGTTTTGGACCAGGGCTGTGCTGGAGGGCGGGGCCGGGAGGACTGGCAGGATCTGTGGGATAACACACTGCCCAACCCCCCCAGAGCTGCATCGTGACCCACGAGTCCAACGGGATCGACATCATCACAGCCCTGATCCTAAACGACATCAGCCCCCTCTGCAAGTACCGGATGGACCTGGTGCTGCAGCTGAAGGTGCTCAGAGGCCTGGGGTGGTGGGGACATGTGTGTGTGTGTGTCACTGTGTGTGTCACTGTGCGTGTCACTGCGTGTGTCACTGTGTCACTGTGTGTGTCACTGCGAGTGTCGCTGTGTCACTGCATCACTGCGTGTGTCACTGCGTGTCACTGTGTGTCACTGTGTCACTGCATGTCACTGCGCGTCACTGCATATGTCACTGCGTGTGTCACTATGTGTCACTGTGTCACTGTGAGTGTCACTGCGTGCGTCACTGAGTGTCACTGTGTCACTGCGTGTGTCACTCTGTGTGTCACTGTGTGTGTCACTGTGTCACTGCGTGTATCACTGCAAGTGTCACTGCGTCACTGTGCGTGCCACTGCGCGTGCCACTGTGTCACTGTGCGTGTCACTGTGCGTGTCACTGTGTGTCAGTGTCACTGCGTGTCACTGCGTGTCACTGCGCGTGCCACTGTGCGTGTCACTGTGTCACTGCGTGTGTCACTGTATGTCACTGTGTGTCACTGTGTCACTGCGTGTCACTGCGTGCCACTGCGTGTGCCACTGTGCGTGTCACTGTGTCACTGTGAGTGTCACTGCATGTATCACTGCAAGTGTCACTGCGTGTCACTGCGCGTGCCACTGTGCGTGTCACTGTGTCACTGCGTGTCACTGCGTGTGTCACTGTGTGTGTCAGTGTCACTGTGCGTGTCACTGCGCGTGTCACTGCATGTGTCACTGCGTGCCACTGTGTGTGTCACTGTGTCACTGCGTGTGTCACCTCAAGGGCTCACTGGCAGGGTCACGGGGTGTGCTGTGGGGTGCTGTGGTCACTGTAGCGAGGACCCTGCCTGTGTCAGACCCTCGGCTGTGGGAGCAGATGGGCTCAGTGGGGCCAGACTGGGGCATCTCCACCACGCTCAGGTGCCTCTGGCACAGGGGAGTAGGCAGGGACGTGGGATAGTTCTGCCCACCCCAAAGCCCTGGGCAGTGCCCTGGCACAGCTCCCCTCACCAAGGGCTTCTCCTCACCAGGACAACGCCTCCAAGCTCCTCCTGGCCCTCATGGAGAGCAGGCACGACAGCGAAAACGCTGAGCGCATCCTCATCAGCCTCCGTCCCCAGGAACTGGTGAGGGAACTGGGAACATCCCACCGAGCCCCCAGCCCACAGCTGAGCTTCCTCTGCCCTGGGTCCTGCTGCAGTTTCTGCTTTGCACCCAAGAACCGCCTCACCCGCCCCACTGCTGCTGCTGCCCAAATCCTGGCCGGAGGAGGAAGCGGGGAGTGGGGAGGAGCTCAGTGCCCCGTGCTGCCTTGCAGGTGGATGTGATCAAGAAGGCTTATCTGCAGGAGGAGGAGTGCGAGAACGCCGAGGTTTCCCCCCGGGAAGTCGGACACAACATTTACATCCTGGCGCTGCAGGTAGGGAGCTGTGAGAGCAGGGATGTGCCGGGCTGTGCTCACAGGTTGCACATTTTCCCCCACATTTGTGCACATTTTCCTCCATATTTCTGCACATTTTCCTCCACATATGTGCGCATTTTTCTCCATATTTCTGCACATTTCCTCCAGCCAGATTGGCCTCCCTGGGGAGCCAAATGTGCCTTTGGCTGTGGGGAACAGCCACGGCTCGCTGGCCATCCTGCTCCCCCTGTGCTCCGTGTCCCACTCCTGTTTGCTGGTGGCTGCCTGCCATCCCGTGCTCACTGTCACCATCCCTGTCCCCCTCCCAGCTCTCCCGACACAACAAGTCTCTGCAGCAGCTCCTGAAGCCGGTGAAGCGAATCCAGGAGGAGGAGGAGGAGGGAATCTCATCCATGGTACGGAGAGACCTCAGGGATGGAGGCACAGCCCCCCTGAGCTGCCCTGACCCGAGGCTGCAAAGAGCCCTCACTGAGCCCGCCTGGGCTTTGTCGTTCAGGATTTGATGGATTTTGGTGTTTCCCAGGGGATTAAAGAGGGAAGGACACCTAAATGCCCTTTTAGCCAGAGGTACAAGCCCAGAGGTGTGGGTGCCCTGTTGTGGGGTGACACAGGCTGGTGGCCCTGGGGGGGTCCTGCCCTTCCCCACTTCCCCCCTTCCCTTCAGAAAGGAAGGGCCGAGTCCTTTGCTGCCGTTCCTTGCCTGGGTACCTCAGATCCCGACAAGATTCAGCAGGAATGTGATTTCCCCGGGGTTTTGTGAGCACTGGTTTGTAATTTGTGGATTAGCAGCGCTTGGATGTAATTATTGCAGGGAATCGATTGTCCGTCACCGCGGGGAGCACTCGCACCCCTAATGGAAGCTTTAATTCATTTGCTTCTCCCTGAAAACCTCATCAGCTGTGGGAGATGTTGAGGCACGTTGTGGGAACAGTCGGATCCAGCTTCTGGCTGGATCCTCATCCTCTCCCCTTCCCTCTCCCCATCCAGCTCAGCCTCAACAACAAGCAGCTGTCGCAGATGCTGAAGTCCACGGCGCCGGTGCAGGAGGAAGAGGAGGATCCGCTGGCTTATTACGAGAAACACACGTCCCAAATCGAGGCAAGACCTCCTGGCTGTTGGCTTTGCAGCCTGCCCGTGGTCCATGAATCCCACCCGGCTCCAGATGCCTCATGCCCGATTATTTTGCACCTGGAGCCATCCCCTCTTCCCACCCCCATGCTGGCCGGAGCATGAGCTCCAGGAACTGAGGGATGAGCAGCCCCCTGGACCCTTCCCTTCTCTCCCAGCAGCAGAGGGATGCAGCTGCCCCAGCAGCCTCATCCTTGGCGTGGATCCCCTATTCCCACACTCCCACTTAGCGCAGCCAGGGCTGCCCCTGCTCGGGGCAGTTTGGGAGCTTTTAAATGAGTGGCTGACAATGTTTGGATCCTGTGGAGCGGGAGGGAGGAGGGGAAGGCACAGCTGGACCTCGGAAGGAGGAAAGAACCACAGCAGGGCAGGGTTTGAGGGCTCTGCTCCCTGCAGATCGTGCGGCTGGACCGGAGCATGGAGCAGATCATCTTCCCCGTGCCCGGGATCTGCGAGTTCCTCACCAAGGAGACCAAGTACCGGCTCTTCACCACCACGGAGCAGGACGAGCAGGGCAGCAAAGTCAGCGACTTCTTCGACCAGTCCTCCTTCCTGCACAACGAGATGGAGTGGCAGAAGAAGCTGCGCAGTAAGAGCGAGGCAGAGCCTCCCCTGGGCTCCCCCGCTGGGAAACTGGGGAGAATTCCTGCTGGGAAAGGGCTGCACCCCTGGGAACGGCATCGCTGAGCTGCCCGGGCTCTGCAGAGCACCACACACCTGGCAGAGTGCAGGGAGTGAGGGTTAAAATCCCAGGGATCCCGCAGTCTGAGGGGCACCTTACGCACATTCCCTGGGATTCCACCTGAGGTGTTTTCCCTGGAAAGCCCTTTCAGGTGCCTTCCCCTAAGCCAGGGTCTCGTAGCTGCACATGGGAAATAAATCTGTTTGTCTGCCCCCTGCAGACCTTCTCAGGGGCTTTCAGGGTGGAAATCCTGGCTGTAAATCCCTGGAGCTGAGTAGGGAGTCACACCGGGGATACTGGGATGCAGCTAAGGAGTGGTGTAGGTTCTGTGAGGGAGGACAGAGCCAACCTGATTCCAGGGTGTCAGAGCAGGCCAGAGGGCTGGGAAACCAAGGAATGTGAGCAGAGCCACTTAGAAGGTGCACTCCTCTTCCAGCAGATGAGCGGGAATGTTTTCCAAACACTTCATGAATGTTTTGAAGGAGGTGGGAGGCTGGGTCGGTCTGGGGCCAGCAGCTGCAGGGCCTAGCAGGGCAGGGAGGACACAGAGGGTCTGGGGTGACACAGGGGGTCCAGGGGGACACAGGGGGTCGGGAAGGACCCGGTTGGCACGAGGCTGGCTGAGGTTTGTGTGTTGCCTCCTCTCCCCCCAGGCATGCCGCTGATGTACTGGTTCTCCCGCAGAATGACGCTCTGGGGAAGCATTTCCTTCAACCTGGCCGTCTTCATCAACATCATCATCGCTTTCTTCTACCCCTACGTGGAAGCCACGTCCATGGGTGAGTGCCCCGGCACCTGCTGCTCCTCGGGGTGGAAGGGGAAGGGATCTTCACACGCAGGAAATCTGGCACTGCCCTCATCCTTGGGCTCCTTCAGGCTCCTAAAGCCCCAGGTCCTTTCTGCTGGATCAAGGATTGAGTCACGATTTCAGTTTCCAGCCCTCCCACCCCTTCCTTCTCAGGGAAACCTCTCTCCTGGGCTGCACTTCCCCTGTGTGTGCAGTGTGGGAAGGATACATTCCTGTGGTCAGGCAAAGCCTCCGTCACCTACAGCGATTCTGAGCCCTCGGATAAAAGATGTTGGGGAATGTATCAGTAAAAACCACCTGAACCTGCACAAATCTTCGCAGAGCAGCATCATCATCTCTGATACGAGCTCACTGGTGTGGCTGGACAGCCTGGCAGCAGCAGTGGCCCTGCCCTTACCGTCCGTGTGTCTCCTCTTCGCAGGGGTGCTGGATTCCCCGCTGATCTCCCTGCTCTTCTGGATCCTGATCTGCTTCTCCATCATGGCCCTGTTCACCAAGCGCTACGGGGTGAGGCCGCTGCTGGTGGCCCTGATCCTGCGCTCCATCTACTACCTGGGCATCGGGCTCACCCTCAACATCCTGGGAGCTCTCAATGTGAGTTTTCCACGTGCTGGGGAAGCAGGCGGCTGTCCCGCCTTCCCAGAGCGCAGCAAACCCCACTCCCTCCCGTTTCTGGCCCGTCCCCAGCTGACCAACAAGATCGTGTTCGTGGTGAGCTTCGTGGGCAACCGAGGCACCTTCATCCGTGGCTACAAGGCCATGATCATGGACGTGGAATTCCTCTACCACGTCGGCTACATCGTGACCAGCGTCCTGGGGCTCTTCGTGCACGAGCTCTTCTACAGCATCCTGGTACAATAAACGCAGGTGGCTGGGGGGCACAGGCAGCCTGGCTGCTGCCTTGGGAGCTGGAAGGTTCCTGTGACACCTTCCAGGGGCTGATTGATAGCGGAGAGAACAATTCCCTGTGCTCTAATCTTTGCGTGGGCTGAGCCTTCTGCCTCCCGACAGTATCTATTGCTGTCTCCCTCCTGGTCCTGGGCTGTATCTCTCTCTCTAATCTGCTGCGTGCTTTATCTGGGTCAGCTGGGAGGCAACGTGAGCCGGTGAGGGCAGAGCCAGGGTAAATGTGGCCTATTCTTGGCTCTCCTGCTGTGCATAAGTCACTCCATTCTTCTCCGCTTCCCTTCAGTACGCTGGGAAACTTAAAGGCTTTGTGAGAAAAGTTAGTCAAGGTCTGCTGAGCGATCCAAGATCTCGGGATAAAAGGGGATATAGATAGGCCAGGCATTATCAAGAGAAGCACCCCGCAGCATTTCTTTGCTCCTGGGCCCTTTCAGCTGTTTGACTTGATCTACCGAGAGGAGACCTTGTTTAATGTCATCAAAAGCGTGACGCGGAACGGGCGCTCCATCCTGCTGACAGCCCTGCTGGCCCTCATCCTCGTCTACCTCTTCTCCATCGTGGGCTTCCTGTTCCTGAAGGATGACTTCATCCTCGAGGTGGACCGGCTGCCGGACAGCAAAGCCAAAGGTTGGGCAGTGCTCGGGGTCGTGGGACACTGTGGGACCCTCCACACACGTCTCAGGGTGTGCTGTGTGGGCTTTTAAACTGGTTTGGGGTCCCAGAAGGGACAGCTTTGTGCTCATGCTGCACACAGCAGGGTTTGGGGTCTGTGGTGGCAGAGAAGGGGCCCAGAGCTGCAAATGAAGGGTCAGCAGGGTCTCAACCCTGAGAAAAAAGCTTCAAAGCCTGGAAAAAAATAGGAGAATACGAGGCAACTTTTTTCCCAAGAAGGTTGGCATCTTCCTGGGAGCCTGTGGCAGTGGTGAGGCGCTGCTCTCACAGGGCTGGGGTCTCTTCCTTGCAGATGATCCCTTGGGGATGCAAAGGAACGTGGAGACCTTCATGGAGTCGTGCAGCAGTGACAAAATCAGCTGCTCTGCTGCACCCACTGCCTTGGAAGGTAAGAGAGCTCCGTGGAAATGCCAGCTCTGTGTGGCAGCGTGGATTTGCCAGCCAGCTCAGGAAAATCCCAGCTCTTCCGAGGTGGAAACTTAATCTCCTTCCTGGGATGTATTGGGAAAGAGGCCTGGCAATTTTGCACTGATCCTGGCATAAAAAATGTTGGGGTAGATTTATTTAATCAGAAAGGAGGTGGGAGCTCCAGGAGCGTTTGGCTGCTGGAGGAGGTGCTGGGATGTTGCTGGCTGGGACATCCACACCAGGCAGCTGCTGCTGTGTCACTGTCACTGCAGCTGGAACCATCCCCCTGCCGGGGTCTGGGGCCCTGTCTGTGCTCTGAGCCCTCACTCTGCTCTCCTCTCCCCCCAGCAGCCGAGCCGGAGCAGTGGGAACGTGCCTGTGACACGCTGCTCATGTGCATTGTCACCGTCCTCAACCACGGCCTGCGCAACGGCGGCGGCGTGGGGGACATCCTGAGGAAACCCTCCAAGGACGTGAGTGGGGACAGCACCTGGGACCTCTTTCTCCTGCTAAACCCTGCTGCATTCACTGCATCCCCCTCCCTGGGAGCTGGGACACGTCCAGCTCCATCCCTCACGTTCTCCTCCTCCCCTAATGCCTCAGCCGTGGTCTCACAGGGCTGGGGTGGCTGCAGCAGAGCTGTGCAAGGCACACAATTCTCCCTCCCATCCTTTACAGGAGTCCCTGTTCCCTGCTCGAGTTGTCTACGACCTCCTCTTCTTCTTCATTGTCATCATCATCGTCCTCAACCTCATCTTCGGGGTCATTATTGACACCTTTGCTGATCTGAGGAGCGAGAAACAGAAGAAGGAAGAGATCCTGAAGACCACCTGTTTCATCTGTGGTGAGCGCTGGGAGTACAGGAATTGCCCCAAAGCTCTTCCTGTCCTCCCAGGTTGGGGGAAGGAAAAGGATTTCAGCTGGACTCTGGATTTTATTTATCACTGCAAAGCTGGAATCTGTTCAGCGAGGGGTCACTGCACTGGGAGGGGTTTAAACAAACAAGGACACGACTGGAGGGAAATTCTCGGTGTTGTTCCTCACCCTGCTAATGGGGTGTTGAACTGAAACCACATTGTGGGGTTCTTGTCGCTGTGCATGTCACTGCTGAGACCTTCCCTTGGCCAGTGGGGAAAAAAAGCAGCATATCACTGAGGAAATACAATAGAGAAAATGGTCTGGAATCCTTTCAGTCAGCAGAAGGCATTTAAAAAAAAAAAAACCCCAGTAAATCTCTCTACTTTTTCCTTTAAAGATCCACCCAGGGAGCATTACTGAGCAGAGGCAGAGCCAGCAGGATTTGGGAAGGAATTGTTCCCTGTGAGGGTGGGCAGGCCCTGGCACAGGGTGCCCAGAGCAGCTGTGGCTGCCCCTGGATCCCTGGCAGTGTCCAAGGCCAGGCTGGACGGGGCTTGGAGCAGCCTGGGATGGTGGGAGGTGTCCCTGCCCATGGAACTGGATGGGCTTTCAGCTCCTCCCAACCCAAACCATTCCATGATTCTCTGATTCTATAACTTTAACTGGAAGTCTCCTGAACCCCCAGCTGGGTTGGTGCCCCCTGGTTTAGATGTTAATGTGCTAAATGCCAACTAATTATTAAAATTACACTTGAATGTCGCCTTTGGGAGGGGACGCCCTTGGCTGAATTTCCTTCCACGTGTTTGCTCCTCACTCGCCTCCTCCCCTCCCCATCTCCTCCCTGCCCTCCTCCACCCTTCCCTGCTTTTCCCAGGGCTGGAAAGGGACAAGTTTGACAACAAGACCGTGTCCTTTGAGGAGCACATCAAATACGAGCACAACATGTGGAACTACCTGTACTTCATCGTGCTGGTGCGGGTGAAGAACAAGACCGACTACACGGGCCCCGAGAGCTACGTGGCACAGATGATAAAGGTACAGGTGCCCTCGGGGCAGCTCCTTGGCTATCCCAAGCTGCCTGCCCCAGGAACAAGGGGCTGGCCAGGGAAAAACAGCTCTGGGAAGTCCTTTTGGAAAACATTGACTAATTGTGCATCCTGAGCTGTTTTTTTCCATGTGGTCTCTTTGAGGGTTTGTCCCGTGATTTGAAGGGTTGAACCAAGCTGGGAGTGGGGCTTCAAGGGGGTTTCAAGGCAACGGAGGGAAAGGAAAGCAAGGAAAGGAAAACTTCTGCACTTGAGCCCATGAGCCAACCTAGAAATGGACCATTCGTGGAAAAATGGCAGATTTTTGCAGAGAGAATTTCCTCAATCCCTAAGCACAGGGAGGCTGCCAGTTAAATCCTTCTTCCCTTCTCCTCTCTTACCCCTCACCCCAACTCCCCTTGTCCGTGGTCACCTTCCCAGAACAAGAACCTGGACTGGTTCCCCCGGATGCGAGCCATGTCTCTGGTCAGCAATGAAGGGGAAGGGGAGCAGAATGAGATCCGCAATCTGCAGGACAAGCTCAACACCACCATGAAGCTCGTGTCCCACCTCACCTCCCAGCTGAACGAGCTGAAGGAACAGGTATGGGAAACGGGGAATTCCCTGTAGGAACCCTCTGTCCTTCCCAAAATAGAAGGCAGGCAGCGACAGGCAGGGCCTGCCCAAGGCAGCACAGTGACAGTACAAGCAAAGGGCTCCTGCAGCTCTTTTTTGGGGGAACTGGGGCCACTTGGGACACGTGGCTTTGGGTAGTGCCTCATCAGCTCTGAGTTTGCTGGCAGAGGCTCAAAGCAGCGCAGTCAGACACTTGGGAAGCACATCCAAGAGCAGGAGGGCCTGGAATTGCCTCACCGTGTCCCTGTTGGAATTGCAGATGACGGAGCAGCGGAAGCGCAGGCAGAGGATGGGGTTTGTGGATGTCCAGAACACCATGAACCACTGAGGCACAGCTCCAGCCACCGAGGGACTGCACCTGTGTGTCAGCTGAGGAGGCTGCTCCTCCCTGGGCTCCAGGCATGGATTGTCACTGTCTGGGGACGATGGACCACACGGAAAGGGCTTCCCAGCCAGCATCTCCCTTAGAGCGCTTGTAAGCAACCCCAGGAGCAGGGACTGGCCGGATCCCTCCCCACACCTGCACCCAGGTGTTGTTCTAACGCCCTCGTAGGAAGATAAATCATACAGGACTTTCATTCCTCATTGCAATAACTCTTTATTTTGCAACTGTGGAGGGGTGTATCTTTATCTCCATGTGCTCCAGCCCCTCGGCTGTGGGGTGAGTAGCTGTAGGGCCACACTATTTAACTTATTCCGAGTGCCACTTGTCCCTGTGGATCTTTGCCAAGCAGCCCTCGTTATCTGCTGTGCCTGCTCCACGCTGCCCCCTCTCCATTTACAGAATTCTCTTCATCCCGTGGTGCAGTAAAGAGCAGCTGAACTCAAGGAGGTGGATTTAATTTAATTAACTCACCAGATGAGGAGCTGAGCCTGTCCTAGTGGGATCTAAAAGTCTTTTGCCTTCTGTGGACCAAGGATCTTTGGGCAGCAGTAGTGGGAGCCTGCAGGTTTACAGGAGTTCACTGTGAAGGGGTGTCCTGTGTTTTAGTTTCATCTCTGGTGTTGTGTTTTACCTTTTTTTTTTTTTTTAATTTTTATTTTTTAGTTGTTATTGTTGTTACTTAAGAACTGAAGTGTAAATTGCCTTAACTAAATTAAATACAGAATCATGTTATAATAAAAACTTCAACGCGGTAAAGAAAGCCCCCTTCCTGTGCCCTCTGCTGTGTGACGGGGCTGTTGGAACAGAAGCACAGAACAACCCCAGGAGCAGAACCCAAACCAGGGCTGTCACCAAAGGTGCTCCCAGCTCCAGGTGTTGCACACCCCGTGCCAAACGCTGCCATGAAGAGCCACCACGAGCACCAGCCTTGGTTCCCGGAGCTTTGGACCAGAGCCTGCCGCAGTTTCAGATTCTTTCACTGCTTGCCAGGAAATCACTGCTGAAACCCGTAAAAAGGAGCAGCTGTTGGTGCTGTGGAGCCCTGGCACAGCTCTGCTCCAGACACTCATCCTTCCCAAGCCAGCTCCAAGCCCAAGAACAGACACTGATGAAAGCAGTAAAGCTCTAAAAAGGAATAAAAAAGGCCATAACAGTGAAGTTGCAGAGCACTTGAAATGTGTTTATGGCCCCATCTAGCAGCGTGTCATTTAATCCTGCCTTCGCCCCTCAGCTCTGCACTAACCCACACCCATCCCTCTCCTCGGGCTGGGGGGAATCTGCATAGGGCTGGCTCCTCCAGCAGCAGCAGCTCTGCAGCAGCTGATCGAAATCTCAATTAAACTCGTGCAGTGCTCCACTGTCACCATGGCAAAGTCACCCTCGGTCCTCTCCATCTTCTCTGAAGAAAAATAAATGTGATGATTAAAGTTCTCCCTCCCTCCACTGTCCCGGTCCCTGGGCTAACACACAAACACAAGCACAGAGAGGTTTTTCACATCCTCTCTGTTCTCTTCACAAGAACATTTAAAGCTGCACCTCCTCCCTCTGGGAAGCTCCTGCTTGTTCCATTTTCTGAGATACAAAGGGCCAGGTCTGACACCACAACGTTCCCTTCCCTACACTGCTCCAGCATGGATATGTTAAGCTCTGCCCCAGATTTTCAGCAGAAAGAAAAGGAGGCACTAAACATGAAGAATGTACAGGGTAGGGCTGAACAAAAATGCTGTTGCTAAGAGGAATAAGTGGTTTTATTCATCATGGCAACACACAGAGCTGTAGGGATATGTACAGTGGAGAAGCTGAGAGCTGGGCCCTCACTTTGAGTCCTCCTCAGGTTTCTTGGCAGAGAACTTTTCCCGCAGTCTTTTCCACGTCCCTTTTTTCATGTCTTCCATCTGTTTCAGAATGTCTGCAAAAGGAGAAGGGAGACAGAGATGGGGCCAGAGGAAGACAAGCAGGGAAGTAGAGGAATTAAACCCTCTTAAAACAGCTCTGCCTTCCATCTAATTTCCTTTCCTGACTTTTCATCTTAATGAATTTTCATTCCAGGCCCGAGGCGAGGTTGGTTTCCCTTCCAATCAATGCAGGGAGTCTCTTATCACTAACAACTGATACCCAGTTTCCACGCACTGCAATCAAAGTTAGGAACTGGAGCAGAACAAAACTGCTCTGGCTCCCAGCTCTGCCCTTCATAAAGGATGTGCTGAGAGCATTTCTGCGTGGGGTACCCAGCCCCTTCCCAAGGTCTGACACAGAAGGAAGACAAAAGGAATTGGAAGATGGTGAAAGAGAAGCTGAGACCAGTGTTGGGATGACGTAGCAAACGTGTTCCTTCCACACAGATCCTGCTGTCTGACCCCAAAGAGCCTTTGCAAACCCTCTGCTGTTCCTGCCAGTGCAAAATCCAATTGATTCTTCACCCCAATACAGAGTTACTCCTCAGCTGAATTATTCCTGAGCTTACTCCTCATCCAGCACCTCACGGAACTGCAGGCAGAATTGGTGCCCTCCAGTCACAGGGACTGAGAAGGGATGCAGGGGGCACCCCAAAGACCAGAATGTCCCTCTCCTCCTGCCCTGCCCTCTCAGCCCAAGCCCAGCAGCAGTACCTGTGGCCAGGATTATGCTGCAATCCTCCACTGTCACCCCGGTGAAGGTGGTGTCTTTCAGGCGTGGGTACTTCCCAGGAGAGCAGGAAAAGGAGGGAGAGAGACAAAGAAGTCACTTGTAGTGCATGAAAAGGGTACAGATGTCACCAGATGGCACAGTCCGAGCTGGTTTTCAGCTGGAACTCTGTTCATCCACACCAAAAACCAGGTCTGCCCTGTTCACACAGCAGAGCCCTGGGTGACCGCCGGCACTGCTGCATCCACCCCTCAGCTGTCCCTCAGGCATTCCCAGGAACGCTGCCATTCCCAGGAACCCTGCAGCAGGTGGTGGCTCCCCCCCAAAGAGAGGGACAGTGGCAGTGGCACAGCTCTCACCTTGTTTTTGTAGAAGTTGGTGTGGATCCTGACTAAGCTCTCGTACATTTGGTCACAGGCCTCAGGGTCAGCGATCTGCAGGGGACAAAAGTGTCACACAAGTCTGGTTTTACACCTCCACAGCAAAAATCCCTCCTCATTCCAAGGGACGATGGCCATGAAGGAGCAGATCAGAATTCCCGGTGCACTGCTGGATGCTGGGTTCCTGCTGTCCTGCTCCAGGTCTTTCCCCTCCATCTCCCACCAGCTTGGCCTGCAGGAATAACACCACCTGGGATTTCCAGGATGGATTTTAAACTCTGCATCAGCAAGATCTGACAGTGAATACACAGGGACAGAGAACATTTCTGGCTGGTGCTGTGAAATCTGTGGCCCTTCCTGCTCCGAGGCCACTTCTGTCACCTGCCTCATTGCAGGGAATCTCACAGGACAAGGTGCCAGGTTAGAAACCCCCTGCAGGGGGCTAAAACCAGCCTGTAATTGATTAGGGAAATCAGCACAAATGACAGCGAACAGCTTGGAGGGTAACTGGATTTCTATTTCAGCTGGAAGATCCGGCTCATCCCCAACCTGTGCCAGGTGTCTCTGCCTGGCACAGCCCCTGCTCAGCTGCTTTTCCAGTCCACAGTGTTTTTCCTGGGTTTTTTTGTGGTACAATGAGCCCAACTTGACCAGAACTCAGTGTTGCTGCTCCATGAATGGTTAAAACAGGTCAAGAGTAAGAATAACATCAACAGGAAGGTGTCAGGATGAAGAGTAAGGAAAAGCTCTCCTCATTCAGCAGGGCTGAAGGAGAGAGAGCACAGGGAGAGCCACTGCCAGGTGTGCACAAATCCCACTGCACGTGATCCTCACCTGTGTCCTGCAGCCCCATCCCAAACACCCCCTGCCATGGCTCCAGCAGATCCAGCCGTTCAAAGGGTGGCAAAAACAGCATCCCACCCCTGGAAATCCAGCAAATCTCATTCCATTAGATTGCTAAAGAGGCCCTGTGGCTCTCGTCCCCCTCTCAGAAGCTCCTCCTGCCAGCACATTCAGCCTCTCCATGCACAAATTGCCACCAGTGCTGCAGGCATCAATTCAGATTTCCAGGATCAGTGGCAGCTTTGGGATTTTGGAGCCAACTGGTGCAACTTATTAAGCTGTCCTGAGCATATGGAAAAGCAATAAACCCTTCCCAAAATGTCTGCTGCAGACTATTCTGGTCACCAGTACAGGATTAGGAGCCTGTAATGGCCCCTTGAGGTCGAAAACGCATCTCTGGAACAATGTTTTTATGCTAAGAAAGGGCACATTTGCATTCTGCAGCAACACCTCCGCGCCTGGGAAGGTCTGCAGCCAAGTCAGGCATCCGATTCCCTAATTTATTTCAGCAGCAAAGCCTAAACTCCAACAGAATTACAGCTGGAGGCGGAATTCAATTGTACAACCGCTGCATTCCATCAGTGTCAGGCAGTGCTGCAGCATCCCATCATCCCATCCTCGGGGTAAGGAGATCACAGGAATTAACTGGATTCCAGCACGGCTGACAAATTCCCAAAGCTCCGTACCCCACTCCCATAACCACGGGGATGGGGTTCTCCAAAGTACGTGGTGTAAAGGGTGCAAGAACTGGGTACAAACCAGCTGTCCTGAGGAAAAAACAGCTGTTCTGGGTACAAACCAGGTGTGCTGAGTATAAACCCATTGTCCTGGGCATAAACCCCATTGTCCTGGGCACCAACCAGGTGTCCTGGGCACAAAACCCGGTGTCCTGGGCACAAATAGTTTATCCTGGGTACAACCCTGCTGTCCTGGGCACAATCCATTTATCCTGGCCACAAACCATTTATCCCGGGCACAAACCTGTTGTCGCGGGTACATACCCGTGTCAAGGGCACAAACCCTGTGTCCTGGGCACCAACCACCGACCTGAGCACAACCTGCAGTTTGCCCCGTGGAGGCACAAGCCCGTGGCCGGCATTCCAAAGGCTTCCCGGGATGTGAGTTCCAAAGGCTGCCGAGCGCTCGCACTCCTGCCCTGCCCGGGAGGAGCCGCGAGGAGCAGGACTCCATCACCCCTGGGGTTCCCGTTCCCTCCCAGCTCAGGATACCCACGAAGCCCCAGGGAGCCCCGAGCACAACCTCCTCCCGGCGTGCAGCCCAGCGAGCCCCGAGGCAGAGCCGCGTGTGAGCCCCAAACCCCGCGCTCCGTCCCCGGCCCCTCAGAGCCCCCTCAGAGCCACCGCCGCGCCGCTCCCCGCGCCCTCCCAGGCCGGCGCCGCGGGGGTGCCGCCCTGCCAGCCGCCCTCCCGCCCCTCACCGGCGTGTTCTCGCCCTCGCGGAAGGCCTGCGCCACCCGCTGCCGCAGGACTGCGCCCAGGTCCCGCTGCCGCTTCGTCTCCTCCACCGGCCACTCCTCGCAGAGCCGCAGGAAGCGCCGGTAGCGGCTGGCGGCCATGGCGCCGGGTCACGTGCGCCGCTCACGTGGCGCCGCCGCCGGGTCACGTGGGGGCGCGGGAGGGCGGGAATGCCTGAGGGGGCAAAGTCCTGGCGGGAGCGGCGGCTCCCAGCCTGTGCCCGATCCCCGCCGTGATGGCAGCTCAGAGCGCTGAGAGCCACGTCCAGGCGATCCTTGGACACCTCCAGGGATGGGGACTCCAACACCACCCTGGGCAGCCCCTTCCAAAGCCTGACCGCCCTTTCCGTGAGGAAATTCCAACCTGAACCTCCCCTGGCCGTTCAGGCCTGAACAGCCTGAGGCCGTTCCCTCTCCTCCTGTTCCCTGGGAGCAGAGCCTGATCTCCCCTTGGCTGCCCCCTCATGTCAGGGAGTTGTGCAGAGCCACAAGGTCCCCCCTGAGCCTCCTTTTCTCCAGGCTGAGCCCCTTTCCCAGCTCCCTCAGCTGCTCCTGGTGCTCCAGACCCCTTCCCAGTTCCCTCAGCTGCTCCTCACAGGATTTGCAATGGTTTGAATTGAGGGGACCTTAAATCCCATCTCATTCCACCCTCTGCCATGGGCAGGGACACCTCCCACTATCCCAGGTTGCTCCAAGCCCTGTCCAACCTGGCCTTGGACGCTTCCAGGGATGGGGCAGCCACAGCCACACTGTGCAGGTGTATGAGGGGTAAAAAAGGAGGGCACGGTGGGCTTTTTATAATTATTCAGCCAACAAGTTGTTGTTTTCTGTGCAGCAATGAAGAGTGAGGGGCTGCCCAGCAATGGGGCTCTGGCTGTGGTGTCACACCCGGACCCTTCTCATCCATCCCTTATCCCACCCGTGTCCTGCTGTGCACCCACCGAGAGGTTCCGCAGGATGCTCAGATGGCTCTGTACAAACTCATCCACAAAGCCACAAAGTCTTATCACAGACTTCTCATGTGAGCCAGGACAATCCGTGGCTCAATCCCTACTGAAATTGGGTGTTTGTGGCTTTTTTTTTTTACGGTTTGTGGTCAAGCAATAATGCAACGCTGTGAACAAGAGTCTTCCCAGGTGGACTCTGGGCCAAGCAAAATATACAACTGGGCCAGATGTCTTAAATTTTCCAGCTATAAATTGCAGCAGCTCCCCAGCTTTCCGCTGTAAATCCAAGTGAAGAGTCTCCCTTGGGATCTGGTGTTCAAACCTGTGGAAATAACGACTCTCTTAAAAAATTACAGGCTTAAACGAAGGATAATGTACCTCTAGGATGCTGCAGGAGGGAAAAAGAAATGGACAACGGTGGGAGTTACTTCCACGATTTTATTTCTATCCCCACTCCCCGGTAGTGGAGTTCTGTAGCTCTATTCCTTGTGCAAGGAGTTCTCCTTCAGGTTTCCCACACCATGCAGGAAGGAATTGTATTTGTTCCACCACCATAATAATAAAATCTGTCCACAAAAGCTGTAAACATTATTTTTAGAGTCTTTTGTGACTGTCTCCTTCAAACACACACATGGGGACACACACACAGTATTTGTATCAAAGAATTTCTGGGTGACCTTTGATGTCCAGTCCCTGACTCAATCTCACACTTTTTTTCTTTTTTTCTCTTTTTTTTTAAGCAAAAAATCCCTTGATGTGAGTGTTTTTTGTGACTGATAGCTGACAGAGCCATCGCATTCCCGTACTTCCAGCCCCAGCGGAGCCTCTTTCCTAGAAAATCCGTGGAAAATTCCCTGTTTACAACCCCCACAGGGATTAAAGCTTGGCGAGGTGCAGCTCTTGGTCTGAGTGTCTGAACACGTGCACAGAGAATCCCGACCAGGGGCACTGGGAATGTCGGAGGGTGTTTTTCCCTCCCATCTGAGCAGGAGCAGAAAGGGAAGCTCCATCCGTTTGTTCCTGCCCCAAACCCCCTCCTCCCACTCGGCTGCGGGGCGAGCAGGTCCTGGTTTATCATTAAGACTCTTCCCAAGTAATGCTTTCTTTGGCTCACAAATAAATCAAGGACAGCGGTAAAACCAGAAAGGAAAATAAATCTTCTGATGGATGGCAGAGAGAACAGATTCTTCCAGCTCTCTGCTTTCCACGCTTCAGTTCAGTGACGGCACACGGAGAGTTCTCAGCACTTCCCGAGTTATCCGTGCTCGTTCCATGCCACATCCAGCAGCCGGAGGGTCCTACACAGCCGACCCCAGGCGGGATTTTCAGGGCTATCAGTCACTAGGAAATCCAGGCCGTTTCACAGAAATTCTCATTTCCCTTCTGACAGGTTCTGAAGGATTTTGATGAGGTTCTCCAGGCCAAAAATGTAGCCCTGGTCCGGCCCGTCGTGCAGGGTGGGGTTGGGATTGCTCTTGGAGCCTTTGAAGGTGGTGTGGGCAAAGTCTATCATCCTCACATCCACCCTGGAGGGGTTCGTGCCGTGAGTTTTTGGGAAGGGGAGGTGATGATCCGCGCTCTCCTTGTGCTCCTGTCCGTCGTAAATGATGAGGAGGGAGCTGGAGTAGAACCTGTAGGAGCTTTGCTTCCTGATCACCGAGAGCAGGGCCTTGAGGCGCACGATGATGGGCTCCAGCAGGTCCGTCCGCAGCTGGTTCCCGTTGCACAGGAACTGCCGCAGGGTCTGCCGGAATCCCTCCGGGGAGAGCTTCCTCCCGTAGTATTTGTCTTTGCACAGGAAATGGCCGGTGTCTGCTTGGTAAACCTGGGAGGGAGAGAGGAATAATCCATGAAATATCCTGAGTTTCAAGGGATTCACTAATACCACTGGAGTCCAACTCTGCTCATGGGAAGATGCCAGAGATCAGAAAGGGACACGGGTTTGGATTTTTTGTATTTTGTTTTATATGTGCCTACACTCATTACTCTCATAGTTATCCTTCAGCCAGGGTTTTGAAACCTGTTTGAGAATAGTGAGTGAGGGAAATGCATGGTTTGGGTTTCCAGGAGGAAGGGTGGGGATTTCCAGGAGGAGAGATTTAGCCCAAAGTGAACCCCTGGCTCTCACAGCTCCAAGATGGGGCAGCTCAGTGAAAGCACAAGTGGGGCAATGTGGTGCGTTTTGGGGTTTCTTTGGGCAGCAGCCAAGAGCTGAGCAGGAATGTGTGTGTCAAAGCAGCTTCTCAGCTGGGGTAAATGGTTCCAGCTGCTCACACTGGTGGCAGTGGCACAGAGAAAGGGTCACCCTAAATGTGCCATATTTGACACCCTCTCTGAGAGGACACAGAGCCGAGTGGCCACTTCTTACAGCCCGTGTTTGGGGAGAAAAGAGAATAAAACCGCTTCAGTTCACACCAGCCAAGAACCCCTGGAGATTCCAGCTTGGTTCCAAGCCGTGCGTGGGACACGCCAAGGGGATGGAGGCTTTACCTGCATCCCGCAGATGCGCACGCCCAGCGATGCCGAGGTGCTCTGCTCGCACTTCTTGATGTGCCGGGCTTTCTTCTCCTCCGAGGCGTCATCTCCGTGCTGCCGAGTCCCCATCTTCAGGTCCAGGATGCAGGGATAGCTGTACTTGGACACGACGTTTTCCAGCAGGAGAAACTCTGAGCACGAGTTAAGGGAAACCCGATACTTTTAAATTCTAATTGAAAGAGGCCTTAAATCAAAGCAACTGCTGACGCTCTCCATAACAGCTCACAACTGTAATGAGACTTTCTGAGCCAATTTCTCCGATGTGTCATTGCTATGGGCCTCTCGCTGCCAATTCCAGTTAATTTACTGTACTACAGCCCTACCAATTAAAGCCCCAACAGCTCCATTCTCCGGTGACACCGTAGCCCTGGGCTGTCACTCCGACACCTTCCCTCGGTGCCGAGCTCGCTCCGGTGGGTGGGGGAAGTTGTTAAACTCTATTACTCACATGACTGGTGGGTAATGAAGTGTAATAGGGAAATAAAAGGCGAGGCAGCTGCTAATTCCTGTATAGTTGTGTTTTTAAATGTATGCCAAGGGGATCCCTGACTTCTACTGAGAACTCTTTATGGGAAATGGGTTTTTTTTTCTTTTTCTTATTTTTTTTTTAAGAGTGGCAGAAGATAACAGAGAACATTCCTTATTTTCCCAGAGTCTGTGCAGAGGAGGGGATGCATCCCCCTGCAATAAACCCTACATCGATTTCCAGCTGTTACTTGTAGCCAGGACTGTGCTGGAGGGGAGAGAGGAGAAAGGATACGCTGAAGTTTGTTCTCGTTATGCTTGGAGGACATGCGGTTCAGGTGCTGCCGGTGACAGTGCAGTCCCCAGGGGTTGTAGCTCTTCCTTTCTGGCTGCTTTCCATTTGCATCTTCCAAAAGGGAATCTGTGTGGTACTGAAGGTCTGTCCTCAAAAGCTTCTTCCCAGGGCAGCTAGACAAAGCACACAAAGGGACACGTCGGGTTTATGAGCTCCAGAGGAGAATATTCCCTTCCCTCATTTTTTTTTTTTCTTCTGTAGAGCCTGGAACTTGATAAGGTGGATTTTCAGGGACTCTCAAAAGGAAACATATTGATCATGGCCAACCTGCAGAGATCCTTTGTTACTCCATAACAGTAATTTCCAGGAAGCCAGCTATTGCTGCCTGCCAATACTTTTTTTCATTATAATTCAAAGTGTGCTGGCTCCCATGAAAAGCCATTCACAGCCCCAGCAGCCAGGGATCTCTATTTATCCACCTAATGGGCACAGCACAGGCAAATGGTCCAACAATGGGAATGATTCCCAATTTGGAGGGGCTGGCTCCAAGGAAAGGAGGAAGGGAAAGAGCGATGAGGAGATCTGTTCTTCTTGGGGGGTCATTCCTTGGTCTCTCTCATCCAAACTCCACCACTCCCATCGCTCCAAAGGCAGCGGCTCCATGGCAGGGATATTCCACCTTCAGTCCCAGCTGGCCCAGGGCTGCTCTGAACCAGTTTGGGATGAAGGATGGTGTCCTGCAGACAACCTCAGTGAGACAGAGGCGCTGGGAGCACTGGGTGCCTTACTGGGAGAGTAAGGATGGGACGGGATGGGGTGGGATGGGATGGGATGGGATGGGATGGGATGGGATGGGATGGGATGGGATGGGATGGGACTGAAGCCCCTCTGTTGCCAGCAGAGGGACATCCCATGCTCAGTGACTGTTCTCCCGGGGCCTCTCCTCTCCTGGAGCATGCTGTGCTCCAAGGAATGGGGTTTAGAGCAGAATTTGAGGCAGATATTTGAGCAACAACATCCCAGATCCACCCCACTCCGTCCCCACGCCAGGGAAGAGCAGAACCACACACACAGGGCTTGGCTCTGCTGTTCTTCACCTCAGCTGGGCACTGCTTTTGCCCTAAACCCAGACTTGGGCCACCAAACCCCTCCCAAATCCACCCCAAACCCCACCCCAGCCCAGTGGCAGATGCCAGCCAGGAGTTTTGCAGGGAGTGACAGACCCTCACCTGTCTTTGAAGGTCTTGGTGACCTGGGTGTGGCTCCACTTGACGAGCCCGTGCTCGCTGCTGGCACTGGCCGTCCACTTGCGTTTGTGCCATAAGGTGACCGCAGGGTCACTGCCGGCGCTGTCCAGGCGGCCACAGCTGTCCGGCTGCCCCACGCCGGGGCTGGCGATCAGGGTCAGGTTGCCAAGGCTGTCCTTTTTGAGGTGCACGGACACGACGCCTGGACAGAGGGGAAAATAAACGAGCCAGAGATGAGCCCGTGGCATAGCACAGAGGCCTGGCCACCACCTCACGTTTTGGTGGCCTTTTACTGATCCCACCCTGATTTCAAGCCAAATAAACACAAATTTAGTCTGAGACTCTGGAAAATACTCTCAGGATTTTCAAGTGTTCCCCCTCTCGAGGCTCAGTTTGAAACCTGCCTCCTCTTAACCCCACATTCCTTTGTCCTCCACCCCTCTGGGCTCTGCTGTGCCCCGGGTGACCCAGAAAAGCCCCCTGCTCCAGATCAAGAGCTCCCAGCTTATTTATCACAAGGGATTTAAGTGCTTTTTAAAGACAGCACAAGGCTGGAAACACTTTTCATTGGCAGGAAGCAAAGGGAGGGTTGGGGACAAGGCATTTTCCAAGGACACCCAGCGTGCCAAGTGCTTCCTTTAATTGGAGAGCCCCAGGAGCAGGGCAGGGATGTGGCCATGGGCTGGCAGTGCTGCCCACACATTGTCGTGGTCGTGTCCTTCCCCCAGCGCCCAGATATCCCACGGGGGGCCGGCTTGTCACACATCCGGTGTTTGTGCCCGACAGGGACCAGGACTGTGACCGGAGGTTATTTTTTCCCACCCCGAGTGCTTAAAACACCATTCTGCATTTGAACATCGCAATTTTCCCTGACTCCGACAGGAATCACAGGGCTCAAATGCCAGCCAGTCCACCACGCATTTAGCCCAATGCGAGCCCATCCCTGCCACGCGGCCGGCTGTCTGTGCGTCTCAAGTGACAGCGCAGGAATGGCCACGGATCGCTCTGCAGCCGGCTCTGACCTTTCTGGGGAAGGCTGATAACGCCACTCGGCTGCCGCAGCTCCCGCAGGGCCGCCTGAGCCTCCCCACGCTCCGGGGGCGTTGGTAGAGCACGGCCCTTTAGGGCTCGGGGGGCTGCAGCCCCCAAAGAGGACAAGGACCAGGGGCAGGGCTGGGGACCAGCACAAGCAGCACTGGAAAGAGCCCAGCTGGGCACACGGGGAGCTGGGCTGGATCCAGCTGTGCCCAGGGGGGCTGCTGGGCATGTGGGGAGCTGGGCTGGATCCGGCTGTGCCCAGGGGGGCTGCTGGGCATGTGGGGAGCTGGGCTGGATCCGGCTGTGCCCAGGGGGGCTGCTGAGCATGTGGGGAGCTGGGCTGGATCCAGCTGTGCCCAGGGGGCTGCTGGGCATGTGGGGAGCTGGGCTGGATCCGGCTGTGCCCAGGGCATCCTCACCGGCTCTGCTGGGCACGTGGGGAGATGATCTCAGCAGCTCAACAAACAGTTCTGCTCTCCCAAGCCAAGGTGCCAAAGCAAATAAATGTGCAAAGCCCCTTCTCTCCATTTCAAGTGCGATTACAGTGAGCAAACACCGATACAAGGCTTTGCCTCCTGTGCCAGCCGGGTTCTGCTGGCTCGGAGGGGTTTCCCCACCTGAATTGTCCCTGCAGCCACCCCTGCTGCACTGGGGTGCCCATCCCCCCCCCCCGGGTCCTGCACCCCAAACCCCTGGGTTTGGATGCTTTGCCCTCCCTTTGCTCACCACAGCCATTCCTGGTCCCTTTGCCGTACAATCAGCATTGTTGTGGGCGGGCTGGGCTAAACGGGTTGACTTTGCACAGAAATGGGGGGAAATCTACCCAGGCTGCTCTGCCAAGGGAGCTGAGGGGCTGCAAACCTTCATGAGGGGCAAGGAATATTTTTAGCCCTCCCAGCCCTCTGTGGCGAGCTCAGGGAGTTCCATCTTCCTCAGGCTCCAGCTTTACCTCTTCCCTGAGTCCCATTCTTAAAAAATCCGTATTTCTGAGAGCTAACAAATCTCCTCTCAGCCTGGATGCCTACTTCAGATTTTCAGAGGATGTAGGCAGGGAGAAAGAAAAAAAAAAAGCCAGCGTGTCTTTTGCCTAAATCAAAGCCTTTTTCATTTTAAAAAGTCACTGGGAGGCGACTAGAGCCCTCGATTCCAAACACCATAACCTTAAAAATCGTCCCAGTTCCTGGCTGCAGTCAGCAGGGCTGTGCTCATTTGCATAGTGCTGACGGGCTGGCCCCAAAAAACTTATATATAGCGTGCAAGTAAGAGTTGTTAAATATCAGCCATTAACATGAAAATTAATGGGGAGATTTTCAAAGGCAAGAACCGAGCGTTAAATTGGAAGGGAATGTGATCCTCTCCCCCCTCCCAGCTGGAAACTCAGTCTTCAAAAAACCTACAGCTCAGCCTGAAAAGTGCTTTTTTGTTTCCCGGGGTGGTTCCACGGGGGTTTGCACTTGTCCTGCCATGACTTGTGTGTGGCAGACACCCCCCAGAGCTCCTCCTTTGCTGCAGCGGGCAGACGTCTCTCAAAAGCCTTTGGGTGCCTGTCTGTGCTGGCCTTTGGTGTCACTGACACCCCAATCCCCCTCCAGCCGGCACCAGCAAGGAGCCAGAGGGTATTTCTGGATGCTGTCACCATGCTGGTGGCATCCCAGAGCCTCTCAGGAGGTTTCACTCTGTAACTCTGCCCTCGTGGGTTTATTTTTGTATTTACAAGCACATTCATTTACTGCCGAGGGCGATGGGAACCTGAGCAGAACTGGGCTGGAAAATAAGCCCAGCATCCCCCTGCGAGCTCAGCTGGGGCAGGCAGGGCCTTCAGAGGGGATAAAAGTCGGTCCCAAGGTCACCAAACTGCCTGATATGGGTGAGGTGAGCAGGAAAAGCCACGGGCTCGGGGTGAGGCTTGAATGGTATTTGATCGCCATTGTAGCAAATGTCACCATCACACAGAATGTCCCCACGGCACAGAATGTCACTGTTACATAATGGTCCCAGGGCTCTTCCCACAGCCCAAGAATAGAGATGAGGTACATGGATATGTGTGAATGGGGGATGGAGCCTCCAGGATCATCCCCCTGGATGGTCATCCCTCTCATCATCCCCATGGGAAAGCGTTCCACCTCTTTCACTGCCTGGCAGCAGGGCTGGGACAGCCAGGAGAGGAAAAAACCCGTGAGCCCAATGCCAGAGTGGAGGAGAATTGCTTTTTAATTACCCCTCATCATAGAGCTCTCTGGGATTTGAAACAGGAGAGAGAAAGACAAAAAGGTTTGAGCAACCTGGACTGGTTAAACTGGGACTGTCCAACAGCTTTATTGGCGAGGGCCCAGTGCTGCAGCACCAAACCCCGGCCCCTGCCAGAGGAAACTGCTCAGAGGAAACTTTTCTCCCTTAAGCATCAGTTTAATATTGTCCCATAAATCTGCGGAGGCTCCTGGCTTTCTGGGGAAGGGAGAGATTGGGCTGGAAGCGCATTGGAGCCGTGGCTGACTGAGCTCTTTTCTGTAGCGCCGAAGGACCAAGAGATATTTTAAGTTTTTACGTGACAACCGAGCTTCTCGCCTCCCCCAAAAGCCAGGGTCAAGAGCTTTACGAGCAGCACAAGTCTGGCAGTAAAAGCAGAAAATACTGAGGGAATAAGAAAGAGAAGGGAGGGAGGGAGGATGTCTTAAAAAAATACTGGTGCTGCTCTCCCAGTGCTGCTTTCCAGAGGCTGGGCTGAGAAATCCAGCTGGGAATGGGGTCAGGGATGGGGCAGCAAGCGGAGGGACAGGCAGGAGAATCCTCTGTGCCTGGAAAAGTCTCACCTGCAGCAGCTGGGGATGCTTTTTAGGAAGGTGAGTGCTCTGCAGCTCCCCTTACCTTTGTACTGCGGCGTGAACTGTCTCATGGCCAGGGGCAGGGACTCGTAGAAGCTCAGCTCCTGCGACACCAGGGGCTTGCAGATGGTGTGCTCGTCATAGGTCAGCATGCTCGTGTGGCCGCCCACCTGGTGCACGAAGGGCTGCAGGAGCACGGCAGCCCTGCCCTCGCCAGGGCCCAGGGGGCTCTGCCCCACCATGGTGTCGGGCACAGCCCGAGCCCCTTCGGCAGCAGCACACGGAGGTGGGAAACACAGGCTGGGGTGGGCAGTGCTGGGCCAGTTCTCACTCACGCCGGGACGCTTTTCACCCACTCTGGTATTTCCCCCACGCTGGGTTTTCCCCCACGCTGGACTTTCACCGATGAAATCTGCGAAAAAAAGAGGAAATTAAGGAATTAGAGGAGAAGGGTCACCCAGCAGCGGGGTGGGGATGAGATCTGTCAGTGCCCAGGGGCTGACACACAGAGTCCAGGAAAGCCCCAATTTCAATGTGTTGAGGACAAGACACAGCGATCGAGGAGAGCTGTGAATTAAAGTAGTGGCCTTGTCAAGGCAGAGGATCAGGGATTCCTTGTAGGTTATTGACACCCTGCACTGATGCTGTGAAACAGCCCCGGTTTGTCCCACAGACCGTGGCAGGATGGTCCCAGGCCTTCCCTTGGCCATTCCCTGCACAGGAGCGTTGTTACAAAGCCCCTGCAAGTCCCCAGGCCCTCCCTTGCCCTACAGCACTGCGGGTGGGGTGAGCAACAATTCCTGCACCTCCCACAGAAACCTCAGTCCGGGCCATTCCCTGGGATTTAACACCGGAGCAGCAGCGGGAGCGTTTCCTCCCAGGCTGACACACACACACACACACACAGGGGGGGAGATGTGGATGTGTCACACCAGCACCCTCAGGGTTCACACCCAGCTCTCCACCCTGCCCTGCACCCAGCAAGAGATCCATGCCTGATTCCAGAAATTCCTCCTTGATTCTGACGGCAACGAGTCTCAGCTCTGAGGCAGCGGCGTAGGAAAATCACGGAGCACGTCCGTGGTACATCCTCAGCAGCAGCACCCACCAACACCTGCTCTTGCCCATGGATGGCTCTTGGACACCAGGAATTGAATCCCACAGGCACCCAGGAAGACAAAAAGGAGCCGATGTTGGTGCTGGAGCAGCCTGGCTGCACACCAGAGGTGGACACTCCACATCCCAAACTCACAGGGACGGGAAAAAAGGATTAAAAACATCATTCGAAGATGGGTCCATGTGAGCACAGGCCCTTTCTCCTGATTGCCCCACCTTCAGCACAACCTGGGGAGCTTTTCACCCCGTTTTTGCCAGCAGAACCCCAGTGCAGGGGACAAGAACGCCTTTGGAAGCTCCAGTTCTGCCAGGAAAGCCTCCAGGATGCGCTGCCGGGTGAGCAGCTCCACCCCTGCCAGCCCCACGGGACAGATGTGACCAGGGCAGTGCCGTCACCCCTCCTTGAGCAGGAGCCAGGGAACAGCAGAGGGGTGGTGGCACCTCCTGGAGGCACCTGGAGCTTCCCGTGGTGGGCACGGGCTCTGCGGGAAGGGCAGCTCGGGCTTTCCCTGGAGCCAGCACTGAGCTGGGAGCTGGATCCGCTGGCACACAGCACGTTCCCCGTCCTGCGGTGAGGAGCCAGAGCTCGGGAGGTGGACTCGGTGATCCTTCTGGGTCCCTTCCACCTCTGTGATGCTTAAATCTCCCGTGCCCCTCCTGCTGGGATGAACCCCCAAGGAAAAAGCACCTGGCGCAGGTGCCCGCTTTGTTTCCCACCTGGAGCAGTGGGATGGAGTGGGCTGAAGGCAGGGAGGAACCACTCCCACCTCCGAACGCACCAGCAGCTCCTTTATCTCCCCCAGGATGGGGTTTTTCTCCTCCTGTTATTCCTCTTTGGGGAGGAATTCCTGCTCTACAATTACCTTCCCCGGAGGAACAAAGCCAGGCCCCCGAGCCGAGCGCTTTCCAGCCGGGAAGAAAGCGGCTCCTCCGAGCCTTCCCGGGCGGTAATAAAAGCATTCAGCATTTTGTTAAGTTGTGGCAATTTTTAAAGAGGATTTTCTGCCTCAGGAGCCGCGGGTTTGTTGTGGTTTGTTTTGTGCCGCTTCCCCCCCCTTCCTCCCATCCTCAAAAAAACGGAGAAAAGCCAAAAGCAAGCGGATTTGTCATAACACCTCTTTGGAGCAGGGAACAACACGACTTAAATCCTTTCTTGCTTCTGAGACAGTCCAAGGCTGAGCCTCAGCTGACACAACCCCCTGACAGCTCTGGCAGCCTTGGCATTGCGAAGGGACTTGGGGAAAAAAAACATCCACAATTTGATAAAGCTCCGAATGTTTCCTCCCAAGCCAAACTCGGCGCAGGATTTGCGGTAGGAGAAGGAGGTTCTTTTCTGGGAGTTTCTGCTGGGAAGCAGCTCATCCATTCGGAGCAGATAAATGTTCCTGCAAACACTGAGCTCCCCTGAAACAAGACACTCGAAATAAATCACTTCCACTGGCTCAAGGTATCGCAAATGCCAGGAGATATTTACGTCACTAAAAATACACGGAATTACAGATAAATCCGGACCCTCCAAGCAAAACCAGAATCCGTCAGTGTTTTTTCCCCCAGCTAAAGGAAAAGCAGCTCAGGTGCTGCAGGTGGAGGTGAGCCAGGAAATATCGGGGGAGGAGAATGTGGAGGATATTTCTCAGCATGGAAGAGAAACATTCTGTTCTCCAGGAAAGGGATGGGGCTTTGGAGAAACCACAGAAGGTGTCCCTGCTCCTGGTAGGGCTGCAGCTGGATGAGCTGTGCCCCAGTGTTGGGGACAGCGCTGCTCCCCTGGCACTGTCACCTCCCACCCTGCTCCCAGGCAGGGCCAAATGTCAGAGGAGCCTCATCTGAACGGGTTCTTTATTCCCAACGCCAAACCGAGCCAAAAGGAGCCAGGCAGATTAAATTCTCTAATCTTTGAGTAGCACCTACTCCATCCCATCCCATCCCATCCCATCCCATCCCATCCCAAACAGGACTCGTGTGGCCCCAAGGGAAGTGCACAGCCAGGCTGAGCTGGCTCCTTGTGGCAGAAACACCTGGGAACATTAAAATGCAAAACCCCTCTAGAAACAAGATCCCCGTGCACAGGCCCTGCTCTCAGTGTCACACCTCATGGCCACCGCCCTGCTCCCGGAGCATCCCAGAGCTCCAAAGTTGGGTTCCAAACACTGCAGGGGCTGCAGATTATTTTCTTTTCTCCATTAAAAGGCAAGGAAAGAACATGGCTGAGATGTGTGTGCACACAGATCACCTGGAGCCCAAACCAGCCCTGAATGGAGCCCCAGAGCTGGCACTCAGGGCCACCAAGGACCCAGTGCCACCATGGGCCCGGTGCCACCACACCCTGCAGAAAAGGGCACAGGTTGCCTCACCCCCCTGCCCAGTTCCTGTCTTCCACAGCACCTCCCTGCCCTCCACCTCCCATCCAAACTCTTTCCAGCCGTTCCATGAGCGCCATGGAGAACCGAGAGCCACCAGCTCCTCCAGGGTCGCTCCAAAGGTTCCCACCAGCCCCAAGTGCTGGCTGTCCCTGCTGCTCCCGTCCCTTCCCGCCAGCCAGAGCCTTCCTGACAGCATCCCACCCGCCTCCACAGCCGTGTCCATCCTGCCCCGTCCATCCTGCCCCGGAATCCGGCCGGGATCTCACCTGTGGGTGCCGGTGTCCGCTGGGGGCTGCGGCTGAGCCTCGGGGCGCTGCCTGTGCCGAGTTTCTCGCTGCTTCTCGCTGCGGCTCCAGAGGGAGGAATGAGGGAACACTTGGGCATGGCCCGACTGCGACGGCGCTGGCAGGAGCCCGGAATGTCCAGCTGACATTCCAGCGGGGCTGTGCCAGGGAGAAACACCCAGGGTGGGACAGGGAAACGGCCGCGTGCGAGGGCTCGGAACAGAGCGAGAGGAGCCGGCCGTGTGCTCCGGCTGTCTTGGGCAATCGGCTCTCCAGGAAAACAACTGAGGATTTGTTTGTCCATCTGTTTTCCTCGAACTCCCCCTCAGCTCGGCCCCCAGCGGGTTTGTCACCTCCCTGCAGAGTGGGCTGACACTGGGAGAGGCATGGAGCTTCCCAGAGCTCCCAAACCACCGGGAAAAACACCCCAGGGAGATGCAGGAGGAGAGGCACAGGGAGCTGAGAGGAGCTGGGGGACACCAAACGCCCCTTTGTGGCAAAGAAAAGGTGGGAGCAAAGCAGGGCAAGGCCGGGGTTTGCCCGGAGCCGGGCAGGAGGTGAGCGGATCCAGAGCTCCAGCCCTGCCAACAACCTCGTGCCGGAAAAAGAGACGCGTCAGGGCTCGGGAGCCGTGTGGGGAATGGAAAAGTCCCAGGGAGCTTCCTGCCAGGGCCACGCTGTCCCCTGCAGCCACTCAAGGACAGCGTGTGCCCCCCAGGCCCCGCTGTCCTGTCCAGCATGTGCCAAGGGCTCGTGCCAGCCCCTGCACCCCAAAAAAATGGGATCCACGTGGTTTTTAGGGAATCACAAGGAACACCCAGCCCGGGCAGCACCCGGGACAAGGAGGGGACGGTGCCCACTCTCACCCCAGGTCCCCAGCAGGAACTTGAGGACTTCAGCAAAGCTGTGCCCAGGCCTGGGCCCCCCCCCAGGGATGCCACGGGGGAAGTGCCAGGGAAGAAAACCTCGCGGTTGGGATAAGGATTGGTGCATGTGGAAATTCTCTGGAGGGGAGAAACCAGGCTCAGGACAAGCAGAGGGATTGAACTGATGGTGGGGGCAGAGGCTGAGATTAAAGACAAGGATGAAAGAAAGACCCAGATTCCCAAGGCCTGGCTTCACTCCGCTGCATGCTGGAATCTGAGCTCAGGAAAGCGCTTTTTTTCTTGGGGTTTTATTTTACTAAGGTTGGTTTGGGAAGGAGAAACAGCTGATCTGAGCACTCTGCACAGCACAGAGGGGGCTTCTGCTTATCCTTTCTCCTGTCCCCCGAGCCCAGCTGGTCTTGGTGGTTCCTCCTCCTTCTCCAGGGCAGACAGGGCAGGGCAGGGCTCCAGAGCAGCTCCCCTCCCGTGCCCACCCGGTCCCGACATCCTGCACTTGTTCTGTCCTTCACCTGCTGCAGCCCCCGGCTCCAACAGCCCCCAAAGGGCAGCCAAGCCAGGCTGCAAACCCCAAACGCGCCAGGCTTGAAATCCAGCCATCCCAGAGCTGGTAGGAAGGGGCCAGGCCCATGCCGGGGGTCCCTGGGGCTCAGTGAGAGCAGGACTGAGCGCCCAGGTCTGCCTTGGGGCACTGGGGAGCCCAGTACAGAGCCCACCTGGCAGTGCCCACCTTTCCCCATGGCAAAACCCACCTTCCATCCTGGCAAAGCTCACCTCCCATCCTAACAGAGCCCACCTGTCAGAGCTTACCTTCCCCCCTGCAGAGCCTGTCTGGCAGAGCCCACCTTCTTCTCTGGCTGAGTCCACCTGGCAGTGCCCACCTGGCAGAACCCACCTTCCATCCTGGCAAAACTCACCTTTCCCCATGGCAGGACCCACCTGGCAGTGTCCACCTGGCAGAACCCACCTTCCCGATGGCAGTGCCCACCTTCCGTCCTGGCAAAACTCACCTTTCCCCATGGCAGAACCCACCTGGCAGTGCCCACCTGGCAGTGCCCACCTTCCGTCCTGGCAAGACTCACCTTTCCCCATAGCAGAACCCACCTGGCAGTGCCCACCTTCCCGATGGCAGTGCCCACCTCCCCCTGGTAAAGCCCATCTTTCCCCATGGCAGAACCCACCTGGCAGAACCCACCTTCCCCCTGGCACAGCCCGTCCCTCTCGGTGTCTCCTGAGTTTCATTCCCGGGCTGGAGCCGTGTCCCGGCACTCGGGGCACAGGGAAGGTTCCCGGTTGGAGCGGGAGCACCGCGGGGTCCCGGGGCTGGGCAGCAGCACAGGTAATTAGCGAGCCTCTGCTAACGAGCGGGAGCGCTCCGAGGGGAGAGAACATCGCCTCGGATTAAAGCTGTGCTAATTAGGGACTAATTACGGGCAGGCTGCGGCCGCAGTCCCCGCTCCAAACCTGTCCCAACCCGGCTCGGGGGGGGGACACTGGCAGCGGAGGGAGGCAGGGGGGAGCCAGGGCTGCTGACCTCAGCACCCCCGGGACTCATCCCGATATTCCCTGGGCAGGGCCCCGGGCGTTCTCCTCCGTCAGAGGGGACATCACTGGAGGCTCCGGTGTCCTCCTGCCACCCGCGAGCACATTCCAGGGAGCTGCTGCTCTGCCAGGAGCCGCGGAGGGGAATGCGGGGGTCACAGAGCCCACACCCCACCCTGGGCGAGAGCAGCTCGAAGCCAACGGTCTCCATGGCCCACTGGGGTCTCCTTGCTTTGGAGAGTTCAGACGCCCGTGGGCTTTGCACCACATCCCACCGACCCCACAGAAGGGTTCCTACAAAAGCGGGGCTGCTGGACAGGCCTGGCCCCGTGCCGGAGCCAGGGAGGTGGGGACAGGCCTCACCTCGGGGCTGGTGGCCCAGTGAGGGTCATTCATGGACATCCACAAACCCCTCCTGCAGCACCTCCCGTTCCTTAAAGCTGGGTGGAATCACGGATCAATCCCAGTGATGGCTCTGGGATGGATGGGGCCGTGCTGGAGGGAGGCACCTCCGGGCAGGACTCATCCCTGGCTGTGCCTGTCCCTCCCTGGCTCCCCTGGATCTTTCCAGGAGAACTGGCCCCGTGCCCTGACTCTGTGCCCATCCATCAGCTGTTGTGTCAGCAGCAGGGAAAACATCCCGTGGGAAGGGCTTTAAATGGAAGCAGGAAAAGAAAAGATAAAAGAGCTGGTTTCATTTTGGAGCCCTCCTTGGGCCATGTTTTTCTCCCTGACAGGGAGGGGATGCAACGGCCCCATCGGAGAAGTTATTTATAGAAATACAGTTAATTGTAGAAATACAGTTAATTATAGAAATTTGCTTTGCAAGAAGGTGGGAGAGGGCCTGCAGCAGCGCTGGTTGGCAGTGGGGGGTGGGAGGGGAGCAGGGCAGGGGGGCAGAACCTGCTATTCCCAGGAAAACTGCTGGCAGCACCAGAATCCCAGCCCAGTCTGGCATGGAACAGGGCTGCTCTGCCCTGCAGAGAGGAGATGGAAGAGGGGACACTGTGGGGGTGACAGTCACAGCCACCATCAGACACAATCACCCCTGGCACACGGATTGACTCCAACCAGCACCATTTCCTCACCTTGAACGGATTCCAGCTGTAACTCAGCAACCTCACTCGGGCAAAGGCATCCACCAGGAACGCGGGGCCTGAGGAGACGCAGCCTTTGTTCCCAAATCTCAGCAGCAACTGTGGCCAGAGAGGAGGCAGCTCCTGCTGGCCACGGAGCCGCCCCCTTCCTGTGCCACTGGAAATCCCCTTTGTCACCCAGAGCCACAGGATGAGATGAGTTAAACCAAACGTGAGTCACCCCTTTCCACAGAAGTCACACAGTGGGAACCTCTCCTGCCACGCCCAAGGACTTGGGAGAAGCTGGAACTCGACCTGATCCAAGCAAAAGCACTTGGGACAGTCTTGGGATTTCTCAGCACAAATAAAAGTAGTAAATTATTGGTAATAAATTTATTTTTGATATTGATTTTTTTACAGAGCTAAATGGAACATAGAAACAGCACCAAGCCATTGAAGTTTGTTCTACAAAACCAGGTTTAATACAAAAGGATGACAGCAATGCCTGACTCTGCGCTTCTGGACGGTTAAAAAAGCTCACCCAAACCCCACCAAGAGTTTAAAAAGGTTTAAGAACAGAGGCACCGGTGTCTGAGAGAATTTCTCTGGCAGCAGTGATGGTCTTGACACATTTTGGAAGAATCAAGGCTGCCTTTATTCCCTGTTTATTACAGTGCAAGGGGCTGGTCCTTGCCTCAAAGAGCTGCAGTCTCCTGCCCAAACACCCACATCCAAAAATGTGGGGTAAGAGCCACCTCCACGCAGGATATTCCCCATTTAATGGGAAAGACCTCCTGGTTTTGCTCCTGGAGAGCTTTGCTCCATCCATACGGAGTCTCCGTGGTCCCCAGCAGCCCGAGGGGTGCCAGGGGAACTCCCCACGTGGGGAGAGGTGCAGACTCTGCCAGGTGAGCAGGGACTGGCACAGGGAACACACCTGGAGTGGCAGCACCTGCCCAGGGCAGGGCAGGGCTGTGCCCTCGGCCAGCGCAGAGCCTGGGACAGGAGCAATCCGTGCATCCAGCCCCAGGATGTCCTCGGGGAGAGCAACATCCAGGGGCTACAGGGCTCAAATCACTGCTGGCTTCACTCTGCAGGTTCTCCTGCCCGAGGCCAGCAAAGGATTTGGGCCCTGCAGCCTCAGGAGCTGCTGCACAGCCCTGGGAAGAGCAGAGCAGCAGCTCCTCTGCCGAGCCTCAAGTGCCACACGCTGGTGCCATTTCCTGGGAACAAACGCTGGACAGAAACAGAAGCTGAAGTAACCAAGAGATTACAGACACGAGATACGATGCAGCAGGGCTGGGATGGACCCAGGCTGCTCCTGGGGCCCGTGGGGGCTGCAGGAACAGCGACAGTCCCAGTGCTGGCACATCCCTGCTCCGACACAAACACAGACACTGCAGCTGCCCAGCTTAAACATGAACACGGAGCCCTCAGAGCCCTCAAAGCTGCTCTGGAACAGCCACGGAGCAGTCCTGGGCTGGAGCCACAGGAAAGCACCTTTAGAAGCTTCCTATATCCTTTATTTTCCACCCAAATCCCCCCACCCCACCCCACCCCAAAATAAGCACATGGACTGCAGACTTAAAAGTGTAACAGGGTCACAAACTCTCCTCCACCACCCCCAGCCCAGCCCCAACCACCAAGGCACGTCAGGCTCCCCCCTCTCTCCAGGCCCACCTTCACCCAATTCCCCTCTCCCCAGTTTTGGATGGATGAAGCCAACACAAAACATTTTCCTCGCTGGGAAGCAGCAAGCAAGACAGCAAAGCTGACTTCGCACTGACAAAAACAAACACTAACAAAGACAGCCTGCACTGCCACCCTAGTGTTTCCTTGGGAAATGTTATCTCCCAGCACATTCCCTGATGGACTCTGCCACCAGTTGGCCTTGGCAGAGTTGAGGTGGAATTTTGCACCCCCAGGCTCTGGCAGAGCCCCCCAGCCCTCGAGAGGGGCGTGCATTTATTCTTTGTAGGTTGTTGCTTGCTTGCCACGGGAGCCAGGTCTCTGTGGAAGGCTCACTTCGGTGCAACTCCAGCTTCCCACCAGCTCAAGCCCATCTTCTTTCCAAGCCATTATTGCCCTGAATGTGTGTGTTTGAAGAGTTCCAGCAGTGAGAGCGAACAGAGCCGTGCAACCCCCAACCCTGGGCCAGGCCCTGCTCCTCCCACCACCAGCGAGGGGCCTGACCCCTGCACAGGGTCCATGTCCACACCCAGACCCACGGCTGCTCCTCTCCTGCTGCCCCTCAGTGCTCCGAGTCCGACAGGTACGAGGGCTGAGTCCATCTCCACACCAGCATGTCCTCCCCTGCCACCCTGTGGGATTCTGTCTGGATCCGGGACTCGTTGGAGGCCAGGAAATCCACGGCTCTCTCCCACACCCGCTTCATCTTTTTTCTGCAAGGAACAGCAAGAAAATAAATGAGAATCCCAAGCTGGTTGTGCTTCCCTGCCTGCAGCAACTGTGCCTGTGGATCTGGCTGCCTCCTGCTCCCTGTGCAGGCAGGAAAAGGCATCAAACAAACTCTGGTGTAGAGATTTCAGACCAGGGCACGGCCACACAAATCCTGCCTGGGGGGAAGATGAGAGGCTCTGTCAGTGCCCTGAATTTCTGCCTCAATTTGTGCTGCAAAGGGACTCGATGAGCAAATCGCCCTCCCCCGTCCTGCACACAGAGATCTCAGCCAGGGGGACACCCTGATGTTCACCCCAGCTTTAGATCCAGCAGTTCTGAGCATCTCACAGCCAGGGATGGCTCAAACAGCTGCAGTCACCCCTTGGAGGAAAAGGAGTCCTGTGTCTGATACAGAGTGAGGAAGTTTAACACTTCACAGGAGGACAAAGCAGCTCCGTTTAACCAAAATACAAGAAATATCCCTGCAGAGATGGAGCAAAGCACCACAACCCAGCCCAGCAGCCCTTCAGCCCCACCTCCCACAGAGCAACGACCTTGAGCACAATTCCTGTCCGAGAAAGCACCGAACCCGACCTGAGCAAGCACCAAACCCAACCACCTCACTCCAGCTCCCTTCCCAGCTGCACAGCTCAAACTGGCCCCTTTCCAGGCACACACAATCACTGCACAAGAGCCCCAATACCCTGCTCAGCTCACGGGAATTGCTCTGCAGAGCTCAGCACTGCCTGCAGAGCCAGGCAGGGTGGCTGGGAAAGGGGACAGCACCAGCCAGCCAGCAGATGAAGCAGAGGGCACCTGATGCTCCGTGTCCAAGCAAAGCAAACCCAGGTACTGCTGGACAGAACAGGGACAACACACCCCTGGCACTGCACCAACTGCAGCCCCAGCCTGAGCTGTGCCCAAGCCTTTCCCAACCCAAAGGCTCCAGCGTTCTCCTGCAGAGCAGCTCCAGGGATGCATTTTGGAGCTGTGCTGAGTCCCATCCTGCTGCTCCCAGCCCTCCTGAGTGCCCAGAGCCAGCTCACCTGCTCTGAGGAGGGATCAGGCTGTCCCGGACGTGGAAGATGCCAACGTAGGGGTAACGCTCCAAATTCCGTTCCCATTCCTTGTAGTGGTCCTGGACAACAGCTGGAGGACAGGAGGACACAACAGTGAGGGCTCAGCCCCGCAGGGAGCAGAGCAGGGCTCCCTGAACTCCCACAGCTCCTACCTATGATCTTCTTCACCATCTCATACATGGCTTGTTCCTCCTCCTCCATCTTCCGCCAGCGATACCGGAGGTAGATCAGGATCCCCCAGAGGGTTATCAGACCTAGGAGAATGAAAACAGAATAAAGGGAATTCAGGAACTGACAGCTGGGTACTTGCTGGATGCAGGTTTAGTTCTGACACTGGGACGCTGTGGCCTGCTTGGAACTGGATCCCACTGATTCCTTTTGCTCCCCAGTGCAGCTGCACCCCAAAACTCCTTGGTGCTGCCCCCCCTGCAGCACAGGGGCAGCTGTGGATGTGGGATGAGATCATTGGAAGGCCCCAGCACAGAGCTGCCCTCACAAAAGAAACCTCAGCACAACCACAGGGCCCCGGTTCTGCAAACCCCAGAGGAGTCTTTGCCAGAGGCCTCCCCACCAAGGATCACTCCAGGAGACTGTCAGGTTTCACTGCTCCATGGAGAGCTGCTGGATAGGGAAATAAAACCTGGGGCTCCAGTGGCAGCCCAAAATGCAGGAGATGTGTGTGGAAACTTTAGCACTGACAATGCCCCCAGTAGGACTTCAGTGTCTGCAATAAACAGAACTGTCCCCTGTCACCCCCTCCCTGTCAGGCTGGATTAGAAACTCCTGCAGTCACACAGCTCTCGTTATCACCTCGCTGGGTAAAACCCCTGTCTAAGACGAGGCATGACAGACTATTCCAATAAAACCTCCAACCCTGAAATGCTACAAGTCATTATTAAAGAGGCTGGAGGACTTGGGAGCTTAGAGCAAGAAAAAAAAGAAAAACTGACTCCTTTAGGAAAGTTAACACACTTACTTTGCAGCCCATAATAATGGGCACTTGAGGAATACCCAGAGAGCTCATCAGCTGCCTGATTTAAAGCAACTTTTAAGCACTCACAGCACAAGAGGAGGGCTGTGGGTCTCCTGTGCTGCCAGAACAAAGGTTAATTAGACATTAACTCATCAGCAGATTTATTTCACCTCTGTCAGGCATTTCCTATGGCTGAGGAATGTGCGATCACAGGGCTTCAGCCCTGCAGCTGCACCCCGAGAGCCACTTACTCCAGAAGAACAGGAACAGGTTCATGATGGCCGTGACCACGGCCCGGCGGAAGCGGCAGCCCAGCCCCATCTGAGGGTGGGCAGATTCCAGGCAGAACACTTCCTCCACGCTGGAAACCGGCTCTGACAGGTCCTTGCCTTTCAACCTGATGGGAAGAGGCAGAAAATCTCACTGAAGAGAGCAGGCTCCAACTGCAGTCTTTAATCAAGGCCGGGAGAACAACCGGGCTGCGGATGCAGCAGCTCCCAGGAAATGCCCCCACACCCAGGCAGAGCCTCCTGCCAGAACATTTTGGGGCTGGCTGCTTAGGCAGGGATGGATGTGGCTTCAGGAAGGCAGTGGGGCTGCAGCTCCCACTGGCACACTGAGTGTCCCTGCACAGCCTCCCTGACAGCCCCTCTCAGCGTGCGCAAGATTAAACGCGGAATTGGATTCCCACCTCCCAGCACAGAGATGGAAACGTTCCCTGAGTCAGAGTCACCGCTCAGCCCCGGCAGGGAGAGCTGGGGCACCCAGGCTGGGAGCAGGAGCAGCTCAAAGAGTGACAGAGCATCAGCACAGAGCCCTGCAGAGCCCTCAGGCCCCCAACTGCAGCGCTGCTGCTCCCGAGCCCAGGCTCGCTCCACACTGAGCCATTCCCAGAGCTCACAGGCATCGATGGATCCAAGGGATACCCAGCAGATCCATGGGTGCTGCACCAAAGGGGATTGTATTTTTTTAAGCTCCTAATTCTGTCTGCACTGAACAGCCCATCGGACAACGAGGTTTGCTCAATTTATGGGTGCTCAGCTCATGAACTGCTGAGAGCTTGGCCCCGGTTCTGGGTTCTGCAGGAGCTGCACACACACGGTTGTTTCCCACCCCCTCGTCTTATTTACAACCCAAATGCCACGGAAATATTTAAAACATGCAGCAGAATCACCCAGTGCAAAGCTCATTTTCAGTCCTGCCTCTCAGACTAGCAACTAAAAAAATAAATCTCATGTAGCTAAAAATGCCAGGGGCAGGGTTTTGGGGATGCTGCCACGCCGGCTCCGGGGAAGCAGAGCTGTTTGGGGACCAGCCAGCAGAGCTGCTAATTAAGAAAATAAAAAGTGGGAGGATATTGTATCCCACAGCTTCTGACTGGGAATGTGCTGGAGTATAAAAATACAAAATTTGAAAACTCTGCATCCCAGCCCACCTACAATTCCAGCCCTGCCCCTAAGGAAGCCGTGTCCCATCCTGGGAATTTGCACACCCCAGGAATCAAAGCAGCAGATGCTGTCTGATCCGTGGATCACAGCAGCAGCTGCAGGAATATTTAAGAGCAAATGGAGCAGTGGGAATTCCTACAAGCCTTGCCCACCAACCCCAGCACCACGCTGCAATTCACTTAATCAGAGACACATTTAGCAACGTGAAAATGCAAACAACTGTTAAGGCTTTGGAGTTAGCGCAGACTGGAGGCAGCCCACGCTTCCCAGAGGAAGGTGATGATGGCTGCTGACTCTGGATAACACTCTTTTCTTAGGTTATGGACTGGATGTTGTGATTTTTCCCTGAAAACCCAGTAGTGCTGCCATTTCTCATGGATGGAGCCTGCTGGCTGAGAAATGCCCCCTCAGTGACCACATCCCACTGTCAGATCATCCATTCAGGAGGAATTTCTCCATGGAAAGGGTGGTCAGGCACTGGAAGGGGCCACCAAGGGAGGCGGTGGAGTTCCCAGCCCTGGAAGTGTTCACTTGGATGTGGCACTCAGTGCTCTGGGCTGCTTGTCCACGTGGGGATCGGTCACAGGCTGGACTTGGTGATCCCGGAGGGATTTTCCAGCCTCACTAATTCTGGGATTTAGTGTGCACTGGGTGCTCTGCCAGAGACACAACTGACACTAAAGGTATCACTCAACATCCCCTTCCCTCTCCTCCTCCTTGGGACATTTTCCAGAGGGTCCCAAAGCGTGGGTGACACCCCCCCCCCTGCACAGAGGGCTCTGCTGGCCAGTGAACCCTCTGGTCCGAGGGCGCAGCTCCACCAATGCACAAATGCACTGGAGAGAGGTTATCCTGGGAAAAGTGACCACGTGGCCAAGTTTAAGAAGAGCTGTAGGTACAGGACCTTGGGCAGGACACCAGGACCACCCGCAGGAGGCACAACACAACCACTGATGGCCACAAGCAGCCCTGACCTCCCACTTCCACCTCATCTGCAGCACATCCCTGGGAGCTCAGCTCCCATCTTGCTGCAGGGCTGTACTTTCCCTTCGGAAGTTTGCCCAGTGAGCTCTGCCACAGTCAATCCCAGCCTATCTGCTGAAGCCCAACAAGCTCTGGGAGCTAAAGGGCACCACTGACCCAGTCAAATTCCACCCCAGCCAACACCCAGATCCCCAACTTTGACACAGTGGGCTCCTGCTCACCCAATTCCCAAATCCTTGCTGCTGTTCAGTATCAGCAGATCCCCAACTTTGACACAGAGGGTTTCTGCTCACCCAATTCCCAAATCCTTGCTGCTGTTCAGTATCAGCAGATCCCCAACTTTGACACAGTGGGCTCCTGCTCACCCAATTCCCAAATCCTTGCTGCTGTTCAGTATCAGCAGATCCCCAACTTTGACACAGTGGGCTCCTGCTCACCCAATTCCCAAATCCTTGCTGCTGTTCAGTATCAGCAGATCCCCAACTTTGACACAGAGGGTTTCTGCTCACTCAGTTCCCAAATCCTTGCTGCTGTTCAGTATCAGCAGATCCCCAACTTTGACACAGAGGGTTTCTGCTCACCTAATTCCCAAATCCTTGTTGCTGTTCAGTATCCAGTGCAGGGCAGCTTCAAACTTCTGTGAGGAGCTGCCAGTTACATTCTGTGCAAAGGAAGCCATAAGAAGATTAGTCCTCCGTTCATTTAAAATACTGCCCAACATCATTTCATTACAGCAGTGGGAGAATTCATTCCATAGGGTCTGTCCCCAGGTTAATTCTCATCGGGATTCTGCAAACTGGAGGGAGGAGAACTAAGCCTGAAGGTCTGCCTGGCCTAAAGCCTTCTGACTGGGGAGATGATGCATGAAGCACTCTGTGAAATAACACCATCCCAGACTGTTAGGGCTAACCACTAAATACAACATAATCTTACTGACAGGTTACCAGCAAAGAAATGGAATGCTGCATCAGAGCAGTCTGTCTCCTGACACTCTGCAGCAGAGAAAAATCCTTCTTCTGCCCAGCCCTCAATCCAGGGAAATTTCTGGTTTCACAAGACCGATGGCTCCAGTGAAACAACAAACCATTAAGATTTACAGGGGGTGAATCAGAGATGGAGGAGAAAATGATTTTCAAAAAGAACTGCTGAGAACAGGACTGGCCAAAGGGGAAGTGAGAGATATGGGAGAGAATCAAAGCAGGATGAGGAAGTAAAATGGATGGTGAATTGTTTCAGTGTCTATTATTTATTGCTTTATAAAAGACTAAGCACTGGGTTATAACAAAGCTGCTCAGAGCCCACTCACCAGCACGTGTTCCTTTGCCTCACTAACCCAAATGCATTTGCTTTTTAGGTTCTCGGGGTTTCCACATTCAAAATTACCTGGTAAGAAAAGTCAAACAGAAAAATCATGTTTGTAAAAAAAGCCCTTGAACAGCTCAGAACCAGGCTCTGAATGTACACCAACAAATGCTCTCCTTTCCAATCAGCCCCAGCCCTGAGCAAAATGATTCCAGGGTGAGATTTATATTGCAGGCAGATCAGATTATGACTATTAATAAAATGCTCAGCCACTGCACGGAGGTTGGATAAGGGCAATCAAACCTCTCACTTCAGAGCTGCTGCTGGATAAGGGCAATCAAACCCGACACTTCAGAGCTGCTGAACACACAATGAGGGGGGGAAAGTATTGCTTCTGCCCCTTGCAGAGCACAGAACCATAGCTGCCACCAGGTATCAGGTGTGGAGCTAATGATCAGTGTTCAAAATGCCTCCAAGGAGCTGAAAACACAGCTCTGCCTCTAACCCAGGCAGAGAAATGCTGGCGAGGCACTAAATCCTCTAAATCTTGCCTCACCAAGTTGACTAAACAAATGTGCTAAGTAAATCTGGTGGGAATCCGAAGTCAGATTTGAAAAGATTTAGGAGTTCTGCGCAGCTTCAGTATCCAAAGGCTTCAGCCTCGAGGTCTGAAATGCAGAAAATGGAACTGAAACCCTTTTACTGATTACCACTGCTGTGAATCTTGCTGAACAAGACCCTACTCATACAGTGGATTTCTAGCAGCCTCCTCCATCCCAAAATACCAGTGACGGGCTGGATTTACTCCTGGAGTAGGGACTGTGCTGGGTCAGCTCCTCAGCTCAGAGAGCCTGTCCCACTCTGTGGTGAGGAAAGGGAGAGGCACTCACACATCTGCTCCCACATTTCAGCAGAAATGACAATTTCTTAGGTCACTTTATGTGTAAGAACACATCAGTTTACACTCTTGGCTCTGTCTCGAGGACAATTTCAAGCTGCTGGTAAGAAAAGAATAACAAACCCAACCACTCCTACCTCAGATTCCCAACACATCAAGTACAAACAAAGCCCACTCACCCAGTCAGGGCGATGGGAGTGCATTAGCCAAGCACCACTCAGAATAAAAATAACCCCACCTTTCCCTGTTCTCTATTCCCTGCCTGCCTCAGAGCTCCTCAAAGGGAACTGCCTGTTCCACAAACCAGCCCAGAGTGGGACAGAAGCGAGCAGGAGCTGGGAGAGGCAGCAGGGCTGGGGATGCAGCAGCACTCACCTGCCTGCACGGACAGGTAACTGTAGAGCTCGTGCAGCACGGCCATGGTCACGTCCTTCTGCTTGGCCTGGCAGAACTGCAGGGCACACACAGGGACACACATCAGCAGTGGCAGGGGACACTGGGCTTGCAGCCCCAGACACCAGCCAGAACCACAGCACTGGAGTCTGGCTCGGTCCTGCACCACCAGCTCCAACCAAATCACCCGAGCAGAGGAACATTCCAGGCATAAGTGACCCCGTGCATCCTCTGGAAGTCCCTGCCCAGAGGAACCGGTTGAGTTTTAAGGTCCCTTCCAACCCAAACCAGTCTGGGATTCTATAAAGTGCCACCAACCCCCAGCCCAGCCTGCAGCACCAGCCTCAGACCCACCATGGATGGATCCATCACCTCTAGAACACCCCAGCACACCAGAACTCGGAATTCAACATGAAACCTTCTCCCTCCTAATCATGGAATGTTTGGGTTGGAAGGGACCTTAAAGCTCACCCAGTTCCACTCCTGACACTTTCCCCTATCCCAGGTTGCTCCAAGCCCTGTCCAACCTGGCCTTGGGCACTTCCAGGGATGGGGCAGCCCCAGGTTTCCCAATAATCCATCCTGACAGAGGGAGCAGGGCTGTGCAGCCATGGCGGGGTTCAGGGAATTAGCTGGATTAAATCTCGTACTGTTAAAGCTGAAAACAGCTTTATTGCAAACCAATACCACTGCTGGTACAACTGTTAAAAAGAAATTGATTCACATAATCGGGAATTTAAATTTTTATCTTTCAGAGTCTCATACACACTCCTAACTTAATCTGGCCCATTAATTCCAACTCATCAAGTCCCAATTTTTCTGTAAAACGATAGAACTAATCATTGTACAGTGATACTGTTATGGGTGGAATAGAATACCTGGAATAATCACTGTTCTGTGAGAGCTCACAAGATTGAAGATAAATAAATAAATGCTTACATCATCCGTGCTTTTGTCACAATCCACAGGCAAGAGATTAACTAGGAGAGAGAAGAGGCTGAGTTAGCCGGCTGCAAACAAGAGCTTCGATCAAGAAAATAATTATCTTTTTAAAAGCAGGCTCGACTTAAAGCCTGGTTCTGCTGTTGTTAATCTCCCCCTGGCAGCACCTTGAGATGCAAACGGCCCCTCCAGGAGCTGCTTTGGGAGCAGCCCTGAGGAAAAACGCACAAATGATGCAGGTGATGAATGTGTTCAGCTGGGGAGTGGAAACTGGGGCTGGGTGTTTTGACGGCTCCTGTTTGAGAAGCTTCACGCTGATCTTTACACTCCAGTGCTGCCTCTTGCTGCCCACCAGGGTCACCTGAAATGTCCCGGCACGGCCAGGGAGGGAAACGAACCCTCCTGGAGGGCTGACTGCAGCCGGAGCTCTGGGCTCTGCAGGGCTTGAACAGCTCCCTGCACCTGCGGCACCTCCCAGAGCTGCTGCAGGGCCGGGACAATCCTGGGCAACATTCCTGCCTCCAGAACTCCTGTCACAGCTGTAATCCAGTGACACTGGGCAGCTTCATCCTGGCTTTGGCAATGCAGCAGCTTTCCCAGCCCACGCCAAGGGCACAGCGTGCCCAGGCTCAGGACCAGCACCTTCCCAAAACAGCCCCCAAACCCTTCTTTGTTCAGCACAAAGCCTGAAATGTCCCCATTTCCAGCTGCTCCAGCTGGGGAACTCTGCTTTAAAAACCAGCTGCTGGGGAAACCCCTTTTCATTTCTCACTGAAGAGACAGACACACTCTGCCACACCTGAAGTGCTGAATTTATCCGCTGCACTTCCCCCTTGGACGGAATACAGGCTGGGAAGGGCCGTGCTGGCAGAGAGAACATCAAAAACACCCCCCAGGTACTACACAGACACTGTGTCACACCATAAAATCCATCCTTGGCCCAGCAGGCATTCATAAAATCCATCCTTGGCCTAGCAGGAATGGCATGCCACATAAACCCCGCGGTTCTGAAGGCCAAACTCGTTTGGAAAAAGCCAACTTTTGATTTGCTTTCCATGACTAACAAGTTTTCCCATGGGAAAGGGGAGATGGGAAGAGGGACAGAAGCAGAGATGTCAGGTTATGGCAATGAGGATGATGAATGTGATGGCAATGTAAGCAACAGAGGGAAAGCAGGAAGAAAGGTGAGGAATAAAGTTTAAATCAGAATTAAACCAGTGCACGTACAGCTCTCCTCTCTCCTGTCCAGCCAGCCTGACCCAACCATCTTCACCACGAGGATGCCCAGAAAAATCAGGAGCAGCACCACGCTGGCGAGGCAGAGGAACTGGGACAGGTAATACTCCAGGCCTTTCCCCTTCCCCTCCGGCTGCTGCCTCGGGGCTGAGCGCAGCAGGGCCGTGCGTGGGGTCACTCCGTGCCCCCCATCGCTGGCTGCCCGCCACGGGAAGCGCCGGATCAGCCCTCCAGCCCGGCTGCTCGCATCCCGCTCCACCTCCTTCCCAACGCTGGAAGCCAGGTCCTCCTTCCCTCTCCAGAACAGGCTGCTGAACCTCCCGGGAGCCGCCGAGGAGCCCCGCTGGGTGCTGGGGGTCACCTCGCTCTCCCGTCTCCACCAGCTGTTGGAGGAGAGCCCCCTTCTCTCCTCCGCTGAGTCCCAGGCAGCCCGGGAGCTCTGCGCCCCAACTCCCCCTCCTGATGTCCCCCAGTGGCTCCTGGACTGCTCCTCACTGGGAAGGGGTTTGGAGCCCGCCGAGGAGCTCCAGTAGGGTGTGGAGCTCAGCCCCCCAACCCCATCCAACCCCGAGCCAGCCCGGCTGCCGAGCCCCCCACTCCTCTCTGCTGAGGGGCTCCACTGGGATGCGGAGTTTGACCCCCGAAACCTGTCCAGGGTTGGTCTGAGGCCACTGCTGAGCCCCCCACTCCTCTCTGAGGCGCCCCACTGCAGCGAGGAGCCCCGGAACCCGTCCAGGGTGGCCCCCAGCCCCTGGCTGAGCCCCCGGCCGCTCTCTGCGGATGTCTCCCAGTGGGCTGCAGAGCTCGGCCCCGCGGCCCTGTCGACCCCAAGGCCCCCAAGTCCCCCGCTCCTCTCTATGGACGTGTCCCACTGCGAGGGGGAACTGAACCCGCCGTGCCCAGACAGGGATGCCCCCAGCCCACCCCCGCCTCTCTCCACAGTCGTCCCCCACTGCTCTGAGGGGCTCAGCCTCCCGAGGCTGTCTCGGGACAGGCCGCCCTCAGCCCTGACGCCTCCGCCCCGGCCCGGCGGGGACCCCCGGGGGTCCCCCCAGCTCTGCCCGCCGCTCTCCCCGGACGTCCCCCAGCGGGACGCGGGCGGCCGCCCCACTTCCTCCTCCTCTTCCTCCTCCTCCTCCTCTTCCTCCTCCTCACTCTCACGGGCGGCCCCGCCGGTGCCGCGGGTGAAGCCGGAGCGCTGCCGCGAGGGCGAGGCCTGCGGCGGCCCTGCGGAGGAGCGGCCCGGGCTGGGCGGCGCGGTGCGGCCGCTGCGCCGGGCCGCCGCCACCTCGGCCCGCAGGCAGCCCAGCTTCTTGATGTAGACCTTGCGGGTGGTGGCGGTGATGGGCCCCGGGCGGTAGCCGAGCGCCAGCAGCTCCTTGCGGAGCTCCGCGTCCGTCAGGTCCGCCATGGCCGCGCCAGGCCCCGCCGGAAGCGCCCCGCGGGCGGGAAGCGACGCCGCCATCTTGGGAGGGGCCCGGCGCGCCCCTGGCGCCGCCATGTTGGGAAGGTCACGGGTCGTGTGGGGAAAGGGCGCGGGGGGCGGGCGCCATGTTGAGAAGGTCAAGGGAGGTGAGGGTACCCTGTCGCTCCGTGTCCTGAGGGAGCAGCAGCTCCCGCTCCGCGCTGATCCCTCAGGGCCGGGGAGAAATGGGGAAAGCAAAAGGCGAAAGCTGCCTCAGCTGCGGGGTGAGCCGGTGTTGATGGTGGGTTATCCCCCATCGCTGTGTGGGCTGCTCCTCGAGCAGCTCCCGCCTCACTCACCCCGATGTTCTGACACATTTAGGGCCGTTGTCCCAAAAACCGTCCCTTTCCCAGCCACCTGCCACCCCCACATTTCCCTCATTGCTGCCCAGTTGCTGAGCTCTGCCAGAACCTCAGGCGGGACCAGGATCCAGATCCATGAAATATTTCCTGGGAAGGGGGGTCCCTCCACACCCCACACCTAAAAGAGCAAACCCAAGCGTTGACTTGTAAATTTATTTTGGCACGGCTGCGATGAACAGTAATTGCTTTTTCCTGCCGCCGCCGCCGCTAAAGAAAGTGATGAAAGCGGCTGAAATACGGCGGCGTAATGTTGGAATTTAATTAAAGGTAATGGAACAGCGGTGCTGAAGGTGCTGAGGGCTGGCTGCGTGTCATGGGTTTGGTGATGGATGTGTGACACCGGAGTGGGGACACGCCGTGGTCCCTCAGGAATGGCGCCTGTGGGGAGAGGGAGGCTCTGGAGGAGCACGAAGCTGAAAGAGCTGAGCTGTGCCTTCCCAACATCAATCACAGAATCCCTGAGGCTGGAAAATCCCTCCAAGACCATCGAGTCAAACCTGTGACCCATCCCCACCTTGTCACCAGCCCAGAGCATTGAGTACCACGTCCAGTCTTCCTTGGACACCTCCAGGGATGGGCACTCCAAACCTCCCTGAGCAGCTCCTTGCCATGTTAACAACTCTTTCCATGGAGAAATTCCTCCTGATGTCTAACCTGACCCTCCCCTGGCACAGCTTGAGGACATATCCTCTTGTCCTGTCACTAACCCTTCTTTCAAGAACCCTCTTCCTTATCCGGTCCCCAAAGATCACCTCACTCCTCCCAATTTATCCAAGAAAGCAGCAACAAGATGCTGCGATTTGTTCGTCTGGTTGGCAACAGCAAATACCTCCTCGGCAGAGGCCAGGGAGCCTATTGAAAGAGCAAACCCAGCTGTGCTGGGAAGTGTGAACGCGCTAAGCTGAGCCTCCTCTGTGCTCCACTGCCAGCTCATGATGTGGAGAGGGGTCGAATGTAAATAAAAAATTCCAATTTGCTCCCATCACACGGATCCTGTGAGCTCACAGCTCTCACTTTGCAGAAGCTCTGCCTGGACATGCAGATGCGTGCTGGCTGAGCTGATGCAAACCCGGGAATTACATGAACTCACCTCATTCTGGAGAAAACAGCAAAAAAAGCCCAAACCCATCCTTTCAACTTGTGATTCTGTCAGTCAGGGAAATTACCCCAGGCCCAGCAACCTCATTGCACAATCTTTGGAGGGGAGGACATGGGATTGGTGTTGGACAACGGGAGGATGGGGGGAAAGCCGGGATTCATCCTCAGAAGGAGGTTGGCAGCACCAAAGCTCAGCAGGATCAGGTGCTTCTTCTTTGTGGAGAGAAATCCACGACCCCTTTCCCTTCCTCCCCGTGGGAGAATCCCTGCCTTCCCTGGAAGGCATCTGGACCCCACAGGGAAGGCAGAAGGAGCAGACGTGTCAGACCCTGCATCCCCACGGGCAATCTTTGTTCCCATCCCCTGCCCACGGTGCCGATGCTGAATCTGACAGTGGATTTTCTATTTTTGCAGCCCCTTCATCATCCTCGTGGCTCTGGGAGCACCAAGTGGTGCCGAGGCTGCAGATGGGCTCAGGAAAAAAACCCATTTCTTGGCTGGAAACACCCGGAGCTGGCTGTGGGAAGCTGGGACAGCACGGAGGGACAGCCTCCACCTTCCCTGCGAGCCCAGAAGCTGCCTCAGCGCTGCTGGCAGCGGCTCAGATGCCAGAGGAGCAGACGCGCCGCGCCGGCTGCTCCGGCTCTGGCAGCGTGGGGACAGGGCTGGTGTGAGCAGAGCCCTGGGAATGGATCCGTGCCGGAGCAGGGAATGGCTGCGCCCCAAACCCCGCAGCTGAACCCTTCCACCGCTGACTGATGGGCTGCTGAAACCGTCCCCACCCGCCTCCTCATCCGTGGCTTTTGGGTGACAGCCCCGCACATGGCACCGGGAGAGGTGTCAGGGCTTTGTTGGAGCCGTCTGTGCCCATTTGTCACCCTGTCACTCACAGCCACGGCACGGGTGTGACCCAAGAGCCCCCATCTGCCCACCCGTCCTGGGCCTGCTCAGTACCTCAGGAAGCCAGGGGTGATTCCATTCCCTCCCCTCCTCCTTCCCTGCCTCTTCCCCCCAACTGCTGGGCTGCTCATCCCACCAGGAAATTCTTGTTTGGTTTCTGGAGCAGCAGATTCTTCCTACCTGCCTGCAGGTGTGGCCTGGGTGCTGCTGGCTGCCAACGCACCTTCCAGGGCAGGGGGAAAATGGATCTATCCTGAAACCTGGAGACCACTTCCTTCTTATCCAGCACCAGAGCCCTGACAGCCTGGGGGAGGGGGCTACTTGGGGTCTTTCCATCTCTTTCCAGTGGAAAAGTTTCTGCTTCTCTTGCTCAGGCCCCTGAGGGGGGAAGGAATTTAATCCCAAAAGCTGAAGGTGTGCTTTGGTGCCTGTTTGGACAGCACAGTTGGTGCTGCAGGGCAGGACAGGGGTTCCTGTGGTCTCTGTCACAACCTGCCCTTACATCCCGAGCTCATTTATAGCTGAGACAACTGGGAACAGCCACTGGCAGAATCCATGGCCAGGGTCAAAGCCAGTCCTTGCTGCTGCAGCTTGTCTGGGCCCAAGAGTAAGAGCAGAGGGAGATCTGCCAGATCTCCCTGCAGAGTCCCACACTCTGGAATTTTCCACAGCGTCAGCCCCACCATCACCCCAGTGGGAAAGGGTCCAGGAAGCAAATCCGAGAGGCTCATGTTCACTTTCTTGCTATCACTGGGAAACTTTCCTTCCTGGGTGGCACAGGGGAGCTGTTGGCCTGGAAAATGACAGGAGTGAAGGAGCTGGGAAAAGGGCACACTAGAGGGACAGCTCTGACCCATGCTGGAGCTTTTGGAGGGGTTTGGGAGCAGTTTGCCCCTCGAGGGGGGATTCTCCTTGTTTTCATGAGGCAGAATCAAACCTGGAGTAAAGGTTTGGGTGTCTCTGAGGTAACAAGGCGAGAAGTGCCCTCTGAAGCAAACGAGCCTCTGGCCTTGCTGCACACTGGTGTAAATGTGCCACAGCTCCTCGGGTGATTCCCATGCCAGCTCTTCCACGGATATCACCCCTCTGCAGACTGAGCTCCTGCAGCCCAGGCTGCTCTCACTTCCAGCCTAGTGGAACGTGTTATTTCCCATCTCCTTCCCACTCAGAGTCATTACAGTGATTCCACAGCTCACACTGCCTCAACAATACTGGGAGCTTCCTGGAGCTGATCAGTCCCTGGACAAGGAGTGTGCCTTTGGATCAAACATTAGAGCTGTAATCCACTCCACGCTGCCTGTTCCATTATCCGTTGGGAGCTTTCTCCTCTCCCAAGGGCTGCTTACGGCAGAGTGCTCCGAGGGGTGTTGTTCCAGCACAAACAGAGCTCTTGGAATGAGCTCAGCGAGAACAGAACTCGTGTTAGGTTGGGAGGATAAAATTGGATTGGAATTGGATATATTCACGTACATACCATTGATCTCATCCATCCGTGCTTTACATATGTTGGATTTCCTGCTGCCAGCAGAGAGGAGTAGCTCTCAGATAAGCCAAAGGTATGGAAATGGAGAGCAGGATGTTCAAGTGGAATTAGGGTTTCACCTCAGGGTGTGTTTGAGAGGCAGGAGAAAGGGCATAGTTCGGTGCTGTTCCCTCACACTGTGCCTGGCACAGCTGTTCCTCACCATGCTGGTGGATTTATAGCACCAGGCTGATAGGAGGGGTTTGGGGCGCAGGGAGGGGCTGCCCTCAGGGCTCCTGCGTTCTCCAGCAGCGTGGGAAATTGCCAGAGTGTCCTCCTGGAGCTGTCCCTCCTGGAGGGAATTGGGTTAGGGACACCCAGGTCCCCCCTCAACGCTGCTCACCTCCAGTTTGGCCAGGAGATCTGGTAAAGGTTTGCCTCAGTGTCCCTTATTGCCTAAAATGAGGGCTAAAACTTCCTAATCCTCAAAGATTAATTCTTCTTCCTTTGACACACACTTTGACAGAATCCCAGAATCCCTGAGGTTGGAAAAGCCCTCTGGGATCATCGAGTCCCAGCTGTGCCCGATGCCCACCTTGTCCCCAACCCAGAGCACTGAGTGTCGCCTCCAGGCCTTCCTTGGACACCTCCAGGGATGGGCACTCCAAAGCTCCCTGGGCAGTTCCAAGGCCTGACCACCCTTTCCATGAGGAAATTCCTCCTGATGTCCAACCTGACCGTCCCCAGCACAGCCTGAGGCCATTCCCTCTCCTCCTGTCCCTGTTCCCTGGGAGCAGAGCCCGACCCCCCCGGCTGCCCCCTCCTGTCAGGGAGTTGTGCAGAGCCACAAGGTCCCCCCTGAGCCTCCTTTTCTCCAGGCTGAGCCCCTTTCCCAGCTCCCTCAGCTCCTCCCAGGACTGACTCTCCAGAGCAGTGCTCAGGAAAACAGGGATGCTCTTCAGAACCTGGAGCTTTCCCTCTCTCCTTTCCCACACTGGGCACCCCCCATCTATTAGAGAAGCTCGCAGGACAGAAGACACAAATCCTCCATTTAATTACGCTGCACATTTATTATCTCACCTCAGATTTTGTTAATCTCTCTCACAGACTTAGTTTACATAAAGTGGAGTCTTTCAGCTTGAGCAGCTCCAGCGCTTTCTCTTCTGATCCTGCAGATATCAGTCAGCTAAAGAGAAAAGAGAGAAAAGCACGAGTGTCCTTAAACCTGGCATTCAGTCTTTCCAGAGCTTTATGTGTTGTTTCCTCCTCCTCAGCTCCCCAGCTGAAAGCTCAGAGGCAAACTGGGATCAGCACAAGCAGAGCAGAACAATCCCACAGGGAGAGCGGGACCCCCTTTCCTGGCTTTCAACATCCCAGACAAGGCACAGGCGCAGGGACAGCCCCATCCCACCATCCCTCAACCTGCGGGCGGGAAGAGCTGCACAACAGCCTGCCCCTGGATATTTGCTGCTGCAATTCCCACACACCATTTCCCAAAGGAAAAGGAGGATTTGCAGCAAATTGGAGTGTAATTAAGTGTCAGTGTTAAGCCCCCGTGCAGGCAGCGAGGTGTTCTGAGCTGGCTGCACGTGCTGAGCTGCCTTGCAGGTACAGCTGCTGTTATAAGCTCTGCTGGAAATTGTTCCCTGGAGACTGAGGACTTTTTGGGAGGAGGAGGAGGAGGAGGAGGAGGAGCAGGGAAGTGGCAAACAGAGCTGCTGGGAAGGGTTGTGCTGCTGCTGACAGTCAATATCAGCTCTAGGGCACAGGCAGCACCTTACGAGGGAATAACCTTCCCAGAAGGGTGCACACGGGAGTGGTTGGGATCTGAGGGCTCTGCAAAGCGAGCAAACATGACACAAAAACCCTTCTGGGGAATATAAATATCTCCCTGCTGATGAGCTGGTGAGAAGAAGGAAAGGCAGAATTCCCAAGGCAGAAATCAGCCCACTGACAGTACCGTCTGGGGTGTCCTGTATCAGCTCTGCCAGCAGTTTCTCCAGGACATCTTGGTATTTTTCCAGCTGCCTTGGGGTGAGCCAAGCTCTGACAGGAAGGGCCTGCTGTGGAGGAAGCCAGAGAAGTCAGAAAAAGCTGAGGGGAGCAGAGGGAGGGAGGTTGGGGTGCTTTGACCCCGCTTGGATCGAGTTGGTGGAAGGTTTAGGGCAGAATTGGAGGGAAGAGGATGATCCTCATATGGGAAAAAGCAACATCTTGAAGGCAACACACTCTTGAGCTGTTCACAGTGCTGTTGCATAACCCGTGGGCTGGCTCAGAAATCCAGATAAAGGCACCTCCTGGCAGCAGGGGCTGCAAAGAAAATAATTTCTGAACCTTCTAATCCTCCGCTGTGTCGCACATCGACCCTTCCAGCCAGCAGAGCTCCTGCCCCAACAACAGCTGAGGACAAGCCGTGGTCCTGCTCCAGCCTGCTGGATTTGGAGCCAGCTGTGGCCCAGATGTGCCCAAAGCAAAGAGCTCTGTTCTGGTGCTGGTCAGCTCTGGGCATGTGCTGGCTATTTCATGCTTTGAACTGGGCCTTTCTGCTGTTTCAATCCCATTACCGAGTGTTGGTGCATCACGAGTGCACGTTAAGCTGTGCCTTGGCCAAATTCCAGCCTGGCTGGTCCTGCTGCCTGTCCCACTGGCTCTGTCCCTGTTTGGGGGGACCTGCACCCTCCTTTTGGTGACAGAGAATGGCCGAGCTCCCCGCAGGAGTGGCTGCCCACACAGGGAAAAAGTTCCCTGTGCTCAAGTGGAAAAAGCACAATTTTCAGACTTGGCTCGCCAGGTAAGTCTGCCTTTGAGGGCTTAGCCTGGCGCTTAAATCCCTAAAATTGCCCATTTTCTGCTCTGTGTACAGACTTTGGGCCCAAATTTTTAAATAAGGCCTCTCCAGTGCAGAGAACTGTGGGGTCAGAGGTGACACAGAGCAGGAGCTGGAGCAGAACTGGGAGTTCCTGCCTTGCACCTGGCTGGGCTCCACTGCCTGGCACAGACTGACCTCGAGCTCTTCCCATCTTCCTAAGGGAGAAGCAGTCGGGTCTCAGTGCTGACCTGGGTCTCAGTGGTGACCTGGATGCTGAACAACCAAGATAATTTATGGGATGGAGGCAAATTTCTGTCTGATGTAACCAGGCAGGCTGGCAGCGGACATCTCTTGGGCTCCCTGTCCCCTGCATGTGCTCGTGGGCTTCTCAGAGTCAAATGGCTCCACGTACCTGGAAGGTCTTGGCTGCGGTGACATCCACATCGGATTGCTCAGAGAAACCTTCCTCCTCCAGCTGCTGCAGCGAGCTCAGGGATTTCTTCTGCCCTGCCTTGTTCCTCTCCTTTTCCTGCAGCTTCGGAGCAGAGAGCAGAGGGGGCAGCTGGTGATGCTGGGATCAGCAACAAACCCGCTCTGCACTGGCCCAGCAGCCAGGAATCCACAGTGCTGGGCATGGAACTAGCAGGATGGGAGCTCTCTGCACCACCCAGAGCCAAGCTGGAATCCTCCTGGGAAGCTGTGGCCAGAGTGGCCTTTGAGGACTGAAATTCAGCAGCTTTGGGGGCGAGGTTGGGTTACGGGGTGGGGTGTGAAGGTTGCAGTAACCAGGACTCCCATGTGGAGGGATCTGTGTGAGGGAACCCTGCCAGCAGGACAGGGCAGCTGACAGCACTGGGACCTTACCATGGGAGCTGGCAGCACTGGGACCTTGCCCAGCTGTCCCAGAGAACTCGTCCTGGCTCTGTTCTGGAGCACTGCAGGGAAATTGAACTGAGCCCTGTGCAGAGGTCACGTTTCCCCAGCCGTTCTGCGGGTCTGTAATGTCAGCCCCTTCCCATTTATGGGGCTAAACCTGCCTTCAGCACCCTCTGGAAAAAGCCAGAGGTGCTTTGGGATGTGACAGACACAGCAGGACACGTCAGACGTGGCACAGGCCATGTTCAGTGCCCAGTGTGTGAGCCAGGAGGAGCAGGGACGGCCTTTGGAGGACAGATTTCCCCTTTGTTCATCCAGAAAACCCCCAATCCCTGGCAGACACGGAGCTCCAAGGGCTGTGGGGTACAAACACAGCCCGTGTGGGTCCCCATCCTCCTCAAGGACACGGAAGGATGCCTGTGCTCCCCACAGAAAGCAATTGTTATCCAGGGATGGCTGTTGGAAGTGGGATTTCTCCCGGTATCCACGGGCTCGGCAGTGCGGGGGAAGCTCGCTGGGGCTGTGTTTCAGAAGCTGCCGTCTCTGAGCCTGCCTGACACCTTTCAACGGTATTTGTTTCACTTCAAAAGGAAAAACGTTCTCTCGGCAAGTCCCAGAGGTGACAACCAGCCGAGGGATGGTTAATTATTTGTTACAACAAAAGAGCCATCACTGTGCTGATGGGAGGCTGCAGCTGCTCTGGAAGAATTCCAGCACCGAGGAAAGGGAAAGGCCCCCCCAGGGACTGCAGGTGACACCCCACAGGTGTGTCAGACCTTTGGTAGAGGGGTCCAGGCTCTTCCTTTCCATCTCACACCTTAAAAAGGATCAGTGTCCCCCCAAAGCCCTGGATTTAGGGAGAAGGATATCACAGTGTCTCCTGTTGGTGGTGTGCACTGGCGGTTTGGGGGATGAGGGTGGGAGAAACCTCTCCTGGTTTATTCATTCCAGAGGGGTTACCTGCATTTTCTGGAAGTCGCTCTGGGTGAAGAAGGGCATGAAGCCTTGGGTCTGCTCAGCCAGCACGGACAGCAGGGACACCAGCAGCAAACTGGCCACCACCTTCCTCGAAACCATCCTGAGAGCCTGGACAACACGGGAAAGGAGACAGTGGGGCGAGAGTGGAGAGGGAGGTTTGACAAGAAACGCCTTTGGCTCCTCACCAGCTGCAATCCAGCTCAGCCCCAGCCCACCAGAGGGATATTTCCTCTTCCAGTTGCTCCTGAGCTGAGAATAGAAGTGCCTTGACTGACAGTTCTCTTTCTCAAACCTGTTTGTGTAAACAGATTTGTTCTTGAGCAACATCTCCAGAGATTTCAAGCCCAGCCCGTCAGGACTCCTCAAGCCTCCCTGAGTTCTCGAGCCTCAGCCCTGCAGCTGTGTTGGTTTAAGACCTGCACTCATCCAGAGCAAATCCATCAATCCCAGTGCCAGCACAGGACACGGAGATGCTGCGAAGAGCAAAACCTTCAGACAGCTGTTTTGTTAATTTTTGTTTTGATTTTCCTCACCACTGGAAACCTTCCTGGATGGACTGGATCTTTTAAGAAGTCTCATTGAGTCCAAGGGAGATGGGAAAGGCATTTTCCAGCCCAGCTCTGTCTGAGCCTGGAATAAAGGGCTTTAAAAACCACCTCTGAAGTGATCTAACTGCGACTTCACATCAGGAAAGGACTTATGTAAACATTGGATGTTCTCTTTAAATATTAAAATATTCTCTCTGGACAGACTTAATGAAGTCTGGTCCTACAGCTTAACTTCTGCACCTGATTGGAGCCTGATCCTTAATTAGTTTCAGCAACCTCTTGGTTTGGGCATTATTGAGAAGACATTGTTAGGTCAGATCTGACTCCTGAATTAGATTTCCCATAAATACCAGCTGGTGTTGAACTGAGGGCCAGTGGAAGTTATTAAAAATTCCCTTTCCACAGCACCTGGCAGTCACATCCTCCCCTCTCCTCTCCCTTCCCCGGGCACTGCTCAGGGCAGCACCGGTGCCATCTCCCCCTGCCCACCCAGACTGGGCCACCAGAGCCACCTCCTGCCCTGGGACATCCCAGGGTGTCCCAGCCCTGTTTCCTGCAGGGGTCCAGGCAGGAATTCTCAGGCTCTCCCCTTGCAATGCGACCTCAGCAGCATCAATCTTTTGTGCTTTTTCATTTGTTCCATCACTGCAGTAAATAAATAAATAAAATAAAATAAAATACTGCTGAGTACAGAGAAAATAAACCCAGTCACCTCCTTCATCTCTTCTTGGCTATCCCTTTGGGAATCGAATCACTCCCTCTTCTCCCAGAAAAACACCCACACAGGCTTCTCCACTCAGAAATATCCCTGCTGAATGGTGCCCCCTTGCCTGGCAAGCAGGACCTGTATTCCAGCCTGAGGATCTCCGGCTCAGCACCTCTCCAGGCGAGAGCACTTGGTGGATTTGCTGCCCAGCTCCAAAGGGAGAAGAAGAAAGCAGGAGGATCCCGAGTTCAGCATCAGCACTGCGGGCACACAGGGCTGGGACAGCGGTGCCAGCTCTGCTCACCCCCCAAAACTGAGTCAAGTGCCAGTGTGGGGGCAGGAGGGGTGGGCAGCTGGCACAGAGACAGGACAGGACTTCCACCTACCGAGCTGTCTCCCAAAAAATCCAACCATTCCTGTCACTAGGACCTGTCTGAGAGTCATTTTCTGCCTGCTCAGAGCAGCTCCCCGAGCACAGAGGGCACCGGGGCTCCCCACGGCTCTGCAGCAGTGCCCGGTGTCTGCCGGGTGCCCACGGGAGGCAGGAGCTGCTGGAATCGATGCTCCTGACATGGGGATGAGGAAAAGTCACCTTCCCCCTTCTTTCAGCATCGATTTTGTTCCCTCCTCCTCCTCTGAGCTGGCTCTGCCATGGCCAAGAGGTGCCAAGACCTACCTGGGGAGTGCAGCCACGGGACGCTGGAGGTCGGAGCTCTTCTCCCTCCTGTCAGCCCTGGATGCTCCTGCTGGTTCCCCTCCCTTTATAAACCCCTGGCACTGCAGTCACTCACCAGTGACCCTGTCCAGCTGCCTGGCCTGCGTGGAAACGGCTTTCCCAGGCAGGGAATGTTGTTATCTGCACTGGAGTTTGCCGAGTTTCTCGTTTCCAGGCAGGTCCCCTTTGCTCCCTCCCCAGCTTCTTCGGCTGTTCCCACTGGTCCCACAGCTGAGGCAGATCTGCTGCTGCTGCCTCAGTTTCCCCATCTCTAAGATAGAGAAATTCCTCTCTCCTGGATTGTGTTTTTACATCCTGAGCCTGCAGGACTTTAGGTTTTTAGGATGTGAATGTCAATTATATTTCTAATTGTAATTGGAAATCACAGTCATTTCAGAAGTTGCCACTTTGAGTCTTCAAGTGGCCCCTTCTCCCATCCTCGCTGAGCCTGGCACTGATCCCCCTCGGGAACACAAACCCTGCACTGTCATCCCTCTCCAGACAAACGAGGTGCTGAGAGAGGGAGGGAATTGTGCAAGAACTCATCCGTGCTCTCCCGGGACCATCAGCCGGGAGCTGATGCCAGAGGCGTTGGGATCAGGCCAGGCACATCCCGGTGCTGCTCCTGAGGGAGCCTGGGAGCAGCCAGGCGAGGGGCAGCAGGGAAAAACGAGTTGGGAAGCCATGAAATGCTCCCGCATCAAACGGGATCCGCGGGCTGTGAGAGCGGGGAGCGGCAGCATTCCTGCCTGGCTGGGGAGGGATATCGGGAACAGCGGCTGCCCAGCCCGGGAATGCCATTTGTCACCTGGCCCCATCGCAGCCAGTCAATAGGACACGGGCACACCAGGTGTCACCAGGGCCCTGCTGCTGTCACAGCCATCGATAACGCTCGACTGGGGCCGGAGCCCTCCCAAAAACCTCGTGTCCAGCACTCAGGTGCTTCCCGGATCCCTGGGCATTCGCTCCGGCTTATCACCCCCTGTGCCATGGAAAGCTCCCAGGGGCTCCAGCACGGCTTTGCTCCCTGGAAACCTCCCTGGGAATGTGGTTGGGGGGTGATGGAAAGGACGTCACCCACAAAATGTGGGGTTTTCCCCTCCCTTCCCTAAACAATTTGCAGCAACCCCATCTGACACCGGTTCCCATTTTAATTGACTTTTCCAGTCCTTTTTTCACATGGTGATGATGGATGCAGCTGACGAGTCAGCAGATGGTGCTGGGAAGTGACAAATTAGTTACCAAGAAAGGTCACTTTTCCAAAGCACGAAACTTCCCCATGTCTTGTCCCGCTGTCCCTCCAAGACGCGTCCGGCTGGCAGCTTCCCATCCATCTGGGCTGGAGCCTTCTGCCTCGGGAAGGACAACCTTCCAAATCAAACAGAGGGATGAAAATTAATCATATCTGTATTAGCTGCGTGCAGCCTGCCAGCTTCACCTCTTAATTATGCAAGAGTGCTCCGACAGCAAGGAATCGCGGAGCTGGAAATAAAGGATCTGACTCCAGGTCTGGAAGCGCCAGGGCAGGTGGGAGCAACAGGCGCCGCCTGCCTCTGGCTCGGCCCAGTCCATAAACACAGCTTTTGGCACATCCTGGCTGCAAAACAAGGATAAATGAAAACAAAAAAATCCCAGCTGGAGGTCTCCCTGCCAGCGCTGTAATTCCAAAATTCCATCCTGCTGCATCCCTGGCACAGTTTGCAACCTGCAGCCCCCGAAACGCCCCTTTGGGCTCCGGTGCCAAGTGGCAGCAGAGGTTAGAGGCTCAACAAAAACATGATGTGAACAGGATGGGCTTGTGTGCAGTTCTGCTTGTTCCTGAAGTTAAACGTTTGGCACAACTGGGAGTCGTTTTCCCAGGAAACTGGCGCTGGAAGTGCCGTCCATTAGGCCTGGTACCAGCTGCAGTGTCAAGGAACAAGGGGCAGAACGAGCTGCCCGTGCCAGCAGCACGCAGAGTTTGTCTCCATGCCTGTGCTTCCCCCTCCAAGCTGCTCCAGGCTCGGGGTGTTTGGCAAAGGGATGCAGGAGGGCAGGAGATCGGAGCCTGATGTGGAATTGGAGCCTGGGGAAAGCGCCTGGGGGAGTGGGGAGGGCTAAAATGCCACCCAGGCAGGCACTGGGGGTCCCCAGCAAAGCTTCCAGGTCAGGGCTGAGCATCAGAGCTCCAAGAGCCACCAAGGGCCACATCCTCCTCTTCCCCCACATCCAACAACTTGGATGGAGCTGGGAATGGGGGACAGGACTCTGTGCAGGGCCAGTTGCTCCCACAGCCCTGCCAGACCCACCATTAGGCTTGGAAAAATCCCATTTCGTCCCCCCAGTTCCCTTCCTGGAGCCCACAGGAATCCATTCTCACCCCACTCCCATGGAGTTATTTTTGCTTGGAGTCAGACAGGTCCAAAACCCCACACAGGACTGAAGGGCTGTGGTCACACAGCGAGGTCAGCGTGGCAAGGAGCTCATTTTGGGCAGAAACCTCCTCCTCCCAGCCCAGGCACATCCTCCAGCTGCTGCCCCTGCACGGATGTGGTGCGGATTTCACAGGCTCCTGATGAACAAAGCACCAGTGGCAGATTTCAATGCAGTTTTCCAAATATTAATGCCAGATACACCTTTGCAGAATCACGGGCTTAAAGCACACGTTCACTTGCAGCGTGAATGTTTCAAGGGCCCGGATTTCCCCCTTCCTGTCCCCATCCCACTCGGATTCCTCCCCACAGCTCCGGTGTAATTCCAGGTAATTCCTGGCAATTCCTGGCTGGGCGAGGATCAATGGGAAGGATTCAGCTCCTGCTGACTCCCCAGGCCAGTTCAGCTCCTGGTTCCGACAGCAAAGGATGATCTCAGATTAACGGGGAATTTGTCTCATGGAGTTTCTCCTTCTCCCACTCTGGAGGCTCCAGGGGCTGCGGGCACAGGGCAGGGCAGGTGTGGGGAAGCAGGGGAAGGTTTGGGGGAGCAGCAGAGGGTCAGGAGCCTGTCAGGGGCAATGATCTCACTTCTACCTGTCCTTGTGGCCCCTCAGCACCTGCAGGTCCCAGAGCCCCCCGAGGAGCAGCTCCACTGCAGCAGCTCCATCCCAGCAGGATTGGGATTCACAGCCCAAAATTCACACCAAAGCCTCTCTGGAAACCTGCCCTGAGGTGACCTGGGCACCCCAAAACTGGGGAAATTCTGCCTGCTGCCTCAGCTTCTCCACAGAAGTACAAAAGAGAGGAAAAATGGTTTTCTGGACAGAGCCTGGGTGGTTTTGGCTTCTCTACAAGGGCTGGAGGGGACAAGCACCGACCAAAATGTCCTATCCCATAACAATCCTCTTCCATTGGAATTAAAAAAACAAACCAAAAACCCACATTTTTAAAAATCTCTTTTTCTAATAAAACAAATGTGCTTATAAAAACTTTCTCTTCTCTCAAACAAGGAAAAAAAATAAACAGGAGAAAAACGTTTCCTTGCCTCGTTTCTCTACATTTTTGGTCACTCCTTTGCCACCCTCTCCCCGATCTGGAAGAAGTGAAGAGAGAAAGGAGAGGAGGTGAGAAAACACAACGGGATGCAGCTCAGCTGTTCCCGTTTTGGTTTTCAAATCTGAGCCACCCGGTTTTCACTTGAGGGCTCAGGAATATTTTTAGGAATGGTACAAAATGCAGCCTCACGCCCAGGGAGGGGCTGTGACTGGTTTGTCCCGTGGGGCTGGGGGATGTCCCTGGACACCCCACTGTCCTTTTGGGGTGCTGTGACCCCGGGCAGGCGATGGGGGAGCCCAGCCAAGCTCTGGGCTGAGCTCAGAGGCAGGGAAATCACTCAGATTTCAGCCAAAGAGATCCCTGCCCTGCTCACAGGGGATATTTATCCAGTTTGATGAGGAGGAATTCAGCTCTTCCACACTCCAGGCACCCCCTGACCTTTCACTGCCTCATTCCCTCTTTCCCCTGCCCTGTTCCCACATCAAGCACCAGTGGAGCAGGTTAAGCTCTACAATGGGGGGAAAGAAGGGCAGGGAAGACAATTGGGAGGAAAGGAAAGGAAAGGAAAGGAAAGGAAAGGAAAGGAAAGGAAAGGAAAGGAAAGGAAAGGAAAGGAAAGGAAAGGAAAGGAAAGGAAAGGAAAGGAAAGGAAAGGAAAGGAAAGGAAAGGAAAGGAAAGGAAAGGAAAGGAAAGGAAAGGAAAGGAAAGGAAAGGAAAGGAAAGGAAAGGAAAGGAAAGGAAAGGAAAGGAAAGGAAAGGAAAGGAAAGGAAAGGAAAGGAAAGGAAAGGAAAGGAAAGGAAAGGAAAGGAAAGGAAAGGAAAGGAAAGGAAAGGAAAGGAAAGGAAAGGAAAGGAAAGGAAAGGAAAGGAAAGGAAAGGAAAGGAAAGGAAAGGAAAGGAAAGGAAAGGAAAGGAAAGGAAAGGAAAGGAAAGGAAGGAAAGGAAAGGAAAGGAAAGGAAAGGAAAGGAAAGGAAAGGAAAGGAAAGGAAAGGAAAGGAAAGGAAAGGAAAGGAAAGGAAAGGAAAGGAAAGGAAAGGAAAGGAAAGGAAAGGAAAGGAAAGGAAAGGAAAGGAAAGGAAAGGAAAGGAAAGGAAAGGAAGCAGGGGAGAATAAAAGAAGGGAAATAAGGAGGCACAGAAGGGGCCTGGCCATCGCTGTGCTCAGCAGTGCCAGCTGCCAGCAGATTTCCCAAGACTGGATGATGCCCGATGCCCAGGATTTATTGGTGCTCTCCCTGGAGTCTCCCTGTTCATCCCAGCACCCCTCAGCAATCAGGGGCCGTTTATCTGCCACAGAGGAGAAGGGCTCTGGCTCTCAAGGCACCAATTCATCCTGGGAGGAACACGGAGGCAGAGTTGGATGTGAGAAGGAGACTCAGACATGGCAGATCAACGAGCTCGCGGGTGAGGGATCCCCGGAGAGACCTGGGGACAAGGAGCAGCAGCACATCCATCCCAGCTGGGGTATGGCAAAATCAGAATGGAAAACTGTGCCAGCAGCAGAAAGATCTGCAGAGCCACTGGGGCCTGTGCAGCCAGGCCGGATCCCAGCACAGGGCTCACTTCTGATAAAATGCTCGTTTAATCCGTGGATATTTTGCTTAGGCGCGGAATAGCAACCTCAGCGAAAGCCTCTCAACCACAAAGGCTTTAGAGAGCTAAACTGTAAAGATTGGGAATTAAGGGGAATAACTATTAATGAAAGGGGTGGGAAAATCCATCATTTTTCCAGACAATCCTGCCCGTGCTCCTCTGCACGGGGCTGTGGCATTTATGGCTCTCTGGAGCAGGAGCTCCACGTGCTCAGAGGGATCGTGCAGGGATGGAACTGCAGCAGGAGCCACACGGAGGCTGGAGAGAGCCCACATCCCACGGGAGAGGGGAAAGGGAGCAGGGACTGCCCAAGGAAAGGGTTGTTGGGCCGGTGTGGGACGCAGCGTGCAGCAAACCCTGCGCCGGTGTCGGTGGCTGCGGGTCAAGCCCGGAGCGGCGCAGCCGGAGCCAGCGCTGTTACATAAAGGGATGGGGAGCAGCTCGGCCTGGGCTGGATGGAGGAAATGAATCCAATTACAGGATGAAGGGCACAGGGAGGGGATGGACACATTTGGTCTGGAGCAAATCCCTAAAAGGCTTTAAAGCAGAGACGACAAGAAGAGGACGAAAATGGATCGCGGTGCAGGACACGCGGCCACCACCGAGAGGAGTCGGGGCCTTGGGATGGGGCAGGAGGCAGGAATGGGGCTCTGCACCTGGCTGAGGGAAAAATACCGCCAGGATGTGGCTCTTGTGGGAGCTGGGACAGCAGTTAGGCTGTTCCTGGGGATGTTGGAGCAAGGAGCCAACCCAGCCAGGCACCAAGGAGCAGCCCAGCTGGAAAGAGGAAACAAGCAGGCAACCCTCAAATTTCCTCAGTGCTGGTTCCCATAAGATTATAACCCAGCTGCCCGTGTCACAGCAGGCTCCCGACTTCCACTGAGAAAACCAAGGGCTTGTATTAGAAAGAGAAAAAAAGATAAATTGACCCAGTTATGACAAAACGAAGCAGCGCGTTCACGGCATCGCTGTGGAGGCCCACGAGCGGCCACAGCGAGGCCCTCGGGACTCACAGGATTCCACTTCAGATGAGATTTACAAATTAAAAATAAAAGAGCTGGATTATTTCTGTGTGCCTGAACCCCCTTTCCTGGCGGCTCAGCCGGGCCCAAGTGGACGCTGCAGGGTGAGGGGTGGTGCCGTGCACGTGCATTTCTCGGGAATTCGGGAAAAGCCTTTCCTTTGCCTCTCTGACTTTGCAGTCCAGCACCTGCCCCTGGTCAGGCTAAGGAGGAGAGCTGGACACAGATCCCTGACCCCCATCTCCCCCGGTAACCCCTGCCCAACACCTCAGAGAGCCCATAAACCAGCCCGAAATCCAGACTGGCTCCAGTTTGCGAGACGGGAAGATCAGAGCGGCGTTTTTGCCGTCACCCCCGGCACAGCACGACTCGCTCCAGGCACAGCCCCGGGAGCGGTGCCGGAGCTGCCGGGATTTGCCGGCTGTGCCGGCTGCTCCTCACTGCGGGGCCGGGGGGACTGTCTTGCACACCTGCCCACTCTGCCACAGCCCCGGGTTGTCACCGAGGGAGAAGTGTTGACAGCACCACACGGAGCGGAGCGGGTTCGCAGCTGAGCCGGGATTGCTCAGCTCCTTGGCAGGGAAATGACAGGGCCCAAAGAGCGCCTGTCTCTCCAAGGAAATCCTACAGCGCCTGGAGAGGCATTACCTGGATCAGCAGCAGGAGGAGGAAAAGGCTGGGAGATGATGGAGCTTGCAAATACCGGGAGAAGAGGTTGGCGTGGGGGAGCTCTCCCCACATCGCAGCTGCTTTATGGCTTGGGGGGAGAGCCTGGAGCAGGATGGAGATGGAGAACCTGCAGGGAAAACAGGAGCTGGGATCCCTCCTGCTCCAGTTTTGTGCACGAGAGACAGGAGACAGCCTGCTGTGCACTCTTATTTTTTGGGACAGAAGCAAAGGGCACCTCCCCATGCACCCCCAGCTCCTGCCCTGGGTGGGTGCCCTGGGCATAGCCGCGGAGCCACGGAGCCACCAGCCATGGCCAGGTAATCCCTGCCGGGGGAGGGCCGGCCCAGCGAACCCAATTGTAAATACATCAGTGTCCTCCTTCTCCCTGCCACACGTTTAAATCTATTTGATCCACTCTAATGGATTGATCTACAAGTTTGTGCACACACATCCTGCTTTGGACGGGCGGCTGGCAGCGCCTCGCCCATCACGGCCTGTCAGCTCCGCTCAGCCTCACCTCCAGCGCAGAGCGAATCCAATTACAGGATAAAGGGTTTTCTTCCCCTCCATATGGTCTCTATAACGCTCTGGCTTTATCTTGCCTTAACCCCTTTCCTGGCGAGGGAGCTCACAGCGCAGCCTAAGCGGCTCAGCGCCGCGGCCCTGGGTGGCTGCTATGTGATACGGGAAACGGGGTCTTCCCAGGGCACCCGGAGGCACCTTCCTCCCTCTTTTCCTGCCCACTGAGGAGGAAGGAGCCCCCACGGGAGGGAGATTCAGGGCAGCGCTGGTTACAAAACCAGCCAGAAGCACAGCAGTGAGCTCAGCCTTGCAGGCAGCGTCGTGCTCACGGCCGGGGTTCACGGGGCTGCGCGTCAGCCCAGCGCCACGAGCTCAGCACAGATGTTCCCTTCATGACTGATTTGTTGTGCTTTTGCATTTCCCTCCACCTTGCTGTGCTAGGTGTTCCCCGGGTGCCCCTGGGCAAGCGGCTCCTGTGCCTCCTGCGCCCAGCAGGGCTCGGGGAACCCACCTCCGCCATGTGAGCTCTGCCTGTTGCTGGTCCCTGTGGACCAGGCGTGTCAGCTCTGTACAGGCCGGTTATTTGATTATAATTATCATTCCTTGCTTTACACAGGACATGAAACCCAGAGCAGCTCAGGGCCCCCTCACGCTGCACGCAAACAAACGACAGACGAGAGACAATCGCAGCTCAAAGTGCTTGGCAAAGCAGGGGGACCTGCAAGGGGCAAGAAAAGCCTTTTCTGGAGGACAAACACAGAGGCAGCAAAGCTCTCCTCCCGCATTAGGCAGGGCCTGGAATTTGCTGTTGTCATAGAGTCAGCGCGGAAAGCAACCGGGAGCTCTCCAGGAGAGAGAGCAGCCCATAAACTTTCCCCGCTAAGAGACACCGAATTAAAGCCATCTCTGCGACAGGGCTGCGGCAGGAGCCCAGGTTGCATTCAGGACACGTCCTGGAGGGACCAGCCACCCTCACCGGTGTCATTTCCCTGCTCTGGGTTTATTCGAGGCCTTGGCCATTGCTCCGGCTGCGCTGACCTGCCCAGAGCTCTAAATCCACCGGCCTCGGGGCAGTGACCCAAGGGGACACGTCCATGAGGACAGCTGGGAGGGGACAGCCCTCTCACGGAGCACAGGTGACTCAGGCTTACCTGCTCCACAGGCAGCTCCCAAAAAGGAGGAAGGGCCTGGTCCAGGTCTCGCTGACGGTCCGTTGATGGTCCTGGTCCAGTTGTCCCTGTGAAAGTTGTCTGGGGACCACCCACGAAGCCAAATCTCCTCCACACTCAGCTGCCAAGGTGAGTGGAGAGGATCTGCTGGGCCAGGAAAGGTCCCTCTCCCAAAAAGCACAGCTGAGTGTTCCCCCAGCACCCAGACTCAGTGTCCCTCTTCCCCCCTCAGCTTCCTTTGCACCACCCTCAACTCTTTAGGAGAGGGCAGGACACCCCAAAGGGGTGCCAGGAAGGGATGGGAGGTGACAATTAACTTTCCCATGGGATACCCCTGTCCCGAAACCTTGGAGAAGCACCAGAGCTTTGGGTTGCTGGTGGCACTGGCAACGAGAGCAAAGTGTTTTTGAAGGTGGAGCATCACAGTGAAATATTGGAGCTGAAGAGTTGCTTTCTCTTTTGGAGCTGGGCCACCACAGTGAAATATTGGAGCTGGAGAGTTGCTTTCTCCCGTGGGAGTTGTGAGGGACACACTGGAACTGAGATGGATGCACAGCTGGCTTTGTGGATTAGAATTTGTGGGATCTCCTTTGGTATTCATCTCATTCTGCAACAATGTGCCTGATTTTTGTACGTCTGGAGCCTGACCGTGGCCAGGAGAGGCAGGAAATTCCTCCAGGGAAAGCTTTGTGAGAGGTAAGGCCATGGCACTCCTCCGCTTTCCGCTCACGCCCTCAAGGAAGACCTGGGCCAGGAATTTCGTGCCCGGTGGTTTCACGGTGAGATGATTCCAAGAGGCACATCCACCCCGTGGGGAGCCCTGGTCCCGGGGTACCTGAGGCTGGCGTGACCCACTTCCCTGCACCACGTCCTACTTCTGCTCGCGCTGCATCTCCGCAGGCGGATCAGGGATTAGGACACCATCCATCCCAACGCCCCCTTAGCCTTCCGCTCCCGGCCTCCAGCTCGGAGACGCTCCAGGCGTGCAGGAGACCTCATTCATCCCACGGGACAACGGTGACTTTTTCCATGGGCCGTGCCTTGGGGAGGGCAGCGAGGAGGAGGAGGAGGCCCAGCTTACCTCGTTATCCGATCAGGTCCCTTAACGCCCCACATCCCCGGGATTAATGGAAGAGCTTCCCTAAGGCGCCTTAGGCAGCTCCCCTGGAGAAGGAGCACCCATGACCCAGAAGGAAGAAATGGGGAAGGAGAACTTGGATGAGGTGGAGCATTGGTGCTTCCAAGCTGGCACTGGCTCTGCTGGGAAGGGTTTCCCAGGCTCGTGTGTGCTGGGATGGGGATCCCACACTCCGTGCTGAGAGCCTGGGAGAAGCTCCCTTCCATCCCTCCTGCTCTCCCAGGCTGGGCCGGTCTCTCTGCACTCTCTGGAAGGAGTTCAGGACATCAGTGCTGTCCTTTGCCCCACTGCACAACCTGGGGTGTGATCGGGTTCACACAACCAAGAGCCCTGCCCCAAAATGCCACATTTCCCCAAAAAATTACCAACTGCATTACCTTTGGGATGGGGAGTGGCTTCCCCTCCTACCTTTGCCCAGCTCCAGCCCCTTGGCTGTGTCAACAGAGCCTGGATTTGCTGTGGGATGGGGACAACAGCAGCCCCCACACTGAGCCAGACACCTGAAACAGAGCCCAGCCAACAGGTGAGACCCACAGAGCTCAATCCAGTCCTCCCCCAGTGACCTCCCCAAGTAGGGCAGAGCTGGCCACTCCCCAGTCCCCAGGTGGTCTCACGCAGTCCTTCAGCCGCCCAGGGACACCCCAAACCTGTGACACACCATGGGCCCCAGCACAGCCCCATTTCCATGTCGGCCACTCCCAAACTCCCCACTGCTCCTCCCACCTTTGCCCCTCTTCCCAAGGGCTCCCCACCCCATCCCTTCCTGCCCCCTTAAACAACATTAAACACTTAATGGCAATTAATACGCTTTAATGCAGGTTTTGGGGCCAACTGGCTGCTTAGAGGGTGCTTAAACCATCAACCCCTCTCAATCCCGTTGCCCTTGTCATACAAAGTTAGCCGAGCCCCTCGTCAGCCTCCCCCCTCCCTCGAGGAGGCCGGAGGGTATAAAACCACCCCGGGGCGCAGCACCGCCAGCCCCCAGCGCGGCGCAGGGCAGGGCACCACCTCCATCCCCTCACCTTTTGCTGCTCCTCGTAATTCGTTCGTTTTTGTCGGTTGGAGGGGAATCCTCTCGCTGAGTATTTTCCGCATTGGGAGGGGGTGGGGCTTCCCGTTTTTGATTAATCAGGGTCCAAACGCAATTGATTGCAGAAAACCTCTCCGGCAGAGCAGCTCCCATAGCGAGGGCAGGATGAACGGGACGGAGGGGATCAATTTCTACGTGCCTATGTCCAACAAGACAGGGGTGGTGCGGAGCCCCTTCGAGTACCCGCAGTACTACCTGGCCGATCCCTGGAAATACAACCTCGTGTGCTGCTACATGTTCTTCCTCATCTCCACCGGCTTCCCCATCAACTTCCTCACCCTCCTGGTCACCTTCAAACACAAGAAGCTCCGGCAGCCCCTCAACTACATCCTGGTCAACCTGGCGGTGGCTGACCTGTTCATGGCCTGCTTTGGCTTCACCATCACCTTCTACACCGCCTGGAACGGCTACTTCGTCTTTGGCCCCATGGGCTGTGCCTTGGAGGGATTCTTCGCCACGCTGGGAGGTAAGGGCTGGGAATGAGGGCTTGGGGCTTCTTTCTCCAGGGCTTTGGGAGCCCGGTTCCATCCCTTCATGGCACTGCTGGGATGTGCGGCATCGTTCCCCCTTGTGTGGGGCTCACCCTGTGCTTAAAACCGGGGAGTAAAACAGATTTCTGCATGTTTGACCTCCTCCATGGCATCGGGGCAGGGAAAGGAAGCCTGGGAAGGGATCCTTGTTTGCAGGATCCAGCCTGGGGTCACCTGGCCCTGCTGGTCACTGGGGGTGTCACACCAAGGTGGTCATCAGAGACCTGCCAGGGATGACCACAGCGCGTTCCTGAATCAGCACCAAGCAGCTCGGACCAAGCACAGGCTCGGGCTTGATCACCTTCGGGGTCTTTTCCCAGCTTTCACAATTCCGTGATTGTTTCTTTGCCCAAAGGCTTCCGTATTTGGGGAAATGAAGGGTTTAGAAAGGGAAGAGAAATCCCTCAGGAAGGGAACCCCACGGAAGAGCTCCAGGCATGGAGAGGTGAGAGGGCTCAGAGCTTCTCCAAGGGCAAAAGGAAGGGGAAGAGGAGGCAGGGTGGTTCCCAGGCTCCGTAGGGATGGCTCAGCTCTTTCCCAGCTGCACCAAATTTGGGTGCCCTTGGGATTTTCCTCGAGGCATTTCTCAGGGACACAAGTGCCGCCAACACTTTGCCCTGCGGAAAAACAGGGAGAATTCACTCGGCAGCCGGAGCCCACGCAGCCAGCCCTGCCCACGCCACACCTCGTGATGGATCTGACAGCCAACAGCCCTGGTTGGAGAGATCCAGAGCCACCACGGGGACTTTGCTTTCCTTCCCCTAAACGGGGCCACTTCCCACAATGACGCTGCTCTGAAAATACACATTTTAAAAAGATAGATATTCTGCGAAAGGCACAGCTGAATGTCCTGATCCAAGCCAAGGAGCAAGGATAGGCTTGGTTTTGGGGTCAGAAGACCCCAAAATCTGCCCCATCCCTGATCGGTGAGCCTTGGGCAGCGTTGTTTTGCTTTTCCAACGTTTGTACCTCTCCGAGGAGGAGGAGGAGGCTCCTGTTCCCAGGGAAGGAAGTTGGCTGTGCGAGCAGCAGGTCCCCAGCGAATCCCAGCACCGGGTGTCGTTATCAGCAGCTTATCACAGCTGGGGGCATTAGCAGGCTTACAGCACCGGCTAAACGCTCCCAAATCCCCTGAAGTTTAATTATCCCTCATAAATACATGTGCACGTTTGCCCACCCACGCAGCCCCCCCTCCCCGTGCCTCCCCCTGATCCAGCGCCAGCGGAAGGCTCATGAAATGCACGTTTAAAGGAATCAACAGGTTTGGAGGCATCCAGCAGCGTTGCTGGGAATTGTGCTTCTCCACGCCCAGGTGGGATTCACCCCCTTGATTCTTAATTTATTAAAGACCCCATGGTGATCCCTCCTCTGCCCCGAACATCCCCTCGGCTCCCAGAGCTTTTGCACCTTTTGGGTGGAGGATTCCCGGTTATTTAGCAGGATGCTACTTATCCCATGCTGACCCCCAGCTCCCTCAGCTGTCCTCTGGAAGGTGGAGCCCAGAGGGGCTCCGACCACTCCGTGGGCTCTCCTTCTCCTCCCCACAGGCCAGGTCGCCCTGTGGTCCCTGGTTGTCCTGGCCGTCGAGCGCTACATCGTCATCTGCAAGCCCATGGGCAACTTCCGCTTCTCTGCCAGCCACGCTGTCATGGGCATCGCTTTCACCTGGATCATGGCCATTTCCTGCGCCGCCCCGCCACTCTTCGGCTGGTCCAGGTGAGTCCAAGGATCCCCAGCAGCTCCCGGATCCCTCCATCCGCGCAGAGAGCAGGTGGCTCCCGGCAGGGAAGCGCTCGGCCTCGGAGGAGGGAAATTAATGCCCCGTTCCTTTGGAAGAGAGGGAGCATCACAACAAGCTGGCACTGCACGCTCGAGTGCACCCAAACCACCTGTGCCACCCTTCCAGCATCCCCCGTCCTCAGGGAATTCCATCCCTGTTGCCCCCAGGGAGGGTCCCGGAGCAGATCCCGACCTTTCTCCCTGCCAGGTACATCCCAGAGGGGATGCAGTGCTCCTGTGGGCCCGACTACTACACCCACAACCCCGACTTCCACAACGAGTCCTACGTGCTCTACATGTTCGTCATCCACTTCATCATCCCCGTCATCGTCATCTTCTTCTCCTATGGGCGCCTCGTTTGCAAAGTCCGGGAGGTAACGGGCGGAGCAGACCGACGGGGACAGGGCGGGTGGCTCGGGCAGGATGGGGGACGTGGGCCAGAGGTGGAAAGCTGCCCCTCACCACCCTCTCCATCCACAGGCAGCTGCCCAGCAGCAGGAATCGGCCACGACCCAGAAGGCGGAGAAGGAGGTGACGCGGATGGTGATCCTCATGGTGCTGGGCTTCATGTTGGCCTGGACGCCCTACGCCGTGGTGGCGTTCTGGATCTTCACCAACAAGGGCGCCGACTTCACGGCCACGCTGATGGCGGTGCCTGCCTTCTTCTCCAAGAGCTCCTCCCTCTACAACCCCATCATCTACGTGCTCATGAACAAACAGGTGAGACGCCCCAGGGCTGAGCAGCACGTCTGGGGGCTGGATCTCAGTCCATCCAGGGACTCTTGGTCCTGCAGCGCGTCCCTACTGGCCCCTCGGTGCCACCATTCTCATTTCTCTCCCTCACCAGTTCCGTAACTGCATGATCACCACAATCTGCTGTGGCAAGAACCCGTTTGGGGACGAAGACACCTCCTCCACCGCATCCCAGAGCAAGACCGAGGTCTCCTCCGTCTCCTCCAGCCAAGTATCACCCGCATAGACCATGGACAGTTTGAACTGGGGTGACCTGCCGAGCTCAGGGACCCAGACAGACGCCCCACAGCCACTCCCTCGCGCCCCGGCCCCCTCCCCTGCAGGAGAATTTAGCTGTGCCCGTCCTGCCGTAGCGTCCCCCCCGCAGACCCCACCCCACACATCCACAGGGACCCACACGTGGCACTCTGAGCTCTGCCACTCTGAGCCTGGGGAGCCCAGGTCACCTCTGGGGGACTGTCCCTACCTGTCCCCATCGTGTCCAAACAGCAGCGGTCTGCGGGGACCCCCAAACCTTTTCCTGCCTGAGCCCCGCTCCCCACCAGCATCGCCCTTCCCTGGGCTCCAGGGAGTGTTGCAGGAGCATCCAGCCCTCTTTTGCAAAAATCTGAATATTCTGGCAAAGCCCCGGAGCAGCACCCTGTGGCCAGGGTGGCCCCACCTGCCCCTCACCAGGGCATGAGCCCGGGGCTCTCCAGAGCCACGCTCCTGCTGGGATTCCCAGCAGGAATCGATTCCCACAGTCGCTATAAATCAGTGTAACAAACGGAGCCACGAGCGGGCTCCGCTTCCAGCCCGACTCCCTCTATCCCCAAGACAACACTGTAGATATATTTTTTTGTCTTGGAACCTGTAAATATTTGCTCACGTCCTTTGAAGTCTCTATCCCTCTCAGCCCTTTCCTTTCTCCTCCTCTTCCCGACCCCAAGGCAGAGAAATCCCCTTCCACCTCTGCTCTGGCTGGACAGGCACAGCCAACCTTGGAGGGTGGGGCCGGGACCGGAGCGCTTTCCTGTACATATTTTATAAATAAATAATCTCGTGTCAGCACAAGGATGTCTGCAGTCAAGGAGTAGGGATTAAAAAAAATAAGAAATAAACAGAAGCAGCACAGAGAAAAACACAGATGCTCAGTCCTTGTCCTTTCTCTTGGGCTGTGGGGACAAGATGCTGGTGGCCAGCTGGGGGAACACGAAGCTGCTCTTGGAGACACAAGCCTGGAGCTGTCCCAAAAGCCGTGGGAAGGGGGATCTGTGCGGGACACCGTCCCCACAAGGTGACAGCCCCGTCAGCTGGAGCACCAAAGGTGTTTAGAGGCAAAAAGAGACAGACAGGGCACAGCCCTCGCTGCCCAGCCGCTGGTTTCTGTCCTTTAATATTTAAGATTTCCCCGTGCAGCCTTAAATAAAGCTTCAGCTGAGAGCTTCTCGCAGAGTCCGAGTTCCCCTTCCTGCAGGGCCCTTCCAGGTGGCATCATGACGGAATTGGCAGAGTCAGGGAAAAATTGTTCCCTGTGTCAGGGAATTCGTTCTGGAGCGGCTGGAGAGCGATCCCGGTGCCATCGCTGCCAGAACCTCGCCCTGCTCGCCTCCCAGCTCAGCTCACACCTGCCCTCTCTGGTGCTTTTCCTCCTTTTTGGGTCCAAAGCAACCAAAACCAGCGGGAAGCCCCTGGGATGGGAACACAGGGATAGGAACCACATTTTGCCCCAAAGCAGCAGGGCCTGGGGAGGGGGAAGGATGCAGCCCCAGCCCCGGCTCTCCGGGCACCCTCCTGTCTCTGCACCCACCCAAATTCAGGGTTCCCAGCCAGGATTGCAGCTCCCACACCACTCCTGCTGTGCTGAATAATTCATGGCCACTCTGCCCATCCTGGGAGCCTCTTTTCCATCCCTACAAAGCCCCGAGCCCGTTTCCTTTAGCTCCTTTAGAGGCACTGGGGCTGTTTTACGGCGAGCAACTGAACATGTGGAGGAGCCCTCGGCATCCCTTATCTCCCCCCGGACTCCGGAGTGAAAAGTGTTCCAGGAACAGAGCCCTGGGCCCCCTGAACTGGCCTGGCCGTGTATCCCCCGTGTTTGGGGTTATTTTTAAATGCTGCAGCTCCAGCCCGGTGCTGCTGCCTTTGGCTGCGGCGCAGCGATGCTGGGAGAACCTGCAGGGAATCCACCAGGAACCCACCAGGAATCCACCAGGAACCCACCAGGAATCCACCAGGAATCCACCAGGAATCCACCAGGAACCCACAGGGAATCCACCAGGAACCCACCAGGAATCCACGGGGAATCCATGGGGAATCCACCAGGAATCCACAGGGAATCCACCAGGAGTCCACACGGCCCTGGGTGAGGAGAAGAGCAGTCTGTGATCCCTGACAGGGAGTTCTGGGGAGCCTGGGGGTGGGCTGAAGGCTTTGCAGCCGAATTCCCATGGGCAGGAGAGGCAGGGAGCAGAGTCCAGCCCCGTGGTGCTGCGGTGGATTCCGGCAGCGATTCCGGCAGCAATTCCAGCAGCGATTCCTCCTGGCTGTTCCCACCTGCACTGCCCATCCAGCTGCTCTCCAGATGTGCCACTGCCCACACCACCAGGGAGAATTCACCCCAGCAGAACAGTTTTACCTCCATGGTGCATCTGTCCCACTGCAAGGGACATTCCCAAGGTGGATCCTGCCCGGAGCGTGGCCAGGGATGAAGAGGGGGTGGAGGTGTCCAAGGAATGCCTGGATGTGGCACTTGGTGCTGTGGGCTGGTGACAAGGTGGGGATCAGTCACAGGTCGGACTCGGTGATCCTGGAGGGCTTTTCCAGCCTCAGGGATTCTGGGATCCTGTCGCTCTCAGCAGTGCAGGCAGGTTGGGCTCATCCACGGTGCAAAGGAGCTGCTTCGTCTGCAAGCTGTGGATGGGAGTAGGAAAATAAACCTGTCCTGAAAGAGTGACCCCTCTGCTCTGCCTTCGGCCCCTCTGCAGCAGCCGCTGAGGATGACGATGGAACTCATTCCCCTTGACCAAATCCCTAAAAAACCCCAAAAAAACCCCATCTGAGCTCAGAACTGATTTCTCCAAACCATGGGGGCAGGGGAAGAGCAGCCACCAGACGACCGAAAACCCAAACCTCACCCAACCCAACGGACCAACCCTTCCATGGCACAAAGCATCTCATTCAAAGGTTCCTCCTGAAAAATCACCCAGGGGTTCTTTCTTTCCTCTTTTCCATGGATGTATCCGGGCACTGCGTTTGCAACCAGCAGGGACCATCCGGGCACCACCCCCGCAGAGCGGGCACCACCACCTGCTCCAGCGCCTCTGGCCTGGCCCTGCTGCCACCAAAACTCGGATGCAAACTGAGGAAAGCAGCCAGGCTTATCCAGGGAAGTGAGACAGCTGGAATCTGGGGCCCAAAGGGCATTTCAGTGTCTGACTCCCATCCATCCTGCTGCAGCTGGGATCGTTCCTCCCCATCCCAGCACTGCCGTCAGCTGGTTTAGGGAAACTGCAGTAATTGGCTCAATTCATTTTAAATCAGTTCTCGTTTGTGCAAGCAGCACTCGGGGAAAAGCAGCTCGGAGTTAATAACATCCTGATTTGGAGCATCCGCAGGGATGAGGATGGGAGTCTCGTGAGGAGCTGCTCTTGGTCTTTGCCCCACAGCCCTGGGCACAGATAGAATCCCCCAAAAAAGGGGCAAACCAGGGTCCTGGCCCGGTGCTGTTCCCCGCAATCCTCATCCTGCCCAGGGCTGATCCCTCCAGGCTGGAATGGCACTGCCTGGATTTCTCCCAGGACGTTTTTATCCCATCAGTGTAGAAGGAGCAGCTCCGTGCCAGAGGGCCTGGCTCTGCCCATTTGTCTCTGCCAAAGGAAAAACATCTCCTTGTCCAGCCACTCCAGCAGCTCTGGGAACAAGATTAAAACCCTCAAACACTCCCCCCTTCCCTCTGTGCCATCACACACAGGGCTGGAGGGGCCAAATCCCTCTCTGGGGTGCCCAGATCCTGATACCAGGGGGAAAAGCTGCTCCTTAAGGGGAAAACTGCTGGGATTAGAGCCTGGGAGAGGCCAGGATTTCCCCTGACAGTGCCAGGGGGACCCTGCGCAGCCCCAGCAGCCCAGGGAGATCCAGGCAGCATTTGCCTCCACCCAGGAGGGTGCAAGAGCCCCCACGTTTGTGTCACATCCCCAGCCCGAATCCATCACGGCCGCCTGTGTCACGTTAGCAGCAATAAAAGGATTCAAACAGCAATTCCTTACTTTTATGAACAAATGGCCCTGGCTGGATGATTCAGGCAGCATTCAATTCCCAGCCAGAAAGTGTCAGCAAAATCCCGGCCTCTCGCATGTAGGTGGATAACTGCAAATGAAAGGAGGGAATTATTAGCACTTAATGCTCCCTGGGTTTGCACTCCTCAGTGCTCCTCTCCAGGAGATGCCAAACGCTCCAGTGCTCCAACAGCTGCAGGGATTGGGGTGGCGGCTTTGGGCACTGGGATCATCCTCATCCCACTGCCAGGGCCCTGCTCCAGCCCAGCCCCTCTGGAGCCCTTTTCTCCTCCAGACTTTCCCTTCCAGAACCCCTTTTCTCCTTCAGCCTGTCCTTTCCAGAGTCTCTTTTCTCCTCCAGCCCATCCCCTCCAGAGCCCTTTTCTCCTCCATCCCATCTCATCCCATCCCATCCCATCCCATCCCATCCCATCCCATCCCATCCCATCCCGAGCCCCTTTTCTCCTCCAACCCATCCTCTCCAGAGTCCCTTTTCTCCTCCAGCCCATCCCCTCCAGAGCCCTTTTCTCCTCCATCCCATCCCATCCCATCCCATCCCATCCCATCCCATCCCATCCCATCCCCTCCAGAGCCCCTTTTCTCCTCTAGCCCATCCTCTCCAGAATCCCTTTCTCTCCCAGCCTGTCTTTTCCAGAATCCCTTTTCTCCTCCCTCTCATCTCATCCCACCTCAAGCCCCTTTTCTCCTCCATCTCATCCCCTCCAGAGCCCCTTTTCTCCCCCCATGCCCCCTCTCCCATCTCCCTCTCCCCACCCTCCCACTCTCAGCTCGCTGCCAACACCATGGGAGCCTCAGGGACCTCCAACCCCTTGGTGGGACAATCCCCCCAGCTCCAGAGGGATCCAGGGAGGCTTCCCCGTGCACCTGGGGCTGCTCCTGGCCGTGGAGAAGCGCGCTCCAGCCTCCTCCAGACTCTCCATTTCTCCTTCACCCCGGCTGCCCATATTTTTCTTGTTCATCAGACTGACAAATGGGCAGAAAACAGACTCCTGGCGATTTCCTGCACAGGCTGCCCACTCCTCCTCTCCCCTCGGCGATGACTGAGAGCTGAAATAGCAGGAATAGCATATAAATTTCCTCCCTGCTTTAATAAATACCTCTATTACCTTGTGCTTTCCCCCAGCTCACTGTGCAGCTCCTGCTGCCCGCCAGGCAGACGTGATAAACCAAAACTCGCATTTCTGCGGGAAATCAGCAGCAGGGCTCAGGCAGGCTGGCAGCAGCAAGGGAGGGGTGAACCTCCCGCCTCGGGGATCTGGCTGCAGCTTCACATCATCCCACGGGGAGATAAATGAATTCATTCATTACTGAAGGGGAGCTGGAGTTTGTCTGGGCCCTTTTTGGACACCCCGTCCTGCTCCTGAGGAGAGGAGGGGTCCCACCATTCCCAGGGGTTGTCCCAGACACCTCTGTGCCCCTCAGGGTGAGCCTGGGGTTTCCTGAAGGGTGGGAATAAGGACAAACCCTGCTAAAATCTCACCCGGAGGGTGCAGGGGGAGCAGAAGGGTTTGGTGGTGGAGGGAAAGCTGTGACAGCAGTGATCTGTGCTGTGGCCAGGGCCCCGTGCTGGATTTCTCCTCCCTGGGCGTCCTTCTGACCCAAATCCCTTCCCGGGGCTCTCAGGGCACCCAGGACAGGACGTGCCACTGTCCCTTGGCCAGCAGAGCCCTGAGCGGCGCAGGAGCAGCCCGAGCATCCCAGTGGGATGCAGAGACCTCGCTGCATCCTCCCCCCCCCCACCCCATCTGAGGGACCACAGGCAAAAGCCACCGGCCTTTTACACGCCCAGCACTGCCAGGAGCCCCTGGGGGCACCGCTGTCCCCTCTGCCACGCCCAGCACAGCCCGGTCCGGCCCTGCCAAAGGGGCAGCGCCGCTGTCCCCATCCCCCGGGCAGAGCTGCAGCCGCGGCTCCTCCTCCCCCAGGGCTGGATTGATGGCGGTGCTTTGCAAAGCCGGGGAGGGGGGAAAAAACACCTTCAAAAGGAGCATTAGGAGGTGGCAGCCACCCAATTTCCCCCTCAGCCAGCAATTGCTGTGTCTCATCCGCTTCCTGGAGTCTATTTAAGTTCTAAATTTAACAAGCTCCTAAACAAGTGGCAGCAGCAAGTGGCAGCGCCCGGCTCCCACCCTGCGAGCGGCATTTGGGGGCCCAGCCCGGGAATGGGAAATTTCTCCAACGTCTCTTTGATTTATGGCTCTCGTTAATTCTCCAGGAGGGCCCCCGAGCTGCCCCGAGCGCACCGAACCTCCGAGGGATAAATAATTTACCAGATGGTTAAATATTCTTTAAGGTCTAGAGAACACCAGCGGGAGCGGGGATTTCAGGGCGGGGAGTGGCACAGAACTACAAATTGAGCACAAAAAGCGGGAGGGGATGGCCTGGAGCGGGGAAGGGAAGGGAAGGACCGGGACACCCCAGGACATGAAGGAGTAGGACATCCCAGGACATGAAGGACAGGGATATCCCAGATGGGAAGGACCGGGACATCCCAGGAAGGGAAGGACCAGGACGTCCCAGCGCTGCTGCAGCGGGATCAGCACAGCGGGGAGCGGGATTAGCCAGGGGTTTTTGGGGGAATATCCCATCCAGATGTGCCATGCCAGCTGTGCAGTGCAGATGTGCAGTCCTGCCCTGCCCCTCCAGAGGAAAGGATGAACTGGGGAGCAGGCAGGGAAGGGAGGAAGGTGCCAGCAGGGAGGTGGCCTGGCCTGGCCGGGCTCGGGCAGAGCCACGTCTGGTGTCGGGGGACGCTGGTGCCCCAAACAGGCACTGCCTGGTGCCCTCAGGAGCGGTGCTGGAGGGACACGAGGTTTTGCCAGCAGAGCCCTGGTGAAATGTGGTGCCAAGGGGGTGTTTCCACCTCCTTTCCTCCTCCTCCCCAGGGATCAGGGCAGTTCCCAGCGAGGAGCCCTTGGGCTGATGCTGGAGGGAGATCACAGAGCAAAACCGGCGCTGGCCGAAGCAGAGGTTGGAGAGGAGAACCCAAGTGCTCCTGCTGCGAGCTCCCAGCACATTTCAGCCTCGCCTCGGGATGTTTTGGGCTCCCCAGAGCAGCGGGGCAGCCCGAGCCCCCCGGCCCCGCGGCTGCCGGCGGAGGTAGATGGCAGCAGAGCCTGCTCCTTGCGGCAGCCGGGATGCGACAGCCCCGGCCCCGGTCGCTGCTCCGCCACCCCCCGAGCAGGGATTTGTATAGCCGGCTTTACCCACAGCTCCTTTCCCCCGCGTTTCTCTCCTGCAGCACAGTCCGGAGCTCAGGGCTGAGCTGGATTTCTCCATGGATGGGATGTGTCGGGGTAGCTAAAACCCCTCAGTGCCCGGTGCCTGGCTCTGCCCTGCCTCTCCTCCCTTCCTGCACCCCCGGACAGCCCCACAGCAGCCAAGCTGTCACCCTGAGCTCAAATTTGGGGGGTTCGTTTTGTTTTCTCTGCTGGTCCTTTCAGGGAACACACGGGATTCTGCCACAACCTGTCCTGCTCGTTCCCCCCTCCCTCACAATTCCAAACCCCATCTCAGCCCTTCCCGGTATTTTCCAGATGCCTGATGAGGCTCAGCAGGTGATTAACAAATTAAGCAATGCTTTAGGGAACACTTTTCCCCCAAAATCCCTGCCAGAGGGGCCCCACGGGATCCCTGCTCCCTCAGGAATGATGAGCAGGTCCCTTTCCTGCTCAGTCCCCACTCGGTCCCCGCCCCAGGGGTTCATCTCAGCTGCCCCTGATAAATAGATAATTAATAATTCACTGCTGGCTTTAGGAAGTGCTCATTGCCCTCGAGCTTCCCGGGGTAATGAAGCATCCCGCGAGCCCCTGTAACCCCGCCCGGCCACAGGCCCGGCTCAGCCCTTCATTCACCCTCCCGACACCACTCCCACTAATTAAAGAGGAGCAAATGCCCGAAGAAAACTTTCCCCTCCCTGGGACCCCCTGTCCCCCAGGAGATCCATCCATTGCACCCCCAGGGATGCATTTCCAGGATGGGACCGGCACAGGCCGGGACGAGCCACATTTCCCAGGACAACGAGGGATTTTTGGCAACTGCCTCAAGAGAAACAACTTCCCCAGAGCTCTGGGCAGCCCCATCCTGACATCCTGGGGCACCCTCACCCCCAAATCAGAGCCGTGCGGGGGGGCCTCCAGCAGAGAGCCAAGACTTTCTCCTTTCCTTACACAAATAATTCCGAATTTTACCCCTTCTCCCCACCACTGAGTCACCGTCTGCAGCTGCCCAGCTCATCCATGCCCACCTCGGGCCGGCATCGCCCCTCCGGACCCTCCCGCCCCACGTCCCTGGGCACAGGCAGAGCTGCTGTGGAGCTGAGCTCAGGTGCTGAGCTCTGCCCCACTTCGGGCAGCCCCATGGGCGGTGACACGGCCGGGGACACGCCCAGGCGGGCTCGGGACCAGGGGCTTTGATGGAGGTGTAAAAAGTGCCCGCAGCCTCCGGGTCAGCCCCTCTGCTGTCAATAATTCGCAGCAACGAACCGAGCGGAGCAGGGCCCGCGCGAATCCGGCCGGGGTCGGGGATGGCAGCTCCGGGCACGGCTCTGGGATCACCCACCCAGCCAAACCCAGCACTGGGGGCTCTGCACGGGTCCTACCAGCCCCAAAGGCTCAGCGGCCCCGCAGTCCCCACACACCTCCCCCGGCCCCGGGCGTCCCCTCCCTGCTGTTCATCCCTCCCTCATCCCATCTCAGCCCTTTCCACCCCTGTTTCCCCAGTTGGGCACCCTTCCCTGGCTGCTTCTCTTCCTTCCTCCCTTCCTGGCAGCTCATCACCATCTTTTCCTTGGTTTCTGGGGGCAAAGGGGCTGCCAGGCTTGTCACCCGTGCTGCTAAAGGTTCGCATTCCGGGGATCAGGCCTTGCCCTTTCCCGTCTCTCCCGGTGCCTCCCCCTGACCCGGCTTGTTCCTCCTCGCCTCGCTGGGTGCCTGATTGAATCCCTGCCCTGGTCCCACCAGTTCTGCCTTGCAAAGCCTGGGCTGCAATCCCTGTTTTCCATGGGGGCCATCCCGGTGATCCCAAAGCTGGATTCTCACCCAGGATGGGGTGGGCGATGAGACCCCGGACACGGGGACAAGGCACGTGCTGGTGGCTCCTCCAAAGGGGCTGAGTTGTGGCCTGACACAAGTGGTGGTGATGGGAACTGATGTCCCCGAGCTGGAAAACCGATGGGGTTTTATCTGGAAGCACCGGAGCAGCTCCAGGGACGGCATCCTGTGCGTCAGGAGGAACAGCAGCTGCAGCTCAGCCCCTTTCCATCAGCTCAGGAGAGGGGCTGTCCCCAGGGAGCCGCTTCCAGCACAGCAAATATCCCCTAACAGGGGCAGCACGTGGGCGACATCCAGAGTCGGCCGTAATTCCCCTCCTGACTCCAGGGACACTTGTTGTGGCCGCTGGAACCGTGTTGAGGAGTAAATGTAATAGAACTGCTACACAGCAAAGGAACAGCGCTGCTGCTCGGGGGTGGGGGGCTGCCCAGGCAGTGTCAGGCAGGAGGGACGAGCTGCGCATCCCAGTGGGAATGTGGGATGGAACTCCAGTGCTGGAGTCAGGACACCTGTCCCGAGTGGGTCTGGGGACAGCAGGGCCGCGGGTCAGTGTTCCCAGGTGTCCCATCCTGTAGCCACGTGTCCTGCTGGTGCCACAGTCCTGCTGGAGCTGAGCAGGATTGGAATTTGCTGGAATTTGGAGGAGAGGCTGGAATTTGCTCCAGCACGGGACACGCCATTCCCATGGGATGGCACCAACGCTCGGCTCCAGCGCTGGCAATGTCACCCCTCACCATTTCCAAGAAGTCTGGAGGGCTGTGGGGATGAATCGATACAAATATCGGGTTTAGAACCTCCACATCCCGTTCCCAACAGCACTGGGGCTTTAACTGGAATCTCAGGAAGGAGGAGCTCGGGTCTGGTGTCCCCATCCTTTTTCCTCTCATTTGTTCATCTTCACTCATTATCCCAATCCTGCAGTGACGGATGCTGGGGGTGAAGCAGGGACAGGAGCTGGAGCTGGGATGGATCCCTGCTGTCCAGCCTCAAAAAGGAGGCAGGGAAGAGGATCAAATAAGCCCTGAAACACACGGGAAGAGGAGCTGGGGCTGCAGCCAGGACGGTCCCTGGACCCACTGGAGCGGGAGCCTTGTGCCCAGGGATTGAGCCCCTCGCTGAGGGCTGTGGTGGGGAGGGGCTGGCACGTGGATTTAGGGCTTAATTAGAGCCTGTTAGAATTCCGAGGGTTTGTTTGGATCTGTACCCGAGTGTCAGAGAGTAGAGAGACCCTTGGGGCTGAGCTGGGACAACAATCCCGAGCTTTACTGAGCCCTGCCTGTTTAAAGGAACAAAAAAAGGGGGTTTTCCCTAATTCCCATCCCAAGAACCTGCAGGGAAGTGAGGGAGGGGTCTCATTCTGCCCCTGCCCTGAGTTCTGGGGAGTCCTGAGGCTCCTGAAGCTGGGGGGTCCCACGCAGGGGCAGCTCCCAGCATCGGGCAGTGGGGGCTGGATGGATCCCTGTGGTGGGCACGGAAAGGGACCAAGGGATGGCCACTGGCACATGGCCGGAGCAGGACCAAGGGACGGCCACTGGTGCTAGGCCAGAGCAGGACTGTGACGCTCTTTTTTTTTTTTTTTTTTTTTTTTTTTTTGAGGGCAGCCACCTCCTCCTTTTCCTCCTTTTCCTCTTTTTCCTCCTTTTCCTCATTCTCCCTCTCCTCGCTCTCCGGGCTGCAGCGCTGGGGCTGCTGCCTCCCGCCTGCGGTGCAGATGGCCCAGCATATGGGCAGCCTCCCCTCGTGCTCGCACCTTGTAAGCAGATTCTGTCAGGTTTGGAGAGGAAAAGCTTAATTAAGCAGTTGTGTGTGTACAATTACGTCCTTAATTAGCTCCGCGTTTCACTTCTTTGTTGTTCCCCGTTTGCGAGAAGTTTGGTAACAACCGCAGACCGCCGTGCCCTGCAGCAGGAGCTTTTCCTGCCCCGTTTTCTCTTTTCTCTCTCCTCCTGCCTCATTTTAGGGTTTTTCTGGCTGAAGGGAGCTGCAGGCCGAGCCTCCCCTGGCCGGAGAGCTGGGGCTGGGATTCCTCGACCCCGGCTCGGTTCCCAAACCAGAGCAGGTTTCCAGCAGTGCTGCCCACACAAAGTACAAGGAGTTTTTTTAGCTGCCCAAAAGCTTCTTTAGCCCAGTTTTATCACCTCCACATTTGTGCTCCAGCAGCCCCAGCGCCCTCGGGAATAAAGAGACCCCGTGAGGGCATCATCAGGGTGATGCTTAATTGCTGACACACCCCGGGATTGCCACTCTGCCTAATTAATTCCTCTAATTACTCCCTCCCCCCGCCATTTCCCAGCTGGGGCAGCACGCCTGGCACATCTCCAGGGATATCCCGGGGTGCCCTGGTCCCCTCCTCACTCTCAGGCAGGGTCTGGAGCCACCTGCAGAGATCAGGGACAAGAGGTGGCACGAACAAGCGGCTAATTTGTGGCGGTGCTTTTATTTTATGCTCAGAGCACTAAACAGCCATAAACATCCCGAGCTGGATGGTGGAGCTGGGGGTGCTTTTATTGTTTGTAAGTCCTTGAAATTTTGCCGTGAAGCTTTTATTAAAAGTAACCCCAAACTCTCGTTTCTCTAATTGAGGGCATTTCAAACCCCGCACGCCTGTACCCAGGTATGTTTCTATCACCACCAGTTAATTTTTATTTACCTTCCAGTGAAACTCATCTCCCTCCTTAATTCCCAAGCCCGTATTTGCTTTCAAATCAGATTTGGACCCAACAATCAGCCGCATATTTAAGGTGCCATTAAATCCTCAGCTCTGCTCTCGCAGCTTCCAAACCAGCCGGCTCCAAGCACAGCAGTGGCCTCCCCCTCCTCCTTTTCCAGGCATCCCAGCAGGGAAAATGAATCTTCATCCAGCTGAGAGGTGTCAAGTGCCGGGAATGAGCCCGGGGAGAGCAGCGGGAATGGTGGGGGGCTGCGAAGTGAGAGGGTCGGAGGAGATTGGAGGGGAAGAGGAGAGGAACAATCGGTCCCCTGCGGGCACTGAGAGGGATAACAGGGTCAGGGATGGAGGGATTTGGGCTGGCTGGGAAGGGAAGCTCTGTGGAGGGTTCAGCGGTGGAGGGGGCAGACGGGGGAGCTTCAGGAGCAGGCAAAGCTCAGCCTCGTTCATCCCTCACCCTTCTGGCCCTCTGCTCTCTCCCATTCCCAGGCAAGGCTCTGTGTCCACGTCCAGATGTGCTAATAGGGTTGGGGAGTTGACCAACCCCTTCCCCACCAGCCTGGGGGGAAGCAGGAGCGGCTGGGGACTGCCTGGTGTTCCCTATTCCCGAGTTTCCACCAAAATCTGCCAGTTTGGAGGGGCAGCAGGAGCTTCCGCCGCTCCGGTGGTGTGTCCGTCTGTCCATCTGTCTGTCTGTCCCTGAGCTGGCCCCAGGGCCGAGCACAACGTCTCCAAGTGGGGATGGGGCAGCTCCTCCCCCAATTCCCTGTTCTGGTCCCCAACTCCCTTCTCCACTCCCCAGTTCCCTGTTCTGATCCCCAATTCCCTGCTCCTCCTCCTAATTCCCTTCTCCGCTCCCCAGTTCCCTGTTCTGATCCCCAGTTTCCTGCTCCTCCTCCCAGTTCCCTTCTCCGCTCCCCAATTCCCTTCTCCGCTCTCCAGTTCCCTGTTCTGATCCCCAATTCCCTGCTCCTCCCCCTAACTCCCTTCTCTGCTCCCCAATTCCCTTCTCCTCCCCCCAATTCCTTTCTCCGCCCACCAATTCCCTGCCCTGCTCCCCAATTCCCTGCCCCGCTCCCCAATTCCCTTCTCCGCTCCCCAGTTCCCTTCTCCGCTCCCCAATTCCCTGCCCCGCTCCGCAGTTCCCTGCCCCGCAGGGAGGACCCGGCGTGCGGGAAGCCCCGAGCCGGGAGCCCCGGGGAGCGGAGCCTTGGTGTCGGCGCAGGGAAGCCGAGCACAGAAGCGGCTCGCGGGCCGTAATTAAACACCCGGGGAGGAGGGCTCTGCTGCCGGAGCAGCCTTTCGTCCCTCTGCCACAGCGCGGCTTCCCTAGGGGTGCGGGGAGGCACCAGAACCAGGAGGCTTTGGAGATGTCTCCCCCCAGCCTGGCGCTGGTTTTGGGGTGCAGCGGGGAGAGGATCCGGCAGCAGCAGCATCGGGACCAACACAGCCAAGTCCCCGCTGCTTCTATCCAGCCCCAACGTCCCCATCGAGGCAGTTTGGGATGCGAGACACGGCTGGAGCACAGGGCGGGGAAATCCCCTGCACCCCAAACCCACATCCGTGAGGATGCTGAGGAGGCAGATTCGGGGAGACCAGGGCTCACCTGGCTGGCCCCACTGTCTCTCGGTTATTCCCACTTCCCGTGCTGTCCAGCGGGAATTACACCCTGCAGGAATTACACCCGGCAGCGCCGGCAGCCCAAAGCAAACACAATATTTTAAAGTCCTTCCCAGCCTAACCATCCCCAGCGCTATTAATAACACTTGTAAGGAGTTGTTCTTGAATAGATATGATTTTTATCTTGACAGCGTCTCCCTAAATCATTTTTATCCCCAGGAAGTTTGCGAGGAGCAGATTTTCTGAGGGCCGTTTATCTTGGCAAATATCCCCCACCCCTGCTCATTGCTCACTCCCTCGTTAGTTACGGACGGGGCTGTTCCCCACCCTCAGCCTCAGCTCCCGAACCCCTCCCTCCCTCCCCCCTCCACGTGTGTTTTATCGATGGCAGCAAAATGAAATCAAATCCTCAAATCTCTGTGGCCGAGAAGCTGTTGGGAGGTGGGAAGGGGGTGTGAGCTCGCTGCCCAGCATTCCCCTCTCCTCCCTCCCCCACCCCGTGTCTTCAGCGGGAATTCCAGTGCGTAAAAAGGCACAGAACTCCCCTGAATTCCCAGTTTTTTCCCGGCAGAAAAGCGGCCGCAGCCCCCTCGTTGTGGCAGATGGACGAAGGCGCAGGGAGAGCTGGAGGCAGGGAAGGCAGCGGGGACATTCGGGCTGCCACATCCATCACTCGCCTGGGAAAAGAGCCTTTTTTAAGAGGGGAACTGCGGGGAAAGGAGCAGATTCTCTGACAGAGCTTAGGGAACACCGATTCTGCTGGCAGATGGCCCAGGCTGCTCCCCCCGGGGGGATGGACTCACCCTGGGGATGCTGAACTCACCCCGGGGGTGCTGAACTCACCCCAAAGGTGCTGAACTCACCCCAGAGATGCTGAACTCACCCGGGAGGTGCTGAACTCTCCCCAAAGGTGCTGAACTAACCCGAAATATGCTGAACTCACCCCAAAGGTGCTGAACTCACCCTGGGAATGCTGAACTCACCCCAAAGGTGCTGAACTCACCCCAAAGGTGCTGAACTCAGCCCGAGGATGCTGAACTCACCCCAGAGGTGTTGAACTCACCCTGGGAATGCTGAACTCACCCCAAACGTGCTGAACTCACCCAAAAGGTACTGAGCTCACCCCAGGGGTGCTGAACTCACCCTGGGAATGCTGAACTCACCCCAAACGTGCTGAACTCACCCCAAAGGTGCTGGACTCAGACCGGGGATGCTGAACTCAGCCCGGGGATGCTGAACTCACCCTGGGAATGCTGAACTCACCCCAAACGTGCTGAACTCACCCAAAAGGTACTGAGCTCACTCCAGGGGTGCTGAACTCACCGTGGAAATGCTGAACTCACCCCCTGCTCAGGCTGGCACAGGGACCCCTAAGGTGTGTGGAGGTGCCTGTTGGAGCAGGGTTTGGGCTGCAGGAGGAGCAGGGACAGCACCGGGACCCTCGTGGGTTTCAATGCCTGAGGGCAGAGCATCCCCTGGCCTGGAGGGTCCCACCCAGCCCCTTCCCCTGCCCTCCAGCCCTGCGGAGCTGGGGAGAGGCAGAGCAGAAAGTGGAGCGGCCCCGGGCAAAAGCAGCACAAAACTGACTCGGAGCGAGAGGGGAGGAGGGAGGAAGGAGCAGCTGAGAGCCAGGAGTAATGAAATATTCCAGAACTCGATTAAGAAATGACAGGCAGGGCCGGCGGAGCGGCGGCTGGGCACGGAGCAGGCTGCTCCTGTGGGATCGGGGGGGTTTTATGGGATGTGGCACTTCGCCATCCCGCTGTGCAAATCAACCTGTGCACGACTGGAGCCAAGCAACCCCGCTCCTGCTACTCCCGAGGGCTTCCCGAGCCCTTGTAAAGGAGCACCTGTTACCAGGCCCCGGTTAAGGGCTCTGCTGGGGAATGCTGGAGATGCTTCTACACTTAATAGGTTTTGCAGGAGCAGAGGAGGGGAGCCAGGAGAGCCCAGGGGCCTGGAGGCAGCAGAGCTTGGTCCCCACAAGGATTTGGGGGCTGAAGTGAAGCCCTCGCTCGGCCCCATGGGACAGAGGCCACCTGACACAGCTGGAGCTGGAGCCTTGGGAAGCTGTTCCCAGCCTGCTGCTGGGCTTGGAAAAGCTGGAAATTTCCAGATGTGACGAAAACCGGCCTCCAGGCAGCCCAAGGAGGCAGCGCTGACCTTTGCGGCTCAGCTGGAGCCACAGAATGAGACTCGTTCTCCCTTCCTCCCTGGCAGAGGTTTTGGTGGAAGGCAGGAGTGCCCTGAGCATCCACATGGCCAGGCAGGGCTGACCCGGCATTCCTGGGGCCGGGAGAGTTTGGGGTGATGCAGCCGCGGGGTTCAGGTTCCATCTCATCCCATTCCTCCTGCCAAAAATCCTCTCCCGGAAGCACCACCAAGAGCCAGAGGCTTGGCTGCAACTGCCACACGGACAGAGCTGCTGGCGAGCTCCCGTGGCTGTCGCTGTGCCGGGGACATCGGCGCTGGTGGAGTCCCCGTGGCTTTACAGGATGGGGCCTTGGCATCCCCCGCAAGGAGCCACCCATGCTGGGATCCCTACAGAGCCGTGCCAGGAGCCGGCAGGAGCCTCTGTGCCACAGCCACGTCCTTTAGGAAGGGCCAGAACCCTCAGGAGGAGGAATTCGGTGGTCTGGACTCGCCTCCCTGGCCCGTGGGTCTGGAGGAGCCAAGGGACGAGCAGGCTCTGCTTGGAGCAGCTGGTGGGTGCTGTGTGCATGGAACGGGAATGGATCCTGCTGGAGGAAGCTTTTCCTCCCCAGGTGTGGGCAGGAGGCCCTTCCCGGCTGTCAGCAGCGCTGCGGTGCCTGGCAGTGGGTAATTAAACCTTTTATTCGGTGCCTGGAGGCGCGAAGGCATCAAGGGCTCTCATCAAAGCAGGAACCCAGCGGGGCCGGCTCTGTGCGGAGGAGAGGGAGAGATGCCAAAGCTGCCTGGAAGAAAGTTTGGGCTTCATCCTCCTCTCCCAACTCTTTAAATCCACCTTGTGAACAGCTAATCCACGTCCAACCGTGTCTGTGCAGCTGGGCAGAGCCAAACCCTCCTGACGGCTGGGGCAGCCCCAGCAGCTCCATGCCCAGCACTGCTCCTCACCCTCAGCCCTGCCCTGGCTCAGGATCCGGGGCCAAACATCCCATGGATCTACGTGATAGAGGGAATTTCTCTCCCTCACCCCAAACACTGCCCTCTGCATGTGGTGTGACCCAGGGGTTCCTTCCAGTGGCTCTGCTGTGACATCGGGGGACACCCAGAGTGAAGGGGCAGCAGCGGCCGCTCACAGCGGGCAGGAGGGGCTGTACCTGGGGATGGGGGGACAAAAACCACCCAAAAGTGCTGGCAGAGGTCCTGGCTGCAGCCCTGCCACACACGCAGCTCAGTGCACAGAGAGGGGACAGGTCCCGGCTCTGCCCCAGCCCCCCAGGGGGATTGGGGACCCTCCCTGTCCCCCCAGGAGCCCCAGCCAGGCCAGGGCTCTGCGCCCCTCGTGTTTTGGGGAGCAGGAGCAGCACCGGGGGGTTGTGACAAGAGCTCCAAGGCGGAGTGAATTTTCCAGCTCTCGGATACAGGGAAGAATCATAACGTCGTTTATCATCTTTAAAGATACGCAGAGTTGGCGAGAGAATGAATTCTTCTTCATAACCCAGTTCCCAGGATATTTTTACTGTGCATCATAAATTATAATACCTTTTTATTTTTGCTTTATGGCCTGTCCCCCGCCAATTCTGGTGATCTACATCCTCATCCCCCCCAGTGCTTTAGGAACAATCCCTGCCTGTCTCTCTCCTCCTCCCATCAGCTCCCCAATCTCTCTCCTTCCACCAGCATCTCTTTTTCCCCTTGTCCTCCCACGGAGCCGGGGCTGGGGAGCTGTGGGAATCACCAAGCGTGGACAGTGCCACCTCTGAGCTGCTGCAGGTGTAGCCATGGCCACAGCCCTGACCCACGGCCCTGGCAGCAGCAGGGAGGGCACCGCCAGGTCCTGGCAGCGCTGAAGCAGCCCAGCAGCTCTCTCAGACCTCCCTGGGTGGCTGAGACAGCCCTGAACACCCCCTGTCCTGTCACAGCTGGGGACAGCCCCACGCCAGGTGTTCCTGAGATGGGGACAGCTCCGAGCTTGGCCTGGCCCTGCCCTCATGCAGCCGTGTCTGGGGATGGGTTTGGGGTCCTGGTTGGTTTCTCCACCAGCACAGCTCAGATGCGGACCAGGGAGGGGATTTGAGCTTTATTTACACCTGAAATTCCAAAGGGAGCAGCCCAGTGCGGGTGAATTGGCACCGAAGGATGCAGCCCTGCCTGAGGCAGCTCCAGACATCCCAAACCCTGGGGATGACCCTCCGAGGAGATTCCACCCGCCCGGGTCTGCCCTTCACACCACGCCCATGGCTTTTATCCCTACAGGAGCCCAGGGAGATCCCACTGCCCGCCTCAGCATTCCCGGGGCATGGGATCCTCCATTCCCACCAGGACCAGCCCGGCTGGAAGGTGCTCAGGGCTGTTTCCACAGCTCCTTCCTTTGCAAAACCTCCTCCCTTTAAGGAAAAATCTCTTTACAAACCTCGCCGGGTGGGGAACCCCCCGGGAGAGAGCGGGGGGACAGTGGCCAGCACTCCTTCCGCGGCCTCGCACCCCTCCCGCAGCTCCCGCGGGGGGAATCCGGCCCTGAAGCGGGAGCCGGGGAGGAGAGGTGAGTGTTTATCCCTGCGGAATGCGGAGATTTGCCGCGATGAGGCTGACTAAGAACATTACATTCGCCACGCTAAGCCGGAGAGCCTCGGGGCTTTGCGCGGGGCTCCGGCGCTCCCGGCAGGGAGAGGCTTTCGGCGTGTCGGGATTTACAGGAAAACAGGCGTCTCCTGGGAAGACCCGGCACGGCGCAGGCAGCACCGCATTTGCCCGTGCTGGGCGGTGTTTCAGGGCCGGGACTGCGTTCCCCGGGCCCGGACGGGATTTTTAGGGCGAACAGAAAATCCTAATCGCGGTCATTCCCATTTCCCAGCTTTCTCGCAGCAATCTGCAGCCTGTGCTCAGCGCCTGGGTGTGGGATGGGTCTCCTGCGCAGACCCAGGTGGACGAACAAACCTCCTGTGCCCCCAAATCCAGCCCGGGGGTGGGCAGGGAGGAGCAGGAGCCGCGGGATGCGCGGCCACGCTCGGAGCTGCGCTTGGCTGCCCGTCCCTCCCCACCGCATCTGGGGCTTCTCGGGGAAAAATGAGAGCAGGGGAAACAGGTTAACAGCCGGGAAAATGATTGCTAACAACACGGCCAGGGGCTTGTTCCGACCCGTTTTATTGGAGCCTGAGTGATTACTCGCAGGTAGTTAAAAGGCAGGGCCGTGTGTTATTGCCGGGATGCTCGGCAGAGACCGGAGGCTCATTACCGAGCAGCTCCGCCGGCTGCCGGAGCATCCCCAGGAGCATTCCCGGGGCCGTGCTGGAAGCTGGAGCAGAGCAGGATTCAGGGAGCGTGTCGAGGCAGCGGCACGGGGGGATGGAGGTGCCCGAGGAAGGGAAGGGACACGGGGATGGGCTGGGGAACAGCTCCGGCCAAATGGACACCCAAAACCTGGGAAGAGGAGGATGGAAGAGGCTTGAAAAGGAGGATGGAAGAGGCTTGGTGGTGTCTGCCGGGGGGGTTTGGTGGGGTGAAAATGTCACCCCAGCCCTGCTCAGCCCTGGTGCATCAACGTCCGGGGCTGCCTCTGATCACAGCCAGGTCTGCGGTCCCAGACTGAGATGGGACAAAGGGAGGAGACAGAAAACAGCTCTGTGCATGCCCCAGGGCGTTTCCAAGCAGGTGGAGGCAGAGCAAGGCCCGTGGTGCCCGGGGACAAGGGGACACACCGGCCCCAGGGCAGCCACGAGCCGTGAGCCCTGCGAGGAGAGTGGGCCGGGCGAGGGGCGGCTGGGAACAGGGCAGCAGTGACAAATGAGTTTAATTCCTGGGCAGACACCGATGGGAGGGGGTGATTAATGAGCCCAGCACCTCGTCGTGGCCTCGGGAGCTCAGGGAGATATTTTGGCGGAGGGTGGAGCAGCAGGGACTGGAGGGTGGAGGCGGCAGCTGGGGACTGAGACCAGGCAGGAGGTGACAACCACTCGCAAAGTCGCTCTCCCTCCTGCCCACACTGTCCCTCTGACCATCTCCCAGGTCTGGATCCTTCCCAGAGGTTCATGGGCAGGATTAAAACCCTTCCATCATTTCTCCTGTCCTCTTCTCTGCCTCTTATCCCACCAAGCACAGAGGCTGGCGTGGCTGCTGCTCCCGGGACATGTCACGGGGCTCCTTCCCCGAGCCGATGTGCCAGCACTGGCCTCTGCCCCTTCCCTCTCTGCCTCTGCCTGCAGGAGCAGCATGGAACTGGTTAAACTGGGAGTTGGGCTCGTCTCCTGCTGCATCCACTGGGAAGGATCAGCATTCCCAGAGATGCCATGGGCCCCGAGGACCACCAGCAGCCTGGCTGGGAGCCCTGGCTCCAGCCCTCCTCCCCAGCCCTGTGTGGAGCTGCCAGTGCCCCTTGCTCCCCCCCTGAGCGTTTCTGACTCCCAGCCCTGGTCTGGGTCCAGCTGGCTCCTCCAGCCGAGCGTGGAGCCGGCCCTGGGCTGCCGGGAGTGTGCCAGGAGCAGCCCCTGGTGCATCGGGCACAGCAGCTGCTGGTGCTGATTAAAAACGGAGAAACCCAGCAATTAGCAGGCTGTGACAGCCCCTGCTGCTGCTGGGGACAGGGGAGGGGCCGGCCAGCCCGGGGGGAGGCTGGATCCCTAATTCCTCCCTGGATCCCACAGGGACATGGCAGAAAACGCGCATGTGCTCATCCCACACCAACAGGGCACACATTCCAAAGGCAACAGGCTCCGTAATGGGATGTCCATATCCACAGGGATCCAGCAGCACCGGGCTGGGCGTGGCTGCTCCCGAGGATCCGGGTGTGCCACAGGGCAGGAGCAGGGACACGCTGAGGACACGAGTGTCACCATGCGTGCGCCTGGCTCTGAGCTCCTCCACCCTGCACTCGTGTCTGTGCCAGCTGGGACACACCTGGACACGTGTGTGGCTTTCAACAGATCCCAAGGAAGTGCATGGACACACCTGAAGCCTCCAGGGAAGCACAGGGACACACCTGATGTCCCCAGGAAATCCTCAGGGAAGCACATGGACACACCTGATGTCCCCAGGAAATCCCCAGGGAAGCCCATGGACACCTCATGTCCCCTCAGAGCTCCAAGCAGCCTCCCCACCCAGCCCAGCCTCCCCTCATTAATATCCACGGCTGAATTATTTATCACAAACAGATGTTAGAGTTTAAAGAGCGTTAAGAGGATATCCTTGGCTAATCAATTTATTTTTAACTAGTTTATGTGTTTATTACCGCCAGAATTTGGACTTCAGCTGCCGTTTGGAATTATCCCTCATTCATCACCCTGCGCTGCTCGGATGCCTGTGCTGGGTCCTTGGGGACCACGAGAGAGCCACAAATCTGCAGTTTCCTGGCCAGGGGCTGGGCTTGTTTATTCCCTCGTTTCCATACCCTGCATAAAAACCCAGGCACGGAGCTGGAACACGCTGTGAGCTCCCCGAAAATGAGCTTTGCCTCCATGGGCAGCAGCCAGGCTGGGCTGGGAGAGGGGGGGATCTCCTGGGAAAGGTGGGGAGGGAGCAGGGGGATGGTGGGGAGTGGTAGAAGGGGTCCAGGCCTCTTGGGAAGGAGTGGAGGTGGACTCTGAATGTCTGTCTCCATCTCCCCTGCTCTCCCCAGCCCTCCAAGTCCTTTGATTCTCTGGGAGCACCCTGGACACTCCCAGTGTTCCCAGTTTTACGGGAATGTGGCCCCTAAAATGCCCTGAAGGTAACCCTGGGATGAGGCCACGCAGAAGCCAGGACACATTAAGAGGGGGCAGTTTGTGCCCCACGGGTGCCAACGAACCCCAGGGGTTCTCCAACCCCTTTAAAATGGATGAGCAACTTGGGAAGCAGGAGCAGGGAAAAGGAGCATCCTCCAGGCTCCAGGCACGACCTGGAGCTCCCAGTGCCACCCTGGGCTGTCACAGCTGCCCTGGGACACATCTGGGAGGTGCTGGCCACAAGGTGAACACACAGCCCTGTTGCTGTTTTCCCCACGGACGAGTAGAGAAACGACCCGAAGTCCAGGCTCAGGGATCAATGGATGATGATTTAATGAATTCTCAGAAGACTTTTATAGGTTAGTTCGCAAAGTGTATTAAATGGCATAAGGTAATTGGTTTTTTGCCATCCACCCCATGAGGGGATTGGCCAAGTTCTAAGACACCCATCTCTGAGTGTTTTTCTGGTTAGAACCATAACAATCCTGCAAAACAACCTGCAGCTGCAAGAAGTTTACAAAACTGTAACATTGTTTTGAGTTACTTGCATGGGAAAGACAGAGCTCTCACAAAAATGCTGCAGAAAGCTGAAGAAATTCTCTGCTGGAGTTTTTTCAGCATCCATGCAGCCCTCATCCCATGGGATGCCCCTCTGGAACGCAGCCAGCTCTGTGCTCCCTGCCCACAGCCATCCCAAATCCCCGGGGAACCCCAAGAATCCCCCCAGCCCGTTCATCACCCTCCGAGAGGCACCGAAGTCTTAAAGAACCTGTCAGCCATGAAGGACTCGAACATTTCAGCTTGTCACCATTTCCAAGAGATACTGGGGGGAAAAAAACCAAGGAAGGGAGATGCTGGAGGAAGAGGAGGAGGAAGATAAAGGGTCCCGGGAAGGAGGGGAAGAAGGGAGATGGGAGCAACAAAAGCGAGGAGGGGGTGAGGCTGTGCTCGGAGCGCAGCAATTAAAGCCACCCTGAGCTCACCCAATTAAACCGACTGGAGAGAGGAGGAATCCCAAAGGATCATTTCCCGGCAAATTGCTCATTTGTCTCTCTCAGTCCGTGACGCTGGAACGCTTTCGTGTCAGTCAAGCCATGGAGCTGAGCCCTGGGGAGAGCAGAGAGATGCTGGGAATTTAGCAGGCAAAAGGCATCGCTTCCTACAAAAAGTGCCATAAATCCGAGTGAAGCTGATCCAGAGCTCCTGCGGGGCAGCGGGAAGGGATCGGAGCAGGAGGGACGGGGGTGGATGGAGCACCCTGAGCCTGCCTGGTGTCGGGATGGAATTCCTGCCCCGTCACTGCGCTGTCTGCGGCTCTGGGGAGAGCCATCCCCGTCCAGGGAGCAGCAGGACGGCGTCCCCAGCGTGTCACACGCGGCGTGTGCTGCTCCTGTCCCTCTGCACGAGCTCCTCAGGCGTTCCCAGCCCTCACCCCCGGCCCTGGCCGCTCCTCCGGGCTGTCCATAAAGCCGGGGGCAAACACGGACCGGGACGTTTTCCCTGCTCGGTGCCGGTGTTTGAACCTGGAGCTGTGGGGAGCAGGGAACGCAGGGACACCGAGCTGGGCACGGCCGAGCAGAGCAGAGTTGTGGCTCCAGGGAGCCCGAGGAGATGCAGAACCCCGGAGTGCCAGAGCCGAGCCCAAAGCACGGAGCAAAGGGAGGAGGCAGAGCTCGGAGAAGCAGCTCCAAGGAGAACAAACCCATCCCTGAAACAGCAACCGCTGCAAAGCCAGGGCTCCACGGCAAGGGCTGAGGAGCTCTGGGACACCCGTGGGATGGGTAGGAGCTGGGTCACACCCTGAGGCTCACAGGGTGCAGCCAGGTGTCCCCCAGCAGCTCCCACAGCGGGCAGGCAGGAGCAGCGGGACAACCACGCTGCCCCTGGCCCCTTCCCCTGTCCTTCTTCCTCTTCTTCAGCCCTCGTTCCCTGCTCCCCAGTCCTCATTTCCCCCTCTCCAGCAGCTCCCTCCCCATCCCTAGTTCTTCTTCCCGTCTCCAGCAGCTCCTTCCCCTTCCGCAGCCCTCATTCCCTGCTCCCCATCCCTCATTCCCTGCTCCCCAGCCCTCAATCCCTGCTCCCCAGTCCCCGTTCCCTGCTCCCCAGCCCTCAATCCCTGCTCCCCAGTCCCCGTTCCCTGCTCCCCAGCAGCTCCTTCCCCATCCCTAGTCCTTCTTCCCCTTCCTCAGCCCTCAGTCCCTGCTCCCCAGCCTTCATTCCCTGTTCCCCAACCCTTCTTCCCCTCTCTCCAGCAGCTCCTTCCCCATCCTTAGTCCTTCTTCCCCCTTCCCCAGCCCTCATTCCCTGCTCCCCACCCCTCTTTCCCGTCTCCCCTCATCCCACACCGGCTCCCAGGGGGCTGCAGTCGCTTTGCCAGCGCCGAGTCGCGGGCAGTGGCTCCGGGCACCAGCCTGGCAGCGTTAAAGGGCCGTGTCTGTGCTCCTGCCGGCCCCAGCCCTGCCCCGTGTCACCGCCCGGGCCCCGGTGCCGCAAGATTCCGCCCATGATTTCCCCACCCGCTGCTCCGTCGCTGCTCCGGGGGTTTCGCTCTGTTGTTCGTGGTAAAAAATCTCTTTTTATGCTGATTTTTCTTTATTTATTCTCCTTCCGCTTCTCCGAGTGGCTCCCCCTCCGTGGCTGGCGGTGCCCTCATGGACCCGCTGCCAAAAAATACCAAACGAGGCAGGTGTGGAACAAGGGCAGCGGGGGCTCAGCACTCCTGGGAGGCTCCAGCCTTTTGGCGTTCCTCACAATCCCTGACCCAGCCTGGAATTCATCCTCCCGGCCCCTCTGCTCTCCCTCCAGCCCCCAAAACGCTCAGGGAACAGCCCAGAGCCATTCCCGTCCTGCTCCGTGATCAGAGGGGAGGGAAAAGTCCTTTTCAACCGGCACGGAGCTCAGGAGATAATAATAATAACAATAACAATAACAATAATAATAATAAATAGTAGTAGTAATAGTAATAAACAGTAGTAATAATAATAATAATATAGTAATAATATCATAATAAAAATACTATAGTAAAATAATAGTAACAACAACAACAACAATAATAATAATAATAATAATAATAATAATAATAATGTTGTGGGGATGATCCACGGGAACTTGATGAAGGCAGGAAAACCTCCCCAAGAGCTCCACGGAGCCCGGATGGCTCTGCCTGACCCTAATTCGGGCACCCAGGGGTGCAGCACGGCGGGGCTGGGCTGCTCGGGGGGCACCCACAGACCCAGGGATGCCATCCAAGGGTGCCCATCCAGGGATGTGCTCCCACAGCCCGAGGGAACAACGGAAAAAAAAACCCCCACACCTCGATTCACCTGTCCCTCCACGGTGCCCCGGGGGGCAAACCCGGGTTCTTGCGGGAGATTAATGACCTCGGCAAAATGTAATTACAGCCCGGGCCTGCGCCGTTAATGAGCGCGTATTCTCCCTGTCAATGTGGCTTAATTGAAAATGAGTGGGCGACTCGCGTGGCAGTGGAGCTGGCTGCAAAGCCTCGGCGCGGTATTAATTGTAGTAATTAGCAGTCACTTTAGGCTGGAGTCAGCTATAAATAGGGGGTCCATTAGTTTAGCACAGAGCGTGATTTAAAATGCAAATAAAATCCCAGCTCTCCACGTAAATCACTCCTCTCTCCCCCAGCCCCCCCCCCAAACCTGCGGGGTTGTGGTGCTGCTCTGGTGAGCTTGGCTTCTTCCAAAGGGAAGTGATCCCAAGATTTGCCAGCTCGGGATGGTCTCAGCAGCCCAGGGACGCCCTGGCACAGAGGTTTGTGGCCAGCAGTGACTTTGCTGGTGCTGCCAGGGCGATGGGCAGCCCCCAAATCAGCCCCCCGCGCTCCCCATGCCACACTCGGGAATTGGAATGTACTGGATAAACCCCGAAATCCACACGGTGCAGAGCAGACCACAAAGCCAAGTGTCTCCATCTCTGTCCTGGAGCAGTGGGAATGCTGCAGGGACAACGTTTTTGGGGAACAAAAAAACACGCAAGGACTGTGAAGACACAGGGAAAAGGAATTAAGGTCCAGCCGGAGCAGGCACCGTGCCAGGGTGGGGGTCCCATGGCCCCAGGCACGCTCAGGAGCTCTCAGCCCCTTCCTGCCACGCTCCATTTATTTGATTATCACCAAAGGAAGGACAAGTGAGAGAGGAAGGAGGAATAATCTCTTATTAATGCAGAATCACTGAATTACAGCCTGTACAGAGCAATGCGCTAAAATAAAATCCTGGCTCCGAAAGATCCCCAAAGCAGAGCCATTAAAAATTTAAAAACAGACAGGAAAAACGCCTTTTCTCTGCTGGGCGGGTCTTGATTTAACAGGGACCATCCCACCCCCTGCCTGCTGCTGGGTCCTGGAGTTGTGGGGAAATCCTGAGTGGGAAACAACGATCTCGGGGAATAAAAAAAAAGCAATAAAAAAGAGTGGGGGAGGAATGAACAGGCCCTTGATCCCAGGATTTGAGAGGAGTTCTGTCGCTGTTTTCCCCACGGACGAGCAGAGAAACGACACGAAGTCCAGGCTCAGGGATAAATGGATGATGATTTAATGAATTCTCAGAAGACTTTTACATGTTAGTTCACAAAGTGTGTTAAATGGCATAAGGTAATTGGTTTTTGCCATCCACCCCCTGAGGGGATTGGTCAAGTTCTAAGACACCCATCTCTGAGTGTTTTTCTAGTTAGAACCATAACAATTCTGCCAAAACAACCTGCACCTGCAAGAAGTTTACAAAACTGTAACCTTGTTTTGTCTTACTTGCATGGGAAAGACAGAACTCTCACAAAATGCTGCAGAAAGCCGGAAAATCTCTCTGCTAAAGCTTTTCAGTGTCCACAGAGTTCGTGCTGATTACGGCTCCAGCTCGGAGCACGTTCCCCCTGCGGCAGCGGGGACATGCCGGGCTCTGCACTGTGACTCACTGGCGAGGCCAGCCCGGGACACGTCCCCTTCCCACGGGAGATGCCACCGTGCCACGTTGTCACACGCAGCAGCAGCACGAGGGGGTGGCTGAGCCCTCAGGCTGCTCAGGGAGGGGACAGTGACCTTCTCCACGTGCCCAAACCCTGGGGACCCCGCGGGCAGAGGGAGGAGCACCTTCCCCACACCCCAGGGCTCCAGGCTCTCCTTGCACCGCTTCAAACCACAGGGGACCCCTCTGTGTGCCCGGGGTGGTGCCACCCACCCCTGGCTTCAAGGAGCCAAGCCCTGGAGCTGCCACAGCCGGTGGCCTTGGAGGCCAGAGTTTATCGGGATTCTCGCTAAGTCCGGAGAAAAAAGCCACCCCTGGAATTTCCCGTGCTTCACTCGCGCGCAGAGCAGGGATTTGCCTCCCAGTGCTTCCCTCTGCTTCCACTGGCTCGGTGGAGCACCCAGAGGCAAGGCCAGAGCGAAGCTGAGTGTTCGTGTATCCGTCCCAGCTGGAATTACCCTGTGGTGAAGAGGTGGGAGGAACCAGTCCATAACGAGGGTTTTCTTTACAAAACTCTCCCCCAGACTCGCGAGAGGAACTTCAAGGCTCATCAGAGACCGGAACGTTCAAAGCCGGCGATGGCTCTGCCACTGCACGGGGCCTTCTCTGCAGGAATTAAAGGAGAACCTGGGATTCACACGACTCAAAATCCCCTCAGGTGTGAGTCCTTCAAGGGATGAGGCTTCCCCCAACCCTCCTGGCATCGTGCCCTCTCCGAGGGAGCCGTGGCTCCGTGAGTCTCATGAGCTGTGCTTTGAGAGCTGCCTCTCAACACCTCGCTTATCATGAGAGGGGCAGGGGAATAAAAAAAAAAGGGAAAAAAAAGAAATAACATGGAAATAAATACAGAAGCGACTTTGGCATGGAAGGCAGAGCAGGCCTGATCTTTTGCTTGACTTGCTCTGGAAATTGCTTCTCCGCTGCCCGTTTATGCACATTAATTGAACGTCTGGCCCGGCTGCACGTCTGTTTAAGCCCTCAATCAATCGCCTCTCCTGGATGCCTTTGAGATCAATAGGGTGGTAATTTAATAAAGGACATTTTCAGTTGGCTTTTAAAAGCCACGGGTGGGATTTAATTCTTCCTTAATTTTTAAGAAGGGGAGGTGGGAGCAGGGAACAGTGGGAGAAGAGAGACCCAGGCTCTCCCCTCCAGCAGCAGCATTCCAGAGGCTGTGGTGAGCTCCTCAGCTCTCCTGGTTGTTCCTCATCCTTCCCGAGACATGTGACAAACCCCAGCCCTGCTGTGACCCCGCCGCTGCCAGAGCTCCCACGGGCTGGCAGCAATTTCTAGGAAGGAAGTTTTAGGATCAGCAACTTCCCAGGAGCGGCCGGAGAGCACCCGGGAGCCCGGCTCCTCCTCTCCCTCACCAAAACAACGGGACTGCCCTCGCCAGCACCACTGGGATTTGGGGGAGAACCCCCATCCATCCCCAAATTCCAACCCTGCCCTGTGCTGGCACCACGAGGACCAGTCCTCCAGCGTCTCCAGAGATGCCAGGGCAAGGCGAGTGCTCCGAAGTGCTGGGAAGGGCACATCCATCTCCCGCGGCTGTTTCCAGCTGGAGACACTGCCCAGTTCTGGGCAGCCGCTGATGCCTCGGGTGCTCTGTGCCTTGCAGAGGTTTGTCCGGGGTGGAAAAAAGGCAGGGTTTGTCCACGCTGGAAAACCAGAGGCAGAAAAGCTCCTTTGGATTCCTGGAATGTGCGCACCGCTGCTCTGCCGGCAGGAATGCGCATCCTCCTCCAGCGTCCTTGCCTTGTGCTGCTGTTGCAGCCCAGCGCCGGTCCCTGCTGCCCTGTGTCACCTCCTGCCCTGTGTCACCTCCTGCCCTGTGTCACCTCCTGCTGCAGCGCTGCTGCTGCCGCTGTCCCTCCCAGCCCCGGCTCAGCGGAGACAGCGCTGGCACGGCCACACTCCCCTCCCCAGCCTCCACCGTGTTTAATTTCCTGTAATCGCTCTCTTCACAGCCATCCTCTCTAAACCCTTTATCTTCCCCCAGGCTGCAGCTCCCTCCCTTTGCTGCTCCTGCATTTCCTCCCTGTGATGCTTTGCCCAGAGCCCTCTGAATTCCAGGGGTTTAAGCAGGGACAGGATCACATCCCTGTGCTGTGCTCGGGACACAGGATCAGGATTATGTCCCAGGGCTGCCTTTCCCTGCTCGTTCACCCCGCTTTGCCCGCGCTGGTTCTGCCCAGCACCACCCAGTCGTTTCCTCTTTTAAATCACGTCCTCATTAATCTGATTAACGCTCTCTCAACTTCACACACCTCAGCTCCTGCCACAGCCAGGTCTGCTCTCAGGGCAGAGAATTCCGGCCACCACAGCATCTCCAAAGCTGTCCCTGGAGAGAAGCTCTGGCCGGACACTCTCCCTGAGCAGCAGCCACGCGGGAGAGGAACTGGAGGAGCCCAAAGCTATAAATAAAAGCCGTGAATTAAACAAGGCTCCTGCTGTTTAAAAGGGTCAAACGAATCCTCGGTTACTTAGAAATACCAGCTACTCCCCCAGACACAACGGGGGGAAGGACAATAACTGTTTGTCATCACTTGTGGTTTATTGAGTGGCATTTTGAAGGCCCAAACCTCACCCTGCTGCCGGTGTGGAAGCTCCAGCCCACGCTGAACAAACACCAACCTCCCCCGAAAAGAGGCAGGTGACAACTGTCCCAGTTTTAGAGCTGGGCAGGAATTTTCTCAGAGAGAGGTTAATTTGGCATCCTTTGGCAGAGCCAGGATCCCAGCCCAGCCTTCCCAGGCAGGGAGAACGAGTCCCACGCAGCTCCAAGGACAACAGGGACCCTCCTCCATTTGGTACCTGATGAACCCGGCAATGCTTCCCAGATTCCAGGTGCTGCTCTGAGATGTTTTCAACTCCCCGATTTCCCTTCAGTTGCTCACACCAACCTCGTGGCACTGTGCAGTGCAGGTGGAGCTGGGAAGGCCACAGCCAACTCCTCTCGAGTCCCCAAAATCCAGTGGCCCAGGAGGGTGGAACAGACACGGAGGGTGAGGGGTTGGAGATGATTTCCTGCCCCACTGCAACTGCTGCCAATCACGGGCAGATTTTTCATTTCCAGGCTGGAAATAGGTGGGAAAAGGACCCAACTCAAGCTCCTGACGCCCGAGACTCTCCCCCATCCTTCTGGGACAAAACAACTTCGTAGAATCCCAGAAGCAGAGAACGGTTTGGGTTGGGAGGGACCCCAAGGATCATCTCGTTCCAACCCCCTGCTGTGGGCGAGGAAACTTTCACAGCCCCATCCGAACTCCTCAGTGGAGAGTGAAGCCATCAAAGCTGGAGCTGCACTCCCAGCCCGGCATTCCTGGCACAAGAAACTCCTTCAGGTGCTGCTGAGACTTTGATGATGGAGCTCACCTGGAGCTGGGACTGCTGGCAGTGCCTCCCGCTGGGCAGCATCACCAGTTCATTGTTTTAACACACAGGCAAGTCTGGACAGCAAAGGGAAGCCCCAGATTACGCGGCTGTTCTGTCCCTGTCACTCTCTGAGCAGCACAAATTTACTGACAGGCATCAGAGTTTCTTAATTCCTGCTCTCCTTAATTGGCCCCACTGTTAATAGCAGCTCACGGCTTCTCTGAGGCTCCTGTTCCCCTCCAGCAGCAGCCGCCACCTCCTTCCCCTGCTCCTTCCCCTCCTCCTGTCCCAAACATCCCAGAGCCAGAGATCTGTGGGAGTTGAGACCCCCAGGACTGAAGCTGCCGTTAAGAGCAGCAAAGGCACCACAAGATGTTCACCCCAAACCATCCCGGAGCCTTGGGATGCGCTCGAGGCCGCTGGGGCTTCTCCTTAGTTTTTAAAAGAATAAATACCCTGGAAAAGTGGGTGTTCTCAAGAGCAAGGGGCACATCAGCCTAAATCAGGAATTAAGCCTGGAAAATCCTTGCCTGGGCTTTGTAAATGCCCCCAACCCCTGAGCTGGCCCAGGTGAGAGCCCCCAGGATGTTGTGGCTCCGGAGGCTCCCGGGATCCAGCGCTGGGGTCCAGCTCCTCCTCCCCTGCCAGGGCACCAGCCCGGCCTGGCAGATGCTCTGAGCACAGACCCGCAGGCACACGGAACCTTTCCAGCCCCAGGCTCCCGAAAAGACCTTCAGAGTGAGCAGCACTGTCAACAAATGTATTTAAATTACAAAAAAAAACAACCCGACCCAAACCCAAACCTGATGTGCTTTTAAATTGGAAAGTAAATTAATTGCATAGGAGACAGGGGAGAGAATTATTAAAATCTATGTAGCCTTCCACGTTTTCCTCCCAAAATGAGGAGGTTGGATGCTCGGCTGGCGTAAATCTCCTCTAAGTGACACCTGTGTTAATGATCCTGCCCTGATTTACACCACAGGAGGAATCGGCTCCCTCTCTGCCCAGGCCTCTCTGCGCATCTGTCCTGCGAGGACCAATAAATAAAACCTGAACGAAAAATATTCATCCACCATTTATTCTGCTTAATTATTTAAACTTCAGATTCTGGAAATAATAAAGGAGTAATAAAGAAGAGATTTACCATCCAGCACAATTGCTGGGAGCACTCCGGGTAATTTTCTCCATCACGTTTTCATCTCTCCCTCTCTTTCGCTTCCTTTTTGCCTCGCCAAATTGAATCAATTTATTAAAGTTGTTGCCAAACTGCTTTGCTCTGATGGGCTGGTGGTGATGAAGAGGAATGGGCTGCTCTGTCCCCTGTGTCCCCTCCAGGTGTCCCCCCTGAAGAAGGGGACACGTGGCCACCCTGGGAGCACTTGGCCACACGTTGGAGCGGTAACGACTGATTAAAGGCAGACGTGGCCTTGGAGGGTGATGGATTGGGAGAAGGATCCAGCCAAGAGATCCCAGCTCCCAAAGAGGCTGCAGAATTCAAAAATTCCTGCAGAAACCTGGCTGAGCTTCCGCAGCCTCAGAAAGTTGGGATGGGCAAAGCCAATTTACTTTAAAAGAGACTTTCCTTTATCTCTGCCTCCCTTGAGCTGCTGGAGCAGTGGCAGGAGGAGAATCACCTTCCCCACTGCCCAAAAAACAGCCAGGGATGGTTTCTGGATTTTAGGAGCTCCAAGTCCTGGTGGTCTTGGACAGATCCATCTCTCCAGGCTCCATCAGGACCTCACCAGACCCAAATCCACATGGAAAAACCACACCGAGGATCAATGGACCCGCTGGCAGCGCAGGAAAGGAAAACACTGCCCAGGAGCTGATGAAGGTGGGTCTTGAGGACACAGGGGCTTGGATCAGGAAGGATCCTGTTCTCCCACAGGCAGTGAGGCTGCAGGACCACGAGCAGGAGCAGGAGTGGAACCAGCAGCACCTCCCAGCACCCGGCTGCCATCACCAGGGTAGGTTCCAACCCCAGGAACGTGACAAAGTCCCCCAGCCCCACAGCAGAGTGATGCAGGGCGCTGCACAGACCCCTGACAATCTCCCTCGCTCTCCCCTGGCTCAGTTCCCGCATCCTTCCCGCGGGATGCTCCAGCAGCTCCCGCAGCTCCTCCCTCCGCCCCCGCTCCCCGCTCCATTTCCAGCCCGCGTGTGCCGCCTGCCCCGGCCGTGACTCGCTCCATCTGCCGCGGATCCCCGCGCCCTCCGCTTCTCCCGGCCCCGCAGGAACCGGCAGGGAAGTGCCGGCACTCTCATGTCACACCGGGCCAGGCTCGGCACTCACATGTCACACCGGGAAGTGCCCGCACTCACATGTCACACCGGGCTCAGCACTCACATGTCACACCAGGCGGGGCTCGGCACTCACATGTCACACCGGGAAGTGCCGGCACACACATGTCACACCGAGCTCGGCACTCACATGTCACACCAGGCGGGGCTCGGCACTCACATGTCACACCGGGCCAGGCTCGGCACTCACATGTCACACCGGGAAGTGCCCACACTCACATGTCACACCGGGAAGTGCCGGCACACACATGTCACACCGGGAAGTGCCGGCACACACATGTCACACCAGGCCAGGCTCGGCACTCACATGTCACACCGGGCTCAGCACTCACATGTCACACCAGGCTCGGCGCTACCAGAGCAAAGGCGAAGCTGCCGCCACCTCCCTGGATCCTGCTCGGTGGGATGCTCCAGCCCAAGGAATGCCAGGAGAGACTGCAGCTCTCAGGGCGCCTCTAGCAGGGAAAAAGGAGCCCAGGAATTCCTGCTCAGCCCCTTCCTGCCTCTGTGGGAGAAGCAGCTCAGCCCTTCCAGCAGCTCCGACACCGGGGCTGCACGTCCTGGGCCAGGTTGGAGCCCTGCTCTCTGTGCTTGGAGGTGTCAGCTGGAGGAAGAAGCAGAAACAGAGGCAAACGGATCTTTCCAAGGCATAAATCCCACCCAGGATCTCTCTTTGCTGTGCTGAAGGAACCAGCCCCGAGCCACAAGCGCCGCATCCCGATTTTGGAACCAGATCCAGCGCACGCGGGACAAACACACCGCTCCAAAGAGCAGCAAGGCAGTCCCTGGGGACAGGCACCAGCTGGAAGAGTGAACAAAAACTGTTTGAGAAGATTAAAAACTGCAGATAAGGGCACAGACCCCAATTCCCACAGAGCTCCAGCCCCGATTCTCCAGCACTGAAGGCTGAGCAAACAAAGCCACAGCCCAGCCAAGGGGCTGGGGACCCCCAGTCCCACCCCTTCCCCCCAAGCTCCCTGCAAAGTGGCCTTTCCTCTTCCCAGAGCCACAGAAAAGAATTAAAATTTAAAAATATGGGGGAAATTATTCACCATGGAGATTCAGAGAGACAGCAATTAATTAATAAAAATAAGTATTGCTAATACTGGGCTTTCACACAGCCCTTTGAATTGCAAATTCCTCTCGAAGCGTGCATTATTAATTAAATCATTTTTATCCACTGTGACCTCAGATACAATTATTTATCCTGATAAATAATTTTTTATTTATCCTGACAAACCTTCTTTTTTTTTTGGTTTTGATGCTGATAAATAATTGGTGGGGAAATGTAGGGCTGGCAACGCGGCCTGGCCTGAGCCTGCCTCCTGCACAGCCCTGTCTGTCTCAATCAGCCTCAGCCCCTGGGCCCCCCCAGCTGATTTCCAGCCTCTCTGAAACACAAATAACAATTCTCCATCCCGCATCCTTCCAGAAAAACGCCGTGGTTTCGGAGCAGCCAAGGCCCGAGGCGGTTTGAGGGCTGCGTGGCGGCGTCAGGCTCGCGGCCAGATGGATGCTTGGGCTCTGTCCTTCCCGATGCCACCAGAGACCCCGGATCCGCAGCTGCCACCCCCAGATCCTGCAGGATTTTCAGCGGATAGAGGAAAGCTCTGTCCCAGCTCGCTGCTGGACAGCTGGACAGGACAGGCTGGGCATGGGGGGCCTCTGACACCCCTCGGACTCTGGACAGACCCAGGGCAAAGACGAGGCTCTCAGCTGCCTGAAAAACCCAGGGCAGAGCCCGAGCTGGAGGGGAACGAGGCAGGAATTCCCTCCAGGAACCAGTGCCGGCATCCCGGGGGGTCCAGCCGGGCCCTGTGATCCCCCAAGGGGGGCATCCTCGCTGTTCCCGATGGAAAACCAACCCTTCCCGCAGGGAGAGGGGAATTCAGCACCGCGGAGGGAGCAGCCCCGTTGTTCTGACGAACCTTTCCCTCCGGGAGCAGCAGAATTGCGTCTCCCTAAAGGAGCCGTTCCCCCTCCCGGCCCGGCTGCCCCGCTCTGGCTTTTCCAGCCTTTCCCGCATCAGAGATTTGGCCTTGGCCGCTGCCGGGCAGGTTTTAAAGGATTTAAAGCGTGAGGCATCTCCCGGTGCCAGCCCGGAGAGGCACAAGGGATGTGTTGAACCTGTGTTGGCTTTCCCTGCTTTTTTTCCCCCAAAATCCGTCTCGGCAGCCTCCTCCCACCCCCCAAACCCATCCCTGGGTGGCTCCAGGGGCGGCCGCATCGAAACCCTCGCTGCCAGAGCTGCTCCAGCGCGCCCGGCTCTTTGGTGTGTAAATTCGAATTATTTCCATGCTCAGGGAAGGGAGGGGGAGGCAGCGCTGGATCCCAGCCTGGCTGAAAAATGACACCGAGCTGCTCCAGCTGTTCCTCTGCCATTCCACGCGCCTGGGGTGAAGTGGTCCTCGGCGGCAGCGATCGCTCACGGGGGGATTCCTGCACCTCCTGCCCCTGCCCGAGGCCGGGAGCCGCGATTCCTGCCTGGGACGTGATGCAGAGGAGGGCTGGGAGGAAGGATCCGCTTCTCCAGGGCACGGCAGAGCTGCAGAAAACAGGCAGAGGGACAGAGGGGACAGCGCTCAGCAGCTGCCCTTGCTCTGCCGCAGCCACCTGGAAGCAGCAGCCCCGGGTTTGAAGCAACGCGGGTTTGCAAAAAGTCCTTTCTCAGGAATTGCAGAGCCAGCAGCGGGCATCACCTGCCCTGGAAATTAAAATCCACCTCCGGCAGAGGCTGTTTCCCCTCAACTCCTCACCTGCGACTAAACTCGCTACAAGCGATTGGGTTTTTGACACCCTGCAGCTGGGCTAAAGAAATAAACACACACCCCCCCTCCCCTGCAAAAAAAAAAAGCCAAACAAAACCCGAAAAGAAAAAAGAAAAAACCCAACGAACTAAACCCCAGCCCTGCACCAAAGCGATTGATCCTGTCAGAAGCAGGAAAAAGGCACCCAATAGAGTCACAGAGCGAGAAGTTGCAAACCAGCGAGAGGTGACAAGTAATTATAGAACAGGGAAATGCAGAGGGAACTCATTTGGATGAGCAGTGACTGATTAACGGGCCCAACATTTATTTTCTTTATTTACGGCCTGGCATCACGGAAAATTGATACAGAGCAGCCCATATACAACACGGCTGGTGACAAGTTCAGCAAACGCAGAGGCTGGGAAGAAATCAAACTGAATTATCCCCGCTGTTACTCAGCCCCCCCTCGCCTCTCCCACCCTCCGCAGGGAGGAGCAGGGGTGACACAGCACCGTGCGGCACCTCGGTGTCCCCACGGCACGGCCAGGTCACACCCTCGTGGCCCTCACCTCCTGGGTGGTGGCCACGCAGCTCCGCTGCCGGCACGTCAGCCCAGGTGATGCTGTGAGAGCTCCCTGCGCCGAACCCTCCTCCAAACCATCTCCCCCCCGCGCAGTTTAGGGGTTAATTGGGGTGGGATTCAACCCGCGACCCTCCCACCTCAACCTCACAGAGGCGCTTGAATCGGAAGCGATCCCAAGCCCTCTCCTCCCTCTGCTTCCACCTCCCTGAGGAGCATAAAACACTCAAATTAACGCCTGAGCTTTCTGCCCTCTGAGCACTGAGCTTCTCATCCCGGTAGGATTCGCTCCCGAGGGGGAAGCACGAACGGCAGCGCCTGCTCAGGGTGCCGAGGGCTGGAGCATCGGGGGGGCAGCGCGAAGCCCTCCCCCCGAGCCCTGGAACCCGAGGAGAGCCGCCCCATTCCCAGGATAAAAGGAGGAGCGTGAAAGGCTCCCAGTGAGCCGGGTAAAGGCTGTGCCCTCAGGCGGCTCTGCCCGGGGATGAAAGGCGGCGGCGGCTTTGATGGAAAACTCAGTGACTGCCAACAAAAGGGACTGCGAGGAGGCGGCACCTTGCAGAGGACCCTCCTCGGGCACATTTCCCCTGGAAATGGGGAGGGAAGAGGGCAGAGCCCGGAGACGCAGTGGAACAGGCCCCGGTGCCGGGATTTTTGCGCTGGAAAATGGCTTTTTATAGAAACTGGTCAGCAGCAGTAAAAGTTCATTCCGAGCCGAGCGGGAGAAGCTCTCCAGGTGCCCAGAGCAGACCATCTCCTCCTGGTTTGCCTTCACAAGTGCCAGCTCTCGTCAGGATCTTGTGTTTTGTGCTGGAGCCTCAACGGGGTTAGGGCAAAAAGGAGCTGAAAGGAGAAAAGCTTTAAATTGGCTGAGGATAGAAGACTCGAGTCCATGCAAAACAGGTTTTAAAAATTCATCATCCCCTTCCATTCACTGAGCTAAAAACGCTCCTTCCTGCTGCAGTTTCCTGGTGTCACCCAGGCTGGGCACACGGGCACCTGCCCCAATTCCGCTCAGGGGTGGCAGCTGCCCTTCCCTGTGCCCGGGCAAATCCCCTCTGTGCCACCTCCACCCTGCTGCTCACTCCAGGGCTGCCCAGACGTGGTCTGTAGCTGTTTTCCCCACAGACGAGTAGAGAAACGACACGAAGTCCAGGCTCAGGGATAAATGGACGTGCCTTTAATGAATTTTCAGAAGGCTTTTATATGTTAGTTCACAAAAGTGTATTAAATGGCATAAGGTAATTGGTTTTTGCCATCCACCCCTTAAGGGGATTGCCAAGTTCTAAGACACCCATCTCTGAATGTTTTTCTGGTTAGAACCATGACAATTCTACCAAAACAACCTGCAGGTGCAAGAAGTTCACAAAACTGTAACATTGTTTTGAGTTACTTGCATGGGAAAGACAGAACTCTCACAAAAATGCTGCAGAGAGCTGAAGAAATTCTCTGCTGGAGCTTTTTTCAGCATCCATAGTGGTCAGCACCACGGAGGGGTCTGCGATGCTCCAGCCCCCTTGGCTGAGGGTCAGCAGGTGCCACCTCTGAGCCAAAAAGTGCCGTGATCAGCCCCCAGCGTGAGCAGGGGGAGTAAAACCCGCCCTGTGCTCCCCCTGAGCTGAGCAGAGCCCGGAGCGCGCCTTTAAGAGGGACAGTGGGTTATGAAACACGGGTGATTTAAATGCAAATGAGTGAACAAACACAACTTCCTTTATTAAAATGGAAATTGCACTTCAAGCCGCTGCCACTCGCTGCTCCCCACAGCCCCGGGGTGTCCCGGTGCTGGCAGCAGCCACATCCTGTGCCACCACCAGCCACATCCTGTGCCACCACCAGCCATGTCCTGTGCCACCACCTCGGCGGTTTGGGGGGTACAGGGTGCCATGGCCAGGCTGTGCCCAGGAAGTCATTTCCAGCCCTCTGTCTCTGGCACATTCCGCGTTGTGAGAGGCATCACTCAGCTGCAGCTTCATGAGATCAGCTGTCCCCAAAGTGCTGTGCTGAAAGGAATAATTACTGTTTTCCCATTTCCCGAGATCTCCTCACAGAATTCGTTCCTATGGGAAGAGGGGAAACAAAAAAATAAAGGCGGCCAGGCCTTTCTGTTCCTCCCCAGGACAGTGATACAGTGAGGAACTGGGATTTTTGGGACACTTGGGGCCCAGGGCAGAGAATCAGGGATGATTCCTCCCTTGCAGCTTTCCCCATAACCCCCACCCCGTGTGATGCTGTACAACCTGCCCACAGCCCCGGGATCCGCCGCTTTCCCAACTCCTCCAGGAAGTCCTGGCTGTTGCCTTCAGCCACCAGCTGGCTGGAGCTGCTGGGAGATTGTTAAGGAGAGCAGGGACTGGAAAAGTCCCAAGTGGTTATCCTCTCCAGTAAGCCCGTTCCCCCAGGAGAGCATTTAATTGCCTTTTGAAGGATCCCACAGCCTCTGCGGGAGCCTTCCTGACCACCCAACCGTCCTGGCATTTATTCGTCCACGGGGCCTGGCTTGAACTTTGTTTTCCTTTCACTTCCTATTACTGTTCCCCTAATCCTCTCCTCCAGCCCTTTCCCGTCCTTCATCCCGCATCTCCCGCTCTGTCCTTCCCTGCTGTGGCTTTCAAGCGTCCCCGTTCTGATCCTCACCACGGGAAATGTCACTGTGAGACACAGCGGGGCTGAGACGGACCTGAAACCAAACCTGGCCTGTAAACAGCCCCGAGTGCCGGCCGGGGCAGCCAGGGAGAGTCCGACACGGCCAGAGAGAGTCCGGCATGGCCACGGAGAGTCCGGCATGGCCAGGGAGTGTCCGGCATGGGCAGGGAGGGTCTGGCATGGCCAGGGAGTGTCCAGCATGGCCAGAGAGAGTCCAGCACAGCCAGGGAGGGTCTGGCATGGGCAGGGAGGGTCTGGCATGGCCACGGAGAGTCCAGCATGGGCAGGGAGGGTCCGGCATGGGCAGGGAGGGTCTGGCATGGGCAGGGAGTGTCCGGCACGGCCAGGGAGGGTCCGGCATGGGCAGGGAGGGTCCAGCACGGCCAGGGAGGGTCTGGCATGGGCAGGGAGGGTCCAGCACGGCCAGGGAGGGTCCAGCATGGCCAGGGAGGGTCCGGCACGGCCAGGGAGCGTCCTGCATGGCCAGGGAGAGTCCAGCATGGCCAGAGAGGGTCCAGCACGGCCAGCGAGAATCCGGCACAGCCAGGGAGGGTCCGGCACGGCCAGGGAGGGTCCGGCATGGCCAGGGAGGGTCCAGCACGGCCAGGGAGGGTCTGGCACAGAGAAGGAGAGTCCGGTACAGCGAGGGAGGGTCTGGCATGGCCAGGAAGGGTCCAGCATTGCCAGGGAGAGTCCAGCAGGACACACACAAACCCCTCATTAACCCCCATCAGGGCAGGGACAGACCCCTCAGCCTGGGCTGGGGGCATTCGGCTTCTGTGCTCTCAGCTCTTCCACCTCCCAGGGTTTGTAGGGGCGGGGGTGGGGAGAGGAGGCAGGTGCTGGTCTCCCACCAGCACAGGAACCCGAACAAACCATGGGAGAGACCACAACTTTCTCATTTTCAGCTCTTTACAGAAGTACCTGTTTTGCTCAAGGCATTTAAAAATTAGTGTGTGACAAACCCAAAGGACCCCGTGAAGCCCCCACAGCTCTGTGCAGCTCTGCAGGAAATTTTGCTGAGCAAAGCCCCCAGGAGCTGCCCAGGAGGTCCCGGTCTCCATGGTCCACCCCAACCCTTCGGCTCCAGCACCATTTAATCACAGTTCGGAATTTAGCATCCCGCACAACCGCCTCATCGCCAGGCGCTGTGCCAGCCTCGCGAAGCATCGCTTCATCCATCATTGTCTCCCAGGCTGTCTCTCCTGCCTCCCAGGCATCCTTCCTGCCCCTCCCAAAAAGCCACCAAGCCACTGAGCAGGCTCTGAGCCAGCGCCAAAGTTACAGCTCCTGTAGAATGAGCTGGGCTTGCTGTTCCCTAATCGGGTCCCGTCTGCTGCTTGCAGAGCTGATGTATTTATTTTCATTAAATCGAATCCAGGGATGTTCTCCTCCTCCCACCTTCCCTCCAGTCCGGCTGCTGAAGCAGCAGGGCTCGGGAAAGGAGCCACCTTCCAGTTGATTTCTCATCCAGCAGAGCCAGGTCCGTGTTCCTGTCCCGTTTAATTAGCACAGAGAGGGAACTGGGCTGCGCAGGGAGCAGCCGCGGAGCCGCCGTCTCCACGCAGGAACGGCGGCACCGGCACGGGCAGAGGCTCCCCCAGCTCATTCCCCCCCTCTCCTCCCACCCAAACTTCCCCCGTGCCACCTCAGCCAGCGTCCCCAGGCAGAGCAGAGATGCTCCAAACTGGGTTTGCTGTCAGTGCCCGGCTCCTCCCAGCCCGGGAGATGAATTGCGGCAGCCTCTCCCTACCTGTCACAGCCGCTCCCAGGTGGCAGGAGCTGAGTCACGAGTGAAACGTGTCCCCCATCGTCCCCACCTCCCTGCACCTGGTGGGAAACCATCGCTAAATCACTGCCCTCCCACTGCAGGGACACGGAGGGGGGAGGTTTGAGACAATTTTTCTGGGATAAAAACAATAAAAAACCAGGGATAACAACAATTAAGGGCCAGAGAAACTCTGTGATCAACTCGACTCCAGTTCCAGGGTTGGGTTCAGCCCAGAGAAGCTGCATTCTGGGGTTTGGTGGAGCTGGCAGAGCTGCAGGGAGCGAGCAGTGGGAGCATCTCGGGGTCTGCTGCACCAGCAGGGCAGGATTTAGGGACCCGGTATCATTTCCAGAGGTGCTGGAACAGCTCTGGGCTGGTGCCCCGAGCAGGGCCTGCAGCACCTTCACTGCTCAGTGCTGAGACGTGGAAAGGAGGGAAAGTTTCAGGGCCAGACAGAGCAAAACTCTTGTGTAAGCAGTGCTGAATTATGCAGCAGGAGTTGCAGGGGAAACATCCGTAAAGGCTGAATTTCCCATTGCGAGGAATCGCTCCCTGTTTGGAACACACCAATTATTCCTCAAACAAGGACGAGCTGCAAGCGACTGGAGGGGTTTATCACTCACACTTTGCACTGACGTGGCAATAAACAAACCCCAGAGTCAAAGGAAGGTGGCAGATTCCCCCCAGGAGCGAGGAAGGGAGCGGGACAGCATTTCTCAGGAGTGAGGGGGGTTGGGAAGGGATCAGAGGGACCCAGGGGGTGCTCTGGGACAGCTTTTCCCCAGCTTGAGCTGCAAAGAGATGTCAGGGAGCCATCCTGATGCTCCCCAGACCCAGCAGAGCTGTCGAGCCCCACAGCAAAGCCCCAGAGCCGGTGATCCCCCACACTGGGGGTTCTTTTTATCTCGGAGCATTTGGGAGGATGCCTGGATCAATGCAAGGAAGTCCCCCCTGCCCAGCCCAGTTCTGGGTCAGACCATGGATTGGGGAAGAACAAAAGCCTAAATTTCTCACCCTTCACGCCACACTCACCTCGGAGCCGTTCCTGCATTGACTTCCAGAGCCTTTGAATCCACGTTTCCCACGCTGAGACCGGGCTGGAGCTGAGCAATAACAGGGATGCCATAAACTCCATCTCTCCCAGTAGTGAAATCCCATTCGATACATTCTTAATATTCAATTACTATTTATGTAACACGCGGCAAAGGATTATCCCATTAAACCGAAATTAAGTGCTTCGTTCATTAATTAATACAACTTATTTCAAGTGCTGCCAACATCTCTCCCTGGAAACGTATTATTTAAAACCAAAACGCACAAAGGATGGGAGAGGAAGTTGTTTGCGTGTTGCTTTTATGTGTTCTCAGAGATGAGTTATGGAGCCTGTGCAGGATCCATCCAGAGCACAGGAGGGGAATCTCCCAGGGAGCAGCAGAGGGAGAAATCCTGGTTGGAAATGGTTTGTGTCTCCCTGGGTGAGGAGCACTGGGAAGTTCATCCCTGTATTTCCTCCATTTTAGCTGGAACAGAACATGGAAAACCCTTCTTTTCCCAGCCTGGACAACGTGCTCCACCGGGAAAATGCAACATCCAGTTTCCTTGGGGACTGCAGGATGTCACCACCCCACGGATGTGGCAGCTCCTGCTGTTCTGTGGGGTTGGACTGGGCTCGGAGCCTCTGCAGTGCTGCCACAGGACCACGGGCTGGTTATTCCATCCCTAAACTCCTTGGAGAGCCATATCCCGATCCCACTCAACCTCCAGGAATTCCCCAATTGGGTTGTGTCTCCCTGGGTGAGGAGGCACTGGGAAGTTCATCCCTATATTTCCCCAATTTCATCTGGAACAGAACACAGAAAACTCTTCTTTTCCCAGCCTGGACAACGTGCTCCACAGGGAAAACCCAACATCCAGTCCCCAGTTTCCTTGGGGACTGCAGGATGTCACCACCCCACGGATGTGGCAGCTCCTGGTGTTCTGGAGGGTCAAACCTGAGCTCAGACCCTCTGCAGTGCTGCCACAGGACCACGGGCTGGTTATTCCATCCCTAAACTCCTTGGAGAGCCATATCCCAATCCCACTTGACCTCCAGGAATTCCCTGATTGGGTTGTGCCTCCCTGGGTGAGGAGGCACTGGGGGGTCCATCCCTATATTTCCTCAATTTCACCTGGAACAGAACATGGAAAACCCTTCTTTTCCCAGTCTGGAGAACGTGCTCCACCGGGAAAACGCAACATCCAGCCCCTGGCTCTGGTTTCCTTGGGGACTCCAGGATGTCACCACCCCATGGATGTGGCAGCTCCCAGGGGGTCAGACCTGGGCTCAGCCCCGTCTGTGGCTGGAGCTGCCTGAGCTCAGAGCCTCTGCAGCTCTGTGACTGCTGCCACGGGACCACGGGCTGGTTATTCCGTCCCTAAATTCCTTGGAGAGCCACGTCCCGGCCCCACTCGACCTCCAGGAATTCCCCAATTGGCCCATCAAACCTCCAGCGCCGGCAGCGAGCGCTGGGGAAGAGCAGGAAATCTAAATTAAGTCGAGAGTCTCTTTCCAAAACAAATTCCTCCTTGAAGAACCAAGCCCAGACTTCATTACAACAACTCAATTATCCTCAAGGCTGAGCTCCAGAGACAAGAGCTCCCCACGAGTGCTTCGTGCTCCGCTCCCGTCACAGCTTCCCCTCCGTGCAAACGGGAGGATCGGGAACAGCTGGAGCCGCCCCGGGCACCACCCAGAAAACAAATCACAGCAACAGAGGCAGAACTGGAGCTGATGCCTTTTCCTGGTCTTAAAATCAAGAGTCAAACACCGCTAGAAGGGAAAAAGGGATTTTACCTCTGTGTTTATTTTAAGGATCCTTAGGTGCACCACGTCCAGGTCGAATGCACCTCAATGCACGCCGCAATGAACACCCCCAAAAGATCTGGTACCTCATTATAGGTGTTACAAATTAGCATTTCTATCAAAAATTCCCCAATGAGAGGCTTGAGTGAGCCCCCCCTCCCCAAGGAACCTTCCCCTGGATGGTTCTATCTTAGTTTACAAAATGTGTTCTGGAGACGACCTTGGTGTCTGGGGCTTTGAAGCTGTTTACTCTCTTAATTTAACAAAACAAGTCTAAGAATGTAGGCTAAAAACCACTAAGAATACAAAAAAGTTATCAAAAGGTATATAAAAGGGGTATAAGAGAAAAGGCAAAAAATCATCATGGCATCAGAGCTTCCCCGTGGCAGAGCCTGTCCCAGGCTGGGTTTCTGTGAGCTCCCTCCAGGGCCACTCTGTAGGGTGGAAAACTGGAATTTGATCCCAAAATGCCCCCATCTCTCAGGAAGGGGAGGCAAACACGAGGCACGAGAGCTGTGGATTCATTTTTAAGCCCGTGGGTCTCTCTCTGCTGGAGGAACTCTTCAGGTTTAATGTTTTTGGAGTCATCTTTCGCTCCAGATGATGTCTTTGGAAATCAAATGACCCTGCAGGCTCTGCAGGAGCTGGGGCAGCCCGAGCACCTCTCTGCATTCCCAGATTGTCCTGCTGGAGCCTCCCTGCCAACCCCATCCCAAAATCTCCACTCCCAAGAGATGGAAACTCTGAGCAGTGACTTCCAACCACCCCAGGGCCCACACCGAGACCCTCCTGCTCCAACCCCAGCTCCAACCTCCAGCGTCCATCCCTCTTTGGAAGCACCAAGGAACAGTTTTTCCCTCCTTTCCTTCCTGACTTCCAGCTGCCATTAGCTCTGTTTCCATCCGAGCAGCAACGTTTCATGGGCTCCTGGGGAGGTCACAAGATTTCGGGTTTTTTATAGAAATCCATCAAATCACCTCAGAAAAAAAAAACAAAACCAAACAAACAAACGAAAAAACCCAAAACCTGCAGGAAATCTTCCTGTCTGTTATTTTCTAGAGTGAAGGAAGGAAAAAAAATGAAAATAAGAATTTACAGGTAATTTCCTTGTCAAAAGTTCCTGTCTGTAAATACAATGAAGATAAGAGTGACACGGCAAATAGCTCCTTTTCTGTCCTGAATGAATTATTCAATTCGCCACTGATCCCCTTTAACAGCTCCAGGATTGCCTTCTGCTTCCCTGATTTATTTTACTTTATTTAGTTCTGTAGAGAAGTGCTGCCGATAATCGAAAGGAATTCAGGCAATTTCAGGATTCAACAAATCCCTCCCGCAGCCCTGGCAGCTCAGCCCGACCCCGGCTCCCCCCTGGATCCTTCCCTCTCTCCTCTCCAACGCTGCCGCGGATCCAGGATTTCTTCTTCCCCAGGAGCAATCCCTGGAGAAATCCAGATTACCCTGCCCTTGGATTGGAGCTGGATTTTGGGAGAGGTTGCGGAGACCCTGCAGGGAGAGGGGTGTCCCATAAACCTCCCTTCCCGTTCCCAAAGGATGGAGGAGATCCCATCCAGCCCCCGGGAATGGTGAGAGCCCCGCTGAGCTGCCAGCTCTGCGCTGGGCGATCAGAGCTGTCCCCGCAGGCGGATTCGCCTCGGTCGCATCCCTTAATTGCTCCTCCTTGGAGACACCACAGCCCCCTTAGGGAGTGGGAATTCACCTCTCCGAACGCCTGCGGGGAATTTTTTATAGGACAGCCCCAAAATCCCGGCAACACATCAATAAAGAGCGGCGCTGCAGCCGGCGTGGAAAGCAAGGAAATGATGTTACTGCTGAAAAAAGCCCGCTCTGCAGCCACACCAAAGCTAATAAAAACATGACTCGAGAACAGAACTGTTTCGGAGCCGCCAAATAATATCCAGAGGATGATTCAATTACAGGGGATTAGCGCCGGTCTGGCTGCGGAGCCCAAAGTTCCTCGGCGAGGTTTGGGAGAGAGGGGCAGGTGACAACTTCATAAACCCCCAACCCGCGGTGTGGGGGCTCCAAAGAACACGAAAGGAGGAGCAGCAAAGCAGAAACCAGGCAAATAAACCCCTCATTCGACTCACGAAACAAATCACGGGGATTTTTGTTCTTTTTCCCCGGAGCAGGTTTCAGCCAGGGCAGCGTTTCTTTAGGTTATCGATTAGCAATTAGAGAGGTGTTTTAGCTGCTTCTCGGCTGTGTCCGTTATTCCCTCCAGAATTTCAATTCCACAAGAGCTATTTCCACCCGGCAGTGGTGGCCGGGAAAGCAGCACTGCCTGACCCCCCTGCCCTCAGGCTTGCCAGAAAGCCTCGGGGAGGAGTGGGGAAGGCAGCACTCGGAAAAAGAAAAATAGTCTGGAAAGGAGAAGGAATAATCCCGGTTCAGTCCTGCAGGAAGCTTCCCCCCCCCCGTGGCTTTTGGGAAGGGAAGGATGCCCTCCAGCAGCTCCCTCCCTGAGGAGAGGGGTTGGGACCACAGGGGGGTGTTGGACACGGGGCCAGGAAGTGGCGACCTGCTGGGGCCTCTGTTACTGTCACTCACGGGGGGTGGCCCCACAAAATGCCCCCGCAGTGTCCAACAGCTGTCACAGAGCAGCACGAGGGGAGGCTCTGCGGGAAGAAGGCCGGGCTGGATGGGGCTTGGAACACCCTGGAGGATGTCCCCGCCCATGGCAGGATGGGCTTTAAGGTCCCTTCCATCCCCATCCAGTTGAGGATTCAGTGATTCCACGAGTGATGGAGACTCCCAGCACCAGCCACAAACCTCAGCACATTCCAGCCCAGAATCGATGCAGGAAAACCGCCAGAGCCTCCAAGGAAAGAGAGGCCAGACCCTTTCTTCAACAGCAATTTTCAAACCTTTTTATTTGGTTCCTTGTAAAAAGGGGAAAATAAAAGGAGGAGAAATAACAAACTGATTTCAGATAATTCACTGGGGCTCCGGGTGCATTGTAAATGTGTGCTCCAGCCAACCGGCAATTTGATGAATTTCACAGCCCGCTTTTGTGTCGCTGCTTGCCGAGCACCATCCTCCACCGAAATTGTGGCTGCCTTAATGTTCTCTTTAGCACACGGCATAATTGCCCCCTGCAATTTGTCGCCTGGAAAGGTTACCAGGAAAGAAAGGAAAGGGAGAGAAGGACAACTTTGTTGGCGGGGGAGCAAGGGAGAAGGGGAGAGACAAAGCTGATGGCGTTTGAACGGCGATTTATTCCAGGGCAAGGGGTGCCGTCGCAGGAAGGCACGGGGGCTTCCCAGAGTGGCCTGATGGGGATGGAGCTCCCACAGGGATGGGGTCTGACCCAGAGACATCCCTGCTCCCCCTGTGCCCGAGGGGCTGAAAGGACAGCGGCGCGGAGCCGGAGGAGAAACGGCCGCAGCGAGGGAGGAAGCAGAGGGGAAGGGAAGGAGGAAATCCCAGCGGAAAGGCTGGAGCAGGGTGGGGAGGGGGCGGCAGGCGGGGGTGGCGCGGCGGCGGCAGCCAGTGTTTATTAATTTTCTGCTTGGCTGCGCTCGGTGCCACAGCTCCGAGATCATGGAGCCGCTCCACACTCTATTAAATAATTCAATCTGCGAAGAATCCAAGTGTGTAAGCGAACACTCTTATGCGTCTTAAAATTTAATTGCGGACCTAAACAAGATGAAGTGCAAGGAAGACATAAAAGATATGAAAATAGATGCTGCAAGCTTTTGTTTCTCCGGCTGCTCCAGCCCTGCCCAGGAGCCTCTCCCCATTTTTCACACGCTGCCGTTAAAGAGCCTGAGCCTCCTTCATCTGCTGCCCCCTCCCCTCTGCTATTTACAGCTGTGTTTGCAAGCAGCAGGCCCGCAAATCACTTAATATCCATTAGAGCAGCTCCATTCACCCTGCTGGCTCCTGCTCTAGCAGCCCTTCCCGTATAAATCCTCGTGTTCCGGGGTTTAGGGAATCAGCTGGGAGCACTTGCTCCGGCCGCCCCTTTGCCCACTGGAGCCCACGGCCTCCCCCTTCCCAGGCTGGAGAGCATTTCCTTCCTCCTGCAAATTCTCTCCTCCCTTTTTGCAGGGAGCAGTGCCCCTCCACGCTGAGAACCCATAACCCAGCCCCGCTGGAGGGTGCAGGGCAAGTGTGACCCAGGGCCTTCCTGCACAGGTTGGGTGGAGGGATGAGAGCATCCCATGCCCTGTGCCACCGCCCAGAAAACCTGGGAAACCATGGGCAAGGGCTCAGATTTCCTTTGGAAAGAGGGGTGAGTTTGTCTCTTGCGACTGGGGGGCGAAGGAGAATCCATCACTCTCAGAGGCTCAAAACCTGAGGCCCCAAACCCCGGCGGAAACCCTCGTGAGCTCATTCCCAAGCCAGCCTCGCATCCGAGGTGCCAACAACTGAGAGCAGCCCTGGAGGTTCAGAGCCCAGCTGTGAGCGTCAGAGGTTTGCTCAGAATATCTGCAAGTGCACAAAACATCTGCTCCTGCCCCAAAAGCCGCACGCCAAGCTCGGGGCGGGTCCCACAGCCCCAACAGCTGGTCCAGCACTGCTCCCACCTGCTGCCAGAGCGGCTCCCGTGGGGCTGGATCCCAGGGAACAGCTCAGTTCTCAGCCACTGACCTGCAAAGACCCCAGGAGGGGGGTTTGGGGTGGGAACTCAGGGCTGAGCGTCTCCTCTGCTGCACAGCCCTGCTCGGAGCTGCAGCAGCGCCGTGCAAACCATCCGCACAAAAATCACTCACACAGAGCTGCTGCATTTCCCCCTCCGTGCTGGCAGATCAATCACAGCCCTGGCTCGTGGCAGGAGTGGCAAGCTCAGCCCCTCCTGCACCCAAATTTGCGGAATTTCGGCTTTGTTATTACACCCAGGCTCGCAGGTGTATTAATGTAATTTCTTCTTGCAAAGGGCAACAAGTGAGACCTCAGGCTGCTTTGTCTTCATTTGCTCGGCTGCCGAGCCTTTTGGGTTGTTCCAGGGGCTGGTGGGATGGGAACTGCCACAAAACCCTGCAAAGCTCCGCAGCTTGAACCTCATCAGCTCCCCAAAAGAGACGGGGGGTTGCTGGGTGGGGGATGAGGAGCTGAGACAGCAAATCGATACCAATAATCAATAAAACACACCAGCTTTGCTGCAGAACCCAGCAGGCCGAGGCACACTGGGACAGGCAACCGACAGCACCGGCTCCACATGGATGCTCCCAGCCCGAAATAATTGAGGGGGTCTCACCCGGCCCCCCACACTCCTCCCCTGCCATCCCCCGGTGCCAGAGCTGCTCCGACACTGACAGTGATTGACGGGGGGCAGAGCAACAGGTGAATTAAACAGGCGCTGCCGCCGCCAGCAGCGGTGCTAAATGTCAGAAAAGATCAGCCCTCGCGCTCCCAGCGTGGCTCTGCTCCCGCCGAGCGAGGTGATGGAGTGGAAATGCAGCCTGCAGAGAGGGGAGGGGAGCTCTGGAGGGTGCTGAGCGCAGCGCGGGGCCTTGCCAGGAGCTGCGGGGTGGGAGCCATCAGTTCGGATCCATCAGGTCCAGGCCTGAGCCAACCCACCGGAGCAGGGATCATCTCCTCCCGCTGGACAGGAGGGACCCGCACAGGCACCTCTGAGCTCTGCTTTTGCAGGTGCTGTGTGTCCTCCCATCCCTGCCACGTCAGCATCAGGCTGGGAGTGCTTCAGGACAGCAGTGCAGGTGTGAGATTTAACCCCAACCCTAATCCTAACCCTAATCCTAACCCTAATCCTAACCCCAATCCTAACCCACTGGCTGTTCCAGATGGAATCCAAGACATCCCAGTGCAACCAGCCTCCCAGGGCCTGCCTGCCTCGTACAGAGCCAGGAGCCAGGTAAAAACTTCCTGCATTTCACAAGGGATGTGCCTCTTCCCAGCTCCCTCACCTTCCCCATGTAGGACATTCCCCCAGGACAGCCCGAGAGAAAATAAAATCTGTATTCCAAGGACACCGGGCCTAAAATAATGTTGTTTTGCAGTAGTGCCACTTTAAATCTCGAGCAGCTGAAAAACCAATTTGCACTTAGAAACATTCCATTTGTTTGCAGGTGCCACAGGCCAGGGCACCGGCTGAGCCAGGGCCAGTGTGGGACGTTCCAGGAGAGTCCTGGGGCTGGAGCATCGGGGAATTAATTTGTCACATTGAACGAGTGGGGACAGAGAGGGGCTGAGCTGAGCAGCCCCCAGCACGTGGTGTGTGGTGGGGAGACTCCGGTGCTGCGGATGTGGCGAGGGCGGGGAAGGACGTGGGGGACAGAGAGGGATGTGGGGACAGAGAAGGACACAGGGGACAGAGGGGGACGAGTGGCAAGTTCAGCTCCTTGCCCACCCGAGAGGCAGGAGGTGAAAGCTGGAGGAGGGGAAGGGGCCAAGGGTCCTGTTCTGCTGCAGGAGAGCTGCTGCCAACGGCTGCCGTGGGATGGAGCTGCCAAGGCTCGGTCTGCCAGCGAGATTTCCTCTTCCCAGCAAGAAGGGAGAGTGACTAACCCCAAACCCAAGCCATACATCAACTTAATCGATGTCCCCGACACCCGGCGCCCCCGTCCCTCACCTTGCAGCCGGTGCCTGGAGGTGTGAGGCTATTGATCCCCCGGATGCCCGTGTGATTAGAGTCCACAATCCAATGCCTGCCAAGTCCAGCCGAGCCCAAACCTCTCAAATCATGTTGACACGTTTAGGAGATGCCGGGCGCTTCATCCTCCCCGGTCCGATATGTAATTATGTCCTTGTCACCGTGATGTAGGGGCTTGGCAGGGCAATAAAACCCCGGGGACCCCGCGGCCGAGCGCGGCCGCTCCGCGCCGCCGGCCGGAGCGGCTGCTGCCAGTTCCTCGCTGTAGTTAGACTGCAGGAAATAGAGCTCAATAAAGCGGCGCGTGGATCACGGTGGAAAGTTTGCCTGGGAAAACAGGTGGGGGAGATGTCAGGGGCTGCTGCCACCGCAGGCCCTCGCGGGGTTTGAGCATTATTCACTTTCTCGCCTTCCCGCTGCCAGCCAGGGAAGGGTGGGGAGCAGATGAGGGCTGGAAACGCAGGATCTAACCCCACTCCCTTCATTCCAGCCTGATCCCACCGGACCCTCCAGAGACTGCCAAGCCCTCCACTCTGCTTGTGGCGCCCTGGAACCCGCTGGGGAACCGGTGCTTCCCAGGCTCTGTCTCTCCCCTGAGAGAGGGCTCCAGGGCAGCCCCAGCACGGTGGGCACAGCACGGTGCCCTCTCCTGCTGGCACAGCCCATCGGGCTGGAAGGACATCAGTGGGTTTTAGCACGGCACAGCCAGATCCTCACCAGCCTCACGCTGGGCCGCAGCAGCAGCCGTGGCGAATTCCCCCTCTGATTCCCTAATCCCTTCAAAGCCCTCGAAGGCTGCTCGGGAGGTTCCCACCAGTCCTGCTGGGAGCGGGGTGCTGGGAGGCAGCGGAGCTGCTCCCCTGGCTGATGCTCCCCCGAAGAGCACAAACAGTTCCCAGCAGCTCGATTGCTCCCCTCAGGGCTTGGCAAGCATAATTTTTCTTCACTAATATATCTTTTGCTTGATGAGCTGTCGATGGCAGGAGGATTTAATCTCCCATACCCTCGCTCTCTCCCAAATCCACTAAGGTGAAGGCACTTCATTACAGAACCACTCAGCTGTCCGTTCCTATCGATCACGCCTTGGCATGGGTGACCTTGGATCGATGAGCTGCCGATTATTTAGTGCCTGTTTGCCCACACCAAATGCCAGCAGCGCCAGTACCAGCACCTGCACCCAGCTCCAGGAAGGAGCCTGGCACAGCTCAGGAGCTCACAGGCAGGAGCAGGGACACACAATCAGCTCATACACCAGGATTTGCTGTCTGGGCACAATTTCTCTTCTTCAAGTGGATTCAGGCCTTGGGTTTGATGCTTCCAAGTTGAAGACCCGTGTCCTGCTCCCAGGGTCCATCCCGGGCAGCATCGCTCCGCTGCAGGGCAGTCCCACTCCCAGCTCCCTGGGCAATCCCCCACCACAGCTTTGCCTCCAGGAACCCAAGATTCCCATCAGGAAAAGGGCAGCGAGAGCCAGGACAGACCCAACGAGGAGAGAGGTCATCCCAGGGGGGTGACAGAGTCCCTCACTTTTCTCCCAGACCCAAACTTCCCCCTGTAACTCTCTGGTGATTCATCCGCCTCCGCCACGTCCCCTCCAACCAGTCACTGCCTTACTTTTTAATCAAATCCTTTGCTTCCCTTCCCTTCAGGAGCCAGAGCCATTTTTCCATTACATCCTGATTGATCAGGCCCTCGCCAGCCGCTGTCAGCACCGTCCTGGTGCTTCATTTCCCATCCCCACACAGCGGGCTGTGGGCTGAGCCCGCTCGCTCCGGCACCAGCAAACAGATTCATAAATGCGCACCATTAAGGAGGGGAGGCAGCGGGAGAATTGATCCTACTTTTGATTTGCTGCCCCCAGCTCCAAACCCCGCATCAAAGGGAGGGAGAAGCTGGCGTGAACCCGGGAACAGGGGGGCAGAGGAGGAGGAGGACACGGAGGTGAGCCCACAATGCTGCTCAGCGCCGGGAGAAAGAGACTCCATCCTTGTGCTGCGCAAAAAAAAAAAAAGCAGGAGGAGAGTCTCCAGAGCTGCAGCGCTCCTTCGTGCTAATGAGCTGTTTTCCACCGCAAGAAACCAGGAGAACAAGCCCAGACTCTGCTAAACAAGGACTGTGGCTACACCAGGTCAGAGATCAGCCACCCCCCGAAGAGAGCGCTGACAAGATGGTAAAAACACGGAATTAAACCTCTTTTCCCTCCTCCCTGCTCATCGCTCGGCAAACTGAACGGCTCCCACGTGTGCTGCAAAAGGCTCGGTGGTGCCTTGGGTGGCCTGGACACCCCTGGGATCATCACTGTGGGCTGGGAAGTGGCTTTGGGAGGGCGAGGTGTGCCTGTGTTCCATGGGACAGCCCCAGGACAGGAGCCTGCCTGACCGCTGCCAAACCCCCACACCAGGGGAAGACAGAGGCTGGACAAGTCCATCCCCACCGCTCTGTCACCAATCCCATCCCCTCTCCCAGCACAAGCCAGGGACAGCTGGATCAGCCCCATCCCGCCTTTCCCGGCTGCTGGCGGATCCCTGCTGGCACGGAGCTGCCTTATCTGTGCTGGCACAGCAGCGTGGGCTGCCCTGCCATCAGCCACCGGCGGATTACGGGGGTTTATCAGTTTATTAGGGGACAAAAGGCGCTCAGCAGAAGGGTTCTGAGACAGTGCGAGCGGCTGATAAGAGCCTGCCCCGCTCCTCGGACAACTCAGCCACGTCTGGCACATCACAGACAGCGGGACCCTGGCGCAGAACGGGTGCTCTGGGCACTGGGGGCTCTCGGGGTGCTCGGGGAAGTCCAGCAGCGCTGCCTGGAGGGGCGGGGATGTGGGAGAGGCTCCCTGGAAGCACCACCCGCTCCCCCTCCAGCGCTGGCAGCAGGACCGGGCTCCCAAACCCGGGCTGGGGTCTGCTCCCCCTGCCTGAGCCCCGGGTGCCACTCTGGAGTGTGGAGCCCTCGGGGTCCCCAGGGGGGTGGAAGTGGCAAAAAAGAGCAAAAAACACAGGGTGGGTGAAGCACCAAGGCAATGCCCGTGGCAGCACCAGTGGAAAATCCCCAGGAGGTTTTCATTTTCCTTCCCAAGTTTCACTCAAGTCCATCACTTCTCCTCCTTCTTTCCTTCCCCCCCGCTCCATTCCTTTTAATTAACAGTGTAATGGAACTCAATTCATTTGCAATCTATTCTGGAAATAAAGAAACAACCCTCCCCGGACTCCAAATGACCTGACTAACAGGGTTAGAGGCTGTAAAAAGTGGCAAGACAAAATTTTTAGCTCCCTCATCCTAATTACCTCCTCTGAGCACCACGACAGCGCCGTGACACAGCGGCACCGAGCCCCCCCCAGGCTGCGAGGGGCACACGATCTGCCGGGGCACACTCCCTGCATTTCAAAGCTTCAAAAAAACCCCTCATTTTTCCCTCAGGCTCCCATAGCACACAGCCCAGGGCGACCAGCGGGAAACGGGGAAGGGCGAGGAGACGGCAAATTGGGCGAGCTGGTGTTTGGCACTCTGAGGGTGAGAGGGGAACGTGGATAAATAGGCTGGCAGCTAACGCTACTCAGAGGCAGACAGACACAGCAGGTAAATAATGATAATGATCTTCTAACGAGCTCGCATCTGCGCAGCACCTTGCCTCCAACTGAATCCCGAAATGCTTTACAAAAAATAAAACGATCCCAGCACGGCCCCACAGCCCTTTCCTGGTTTGTTGCCAGCACTGAAGGGGAGTGTGGGGAACGCTGACTCCTCCCGGTGCTCAGCTGTGCCCGGCTCCGGGCCAGAGCACCCTCGGGATAATTCCACAAATATATCAGGACCTTTTTGGAAAAGCCCCTCCTGCATGGCATCCTCGGATTTGTTCCAGCCGGTTACCTCCCAGCTCTGGGATCCACCATTTAGGAGCTCTTAGACTGTTTTCTTTTGGGATGTGACCTAAAAATGAAAGTTTTGATCCAAACCCTTGGTTTCATCCCGAGCTTGCAGCAGAAGCTTTCAACACACCTGGTTTAGGGCAACCTCCAAATCCTGATCTACCTCCAGGTTAATCACCACAGTAACCCGGAGCTGTTATCAACTCTCTGCGGGCTGGAACGGGTGTGATTCCCCAAGCTGGAGGGGAATCCCGCCTCCAAGAGCTTTGGGGTAAAAGGTGAGTGTTCAGGGCTCAGTTCCAGCCCGGCCCTGCTCTAATTTCCAACTCTATTTGTTCTATTGAGTGGTTATCAAGTTAAAAATGCAAGGACTATGGATTTCTTTCCAGCTTAAACATCTGAAAACAAATGTGCTAATGAGCAATCTGACCACTATAAAAATGATTACTGACAGCACTTCAAGGACCCAACTTTACCGCCTTCAAAAGCACCCAGAGCAGCAGAATTCGAGTGGCTGTCCCAGGGCCATCCATCCAGCCTTGGCCAGGGGGAATTTCCAGATGAATGCTTACAGGAGAATAAAACAGTCAGGGAGGAAGAAAGGAAAGCCAGGAATCAAATAATCTCTTGCCAAAGCTGCCCCAGGCCTCCTGCAACTGATTCATGCTTAAGAGGTCGGAGGATGAGATTTCCAGGTGCTCTGAATCTCTTCCACCAGTGCAGCTCAGCGTGGCAGAGAGCAACGCTCCAGGTGGGAAGGGACCCTCCTGATCCAGGTGCAGCCTCATCTGGGGCTTTTCCTACCGGGAATTTCCAGGTACAGCCTCAGCTGGGGCTTTTCCAACCGGGAATTTCCAGGTACAGCCTCCCCGAGGGCTTTTTTCCTGCCGGAGATTTCCTCCTACACCCACCGAGGGGAAGGAGGGAAAGAGAGAAATTGCAGAGCTACTGGGATCCAGGCTTCAGCTTCGAGGTATTGAATAAAACCGTGCCCTTCCCCAGTGCCTGGTGACTGATGGTCCAGTTGGAGCTGCCCATCTGTTAGGACATAATCCTCACTGAAGGAACAAAGAGGGGCATTAAAAACCAAACCCCGCTCCATTTAAACACAGATTGGAGATTTATGGGCGTTTCACCGGCCCCTTGTTCCTCTGGTGATTGCCCATTCCGGGCGCTCTTTGTTTTCACAAACAACCACCCCTTCTCTCCGCGCCATCGCTTTAGAGCCAGGAAAAGGGACAGGTGCCAAACACGAAGTTATTTAAGGCATCGTTCTATCATCCCCTGGAACGGGCAGGAGGGACAGAGCCAGCCCGAGGCCACGATCCGAGCACAGATGGGATCCTCTCCCATGCCCTGGCACGGCCGCTCCTGCCCTGGCACGAGCGGAGCTGGCTCCGCGCATGGCGGAGCACTGCCATGGAGACTCCCATCCCATCCCATCCCATCCCATCCCATCCCATCCCATCCCATCCCATCCCATCCCAACAGCCCTGAACAGGAGGCCACCCAGGGGCTGGTGAGGAATGCAGAGGTTCCTCAGGGCACACACGGGCCTCATGCCCCGGGCACCGCAGGGCAGCGGGCAGTGCCAGGTCCCTGCCGGGAGCAGGTCGGGGACAAGGCTGTGAGCGATGCAGGGGGTGGCACCGGTGACTCAGGCACCCCCCGGTGCTGACAGCCGGGACGTGCCACCGCAGCACTGCCACACGCACCGCTCAAAAGCTCTTCCTTCTGGGCGAGACTGAATGAGGCCAGGATTGCAGGAGGAGGAGGGGGAAGAGCAGGTCAGCTTCACCTCAGCTCCAAGGCGTGAGCAGGAGACTCCCACGCCGGCAGCTGGAAGCAGAGACACAGCTCAGGGTCACGTCCCGGCTTTGTCACCGATCTGCTGTCCCTTAGCTTCGCTCTCATCCTGTGTTTACCCTCCTCGTCCCTCCAGACTGCAGCATCTTCCACACATGAGAGCTCAGAGCCTCCCCGGCACGGACAGCTCCAGTCTGAGCAAGTCTAACCCCTGCAGTGGAATTGGTAACACAAATAAAAAGGAAAATAAAGGGCAAGAACCTTCCAAAGGATGGTTTCCTACCCATCCCTGAGAGCCATCAGCTTCACGCAGAGGGGCACGGTCTCGCTGCACGTCTGCCCTGTGCAGGCAGCCAGGAGCAGACAGAATTCCCAATCCCAGGGAAGCAGCAGCACACGGGAGCCCAGCCCGATTCAGAGGGCACGCCAGGATAGAGAACACACTCCTGCCTTCAGATGAATTGGAAGTGAACCACAGATTGCTAAAAGCATGTCAGGGGATGAAAGACGCCCCGCTGCTGACTAATTGGTGCTCAGGAGCAGCCCAGCTTTCGGTGGCTTTGCCAGAGCCACCGTGGGCATCCTCGCCCTGGCAGTTCTGAGTCAGATTTGCTCTAAGCCCTCGCGCATTTGCAAGCCTGGCTGCTCCAGTCCCGCACTCCCGCTGGGAGCTGAGAGCCGAGGGCTGATCCCGCAGGCTCTGAGCAGCCACCTGGCAGGTCCCCTGCCACGCAGAGCGAGTCGCTCCAGCTGCTCTGCCAAAGGCTCCCGGGGAGCCAGTGCCTCTCCTGGCACCGACAGCCGGCTCAGCAGGGCCAGTGGGACCAGCAAACTGCAGCCACCAGCCCTGGCTGGCACGGGCACAGAGCCCACGCTGACAGAGCCACAGGGGGCTGCTTTTAGAGCCACCTTCTTGTCCCCAGAGGCTGAGAGCTCAATCCCAAGAGCTTTTCAAACGCTGGATAAACCCTGCACGGCCAGCACATAGGGTAAGGGAAATTTAAGAGAGAGGTTAAAATCCTTTCTGAGGGTCCCTGCATTGGCTGGGACTTTGTCCTGCTGTTCTGCCCAGGGCTGATCCCATCTCTCCTCTCCTTAAAGACCTCTGCCCAGGCCTGGAGCTTCCCACAAAAGGCTGGGATCGGGCGTGTCAGGGCACTGCCCAGCACCTCCCAGCCCTGCACCAGCCCAAACTCCAGCCCTCTGCAGATGAGTTCTGCAGAGGAAGCACCGACTGTGGCGCGGAGCATCCCCTGCACGTCAGCAGAGCGCAGCCAGCACAGCCCTCCAAGGCTCTGCTCCAGCCTCGGGGAGGAGGGGAAACAACTGCTTCCCTCTCATAAAACACGGGTTTTATTAGCTGGGAAAGTCAAATGGCTTTGCAGGAGGATGAACACCAGGGAAAGCTGCCCACATTGGCCAGATGTGAACTACGAGACACAGAAGCACCTCCCAGGCAGATGCAGCTCATCCTCTGAGGTGCTGCTCTGCAGAACATCCTTCTGCTCATCCCAGCAGCTTCCTTCAGTTTAAATCACCCACTCTCCGTCCCAGAGGGGTGCCCAGGCTGTGTCCTTACAGCTGGGAGAGAAACAAAAGCCAGGCGACCCCGAGCAGTCACGACAACTCCTCGCTTCCTCCTGACTCTCCCCCGAGCACCGGTCCCTAACAACTTCCCCACCTCATCCCGGAGTGCCCCTGTCCCCTTCCCCCGCGCCCGGCTCGGCAGGCTCCCATCGATCGGGGATGAATCAGGCGGCTCGTGGCGACACGGATCGCCACTTTTCACAAGTACTGCTCGCAGATCACGCGAACACATCCTCCCAGCAGAACACTTCAGAGAGCCTTCGCAAGCAATTAACGTCGCCGGGCTCCCGCCGGGGAGTGGGGGACATTAAAGGGAACAAGCTCTGTGCAACTGCACAAACTCCGATTAGTTTGTCGTCACCGGCAGATCGGTGTTTTCTGCTTGCTGGTGAGACTGCTCCCACTCCCCAGGGAAGTCTCCCGCAGAAGGAGCTGGGTTTGCTCCATCCACGGAGTCCTCCTCAGGGGTTTCTTTCCACACTCCGGTTTTGCCAAACTGGGGCTGATCTTTGATTCCCAGCCCTGCCCACCACCTCCAGGCCGTCCTCACAGCCCCTATCCGCCCCAGGAGAGCAGGCAGGACAGTCCCCATCCCTGGGACTCAGAAAATCCGGCTGTGCTCCTGGAGCTCAGCAGGACTCCAGCTCCCATTGATCCCACAGGGATCAGACACCCTCAGATTCCCTCGTGGCTTCGGGACTTCATAAAGAACCGGGCAATTTGTCCAAGCAACCGATGGGAGGAGTTGAACCTTCATTCCCTCACACCCCATTCACCAGTGCCCCAAAGCCCCAGGCCTTCCTTTCTTCCCCTAAACCCGTAGGTTTGTGCCTTTCCTCCGTTGCTGGAGAGGTGACCTGCAGGGAGCTGCTGCCCAGCGGGCACGGGGTGATCCTGCCAGTGCAAACACCGATAATCACAGCGCATTTACACCCCGCAGCTTGCGCTGAGCTGGATGAACTCATTTAAGTCACCAACACCGGGTCGAGCCAACAGTAACTTGTCTCCATCAGACCTCCGGAAGGGCCAGGGGAGCTGCGGGAGGGAGAAGCCCTTTTATCCTAATTAAAGCACAACCTGGCAGAGCTCAGCTCCCACCTTTCCAACACCTTCCACCAGACTGCTTAATCACAGGCAAATGAGTTTCTGTAATTACAGCAGGAAGGGATTTATCTCGGGACACAGAGGTGGAGCAGCACGACCTGCAGAGAAAGGCGGTGTCAGCAAAGAGGCTGCCGGACGTGCAGGGGGTTCTGCGAGTCCCTAAATCCCTCCCCGCTCCATTCCAGAGCCAGCAAACATCAGTTTCTGTGTGCTCAGACTCCATGGATTGGCTCTGCGTGCTGTCTGGCACCAAACAACCTCTCTAGGAGGGAGCAGGAGCATCCCTGGGAAGGGAAGGATCCATGGCAGGTGGGCAGTCCCCTGCTCCGTGCTCAGGGAGTTTTGCTCCTGGCTGAGCAATTCAAACCTGAATCTGCTTTTTCCTCTCAAGACAAGTGAAGATGTTTTTCCAAGCTGGAATGGGATTTGACCACTGGACTGATTTTTTTTTTCCTGCAGCCCTGTTCTGTCACAGCCTGAGAGAGCCAGAGGGGCCACGGGGGACACTGAAAACGGGCTTCTGCAGCAGCTCCCCCTCCTCTATATCCATCCCCTGCTTTTGCGAACAGCTGGAAAAAGGAATTCCTCGCCTTCACCAGGGTCTTGTCTCAGCAACCGCGTTTAAGTCAATATTTATTCGCTGTATACAGCAACTTCAGTCGGGGACTCAGGAAAACAAACACTGCTGCACTCAGTGCCTGTGAAAGGCAGGGTTTGACTCAGCACCGTCTCCAGCAACTTCCCAGGAAAGCTCTGGAGCTGGAGCTGCTCTCAGAACTCTCTGGAGCAGGTGCCACTGTCACCAGCAGCCTGGGGACCCGCCTGAAGCCACCAAGACCAACACAACGTGTGTTCCTCTGCTCATTTAACCGAGCAGGAGGGGCCGCAGCCCCAGCCCGGTCTGATTGATGCTGCACACATGCAAATAGGCACAACGGCCTCCCTCCGACAGCTCAGCAGGATTTCTCCATCTCCTCAGCCTCTCCAAGGAAAGCAGGGCATGGAATTCATTCACGACAGGCCGTCACAGAGTCCATTTCCCAGGGCCCGGCTCAACGTCCCTCAAAATCAAGAGGAAAATCATTTCCCTCAAGCTCTGGGTTGCAGTAATCACGCAAGGGCACGGCTCCGCACACAAGATGGAAAAGTGCAAGCGTTTATTGTGCAGTGAATATTCCCTAAATACCAGCACCCAACAGGATATCACATCATATAAACAGGAAAAATGTTCACCTCAGTGTCCCCCAATCACCTGGGGTAGTGCACAGACATTGCCTATTATGGTAACAGGTAAACAATACCCTGTAAGGTCACAAACTACAATTATCACATCTCATAGGCCCAGCACTGTCCAGAACCCCACAATCCTCTCTCAGCCCATCCCCGGTGACCTGGATGCACTCCCAGGGTCACCTCTGGGTCCAAGGAAGAGGCTCTCTCTCCGGCCCTCAGGGCCTGTCTCTCTTCCAGCACACAGTGCACCCCAACACTGGGTTAGGAATTAAGGGCGTGCAAAGCACTCGGGACCCAGAGCAAACGCGAGGAAGGGGCTGAGCGCTCCAAGCACCGCCTGTCCAAGGCTGCCTCGGGCAGTCTGGCTGCTCCCGGCCACCAGAGCCTTCCCTGAGCTCCCAAAGTCCTGCCTGGCAATGGTTTGGGAGCTGCAGATCTCATCTCGCTTTCAGAGCACACTCCCACAGCAGCACACCAGCCTTTCCCAGCTCCTTCCCCTTCTTTGCCCGGAGATTCTTCCCTTCCCACAAAACTTCCCACCTCTCCCGGCAGCTTTGCCTGAAGGGCTGAGCAGGGTCTTGGCTGCACCCCCGGGAATCCCTGTGCGTGGCAATCCACGGCCTCGGTGGGAAGCAGCTCCAGCCTTTGGATTAAACTGGTAGGAACATTCATTTAAAAAAAAAAAACAAACAAAACAAAGAAGGCCAAAACTACAACAGCAACAACAAAAATCAGAAGCTTCTGTTACACCCAGAAGCAGCAGGTTCATGCACTTTTGGACGCACTTCTGAAAGGCAGATTAGATCGATACAGAGATGGAAAGCACAGGCAGCACACAGGCAGCAGTCCCTTGTTTTATTCCACACAGACTCACATAAAAAAAATAAAAAAAGTTTTAAAAAAAATACCCTAAACCAAAAAAAAAATTACAGTCAGGAAAGCAGAGCAGGAACAATGATTTCTTGATTTCCCATGTTTTATTTTCCCCACCAGCGACTTCCAGATCAAATCCACTCGCTTTCCAAGGCCCATCGAGGGCTTTTTGCCCCCCCTAGCTCAAGCTGAGCTCTTTGACTTCACACCCCGGCCCAACGTGAACCCCCCACCCCAGAGCCCCAATGGCTCCGTGCCCGAACCGGGCGGGGGGCTCCGGTTCCCTCCTCGGTGGCTGGAGCAAAAATAGAAACCAAAACCCAACCTATTCCATTTTTCCGGCCGGGGGCAATGCTCCAAGTCCCGTTCTGGAGCCCGTCCTGGGGACCCCGGCAGCGACCCCGCACTCGATGCTTTGCTCACCCCTTTCACCCCCCCTGCGCTCAGAGCTGGCACCGGTGCAGGACTCGGCGCGTTAATTAAAGGTTAATGAACGTGCTCAGAGCACAGACATCAGTGCCCTCTACTGGGACCAGTCAGAAGGGTCTGTGGGGGAGCACTGGGCGCCTTGCGCGGCTCCCAGCGAGGGCTGGACGTGCCCTGGCGGGGGAAGGGCCCGTGGGGGCGGGAGAGGTGCGGTACCCGCTCGGGTGAGTCCTCCCCGCACGGGCTCCTTCCTCCCCATCGCCATCCCCATCCCCATCCCCATCCCCATCCCCATTCCCATGCCCATCCCAATCCCCATCCCATTCCCATCCCCATCCCCATCCTCATCCCCATCCCATCCCCATCCCCATCCCCATCCCCATCCCCATCCCCATCCCCATTCCCATTCCCATCCCCATTCCCATTCCCATTCCCATTCCCTTTCCCATTCCCATCCCCATCCCCATCCCCATCCCCATCCCCATCCCCATCCCCATCCCCATCCCATCCCCAGCCCCATCCCCATTCCCATTCTCATCCCCATCCCCATCCCCATTCCCATTCCCATCCCCATCCCCATCCCCATCCCCGGCGCTGCCTCCCCGCAGGGCTCCCCCAGCCCCAGCACTCTGCGTTCCAGGCTCCGGGATGGAAAGGTCCCTCAGGGAGCAGGGGGAGCACAGGGACGAGCCCGTCCCTCACCCCGAGCTGGGCTCCAGCCCCGCCGTCCGCCCGGCCGGGCACCTCCAGCGCTCCGAGCCGAATCGGCTGTGACAGTGCTCGGGAAAAGCAAATCCCCAGGGAAAGGGAAGGAAGGGGGAAGGTGGGCTCTACAGTTTATAAAACCACTCTCAGTTTGACTGCATTAGCTTTGCCTTAGGCTCCAAAACACGACGAAAGCCAAGCGGCGAGGGGGGGAAGAGGGATTGGGGGGGAGAGGGGGGATGGCAACGAAGGAGAAAGCTGTAATTGCAATTGCTGGAATTCACTTTTAATGCTGGCTGCTGAATACAGTAAACACACTCTCAAGTCCAGGGAATAAGCATTGATTTTTCTTTTTTTTTTGCAAGTGTTCCAGTGAAAAGCTTCAAATCAATCCTGTTCTGTCAGACACTTTTTTGCCTCTTGGCCTCCAATTACTCACTCTCCACATCCACCCTTCCCAGATCTCACCTTCACCAGGCGCACCTGATGCTGAAGGAGCACTGTTTGATCCAGAATCCCATCCTGCACCGCCAACGGGGCCGGAGGGGCCCCCAGGGATGCAAAATCCCAGCACAGGAGGGACTTTGCCCGCAAAGCACTCCTGGGGACAAGGGACAGCCGGAATGGGGAGAGGAGAGAAGAGGAGAGGGGGTGCATGGAGGTGTGGGGGTATTTCTGGGGGTATTTCTCCCTTGTCACAGCTCCATAACACCATGGGTGGTGTTTTGAGGGCTCAGGCTGAAGCTCTGGGCTGGACACAGAACCCACAGGAACTTTTTTGGTTGTTGTACTGAACCTTCAGCACCTGCTGCAGAAACACCAAGGACTCAATCCCAGTGGGAGCCTCCTCTCCCACCCGCCTCCCACACACCCCTCCAGCTCTCCAGGAGCCACAGGATTAGGTACCTTCCCAACGTTTCATTTCCCAGCTATGGCTGAGCCAAGGCAAAAGGCTGGATTTTCATCCCAAGGCATTTGCAGGTTCCTGGCCATGTTTGGTCCCTGCCAGGTTTCCCAGAGGCAGGAGCTAAGGGAGAAGAGCTCTGTGTGAGATCCCAGCGAGTCTCACCAGCTGCTCAGTCCCTGCTGGAGATCTTCAAAGCAAGGGAAAAAATGTCACTTAGCCAGGGAACGACTCCAGGTTCTTTTGTACTCTCTGCAGGGGGACAGTGTCAGACTGCAACCTGAGCGTGGCACTGGCTTTGATTGTCTCCTGTGACTGAGGTGGGAAGATGTCACCGGGCTTTTGATGCTTCCCAGGACTCCACCCCCTGGATGGCAGCGTTTTATTCATCTGCTCCATGAACACAGGGAGGAATATTGGGTGGAAAGTCTGGATTTTGGGATGGGCACTGCAGGTCCTGTTGTCACACAGAGAGGGAACAGAGTCTCCTATAAACTCAAGGTTTACTCAATGACCTCGGAGGTCTTTTCCAGCCTAATGGATTGTGTGACGATGAGGCAAAGCTGATTCTTTGTCAAGTTTTAATTCCAGGTGAGGCTCAAACAGCTTCTCCTCTGCTCCCGTGGCAGAGGGAGGCTCCAGCTGCCCGTGCTCGTGGTGCAATCCCACACTGTTGGAGGCACAGTGGGACAGAGCCGTGCCAGGGAAACACCACCCACGCGGGGGACAGAGCTGTCCTTACGGCCTGATCAAACACATCCTGCCAGAAAGCCACAGCTGACATTTCCTAGGACAAAACTTCCTCCAAAGCAGGCACAGATGGAAGCAGACACATCCCATGGCTCCTGCCGCGTGCTCTCCCTTTTCCTCCCTGTTTTCCCCACGTGGATCAAGCCCTCCTGGCACGGAGGATTTGTTCCCATTCCAAACACCCAGCAGGAGGAAGAGTTACCACTGCAGCGACATGACCTTCAGCTGCTCACAGCCCAGACATTTCCTCCTGACAGCTCCCACATTCACCCTCGAATTATATGTACTGTATATGACTGTTAAGAATAATCACAGTATTTGCAGTGGTGTGTTAGGCACCAAATTATGTATAGGCAAAGCGATTAGAGAGCAGAACAAAGCGGTTGTTCATGCAGCTAATGGCCAAAGTACCACTATTTTCCATCAAGACAATTTGCAGCCAGCGTAGCATCTTCTCGCTCCCCAGCCAGGAGCAGCTTTGCGTGAAATCTTCAAAAACAACTCTGTTATCACAAGTCTCAACAGCAGAGCTCGGAGGGGGTTGTAACAGCCTTGATGGTCTTTAATTCTTCTCACTCCACCACCTTTACCTCCTGTCCCAAGTGCCTTCCTCTGGGAGACGTGGCTGAGCGTTGCCGCAGCCAAGTTGTGTATCCAGCGCTTAATGGCATTAAAACTTCTGCTGACTCCCATCTTTAGATAAAAACCTGCTCTTTAGGTTTGTTTACTAAAAATCAGAATCAATAACCATCTCAGCTTGCTGTCCTACAAGCCTTCACTCTCAGCCTCGCATCCAGAGCCCTATTTTCCAGGAGGATGCCAGAATATGCTCAAACCATACACAAAATCCATGTCTTCTACCTCTGCCAGAGTATTTTCGTGGGTAAAACTTTTGGGTTCAGGTCCTCACTGAGGTCCTCCCTCCTTTTTGCCGTGGGTCTTGTCCAAAAAGCCAAGCACCTGCTTTCTAAAGCCTGCCCAAGTCTGAACAAGGAACCAGAGGGAACGAGTCCAAGTTTAGAAGGAACTCTCCTGTGCCAGGCCTTTGGAAATGAGAGATCCAACACAGAGATGACTCCAGTCAAACCAAGAGGGAGATTATTTTAATGGCAGATTGTCCCATGGGGTAGGAAGGAAACACCAGAACTTCCAGGGAGATGAGGAATCTCAGGCTGGGGCTGATGAGAACCTGGGACCAAGGATGGAGAAGGTGCAGGAACTGCGGGGAAGGAAGCGATGAGGCTTTGGGAGCAGGAGAACAGGAATGCTGGTGCCCTTGATAGCTCTGGCTCCAAGGTTGATGGAGCTGCCAGGAGGTACAGCATGTTCTCTCCTATTGATCTATCAATGTCTGCTCTCCAGAGGAGGGATTACTCACTTCTGATAACACAGCAAGGTTGCCTCTGATGAAAATCAATGGCTCCGACTACCCAGCCTTCATTTAATTACATCACGCCGTAAATCCGGCGGGAGCGGAGCAGGGACATTCTCCACCAGCACCTCTGCTCCATGTTCCTCTCCCCAGTTCTGCACGAGTATCTTCTCGGGGTTATCAAGATAAATGGCCTTGATGAGCCGCATTCTGATGTCTGTTCTGTGGCCAAGGAAAGGACACAGGGACTTCTCCATCACCTTGGCCCACAGCTGGCAAAGCTGGCCAGGAAGAGAAGGACATCAGAGATGTGCAGGCACATTCCTGGCAATTAGCTTTGTGGGAAGGAGGATTGGATTAAGACTGAGTGTGAGATCAGGCAGCTTTTTACAAGCTAAATAAGCAACAAGCAGCCTGAGAGAGATTTTTTCCCCCTGTTTACAAGGCCAACCAAGGCCAGGTTAATTAATCTCTCTTTCCAGCTGCCCTCCTCACTAGGGCTTGTTCCTCACTTTGAGCAAAACACCCGAGACAGCTGCTCAGATCTCTCACATTGCAGGGTGATGAAAACAAAGGCACAGATGAAAATTGCTTTAGAGCTTAGCCTCTCGCAGACAACAAACGTGCCCGTGCTGTAATTAGGACTAGGCATGCAAGAAAAGAACCAGATCTTTGACCGGTGCTTAACCAGGGATAGTAAATAAAAATAACAACAATCCCTTCCCACACACACAGAGCACACACAGAGGCACAAAACCAGGCAGGCCTATTTTCGTGGAGCTCACAAAAGAGCGTGGTTCATCTCTCTTGATCCTCGCACAAAGGCAGATCCCAGCACAGGCTGTGGCTCTGTGCATGCTAAAACCCGGCAGCGATGCCCTATCAAAACAAGGCATTCAAACACACTCTGCTGCCCCTGGGGAGAGTTTATACCCGGCACAGACACGCAGCCAGCGGTGGTTCATGAAATCGCTCAGAGCTGTTCAGCTCCAACAGCCGGGGCTGCAGTGCAGAACATCATCTGAAGCTGTGGCACGGCCCCTGCCACGCTCCCAGCCAGCAGCTGGACGTGCCAGCACTGCCATTTGGAGCTGCCCTGACTCCTCCTCCCCCTCCTCCTCCTCCTCCTCCTCCCCCAGACACGGTTTAAGGCATTTAGTGGCAGAGATAAATTCTCTCGTGTTTGTTTTAATGAAAAAGTCCCCGACGATGTTTTCTTTCCCTCGCCATTAACAGCACAATCAGAGCTGTGAGGCCTCAGCCAGCCCTCCCCACACAAACACCCTCCATCCTCAGCTCATCCCAGCCCCTTTCCCAGCACTTACGCAGAAAACAGAAGGCAAAAGCACAGCAGGCACCAGCAGCAGGCACCAGCAGCAGACTCTTCCACAGCCTTGCAGTTAAACCCAGGAGCTGCCGTGCTTTAACACAGCTGCCAAACATCTGTGTACGAGTCTCCTGCCTGGGGAGGGCTGCGGGAAGCTAAAAACCCCGAGTTTACTGGGGTTTGGGTAACAGGGTTGATGGGCAGCAGAATCTATCTGGCTGTCCAGGAAGCTCAGTCAGCACCAGGCTTTGCCCTGTCCCAGGAGGACATTTCTGCTCTCACCAACCCCACGGGCAGCAGCCACAAAAGGCCAAAAAAACGGGTCAGAAAGTGCAAGAGCTCTCCTGGCTGTAGGAGAGCCTGCAGGCCCAGCAGGGCTGGCTGAGCATCTCTCACAAGAGATGTCTCCCTTCCTCCTCTGTCAAGGTCTCCTCTCCAAGTGTGTCCTCTCTGCCAGCCGGGCACGGCTCTGCAGCCAGGCTTGGAGCGGGAGGCCGGTGCCAAAGCCTTGAGTCACCAGGCTGAGAGCCCTGCCAGAGCCTGGCACGTCCCCGAGAGCTGGGGACACAGGGAAGGAGCAGCCTCCATGTGTGCTCGCTGCTCCTCACTCAGGTTCCAGACGTCATCTCCAACCCACTTGCTGAAGGCTGACGCGTTCCGGGAAGGAATAAGACACCCTTAGGAACAGCTCTTCCTCCTCAGCGAGGGTGTCCTGAAGGAATTGCCAAAAATATGCTTTTCTCGGGGTTTTTTGTGAGGGCTCTGCTGGCAAAATCACAGGCTGCAACCCCAGGGAAAGGGGCTGTGGGGCCAGGCATTCGTCCTACAAACACGGGGGCAAAAGGCTGCCTGGTCAGGAGTGGTCAGCAGATTTCGGTTGGAAGGATTATGGCAGGGAGTCTCAAGTGAGGGCTCTCTAAGGAAAAAGACAGGAGAGGGAAAAATACCCTTAATTTCTAGATTATCTTATTTCTTAGCCCCGTTGCTATCAATTGCTTTGAGATAGGGCCATGGATACCAGCAGACAACCTGCACTCCTCATCCCTGGCTGTGGAACAGCTCTAGAACAGGGAAACTGCTCCTGGCCCAGTGGCCTCGGAGGTGAACTCCCCTTTCTCTGCTGTCAGCAGAAGGACTGAGCTCCATTACCAATAGCACATTCCCAAGATTCTTTCCTCAAATGTGGCTCAAATTGGCTGATGCATTAGGAGATTACTGGGGTGGAAAGGACAGGGGAGATGGCCGGAATGCAATCACAAGGGCCTCATTTCTCCTGGAAGCTCTATTAATGGATGAGGAGCCCTTCGGCACAGAGATAAGCCCCGGGCAGAGGGTAGCAGTGAGGAAGACAGAAGGAAAATGCCTTCTGGGATTGATCCTTCCTGTTCCGCTCCACCTTGTCCCAAGCCTTCCCTGCATCAGCATTCAAGGGGACAATTCCCTGTCACACACAGCAACAGCTGACCGCTAATTAATCCCAACGCCAACACTGCCCGAACCTCTCCCACTCCTTCCACGTTAATTTATTTAATTTATTGCTGTATCATTGCCAGACCCATGAGTTAACTTCTCTCTGTGCAACTGCAAAGGGGAAAAGATCTGGAAGTTATCCCAGGGCCGTGTAAGACAGGAAATCACTTCCCACGTCCAGTCCTGAGGCTCGCTTTGATCATGTAAACACACACAAATCAATTGGCTGCGGGATGGATGCCAGAAGTGGGTGACAGGTATTCCAGGGACCCACAGCCACAGCTGCTGGAGCCTCTGCACCGGGAAGAACATCCCTTATCCTGGCTGACTTTGATGGAGGGATGCCAGCTGGCATCAGGGAAGATTTATCCCTTGTCACACAGCTCCTCTGCAGAGCTCGACAGCAGCGCTGGGAACACTCAGGCCCAGGAGCAAAGTCTCCTTAAGTGGGTTCAGCAGACCTGGGTCAGTTCTCAGCTTCAGGAGCCTCTGGCTTGGGATGGCGTGGCCCAGAACGTGGCACAGCTCAGTCTGGCTGGATTTAGTTCAGAGCTCCACACTCGCACCCTCTGCCATGCCGTTTCCTTCCTCTGAGCTCTTCCAGCCGAGCTTGTTAAGCCTCATCACAAACTGTAAACCTCAAGCCCGAGTTCCACCACCGCCCCGAGCTCGCCACCCAAGCGTTGGGAGATTTCTGCACGACTCCAGCAAATCATTTAATCCCTGTACCTCCTTTCCTCTAAGGGATCATTCCACCTCTGTTTCTCAATCTCTGGGATAAAGACCATCATCAGATTTAGGAACTGGGGGGTCCCTGGCCACACAGACGGGGTCCAGCCACGACGGAGGTTCAAATGCTGTCCCTGCTCCCCTCAGGAGCTGCACCAGCCGAGGATTAATTCCCCAGTGACTTCTCCCTGAGCTCCAGCTCCCGAAGGCTGCTGACAGCACACGTGCTGCCGCGGCACGCGGAGCTGACCGAGCAGCTTATCGCCTTCCCCCCGGCTTGTTACACCTCGGCAGCTTTGTGTCTGGGAAAAAGGAACACCGGGAGCCCATCTCAGCGCCAGCTCTCGAGCAGGGCCCGCGCGGCTTTGAGAGCAGAGAGCTGAGATAAACACAGGCCCCGCTTTGTCAGGGGCTCTTTATCTCCCCGAGGGGTCTGTGCGGGCAGGGCAGGAGCCCACAGATATCTCACCAGGGCACTCAGGCTCTGTTCTGGCAGCTTTCCACAGGGAGAAGGCTTCTCTTCCCAGAAGAAAAGGCAGGTATCCATCAATACCCTGAGTGGGGCCCCCAGCCTGTCCCCCAGCAGCCCAGGAACAGCCAGCACCCCACAGCAGTCCAGGGCAGCAGAAGGATTTGGGGGGTGAAGTTCCACCCTCAGCTTCCAGGGAAGTGCAGGCACATGGGAAGACTCTTCTTCCCCTGGAGACCCCAAGGAAGAAATCCCTGTGGGGATCATGGAGAGGGGGCAAAGCTGGGGCACAGCAGTTTGGCTGGGGCCGCTGAGCAGGGGTGGCAGGAGCAGGAGCGGGTCCCTGTCCCCCGCGGGGCGTGAGGCCGGGCCATGGTAGCCACGCTGTGCTCGCTCGGGTGGAGGAGGCCGCAGCTCCCTCCTCACTCCCAAAGCAGCTCCGGTGCCGGTTCCTTTCTCCAGTACGCAAAGATGTCAGCTCCTGGGACACCGAAACTGCAGTTTAGGGGAGCCCTGTACCTGTCAGGAGACAAAGCCCTGCCCCTGAGGCTGCCTCCAGAGCTCTGCAGATGGCTCAGGCACCGCTGGTGCGGGGTTTGGGGGTGTGGGGAGGGAGAATCCTCCTCAGCCCCAGCAGCAGCCAACGGAGCCGTGGTGGAAGCAGCGTGTGAAATTAATGGAAATGGCTCTGCTCCTCCACAAGGAGCCTCTGGAAAACGGGCTGGGAGCTCACAGCCTCTCCTGCCTGCTCCGTGCCATGACCTCCAGCACGGCAGGAGAGGAAAGGAGAGGAGAGGTTGGGGTGGCCCAGCCTCAGCCTCAGCACCACGTCCTGACCCACAGCTCTGAGGTGTCCCCAGGACACAGCTCACATCCCAAAGGAGAGGAAGGTGAGCATGCAATGCCATGGCCAAGAGCCCTCCCTGGCCCAGAAAACACCTGGGCCTCACACAGCAGCCACAGGGGCTGGGGAGGGAAAGGATTTAACTCAAGGTGGCCAAAGACCTCAGATTTAACCCAGGCAGGCAGCAAAGTTCAACCACATCCTGTGCTCAGTGGGATGAGAGCTCATCACCAGCTCAACTTGAGGCCAGGGTGCCTGGCTTCCCTCTTTTAGCTCAAACTCAGTGCAGACTTCTCCTTTCTTCCTCTAGAGTGGATCAATCCATGGAAATGAGCTCCAAGACGGGGCACATTGTTGGAATACGCTTAGAGATGCAGTTTAAGGAAACCAAGGGCATCCTGGAGCCCCAGGCGAGCTCCGTGCAGAGAAAACACCAAGGTGGTGTAAAGCAGCTTCTTCCTTTTATTTTGGACCCCCTCGGGCTGAGGGGAGCCGGGAGGTGAGGGCAGGTGGGCACTGTGCAGGGGTCACTGCCCCACGCTGGCATCACCACCACGGCCTCAGCCTGCAGGTGAGTTCCCCCTGCCCCGATAGCAGAGCATGCAGAGGGAGTGTTTCTAATTAAAAAACCCTCTGAAAGCTGCTTCGGAAAAGAAATAATTTGAAGAAAAAATAATAATTAAAAAAAAAAACCCACCGTATCTCAATTGCGAAGTTCCTGCCGGAGCCGTTTCATTTCCATTTTGCACCACAATAGGAGGAGAGCAAACAATGGCTGAGAGGAAGCAGCCTGATTGTGGGGAGGCAAAGTGCCACCCTCGTTTTTTATCAAACGTGGGTGAACCCGATTAAAAAAAATATAAAAAATAGAAATATATCCATTTCCTCACTTCATTATCTCCCCTCCCCCCCCCAAAAAAAAACATCCCCTCAGGACAGCTCATTGCAGCTCCTTCCCAGCCCTGCTGCCCACAGCCTCAGACCTGCTCAGGCTTCTTCTCTCCCTCCTTCCTCCCCAGCCTGGGAGATTTGGGAAGGAAAGGGGCATTCCAGGGCTACCATCCCCAGTGCCACCATCCCCAGTGCCACCAAAGGGCCACCTCTGTCAGGCTGGAGCCGGGGAGGAGCGCTCGTCCCACCCAACGGCGGCGAAGAGGAGGGGAACGGAGAAAATTCCGCCGGCATCACTTGCAGCAGGGCCGGGAGGGCCTCCCTTGCCGGCAGGGAGCCTGTTCAGGGTGACAGCTCCGGGTGACAGCGATCGGAGGGGATTCACCACCGCCGCTTCCAGCGTTCCCATGGCGACGGGCGCTCGGTGCGGCGTGCGAAACACTCCATTCGCTTATTGATTGAGCCGCCGTCAAATTCAATCACAAGTGAAAATGGATTTTTTAATGCGACTATTAGCTGCTTTTGAAAGGCAAATTGAGTTCAGTTATACCGAGTCAGCCATCAAAAAACAATTTGCCGTCAGCCAGACGGGCCGGAGAGGAGCCCGGCCCGGAGCAGCGGCCGCGCACCCGCGGATCGGGAGATCCGAGACGGGAACCGAGGGCAAATACGGCTTTTCCTCCCTGGGTGAGGAAGGTGAGGCGCAAGGCTGGGCTTTGAGGGGCTGGCATGGACACGGCTCCCTGTGGGACCCACGGCTGGAAAGGAGCAGGGGGTTCAAGGAGCAGTTTTGATGGGGCTCATCCCAAAATCCCAAGCAGGGCAGCAGGACAAGCACGGTGGAGGCCGTCCCCAAATATTGGGGTGCACAAGGGGAGCCAGGCAAGAAGGACACACGACCCACGGTGCTGTGGTGAAGCCCAGGCAGTGCCACCCCCTCCCTGTGCCACCCCACAGCCACCACAACCCGACAGAGCTCATTTCCTTGCAGCCGCTGGAAAATAAGACTTTTCCCTCGCTGATTAGGGAAGAAGATTCTCATTACTGTGTTAAGTGAGGATCAATATCACAGCCAAGTCTGAAATCAGCCCTGTCTGGCGAGGTGCTGAGCGCACCAGTTTGCCCAGTTTGGGGCTGAGCAGCATCTCTGGGGGGCTCCAGGATGGAGATGGAGGAAGGAGGTGGGACAGGACAGAGCAGTTTTTAACTGAACTTGAAGTTCAGACAAAACTCTGCCAGATGTGGGAGGACTTGCCTGCACGCACATGTTTGTAAATAAAACCGTCTATATGTTTAAAAATCCACATAAAAACAAATACATTTCCCCCCCACAGAACTCAAGGATTATAACAGAGCCCATTAATTATAAACCCAATTTTTTACATCCCCTGAGAAGTCTCCAATAAATAGTCAAAAATCCAGCTTCACTTTGGGCTGCCACCTTTGCTGATTCTCCTCTCAATCTCACAAGCGAGCTCGCAGGCCTTATTAAACACTTGCAGGAGCAGCCCAGGAATTTCTACAGCAGCATAATCCAAAGATCTGCTTTCAAAGAGCCTCTGCTTCCCACAAAGCTCCAGCCCCAGCTAATGAGAGCTTAACCACATGTTTGTGGTGGATGAAATAGTATCATTTTGCAATTATTATCATTCAAACATTATTTATTTAACCCGCAGCCACATTATATTGACTGCAGAATTGCTGTCATTTTTACTTTTGATGGCTCTCTTACTGAGCTGAGTGTGAGGAATTGTGTTCCGTGCTCCCAGGGTGGGGGAAGCTTTCGCTGCTCCCTCACCCTCTCCCCAGCCAGGTCCAAGTCCCTGCCCCAGAGGTGGTGGTGTTTGGTACCAGAATCCGCAGAAAATGGGTGTTTTCCCATCTTTTCCTCTGCTTCACCTTCCCCCACTGGTCATATTTGGGGAATTAATCCACTCTGACCGCCAACACAAAGCCCTGTGCACCTAAGAGTTACAGATAAGGACAGAAGGTGGATTTGGTGTCACCCTTGTGCCCCCCCCAGCAGCTCTGAAAGCTCCTTTGTCAGAGCAGGAGAGGGGAGGCAGCAGCTGAGGAGCTCTGTGCACCCCACAAAGTCCAAATGTGGGGATAACAGAGAGCCTTGGGCTGAAAACCCTTCTCCAAGGAAGCAGCAGGATGAGTCCCAGCCAGTATCCCCGGGGTTTGCAGCAAAATAAACACCAAGAGGTGCACAACTCGGGATCTGAATGTCAGCAGGCTAAAAAAAAGTCTTCCCTCCCCCTGTCTCCTGGCCCTGGCTCTTCTCTCACACGTCACTCTCCCAAAGCCTTCAAGATGCATTCGCACAACAGGAAATCCAACATTCCCCTTCGCCTTCTTCTTTCTTCCTCTCCTTTAATTTTCCCCAAATGTAAATGAGGAAGTCATCTCTCCTCCGGTGATGAAACATCTGCCTGGAGAAGCTTGCAGTGCAATGCAACGTATTTTGATCACTGCTCCATCTAATTACAGAGAAGAGAAGAGAAAAATCACAAAGCAGGGTTTGGGACGGGGTTTTTTTCCCCCAAAACACAAGGCATCTGAAAAATAATAGAAAAACAGCAGCACTGACAATCAGAGCAGAGGCAGCTTCCCTGTCAGCCTTGAAAAACAGCACTGGAATACAGAACCTGCTTGGAAGGAGAGGGATTGCAGGGCGAGATAGGGAAAGACTAATTGCCCATGCCAAGGACACGTGGGAATGGAACTGGAATCTCGGTATCCTCAAAGCCGGAGGCTGCTCCAGCCGGGCCACAGCGATCTGGCTGCACATCCGTCCTTTGGGGCTCACCAGGGTCAGGTTCTTGCAGCTCCCTCTCACCTGCTCCAGAGCACAGGGGAAGGAGGGACGTGGAGGGAAGAGCCACGGTCACAAGTTTCAAGACCCACCAAACACTTGGTGCTCGGGAGCCAAGGTGCAGAAGTAGCAAAGGCTTGAGCTCCAAACTGAGATGTACTGGCTCAGCCCAGACAGGGACAGCAATTCTGCCCCGGGAGCAACTCCAGGCTCTTCCCGAGAAGCTCTGGAGACACTCAGACACAGCTCCAGCCTGGCATCAGCAGGGGCAGAGCCCTCGCGTTGGCCTCGGCTGCTGAAGTGACAACGGGAGAGGTCTCAAAGGCACAGCAGGCGGCACCACCCACACCCCTCGGCATTCCAGAGGGGCTGATTGCTTCCCTTGTTTATCTCGGAAAAAATTCACCGTGAAGCGCCGGTGGGGCGCGGCCTCCAGCCGCTCGAGGATGTTGTTCGCCGCGGGTGACGGAGCTTTTAGGAGCTCCAAATAAAGCCCTAATCATAATCGTTGCTGTTTCCCTGTCTTGCTCTTCAAGCTCAAAGGGAGTCCATGGCTAAGCAGCAACAAACAGCACCTCTAACGAGACCTTGCATGGCAAGGAACCAAGCCCAGCACCGGGGGAGCCTGTTCAGCAGCCTCGCTGGAGGAGCGCTGACAGGTTGTTTACAGCAGCTTTCAGAAAGGCAGTGCAAAATAAACAGGAGGCTACCTGCCTTCCACCCTTCTCCCACCCGGATTTCCAAGGGAAAACTTGATTTCCCTCCTAAACGTTTCAAGTTTCCAGAGGAGGAAAACAAAACGCTGCCTGTGATGAATGGAGGTTGGCAGCTGGTGGGGGACAGGTACGGCACTTCAAGCCGTGGGAAACCGGCCCAAAACGTTCAGGCACCGCAGCTGACGGGAAGGATGCCCACAGACGTGCAGGGGGGTCCCAAGCCCCCGTTTTTCTTCACAGAGATTTGTCAGCAGCGTTCTGCTGGCAAGCAGGCCCCCGTCCATCCTGCCAGGCAGCTCTCTTCCAAAACAATTGCTCCAAGGATCGTCCTCGCTGTTTGTTATCCTGCCTGAGCGTGAAGACACACAAGTGAGCAGCAGGTGCCTGTCTGGAGCCAACAGCGAGCAATGGTTTAATCCAAGTCCATCTGCACGTGGAGAACGGGCTGGAAGAGCTGGAGCCTACAGAGCTCGTCACCACCACCAGGAAAACAAATGGATCCACTTCAAAATCGTGCCTGCCACAGACACCCCGAGCTGCTCCTGAAAGGTCACATCCCTCCTCAGTGTGGGTTTAATCCAAGTCTTGTCTGTCAGGGAGAGAGAAGAACACAGCCCTGGGGCTCTCCAAGATGGAATTAGTCCTCTGAATCCTCCCCTGTGGGCACAGGCACGTGGGCATGGAGGGAGCGCGTTGTCACCTTGGCGGAGCGCCGTGTGCTCCCTCCTCGAGTGCAGCTGGTGCTGACAAGGTCAGAAGCAAGAAGAAAACTCACCCTGGGCTAACGGGAGGCAGAGAGTTGGAAGATTAGTCACCATCCCGAGATCCGCGTTTCCTGGGAAATAAAGCAGCTGACAAGGGGTGGAGGACATGAGAGACGCAGGACGGTGTGGGATTCCAGGCTGGAATTCAATCCCTGGCTCTGCCCCAAATCCACACAGCCTCTGCTTCCCTCTCTGCATGTCCTGATTCTCCTCCTGCTCCCCAGCTCCTCTGGGGCACTGGGAGCTCTCCGGCGGTTGCCAAGGGCGAGTTCTTCCAAGCACAACCAAAACCCCCAAGTCCCCCCAGGGTCAAAGGGACAGCTGGTCCTAACCCCTCCCAGGACAGGCAGACAGAGAGGGGCTCCTCCCCAGCTATTTCTGCCACCTCCCAGGACACAGGAGTGTTCCCAAGCGGATCTGTCAGTCTATTTGGAGCGTCAATGTTTGCCTAAGCAAATAGCTCGGAAAGCTCCACAAATAGCAGGAGGGTTGGTTAATTGGGAAGAAGGCAGAGAACCAGAGAGCAAAACACACGCAGGCAGAACCAAAGGCGGGGAAGAGCACGGCTGAGGGGGTCTGGCCACCCCAAGGGCACGTTTGCCCTCCGTACATTGTTTTCTCCGGCCCAGCACCACTGTCAACAACACTTTCTGCATATGCAAATAGGACCATACTCCCGCAATTACACGGCAATCAGAGGCAAATTACATTCTTGCTGTTTACTTTCAGTGTCCTTAATTAATCCGGTTATTAGACGATTAATGAAGCTTGTTTGGTGAAAAACTCATAGCATTTACAGCGCGAGCTCACGCCCGCAGCCGGCTGGCATCTGGCTCCGCATCGGCTCGTGGGGCTGGAGGCAGCGCGGCCAGCGCCGGTCCCCAGGGCCAGCAGAGCAGGGTGACACTGACACCGGCCCCGCCGGGCTCGGGGGGGTGCTCAGGGCTCGGCTTTTCCAGCCGTGCGTCTGCCCCAGGAGCTCAGTCCTGCAGCTCGAGCCAAGCGCCAGCTCCCAGCTCTGTCTGGAGACACAGCCCCCGCCTCCCTGCTCCTCTCCAAAGGCAGCAGGACCCACACCGGCAGCTCCCACCGCTCTGGAAGCTGCTGGAGAAGGTTCCCAGCCCCGTGCAGCCGCTGGCCCCCGTCATCCCTCTCCTCAGCCATCTCCCGAGGCACCCTGCCCTCCCCAAAGGTCACCCCGGCTCGTGTTTGGTTAAGCTGCCGATAATGAAGTGGCATGTTCATCTAATGATCAAATTGCTGCACCGCGAGCATGAAAGGCTGAGGAGAACTAATTAAGAAGCTCATTTGCATACTCCAGCGTTTCCGGTGCACGTATGGGGTTCCCATAGCAACCGGTACAAAAGCTGGTGATGGTGTGTGGGTTTTAGTGGGTTTTAAGTGCTGTTCCTTCCCTTTGTCATCCCCTGCAGATCACAAAGGCTCTGCGAGGAAGGTGCGGTGACACCGGGCTGGGGAGGGGCATTTCTGCACTGCAAAGGGGGGAGACAAACGAGCTGCGAGCGTAGCAGGGGCTGAGCCCTCTCCCGGTGCCACCAACTCAGGTATCTGAGAGGGGAGCAGGGATTTGGGGGCTGAGGACACTCTTGAACAGAAATCCCTGGCCTGACACTGCTCTATCCAAAACTCTCCTGAGTCACTTTGGCCTCAGCTCCAGAGGGAAGTTTTGCAGGGGACTGCACCAAACCCCGCAGCGTCCCTGAGCCCCGAGGAGGAACTGGCTGCAGGGAGCTCAGGGCAACGCCTGCAGCACCCGCGCCGTGGGGACACTGTGGGATGGGACCCTAAATGCTGCACCCCAGGGTGGGAAGAAAGAAAGCAGGACCGGCCAGGTGAGGGTGGCAGCTCCAGTCCCAGCAGGTTCCCCGCAGTGCGGCGCAGTCCAGCCTCGGCTCCTTCCATCATGTCACTTTTCCTAAGCACCAAGATTTCTTTTCTGCTTTGTATTTCTGGCAGGAAACCTTTGCATTTAGATAAGGAATAAAGCCTGGAATCAGATCTGAACTCTGCAGCAGAGATCAACATTTTAATGAATTAAATATATTCCAAACTAAATGTAACCTCTTAGCGCTCACATTTTTGAGTGAGACTAACTTAAAGAAAAAGCCAACAATCCAACTCATTTCAGCTCTCCCTGGCTGTGAACTGGCCACAGGCCAATCAATTACCTTAAATTTATTCGTTATTCAACTTCCCTCCAACAGCCAATTTCCAGGCTGTGAATCGCAGGTGAGCGGCTCCTCCGGCAGCGGCTGGGCTCTCATTCCAGACCAGTTTGCAGGCACTGGTTTCACTGGGCTGCCCGGGAGCCCGGCAGGACACTCCGGCTGGCACGTTCAGCGTCAGACAGCGCCGGGGGGGCTGCAGGGACAGGGGCTGTTTGCCATCCAGCAGCAGCGTTTACAGATGCAAACAGAGCCCGAGCATCCCCCGAGGGCTGCGCAGCGCTGTCAGGCCTGGGAAGAGCCATTTAATTCCTCCCTGTTAATTCGAGGCTGCGCGGGGAGGGCAGAGCTGCTCCGGCAAAGCGCGTTTGGTCGCAGGGAGCAGATGCTGCTGCTGAATGAAGCCCTGGGTGCCCGCAGAGCTGGGGAGGGGAATTCTGTGAGTGCGGAGGGCAGGGGTGAGACCTCGGCTGTGCTGCCCCAGGCTCAGCCCACCCCAATTCCAGAGCCTGGCGCCTGGGGGGCAGATGAGGGAGGAGAATGATGCCAAGGACCAGCAGCGAGGCAGCAGAGGAAGCCCAGCTGGTCCTTCCTGCAGCCCCCACCACGGTCAGGAGCCCCAGAGCTCTCGCTCCTCCACTTCAAACGCCTCACCTCGCTAATTCCCACTCAAACCTGGAGCTTTTCCTCTGTCCCCAGCCTACCTGGCACCCTGGAACGAGCTCCAAACCCGTCAAGCTGGAAGAAGTCCCCTTGCCTGTCCAAAGCTTTCTCCTCCCCTAACATTGTTTTCATTTCCCCCTCCCCCCCCGTTTTTTATTCTCAATAAAAACATAATTACAGGCTTTTTAAAAAAGCAAATTATAGTGACATACTTTAATTATCTCCAAGCAATGGAGGACTAAATTACACAGTCAGGGAATCGGAGGTTACCTAAAAATAAAAGCAAGAAGCTTCATTAAATGCTAATTGCAGCTTTCACCACTGAAGTGAGATTTCAACACAGACCACCATTGACTCACTGGGCCCTACGAGAGAACATTGGGGCTGGGGAGAGACCCTGGGATCCACAACTCATGCCTCCATCCGTGGCTCCAGCCACAGGGATTGCTCCAAAGGGAGCTCCAAAGGCCCCGCTCTGCTGCCGGACCTTCCCCAGCCACAGGGCCGGGTGCTTCCACCTCGCTCCAGGGCACCCACTGTCCCCTCAGCCCCGCTCAGAGGCACTGCCCACCTTCCCAGCAGCTCTGAGGGGCTCAGCACAGCTCCTCCAATGCTTTGGAGCACAGAAACGAGCTCCAGTGTTTTCCCAGAGCTGGTCCTGCACCAGGAATGGAATCACGGCATCCACCTCGACTTTGCTGCCCTCTGCTCCGAACCCGAGCCCCACCTTGCTCCGAGCACCACTCGGCTCTCCTGGGGGGAAAATGGGTCCTTGGGGCTCTCCTTGTGGGCGAGGAGCTGAATGGAGCTCTGCCCTCCTGTCCTGTCCAAACCAAGCTCTGCTACAGCCCTGTTCTCCCCATCCCCTTCCTGCAGATTTCCTCCCTGAGGAGCTGCAACAGGAGATCTCCAGGCCCAGGGGGGCCAGGGAGCTGATTTTCCCCAAGACACGGGAAGGGAGGCACAAGGTGGCAGGCAGGCTGGAAAATTCGCAGGGAAATTATCTTGTTTTTCCATTTCCCATCGAGTTGGCCTAATTATGCCACCGAAGTCTGTAATTTGCCTCTCACAGAAGAGAGTTAATGACTGGTTCCAGACTGCTGCTGCTCCAGGCGGGGGCACAGCTCCCGCTCCAGCCCCCAGCTGTGCCCTGGGACCCCAAAAGTTCCCACTTGTCCCTGGAGAAGGGAGCTCAGGAGAAGAGCTGGCGATTGGGAACAGCAGCCAAGGACAACAGAAAGTTCCAGGAGGCAGGAAGATACGAGCAGGGAATGGAGGGAGCTGGCACCAGCCCAGGTTTTTTCCTCGCCACTTCTCAAAGTCCCAGAAAAAGTGAAAAATCTGCAGGTCAAGCACTCGGGGAACTCAGGCAATTATCGTTGTTTAAATTCAACAGCCCTTCACAGAAATAAGAGGAAAATCAGACAAGTGCTGTTAAAGCTCTGAGGGAGGCGAGGAGGAGAAAGGATGGCACCAATTTCTGGACAGGCACCTCATTTAAAAAAAACAAAAACACACAAAATACCCAAAACTAGGAATCTGAATCTACTCTGCTCTCGTCCCCAGCCACAGGCAGAGCTGCCCTCAAAGACATTAAGCAAAGCAGGAAAGCAGAATCTGGATCCTCACAGGTCCCATGAACTCCCTGCTGCAACATCCACAGCAGAGCCTGGCTCCATCCCCATCCGTCTCACTGGCTTACAGGCTGCTACCTTTTAATTAGCTCCCGTAATCAAAGAGGGGTTGAGAATCAAACAGCACTGTATCGTGGATAAAACTAACGAGCCGTGTTGGGAGGTCACTGCATCCACCACTGGAATGGGCTGGGAGGGACAGGGGTCCTTTGGCAGCTCAGGTTTGGGGGGACAAAAACGGGGCTTAGAACACCCCCCTCACAGGCACGGCGAGGGGAGGCAGGTGGAGGCTGTAATTAAGTCAGAATCAGCCTTTCCGGTTGTTATCAGGCAGAATTCGGGGTGGAAGCTGCTCGTGACACCATCAGAGCAGAATCCCCCGAGCCAGAAGCAGCACCTGAGACATCAGCTCGGGTTTTCTCAGAGCCCTCTGAACCAGGCAGTGCCTCACATCCGATCCGACAGTGATGGATGCGCTGGGAACAGAGCAGTTTTTTCTCCTGAGAAGCTCTTTTGACAAGTATGATCTTATCAAAGTTCCGAGCTTTTCATTACACTGCTTTTTCTTCCTTTTTCAGCTCCTGCCTTCAAGCCAGGCTCTGTCCTCCGTGCACAGGCAGGAGCGGCTGCGTTTCCCCTCAGCACCAATCCCTGGCTGCAGCTCCCGTGGGACTCAGGGCACCCAGGTGCCCCCCACACACCCCAGGGTGAGAGCAGAGCTGTGATTAGCACACAAACAGGTCTAGAAATGTGCAAAACACCGGGGTGGCATCACCCAGGCTCAGAGAAGGGGAAACACCGGCACTTTTGGGTTGGGGGAACAGGCGCAAAGGGATGGGGAGCCAGCCCAGCACCCCCTCCCAGGCCAGGTGGCCACTTTCACTGGGCAGCTGAAACAAAGCTTGTCCAGAAGCTGGAGGCACCCAGCACCTCTCTCTGCCTCCTTTCCCCCTCTCCCAAAAAAGAGACAAGTCTGGACCCTCCTCTCCTGATCCAGCAGCCAACAAGCGCAGCCAGCCCCATTCCAAGAGGGAAACGCTTGGAATGCGCAGCCCAGAGACAGAAACAGCAGCAGCCAATGCACCAAACCGCCCCAAAAAGGCACAGCCCAGACTCTGGGAACAGCCACAGGGCTGTGCCATCCCAAGCACAGGCTGGAGCCAGGAAGAGGAACCCTCCCCGCAGGGTGGGCAGAGCTGCTTTCGTTAGTCCTTGTTAACCCAGGATCCCTTCGGTTGGAAAAGCCCTCTGAGATCCTCCAGTCCACCCTTAACCCGGCAATGCCAAGGCCACCGTGTCCCCAGGTGCCACATCTGCACACTTTTTAAACTGATCCCTCCAGGGATGGGGTCTCCAGCGCTTCCTTGGGCAGTCCCAAGGTGTGGGAAGCCCTGGGGAACATCCTCCCCTCTGCTCCATCCCCGCAGCCTCTGCCCAGAGCTTGGGGGAGAGAAAATGAGGAGGAATCAGCCCTTTCCACCCCAAACCTGCCCCAGCGCCCCGTGCCAGGGACACGCCAAGCTCCCCTCTCCCTGTGCCATCCCATCTCGCACAGTTTGCAGCTGCCTGGGATCTCCAGGAATGCCTGGAGAGGAAGGACACCGAGCCCCGAGCTCTCCCAGAGGGTCTGGCCACCCAAAACCTTCCCTGCCACCTCCTGAATCCAAGTCACCAAGAGACAGCAAACGCCGAGTGCAAAACCAGGGTCTTTTATTAGAAATCTCCTCGTATAAAAATGATCATGCTCTACACAGTCATCGAATATTTCATAAACATCCAGGCACTGAACTTTGTTTTTTTGTGGGTTTTTGTTTTTTGACTGGTCAGTACATAAAGCAGACATATTTCAATCCATATGGTCATCACATACATTAAGGAACCACCTATAGAAATCAGCACTTTGAACACAGTCTAGGTTTTATTTTATTTTATTTTGCCGTCTGTTTTGTTTTTTTTTTTAAATGTAAATTTTAAGTATTTCTATTTCTTTTTCCTTTTTGCAACATATAGAATTTGGTAGGATATGGGGTAGAGAGTGAAGAGGGACGGAGGAAGACAGGAACGGAAGAAAACGGAGGATTAAAAAAAATAAAAAGAGAAAACAGAAGGTTCTGCACAACCACAAACAATCTCACAAATTCCAGAAAAGGGAAAATGTTGGGGTTCTTATTTTGTTTTTTTTTCTTTGCCAAAATACAGAAAAAAAAAACCCAAAGACTTGCTGAAGTCCGTCCCCTCTTGTCCGTGCTCTGTCCCCGTGCTCCGCTGTCCCTCTGTGGAGCCATGCATCGCCACCCTGGGCGCTGGAAGAGTTTTACTGTTTCTTTATGGATTTTTTGCTGCTGTTGATGGTGTTTTTCCCCCCGGGAGCTCTGCCTGGTAGCCCCCGCAGGAGCGCGTCCCCCGGCTGCCACCTCCCTGTCCTGTGCCGCTGTCCCTGCGAGGAGCTCGGCTCCCTCCTGCTGCCTCTGCTCCTGGAGCTAAATGGCGTGGTTGCTGTAGCTGACGTAGGTCTGCTTGGTGGCCAGTGCTGGAAGGAGACACAGAGCTCACGTGGATCATCAGCAGAGGCCACCTTCCCCCCCTGGCTCCTGTCCCACCCCCTGACCCGACCGTGGTGCCAGGAGGTGCCAGCAGGGATGTGACAGGGTTTGCTCGTGGATCCGGGCAGTGCTGGCACATGGGATCCCTCCCTGAGCTGTGGCAGAGGGGCTGAGCCCCACAGCAGCTGTGGGGGCTCTCCAAGGGTGGTTCATCCCAAAGAGAGCCCCCAGGACGTACCACGAGATGCCGGGATGGGAATGGGGTCTCAGCCTCCCACCCGCTTCCCTCAGCAACCTCCCACAGACAGACCCACGGGTGCTGCCCCTTCCCAAAGCTTGGCTTGTCCCAGCCAGCCCTGCCAGAGCACGATTTGGGGTCCTGGCTGGGTGTCCCACACTCCTGGCCACCACTCCACGGCAGCTGGGAGTGGAGCAGCAGGGCACAAAACCAACCAGCCTGGCTGCCCCCTCATCCAGGGGGTGCCACAGGGACACAACCCTGCTGCCACCCCCCAGCTTCCCCAGCCCTCAGACACACCAGGAGAGGAGGCAGCGATGGCCCCAAAGCCACCACACGTCCCAGAGTGGCACTGGGGGGGCACAGCAAAAGCCATAGAGCCATGAACCCTCCCACTCCCCGCAGAGCTGTGCCACTGCCCTCAGTGGGGACAATGCTCTGCCGAGATCCCCGTGAGGTCCCCAGGTACCACAGGGTCAGCAGGCACAGGGACACCCTCCAGCCAAGGGCACGGGCAAGCGCTGGCACAGATGGCACAGCCTGGGACACCCTGAGCAGCACAAATGCGTCCCCACGGAGCCCTTGCTGCAGGTTTCCAACTGGTGTTCCCAGATAACAATTAGATAGAGCAGAAGGAATTGGAGCTGACAGAGCTATTTGTTAGCTGCGATGTTTTCGTAGCTGATCTGCCCGTATCAAAGCCCTGTGAATTATTTATTCTGTTGTTTATTTAAGGATACGTGACCCGGCAGTGACAGAGTGAAAAATGTCCCCTCGGTGCTGCGCTGACGTCCCCCCGCGCCTCCCGCCCCCGGCACTGCTGCCGTGCCCGTTCCCTGCCTGGGCACAACGGGAGCTGCCAGCCCTGCTCACTCCGAGCTCCCCCAGCCCCGTGTGACGCTCTGGAGTCAGGGATGTGCAGACGGAGCTCAGCTCTCCCCGTTCCCGGCGTTTACGATCCTCAGAGGACCCCGCTGCGAGCTCCTGCGGGAGCCACCTCACCTTGCGTTTCCAGGTTTTCGCAGAGCTCCGACTTGGCCTCTCCGTTGGGGCGGAACCCTCCCTTCTGAGAGAACTTGTTGGACATGGTGGCCGCTGTCACCACTGCCTTGAGGCTCCGCTTGCGCTTGGGGACGTTCTGCTCCGGGTGGAAGAGGATGATGTACACCTTGGGCATGTAGAGCATGCCCAGGGACACCGAGGCACTCAGACTCACCGAGATGGTGAGCGTCGTGGTCTGGATGTACATCTGCAAGACACAAGGCCACCAGCTGAGATCCCCCCCAAGCCTCTGCGGGATCCAAAAGGGAAAGGAGGAAACGGGGAAACGAGGGAAAGCTGGGGTTAAATGAATGGAGTGGGGAGGCAGCGCTGGAATGTCGGCAGTGCTGGAGGTGAGGTTTGATGCTCCACCAGCCACGGGGCGGGAGCTGCAAGGCTGGTGCTGGGTACAGCAAGGACACCCAATCCCAGGGCACATCCCGCTCCCCTTCTCCCTTCAACAGGTAATTCCCATTCCCCAGCTGGCTCCTGGGCTCTTGTCATGTAAGTCACATATTACACACCGACGCTGCCTTTTTGCAGTCAAAACTAATTTCACGCTCACTGTCCAGGACTAACAGTGACAGATGTTTTGCAAAATGGAAGCCCATTAATCTGACTGTAGAATAATCCATTTTTCTATGGAGAGCACTTGGCAGGCTCCTCTCAAGCCGGGGCATCTGAAGCAGGTGGCAACTGGAGGCAGAGACCCCCTCCCTCTGCCCGTCCCACCTCTCAAGGAGGCCGGGAGGGCAAGTCCCTGCTCCGCGGGCATCCCCGCTCTGCCAGCATTTGGCTCCTTCCCCTGCAGCATCCCCTTCTCCAGCAGGCTGTCCATGTGCTGGGGCTCTGGGGCTGGGCAGGGAGGGGGTTCTGGGTCTCCAGGTGCCTTTGCACATTCCTGCTTTGCAGGTCACTGATAAGGCTTTGCAAGGAGACTTAAAGGGCTTCCTGAACTTCACCTGTGACTCCATGTCCAGCGATTCCCCTGCAGGTGTTCCACAGGTGGGATTTAATGCCCTGTGAGGAGGCAGGACCCTGAGGAGCCAGGGGAGCCTGGGGTCCCCATGTCCCCGGGGGCTTCACCTGGGGGTTTCTGAAGTGAAAAGGCGATGGAGAGCACACGCTGAGGCAGAGGCTCTGCGCGGCTCCCTGGGAGGCAGCTCATCCCAAGAGTGAGAGCTGGTGGGACACAGTTGCTTCAGAACCCCTCCAGGACCCGCAGGTCCCACCTGTGACCCTGCAAAGCCAACCAGCACCTGGCCCAGAGCGCTCTGACTCAGCCCCAAAGGGAAAATGCCACCGAGCTTGCTCTGAGTCAACTGAAAAACTTTGGTTTGTCCCCAGAATAAAACCTCCTGCTGTCACACGCGCCGGTTTGTTTGTTCCACCTTCTCTCTCCAGGCAGTTTTTGGAAATAAAAATGTCATTTCATCAAGCAAAGTCAAAACACATCTCTGTGCCAGAATATGTGCGCTTTTTCATTTCTTCCTTTTTTTTTTTTTTTTTTGCCACTCCAACTCTCCAGCCTCTACCACGGCTGTCCTGGACCGGTCAGGAATGAGGGAAGCACTGGGACCCCAACTCCAGGCACCCCAAGCCCTGCCTGGGAACCAGCACAACTCTGCCCAGCACAGTGTGACCCCGGCGGGGCATGGCTGAGCTCAGCACCTCTCATCTCCCTGGCTCCCTGCCCTCCCAAGGAGCCTCCCTTGCCAATCCAGCAATTTCCATATTTTGTGCCTCGGCAGCGGCTCCCCCTCCCCGTGCCTTGGGGCTTGGAGGCGTTTCAGCGAGGAGGGAGAGAGCAGCTGAGCTGAGCTGAGCTGAGCTGAGCTGAGCTGAGCTCAGACGTCTCTGTGTGCGCTCCCCCCTCGCTCCTGGGCCGGTTCTCCCAGTGCTGCCGGGGACTCCCCCGTGCTGAGACCCCGCTGGCACCAGCCCCAGCTCCTCACCCCACTCTCTGCCTCCTGCAGCACTTTTGGGGTCTCACAGGGCCTCTGTGGCGACCTTCCCCCCGATGCTGCGTTTGCCAGGAACTGTTCTCCTGCCCACTCCAGCCTCCGCAGCCGTGTCTCGCCGCAGCAAACCCCTCGCCAGCTCAGACAGGAATATTTTTAGCCTGGAGCCTCCGCACAGCCGTGGAGCTCTGCTCAGTTAACCTTTTGCCACTGCAAAGAATGACCATTTCTCACAGTTTCACTTCCTACTCTCTTAATTGGCTTCCAGCCCAGGACTCTGCTTTGCCCCTCCGCTAACGACACTGGAGCTTCCTCCGGAGCCCCGGGAGGTGTGAGCTGTGGTTATTGAGGAACTTCCAGCTCCCGCTGCCTCCTGGGCTGGATCAAAGAGTACAGCCAGCCCTGGCTCAGGGCAATGATGCTGAGGGACAGCAGTAACCCAAAATGACCCCACACAGGCCCCCAAACCCAGCGCTGTGCTCAGCCTTGCCCAGGGCTGCCCGAGGGAGCAGCTCAGGCTTGAGGCACAGCCCAGGCTTGTGCCTGTCCCACAGCAAATCTCTGCATTAATTGGAAGCTGCCCCCACTCTCAATGCACTCCTGGCCCCGCTACAAGGGGTTTTGCACCGTGGTGGGTGCTGGGACAGGGCAAACCTGCTCAGCCCTCCTCCAGCTCACCAAACACCGCTGGACAGTCCCTGTCGCTCCTTCCCTCTCCCTCTTTTCCCCGGCTGAAAGCGAATGTGATAAACAGGGAAGCAGACAATGACTCCACTGTTCCGCTGCCGCCTTATCAGCGCAGGAAATTGTCTCTTTCTTTAGATCCTCTGTTATTGCTATTTCTGTAATCCGCCGGGATCGGTGGGGATGAGAGGTTCTTTCCAGAAAAGGCTTGGGGGACTTGTTACAATAATGTGCCACCTCCATGCAAAGTTGTGGGCACGAGGTAAAGCAAATTAAAGTAAAAACAGGGATCATCATCCCGCTCCTCCAGACCACGAGGCAGCCTCGGCTGCGGCCCTGCAGCCCCACGTGGGGTCAAGGCAGAGGTACCAGGGGTCCAGGGGTGCAAGTCTGCCCCGTGGCATCCTCAGGACTCCAGCCATGGGAGAACAGCCCAGACAATGCTCCTGGATTTCCTTTTCCCAAGTGTGCAGATGCTCCACAGAGCCCCACAGGCCCTCAGTCCCAGCAGCAAAGGGGTGAAGGTGATGGGATCCCTCCCCATGGTGAACCGGGGGTGCCCCATGGAGCATCCCCAGGCACCACGTGGGTGATGCCAATGCCAGTGCCCCCAGCTGTGACCCCAAGGACACGCTCAGAGCCAGACCCTCTCTGCAAGGACTCCTTTTTGATCTTTTCCACCCCAGGACTACAAACCAGGACCTAAAGCAGCACGGCAGCCCCAAGCACCAGCTCTCTTCGGCCTCCTCTGAGTGCATCCCTCACCCCTCAGACCCAGCCTGGGGACACTCAGAGTCCACTCCCATGGCTCAGGGACACTCAGAGTCCACTCCATGGCCTGGGGACACTCAGAACCCACTCCCATGGCCCAGGGACACTCAGAACCCACTCCCATGGCCCAGGGACACTCAAAGCCCATTCCCACATCAGCACAGCAGAATTCCAAGCTGCAATCCCAAAGCCCAGCCACGGCTGGCTCAGCAGACTCAAGGCAGGGCCGGGCTGTGAGACAGAGCTCCGCGTCCGAGGGGAGTTGGGAACATCACTTTTTCCGCCTCTAATCAGCTTGTTAGCAGCCTAATAACAGAGCAGGCCTGTGCATTACAACCCCCAATGAGAGGCACAGCCTATTGTGGAGCTGCTGCCTGACAGGCAGCGTTCAGCAGCCCTAAATTATCCCGTGACAAGCTGCAGTGAAGAGGTGAGCAACCTTGCGCATAATCTACAATCATTATCATTTCCATCTTTATTACCCACAGTATGCCAAGCACATTAAGGAGGCTTTCAGGGAGCTTTTGTTTTGCAATAATTTCTTAAAAAACCTGCTTTCTTGTTAGTATCTCCCCTGCCATCTCATCAAAATGGAAATGCTGCAAAAGGCTCCATTTATTTCCTTTAATTCTCCTTCACACTTGCAGCCAGCGAAGGCCTGGTGGGACTTTTTGGCTGGGCCAAGGTCAGAGGTGGCTGGGCAGACTTGGCCTCCTCGAGGGGTGGATGCTCGGACAAGAGACTCTCCAGGACACGGCAAACTCAGGTGTCCACAGCAAAAGCTCCCTCAGCAAACCTTCGGAACAGATGTGTCCTAAAGCCACGGTGTCAGCAGCGTGGGGACCCACCCATGGGGTCCAGAGAGGGATCCGGGCGCTGGGACACCCCAGGGATTTCCAGGGAACAGCAGCTCCAAGGTTTGTTCGTCAGAGCAGTGCTGGGCTGGCAGGCGGGAGCTGTTTGCGTTTGACAGAAACGCGATGATTCCTGTTTTGGCTGGCAGGCAGAGGGATTTGGGTCTCATTCATGAGATTTTTATTCTTTGTTCTTAATCCCTCGCACTTGAGCACGGAGCCTCATCCAGGCTGGCCTCGGTCCCATGGGAACTCAGCACTGGGAACAGGGGCCGGCTGGGCAGCTCTGGGTCCCTTTCTGTGCAGAAATTGTGCTCATGACACCGGGGACCTCCCCTGGGGGCTCATCCTCCCCAGTCCGCCCAGCAGCAGCCCATGCTGCCCACTGCCCCCATCCACGAGGGGCGATGGGGCCAACAGAGCACGGGAAACTTCCCACCCCAATTCCCAAGATGGCCAGGCCGCAGGGAAGGACTCTTCCTGCTCCAGACACCACAGCCTCTCCCAGCCCTGCACACCGGACACCAGCCAGGCCTCTCTCCTCCTCCCTTACCTTTTCCGCCGACTGCGACGTCCCAAAAAATATCGGGATGAAGGCTAACCACACAATGCAAGTCGTGTACATGGTGAACCCGATGGGTTTGGCTTCGTTAAAGGTCTCCGGGACCCCGCGGGTCTTAATGGCGTACACAGTGCAGGTGACCATGAGGAGCATGCTGTACCCAAGCAAACAGATGAGGGACAGGTCCGAAATGTCACATTTGAGGATGCCCCGGGCAAAGTGGGGGTTTGTAGTCCGCTGGTCCTCGTAGTCAATGACAGAGTGAGAGGGGTCCACGATGAACCAGATGCAGACGCCGACGAGCTGCAGCGAGATGAGGCTGAAGGTGATGACGAGCTGCGACGCGGGGCTGATGAAGCGCGGGGCGCTCACCGACTTCTTGCCCTGCTCGAAGATGCGGTAGATGCGGTTGGTCTTGGTGAGCAGCGCGGCGTAGCTGATGCTCATGCCCAGCCCCAGGAAGATGCGCCGCAGGGAGCAGGTGCTCAGGTCGGGCTCGGCGATCATGAGGAAGGTGGTGGCGTAGCAGAGGAAGATGCCCGTGAGCAGGACGTAGCTGAGCTCCCGCCCCGACGCCTTGACGATGGGCGTGTCGTTGTAGCGCACGAAGGTGATCACCACGAACAGGGTGGCGATGATGCCCACGATGGCGATGAACACGGGCACCACGGCCCAGGGCGAGCTCCACTCCAGCTTGATGATGGGGATGGGCGTGCAGCTGGTGTGGTTCTCGTTGGGCCGCTCGTTGAAGTGGCAGCGCTTGCAGTGGAACTCGTCCAGCTGGTACTGGTAGCCGTCGCAGCGCTCGCAGTGCCAGCAGCAGGGGATGCCCTTCACCAGCTTCTTCCTCTCGCCCGGCTTGCAGGGCAGGCTGCAGATGGAGCTGGGCTGCTGGCTCCCACCCCCCGGCCACAGCATGTTCTCCACCTGCGGGGGAGACGGCACCAGCCCTGCTGAGGGCACGCTGGGCACCTGCCGGGCATGCCTGGGTACAGGGAATGCCCCGTCCTGCCCTGCCCTGCCCTGCCCGGATCTGGACCCTCAACCCATCAGCACATCCCACAAAGGGTCCCAGCCCAACATGGCATGGGGGCAAGGAGGTGGTGACGCTCCCCACTGGCCTTTTGGGAAGATTCAACACCAGGAGCCCAAAATGAAGCCCCTCCTTCCCTGAGGAAGCCCCCTCTGCTGTGGCCTGGCTCCTCTTTCCTGTCCCCAAACCCGCATTCCTGGGGTGTGGTCACACGTGCCGAAGCACAAGTGTGCACCTGGGGGGCACCTTCCCCTCTGCCCCCACCACCTTTGGCTGCCTGGCTTTGCACCCAGGGGCTCCCCCACTCTACGTGGTGAGAAGAGAAACCTGCAGGACCTTCCCCTTGGAGCACGGCCTCACCTTGAGGTGCAGGTGGTCTGTCCACTGCCCGATGACTTTGTACTCAGGGGTGGAGTTCCTGATCTGGTACTGGTAGATGTCGTAACGCCCTGGAGCATCTCCGTTCTCATTGAACGTCACAGGAGTCCCAGCAATGCCTGTGGGAAAGGGGGGGCTCAGCACCCACAACACCCACAGCACCCCCAGCACCCCCACCCTGCTGATGGGGTCCAAGGGGGCTCTGGTTTGATGCTCCCCCTTCGCTGCTTCTTTTAAGAAAGGGTGGAAAGGAGCTTTAAAAGTTAAATCAAGTGAACTCTGCAGATAAACACTAATGAAAGGAAGGAAGAGCAGAATCAAGCAAGAGGGGAAAATAAATAAAAGAGACACTGTGGAGGAGATCAGAGGGTGGAGATAAATAGAAATAATAAGGGGACCAGACAGAAAATGTTTATTAAGGAGATAGAGCAGAGGAAAAGATGTGCTTCCAGAGGAGATCTGAGACAGACAAGGGCAGAGCAGCGGGAGGCAGTGGGACCTCTGCCAGCTGGGAGGGAGGAGCTGGCAGGGGGAGAGGCTGGGCAGGACAGCAGGTGAGGGCAGGGTGAGGGCAGAATGGCAGGGTGAGGGCAGGGCAGCAGGTGAAGGCAGGGCAGCAGGTGAAGGCAGGGCAGCAGGTGAGGGCAGGGTGAGGGCAGGATTGCTGCCGGATTACGCTCCAAAGGCTCCCAGGAGATGTGGAAGCTCAGACCTTCCTCACCTGCTGATCTGCTGCCCTCTCTCCATGCTGCATTCGCAGTGCAGCAGCTGCCAAACTGTACCACAAACAAACCGTGGGTGCTGCTCCGTGACCCACGCTGGGGACAGCCAGAGCAATGGGGGACAACCAGAGACCCCCAGGGCCGCTCCTCCCACCACCCCAGGGGCATGGCAGACCTGAGAAGTTGACGTTGCGGATGTACTTGAGCAGCTCCACGCCATCCACCGGGTCCATGCTGGGGCACAGCCCCACCTTGCCGGGGCACAGGTTCTTGTGCATGTTGTGCAGGGCGTGTCCCATGGCGTAGACGGCGTCGATGACGAACTGCACCTTCCCCTCCTGCTCGTACGAGGAGTCCTGGCCGATCCGCTCGCGGTCTGCAGGGACAGGGGAAGGGGGCTCCATCTCCTGTGCCCCAGCCACCCCCCCAGGATGTGTCTGCTGCACCCAAATCCTTGCAAATGAGCCCACCCTGGACTGGAGCGGCTGGAAATTCCGACCTCATTCCCAAACCTGCGCACGCAGGGGACACGCAGCCAAGGAACATTCCCTGGGGGAATACCCAAGCAACCTCCCTGTCACATGGTTCTGAGAACGTGGGTGCTGGCACCCCGCTGTGCTTCCAAGAGCCCTCAGGATGTCACGTCCCAGTGCCACAGGACATCCCTGAACTCCCAGGTCCCCCAGCAGGACGCAGGCTGGGCTCTGACCGACACCCCACCCTCACCCCTGTGTGCTTCAGCTCTCCATCTCCCAGGAGTTTCCACCAGCTCGGGCTCTACCAGTGGCATCAAGGACCGCCCAGGCAGCATCCATCACTGGCTGCCTGACCCCCATCTCCCTCCCAAAGCCTCCTGTCACCCCACTCCCCTCATCACCTCCTGCCACCCTCCTGCCTCGCTGACCCCACAGCCTCCCCGGCTGGCAGGATCCTGCAAGGATCTGGCAATTACCAGTGACAGCTGCCTTCCCCCGTCATAACCGCCCTTAATGGGACCAGAAACATGTTAATCACTTAGCAGAAGACACCGATTAACGAAGCGGGCTGTTAATTACGGCTAAGAGAGCGTCTCCCAAGGGGCACCGCTGCTATGGAGAGCCCCGGCCTCTGCCCCTCCATCCCTGCCCCCGAGGCAGGGCCGGGCATCCTGCCAGGCCACCAGCAGGAAGGAGGATTTGTCAGGGACCTGAGGGCACCGCCTCCCTCTTCTGGAGAGGCGGCACATCCTAGAAAGCCACGCCAGGGTGCCCAAAATTAACTCCGGCTCCACCACGCACCCTGATGTGAGATGGGATTTGGGGACAGCAGGAGACCAAGCACCAGGTGCTGATCCCTTCCTTCCCTGCTGTGGGAGAGTGGGATGAAGCTCCAGTGAGAGGGGATGGCCCCGTGAGCCGTGCTGGAGGTCCCCGTGCCGGGACCTGTGCCACTGACATGACACGAAAGCGAATTGATAACGAACTGACCGACAGGAAAAGATGATATCGGGGAGGTGAATTCATAGCCCATCCTTCAAAGCTATAAAAACGCTTTTGGAACGTGGAGATTACTCATGCAAAGCCCGGCAGGTGATCCCTCCTTCCACATTATTGACAGGAGCCATTAATCTTCTCCCTCAACTTCAGGCCCTTCCCCATATTCATCTCCGAAGGCGCAGACAGGCCACTCTGTCTTGTCAAGATAATTACCCATTAAAAGAGGAGCTGTAATAGACTGTCCAGGGGAGCTGAGCCCATGGGGATGTCACAGCCCCGCCACCATCCACAGCACTGTCCTGCCCAGGGGACACACGGCACCCAGGGCAGGTCCCTCACAGCTCCTCATCTTCCCAGCAGCCACCTCAATCCCGCGCGCATCCCAAAATCCAACCCGCCGCTACGGCACAGGCCGTGGGGGCTGGATTTTCATCCCAGTGCCAAAGCTGAGCAGCACAGATAAGGAGCCATCCCTGGGGCTGTCCCTCTGTCTGTCAGCACCTTGCCCCAGGCCTTCCAGACGGGAATTAGGCCGGTGCACAGAGGGGCAATGTGGAGCAGACAGCCGAGGCTTGTTCCCAACCTGGAGACAATAAATCTCTGCCAAGCTCCAATAGATGAGGGCCAGGGAAGGGAGGTGACCTGCTGATTATAATAGCAGGGTCGTGCGTCGTTCTACAGGGCTGGTAATTAATTTTCAAGAGCGTGACGAGGCTCGGCGGCCCCCTCGGAGGAGGGACGCGGCTCTTCCCCAGCGGCGGGTGAGACGGGATTAGCATCAATTCCCAGCACACCACCGGGCCTGGCTTTTGGCAGGAGTTAATCAAAATCACTCCCAGCACATCTGTGGGGAGCTGGGGGTGGAGAATCTCCAAATCTTGTGGGTGCTGGTGGCAGCACCCAGCACCTCTGGCCGTGTCTTTGGGCTAGGTGAGCCCATCCGGGAGCAGGGATGGTCCCTGCACATGGGATGCTCGCAGCAAACAGCTGGTGGGTGCTAGGGCTGCTCCCAGGGGTAACACAAGCAGCTGCCACCAGGAGTTCCATCAGCTCAGCCCTCACCTTCCTCCCAGCCCTCCCATCCACGAACGGGAGCCAGGAGCTGTCCGGTTCAGGGTGGGACCCTTTGCTTTGGTTTTTGGGGTGGAATAAACAAGCCAAGCTGGCATTTCTTGGGCATGTTGGGCTCTACCCAAACCTGAGGAAAACAGCCTCAAGCTGGGCATTTGCATCAGCCCTGCAAGGCAGGAGCTCGTGGATCTGCAGGTGATTTGCTTCACCAGGCATTAGTTCCCTGCTCTATCTGCCAAGCAATCACTCGGGAGATGGTTTATTTGCTGACAAATTCCGATGATTTAAAGACAGCTCCTCGGACATTTGCCACGTCGTAGTTTCAGCTGCTTCCACTGACACCTTGGCCCTGAAATATCACCTGTTTAAAAGCTACATCACCGTGGAGATGAGGAGATCAGCGCTCGCAGGGCCTGCTCATGCATCTCCTGGCGCCGAGGGCTCCGTGAGGCTCTCAGGAGGGATGAGGAGCTCTTGGCTCCCCAAGGCTGTGGCCACGGGCCAGTTTCCTGGCGTGCCCTTGCTGCTTGCCCAGCTCACACCCACCCAGATCACCAGCTGAACCTTTGGGGAATGCCTGCAAGGACAGGGATTTGGAAGCACCATCCAGATCACCAGCTGAACCTTTGGGGAATGCCTGCAAGGACAGAGATGTGGAAGCACCATCCAGATCACCAGCTGAACCTTTGAGGAATGCCTGCAAGGACAGGGATGTGGAAGCACCATCCAGATCACCAGCTGAACCTTTGGGGAATGCCTGCAAGGACAGGGATGTGGAAGCACCATCCAGATCACCAGCTGAACCTTTGGGGAATGCCTGCAAGGACGAGGATGTGGAAGCATCACCCAGATCACCAGCTGAACCTTTGGGGAATGCCTGCAAGGACGAGGATGTGGAAGCATCACCCAGATCACCAGCTGAACCTTTGGGGAATGCCTGCAAGGACGAGGATGCGGAAGCGCCATCCCGCTCATCCTCAGCAGTGAAAGCAGGGGGAAAACAAAACCTTCACAAGCCAACTTCCCAGGCACATCCAGGTCCCTCAGCCTGACAGCACACGATGGCTTCAAAAGACATCCCTCCCAAGGGGATGAAGGGACGCGCCAATGTCCCCAAGTCCTGCCACGTCGCAGCCCGCGAGCCACGGCGCCCTTATCTGTCTTCAGCCGGTGCCAGGCAGGCAGTAAATCTCTCCCATCTCTCAGTAAACATGTCACCTCCCCGAGCCTCCAACCATCACCTGACAGCAGCGCTGTCAGCAAGACAGATCCCCGGCTGCCTTGTTTACTGCACTCGTCCCTAAAGCCTCTTTTGGCTGGAAATGACTCAAAATGCACAGTGGGGCTTGAGGAAGGAGTCGGGAACGTGGAATTGAGCTCTGACAGGATCCCCACCAGGCAAAAACCCCACGCTAACAACTGGAATCACACCCCGCCGTGAGCTCCCACCCTCCCACAGCAGCCCCCCAGCTCTTACTGGTGCATTTCTTGATGCTGCTGCCCTTCCTCAGCGCGTGCCGGCTCAGCTTGCAGTGGAAATTCTCCTCCCAGAACTCGGCAAACCAGATGTTCCGGCGGTTGTTGTCCAGGGTCCTGCTGGAGAAGTAGCGGTCGAAACCTGCCCGGGGAGAAAGCGGATGGAGGGGATAAATCCCAGATGTATCACACCTCCCCAAACTCCCCAGGCAGAGAGGAAGGGAGGTCCGTGAGCGATGGGGACACATCGGAGTGTGGTGGGATTGTGTCCAAAGTGCCACTTGGGCAGAGCTGTGAGTGGAAAATCCACTCGGGGAAGATCCTCTGCAAAGCAGAGACTTCCTGGGACTTTGAGGGAGACAGGAAACGCCTCTCCAGGTACAGTGGTGATAAAGGGAGAGCAGGGAAAACACGGCACGTGGAAAATAAGGAGGGCAAATCAGGAGGTCCTTAAGGTCCCTTCCAACCCAAACCATTCTGTGCTTCCACGATGGTTTCACAGCCAAAACCTGCGGTTAAGGAGGGAGAACTGAGGGGACCTACGGAGCACAGCCCGTACCTCTGACTGAGACCCGCTTGGGCAGGATGGTGACAGAGCCCTCGGCCACCTCCTCCAGGTGCAGGACCGGGGCAATTTTGGAGCCCCAGCTGTCAGAGCCCATCCAGATGAAGTGCCCCGTCTGGTTCGCCCTCTTGGCCGCCTCCAGCACCCTTCTGTGGAGAGAAGCAGCAGGTGCTGGGCCACCAGCTCTGTGTCCGGCCCCAGGGAAGTGGGGACGCTGGCACAGTGCTGGTGGCATCTCCTGCTCCAGGCACGAGTTCGGCACCAGGCACAGCCTGGAGTATATGGACACACAAAATCCAGTGGTGCCACTCAGCTCCCGCACCCTCTGTCCTCCCAGCCCGGGCACACAGGCTGCTTCTCCCACTTCATTTGCATATTTGCTGACTGGTAATTGAATTTCCCCTTAATTACCCAACATTAAGAAAGAAAAAAAAAAGAATCAGGTTATGCCGCAGCAGGCAGGGAAAGCAGCAGTGTGGAGAGCACGTGCTCCCAGCATGGCCAGCCCCGGGAGAGGAGCAGCCAGTGCAGCCAGCGCCTGGCATGGAGCTAAACTGGGCTCTGCTGGGCTCAACTGGGCAGCTGAGCAGCAGCTGGGAGCGGAGATGCCATCGGTCCTGCTGAGCATCCCTCGCAGTGCCAGACACTCAGACACGCCTGCACGGTCCTCCAGCGCCAGCCAGGTCAGAAACTCAGTGGGAGGATGGGAACAGAGCATTCCCGGATCTGACCCTCCGGGCTCTGTCTCCCAGGGCTCAGTGTCCCCTCGGGGGCTCCTGTGGGTCCCCAGCCATGTGGGAGCGGGGCCCAGGGCAGCTCCGCCTCCCCGTGCCGAGCGGAGGCAGGTTGTGACTCACCCCCCGCGTCGGAGCTGATCATTTCAAGTCCAGATGGTGTTCGAAACGCATAATAAGGGAAAAAAACCCCATAGAAATCCAGCAGAGAGTGCAGACGAGATGGGAAGAGGCAGGCGTGCAGCGGGAGCCGTGCAGGCTGCTCCGTGCTCATCCTGGGCTGCCCCGGGCTCCGGGCACATCTCTCCCTAGGACAGTCACAGCCCGGGTCCCACTCTGTGAGGAGCAGCACCTCCAGCTGCCCCTGGTCCCTGTGCGGGGCAGGATCTCCCCAGGGCAACCCCAGGACGTTCCTGTGGGATCAGTGATTTACATCCACTCTGAGCCAGGCAAGAATTCCAGCTACAACCATCCCAGTCCGTCCTTCCCATCTTCCAGGCTCCACAATCCAGGCTGGCACAAGGGTGGGGATCATGGAGAGCTAAAGCCAGGTGCTGCAGAACCCCACTGCCCAGGGCTGCAATCCCATTTGGATGGGGAAATGTTTCCAGAGCCCTGATAACGAGACCTGCCGTTTATCCTGCCAGGTAAATCCCTTTTCCCTCTCACCCCTGCCTGATGTCAGCTCCGCAGACATTTCTATTAAGGAAGGAAAAAAGAAACTGGGAGAGTTTGCACATCTGATGTAAACTGATTTCAACTTGCAGTTTACCCACATTTACATAATGTTTGCTGATTAATAAATTAGACACTTAGGAAATCAGGGGTAGCTCCATGTGAATCATTCTGCTCCATAAACAACGGAGCCGCAGCCGCCGCTTCGCCTGCAGAGCAGCTCATCACCCTCAAGCGTGGCCACGTCCCCGGCCCTGCTGGGCACAGAGTGCTGGGGAGGTCCCCAAAAGGTCCCTGAAATGTCCCCTGGATCTGTTCCTCTGCCACGCTGGGGCTGGGGCTGCACAGCAGAGCAGAACCAGTGCCTGGGTCCTGCCTTGGCCAGCTCTGAGCAGTGCCTGCGTGGCATGAAGCAGCGGGTCGTGAGATCCAGGGCTTCCGAAACCGATGGAAAGTGGGTTTTCCCTCCGGTGAGCTCTGTGTGGCTGTGGTTGGGTGGCAGCCACTTGCCAGGTGGCCACTCTGAGTGGGTCCCCACTGCAGACATTCCCTGCCACGCCGCACGGTGCATCCTCTCCCCACTGCAGACACACCCCAGTGCATCCCAGTGCATCCCTGCCCAGACCCCCTCCCAGCCAGGCCGGCCCCTCCACACCTGATATCGTCCTCGTTGGCGAAGATGATGACGGCGCGGGCGTGGGAGGTCTCCAGGAGCCGGCGGATGATCTTGTCAAACTCGCCCGGCTTGGGCTCCCTCGGGATCTTCACGGACTGGGCCACGCAGACCCCGCCTGTGGCAGAGAGAGCCCTGGCCCTGAGACACCCCCTGAGTCCCTGTCCCCTGGGGATGGCCCCTCTCCCAGGGCTCCTGAGCCCAACAGGCAAAGGGGGACTCTCCAGCACTCCCACTGAGGGGCTGAGCACTTCACCATCTCCTCAGGCCACACCTCCTGGCCACCTCCCGACCCCCTGGGACATGTCCCCCAGCCCTCCCCTTACACCTCCTCTCCCCCCCGCTCAGCCCTTCTGCATCACCATCCCTCCCACTCTGCATCTCCACAGCTCCTCTCGGCCTCCCACCCACTCCTCTGGTACCTCTCACCTTCAGCCACCACCACGTCACACTCCAAACCTCCCCAGGACAGACACACAGTCCCATCCCAGCAGCTCAGTGGGGATTTTCCGGCCAGTTCCAAGCACCAGCCCCTCTCCAGACCAGGATTTGCAAAGGGTTCTCCACACGGAATGGTCAAACTCTGGCAAAACCATCCCATGGGAAGAGCAGACAAGTTCTTCACCCCCGAGCAGCCAGGCCCTGCAGAGGGCTTTGTTCCCATCCCTGTGGCACTGGCCAAGTTCCAGCTCAGCTTTCCAAGGAGCCATTGCAAAAGCAGGTAATTAAAATTAAAAGAGACAATTGGAAGAGCGATTGGAAGAGCCCCCACTCTTCGCTGCTGGGCTCCCAACTTCCAGCTCCACAAAGGCAGAGCCCTCCTGCTCCTGCATTTCTGTAGATGCCAATAAAGAGAGAGATGGGAGAGAAAATTAAACATTGCGGGACCTTCTGGATGTAATTGATGGTCTCAATTTGCATAGTAAATGACACGGCTGATGCCTCCTGCCACTAACAGATCGCAGCTTAAGCAAAGGTCGCCGTAATTACCACCCAGGGCCGGGAGAGATTCCCAGAGCAGGGCCCTGGAGAGGAGCAGGACAGGACAGGGTGGGGACAGGCTCCAGGAGGCTTTGCTCCCTCCGTGGGGCTGCAGAAAACTGGGAAAATTTGGCCACTTGGAGCCAAAGAGCAAGAGAAGGGCGGTGTGCTGGGTGCTGAGCAGGCAGGGAGGGCTGCAGGGATGGGGACACAGCATCCCCACCCTGTACCCACTGGTCGGGGCCTTCCAGGGGGTTTTTGGGGTTTGTTTTCCTGTGGTAAGAAATTGGGCCAATTTGCTGTTTGTTTCCCATATGGGGAGCCAGATGGATGGAGAGGAGGGAGTTGGATAAACAGACAGATCAGCCAGGCGAGGTGGGCAGCAGCAGGCAGCGCCGGCAGGACAGGAATGTCCCAGCCTGGGGACACTCGCCCTGGTCACCGCCGAGCCTCCGGCCAGGCCAGGGTGTCACAGCACACTGCCAGGGGCCACCGTGCAGCTTAATTACAGTTTCCATGGCAATCAATGGAGAAAATCCAACCAAAGCAGCAGTTTGCAAACACTGAGAGCCTTCCAAAAGCCCTGGCACGGCCAGGCGGGAGCGGGCACGCGCGAGCGGCAGCTGGGGGCTGGCACGGGCACACACCTGAGTGCCACCAGGCACTCCTGCTAGGGAACATCTTCCTGCAGAGGAAGATGGGCCCATAAATAAACACGAAAAGAGGCTAAATCGATGGCAATTCAGAAATGACCATGATGTGATTCGGCCGCTCCGTTAAATCAAACTAACGAGGAACGTGGCTCCTGCAGGTGACAGCCTGCAGGGCCGGGGAGCCCCTCGCTCCCACAGCAGATGCTGACAACGTTTTTATCTTCTTAATTAATGAAAACTTAATCGCGAACAGCAAGAAGTCCAGGGGGTCAGGGGGCAGTGGCAGAGCTGTGCGGTTTGGGGAGCTCTGTCTCTCAGCACCTGCATTATTCACACCTCCGGCGCCGCAGGCGAAGGGGATTTGCCAAGCGATGCTCCCACTGCCTTCGCACAAAAATCCATTTAGTCAAAACACTCCTCTAAAGCCAGAAATCAAAGTGAGGAGGTGGCGGCGATGGCGAGGAGGCGACCGCTCTGTCTGTTCCGGTAGGACGGCACAGCACTGCTCCCTGCCTTGGGACAAGGTGTGACTCCAGGAGAAGGCAGCAGGTGAGACATGGGGACCCCTCTCCTCCCCAGCTTTGGGAAAGGACCGAAGAGGGGCAGCAATTGCAGGGATGAGGAGAACACCCCACAGGCACTCGGAGGATGCTCAGAGGAGATCCCGCGCATTTTGTCACCGGTGGCAGAGGACACAGAGCACCCGCGGCAAGAAGCAGCCTGGAAAACCCAACCCGAGCCCGCTTCCAAACCTCCCCTTCCAACGCTGCCTGCGCCATCCTCAGGCACGCGGCCCTGTCCCTCCCATCCCGGTGGGATCCCGCTTCCCCCGGCATCGCCAGCGCGCCGGGGACTCTCCTGATGCCGCTGGGGGTAACGCCTGTTGTCAAACACGGGTCAGGGTTTAATCTCCACCATTAAGGCTCCGCGGGAGCGCAGCCGCTCCGGCTGCCCCTCTTGATTGCCGGTGCTTAATTAGCTCATGGCTCAGGGGGTTCTGCCAGGGCTCCCGCAGAGCCGGCGCCTGCCGAGCTTGGGGCAAGCAGGGACCCGGGTAAGGGGAAAAGCAGGGACCCGGCTGAGCCGTGCTGGGAGCAGCGATGTGGATGTTCCCCCCCACCCCGGGCGGTCCCCGGGCACCCCGAGGAGGGATCAGGCTCTGCACAGCCCGGCAGCGGTGGCATTCCGTGAGCAGCTGCCCACTCCCAGCTCCCGTCTTAACTCCAGCCTTCCCATGAGATTCCCGAGCCCAGAGCCTTAACTGGGAGTGGTGGGCTGCTCCCCTGCCCCGGGACTCGTTATCTGTGTCATTTCAAAGCCTCCAGGAAGCAACTGATTGCAGGAGAAGCCATTAGGGACAGAGATCTGCGCCCTCTCCTGCGCAGAGAGAGGTGAGACCAAAACGCTGCGGTCGAAACTCCTGCCTCAAGATTTGGGAGTGGCTTTTTGGGGGGCGACCTCCTGGTGCAGCCACCGCGAGTAATGAACCCGGCTGGAACCAGAAAGAGACAGCCAGGGATGTCACACGGGGATGGGCAAACGCATCACAAGTGTACATCAGGCTCTTAACTAAAAATATGGAAAACTCAGTGAAGGATGAAACAATGGGGGGAAACGGCAACAAAATTGGTCCAGGTACATGACTAAGGAGTCCTGCGCTGGGCTGGGAATATTCCCCGGTTCACAGACCCAGCGCTGCACATTCCAGCCCTCGGCACAACGTGTGGCACACGCCAGCTCTGTCACACAAACATCCATCCCAGGCCTCATCTCCATGAGCTTGGAAACAGCAGAGACCTCAACAACGCAGAGCCAGATGCTCCTGGGTGGGTCTGTCCGACCACCAAAATGATGCCACGGGTCAGGGGCATGGGGAGATGCTGGACAGAGGGGTTGGAGGTGGGGACACCAGGGACACCTCGATGCTGGCCCTGCTGTGCACTTTGGGGTGCAGTGGAAATCCAGCTGACAGCCACTGCCAGTGCAGGGCGCTCTGGGGGGTGGGATGGATTTGGCGAGCAGAATGCATTTAAAACCCTTAAAAACGGCTGAAGAAAAACACATCCTTTGCAGACTGAACATCTCTGCAATGCTGAAACCCAAAAAGCAGCACTCTAGTGAGCAAGGACTCTGCAGCCACCAGTGCAGCCACCAGCAACCTCCAGGGGCCAACAGCATCATCCCCAGAGTGACTGCAAATATGGATAAAGATACAAAGATAAATGAATAAAGATGTAACAGCCACCCAGGTCAGCCTGTCGTGGTAGCCCAAGGCCAGCCCCAGCTGCAAGAATAACCCGTCTCCAGGGCGAGTTTCCTCGCCGAATCGCTGTCGGAGGTCGCTTTGTGCCTCGAGCAGAACCGTTTTCCACTGCGCCGCGAAGCTTCAACGTGAGGCTCTGCTAAAAATTGAAACTGAAGGTCAAGTTGATAATGCATCAGAAAGCAAACAGCTTGAGTGCGAGCTGCTAACGACAGCAATGAGCATTATTGCCTGATGGAAATAAAACCCGACTCTGAAGGCTCCGGCTCGGCATGAGAAATGAAGCAGAGCGCTGTGAGGAGGAGGAGAGCGGGAGCTGCTCGCCCTGAGCCGGGTGGGTGAGGAACCCCCCGGGCAGAGCCAGCGTGGGGGGCTGGGGACGGGGCTGGGGCTGCGCCTGGCAGCTCCCCCGGCATAAACACCCCCACGGGGAATCTCCACCACTTGACCAACAGCCGGCCAGCCGCCGGCACAGGCCAGATCCTCACGCAGCTGACAGCCCCGTCCGTGCCTCTGACAGGCTGGAGGCCCCTGGAAGCAGCGGCAAATCGCAGGATCCTTTAGGCTGCTGGAGAAATGCAACTGAGAACCAGGAACATCCCACAGAGGGCATGGATCCTTCACCCCTTCTCGATGGATCTGCGCTGGTGGAAAGGTGTTTGGTGCCAGCAGAGCCCTTTGCACAGGGGAAGACAGAGAGGTGAAGTGGGCAGAGCCTGGCTCTTCCTCCAGCGCGGCATTGCCACCACAGATGGCAGGGCTGGGGAGGTTCAAATACATAAAATAAAGGGGAAAAAAAAGAAAAAGCATGGATTTGGTCCAGCCTCACCATTATTCACGGCTGTGGCTCTACTTCCACGGGCAGAGCAGCGTGGCTGACACCCCACGCTCGCTCCCAAGGGAGATGCTCCAGGGAGCAGCTCAGAGCCCACCCAGGGCCCCACGCTCGGGCTGGCACAGGCAGCTCCCACAGATCTCCGTGTTCCTGCCGCATGTCAGGGCCGCAGTGTCACCGCTGGCACCGCACGGGCTGCCCTCACACCGCAGGCACCATGGAAATCTGCTTTCTGATAACTAAATTATCACTAATGCACATAATCGCCAGGTTATGTGGATACCCAAATTACAGGACTGCCGCAGCCCCGGATTAACACGCGGCCGCTTTGGCTCCGCGCGCGCTCCTTCACTCTGCAATTACGCTGTCAGATTGTTAACATCTGGTTAGAGGAGCTCGTGGGAACCACAGGTAGCTCAAAGGAGAAGAGCTCCTGCCGCAGCAGGACCACCAGTCACAACCACCACTCCTTACTGGTGCTCAGTGGAGGAGCAGCGTGGGTTTGGATCGTGCCTGTGCATCCCCCCGGCCACCCCATGGATCCCGCGGGGGGCTGCACCCACGGAAGGGGCAGCAGAGCATCCCCCAGCCCTTCCCCAAACCGGCCAGGCGCTGTTACACACGCCCAGCACAGCCCCTTTGCACCTGCAGCTCCACACATCATCCCCTGCAGCCACCGCTCCGGAGCATCCCCACACGCCGCTCCTTGCGAAGCCACAGCCCCGTGAAAAATATTCCGCTTTTCAAGTGAAAATCCTGAAGAGCAGCTCCCAAGTTGGATCCCCAGATGGGTTTCTCTGCATACTAAAAGCGCAGCCGGCTCCGGTGCCAGGGCGCGCGCGCGAGAGAGAGAGAGAGACGGAATTAACGCTGCTCCTATTTATAGGGCTTTGATTAGGAGCTCGTCACCTCCAAGTTTTTATTCCCTTTATCCATTTATAAGGCCATAACGCAGTTTGACTGGCTCCAGATAGGCCGGTGTCCCACCGACTCTGCCAGAGCCTAATGTGCCATTCAGATACACTTAAGCCTGTAATAAGCAGCAGCCTGCGCCCTGCAGGGGTTTAACTGCCTCAAAAAACACCCTTTAGCTCCCGTCTCACCCCGAGCCGTGGGGCTGAGGTGACGCCAGAGCCACGAGGGACCCCAGTGCTGTGCCAGCCCCTCTGTGGGGTCTCGGGGCAGCTCCGAGTTGGTGGTAGCAGCACCCACAGCAGCGATTCCCAAGGCTCCTCGCCCATCCCAGGGTTGGTGTTCAGGTCCCCACAAGCTCCTGCGCTGCTCCCGAGGCCGCTAATCCCCCCTAAGCATCCCAGAGCTCCCGTCAGCAAAACGCTTTCTGCCTCCAGACAAATCCTCCCAAAGAGTTTTGCTGAGCACAGACTTTCCGCCTGTCCAAAGCCCACAGACAAATTAAAGCACCTGCCCTGGGGAATAATTCCACTAAAATTGGGTGAAGCTCGTGGTGGTGCCAACTTGATTTTCTCTTAAAACCTGGGAGTATTTGTAAAAGTCTTGTCTTCTGGAAGGCGCCCAGCGCCGTGGCTCAGGCACAGAGGGAGGGGGTGAGACCAGCCCGGTGGAGCTGGGGAGCAGGGAATGGGATCTCAAGGTGCTTCCCGAAAGCAGCCTGCCCTGCAGAGTGGAGGCAGCCCAGGACTGCTGGTCCCAAGCCTTTCTGGAAAACTTGGATGCTTGTTCGGGCAGCCCCAAAACCCGCACTGCTCCGGGGTCATCCCCCAGACCACACCATCCATCATCTCATCCACATCCCAGCTCAGCCCAAGGAGTCCAACCAGACACATCCCTCCATCCCATCCTTTTCTCCTGCTGTCACAGCTGCTCCCATCCTGGGAGAAATCCACTCACCATCCTCCCTGGACTTCTGGATGAAGGCCTCCACCCCGCTTTCACCATAGCTGCCCTCGGAGGCCAAGGTGGAGACGTAATTCCACTTGAGGGCTTTGACAATGTCCACCATGGCCTGGGCCTGGTAGGTGTCCGAGGGGACGACGCGGGAGAAGAAGTCGTAGCGGCTGTTGTCGCTCAGGTCCGGCGCCGTGGAGGCGTAGCTGATCTGGGGGATCTGGGGTGGAGGAGGGAAAGGCACAGCGTCAGGGCAGGGAGGTGATCGATGATCTCCACCCCACGGCCGTGCCCACGCTCCCAAAGCCCTGCTCTGGGCCAGGGGGAGGTGGGAATTGAGGATGAGCATGGGGCAGGTGGAGCGTGGGCCACCATCAGGTGCTCCAGGGGACATCGGGGTTTGGGGACCACCTGCAGCTCAGGGACACCCGGCAGGACCCCAGAAGGGTTTCCTGAGCATCCAGAGGGGGAGAGACCCCAGAAAAAACCTTAATTAGACCCTGCCAGGGTCTCCCTTTGGCTTCCTCCCCAGGAAGGACAGATCCAACCCTTCCTGCCCCGCCTCCCCCAGCCCTAAATAAGCCCTTTAAATTAACCAGAGCCGCCGCACCTCTCCCGGCGCATTGGAATGATTTAGCACCGCGGGATCAGCGATGTTTAACACTTACACAGCACTTTCCATCTCCAAAACACACCACACATCCTCATTTATCTTAAAGATGGAAAAGCCTTATTAAATTATCAAGCCCGGGTTCTCCCCACCAGCTGTGGGAATCCGAGTTGCTGCAATAAGCCCCAGCCACCTCGCAGGGAGCCCAGCTGGGGAGCTGCATCCCAGGGATCAGATGTGCACCTGGGCCACCCCACGGACCCTCCTGGGTGTCCCAGCCGTCCTGGCCCCACTCCATCCTCCTCCAGTCCTGCACCTCCCAGATCCTCCTTTGTTTCTCTGTGATTTCCCCTCTCCCACTCCTGCCTCTCTCTATTAAATGCGATTCCGGTGTTATAAACCCACGACTCCACCTGAATGCTAAGAGGCCCCTGGAAAGGAGCAGTCACCCTTCTACCTGCCTGCGAAATAGGAGATGAAAAAAGGGAGAGATGGAGCAGGAGTGAGAGAGGGAGAGGAAGGAATCTTTATCAAGGCACAAATAGGATTACTCCCTGTGACAATCTGCTTTGTGCTCCGTTCCGAGGGGCTCTGATCTGCTCTCTTTGGGGATCTGTGACTGGAGCCGGTGCATGAGACTCCATTAAAATTCTGCTCAGCAGGTGAGGCGCTCGCCTGGCAATCACTCACCCTGGGGGGAGCAGGGGGGCCGCTCCAGCCCAATCCCTCCTCTTCCCTGCAGGATGGACACGCACTCGGGACGGAGGTGGTGCCCGCAGCGTGCCCACGACGGCACAGGCAGCAGCAGTGCCCACATCAAAGGCGATTTGGGGGCAGGGATGCCCCCCTGCCCTTCCAGAGGGTCCTTTCCCAATGATTTTCCCTCTGCCGAGTGTTTTGGTTTAACCTCTTCCGCAGGGCACTGGCGACGGAGACTTCCCAGTTTTCCCCGTGCCACCGCCATCCCATCCAAGCTCCAACAGCCTGGGATTAACCCCTGGCCTGCCCATCCTGCTCCAGCCTCAGCTGGAAAACGAAGCCCAGAAAATACCTGTTGATCCACAGGCTACGGGACTGGAAACTGTGTTTTAATAAACAAAAGGAAAGGGCTTTTTTCTCTCGCTCCTCTGCCTTGGATGAAAGTGAAAATAAAATACCAGTTCCCAAATGACCATTTCATAGATTTCTTGTGCCTTTCCCCCCCTCTGCCTTTTTGATAGCCCAACTCCTGGCACCAGCTATTTTCTCAGATAAAAGACAAAAGTCCTTTTAGGTACATGAAAGCAAAACGCAGGCAGGGAATTCAAGGTTCTTAGAAAGAAGGATGCAGTGGGAAGAGGGAGCTGGAAACATATCTCAGTTGCTTATTTGGGCACTGTTGGGCCCTTGTCTGGCTCACCTGCAGCCTGGGACAAACACTGTGCTGAGGAGGAAATCAGTGGGACCAGCTCTCCTGCACCCCAGGAGTTCCTTGTCCCACCAAGAGTGGGGAGTGATCCCAGGGCCAGGGGTAAAACCCACTTCCTCCTCTTGTTTTGAACCAAAAACCATCACCCAGCAGCACCCCCAGTCTGCAGAAACGTCCCTTGGGGTAAGGGAGATGGTGGGAGCGGGGGTTGGGGGTCTCATCCTGCTCCCCCAGGGGCAATGGACTGGTGTGATTGACTCCAAATGCACTGGGAAAGCTGGATTTGGTACCCATCATTATCACCCATCGTTAATGAGGCTCAGGAGCTGCTGTGGTGTTTTCTCCACCAGTGGGAGACAGAATCCCCCCAGACTGGGAAGGATTGAGCAAAGGTGGCAATTTCAGCACATCCCAAATCAGACTTAAACCATCGCTGTCAACATCAGCCTGAGCAGGCAGGAAGGAAGAACCAAAAATCAACCAAAAACTGACCAAAAACCAACCAAAAACCGCAAAACCACTGCAGAGCCAGAGCTGGGCACACTGGTCAGGAGCACCCCATGAGCAGGGGCTCCTGCACCCGACACCCCCAATGCCAGAAACAGGGTCGGGAGCAGCTAATTCCCTCCCCATAATTAATAATTTCATGCATATCTTATGCAAAACCTCTGGTTCGCTGACAAGATGGAATTGATTTAATTAGAATTTCCATCATCGAGCCATTTGGATGGCAGCTTTTAATTAGGGAGAGCGTAAAGCACCGCAGGGGCTGGAGCAGCGAGGGGCTGAGCGGGGCTGCTCAGAACTCGGCGTCGGGATGGAACGAGCTGCAGCCCCATCCTGCTTTCCCTTCCTTGGGCACGGGGGTCAGGCCCAGGATCCAGCCCTCAGCATCTCCTTGGAGAGGGAAAAGGCAGAAATAAAACTCCGGGAAATGCAGCAGGTGCGGGAGGATGCTGTCCGTGATTCCCTGCCAGACCTGCCACCACCCGTCCCACTCCTCCTCAACGAGCCGTGCCCAGGGACCCCTCACGGCTGGGGGCAGCCCAGGGGAGCCAGGCAGCTGCAATTTGTTTCAATAAGCCCAGTGAAGAGCAGGGAAATGAAGTGGCAGCAGCGAGTGATTAATCAGAGCGTCCCCCGGCCGGCTGCCACCTTCCCGCTCGGTGAAGGTTATTCTCCCGCTAAGTGGGGATGCGTGTCCTGAATCGTGTCCTGAATCGCTCCAGCCCGCTGCCCCCACAGCCTTGGGGCACCCCGACACGAGCTGGGGTGCTCAGCACTGCCCGGGGGGCTCAGCACCAGGGCCTGAGCCGGCTCTGCGCCCGCCAGCCCCAGGCAGCACAGCCTCGTGGGCCTGCAGGTGCCGAGTGCCCGGCTGCAGCACGGGCAGCGCCGTCCTCAGGTGAATTATTCATGTTGTACAACAGCCCTGCGCTGCGGAGAGCGGCTGCACTCGCTGCCACGCAGCAAACCATCGCCTCAAAGCGCCTGGCACGTGTCAAGCCCATCCTCTGGCTGCTCGCCCCACGCTGAGCACTCGGGCTCCATCTTGTCCCGGCTCTTTCTGGATGGGGGCGAAAAACGCACTTCAGGGCCCGGTGCAGCTTTTTGGGGATCACATTTGCGGGAGAAGGGACTGGTCTCCTTGACACCCTCACCAGCGTGGTGGTTCAGGAGCCAGTGGGTAGAGCTGGGGCTGGAGAGGCAGCAGCAAGGGGTGGGAAGGAGCTGGAACGTGCCAGAGCGCTCTGGCAGTGACGCCAGAGAGATGCTATCGCACGGAGCCGGGAGCACGGATTTGGGGAGAGGATTTCCTGCAGGCAGAGCGATGAGGAGTGATGAAACCGGCTTGGACAGAGGATGCCACATCTGCAAGTTGTTCCACTGATGTACAGCTTTAATTAGGAGGCGGCAGCTAACGAAGGACCCGTTATTTATTTACGTAGTGCAGGAGCGACAAAAGCCCTGGCAGGGAGGAGCAAAGCCGGCCTAGCGGGGAGGGCTGGGGGCTGTGCAGGGGGCAGAGCAGGGATGGAGCAGGGAGACGTGCACAGGAGGGAGTGTGGGATGGGACAAGGCACCACAGCAGAGACAGCATCACTTTGAGACAGGAACAGCCACCCCCACTGTGCACACGGTCACAGGAGAGACGGGGAAAAACTGCGGGAGCTGCTGTGCCCCCATCCCAGCCAGGGCTCTGCAGGACTTGTGTGGATTCCTCGCCTTGGTGGACTCTAATTCATTCCATGCCGCTCGCTGGATATGTTGGAGCCCTCCCAGATGTGCTGGAGCCCTCCCAGATGTGCTGGAGCCCTCCTCGAGAACCACTGGAGCACTTCAGGAACCAGCGCACTCAGAGGGCACTGGGAACACCCCGCAGGGAGGGTCCCCCTGTTCCAGCTCCCAGCGCTTCCCACCAGCGTCCCCGTGCTGGGGGAGCACCGAGGGGGACAGGAGTGACACAGCAACGCGGGGCCAAGCGGGAGCAGAGCTCCAGCAAGTGCCGTGCCCCAGGGAATGGGCAGAGGCAGCTGCCGGTGCCCGAGGCAGCCAGCGCTTTGCTGAACCTCGGAGCGGAGTCACCCACGCTTAAAGGTCAGCGGCGGCGCGAAATGGAAGTCGCCTTATTCTCATTTTAAGCATGTCCCTGCCATAAAAAGCAGTGTTTGAATAACAAAGAGCAGCAGCAGCACTCGGGTCGTGGCGGGGGGAAGAGGCTCCAGAACCCCCAAAGCCCAGCCCCTGCCTGCTGCAGGAATAGCCATGCCCAGACAGGTGGGACGAGACCCCAATCCCATGGGAATGGTGTCCCTGTGCTGGGGACCGCTGAGGAGGGCACCAACCCCCACACTGGGATTCACTGCTGTCTAGGAAAGGCTGAGATTTTCTTTATTCTCCTCTCCCCAGGGGTTTTGAGGTCTCCATCCTCTACCTGCTCATCCCCCCATCTGCATCTCCTCCCTGCCCCACTGGGCTGGGATCAGCTCTGGGTTAAAGTTTCTGGGGCTCGGGATGCACCACCAGCAGCACCAGTGCCTGGCTGCTCAGCTGGGGCAGGGCTGCACCTGAGCTCAGCGACATCCTCCTGCACAGGTCACAGCTCTTTGCCCAAGGACCAAAACTGGAGGAGAAGGGTGAGGGGAAAAAAAGAACCTAGAAAGACTGTACTTGCCCCCAACTCCTCCGACTGTCACTCTCCTGCCTCCTTCCCCACTGCCAGCCTCCCTCCTCCTCTCCAGAGCAAGTATTCAATCTTTTTTGTCTCGGCAAATAGCTTTTAAGTTCCTCCCACTCCCTCTAATTTATATTATTTTAATTATTGAATAGCCCTCTCACTCGTCGCCTGGAACATTAACATGTTTTTTTTAAAAAAAAAGGGACCCAGCGAAATCAAACTCCATCAGCGATCTGGTTTTTCTGTCTTCACTAACAGCTTCCAGCCCTCCCAGGAGGGCACCCAGCTCTCAGCATGCTGGGCTGGCAGAGGAGGAGGAGGGGGGAAGAGAGAGAGGGAAACCACACCAATCCTGCAGAGCACAGGGGTTTCGGGGTGCTGGGAGAAGGCCAAGATGGGACTGGGGTCCCTATTGCTACTGGAAGTTCAGAATATTCACATTTCCCCCTCATTTCTGCAGAGGGGTCCTTGTTCACACACTCTGTGGCCCGGGGATGTGGTTGTGGATAAATAAATGTACAGCAAGGGGGAAAGGAATTACCAACTCCTCAACATTCCTGCCGCTGGCACGGAGCAGGAGGGAGAGCCCTACTCATCCCACCACAGCCTGAGCACCCCTGGGCCTGGTGGCACAGGACAGGTGTCCCCAGCCTGGCTGATGTCCCCCAGGCTGGACCAGAGCAGTCCCAACCATCCCCTGCCATCGGCCATCGCTGCCTCCAGCCCTGTGGCTACCCACTCCTCTGGCTCAGGTGAGACCTGACGTTTTGGGGGATAACCCCACCCCTGATGGAGCGTCCCCCATAACCGGTACCAAACCCACCTCAGCTTAGCTCCCCATCCAGCCCCTGCCACGGGGCGGGAGCACCAGCGCCACGAAGCCGGGGGAGATGAGACAAAATCCTCCTGCTCCGAGTGTCGTCACTGGAGGGGGATGGAGGAGAGGATCCCCGGGGACGTGGGGGAGGCAGGAGAAGCATTTTAACAACACCGGCTCTGCCTCCCCCCAGCTGCGGAGGAAGAGGCACTTGTGGAGAAACGCTGCCAAAGCACCCGCGGCAGTTTTGCCGCGGGGTTCTCTTCACCTGGCCGAGCCCTACCTTGAAGAGCCGCAGGATGTTGGCCACCATGATGGACACGGAGCTGCCCGAGGCGCCGATGACGCCGACCACCCGCTCTGGCTTGGTGATGATGGGGGGCCCCCCGCTGACACAGCGCACCTCGGTGCTGTCCTTCTCGATGAGGGCCTGCACGAAGGTCAGCGACTGCTCCAGGGCGTGCGTGTCCCGCGAGCACGTGTCCAGGATGCGGGCGCCCAGCGTGATGTTGGGCAGCAGGTCGGGGTCGTTGTTGATGCGGTCCAGGGCAAAGAGCATGGCCTCCAGGCGATGGATGCCCTTCTCCTTCTTCAGCTCGCCGCAGGCTTTGCCCTCGGCGCCCCGGCCGTGCACGGGGAAGAGCCCCCCGAGCGTGATGTCGCCGTCGATGCGGATGGAGTTCATGTGCGGGTAGCCCTGGCCTTTGGGCTTGGCGGCACCCCCGGGCGCCCACCCCCAGCTCCAGGCACTCAGGAGGAGGCAGAAGGACAAACGCTCCATGCAAAAGTGACCCCCGCTCATCGCCAACGCCGTGCTGGGGCAGAGCTCGGGCCGGGAACGCGGCGGTCAGGGGGCCGGGCTGGGCCAGGCGGGCGGCATGGCTCCGGAGGGATCCCACTCCAGCACCGTCAGCGGCTCCCGACGGCGCTGCCGGCCCCAGGGGAGTGGAGGGAGGTCGGGATGCCGGAGGGTGCCGGGGTCTGCATGGCTACACCAGAGAGGAGAGACAGCGGCAGAGATACGAGCCCACGCCAAGTTTCGGGTCCTTCCTCCGGAGACCTTGGAGGGACAGGGAAAAAGGGGAGAGAGAAAATTAGGCAGGAGCAGGAAGAGGACATCGGCTATTCCGGGCTTTCATCAGGGAGCTGGCGGAAATTAGCACCGGGGGTTATTGCAAGAAATAGATTTGGGATTCGCTGGGTCTTTGATTCACGCCAGGGGTTTTGGCTTAGCCCAAATCGCATCTGGGCAGAGGAGCTGGTCAGGGCCTTGTGGACCCTGCCCCGCAGAGCAGGACAGGTCAGTGACCAGCTTGGGGGGGCGCCTGGGACTCTGTCCCAACCTGTCCCCCCTTAAGGGAGCTGCGAGGGTGGGACAAGTCCCAAGGACAGTGCTCAGAGTGGGGCAAACCCCACACACACCGCCAGCCCTGGTCACTGCCCATCCTAGAGCATCCCTCCTCTTTCCCAACAGGTTTTTCAGTCACCTGCCACGAGCCCACTTGTCTTGAGCCCCACAAACTGAGCTCTGCATCCTCAGCGAGAGCCAGGCACTGCCAAAACCCAGCGTTCCTGATCCGAGTCACAACCCAAAGCACCGCGCTCCTGCCGCTCTCCCCTCAGGCCACTGATTCCTGAACCAGCAGCTGTTTCCGTTATCGACGGCTTCCAGCAGCAAATATTGACAGCACCTGAGCTGCCCCCTCCCCAGCAGCACAGCCGCTGCCTCAGTTTCCCCCCGAGACAGGTTCCCCCTCGTGCCCATCCCCGCCATCTCCCAGCAGCCGCTGATGGATGCTGAGGGCAGCGCATGATTAATGCAGGCACCAACAGCAGCGCGGAGCCGAGCAGGAAAATGCATTCCCCAGGCAGGACGGGCTGCAACAGTGAGACCAAGGAAACAGCTTAAATTAATCTCAGCTCAAGCCCAGAGCTGGCACTCAAGCCCACGGCTGCCGGACAGAACCTCACCGGCCCCGGGGGTGCTCCCACTCCGAAGCCATCCCAGCCAGGAGGACCCTGGCTTCAACTCACCTCCATAAATTATGCACCTCCCTGCCCGCCGCAGCTGCTTGAAGGCCCATCTCCAAAGTGATTCTGACAGCCGGGGCTTTTAAGGAACCAGAATTACCCGGTGCCGAGCTCTGTGCTTCCAAAGGCTGGGAATGCTGTAGCACATCGCCCGCCCCAGCCTGCCGGGAGAGCCCCTTGGAGCGCGGCCCCGCTCGGGTGGGAATCAGGGACGGGGATCAGCCCTCTGCATGGTCCTGTCCCCTCTGCAGCTACCACCCCACGGACCACCGGTGGGCACGGAGCAGGGGAATGTGGCTGCTGGCACAGCCTGGGAGCGGGTCAGGCTCTGCCCGTGCCAGGGAGGAGGAGGAGGATGGGGAGGCGAAGGGATGCTCAGACACCACAGCCGCCTTGGCAGCCCCGCACCAGCCGAAAGCAGGTCACTTCTCCCACCCTCATCCCTGGAGCTGCAACATTGCTGCCCATCAAAGATGAGATGCTCACACCATGGACCCGCTCTCAGGAAAACCCTCAGAGCCCACGGCAGCTCCCGCAGAGCTGGCAGTGCCCCCAGAGCCCACTGCCTTTCCCTTTCTTCTTTTAAGCTTTTTCCCTCTCTGTTCTCTCCCCTTTGTGGCTCCTTTGATCATATAATCTGAACGAACTGAAGGTAAAAATATCACGGCAGGCAAGAAGAAAGCACAAATAATGGGGAGAGGAGGAGGGAGCTGGTTCGGATCCCTCACGGAATCATCGGGGGAGATGGAGCCGGAGTTACCCGATGAGCCCCTGCTGCAAACGGCCCAGGAAGGGGTGACAGATGAGCACCCCTGTCCCCTCCACCTGCCTCCAGCAACCCCTCAGCCACACACAAGTCACTGCTTCCACACAGCCAGACCTTGCTTCCGCCATGCCCGAGCCTCCCCAAAGCAGCTGCTCCACCAGGGGCACATCTGGAGGGAGAGGCACATCTGGAAGAAGACACCTGCCTGCAGCAGGTGCTCATGGAGCAGGGAACAGCCTTACCCACACGCTCCAGGCAGCGAGGGGCCAGAGCCGCCCTCCTGCCTCACCTGCACAGCTCCTGCTCCACCTGCACGGCTCCACAGGGGCACCCCGAGGGTGGGAATAACAGGGTGGGTTCATCACTCAGCGTGGTGCTTATCCCAGCCCCAAAGGAAGGAGCAATTCTGCTTCTCCTGCTTCCACCAGCACAGCACCGGTGCGGACAGAGCCCTCCCACCGCCCTCATCCCGGCTATGCCGCAGCCTGATCCGGGTCTGGGAAGTGGCGCAAATACCAACCAAACCGAGAATATCTCCAGAGCCCGGGCGTGGGTCATCCCCTGCCCGAGCCGGGGTGGGCCGAGCAGCGCCAGGGCGGAGGGAGCCGGTGCCGGATGCTGTGGGTGCTGCTGCCCCGGGACAGGCAGAGCCCCGCGGGTCCCGGCACCCCGGACATGGGGCCGGGCAGGACGGTGGCATCCTGCCCCCCTCTAGTGGTGGCCACCGGGCCACCGGCATCGCCAGCCACGGAGGGCCCTGGAAGGAGCAGGGGAGGGCTCAGCTGGGCAGGCGAGCCCCTCTTGGGGCGACCTGGGACTGGATGAGCGTTAAGGTCCCTTCCAACCCGAACCATCCTGTGATTCCATGAAACCAAACTCTGATTAAAAATTCCCCCACATCCCAGAGATCTCCTGCTGCAAAAGCCTCTCCAGTGCCCGAAGGAGGAACCGTCCATGCCAGGCATCACCTCTGCAGCTCCTTCCCGCAGCTCCTCCTGCACCTCCCTGCAAGCACTGCCCGGGCTGGACTGTGGTGGGACACACTCCGGACAGACGCCTCTCCGAGCAGACCCCACTCCCCAGAGCTCTGCCTGCAGCAGGATCTGCCATCTCCCAGTTCAGAGCCAGGGCATTTTCTGGGGCTCGTTAAACCCGGCAGAGGCTGAGCTGGTTACACAGCCCAGGAGATGCAGGAATAATCAGCCAAGAGCACCCAGCACTCACCTGCACGTCCCCATCCCCAGCACCAAAGAGCCCAGCACCACCAGCACCAGAGACTCCAGCCCAGCCCTGGCACTGGGAGGGCTGTGCCAGCTTAAGCCACACTGGCTCCTACCAGCTCCACAGCATCTTTTTGAAAATCAAGGCTATTTCTTTCCCCACCTGCTCTTCCTCCAGCCAGCAGGCAGCACAATATCCCAATTAGTGTACACTCACTTCCCACTTGCAAGCAGCTACAGGGAACTTCGCTTGGCTCCTGGTCTTTTTAATTACAAAAGCTCCACGAAGTAGAGCAGAATTGAGATGTGGACAGAGGGAGGGGACGCCAGGTTAAGTTCTCTCTCGACAGGTAAAACCTTAAGTATTCAGGTCCAGTACCCTGGTGCTCACTCCGGAGAAGCAAGGCCACGGCTCAGCAGGCAGCAGAGAGCAGAGACCCCGGATTGTGCCATCCAAACCCCCCAATGAGCTCCAAGACACAGCCCCTGCTCCAGCAACCTCTCGACCGATGCACGAACCGATATCACGACGCTCGCACAAGCCCCAGCCCATCACCAAGGTGCCAACTTGTCCTCTCTGCAACCAGGTCCTGCCAGCACCCAGCTCAGAGCCCCATGGTGGGCAAAAGCTGGATATGACCACCCACCTCACTGCCCCGGAGCATCTCCTGAAGGATGCTGAAGTCCAAAGAGAAGTGCTCCCATAGGGTGCACATCAGATCCAGGGAATATTTATCACACCATATTTATATATGTCCTTAACTGCAGCAAGCCCTCTCCTTCCGCCTCCCTCCCGCTGCCAAGCAGGTCAGGGCTAATCCCTCACTTTGAAGGATGGGATGGCGCGGCGGGCGGGGGGAAGGCGAGCAGGATCCAGCCCCGGAGCAAGCGGAGAGAGAACAGCAGCTCACCTTGCGGGCAGGCAGCGCGAAGTCTCCGCCAGCAGCCGGCGCAGAGCTCCAGCGGGAGCGGCTGGAATGGAGGGAAGGAGCCGCCGCTCGTCCCCGCTCCTGCCACGTGCAGCAGAATCCCGCAATTAATTTTTTATCGCCATCTGCAATTTGGGACGGTGCTGGCTGCGAGCGAGAGCGTGGCCTGACTGCCGGTGCCCGGCAGTGCCCGCGGCAGCGCGCCGTGTCCCTGCTCCCCATCACACCTACGCCCCGACACTGCGGTCTGGCAGTGCCAGCCCCTGCCCACACCCCCCCGGCGGTGACTCCAGAGACCCCCATCCTGAGCCGGGCTCGGTGCGGGGCCATCCAGGGAACTGCAGGGAGGAAAACCCTCCGTGAGAGGCGGCGCCCGGGAGGAAGAGCCGGTGCCCGCAGCGGGCGCGAAGCCGGGGAGGGCGACGGGCGCGGGTTCACGTATGTTATAATTAGGACCTGCCACTTCTTCAAGCCGTTGCCTTTCTGGGAAGAGCTGGAAGGGGGTGGCTGAGCTGACAAATCCATCCTCCTCCTGCCTGATGCCAAAGTTGAAGCACGTGATGCTCTTTTTCGGGGAGCCCTTGGGCTCCTCCGCAGGGTGATGCTGGCCCATGGGATGTAGGGCCAGGCCACGGCTCCACTCGAGCTTCGATTCCCACTGGAAAATCCCCTTGACGCTGCTCCAACACCCCGGGGTGTAGCTCAGCACCCCTAACCCAGTGCCTGACGCCGTCCTCAAAAGGGCTTTTCCTGTAGCCCCCCAGCCTGGGGCAGCTGGAGCCGCCGCTGCCCATGGGGACCCTCTGCCGTCACGGAGAGGGACCACCCTCACCACGGCCCCCAGCACGGCCCCTCCAGCTCGGCCAGGCCCCGGCCAAAATCAGGCGGGATCTCCGCACGTCCCATCGCACCGAGCCTCCCGGCGCGGAGGTGTCAGGTCACCGGGAACAGGGTCTTGTCCCGGCTCTCCCCCCGCCGCAGCCTTGCCCAGCGCATCCCCCAGCGCATCCCCCCGCTGCCTGGTGCGGATAAACGCTGCTTACAGGGAGCCAAGGCAGGGAAGGAAATGAGCTTTTTCTTTTGGCAGTTCTCGTGGCGTTTTCCCGAGCTCCTCGCTGCATTCAACAGATCAGCTCTGCTCCTTCCCTTCATCCTTCCATCCCTCCGTCCCTCCCCGAGCCCTGCCCGGGGCACGGCCACTGCCGGTGGGTTCCTGCGGTGACCGCCAGCCCCGCCTCGTGCCACCCCCGGCGAGCCCCGAGCCACGGGTCACCTGCAGCGCGATGGCGATGGCAAAGGCAGTGACTCACCCGCAGCCTCTCCGTCGCAGCCGCCGCCGAAGGCAGCGGGCATCCCCCAGCGCCGGAGCAGCCCACGGAAAATCACCCGGCTGGCAGAGCACGGCAAACTCATCACACCGCGGGGAGGAGGAGGAGGAGGAGGAGGAGGAGGAGGAGGAGGGCTGGCGGGGCTGCACACGGGCAGGCAGTGGGAGAGTTCTCCGGTTTTTTCTCACGGCTGCCAACTTCCCCAGCGGCTCCCGACGCCTCAGATCCGCTCGCCCGGAGAGCGCCAAGGAGCGGGAGAACGCTCCGGAAAGGAAACCGACCCCGTGCTGGAGCGGGGCTCTGCCCGACCCAGGGGTGCCTCCGAGCGGTCGCTCCGGCGCCGGGGAAGGGTCTTACCCCCCACAGCCCCTCCGAGCTGCAGAGGCAGCGCCTTCAGCTTTTCGCCGCTCTCCTGTCCCCCCTGCCCTGCCCTGCGGCGGCTCTGCGGGCGCTGCCCGCTGCGGCGAGGCGAGGGCAGCCCCCGCCGGCGGCTCGGCCCCGGTCACGGCCACCCGCCCCTGCCCGCTGCCTCCTGCCCCAACCGCTGCCAGCCCTCTCCGTCCGGACGAGCCCCCCAGCTCCCCTCCCGGAGCCCTCGCCGGGCAGTGGGCACCTCTGGGGACAAAGGTGACAGGTTGGGGACCGGGGCCGGACAAGGGGTGCCCTCCGTGCCCCTCGCGGAGGGGAGCAGCGGGGCGAGGAGAGGGCAGCGCTCCGCAGTCCCCAACAATGAATAACGCGATGAGTGGGAGAGGGGGGAGCGCTGGGGGTTCCGGGCTGCAGCCCCCGCTGTCGCAGCCCCCCCAGCCCAAAAATAAGAAGGAAAGGCGGAAAATTCGCCGGAGCGTTGTGGAGGGAGGGGGAGCGGCGAGGCTGCAAGGCGGGAGAGCGGGGGGCACTCCAGCCCCGGGGGAAGGTGCGGGGGCACCGGGAGTCCCGGGGATGCTCCCCCCGCGCCGCCCGCACTTACCCGCGGGCAGTGCCAAGTTGGCGGCGCCGCCGGCCCCGTCTCCGCCCGGTGCCCGGTGCCGCGATCCGCCCCCGGCCCGGGGTCGCGGGCAGCCCGGGGGGGCCCTGCGGCGTGCGGCGGGGGCGGCCCCGGCCCCCCCAGCCCCGGCCCGGCCCGGGAGCCGAGCGAGCCGCAGCCGGGCGGGACCCGCCGCGCTCCGCGCACCGCAGCCGCGGCGAGGAGGAGGAGGAGGAAGAGGTGGAGAAGGGGGAGGAGGAGGGGGAAGAGGAGGAGGAGGAGGAGAGCCGGGGCCGGGGAAGTTTTGCATGAAGAGGAGCTGGGAAGCCCGCCGCCGGCTTTGCCAGCCTCTTAAAGCACTAGCGCAGCGCGGGGACCCCCGCCCTGGCCCCCCCCGGCTCCTGGCGGAAGGGTCCCCCCCCGCCAGGCTGCTGAGGGTCTCCGGCTCCCTGCACTGACAGCCATCCTCAAATTCCCTTTCCCAGGTGGGAGCAGCTCCCGCAAACAGCGACGAGGGAGGATGCTCGTCACCCCAGGCCGTCGCCCTTCTCTTCTCCCTCGCATAAAACGCTGCCAACCCCCCGCCCCGCGGAGCTCGGCTCCTGCATCGCCTTCTTCCCCCATCAATCCCCCCCGCCGGGCCCCGCGGCTCCGAGGAGCCCGTCGCGCTGTGTCGATTCATTAATCCAGAGAAAACACAACCCCCTGGTAATGGCCATTGACACATTAACTGCTGCGATCCATCACGGTAATGACACGGCGGTGATTGCTCGGTCACCGGAGCAATTAGGGCACACCCTGGCGCTCACCTGCGGGCACGCGGGGCTGCCAGAGCTCCCAGCCCCTCCTGGGGGGACCCATCCGCGCACACGAAGCGGGGTCCGGCTGCGGAGAGGGCTCTCTGCCCACTCCCAGCACCAGGGAGCCAAGCACGGACCATAAACGCGCAATTCCAGCCTCATCTCCCCTAAGGGGTGACTTGTGTTGCTCGTTTGTAACAGCGAAATCCCAGCCCTGGTGAGGGTCAGCCAGGGTCCGCGCGGGCTGGTTGCCCTTGGAAAAGGCTCCTTTTCACCCAAATCCTGGTTGGGAGGCTGGAGAGGAGCCGGTTTTCCAGAAGCCCTCAGGATTGCCCAGCTCCAGCACAAAGCCGGGCCTTTGAAAGAGCTCTGGGCTCTCCAGTGAGATGCATCTCCTGAAAAGCTGCCCAGCCACCCTCCTGCCATGGAAATAAGTGCAACATTCCCATGGATCCAGGTGCTCACCGGATGCTGCCCAGAGCGCCGTCTCCTGCAGAGCGGCCAGGCTGTTGCAGTGATTTCGTTTACAGCAAGAACCCGAGCGGTGCTTGTTGTTAGTCGGCTCTGGCGGGGCAGGGGAGGGCAGCCGGGGGGGCACAGCCCCACCCAGCCCCCCCTCCCCGTGCGAGCATCCTCAGCCACTCCAGTGCTGATGCCAGGAACTGAAGCAAAAGGAAATCTGCGCTGTGGTCGATGGGGAGGGGACATAAAGACCAAGCCCCTGGGAGGACAGGACCCCCTGCCTGCCCCAAGCCAGGGCTGAGGGGACTCCAGACACAGCAGGAAAAGCCAGGCACAAATCCCTCGCCAAAAGTAGCTTTTAGAGGCGTCCTAAGGTCAAGGTCCCTGCTCGGAGTCGGGTGAAGCCCTCAGCTCCTGGGGATTTCTAAGACACGTGTTCGCCTTCCAGGAGAAACAAGGGTGCTCTGCTCACAGCCTGGGGTCTCGCAGCACCCGGCCACGAGGACACCAGGCCACCCTGCTCTGATCTGCCCAGGTCCCAAAGAATTCCTGGGGGAAGGTGTTTGGGATAAATTCTGGAGAATTTCGGCCGTGGCACCACCTGAGCTGCTCCGGCCGCCAGCTCATTCAGGAGTGCCTCACTACTGCCCTGGCTCCGATTGAAAATCATAATCCAACCTCCCAAAGTCTTGGGAACGTGAATCCCAGGAGTTGCAGGATGCTCTTCCCACCATGGCTGAGCTGGCAGTGCCTCCCTTCTCCTCTCCGAGCCTCACGGACTGCACGTCTCCCCTTCTCACACCCCTCTGCCAGCCGTCAGCCAGAACCCAAAATACCAGCACAGCGCTCGTGTCACCATCGGGAGCGTCAAAACCCAATTAACATTTGGAAATCCAGCTGAGGCCGATGCTTCCCCCGGCACAACGGAGAAAGCCGCAACGTGGGGGCTGAGAGGATGGTGGGTAGGATGGGAGACGCCCCAGTGACTCCAGGGGTGCAGCCCAGGTGTGGGGTTACCCCGAGAGCGGCTCTGCAAACCCCACAAAGGCCGCTGCGAGGGCTCCTGCTCAGTGCCTGGGTCAGAGCTGATCAAATCCTCCAGGAGAGTTCGATGCCATCAGCAAATGGACACGGAGGAGTCTGCCAGGATCGATATCCCCTCGGCAGGCACAGAGCCAGAGGAACTGAGCGAGTCGCTGCCTCTCCCGTCCCGGGGGCAGGGCTGGGGGTGCAGCCAGAGCCGGTTCCCAGCTCCGTGTTCGTGTTCATCCAGGGTGCTCCAGCACCTCCAGGGCCCCCAGCAGCTTTTCCCTGAACTCCAGGGCTCGCAGGATCCATGCAGGAGGCTCTGCGTGCCCTGACCCCGCTCATCCCACAGCTGTCCCCTGGCAGGCACAGCTCCGGGCTCGCAGCTCCAGCCTCCCGCTGCCCTGGCCCCCAGCCAGCTGGGAAGGTCACTGTGTCCACTGCTGAGGCCACCGAGCACCATCCAGGAGACACAACTGCTTGCGATTTGATTTTTTTTTTCTTTTTTTTTCTTTTTTTTTTTAATATAGGACAACTTGAAACCGCATCTTATGGACTGGACATTCCGGCTCAGCTCTGCAAAAGTGCTTTGAATAATTTATGGCCAAGCCACCACCTCCTCCTTCCTCCTCATGGGTCACTCCTGTCAAAGAGATGGAGGCTCAGGAATCACAGCCGGCCCTTTTCATCTGGGGGCCGCATTGCCAGTGCCTGCGATTGCCTTGGGTGTGGATTCAATTCCCTCCTGGGTGGAAGGGTGCAGAAAATAAATCTTTAATTCAAAGTGAAATATTAATAGAACTGTAATTAGCTGTAATATCTACACAATTAAAAAGCAGGAGGCCCTGCAAGAGCTATTTTCATGTGTGTTTAAAGAAAAATAAGTTGGCAGGGTAAGGGGTGGGGGTGGCTGGGGATGCTTTTCCGGCGTCCCAATTGTCTGAGGGAGAAACGTGGCCGGGAGGAGCAGCAGCACGGGGACACGGGTCCTGCCAGTGCTGGTGGTGCAGGAAGAAATAAAAGGCCAGGTTGGAAGAAAAGAAAAGAGCAGAAGAAGGATTTGAGGAGAAAATGAAAGAAAGAAGAGCCACGATGACACTTTTGTCCTGCTCCTTGGGGATTTTGCAGCAAAGGGAAGATTTTCACTGGCGTCAGGCAGAGACAAGCCGTAGCAAGAGGACGGGGTTGGGAAAAGTCTCTGTGGAAGTTGGCAGGGAGTGAGCGGGGTGACCCTGGCTCAGCCCCCACAGGCATTTTCCAGCAGGAATTGCATGAGCTGCTTGCAAAAAGCCTCAGCTCCCCCTGTGCTGGGCAGTTACTGAAGGGATCAACAAAACTGCAACACAAAACCAACAGAACAATTCAGCTCGGCCCCTCCAAAAACACCTAAATAGTAGGCCAAGGAGAAAAAAAACCAACAAAAAAAACCAACAAAAAACCAGCCTTGGGTTTCTCTCCAGAAGAAAGAGACTCCCACACACCCCCGGCACATGAACGTGGGTAACAGATCTGGATCTTTCGAGAGCAGGAACGGCACTGCCTGTGCTCGCACGGGCTTGACATTCACACATCGGGTCCGTGCCTCTCTCGAGGAGTGGGGATAATGGGATGCCGAATGTCAGACCACTTAAATATATATATAAAACTCATTATACGCCTCATGACTAACAGATCTTGATGGGAAAAGTTGCATTTTAAAGAAGTGCGGGGAAAAAAAAAAAAAAAGCCCATCCGGGCTTGCGGGGAGGAATTAGCAATGAATGAGGGATGATTCGGCTTCAGGCTGGGAGTGATGACAAGTCCTCCTCCTCCTCCTCGTGAGGAAGGCTCCCGCAGCTGTGCCAGCTCCCTGGCAGCCCCCTGGCTGCCCTGCGCCTACTTCGGGGCCTGCCACGCTCCCACCAGAGGCTTTCCTGCAGCCCAGGGTCCTGCCAGGCACCCACATCCCCCAGCTGATGTGGGACCCCCAGAGAAACCCCAGGTGATACCAAGGAACCGGCCCTGCCTCTCAGAGGCCACCGAGGGGGACATTTCCTGGGCTTCTGCGCTCTTCTCCCACGGCAGCACCGAGGGGATGGAGCGCACTGGGGAGCTGCTGCCTTGAGGCAATGCCTCTCTCTTGCCCAGCCTCCTCTTGCTGCAGCCTCAGAGCCTCTTCTCGGGGGGGTTTTCCCTCTTTCTTGGGTGTATCCAGCCTAAAAACTCCCCTCTGTACCTCAGTGCTGCCGTGACGGGAGGACAAAGGACCCGTGCCCGGCTGTGGCCACTCGTGGATCCCGGAGCCGGGCAGCAGCATCGCTCTTTTCCTCTACAACACTTCCACCTAACGGCGAGAGAGCCGGCGAGGAGAGAGCCAGCCCAGGGCAGGGGGACGCCAGCCCAGGGCAGGGGGGCACGGGGACACCCCCAGGAGCAGAGCAGAGGCCGGCACAGCTCAGCACAGTGATGGACCCTGCCAGCCTCAGACCCCAGTAAAGAAGCAGCTGCTGCTTTGCCCCCGGACCGGCCCTGTGAGGTTGTTCCAGCATCTCCAAAAACGCGGAGTTTTGTCGGCTCCGTCCTCTGGGCCATGTCCTGCCTCCCTCCTGCAGCTGCTGCTCCAGTACGGCAGCGCTGGGAAGGAACAGAGGAATTTGGGAGCCTCGGAGCCCCGCCCTGCACCCCGCTCTGCTGCTCACAGGAAAACACCAGGGCTGCTGCTGGATGTGCCCTCCAGCCTGATCCCCCCAGTGCAACTGGTGAACTGGCCCCATCCCGGTTAGAAGCCGTTGCTTTACAGAAGAGGAGGAAAGAGCTCAGGCCCGGGACGTCCTGAGTGGCCAGAGGTTATTTTGGGCAGTGATTACTCCGGATTTGGGGTTTAAACAATACAGAAACACGAAAAGCTGAGGCACAGTGTTCTCCTGGAAATCCCTCGTCGTGCACCGTCAGCAGCTTTTTGTGCTGATGCTTCAGAGAGAGCAGGACCTGCCCCCAAACCAGCACCCTCAGAGGCACCGGGGTTCCAGTGGTGCCTCTCTGCTCCCACAGACCTTCCTGTTCTCCCACCAGTTCTGTCTTTGAAGCCAGAGGTGTCCCCCTGTCCTCGGTGCAACATCCCAGAGGCACAGCCCTGTCCCCCAAACCCGGCACTGGGAAAGGAAAGAGGGACAGACAGCTCTGTCTGCATTTCCATTTGGGTGCAGGAGGGTTTTTTTTTTTCCACCCACAGGGATCATGAGCAGCTGGAAATGTTTTCTTTACAACTAAAAAAAAAAGAAAAAAGAAAAAAAGAAAGAGAGAATAGGGAAGGAGAGAGAACACTTGGTGGTAAAATTAACTGTGACTGCCAGGCAGCACACACTCCCTCTGCACCCACAGGACAATTAGAGGAAAATCTTTACACATTAACTAACACGGAAGCCAGGGATGGCGTGGAAGACAACCCCCTCGTTTTTCCCAACCAGCCGTGCTGGAGCAGGGTGGCAGCAGCACCTGAGATGCAGGACATGGGCAGGGGACAGGGCAGAAGGGACAGGAGAGCAGCAGCACCGGCTCTGGTGAGGGACTGGCACTGGAAAGCCGTGGGATGATGGGTGAGCCCAGCGCCAAGCACCAGCACCTCAAGTACCCATCCAGGCATAAGGGGAAAGCAGGGAAGGGCTCCATTCCTTGCTTCTCCCCTCCGAAGTGCCCAGGGAAGCTGCTGTACCCCCCTCACACACCTCCAGACTGGCAGCTGAGCACCTGTCCCACATCCAACCCCGTGCCAAAACCGCCCCGTTCACTCTGCGTGCACCAACCTGCTCTGCCGGAGAACACAAACTGCCCCAAACTGGGATGGATTTGCACCAGAGGCTCCTCCAGCATGCCCTGATTGCTGCCGTGGTGGGCAGTGAGGGGCAGACCTTGCCCAGCACCCAGGGAAGGAGACCCGAGGTAAAGCCCCGCGGTGCCAGTGCAGCCTCCAGCTCGGAGCCGACCCCGGCGAGCAGCACCCGTCTTCTCCTCCCAACTTCTCCATAATTCATGCAACAACCTCCTGAAAGAAATATCCTCCTCGGACATAAAATATTCATGGCCTCATCCTTGCAAGGAAACACTGTCTTCCTTGGAGTGCAACCAAGCAGCCGAGGCCAGCACGGATTTGCCTTTGCAGGAATAATTATGTTGGTCATTGATCGGGTGCCGCAGTGAGGGGCTGTGCTGGGAGGAGCCCCCAGCCAGTGCCGGTGGGACCCCCCTCCATGCAAGAAAGTGGCTTTTGGAAGTCACAAAAGGGTTTGGGGAGAGGGAGGAAGGATCTCGCACTGTGCAGCAGCATCCCAAGAGATTCCCCATCCTCGTGGCTGCGTCTTTGCGCCAGCAAAGTCGCCCCAGGAAGGAGCGGCTCCCCCAGCATCACCCTGGACCCCATCCAGATCCATCCCAGTCATATCCACCACCCCTCACACACACACAGGCTCGTGTACCCACCAGCAGCCACCCCCCAAACCCCTCCAGTCCCCTCAGCCCCTTTCTGCTCCCAGTTTGGATGCTGTCAATCCATTCGGAGCTCCTTCCTGTTTCCCTGCTTTTGCAGAGCTCAGCAGAGGCTCCAGCCCCGTTTCACTGCACAATATTCAAAACCTTTATTATTATAATTATATTTTCTTGGTTTTTTCCCTCTCCCACAGCTCCCTCAGCCCCAGGCAGAGGGTTCCAGGGGTTCTCCTGTGCGCTGGTTCTAGCACAGTCCAACAAATCTCCATCTCCAAGGGGGAGATGGAAGTGGATGCATCACTCAGCTTCAAGGGGGCTCAGCGGTGGGGAAGGAGAGGAGGGGCTGGGGGTCCCAGGGGCAGAGAGCACCCCAGCAGTGGGGGATGGTGTTTGGGAGGAGGGGGACTCAGCACGGGGCGGTGGTGAAACACAATCTGGAGCAGCCTGTGCGGCCAGGATCCGGAAACAGCCTCGGCCAGGGCCAGGTCCCGCGGGAGCTGCCAGCCCCGGGGACCCCCGGCTGCCGCAGACCCCAGCCCGCGCTCCTGCGCCAGCGCTCGAGTTCCAAAGCCGGGCTCAGCATCTCCAGCAAAGGGCAGCAGTGCCTTCCCGTGGAAGCCGCCCTCACTGCAGCCACGCAGCGGAACGGACCCGGCACGGGGGATCCCTCCGGCCCCGGGGATGGAGGAAAGGTGTCTGGAGCAATCATTGTCCTAAATCCACACACACGCACAAGGCTGCGGTGGGGGCTGTCCCCTCCTGCCCCACAGGTGTGGCACAGCCTGAGCAAGCAGCTCCTCCCGTCACCTCGTGCGGCAGGTGAAACACAGCTTACACCCTCCACAACCTCCTCAGGACCCTTCCCTGAATCTCCAGGGCAGATCCCTGCTCCAGCCGATGCACCCCAGGCTTCTTCCCACAGGCGCTGCGAGCAGGGACCCTCCAAGGAGCCGCGTCCTTTCTATTTAAGGGCGACATGTGGGTGCCGGGGTGGGCTCGTTCGGGGGTGTTCTCTCCCACCCCGCAGGGACTCTGGGGCTGCTCGTCAGGAACGGGAACAGCGCTGTCCTCCCCCAGCTCCGAGTCACGGGGAGCCGCCCCCCAGCCCGCGCCCGCCGTGTCGTGACGCTCCCCTCGAGGGGAGCCACGCGTGCGGCTCCGCTCCTACCTACGGAGGAGCAGTTGCCAAGGGAGCCGTTCCCGGTGCCCGGAGCCGGCTGGGAAGGTGGGTGACAGCCTGGCAAACTCCCACCCGGCTGCTCTCATGATGGATGGGGGGTACCAGGGCATGGGAGCACGTGAGGAACATCCTGCCCCCGCAGCGAAGCGTTGAAGGTGGGGAAGGTGCTTTTCCCTGGGCAGGGGCTGTGGGGATAACCACAGCCTGCTCCCCCACCGTGGGTTTGGGGGCACGGAGGGCTGGGGTGTTCAGCCCCATGGTGGCTTCCAGCCTCGTGGACCCCTCCTCCCAGCCCCTGAGCCCCTTGGTGCCCCCGCAGCCCCCCTGCCAGCCTGTCGCTGCCATTTGAAAGATGAGCCCCTGGCAGAGCCAGGCCAAGCACCGAGTAACCGGAGCCGGCAACGACCGGTGACCCGCGGCCCGTTTTAGCCGGCCCTAATCCTCCGGCCGGGCTGGATGTCACATTCCCCGGGAATGGCAGAGCCGCACCGCAGGGCCAGGGACGCTCCATGTGCCTGGGTGTCCCCTGCTAGGGACAAACCCGCCGTCCCTGAGGTCTGGGGGCAAAGCGAGCAGCCCGCGGAGGGCTCAGCCCTGCAGCCGGGTCACCAGCGCCACCCGTCAGTCCCTCCCCAGGGCACCAAGCACCTCCCGCGGGCACTGCCGGGGGGAGAGACTGGAACACGCCTCAGCCCTGCCCGGCCCCACTTTGCCCCCAGCCCACGCCAGCACCGTCCTGCTCCCGGTGAGGGATGCTGGGACTCATCTCGGGACGGGTACGGGGAGGATGCGGAGCCCCCCCTCCGTCCCGCTCCACAGCCGGAGCCTCTCCCCGTTAGGTGGCAGCAGGAAACCGCAGCGTTGGCTTTTCCAACATAAATTATTCCAGAATTCTGTGATTCTGGCTACGCGGGAGCGCGTTCCCCGCAGGAAAACCTGCCGGTTCCATCCCAGGACGCTCCATCCCGCCCTGCCCTGCTGCCTCGGGTCATTCACTGGCCATGAGGTGACCCTCTGCCCGCCCTGACCCATCTCCTCTCAAAGCCCTTTGGTCAAACCCCCAGGCCATGGAGGGGACACGAGCAGGGCTGCTCCGGCTCCGGCTCCCTCCCTAACAGCAGCAGCCAGCTTGGCCCCATTCCCCGTCCCGTCACCTCCGGCATCACCTCCCGGTCCCATTCCCCTGCCTCTGTGTCACCCCGGCCCCCCTGTGCCGGGACTCTGCCAGCGGCTGAGTCACCTCGGTGACCACCACCTGAGTCACCGGGACGGAGGGAAGTCCCCCGGTCCTCGCTGCTTTTCCAACCGGAGCTGAGTAAAGGGGAAAGTGTCAAGGAATTTGGCTGGGAAAAGTGTTTTCTTGGAGCCTCGATAAGGAGCAGCCCCTCTGGTGCGTGCCCTTTGCCACAGTGAACCCGCAGCTCACCAGGGAGTGGGGGGCTCCTTCCCTATCATACGGAGGGATTCCAGGGGATGGAGGAGCTAGGAAATGTCGGGAAAAGCAGGAAAAACCTCCCCCGTCCCTTACACCGCGTGTTCTCCAGCCCCCTGCAAGCGCCTTTCAGTGCATCCCCCCAGCCCTCCTTGGGTGCTGCCGGCAGCCACCAGCTCCTTCGCTGCCCTGTTCAGATTTGGTGTGCAATAAAATACCTTGATTAAAAAAATACCAGGCAGCCAGACCCCACTGCGAGCCCGCCAGCGAGCCCTCGATTAATGACCCTTCGCATTCCCCTCCACCGCGTCCCCGTTAATGATTTGCAGCGGCTCCTCCCCGGCCTGTCCCCTCCCTCCCTCCCTCCTCCCCCGCCGTCGGCACCCCCAGGCCGGGGCAGAGGGAAAGGGGCTCCAGGGAGCACCCGCAGGGATTTTCTCACCCCCTGGCACATTCCCTGCGTGGGGGGACACCAGAGGTGAGGAAGTTGCCACCACCCCCAGCATGGGTCAGCCGCATCCTTGCACAGAGGTTCTGCGGGCACGGGGAGGGCCCACGGCTCCATTCCTGGGGCTTCCCTGATTCCTGCCACCTCCTTCCTGCCATGCGGGACCCCGGCTCGGCTGGCAGCCCCTCACCACCCACCTGAGCCCCAGCAAGCTCGGTGCACATGTGCCGGAGTGTGGGGGGAGCCGGGAACGGGGCCAGGGCTGCCCCCGGCAGCAGCCCCAGGCTTTGTGCTCCGGCGGGCAGCCCCGACGAGGTTTCATGTTACTGGGAAACTGGGATGGCGGGATGTTCCCGGGGCAGCCCCGCAGACAAAAGGCCATTGTGCAGCCGCGCAGCGATGGCTGCAGCCCCGGAGCATCCCGCTCCTGCCAGAGCCAGCAGCCACCCCAGGCCCGGGAGGTGGCACAGCCGCTGCCCGAGGGGCACAGGGCACCCGCCAGGGGCCCGAGCAGCTCCCCAAAACTCATGGGATGCTCCAGCATAGACTGCCCGAGCCAGGGCACCCCAGACGCGCCTCTTGCCCGTCCCCATCCCACCGGCAGCAGCACCCAAAACGCATCCTCACCGTCCCGGGGGACAGGAGTGGCACTAAACCAGACCCTGCTGGCACCGAGTAGGGGTGACGGGCAGGGACATGTCCCCACAGGTCAGGACGTGCAGGTGAGGGGTGGCTGAGCCTGAGCCACTTTCCAGCCCCACCGGCTGATCCTGCTCACCCTGCGGCCGCCATGGCTCAGCCCGTGCTGTCTCAGGATCATCAGGGTACAGGGAGTTATTTATGTGTATTTCCCTGTGCGGGGGCTGTACATATTGCAGCCCCAAGCACCCCGCAGCAGGGAGCACCTCCAAACCCTGCTCCTGCCTCCCACCGCCGCCAAATTCTCCTCGGAATCCCCAGCTCCCGGAGCCGAGGGATCCAGCCCCCGCCACGCCCCATTAACTGCTGTTCCTGAGGGCTCTGGAGGTGACAAACACACCCGCTCGTAATTAGCCAGGTGGCCCTTCCAATCTCCCGACAACCTGAGCTGACTCAGAGGATCGGGTTTCCCCTTTCCCAGGGAAATTAGCAGGAATTAGGCACCTAAATCCCAAACGCAGCTTTGCAGGGGCTCGGTGGCAGTGCCAGGACCCAGGGCAGGGCAGGACAAGATGTGTGCCACTCAGGGCCACCCTCTGGACTCCCACGTCTCCCCCGGATACTTTTCGGGAGAGCTGCTCAGCACCTGAGGAGCCCAAGGAGCTGGGGGTGATTTCAAGCACCTTTTTTTTCAGGGCGTCTTCCAGAAGTGTAGCTTTTCCCGAGCACTGGGCACCCCTTTCTCCATCAGGGCTCCTCCCGGGCCTGAAATATCGGCTAAATAAATCGAGATACGAAATAATTCATGTGTGCACCCCCCATCTGCAGCTCGTGCACCCCGCGGCGCTGGCCTGGGGCTGCGTCCTGCAAACCTCGGGCTCAAAGCAGCGGCATTAAGCCCGTGAGTTATCAGGTGATTTAGGAATTTGTCCCCAGAATGGGGCTGCGGGAAAACGCTGCCCTGCTGAGAGCTCAATCTGCTCCAGGGGTGAGAAGGAGGAAGGAGCCATTTAATGAAATTAACAGGCCTGGTTTGGGGTGGGTCCGGGGCTGTTTGGCCACATGGGGCTTCCTCAATGGGGCCATCGGGGAAACAAAGCCGGGAGGGGAAACAAAGGCCACGTCCGTCCCTGTCCCTGTCCTCCCGCGCCGTGGCCTGCCAGCCCCGTGAGCCGCCGGACCGGGACATCCCAGTCCGCATCCCGGAGGAGTTCCCAGCTCGTTCGGCCCACCGGGATACCGGGGCTGCAGAGCTCGGTGCGGTGCCAACCCGGCACGGCACAGGCTGCTCCGCCGTGCCCGCGTTGGGCTCAGCTGCGTAGGGGGATAATAAATCATTTGTTTCCCTGTTTCCAGCCATTTTCAGCTTCTGCTCTGGCTGCAGAACCCAACTGCAGGCTGGGGGAGCTTGCCCAGTCCTGCTCCCAAACCCACTGGGCCACGAGCTGTAAATCAGGAACCCAACTGCAGAAACAAAAGTGAAAATGTTCTTCCCGGACTGCAGTCCTGGGCCCAGCCCTGGGCTCTGCTCCAGCCCAGTTTTTTCCTTGTTTTCCCCTCCTTGCACGCGGTTGTGTTCCTGTACCTGGCTGCAGGGCCATCCCCCCACCTCTCTTTAGTTCTGGGGCACCACTGCAGCTCTATTTTTCTTAAAAAAGAAAAGTGGTCACCCCACGGGTGAACCCGGTGTGGGGAGACTCCAGCGTGGGCTCAGAGAGTGGGGAACTGCCAAAATTTTCAGCGATCAAAGCAAAGCTGAGCAGCCCCGGTTGTTCGCATTGCTCGGGCTGCTGCCGTTCACCGGCACCGCAGAGTAAATAATGAGGGATATTAATAACAACGAGCCTCTGCCAGGACACAAACCAAGTTCCTCATCGGGCAGCCCGAGCGGCAGCGTCGGGGTAAAATGCACCCTGGCACATCCAAACCCAGGCCAGGGCTGCCTGCGTGTGGGAAATGCTAATTTCAGCCAAAAAAAAGGATATTTGGGGTCTACAAATAACCCCTTGCTGGACACAAGGCCCTGGGATGGGGGAGATCCACCACAGTTTGGATCAGGAGCTGCACAGGGGTGCAGGCAGGGGGGTGCCTGCTCTTCCTGCAGGTGTTTGGGAACAGGAACCCTCTTGCAGGAGGGTTCTCCCCCCTCTTTGCTTTCATTTTTTTTAATTGTCAGAAAGGGACACTGCTCCGATTGTGTTTTAGGCAGAGGAATTTGCAGGGGATTTGAAAAATCCAAATAACAATTAGCAGAAACAAGTGCCCCAAGCGTGGCTGGGTTTGGTTTGTTTTGCATCACAAACCTTCCCTGCCAGAGCAGTTTTGCACAGGCAGATATCGATACTTTCACATTTCATCTTCTTTTTTTTTTTTTTTTAAATAAAAACCTGCCTGAAACTTAAATCCAGCAGTCTGAAGTTCAGATCCTCACTTCAGAGTTCAACTCTTAGAGTCAGGATGGCCAAAAGCACCTAAACCAGAGTTTCCATTAGACTCGTGATTGTTGTTTGCACAGAAATTTGCAGAAATTTTGCACAACCCCATCACGGAGGGGACGCTGAGCTCTGGATTTCCTGGTATCCCATCAAGGAAAACCACCACAAGGTCCCAAATGTCTTAGAAACACTGCCCTGACACAGCAGGGACCTGGGTTTTGGGGTACCCCACTGGAGAGCTGATCTCAGCTGACTCCAGACTGACCCAAACCACTTCCAAACCGACCAGAGGAATTCTGAACCAAGCTCTTTACTGCAGACTGAGCCCAGCACCTGCTTAAAGCCCGGAAGAGCCTCGGGGCTGTTCACCAGCCCCCCAAACCCCACTGCACTGAGCAGGACCAGCCCCCCAAACCCCACTGCACCGAGCAGGACCAGCCCCCCAAACCCCACTGCACCGAGCAGGACCTGCTCCCACACCAGCCTCCCCTTCCGGCAGTGGTGCTGCAGTAACACACATTAAATAAATATCGAGACACGATCCAGGCAGCCCTGGGAGCCCCGGGGAGGGAGCCCCCACTGTTGGTGCCTCCAGATGGGGACCAGAAGCTTTTGTGGGGGTTGACTCGGTGAGGAGGCAGCAAGCAGAAGGAGCATCGTGCTTTGGCCATCGGCGCACGGCCCGGCCCCGGCCCGTGATTGCCCGGCAATCGGGGACACCAAACCCCCCACGCCAGCTCAAAATACAGAGAGGGGAGAGCAGCGGGTGTTGCCCTGGGGGGGTCACGCATCGTGGGGTCACCCAGCCGGGGGTAGCCGCGCCCACAGCACGGCCCCAGCCGGGAGCATTCCCGGAGCGGGAGGACGAGGGTGTCTCAATCCACCCCGGCGCTGCCTCCAGCCTCCCGAGGGACCCTCCATCCACCTCCGGGGACCCTCCGCCAGGCAGGGCCGGGGGCGCAGCCGCCGCCGCAGCCCTTTGAACGGCCCTATCGCTCCCGGCCGCGCCGCCCCGCGCCGCCCCCGCCGTGATGCGGCCCCGGCCCCGGCTCCGCCTCCCCCGCTCCGCCGGCGCTGGGAGCTCCCTTCGCCTGTTTGCCCTTATTTAATTTCGAGTGTGATTTTGCTATTTTTAGCAGCTGGATCCCCTCCAGTAAGGCTAGGAGCTCGCTCCGGTTTTTTTTCCCCCCCTCTCCCCCCCTTTCCCCCCCTCCCTTTTTTTTTTCTTCCCTCGTTCCCTGCAAATGATTTTGACCCAGCTTCCTTCCTCCTGGAGCAATTTTTTTTTCTCTCTCTTTATTATTTATATAAATACGCGGGGCCTGGCGGGGCCGGGGATGCGGGGCTGAGCCGCAGCCTCTCTCTTCTCCTTGCAGATCCGCAGTCGCCGCGGGCGGGGGGTCCCTTCGCTCCGCCACACAGACCCTCCGGGAAAAACAAAACCATCAAACCGCCCCCAAAACCCACCCCGAACACCCGGCTCCGAGATCAAGCTGACTGTGAGTGCCACCTTCCTCTTCTTTCTGCTGCGGGGGGCGCGGGGGGCCGGGGCTCTGCTCCCCCTCGCCGCATGCGGGGCACGGTCGGCCCCGGCGTGTCGGGGTTTGCAGGGACGCGGGTGCGTGCGGCTCGCGGTGCCTGGCTTTATTATCGGTATTAATTATTGTTAATAGCAGGGTGATGCACCTGGCGGGCCGCGGCGGAGCGGGGGGGAGGCCGGGCGGGGGTCCCCGGTGCCGCTGCTCCCACCGCCGAGCGACTTTGCTCCACTTACTCGGTTGCGGGTGATGCAGACGCCCCGCACGGCGCCCGGGGGCCCGCACGGCCCCGGGACAGCCCGCGGGGCCGGGACCGTGCAAGGTGCGTGGGGCCGCGGCCGGTGCACGGGCGTGGGAGCGGGACCCGGGCGTGGGGCCGGGGCGGCGTGAGGTGCGTGGGGCCGGTGCGAGGCCAAGCCCGGCTCACGGGGAACGCGCACACGCGGGTCGGGGCGAAGTTGCGGTGCTGGGGCTCAGCCGCCCCCCGGATGGTGCCCCCGCACCCCGCCAGCCCCGCACGCCCCCAGCAGCGCTGGCTCCACGAGGGGTTTTATTACACCCCCCCCCCCCCCCCCAGGACAGGGGCTTCACAAAGCCCTGATGGTGCCCTTCCTGCCTCTTTTCTTTCTCCTCCACCTCCCTCCTTCCTTTCCTTTATCACTTCCTTTTATTATGCATCCCAGGAAGGAAGGGGGGGGACTTTCCTCAATGGCAGCCCCGGGGGGGCGTTCAGAGCAGCCCCATGGCGGGTTTGTGCTGAGGAGGAGCCCGCACATCCCTCCCGGCCCGCACCCCTGCCCAACAGGCTCTTCAACTTCTGCTCCACGATTCCTTCCCCTCCTCCTTCCCCATCCCTCTGCCAGGAGGTGCGGCTGGGATCCTTCTCCAGCTGCCATCAGGCTGGATTTTCTGGGCGTGAAGAGATTTTATATATATATATATTTTTTTTTTTTAAGATCTAAGCCCCCGCCTGTCTCCCCGCTTCTCCTGGGCCAGTTTGTTTAATCTAAGAGTAGGTGGCAGGAGCGGGGGATTTATGGGGTTATCTGCACGGAGCAGCATAAGCCAGCGCAGGCGGCTGGGAAGGCAGGACCAGGCCCAGGAGCAGCCGGGAGCATCGCTCCGAGGGGACAGGTTGGCCCTTGTGCAACCCAGAGGTGGCTGCTGAGGACGGCCCAGCTCACGCTGCAGAGCAGAGGGAGCAATGGGGCTGGGGGAGGAGATCCCGGCAGCTCAGCATCCATAGGGATGGAGAGGGGAGGAGGTTTCCTTCCCCCAGCTCCATCAATCGAGAGGCAGATGTGGCCCCTCCACCTCCAAACCGTGCAGAGATGTTCCCCCCCGCCCCCCGGCCGCGGGGAGCCCGGCAGCCCCTGCCCGCGTCCCCCACTGATTCCTCCCTGCCTGGAAAGGTTTCTCCCTCAGCTGCTTCCTCTCCTCCATGGCAACCCAGCTGCTCCCTCCCTCCCTCCATGGCTCTGATGCGTGCGAGCAGGGCCGGAGCTGCTCCCGCCATGTGCCCGGCATCGTCCCACAGGCTCGGAGCACACCCCGGGCCTGGCAGGTGCCGCCGAGCCGGGGGCATTGCGGGGAGCTGGGGCTGCTCTCGGGAACAGGGTGTTGGCTGGGAAGGTGCTGGGCTGGGAGAGAAGCATCCCCCATTTCCAGCATCCTCCTCCCAGCCCCTTCTGCCAGAGCGGGGCACGGAGCCCCCTCAGCTCTGGAGCGCCTGGGGAGAGCTCTGTGGTGCTGGAGGGAAGGGTGGGATGGGCGGGATGGATGGGTGGGATGCACAGGGATGGGTGGGATGTGCACGTGCTTCCCCCAGCACCAACTTTGCAGCAGCAGCTGCTTTCGGGGGGGGGGGGGGGGGGCAGACCCAGTGGCACCCCCGTCCCATGGAGGGTTCCCTTGGCATTCCCAGCTGGAGCTGCTGTGTGGGGCCTGGTCCCTCCTCCGGAGGGAGGAGAGAGCGGCAGGGTGGGGGCCATGCTGGGCCCATCTGTTTCCAGCTGCAGGAGGGGGCACGGAGCAGCTCGAGGCTGTGCTGCCTCTGACAGAGATTGACTTAAAAAGAGACAAAACCCCGTCCCAGCCCGACCAGCAGCCGGCCCTTTGCTGGCCTAAATCTAAACCATGCTTTTTTTTCCTAAGAGACTCCTTGAAGGGCTCTGGGATGCTGTGAGTAATATTTTCGGGGTGTTTACACTACTGCATGGTTTCTGTCTCCCAAAAAAAAAAAAAAAAAAGAAAAGACTCCGAGGGTGGTTTTTGTTGTTGTTGTTCTGCACTCATGAGTCACTTCCAGAGGGGAGCAGGAGCTGACGCCTGTTTTTTGAAAAGGCTCAGAGGTCTGAGTGTGGCTCCTCAGGCTGCATGTCCTGCCCACACCCTCCCCAGTGAGGCTCAGTGTCCCAGCAGGCTCGGCACCCTCTGCCCCCCCTCGGCTGCTCCAACACCATCAAATCGGGACCAGTTCCTCAAAACCGAGTATTATTACCTCAGAGGTAGGAGGGATTATCCCAGAGGTAGGAGGGTGCCTCCATCAGCACACACAGACCGGGCACACAGCCTCGGACCTGCCTCTGTTCCTGCTGGGGAGCCTCACATCCCCACTCTGGGCAGGTGTCCCCAGCATGGCCATGGTCACCCGGCCCCGAGTGGGGTCACCAGCAAGCACCAGAGCTGTGGCAGCAATCCTGCCCTTCCCACCCCGAGCCCATCCTCCCGGCTCCTGGGCTGGGAGCCGGGCATGGAGCCACCCCCACGGCTCTGGAAAAGCAGGTTTTCCCTGTGCCCCTGGGAAGCAGCGAGGTGGAGAGGGGAAGATGGAGCCTTTTCCTTTATGGGATTGCTCCAAGGGCAAGGGAGAGCTGCACAGGGACATGCACAGGGGAGGTGACAACCCAGTGTCCCCAGGTCAAGTGCCAGGTGGTGCCTGTCCCTAATCCCAGCTAGGTGGCAGGACCGCAGCACCCACCCTGGGTGCAGCAGTGCCGAGGGTGGGGTGGAGAGCAGGACCGCGGGACCCTGAGCCCCGCTCCAGGGCCCTGGCACCCCCCTGGGGACACCCAAGGTCCCCAGTGCCACCACTCATCCTGTCTCAACTCGCCGGTGCCAGCAGCACATGTGGGATTTCAGATTAAATCAGGAGCCACTCTCCTCTTTTTGAGGAAAGGGGCCGGGCTCTGCAGAACAGGCTGGCCAAGCTGCTGCTCCCCAAACGCCTGGGGGGACCCCGGGAGCTGCCTGAGCGCTGGGCACTGGCTGGTTCCACAGGGTGGCCGTGCCATGGGCTTGGGGCACTGCCCTGCAGCCAGTGCATTTTGCTCCCTGGCCGGTGCCAGGAGGATGCAGGGGGCATCTCCCCTGCCCCAGGGTGAGGGCTAGGGGGTGGCACGGCTGGCATGGCGAGCCAGAGCCGTGGCTGACTGACCTTCCTCCCTCCCACTCCTCCTCACCGCTGCTGGGACAGACGATGAGTGAATCCAGCGCCAAATCCAGCCAGCCCCTGGCCTCCAAAGGGGAGAAAGACGTGTCGGAGAAGAGGGGCCGAGGGCGGCCCAGGAAGAAGCCACAGGTACGTGGGGAAGGGGGGGCTGGGCACCCCCAGGGTATGGGGCAGTAGGAAACCCCCCCACACCTACACCCCTTGGCTGGGGACACCCCCAGTGCAGCCCCGTTACCCCTTTGGGCAGCTAGACCCTCCTGGGGGGCTCCAGAGCCCCCCCCTCAGTTGTGCAGCACCCCCAGAGTTCCTGGCCCCGGCTGGGGGCTCTCCTGCCCCTCCCCAGGCCCTGCTGAACCTGCCTTTGCAGACGGGCTAATTAAAGCCCCATTAGCAAAAGCTGCTCAGAGAGATAAGATGCTGCTGGAGCCTTTATAGTACCAAAGCCCGCTCGGCCCCCCCGAGGCAGGTGGGGCTTGTGCACATCGTTTTCCTGCAGAAAAGGTGATTTGTGGCTTCCCTGACACTTCCTTGGCTGCGGCAACAGCAGCGAGCAGGGTCTGGGCTGAAGGGCTGCGGGGCCCGTCCAGCTGAGCTGAGTGGGTGATGCTGGGGGTGGAAAAGGTCACGCATGCCCTGCTGAAGGACACACGGGAGCCTGTGCCTGGCGTCTGACCGCCAATCCCAGTGTGACCAGTGCTCCCAGTACTGGGAGCATCTCTGCCCTGGCAGGGTCTGGTGGGGACAATCGGACTCCCAGGCTGGAGCATCCTGGGGTGTGCTGGAAGCCACTCTGGGCATGCAACCCCCTCTGCTCTCCCTCCAGCAGGAGCCCAGTGAGGCCCCGACCCCCAAGAGACCCCGTGGACGGCCGAAGGGCAGTAAAAACAAGGCCACCCCAAAGGGCAGGGTAGGTACCCGGGGATGGGGCTGCTCCAGCTGGGTGCTGGTACCACAGGTCTGGTTTGAGCTCAATTATGGACAATTTCGGGCAGATCTGCCTCGGAGGTGGGGATGGAGGGGGAATCTGACCCAGGGAGGACGGGGGGAGCCACAGGCCGTGTGTGTCAGCACCAGGACACCCGAGATAAACCTGTTTGCAAAACACGCGACTCACATCCTGTACCCACCTCGTGACTCACGGGGCATCCCGGGGCCGGGGGGAGGTCGGGGGCTGGCAGCAGCACCCCAGGAGATGCCACTGGGGTGATGAATCCGGCAGTCACGGGTGGGAGGAAGGGGAACACCGCCCACCCCCACCAGCATCCTGGGGACTGCCTGACCAAAATGCCTTTTTTTGTTGTCCTGGCTCAGAAAGCTGCAGTCACACCAGGGAGAAAACCTCGAGGGCGACCCAAAAAATCGGTAAGTGGGCTTTTCCCTTCCCCATCCACCCTGGCAGGGCGCTGGGCACTTCGGGGGCGCAGCAGCTTCCCAGAGAACCCCATGAGTGCGGGGTGGATGCTGTCGGGTTGGAGGAGCACAGAGCAGTTGAGCGAGTAGGACACGGCACTGAGTGGGCTCTGAACCCCCGAGGGCTGGGGGTCTGAGGAGTCCTGCCCACCTCCCCGTGGGCCCAAGAGCAGCATTGGGTGGCTGGTCCTGCCCTGGGGACGCGCTGGCACACGCCTGCCCGGGTCCCTGCACGGGTCCCTGCACGGCGTTCCTGCAGCCTGCAGGTGCAGCCGCCCCCTCCCTTCCCTCAGCTTTCCCTCCCCCATTCCATTTTTTTCTCCTTTCCCCCTCGGTTCGCAGCTCAGGCGGGTGCCAGGTACCCGGGCGGTTTCATCTCCCTTCCCTGCCTGTCCCAGATTTTGCTCCTCCTTTTCCCACTGAAATTCCTTGCGGAGCCGAGGGGTTGAGACCAGCCGGGGCTGCAAACCCGGGCTCGCCTCCTGGGGTCTCCTGTGCCGGAGCCACGGTGCCAGGGGTTGTTTGGGGACCCCAGGGCGGGCAGCCAGTGTCGGGGGGGGGTGGGTGGGTGTGGGAGGAGCCTGTCCTGTGCCAGCGGGGCCGTGCCGGGGACACGATGTCCCGCTCTGGCAGGCGCGGTGGCGTTTTTGTGAATGAAGCGGGAGGAAGCGGAGGCCGGTGTGACTCAGGCTCACTCAGCCCTGAGTCACCGCCGCGTGCGGGGTCACGGCCGCCCACCCCGGCGTGGGGGCTGGACAGGGACACCCGGGGCTGGACACGGACAGCCGCGGCTGCCACCACCCCCCGGTGGCCACTAGGGACCGCGGTCCCGCACTCGGAGGTGTTGCGCACCCAGGGTGTGTGGTCTCCCCTCCTCACTGTGAGCCCACCCGGAGGGCTTCTCACCTGGGATTTAATCTCCAAGCTGGAGTCAGGGCCAGTCCTTTAATCCAGGAGGGTGCTGTTGCCTCAGTTTCCCTCGTCGCACAAGCGGTGCGATGTGCCTGGTCAGCCCTTCGTCCAGGGGCAGTGGAGTGGGGCTGCACTCCCTGACGCCCCCGGCCACGCTCGCTTGCCTTGCAGCAGCAGGACGAGGAGGAGGTGAACATTTCCCAGGAGTCATCCGAGGAGGAGCAGTGACACCTCCCGAACCGGCGCTACCTCATCGCCCGACAGCCCCGCGGCGGCCGGGGGAGAGGGACGGGGAGAGACCCACGGTGCCGCCCTGGCTTCCTCCTCCTCCTCCCTCCTCCGCTCCCTCCTCACCCTCAGACAACGGCAGCACTGGAAAATGGCCCAACCCGGGCGGCCCTCGCAGCCCCCGCCCGGGGGGGGCACCTGGCCCAGCTCCCCCTCCCCAGCCCCAGGGTTCGGGGCAGCCCCACTGGAAAGGGGGATCGTGGCAGAGAGCCGGGGCTGGCACCCCCCACCTTCGCTGCCCCCCACGCAGTGATCTCGCCCCGCCAAAGTGGGTGCTGGCTGCCCCCCCCAGCACTGGGCTCTGCCCTGGGGCCTCTGCAGGGAAGAGATGGGGGGGGGCAGTGAAGGTGAGACCCCCCCCCAAATGCATTAGACCTTCGCTCTGGCCTGCTGCTACCCTGGGCAACCCCCCTTGTCCCCCCAGTCCTGGGTGACTGCACTGTGTGCGGGAGCAGCTCCCGCGGCGCTGCCGGGGCCCAGTGCCCATCCCCGGGGTGCCTGTCTCCGGGGGTGCCAGTCCCCAGGGGTGCCCGAGCAGGGTTGGCTCTGGGCAGCCCTTTCCTCATAGGTTCTGGTATATATATATATATATATTTTTTTTTTTAGTACTTTTTTTCCTTTCATTCACAACTACCTCTGGATATTTAAGTTCCACTCTCTGAACTCACAGACGTGCTGCTGCGCTGCTGGGGCACCGTGGGCTCGGTGGTTCCTGTTTTCGGGGTGTTGCTGGGGGCCGTGGGGTGATTTTTTTTTTCCCTCCCCTTTTTTTTGGGCTTCATTTTTCTTTTTTTTTTTTTTTAAATTTTGAGGTCTAGTTTGCTCTGCTGCTTCAAGGGATCGAGGCTGGCAGGGCAGAGGGATGGGGGGACCATGGGATGCTCCCCCCGCCCCTCTGCTCCAGCACGACGGCTGCAGCGGGACCGGAGGTCGGTGCCGGGCGGCCCCGGCAGGAGAGAATCGGGGTTTGGTTTGGGGTTTTTTTTGGTTCACTGTTAACGACCTTTTGGGTTCCTATTTGCAGTTACTTGAATAAAACATTTTATGGATGTTTGTGACGCCTCTGTCCCGGCTGGGTGGGGCAGGGGTGGCTGCTCCCAGGCCATCTCCTCCACAGGGACATTTGCGCTGGTGGCAGCCACCAGCCATCCACGGGGATGAGCTGCTGATGGAAACACAACCAGGCAAAGCCCTGCTGCCCCCAAACTCCCGCCCGAGGCCGGGAACCCCCAGCCCCACACGGAGCCTCGGGGCCAAGGCAGAGACACGTTTATTTACCCCACCTTCCCCCAGGCATCCCGTGCCGGCAGAGCCTGCTGCTCTCTGCCAGGCTGCCAGCCCCAGCGGGCCCTCCCGGAGCTTTCCAAGGGGCTGCTGGAGCAGTTCAAGCAAAAAAAAAAAAAAAACCAAAAAAACCCGCAAAACTAGGCACTGAGGTGGGAGATGTCCCGTCCTGGCCCGTGCTCAGATGTGGGGGCAGCGGCTGTGGCATCGTGGCACCACCGCGGGCACATCGTGCCCGTTCAGTGCTGACAGTGTCCTCCCTTCCCTCCCGCGGGCAGGATCCGGTCCCGGTGCTCCAGGCAGTGTCAGGCCCTCCAGTCCCTGCGCGGGGGCCGAGGGGGCGAGGGTCCCCCCCAGCCGGGCATCACCTGCAACACAGAGGGGCACACCTGCAGCCCAGGGCATCACGGCGAGCGGGGGAGGCACCGCCCGTGCAGCCCAACCCTCCCAAAAACCTCTGGATTACACCCAAAGCCTGACTCCCTCGAGGCTGGACTCAACGCTCTTGGAGGTCTTTCCCAACCTCAACGATTCCACGATTCCCAGAGCTCCCTCGGGACAGGCACCTCACTTGCTGCTGCTGCTTCAATTTTCCATGGAAAAAACTGGATAAATGCCAATTCCCACCACAGCGACCCACCTGAGCCTCCTCAGCCTCCACCAGCAGCTCCTGCTCCGACTCGGGCGGCTCCTCAGCCGGGTCGTAGCTGTACATGGGCAGCAGCCGGTGCCGCAGCCGGTCGGACCTGGCGGGGGCCGGCGGTGAGCGGTGACCCCGCAGCCCCCCACGACCCCCAGCCCCGCGGCCCCGCTCACCTGCGCTTCTTCTTGACGTACATCACCTGCGGGGAAAGGCATCAGCGGCGCGGGGCTCGGCGCTGGGCTCGGTGCCCCCCGGTGCCCCCCGCCCGCCCACTCACCGCGGCCAGGAGGGCGCCGAGGAGGGTGAGGAGGAGGAAGGGCCCCAGCACGGAGCCCACCAGCGAGTCGCCCGCCGGGCCCGGGGCCGTGGGGGCCGTGGCGTTGCTCATGGCCCAGCGCCGGCTCCTGCCCGCATGGGGACGCGCGTGTCCGGCCCCACGGACCGGAGATCTGCAACCCACAGCCGGCCTTGGGAATGACCCACGGCCCGGGAATGACCCCCACCCCGGGAATTCACCGCCCGGGAATGACCAGCGCTCAGGTAATAACCCACATCCCGCCCGGTAATAACCAACTACCCGGTAATGATCCCCCTCCCGGTAACACCCCTGGAGGGGTCACCCCGCACCCCCCTCCCTGCAGAGCTGGGGCGGAGGGGGGGGGGGCTCCGCCTCCACCAGCGGGAGGACCGGCGGGACCCCCGCACTGGGCTCTGCCCGGGACACCCCCGGACCCCCGACCCCCGCCCCAATTCCCCCCCCTCCCCCCCTCGTGCAGTTCGGGATCCCCCGGGCTCTCCCCTCCCCCCACCGTGCCCCCGCTCCGGGGATCCCCGCGCGCGCGCCACGCCCCGCCCCGCCCACCTGCGCGCGCCGCCCGCACCCGGAACCCACGCGGCGCGTGACAAGCGCGGGGCGGGGCCGAGCGCACGGGGGAGGGGGCGGGGCAAAGGGCAAAGGGGCGGGGCTTAGGGGAGGGGTGGTGGCGGCGCGCGGCCGGCAGGGGGCAGCAAAGACCGGGAGGGGCGGGGCGGGAAAAGGCGTGAGGGGAGAAAAGGGGAAAGGGGAAAGAAACCCGGGGAAAACGGAATAATGAGGGACCGGGAGACGGAGGAAGGGAAAAAACGGGAAAAAAACGGGAAAAAAGAAGAAAAGGCCCCTGGGGGGGGGGGTGGCACAAGGAATGGCGAGCAGAGGGGTGGGCGGACAGATGGAGGGAGGGATGGGGGAGTTGCACATCTGGCCAGGTGAGTGCACAGCTGGGGGTGTGGGCGGGAGAAGAGGCAGAGGGGATGGATGGATGGATGGATGGATGGACGGACATCAGGAACGGGTAGGTGCATCCCTGCACCATTAATTGGGTGGATGGAGGGAGGGAGGGAGGGAGGAAGGAAGGGAGGGACAGGGACAGATGAACAGAGGGGGGGTAAGATGGATGGATGGATGGATGGATGGATGGATGGATGGATGGATGGATGGATGGATGGAGATGTAGGTGTGGTGTGAGACAACCAACCCGCGGGCCTGGGGGGGGCTGGGTTCCAAGGGGTGCCAGGAACATGGGCAGGGTCATCCACATTGGGGGCTGCGGTGGGTCCCTGGCCAGAGGCTCCTGCTGTGGCTGCTCTCCCCCAGGCTGGACCCTCAGGGACTCCAGGCAGGGGCTGTGACGGTGCCAGCGGTGTCACCCACGGTGGTGGCAGGGCCCCAGCCCTGATCCCGGCCGCAGGGCTAATCCGCTTTGCCCGCGGGGACCAGATGGTCCCGCTAAGTGGGTCAGGCAGGAGCGGGGGACACCAGGGAGCACCGGGTCCCGCTGCACTTCCCAACAGCTACAAAAAATAATCATCAAGTGGAATGAGGTGAACGAGGAGCCTGGACATGGCAGAGCTGGGGGGACACAGCCCCTGGACTGGCAGCGGGACAGGGCTCAGCCACTGCGGAGCATCCGGAGCCTTCTGAGCTGATGGGGAAGAGCAGCTCCTGGTTTGCAGCCTCTGGGGTGAACTTGCCCATGGCACAGACATTTGTACCCTGCCTGCACCCTGCCCATACCACTGCCTAAACCACTGCCTGTACCAGTGCCTGCACTGCTGCCCTCACCCCCTGCCCAGCCCATGCAGGGCTGTTTTCTCCTCTCCAGCCCAGAAAAGGGCACCAGCTGTCCTGAGAGTGGCTGACAGCTGCTGTTCCCAGTGTCCCATTGTCCCCCGGGGGTCCTGCTGGCCCCACCAGCCCATGCTGACCCCACTCTCCCCAGCAGTGGCACTGGTCTCATTGTCTGTGTTGACTCGCCCTGCCCCAGACAGCCTTCCCAAACCAGCCCCAGCCCCCTGTTCACCACTGCAATGGGGCAACCACAGAATGGGACAGGATCCCCAGCCCCACCCAGCCCAGCACCGACATTTCAGGGGCCTTCCATGCTGCCACCACCCACCGCTGCCCATCCCCTCCCAGCTGAACCCTGCTGTGCCACGGCTAAAAATAAATCCATCGATTTCTAGGAAAGCTCCTTGGAGAGCATGAGCGAGTGGGAGCACATGGCCAGGAGGAGCATGCGTGGTCCAGGGGAAGCAGCATCCGTGGGAGCAGACCAGGGGGTCACCAAGCCTCTCCACATGGCCAGAGCCAGCCCAGGACACCTGCAGCATCCCCAGATCCCATGTGAACATTTTTTCCCCAATCCACTGCTTCCCAGAGCATCCAGATGAGGGAAGAAGGGGAGTCAAGGCTGAGGCAGCACAGGACCTGCTCATCCCCGGAGAAGTCTCTCCCTTGCTTACCCAGGGGTGGAGGAGGATGTTGGGGGGGCTGAAGGCAGCATTGCCACCCATCGTGGGGACAAGAATTTGTGATCGGGGTGGAAGGGGCGTCAGCCAGGGGGGAAAAGCTGGAATAGCAACACAGGGTATTTAATTCTGCCCCAAACCCCGCTGGGAGACATCAGCCCCCTCCCCTCTGCTGCTCGGCCCCCAGCACGTAACTGGGGACAGCTTTGCTGAGCTGCTAAGCTCCCGTTTAAGCAGCTGAGAGCAAGTGGCCGGATTTCCAGCCAGCGCATCCCTCCGGCTGCTCATCCGGCCAGAAATGCCGGGGTGGGGGGCCGGGTGCCGCCGTCCCCGCGGGGGCACAGCTGCCCCGGCTCTGCCTCGCCGCTCGCCCGCTCAGGCATTAACGCCGCCGTCAGCACGGATTAATTCTGCCCTGGGCTCCGCGCCGCTGCTGCAACACGAGGCCGTTGTGCACCAGCCCCCGTGTTTTCTGCAGGAGGAGCTGGTCACATCCAGATCTCGAAGGGAATGTGCAAAGGCTCGCCTAGGGATGGGTCTCCACACCAGGACACGTTTGCTTCACAGGGAAATGTGGGAGCTCACCTTTCTGCGGCCGGGCCGGCAGCGCCAGTGGCACCACGTGCAGCCAGAGGTGCTGGTGCTCTCCATGCGGGCTCCTCCCGGCCTCTCCCTCAGCGAGGGGCTATTCCCACGGGAAGAGCTCTCAGGAAGGATTTTGTGAAAGAGGTGGGAGCACATTCAGAGGCTCCACGAGGCTCCCTCCTTAAAATGCCCCTTTTTATTGCAGGGTGCCTGCCCCGTCAGCGAACCCATCTCAACACCAGGCTGTTAGTGACATCGGTCCAGTTCCTCTTCCAGGCTGTGACTGTCCCAAACCACTGCAGGGAGGGCTTTCTCCTTGGGTGACACCGTTGCCTGATCTCCGAGTTCATGTACGCAGGGACCAGCGCTGGGACGAAGAGACCAGGCAGGAGGCAGAGCCGTGTGAAATACTGGCGTGTTTATTGGTTGGCACTAGATTACAGCCCACACTCTCGGCAAACTGGCATCTACCAATTCAATTTTTTCAATTTTTCACTCTTTTAAAGACAGTGACGGCCTCCCCCTCGCAAACAACTCACCAGAGGAAACCCCTCGTGACAGGACCCCATCGCACCACCCGGCTCCACCCAAGGAGAGCCCTCCGCCCTTTCTGGAGACACTGTGGATGAAAGGTCAGAATCACGTAGGATGTCCTGCACCTGCCAGCCAGGACCGAGCAGGAGCAGGAGAACACCTGCATTATCCAGAGGCTCCAACTGAGACGGATCCCCAAAGGAAACAGAACGTGTTTTCTACTTCACACGTGTGGCTTTGAACAAAGGTGTTGCAGGAACACATCAGTGAGAAAGAGAAAAGAGCATCCATTGCAATGCTCCATTTCCAAAGGGCCTTTGTAGTTGCAAAGTGTTTCTGCAAACTATTTAATTTGTCATAACCCTCCCATGTGAAGTTCACCAGGAGATTAGAAACACCAAGTGCTGGAGGGAGGAATGGAGATCTGCAGCCAAGAAAATAAACCCAAACAGATTATAGGAATTACAAGTACAAAACCATCTTGAATTCACAGAGAATTGAGTATTTCACTTGCAACTCATTGAAAATTACCGAAAATATCAGGCCTCTTTTAATCCTAACAAAGTAGCAAGTTTGTTCTCTCCGTCAGTTTTCCTTCTGCAAACTTGCTGACACTTCCCTGGGAAAGCCAGGTGGCAGGAGTGGCACAAGAACCTCCATGAGACATCCGAACTGACCTCACCACATCCCAACTGACCCCGCCACATCCCAACTGACCCCACCATCGCATGGAGCACAACACCCAGGGATCCCTCAGCAGGCTCTGCGGTTGCCATCGCCCCAGGCCTGGACATTTGGATGGCTTGGATCAGTATCTGGAAGGGCTCAGAACTCATTTTCCCTCGCACCAAGGTCAGTGCCTGGGTCAGTCCCACCCTCAGACACAAACCAGAAACAGTCAAAGCCCCCCAGCTCGGACCAACCATGGAGATTCCTTTTTTTGGGGAGGAATGGAGAAGCCTCAGGCAAACACAACCATGGACAGGATCCCAGACAATGGACCTTGGTCATTCATCCCTCAGCCGGGGTCTGGGGCCCTGTTCTCCTGATTTGGGGGGGCTGCCAGGAGCCCCCCATGTACACAAAGCTCATGGAAGGATTGAGCAGCAAAGGCAAGTGATCATTCCAGATTTTCTGATTTAATAAATATAAAATAGGACACACAGGAAATTCAACAAACACTCTCAGACCTCCCCAGGTTCGTTTCTGAGGCAATTCTAGAGCCGATTCATCAAATATAACATCAAAATTCCCATCTTCCCACCAAAAAAAAAAAAAAGAAAAAGAAAAAAACCCTATGGACTAGCACCAAAGAGAGATTTATAAATCTCCTAAATACAACTTCAGTCCAGTTCAGTTTCTTTTTCACCAGCTACACCTTTGTTATGTACAGACCCCTGACACCACCCCCAGCACAGCACTCCAGGATCTCCACAGCCCAGAGCAGCTGGGTTAGTTCATTCCAAGGTTAGGAAAATGAGGATCACGCCCTGTGTGTGTCAGGAGCTCAGGGACCAGCTGAGGGGCACCCCAGCCATGAGGTCACCACGTCCCTGCAGGGCTGCAGCCACCAGATGATGCCGTCACTGAGCAGGAGAATGGAGCCAGGAGGGGAAACCCAGCCTGGGAGCAAGACCAGAGCAGGTACTGGGTCACCCAGAGGGAAAAGCTCCTCACACTGCAACACTGTCACTGCTCAGGGCAGGTTTGGCTGAAGATACAGCTCCGATCCTCCCCCAGCACCAGCCACAGGCTCCCCTTGGGGGGGTCAAACCCCAAACCAACCCCTCACCAGTGCCCCCCTGTATGCTCTGCACAGGGATGGATGCTGCATCTGGCTGTGTGAAAGCACAAACACTTGGGATAAAGCAGAGAGAACAGGCAGGAAAACCTACAGCTCTTGTACAAGCGTTACTCGTTGGACCAGTGCAGCCTCCAGGATTTCCTTCTCAGGGAGTGACCCATGTGCTGTGGAATGCTGAACACAGCTTCTGCATGGAAAAGCTGAGGCAAAGGCCCAAAGCCCCTGCTAGATCCGGGAAGGGAACTGAGGATTCCTGACATTCCCTACCCACATTTTTAGCCAGAATACTTTGTGGCCACACAAGGGAAAAAGCAACACTTGCAGATTCCAATCCCTTTTCGTTTTTCCCTTTACAGAGTTTGCTTTAAGGCACATTCCAGCTCAGGCTGAATGAGCTGCCTTGGTGCTCCACAGGAGAGTAGGGAAGAGCTCACAGCATCCATCTACACAGGAACAGAGCCGGTGGCAAAGCTGATCCTGCCGTTCATTCCAGCCCCCAAACCCAGCTCCCACCTTGCCCCCAGCACCAGGGCAGACAGCAGGAGGTTTGGGTGCTGCCTCCTCAGCACCCACGGCTGGGGGGCCCTGACCTGCAGCCCTCAGGCTCTGCTCCCTTCCTCTGTTTACTCCCAGAACACACCCACCTGGCTAAGCTGGAAGCAAACCAACCTGAGGAGACTGTCACCGTGTCCCCTCCCTGCTGTCACTGCCTCAGTCCTTGGGAGGTTTTACAGCCCAAAGTTTAATGAGTTTTCAATTTGAAAAAAAATCTTTTTAGTTTGTACAGTGGCTAACTCCACATCCAGGGAATGTTCTGCCTAATGCTGTAGCTGGAGAGGTGAATGCCAATGGCTCAGAATTCCCAGTGCCACGGCAGTTCTGAGCCAGGGCGTGCTGGCCCACACGGAGCGTGGACAGCTCGGCCAGTGCTGCTGGGAAGTGGCAACACTGCCCTGAGATAGGGGAGGCACAGCTGTGACACTGAGGTTCCAACAAACCACTCAAACAATCCATCTTTGGGAAGCCGCCAGAGGTACTTCAACATCACTGAATTCCAGATTTCAGGGAGAATGGGAAAAACCCCTCCCTTCTTTCACTCTTCTCTCCCAGGAAAAGGCAGCACCTCCCAGGCCCAGCAGTGGCCCAGGCAGGCAGCACCCACCACACAGCAGGGAAATCCCCCAAACCCCACCTGGGGTTACCCTGAACTGCAAAAGGGTTCATCCCTCTGAAATGTGCCTTTGAACAACTTCAATGTGTGCAAAGTCACACCTGAAACCCAAACCTGCCCAACAACAACCACTTCAGCCAGGTGCTGTGTGGTTCCTGCCACACGCGATTTCCAAGCTGCTGATAACCAAAGAACCAAAATCCCTGTTCCACAACAACAAATCCTTGTCTGGGAGACACTCCCCAAAGCCAGAGCCACACAATTCCAGCTCTGTTGAGTTTGATTACACTCAGCTCTCTCTGCAGAGGGATGTCCCACCTGCCTCTTAAGTTTTACACATCAGGTAAGACCAGAGAGATTTGGGATCTGACAAATCCTGCTGGAAGGATCCAGCAGCACTTGGACACACGGGTATTCCAGGGCTGTCTTCCTCTTCTCCTGCTCCCATACTGGAGTCACCAAACTGGTGCAGAGCTTCCCTGCCCCTCACTGGTGTACCAAGAGTGGGGTGTCCTTGGACCATGACCACAGGAATGAAAAGCAGCAAGGGAAGAAGGGACCCCATTAGTGACATCGCTGTGTCACTAAGGAGCTGCAGAAGGACCCCCAGGGCCCCGAGGTGACAAAAAGCAGCAGCCCCTCACCTGTGTCCCACTCATACCCCAAACCAGCATTTGAGACCTGCCATGACAGGGGGACCAGACAACTGCTGCACCTCACTGGCTGTCTGGGGACATCCTGTGTCGTACCCACCTCCCAGCAGCACCCAAGAGCACAGCCAGGCTGAGAGACAGCTAAGAACTGCTCCCATGGGATGCTGAGACACTGAGTGATGCTCTATATAAGGTTCAGGCCAGCTGAGGTAAGAATCCCGCTATCCAACGCTACCAGCTCGGAACAGCACCAGTTTTAGCACAGCTGGGAGCCCCAGGCTCATCCCCTGGGATTCAGCACACTCAGGACAGTGGCCCCAGCAGTGAGACCGAGCAGCACCGTCCGGGGCTGCAGAACCAGAGCCATGCTCCCAGCAGCTGCCCTGTTCCTCACACGGACAGGGCGACTGTCAGTCCCAAACCAATTAACACCAGTTTAGATAAAACCACTCCAACTGCTGGGGGTGCAGCTGTACCAGCTCTAGAGAGAACCTCAGATGCTGAGGAAGACGGGAATTGCGTAGTGCAGGGAGAGGTTCAGGGAGCACAGGGCTAAGGCCTGGTCTGAAATTTGCATCTCTTCAATCAAGGCTATTCCTGCCCCAGGAGCCATTTCCAGTTACAAGGCATAACATCAGCCACTCCGTGGTAACAGCATCAATCCATGCCACATTAAAACACTTTCTTGGCACAATTTATTTTTTCTGACCCAAACAAATAAGCCATTAGCAAGTCATTAACAATATTCTACCCTAAATTGTCAGTTTAACAGCCCTGTAAAAACATTTTTAGTTTAAAAACAAAAGTGTGCATGCTGCTGATATTAAAACTGCAGTTACTCTTTCAGGAGTACCAGCTGTTTTGTTGCAAAGCATTTCCAACATACTAATCTGTACAGGAGAGACCAAGACTCGTTGAAGGCAGTAGACGGCTGTGTCAGGTGCCTCGCAGGGCGCGGGGACAGTGACTCTGGGAATTTCTTGGACACTTCCAGATAGAATATTCAAGCCCTTTTGAGAGTTTGGTTCAGGCCGACCAGCACATAGTGAGAAAGGATTGTACATTCGTCTCTAAGTTGAAGTGAGCTGAACTGGTGTAATTTAGGCTCAATTCCAGACGCTTGGGTTTGAGCTACTCCTTGAATAATGGGCTGTTCCTTACGCGTGGTTTTCCATGTCAGCGATCACTGGCACTGCTTTTGGCCTTGCTACTCCACACCGATGAAAGCAGGGAGAACAAGGAAAGGAACAGAAGAGGATCTTAAAATGAACAGCTTCTTGCCAAAACAGCAAGGATACCATTCCCCCTTGTCCCAGGCTCCATGGATATTTCTATCAGATTTTCATATTGTAAGCGCTTCTCAGGAAGAGAGGAAACTCCAGAACAGTGAGTGTTTATTAGAATATTTTTTGTTAAATAAAGAGCAGGAAAAAAAAAAGGAAAAAAAAAAAGTACTGCAGATTTAATTTCACATCTTGGCTCTGCTCTGACAAAGGAGAAGTTACTGAACTCAGCAACCACTTCTTGTCCCAAGCCAGGGATTAATTAATGCCCCTCCCAAAACTTGTACCTGCCCCAACCCACCCCCCAACCCCAACCCTTCCCATTTTATTTCCCAACTAGACAACACTGTTGGCAAATCAAGACAGCATGAAACTTACAGCAATAAAACAACAAACCCCCGTGAGAAGTGTGCCAACGCATCGGGGAGCTCTCCTGTGCTGCTCCCCCGGGAATGCTGCCAGAGGCAGCTGTACCTTTCATGGAGGGCACACTCCGAGCACGCTGCACAGTGCGACCGTAAGTGCTGCAGAACCACAGGACAAGAGACCGAACACCTGAATTTTCCCCCCAGGACTTCTCTTCAGGGATACGCGCGTGGTTCTCCGAGCGCGGCAGCAATGCTCGGTGAGCACGATCCGATGCTTCAGCACAAATCCCAAGTCTCCAGTTCAGCACGGCGTAAGGCATGTGGACAAGAGAGACACGAGCAGGACGCAGCGGGAGCAGGGGACAGCGTTGGTGAGCCACACTCCAGTTTGTCCGTCTGACCCCCTCTGCACCCCGACTCCCACCGCAGCCGACGCGATCCGGGTGCTATCGCAGCGCTGCTGAGGCTGTTTGGTTTTGGCCAACGGTTCCAGACCAGCTCCTTGTGGTTTCACTCGGATGGAAACGCAGAAACATCGGCGGAAGCTGTCGGAGAAGCCGCAGGGATGTCTGCAGGGATGTCTGCAGGTGATCCGAACTCTGCCCTCAACTTCAAGTGTCACTGCACTAAATCGGGAGATACTGGATGGGGAGTAAACTGGCCCAGCCACTAGCACTGTCACAGAATGTGTGTGTTTTAAAAAACAGAACAAAAGGCAAACAGATTAATTATGAACCCTTCTTTTCAGAAGCAGACCAGGATTAAAAAAAAATTCCCACAAAATTAAAATGTTAGATCCTCCATCTAAAAAAAAGTTTATACAGATGTGCTGCAAGTGATCCCCACACGGGTCTGAGCAGCACCTTACAGTACAGACTAAGACTTGAAGAGCTGATCTCACATTGGAAGTCTTTTAATTAAAAAAAAAAAAAAAAAAAAAAGTGGCTCTGGCTGGGGTGACACGAAGGGGACACTTGGGACACTTCAGAGCACGAGGCAGAGGCGGGGCTGGCAGCCTCCAGGCCGTGGAGCGGAGTACCGGGAAAGGGGCACTTCATGCACAAAATGTATTTTACAAAATACAGATCCAAAAAAAAAAAAAGCAAAAAAAGCCAACAAAGAAAAAAAAAAATCCCACCTTGCACTAAATCGCAGCACTCTGAACACTTGCTCTGCCCCAGGCAGCTGCCCATGCCTGGTGTGAGGGAGGAGGCATGGAAACGGGGAGGGGAGGGAAATCCAGGTCTCAGTCTGCTTTTGGGAATTGCTCTCGCAGGGACGTCGTCAGTCATCTGATGTCAGACACGGAGCTCTCGGAGTACGGCGTGGTCATGACTGGGGTGCCGTTGTTGGCCAGACAGCCTTGCCTCAAGGTCTCAAAATACGATGCCTGCACTGGTTTATGATACTGCAGAACTTTTATGGCATCTTCTATCTTAAACCATTCCCTTTTCCTTCCTGGGGGCAAAGAGAGAAATCAGTAGGTGCAACCTAACAGTGTTCTCTAATCTTAAGGGCCTCCCCATCCCCAGGGACAGGTGTTTGTTTAGGGCAGCACATCCCATCTTGCATTTCTTAATTAAAAAAAACCATTATTTTGCTATTTCTGCAATTTCTGTTCAAGCCAGATGCTCATTTTAAGGCAACTCACAACACACACACCAAGCACCACCCAGTTTCCATCAGTTTGCAAGTGGACTTCAGTTTGCTATGGACAGCTCTCAGTCCTTACTCTTTCCATAAAGAGCCTGAGGAGAGTCATGTTCCATTTGCTGCAGTGCAATCACAAACCTTGTGGCAACAACAGGTTCATTTCCATTTGGGAATCCAATTCAAATGCAAAGATTTCAAAGATAACAGGGAGTGATTAACCCACATGTATTTCCTCTAGTCTCAGGCAGGACAGTTCTTCATGCTCTTTGCTTGGTACCTTCCAGTGCAAGAATTAAACACAAAATTGCTGCAGAGGCAGCTGGACACTTACTTGGCTTCTCCTGGGCCACAGAGGTGACAAAAGCATCAATTTCACCACAGTTTTTTTTCCCAAGCAACCAAAGGACACACCTCTGCAACTTTTCCCAACGACACTCACACAGACTCCAGGTCCCAGAGGGATGCTGAGCTGACCTGCGGTTTGTTTCCATCAGTTAATGCAGCAAGCACCAAGCTTACCAATATTGACAGAGTCCTCCCAGTCCTCCAACACTTCGGTGACGATGAGTACGTAAACATATGTCCTGTGCTTCCTGTCCCGGTTCTGGAAGGCAAAGGGGACACAGTAACAACCAACCTCCCACAGCAGCAACAAACCTTTTCAGGCAGGAGGGCACTGGGCCACTGCAAGATGCAAACTGCCCACCTTGGGTGCAGCTCCTCCCACATCAGAGCTTGTTCTTAGCTACTAAAAACTGTTGTGTTTTAAACCAGAGAGGTCTGGAAGTGTTAATAGGGACACCCAAAAGTGTAGTTCCTGATCTGTGGAGCAGTGCTTTGTGGACTGATGCACTTACAAATTAGTTCTTCAGCTGGGAAGATTTTTACCTATTCCACGTGAGTTTGAAAGAGTCAGTGACAGAACAACAGCAAGAAGAGCCGTGTCCGGCACTGCTGACTGCCAGGTGTGCCTGTGAGTGCTAAAAATGAAGGGGGACCCCACTCCCCAGCTTTTGACAGCCCCGAGAATATTCAGTCACAGCAGTTACCACCAGTGATTTCACTGAAGTGCCCATCGCAAAGATCAGAACTGCTGAGCGGGTGTTTTTATTTACCAGGGACTTTGAAGTTTGCACCAAACCAGCACCCACTCATCCCACAACCCTGCAGAGCCATTGTTAGTCCAAGACAATTTTTTGCAACAAAATTTCACAGCACCCATGTCTGAAACTTACCTCAAAAATTCCCACTAATCTTCCTAACGTCCCTTTCACTCCAGCCTAGGGAAGTTCAAAGAGAAAAGAAACATGCTTTAACAACAGCTCAGTATGTGTTTTCCTACTTGTTGTGCAGGACTGGTTCCTTTAGGACAGGAAGCAAACGCTTGAAAATTCTGCTAATCTTAAACCAACACAGTCACAAGACAAACGGCAGAAATTTATCCCAAGCGCTCAACATCCAAGCATTCCCAGGATTTTTTTTTCTTGTTTTCCTACATTCAAACAATTTTGAATTCAATCTGGAGGAAGAAGAAATATTTGAGGAGTTACTCCTTGCATACCAATACACTCCTCGTGACCACAATCTCCTCTGCAGGTTATTACAGCCTGAGCACGGGGAACATTGGCTTTGGGGTTTAGCAGTTTTACTCCTTCAAAATCAGAGTTTAAGGAAATAAAGTATGTGTAAGACATCCACTTACACTCCAAGAGCAACGTGGCAGCTCCCAGGTACTTCAGGGGTGTCCTGCACACACTTGAAACAAGCCAGTAAAAGCACCAAATGCTGTGATGTGGCCCCAGCAGCAGGCACAAGAGGGGTTTGGACATAACACAAAGGGCAGATCCATGCTGAAATAAAGCTCTTGAATCAAGCAGAGACACAAATCAGCAGATCTATGCAACAGTTTTGTCTATTTGGGTTCTACTGAGGATGTACCACTCCATCACATTTGGTGTCCCTTTTGGTACCTCTCTGCTGGCTCACTCCCCGCCCTCCTCAGCTCTCCGTGCAAAATCCGAGCCCACTCTTCTGCCCTTGCTTTATATTCCCTCCTTTTTATGACTGTAAATGGTTGGAACTCGAGTGCTACAGACAAGATGAGATCTTGCTCCACGATTTAACAGGTCTGAACCAACCCACACAGCCTGGCACACAACCCAGCCACAACTGGGAGGTAGAGTCGGCTCCGTCTCCGGCAGCTGGAACACATCCCATGAACAGCCCAGGGAAATTGTGCCTCTTGCAGATGAGATACAGAGATCTGATTATGCCAGACTTCTCTTTTTTTAAAAAAAGATGTTTGGGTCACATTAATGATAAGACAAATTCTCTGTCCTAATGACCAGCTGCTGCACAGTCTCGTGCTGTCAGAAAGGAAGAACTTTCTTTAACGAGATGATTTTCCTGGTTAAGTTCCAGCCTACTGCATGAACAGGCACTAAACAATCCAGTCAGAGCACATCTCACTCCTGCTTCTAACAGGAGCTGATGTGGAACTGCCCCAGGAGCAAAGGGCCTGGAGCTCCCTCCCTACAAGCAGTCACAGAAATCCATAAATCCTTTCGGTAACGCACTCGCTGAGCTCCACTTCTAGGAAGTGAATCAACCAATCTTTTATTTCATTGTTGGACACAGGCTTTATTGTCTCACCAGTACTTCTGACATCCTGCTCAGCCCAGAGGTGCCCCACTGACTGTGACCCCGGGGGGCTATTTCTGGAGAGAGCAGCAATTCCATGAAGGAGCAGCAATTCCATGAAGGTCGGTGCTCGTGTGCGCAGGACGGGCCGGGCACAGCCGGCCTGACCTTTGCGGGCGAGCGATTCCACCTCCTCTGCCAACCCTGCTGACCTGGGCTCAGCCTTCTCCAAAGGCATCTGGAATGCAAATGCTTCAAATGCATTTCCCTCAAGGAACTCCTTCAGCACTGGGATGTATTTTTAGCTAAGCCGTGTTCAACAGGCAGCAGTAACACAGGGAGGAACTGGAGGCTTCCACCTTCACAACATACGGACATGAATGCATTAAAAGGTGAAGCATAATCAAATATTTCTGGAAAATAACTGTCTTAAGCCAATTCTTCACTGGTTCCTGGAAAAGGCTGTTGAATTTCTGCTCTCCTTACCTGTAGGCACTGAATCAAAAGCCAGGGATGCTGTTGTGATGGTTTAGTGAACTCTCAAGTCTGACTAGAAATAAATTTATCTCCAGGCAACTGGCCAACCTGGAGATGAAGGATGAATTCTGCTCCACCAACCTCCCAGGCAGTTTATCCCAGCTCTAGAACTGTGCTGGAAGTAGCAGAGGGAGGTGAGGAGCCCTTCCTTCTGTGCTGGTAAAGACGATGGAAATAACACTGTCTGCAAACCAGGATCCTCCTGCTCTGTCCTGCCTGGTCTTATTTGCCCAAAAAGGCACAAAAAACGATGCCAAGACAAACATGTCCTGTAGAAAAATCATGTTGAATTATCATCAGACAACTTGAGAAAGCTCTAAGCTTTGCTTCACGCACGAACTTCTCATGTGCAGTTGTAAATGGTGACATAAAAGAATGATTTGGTTCAAAAAACCATTGGGCTGATTTTATAAAGCAAGTTCTTACCAAAGCCTGCAAAACACATCAGCCACTGCTCCTGGGGGCCAATGCCTCCCTCAGCCCATTTTCCAGGTACAGTGGATTTTAAAGACAATGTACAGGACACCCAACACCAACAGGACTGTCATACACCTGTTTTTGATAAATTCCCACACCAACAGGAGAGTTGGTCTCTGAACAATGGAACTGACAAGCACACAAGTGGAATTCACAGTCTCACACAAATTTCTAACACAGAAGTTGCCCAAGACACCTGAGAAAATAACCTATAGCTGTTATCACTAACAAGTCAAGCTGGGTAACCAGCAAGAGAACTGCCAGGCTCCTCTCTGGGCAAGCTCCCCATCTCCTCATTTCATACGGGCCAAGAAAATTTTCTTGGAGAGTTAAAGCACAGTCCCAGGCTCACCCAGGACTGCAGCAGGATCTAAATCTTAATTTGCAGCAGATGACTCAGGAATTTTCTCCTCGATAGTAAATGGATTGAGAACGCTGTGCCCTCCTGGGCCAGAACAGTGAGTGAGGCAGAGGCAGCACAATTGATTTTGTGCCACTCTAAGCACTGGAAGTGCTGCACAGGGAGCCCGTGCTGCAATCCTCAAAGTACATGGAGAATCCTAGGAGGATCCTAAGAGGATGCTACTGAACCCATCAACAGGGGCTGGACAGCACCAGCACCAACTGTTCCAACTGCAGGTGTGGAAACAAAGCAAGGCAATCACACGACAGGATTCCCCGGGAGAGGCACGCTCAGGTACAACACAGGACACACAGAGCTGGCAAAATGAGCTTTTTCCCCGCTCTGCTGATCTAAATCAGTGTCCAGGGCCCAGGAGAGGAGGAAAAGGCAGCTCTGGCAAGAGCACATCAGCCACAGACGCTGCCAGAGCCAGCTGCCTGACCAGCACACACTTCAAACCCCCACCGCACCCAGAGGGGTGGGCTGGGAGCTCAGGACAAGGAACAAAAACCCGGAGGAAATGAAGCTTTACTAGTTCTGCTGCTCTGGGAACAACTTGTTTTAATAAAGAAAAATTACTGAAGACATCCAAGAACAGCAGGTTCAGGTTTCAAAGCTGAAAATAAGTTGGGGTCAGATGCAAAAAGCAGCCTGCAGCAACACCATCTGTTCCTCGGGACAGCTTTTATTTCCTTCCATCTGAGCTAAGGAAAATGTGGGCTGGAATTTCAGCTATTTTACTTTGCTCTATTAGGCTCAAAGCCTACATCTACTACAGATTACTGCTGGGCGAGAGGACTGTGGTGGAACACCCAAATCTTTGCTCTAAGACCTGCACTACTGAAGGTGCAAATCCCACCCAGGAGGGCTGTGGACACGTTTGAAAGATGCTGATTCCAGGCCAGCTGGGCAAACTCTGCCATCTCAGAGAGGGTCAGACTCATTCATCTAATTCTGTACTGTATGACACCTTTATTTGCTTCTACACTTGTGAAATAGAAATGAAATTCCATGTCAGAATGAAGAACTTTCAGACACTGCACTCGTTTTTGTGAAGTTTTGAGTACACAGGGTTAAGGGACAGTGACTTTGAGCCACCACTTGCACTGGGTATGACCAACTAGGAGGAGTTCAAGGCCATCATCTCATCATTCATCTGTGGGCCCTGCAGTACTTTTAAAAAATCTTCCTATTTTAGCACTGAAAGATATCAATATCTGTCTTCTAAATCACTAACAAAATACATGAAACAGGAAGGATTATCTATAAAGCATGTTTAGAAGAGGGGGAAAAAAGTTCCAGCAACCAGATCAAAGTACTGCCATGATGGACTATTCTTGATATTGGCACCAATTGCCTGTTTGATCACAGATCAAGCACAGCTTATCTGGCTTTTGACTCCCATGAAGAAAGCACAACTAACACTCCTGCAATGCTATAAAATTTGACATTTACTAAGTATTTAAAGGTCAGGACGTGAAGAACGCTTTAAGTGAAAAATGAACTGGTGCTGAGTTTCACAGCTGAGTGTGAAGGCTTTTTTCAAAGTCACTCTATAATAAGTTTAAGGCCTCTATTTCTAAACCCTGATGTTCACCAGTGGCTCACACCCATAAAAACCCCTTATTCCTAAGCAAAAAACACGCTGCATTCAGCACCAACACCTGCTTGAAAAGTGACACACTGCATTGAGCACCAACACCTGCTTGAAAAGTGCACACACCTTCCAGAAGGTGAACTTTAGAACACATGTGGAGCTCCCAGCTCTGTAAGACTGACTACAGCACTTCTCAACAACCTGTCAGAAATAAGAAGGTTTATTCTGAAGAGGCTGCTCTGACCCAGAGCTGCTGTGTGTCTGCTGTCACTCTGCCACGAACAATGCCCAATGACTCCAGTCACTTCCAATTTCATGCAGACAACAGCGAGCATGACAAGTGTTGGTACCTGTCTACTTTAATACTTGTGCTGGTACAGACTAATGTAGATAAGGACTACCTCAAACTAGGACAAGGACTTGAACTCAAACTGGGACAGAGGGATCACAGCCTTCACTCAGAATCAACATTTCATTTTTGGAACAGGAAGAGGGAAAAGTTAGATAACTTTAGATGACAATTATTCCAACAACAGCATCGATAAACCAAAACACATACACAGTAAAATTAAAACAGTGAATGCAGAAATTAAAATGTTCGTTTCGGGAAGAATATTTGGAAAAAAAATGCACACCATGCAAAAGAGAATGAATTGAGAAGGGAGAGCCTATTGTCATCCTCAAAAGCCACAAGCAATGGGAAGGGTCACAAGTCCTTACAGCTCTTCCAACCGGCTCTTATTAAAATTTGGAAAAGGCACACCAAAGTCAAGGAAAGAAACCCCACACATTTCTCCCACGGCTTTGAGCAGCATTGCTCACTGACATGGGGAAAACCGGATTTTCCCTCTCCCAGCTTGAGCAGCAAACTGGAACTGCTCAGCTGTGTCCCCACGAGTGACAGACACGGCTGTCCCAGGAGAGAAGCAGAGCCATCAAACCTACTCAGAAATCAGCCTCAGCTCCAACTGACCCCAAAACACCTGGATTCACATGGAAAGGAGAGCAAAGGCTCCCAGCAGCCTCCTGAAACCCTTCCTGCCAAACCAATAGCATGAACTGGGGAGCTGGGTGCTCCCGTCCTTCCCAACACTCCCGCTGTGCTTCAACAACATCCTCCCTGCACGAAGCAAACAGCTCCTGGAGCCCAAGGCCAGGGATGCGGGGGATAACTCTGTGTGCAGATCACCAGCAGCACACGAGCACAGCCCATCTGGGGAAGGCCTCGCACCCATAAAGCTCCGCCAGCACCACTGGCAGCTGCGGGGCGCTCCCATCAGACAGCTCTGTGTCAGCTCCTCCACCTGCACCACCCAGGGCTTCGGGTGCCCCGGTGATTCACGGGTGCTCCACGGGTGCTCCCGCCGCTCCCTGTTGGGAGCAGCCGGGCAGAGGTGCCTCGCTGGGCAGAACTCACCCCTGCCAGGCTGCCAGGGCTTGAGTTACACTGGCAGTGGGCACCGCTCCACGTGAGCAGGGAACACCAGCCGAGGAGCGGGATTATCTCAGCCAGCCCAAACCAGTTCCTGCGCTGCCGGAGCCGTGCCAGGGCTCCCTTCCAGGCAGCGCTGTCATGGAAAGAGCGCGGCTCTCCCAGGGCGCTGCTGCCCGCGCAGGGAGCGTCCCTGCACGTTTATTTTAAGGGTTGAGAGGCGAAGCTCTGCACCTCCTGAATGAACCCTGGACTTCTGTATCAAATCACTTCATTATTAATAACGCTTGGGCTGAAAAGCAGGAGTCTGCAGCTAAAAATATTTCTATTGTTCTGGTTACACTCACTCTGGCTTGTAAAGTGGTTGAAAGGTTGCCGAGTTACTGGAAAAGCAGGAGCTGGGTTACAAGCTGGAAATAAAATTTGCAAGCAGCAATTCCCAGTATTAGAGGGACCTAAAGACACTTAAAAAAATGAACTTTGACTGTATAATTTCTTTCTGATACCCTGCTAGATTATAAAAACATCCAAAGAGAAACACACAACTTGAGATCTGCCATATTAGGTTAGTCCAACAGTCCAAATATCCAGAGTTTTGTTAGACAGCAGCAGGTACTTCCAAATAATTCAGGAAGAAACCTGCATGTACCAGACAATTCAATAAAGCAGCTACAGGAGAAGCTTCCTCCCAAGTCCCATCAATTAGCTCTTGATTCCTGTTCTGCACAGAGCACAAAGATTTATAACCCTCTTGAAAGCATTTTTAATCCTGCCTTATGTAACTGTGAATCTACTTGGTCATTCCATCCATAATTATGCAATCGTTTCTGAACCCCAGCATCTCCCCAGCTGGTTAATATTCAGAAGGAAATTCTAAAGACATGTTTTACATACACTGCAGTCAACTGCCATTTGCTGCCTTTACACTTCTTATGAAGAAAAAAATTGTTCTTCCAGCTTTAAGAGAAAAATATGCCTTCTCCCTCCAGCCCACTGATCTGTGTTTGATCTGCTATTTGATCTCCTTCCTGAAACAGTTTCATGCAAAAAGGAAAAAAAACAAACCAACCAACCCATGCACACTTTAGGAATTGCTGCTGGTAACTTATGGCCAATTTCACTTATTCACATAAACCTCACCATGTGTTCTAAACCAAAACATACTGAGGTCCCTATATTTGGAGTGCTTTCAGTGGCTCATAAGGGTTTATTTCTACCTTCTACCCAAGTACTAGACAGGTCCACAAAGGCACAGCTGAATTTTGAAGTTCTCTTGCAGAGAAAACGAAGCAGAGACAATCATCACATATACATTGAAGTGACTAGAGCTAAACTTTATTTTCAGTTAAAGGTATCAGCCAAGGACAAGTTCATTCCAACCAAGAGGTTTAATTACATTCCCATGTTCTCTTTATTTAGGACTCCATTTTTCTCCCACATAGGATGGGGATATCACCAGCGACCCAACCTCACTCTCCAACTCAAGGAGAAGAAGGAAGAGGGATGAAAACAAACCCACAGAACCCGGGCTAACAGCGCAGGGTGAAGTCACTCACCTCTTCACAGACCTCGCGCACAGCGGCCACGCCGGGCTCCTCCTCGGGCTCCATGCCACCCCCAGGGACAATCCATCGGTCCGGATGGCGACTACTGCTCACCAGCAGCACCTGTGGAGAGCAGAGCACAGCTGATGGGGCACCCCCAGCGCTCCCTTTCAGGGCCCAGCTGAAGGGCAGAGATTGTCTTTGTGCCTCACACACCCCCAGACATGACCCACCCAAGGCGAGGCCTTGCCAATACTCGCTTTTCCCTCAGCCCCATCCAGACAGCCGTGGAAATTCCATGAGCACTGACACCAAGGCACTCCCACACTTCGTGTTACTTCAGCCACTGCCTCTCCCTGCTCTGATGCATCGTAGGAAAAGCTGCCCTTGCACACCATAACGCTCGTTTGCACTGGACACAGCATCACTCACAGTGTGAGTTCACTGCAGAGTCCTCACAGCTTGGCATCCACCTCGGGCAACAACAGAAACACCCAGATGCTGCTCAGCACCTTCACCCTTTGCAGAAGTACCTCGATTAATTTATCCTGGTGCCTTTGGCCTCGCCTGTCCCTGCAGTTCTGTCACTAACAACACATACACGGCCGGGAACTCCCACTGCACTATTTATGTGCAATTGGCTGAGCACAGATTCTCAGCCCCGCTGTCCGTCACTTCTTTTGCAGTAGGCACTGAGGAGTTCAGCTCTGCAGCCAGCACTGGGCTACTTTTGGTTTAGAAGAGGTTGTTCAATGAGGTATAAGCAAAATAAAAGCCTATATTAAACCTATTAAACTTAAAACCCCCTAGGAAAGGGCTGCACAGAAGGACAGACTTTTGTGAATCCCAGGAGGGATTTGCCATACACACGCTTTGTGGCGGTTTTTCGTGAAACACATTTTATTCCAGTGTAATTCTGCTCTGTACAAGTTCAGGTTCTGATTTGCCACCTCCCAGCAAGACAAACTCTTAACTAACACTCTCAACTGGCTACAGACTGTCCCAAAGAATAGTGAGACACTGTGCTTATTAAATCTACTTGCAATACATCCATGAGCAGAGATGGAAACTAAAAACAAAACTAATACTGTTGTCCAGCTCTCTAAACAAAGCTCGTTCATTAGAGTCATCCTGTTGTACTTCATCATTTCACTGGCACAAAGCTTGGAGCCAAAGAGACTTGCACCAGAAACTTTCCAACATACCAGTCCAATTAGGTTCCAGGCCAGCTGTACCAGTGTCAGACATTTGGGAGTTACACTGCAGAGACACTGAAATCCCAGGCTTTACTGGGGAAACAGTGGGCTGCCAGTAGGATATGAAAAGATTTGCACTAATTATCAAAAGGAATCTACCTACAGAACTCAAAATTAAACTTCCAAAACAAAAACAAGTCCAAGATTTCCAGGGTTTTCCAGGGTTTTTGGTTTACCTTGAAAATTCTCATCTGCCAACTGACCAAACTCATACTGGAAACAAATGAAGCTGCAAGGGCCACCTCCATTCCGCAGTTCCAAGTGGGATGGTCCCTGCCTGTCCGGTCCTCTGGCCAGGCTGTGACAGAACAGCATTTACTTTACAGTGACATCCTGAGTGTTTGGCCCTCTCCAAGAGGAAGGCAGAATTCCTTTCCCCCAGGCATCCAGTCCATGTAAAACACCATCAGAAAGCCATGCCTAAATAGGGAATGTAAACTTCATTCATCCTCAGAGCCCTCGGGACAGCAGCCAGGCCCTGCTAGGCCATCCCCAGCCACCTCAGTTTGCCACTGTGCCTCTTCCTAGCACAGTACTTGACTTCTTATCCATCCTCACTCATCATCCAGAAGAGTTTGGACTCAAATTCCTGACTCCAGGTCAGCTGGTGATTCCGAAGACAAAGCTAAAAGAGCAGGAACAGCCATTTCAAGTGCACCTTTGCTGTCAGCTAAGGAAGCACCAGCTCTGCCACTTCCCACTGCAATTCAGAGCTCCGGCTCAAGGGAGGGAAAAAAAGTGAAAAAATATTTTAAAAAGCTGCAGAAGCAGATCTTTGAAACTCAGCACAGCAAACCTCACACCCCTGAACTCCTGCCACCTTCCAGGCATGAGAACAAGGATCTGCTACGGAACCCTGGACACAGACTGCTCCAGGAAACCTGCTCGGGCTGAGACAATGCCTCAGCAACACACCAGGAGGAACTTTTGGGTGTAAACAATGGTTTGAGGCAAAGTAAATTAACTTCAGCTGCTCTGGCAGTTGAGCATTTTCTGAATAGAATTAACATGAACAACCTTTGCTGGGAAGGAAAAACCTGTCATTCTCACACTTTTATGTAATCAGACTATTTCCTGTTTAATGAAAAGGAAATCCCATCAAGACAGAGCAGGAAACAAGCCCTACAAGGTCATTCTTTTAAAACAACTTCAAACAGGATATTGCTACCAATGAGCTCTCCCAAGACAAAGGGGCTGAGTTCCAAACGAGGGGGAGACATTACTGTGTTGGAAAAAAAAATCCACACTTCCAACACCAGTCCTGTATCCCGATACATGCAACACATTCAGAGGGATCAAGAAAAAAGCTGTCATCATCCAAATCCCAGAAAGGTTTGGGTTGGAAGGGACCTTAAAGCCCATCTCATTCCACCCCCTGCCACCTTCCAGTAGATCAGCCCAGGGTACAGGTGGCTTTTTGGCTCATTAACTTCTTTATTGCATAAGTAACTTTTATTTTAATACATTTTAAAGTAGTTAATTTAATCTAAATAGCCATCAAAAATACAACAAAATTCACTCATTTTATTTTTTTTAATCAGGCTAGAACACATAGGAAGGGTGGAAATTTCCATTTTATCCTTGCCAGGCAACTGTGTTTAAGATGGCTACTGAGACTCTTGGCCTGCCAGGGATTTTGGAGTTGGATTTTGGAGCCATGTCTTGCAGACTTTTTGGAAAAGCATTTGCAGGTAACACATCACATGGCCAAGTTGTGTTTTCCAGGATTTCAAAGACAATTATGTCATTTCAAAGCAGGGAAATGAGCAACACAAGCCTGTCTGGCAAGGCAGGAGGTGACCCTGCTGAAACTCTCAGACACAATCCCCCCACAAAAGAGAAAGTTTAGAAAAACAAGCCAAGTTTGAAGTGTGCAGCAGGGGCTCGAAGCAGAGCCTCATGGCAAGGACCTTCAAAGCTGCACACAATGAACAAATCCAAACAAACCTGAGCAGTACTAACCCCGCCTGGAGGAGACAGGAAACACACCAAGATCTCTAAGGCTGCCTGGACAGCCACATGGAATAAGGAGCTCCATGGGAAAATGGGAAAATAGTTTGTCCCTGGGATAAATCTGGGCATCCCCGATACACAACACTGACTTCAAAACAACCCAGTTACACACAAACCTGCTGTATCCACATGGAGGGGTTTTTCTGGGGTTTTTTTTTCACAGGAATAATGGGGCTCTGCAAAGCAAAAACTGGGCAACCAGTATCCGGCAGAGAATTAACTCCCCATTTGTGGAACAGAGGAAAAGAGATTCCCAGGTTCTTCCACGCTGTGGTGGATTTAAACAACAACCACCGTAAATAAAACCAGAGCGGCTACACCGTAAGGAACAGGATTCCTCGAAAGAGGCTCCACAGCAGCATCTGAGCAGACGAAAAGGGCCATGGCCCTGTGAGAAGCTGGGCTGCAGTGTGAGTAGAAAATGAGCTGAGAACCTTCCAGACTTCCAGGAAAGCCAGTGCTACCCACCTGTGCCAGCCGGGGCCTGGCAAGCTGGCAGCCAGCACAGGGAACAGCAGGCAAGATGTTAAATGCGGGGTCTGGCCCAGCAGCCTCCTGCTGCCAGGAGCCAATCCATAGCTGCTGGCTCCTGACAGCCTCTGCACTGCCTTACAGGCTTCCTCTCAATATTTTCAGGCTTTCCCTCAATATTGACATGCTTCCTATCAATACTGTCGTGCTTTCTATCAACATTAAGCCATAAATCACATTGTTTGCACAGCGACTGAAGCACAAACCTCCCGGCATTGCAACTCATTTCCCACTCCAGCATCATTTATCAGAGCACAGCCCGCAAGGAAACGCTGCCGCAGAGGCTGCAGGAGCTGGGAGGAGAAGATGGCTGACGGCAAGGCTTTTGCTGTACAATCTGCCTTTGTCTCAAAGTTTCAGTTTAAAACGAGTGTGTTCTCAGGAGCTGAGCTGTGCTCCCATGTGCCCCATGGCCAGGCAGATCCCAGAGCTGGCGCTGTGTCCAGCATAACAAACACCTTGGATGCTTCACTCAAAACTAACAAACATTTTCTCAATCCCCAAATATCATTACTGAAATGCTTTTCTACCTGACGAAAGCAAGATGTTCATTTGACCGCACCAAACCACCTTTAAGCCCTGCGACCAGCAAGGGGTGAGAACTGGAGGAGCAGGGAGGAGAAGAGGGACACTGCTGTCACCAAAGCTGTGCGAAATTAATCTCATTTCCCCGGCAGCAACACGGCCTCCCCAACAAATCACGTGTTGTGCCAAACTGCAAAGGCAGGACGGCCCCAGGGTGCACGCCAGGGCTTACGGGAGGGCTTCTCCCACCCTCTTGCTATTCCAGGCACGTTCCGGAGCTCGCACATGGTAGGAGTGAGTCCAGCCGGTGGTCAGCAGGGCTACAGCCGGCCCTGCACCTGGCAAGGTCAGCAGCTGGGACCACAACACACGCTCTCAAAAGCCACAGAAATCTCTCCCCTGACCATAACAGCCTGTCCTGCCAGGAGCATTCCTGTTCCTCAACAGGATACGTTTCCTTAGACAAGTGTTATTTTTGCACACACACCTGCACCAGGCTCCGTGGGATAATGGGATTTAACCTACAACGTGGTACCCAGGAGCTGGAGGTGGGAAATTCACGGCAGGACACGCAAAGGGGAAGGGATTCGCGCTACAGAACTTGACAGAAGTAAAGCACAAGTTTTGGAATGGGAGCAAGAGGTGAACTGGAAGAAGTTCAAGTCATTTCAAGTGCTTGGATCGCACCTACAGTCCTATAACCAGAGAGGAAAAAATACAGCAGATTCTGTTGGTTTTTAGGCTGCTGGTTAGAATAACAATAATAAATCACCATGTAGCGCGCTGCTGCTCTGGCTCCAGAACTCCACGGGTGCTGTTACTGCTACTGCAGCGCTCCTGCGACTTCAGAGCCACTGCCTGCTCCTACCAGGGAGGAACACAACCCCAAGTCCTCCCCCTCCAGCGAAATTATGGTTTAGATAACCACAGAAATTATCTGCAACATGCCTTCCCATGCTTTGGGAGCAGCTGAACTGCCTGCAGCAGCGGCTGCTGCTTTCAGAAGCCAAGGGCTGATAAGGGGCACTCCCAGAGAGAGACCCCAAACCCCAGAACCTATTTCTGCCTGTCAAAACCAGTTTGGTGACCACTCAGTGCTTACACAACTTGTCCAGGCACGCCTTTTCCAGAAGGAATGCTGACTTGTAAAGTGCCTTTTTGAAAAAGGGAGGAAAAAAAGACAATGAAGGGGTATTTGGGCTTTTTACAGAGCTCAAACGACTCTGGCTGTCAGCAGCTGCACACTGTTCTGATTAACCACCCTACTCAGGAAATACAGCACGCACAAACTCTTGGGAAGCTGCTCAAATATAAGTAGTTAATTCTACACACATCAATATATGTCACTAGCACAAGGAGAAGTAACCCCTGAAACATCTGAAAAAATCTACCCAGCAGGCAATCGTATCCCTCCGAATTTCACAGGTTAATGTGAAATTTCTGAGAACAGAGTCAGTGTGCAATATCCAGTGGTAGAGACAGGAACTCTGAAATAAATACACAAAATCTGAGAGATCCTTGACTGGTCTGTGCAATCAGTCGCTCAGCTGGGCTGAAAAAGAACAAGCGTTTAAAGAAACAGAGGCCCTGCTTCCCACTGGATGTCATCTACAGCATTCCCACATGGATATTTGCTATTTGTAAGGTAGAACTGAGTTTGTTAATTGTGCTCTATCCAAACAAACCAGGAGAACTCTCCTTATTTTAAAAGAAGGTAAAAGTCCAATCACATGGTTGGGGTTTTTTGACGAAGAAGGGAAAGAGTTGTTTTTCCAGACTGTGGGAGAGCATCCATGGAAAGATTAGGTCCCCTGGCAGCAGTCCCTGCTGGGTGCACCCCCAAATGCTGGTACCTGTCTCCACACTGCAGGAGTTTGTCTGAAGGGTGCTGAGATGAACCAAGTCAGGCAACTGGGTGTGAGGTTTTTTTTAAAAAGCGGGGGATGCAGAACACAGAGTGAGGAGAAAAAGGCAGGAAAACCAGCTCCTAGCCAAGCAGTAAATGGATCTGAGGTGGAAGAGATTCCAAAGCAGTGCTCTGCAGAGAACAGACACAGCCACCACTGTTGGGTCCTTCTCCACAGACCAAGGGTGGAGCACACCCTCTTTCCATATTCATCACTTTTCCCTGAGTTGCAGCAGAACAAAACTGACTCAATTCTTCAGTTTCACAACAGCTTGCTGAGCTTCCAGTAAATGAAGTGAAAATTTAACAATTTTCATTCTTTTGTTGTTTGGGAAAGTACAAGAGACCGTGGAATCGCTTGTAAAACTGTTTAGTGACAGCTGCTTTTGCGGGAAGGCAAAACACTTTTTAAGATGAAAGCCAGGTCTTGCAGAGGTTTATCCATGCTCCTGCTCTTGGAGAGCACAATCTACAGATTCTACACAATCTACAGGGCTGAGAGAGACAGGAGAAGCACAGGCAAGAGATCCACTTCCAAGCTGCTCCTTATCTCCCTGGAGATGTGGTAACAGGTTAGCAACGGACCAGGAGAACTTTACTTGGGTTCAACCACAACCCTTTTATGCAGCAGATGGGAGCACACAGCCAAGCCCAGCCATCAGAACAGGGATTCTGAGAGTGTATTTCACGGAAAGCAGGATGATCATATGATGCTGGATTCACTTACATCCCAACAGTGAAGCACTCAGAGTGGTTTTAGCTGTTATTGGTTTACACTGGAGCCAAGGCACAGGGGACAGCCCAGGAGCACCGCGTGATCCCCACCACACTCGGCGGGTTCCAATCCCAGCTCTGCTATGTTACATCACAGCTGGAGTAAAATCGGCCCAGGAGAGGCCAGAAGGAAAAGAAAAAAAGGTTCGTTTGCATTCCAATGGCTTTCCCAGGGGCCACCCGGCCCAGCTCTCCCCGTGACCGAAGGGCTCGGCTCGGCTCGTGTCAGGGCACCGGCCCCTGGGTGAAACCTCTCTTCTCCCAGCTCCATTCAGGCCTCATTCACCGCTCAGAAAAGATTCTTCCAGAGGCATTTTCTCCAAAAAAAAAGTCTTTAAAAACGCCCGTGGTTAACGAGCAGCTTGTCCTTTCACAGACACAATGTGGGCATGTTCAAACCCGCCGCTGCCCCAGCGCGGACCCACGGCCCAACGGTGCCTCTTTATTCCTGTCAAACGCCACCCGGAGCAGGGCTCCATCTGCTGCGGCACACTGAGGCATGAGGGGCATTTTCTGGGATGTTTCCTCATGGAAACAGCTGGTCCACACAAAAAAAATATGTGTGTTATGTAAAAATAACACCCTGATGGCAATGCTGAGGGGCAGGGACATCCCAAGCAATGAACGCACTGATTGATTCCAGAGGTACCGCAGGACTTGGGAGCTCTCCCTCCACATTCTCCTTCCACGGTTCTGCAAATATCCCGGGAGTTCACTCCATGTGAAAAGATGGGAATAGCAAAGTCCTGGTGTCTGGCTGCTGGAAGGTCCTTTGAAGTCTGTCCCCACTCTTTGAATGAATCCTGTTGCTGCCCCAGCTCTCCCTATTGCCCAAGGAGGTGGATCATTGGGAAACCACACACAGTTTGAGGGGTTTCCACAATGCCCCAAAAAAGTATTTTTTTTTCTCCATCTGAGATTCATGTTGAAATGAATTCTCCCTCTGCTGCTTTTTAAAGGAATATGTAACAAAGGCATCTTTTCAGCCAATGCTTGGTCTTACAAAAACGTTCCAGAGCTTTTTTCATGCCCAAAAGCAGCGGCTTCCAAATGCAATGCAGAGACAATGAGCGACCTCCAGCAGCACAGGGAAAAAATAAATCACTTAAAAACTAAAGAAGAATGAAGTATTTTTTCTGCTAAGACTCTATTTGCAAATGTAACACCAAACCAAGGACATGGTGTTTTATCAGTCTCCGGGGATTGCTAAGATTTCAAAGAAAAATACATCAGTGAACTGAAGAGCCAGAGGGAAACACCTAAACAGAAGAAAGTAGCCTCCTCTGTAAGTATAAACAGAATTCTCTTCTTTTTTCTTGTTCATTGACAACTTTTTTAATTCAAGAACTAATGAGGGGTTAAAAACAGGAAAAAAAGGGTTTTTTGAATACATAGCAGGAAATGAAGAAGAAAGGCAAGAGCAAAGTTCTACTATTTCTTAGAGCATTTAAAAGGAACAGTAATGAGAAACAGCCAGTCCTAGGAAAAATCCTACTTTAAGATAGAAAGTTTAATTTATTTATCAAAACATGCTTTTTTTCTTCTCTTTTTTTCCAACACTAAGCTTTTAATAGATCCTTAATGTACATACTTTGGCTCTGACTCTTTCTCCCCTCCCTGGAGACACCTTTTAAATAGATCTCAATTTCCATTTAAATAGAAGCAATCAATAATGAAATACATCAGTAACATTAAAAAGTATTATTGTCCAAGAGCAAACCAAGAAAACTTTCACAGCCATTTTAAACTCTGTACTTAAACGTTTACAGGTAACACCTTGCTCGCTATCAAAAAAGTGCAAGTAGCAGTGAGTGGACACCAGTCAACTTCTCTCAAAGTTTATTTAAAAGCCAACAAATCAGAATTAACCAAAGAAATAATTAGAAAGGAAAATTTATAAGGTGTCCTGCTTGCTGATTTCACTCATTGACACAAGTTTAACTTCAATGCCCTTTGGTCAAGGCCAAGTGAAGGATCTGGGCACAGAGTCCATCCCAGTGGGGTTAATTCCGTGGGACTGGGTAAGAACTTTCCCAAATGTATTTGTGACAAGCCCCCTTCCTGGGCGGCTCCCACAGCAGGAGTGTAACAGATGGGAACAGAGGATGCAGTTTCAGCTTGGGGGGCAACTCACAGGTACCACACAGAGCCCTTCAAAGGCTCCCAGATCAGAACTGTCCTTCCCTGCCTCACTCCTGCTGTGGCTCCTCACCAGCAGCACACACACGGAAACCCACCCCAGCCAGGCCTGCATCACTTCCACAGCAACCAGTGCTCCCTCCCCGAGGTGCCCCAGGGCAGCACAGCCACTGCCAGCTGTCACTGGGAGCTCAGGGACGAGGTCACCAACAGTGACCACAGGGACAACACGACGCTCACCCAGAACCTGCGCTGCCCTGCACACAAAAACCTTCCCAGAGCTTACAGACCCCTGGGAATGACCCAGCACAACCAGTACAGGGAGCCAGCTCCCTCAAATCGTGCCTGAAACCAGGAACAGATTGTTCTACTCCAGCTCTTACCTAGAAACTAGAGCCTGAATGAGTTTAAGTTCAATCCACTGTAGGTGGAGACCACAGCAGAGACACAACTGACACAAAAGTGGTTTTAAATCTCAGCCTTACACCAACCTGACAGCTGAGCCTGCTGGAAGCATCTATCCCACACCAGCGTGCCTCTGGAACGAGTTCACTTTCCTCCTTCAACCTCTTGGGTCAGCACTGTGACACTGCCCCACAGCCTGGTGTCCCAGCACAGTGAGGGCTCTGACAGCTGTCATTAACACACCTCGGTGACCCCAGCACCATGAGGGCTCTGTCACCAGCTCCCACGGGCCGGAGGGATCAGCTGGAGCCTGTGCAACACTGCAGGCTGAGGTGTGTTAAAATAAAACTCACAACCAGTCACATGCTGATTGCCTCAGGCACCTGTTAAAAGTACTTTTCTACCCTCAACCACACCGCAGTCACACATGGCCAAGCCTCCACCTCTTGAGAAGAGCCTGCAAACTGCCCCACTAATGGTGTAAAATGGCATCAGGGCACTCCAACGCCCTCACCCACCCGTGCTGAGCACCCCCAGCATCATCACACAAACAATGACGTTCTTCTTCACGGTCAGTCCATAAATTTCCTGGAAGTCCGTGGGAAGGACCAGCTACGCTGAATGCTGCACCAACACCGCTGTCATTTCAGACCATTTCTGCTGAAATGCTGACACTCCTCATCACGCCAGCACAGCTACAAAGGGCTTGTGCAGCCTCGTTCACGTTAAATAATAACTGGATGTATGCTAATTGCCTTTCCTCCAGTGAACTGTCTGCATTCCCTTCCGATTTCCTGTAGCTACAAATATGATAATCAGGAGAACAAAGACTTTAACACAGCCACTCGGGCACAGCAAATGCAGTGGAGTGTGTACGCCCGGCTCCATCAGCAGCACCAGAAGGGAGACCTGCAGCCTTGCTGCTCTGAGCGCCCCGAGCCCACCTCCAGGAGGTGTCAATAAAGACTCGTGTAAAATCGCACATCGGAGCGAAGTTTCTCTTTGTAACTTCCCGGACAATGCAGCCCCTTAGCAACGCGGCCGCTCTGAAACCAACCAATCCACCTTTAATTCCCACTTCCTCCCAAGCTCTCTGGACAGCAACTTCTGGCACTCCATCAGTCCCCTTTTATCCCAGTTTCTTTTTATAAATCCAAGGTCAGGTTTCCTCTCCCATCTCATGTGATGTGCTGGACTGAAGTTCTGCCAGCGTGGTCGGTCCCCTCAGCTGCCAAACCCCCTGCCGCGCTCCCCTCAGCCTGTCCCGCCGCCCACCGGGCATCTCCGCGGCTCCAGCGGAGAGGAATAACCAAGTGGGAAGCACCAACTCTCCCAGCGACGCTGAATTGCGCCTATTAAAAATAAAACCCCGCTGGGACCGAGTCCCCCCACCCCGGCCGGCTCGGGGGTCCCGGGCCCGGCCTCGCCCCCGGCCCGGCCCTCACCTCCTCCTCGCTCTCGCTGCGGAAGCACAGGCAGGCCGCCCGCTTCTTGTAGCCGTCCCCGTCGTAGGTGCGCGTCTGGTTGGACTTGAGCTTCATCATCCTCCGCTCCGGGGGCGGCGGGGCCGGAGGACGAGCGGCCCGGAGGGCGGGGGCGGGCGGGACCCGCCGGGCGGCGAAGGACGGGGGGGAGCGGGGGGACCGCCTGCCCGCGACAGTCTCTCTCTGGGTCTCGCTTCGTGGGTCTCGCTACGCGCTGCCGCCCTTCGCCCGCCTCACCCCTGTCCTCGCTCCCGGCCGCGCCGCCGCTGCCGCCCGCGCTCCGGCCACCGCCGACGACGACCGCGCCGCCATCTTGGGGCTCGCTACGCAAACGGCGTAGGGCCGCCGGGCGGGGAGGCGGTGCTGCCCCTGCGGCCTCACGGCGTGCCCGCTACGCAAAGGGCGCAGCACGGCTTCCAGAATCGCTCCCCCCCGCGCAGGCGGCGCCGCCACGCCCCCGCCCCGGCTCTCGCGCTCTGCGCCGTTGGCTCAGGCCGCGTTCGGGAATAGGGCGGGCGGCGCAGAGCGGCGGCGGCGGGCGCCTGGCCTTACGCAAACGGCGCAGGGGCCGGGCCGGCCGCGCGCACGTGGCCCGGCTGTGACAGCGGCTCCGCGGGGACAGCAGCGCCCGCCCTGCGCCGCGCGGGGGCGCTGCGGCACCGGCGGGACCGCGGGCCCGGGCCGGCCCCCACCCCTCCCTCCGGGGACACCGCGGGCCCGGGCCGGCCCCGACCCCTCCCTCCGGGGACACCGCGGGCCGGTGTCCATCCCCCATCCCTCCGGGGACACCGCGGGCCCGGCCAGCCCCCACCCTTCCCTCCGGGGACACCGCGGGCCGGTGTCCATCCCCCCGGTGACATTGCGTGTGTGTGTGTGTGTGTGTGTGTGTGCGTTCCATCCCCCCGTTGGCATTCTCTGTGTGTGATTCCAACCCCCGGTGACATTCCGTGTGTGTGTGTCCATCCCCCCGCTGGCATTCCGTGCGTGCGTGTGTGTCCACCCCCCCGCTGACACCCCGGCTGTGCATCCATTCCCCTGCCGGTGACACTGCGGGTCGGTGTCCATCCCCCCTCCCTGACACCGCGGGTCGGTGTCCATTCCCCCGCCGGTGACACCGCGGCCATCCCGGGTCCGTTACCGACCACTGTCACCGGCTGCCGAGCGGCACCTGGCGGCGGGCGGCGGCCACCGCACCCCGCGGCTCCCCCAGATGCTGCCGCCAACCCCACCCTCGGTCCCCCACAAGTGACACCGCAGCAGTGCAGGACACGCGGACCCACCCACGCGGGCTGCATCCCTCTCAGAGGGACAGGGGCTGGCACAGCTGAGTTTTCCATCTGCAGAACAGCTCTGTCCCAGCCCAGCCCCGCTGCATCGCTGGGAATCGGCATCGCCCTGGGCAGGTGGGAAACGGCCCCACATTCCTCCAGGACTCACCTCCACACCCCCTAAACTTGGAGAGTTCCTTCACTAGAACCTGTTTTTAGTCACTCCCAAAGCGCTGTTCCAGATGCCAAAGATCTGAGTCACCCTGTGCTTCGTGAGCTCTGTTTGTGCACTTCAGTGAGACACAGGCATGAACCCAGTGGCATTTTCACCTCTTTTATTATACACAAAACGTGAGCACAAAGTTCTACTGCGGGGGCTGACCACGTCCACGACCGAATCCACCTCTCTGCAACAGCAAAAGGAGAGTGTTAGAAATCTTTTGTCAAGCAATGACAGCAAGAACAAACATCATCACAGCTCTTTCCTCAACAGTCTAACACTGGCACAGGTCAGCCAGGTGAGTGCCACCAACGTCAACCCATTCCAGCCAGCTCTGTGGATAAATTCTTTCATTTATTAAGTATAAAATTGTGGATCTCCAAAGAGCTCAGCCTGCTCTCAAACCTGTCACTGGCCTGTGTCCCACCACATCCTTTCCCCACAGCGAGCGAGCTGAGTGTGAAGGGTGACAGTTTCCAGGCTCTCTGACACCCTCACAGTCCCACAGGCAGGAGCTTCCAGCTTCTCCCATCAAAGCCTTCAACAAAGGAAGCAAAGCTCAAATGCAAATACTCACGAACTGGAATTCAGTGGCTGCTCCAGCACCAGCCTCAGCCTTCTTGTCAGCACCAGCTGCAGAGAGAGGAGCAGTCAGTGCCCACAGAACCCCCTGCCCAGCACAGTGCTCCTGCCTGGGAGCAAAACTTTAACCATCACACAGAACTAAAACTGGGGCTAACCACAGCAAAGCCAAACAGCTGTAACTGAGCACATTTGAGAGATACTGAACCAACCCCAGAGAAAATCCCACAGTTCGGCCGGACAAAACACCAGCAAACCTCCCGTCCACCCACACATACAGACTTGCTATGCCAAGAGTCTCATCCTCCCCTTTTCCCTTTGAGAGGAGCCCAATCGCTGGGACAATTGTCCCCAAGAGGGCAGGGGGGGCACAGCAGGGACACTCACGTGGCACGGCGCTGCGGCGGTACGTGTCCCGGTCAGCCTCGCCCCGCGTGAGCCGCGCCGGGCGCTCGCCCTCCAGACCTGAAACACAGAGCAGAGCCTCAAACACTGCTCACCAGGACACAAACAGCTCCTTCTGCACCCCAAGGTGGAGAACAGCATTAGGTCTGCCAACAATGCTGTACCTGGGGCAGCTCAGGGAGAACAAACCTAAGGAAAACAGTGGTTTAATAAGGGAAACTTCACTTTAAGGGTGAAATCTACTCAAGTGTCCCAGCTTGTGACAGAGTAGAAGTTAAATAACCTGAGAAATGGATTTACAGCATCATCTTAACAGTCTTCTGGTCATCAAACTAGGGCTGAACATTATTGCTGGTAAAACCCCAGAAATACTGGGAATCTGCCACGTCCAACAAGCCTGCCCACAGCCGAGTCACAAACTGCAGGACAGAATTCTGACCCCAACCTGAAACAGCCACACTGTCAGTACCCCAAATCCCCCCACAGAACATGTTCATGACAGTAAAAGCAGATTATCTGTGGAATCTCAGATTAATACCAGACACAACTCCTGCAGGAACACCCAGCTGTGGTGGGACCACCACCTCTCAGGGACTGGGATGTGTCCCTGGAGCCCAGGTTGGGGTCTGCCCACCCAGGCAGGATCCACTGAGGGGCAGCTGTGCCTGGCACACCCCAGTGTCCTCCTGCAGCCCACAAGCACTGGTTTGGCCATACAAAACCCAGTTCTCACAATAATTCTTTTACTACACCACCTCTGCAGCCCTCAGGCTGCTGCTGCCTCAGGCAGGTCATCCACAGCAAAAAAGAGCACCAGTGCAGCCCTTCCAAATATCCCTGCCCAGGTGGGGCTGAGCGAGGGCTCCAGCACCAGCACAGCCCTTCCAAATGTCCCTGCCCAGGTGGGGCTGAGCGAGGGCTCCAGCACCAGCACAAGGCTGTGACACCACCACACATGGCTCCTCCTGCACAAACCCCAGCCAGGAGCTGCCACCCCTCCCTCCCTGCCTCCCAGCAGGGATGCAGCTCCTTTAGCTCACTGGATAAACACAGCACCTAAAGAACAAATCTTGGAACACCCAAAGCAACTCAGAGATCAAAGAAAGCATCGTCTTCCCAGTTTCCCTGCAATTCCTTCCTTTGAAGTGGGTGATGCTCCCGTTTTGTTTGGCTCAGGCACAAATTGCAGGAGCTGGGGGTGAACTCCCAACAACCCCCTGGCCCCAGCCCCAGCCCCAGCTGTGGCTCAGAAGCAAAAAGCACAACCCATGTGAGCCCCCAGTGCCAGAGCACATCTGGCTGCACCCCCAGCATCCTCCTGCACTCGGGGGTGTGAAAATCCCTCAAGGGAAAATCAGAGCTGCAAGTCCAACACACAGAACCACAGAACAGCTGGGGGTTGATCTGGAGATCATCCAGCTCAACCCCCCTCTCAAGGCAGGGTCACTCAGAGCAGGAGACACAGGAACGTGTCCAGGTGGGTTTGGAATGTGTCCAGAGAGGGAGACTCCACAACCTCCCTGGGCAGCTGTTCCAGTGCTCTGCCACCCACATGGAAAGCTCTTCCTCACGTTGAGGTGGAATTTGTTGTGTTTTGGTTTCTGGCCACTGCTCCTTGTCCTGTCACTGAGCACCACAGAACAGAGTCTGGCACCATCCTCTGGCACACTCCCTGGGGATGTTTGTTTCCTCTCCTCCAGACTAACCAGTTTCAGCTCCCTCAGTCTCTCCTCACGGAGAGATGCTCCAAACTCCTCAGCATTTTTGTGGGCTCTGCTGCTCCTCCACCACAAGTTTGCTGTAAACCTTTAATAGGGAGACCCGTCCAGCAGCACATTCAGTGAAGACAGAATAGGACACCCAACCTGGCCACAGGTGATCCTCAGGTGGGGCTCACCCAGCCCTGGACAGTACCTCCACCACATCCCACTCTCAGCAGGCGTGCTCCCAGCAATCCCAGTCCCTGGGGAAGGCCAGTCCCCACTCAGAGCATGTCCCCGTGGGTCCCCACCCCTCTCAGGGGACACCAGCCCAGCGCCGGGTACAAAAGCAACAAACCCCAACCACATCTTTTTGCTCTGTTCACAATTTCACATCCAATCCCCACAACCACACACACCTGGCACTGTCCTGAGTGCCCAGCACCCCTGTGCCCACCCCAGCTCACCTTTGGGCCGGGGTCTGCCGGTCTCCGGGCGGCTCCGGCGCAGCGTGGCCGGGACGATCTCGGGAGGCAGGTGCAGATAATCCCGCAGGTACTGGATGCCCTCGTTGGTCAGGTACCAGTAGAAGTGTCTCCAGGCAAACTGCTCCTTCACGTACCCTCGGGACTTGAGGGACTGTGGGGAGAGCTCCCAGTCACTCCCAGTTACAGCTGAGCCTCTCCCAGCTCCTCCACCAGCGCTTTACAGACACGGGGGTTCAGTGGGGAACGGGGATGTGGGAACAGGGAACAACTCACACGCACAGGACGCAGCTGCAGCACCACCCCAGGGACCAACACTCCCGTGTGCCCCTCCTGCCCCACACCTGTGCCCCCCAACCCCTCACACCTGCATGGCTTTCATGACGTGGAGATTGGGCACGTTCTTGTCCACGAGCTCGGGATGTTTGGGCATGTGCACGTCCTTCTTGGCCACCATCACCCCCTCCTTGAACAGCAGCTCATAGATGGCGATTCGGTTCTTCTTGGGCATCAACATCTGCAGAGGGCACAGGGAACGGGGCACGGTGACTTTTGGGCACCAACACCTGCACCGGGGACAGCGAACCCTGCTGGGTGACCCCAGCGCCCCCCGAGCTGCCCCGGGACGCCCTTCCCACCGGGCCGCCCCTTCTCGCTGCTTCCCGGCAGGGAAAACCGAGCAGTCCCAGCTTTTGCTGCTTAAACCATCCCGCACACCACGGACGGCACCGCCCGGTGTCGGTCACGGCGGGACACGGGGCACGAGAAGGGCAGGGCCGCGGCTCGGGGGGAGCCTGTCCCGGCCCCGCCGCGGACATCGCTGGTGCTGCCGTTAACTCAAACTGAACTCGGGAACCGAGAACCGTGGGAGCCTCTCGCCCCTCTGGTAGCCGGAGCCGACCCCCACAGCGCCCGGGACCGCCGGCAGCGCCCTCAGCACGGGAACTCGGCTACGGGCGGCGCCCCCGGACCCTCGGGCTCGGGGCGTGCAGGGCTCTCCGTGCTCGGCCATGACTGAACCCCCGCGGATCACGGGCCACCCCCGCGGCAGCGCCTGGGGCGGAAGGCCCCGGTACCAGTGCTGGACCACCGGTACCACCCCGCGGCCTGGCGCCCCCAATCCCTCCCTCCCCGCACAGCCGGGCCTGGAGCCCCGATCGCGGAGATGCCCCGCGGGAGGGTCCAGGCCCCGGGATGGCGGCGATGCGGGGCCGATGGCCCGAGCGCGGCCTCACCGTGGCGGCGGCGGCGGGGCCCGACCGGAAAGGGCTGCGCGTGCGCCGGACCGCCGCTTCCGCCGCCCCAAAGGCCCCCGGCGGCGAGGGTGGCCGCGGCGCTGCCTGAGCAGAGCGCAGGCCCCCTCCGGCCTGGGAACGGGGAGCCCACCGCGGTGCCTGATGGGGTCAGCAGGCGACCCCCGCCCCCCCTCCCCGTGACACCCCCACACTCTCCCCTTGTGTCACCCCCAGCCGTGACATCCCTCCGCAGCCCCAGTCATGTCACCCCCAGCCGTGACATCCCTCCGCAGCCCCAGTCGTGTCACCCCCAGGTCCCCGCGGTGCCCGGTGTCCGTCGGAGCGGGGCTGTAAAGCCTTGCCCGGGGTCCCGGGGACCCGCGGGTCCCACCCCGGGCAAAGGTCTCGGGGCTCCGGGAGGCACCGAAGTGCTCTGCTCCCCAAAACACCCGCCCGGCAGCCGGGATTCCCCCGACACCCCGTTTGTGTGTCACCCCCTCATCCGGGCTCTCGTTGCGGGGGGGCCGCGGTGGTCCCGGCATGGAGGACTGGAGCCGTGTCCCCTTGGGCACACCCCGTGTCCCCCCCGGCCCAGGGCTCTCCCGCCCTGTTTGGGGCTCGGAACCCCCCGGGAGCGACAGGAGCGGGGTCCGCGGGGAAGGGGGGACGTCCCCGCTGCCCCCCCGGACACCCCAGGTACTCGGCACCCCCCGGAGCAGCGCCGGGACAGGGGGAGGTGGGTGGGGACAGCGGAGGGACGGGGGGGAGGCGCAGGGACCCCAAGCCGCCCCTGGGGCTCCCGGCTTATTCCCCATCCTCTCCGCGGTCGCGTTGTCACCTTGCGCGGCCGAGGAGCCGCCGCGCCGGGCCGGGGATTGGTCGGCTAAAAATGCCGCCCTAATCTCCGAGCTGATCTTTACCCCCTCCCTCCGCCCCATCTGCCGCGACCTGCCCGCGATGCGCGGCGCCGGCCCCGGGAGAGGCTCCGCCGCTGTCCCCGCGGTCCCGAGGTACGGGCGGGGGGCGGGCGGGGGGCGGGGGGCTGTCTCCGGGGGGCAGAGGGGATGCCGGGGGTCGGGGCGCTGTGACAGCGCTGTCCCCTCCGGTGTTTGAATCGGGTCCGCGCCCTGCGCTGCGAAACGAACCCGCGCCCGACCCGTTTTGAGTGATTTACAACTTGCGCCGGACCGTGCCGGGTGGGGAACGGGAGGGATCGAGGGATGCGCCGCATTCTTGGAGCTGCCTGGTGCCTTCCTGAGGTTTTGCTACCGTGTCATCCTCTCCTTTCTTCCTCTCGGGGGGAGCACGGACGGAGCTGGGGCGAAGCTCCCACAGGGTGACCCCCCAGGATGCCGCGACAATTGCGGCATCCCCCGGGAGAAACGCACACCCCGGCTCGTCCCGCGGAGCAGGAGCTGTCCCTGCCCGCCTGGCCGGGACATGCTGCCCACGGGCACTGTCGCTGTCCCTGCCTCTGCTGCATCTCCTCCTCACAGCTCGTGCACCTCCTGCCTTGGAAATGGCAAAGCAAGTGCTTTGCTAAACGGATTAGAGCTTTCCCGGCAGCCTCCCCGGCTGCTCCCGCATCCCTCGGCCCCCGCGTCGCCTTCCCCGGGCAAACCCCATCCCTAAGCCAAATGTCCAGGTCGAGGCTGTGGCCGCAGCGCAGCAGAGCTCAGGCGCTGCGGCTCCCAGCGCGCCTGACCCCAAAACCCCCGGCTGAAGCCCTGAGGGTCCTTCCCACCTCCTGGAGGTTTGTGTTCCCTTTGCCGGAGAGCAGAGAAAATCAGGGAATTTACCAGGCACCGGCTCGGCCGGTGCTGGAGGTGCTGCCCTGCCCCGGGGTCTGCACTGATCTGTGCGCCCCTGGCCGCGCTGGCCGCTTTCTCTCCTTCCTCTCCCTCCTCTCTCTCCTCTCGCAGGGTGTGCGGCCGCCGGAGGGGCTGCGGCAGGACGGGAGCGGGATTTAACCGTGAAAGGATTGAGGGAAGAGAGCCCAGGCACTGGCAGGGACCGACGGTGACGTGCACAGGGCAGGGCGAGAAGGGAAGGGACACCGGCAAAGCGCGTCAGCACCAACCGGGGCCACGTCCTGAGCCCAAAGCCTGGGCTCGGCTCTGTGTGGGATCCCCCTCACTGGGAATGCCGTGTCCCCAGCTGTGCTGGTCCCTGCCAGGGCGGGATGGCACGGAGTGGAGCCAGGCTCCTCCAGCAGAGCCCCTGGCACGGTTCTGCCCGCGGACAGACTTTGTCCCGGGGGTGCCAGCCTGGCCGGCGTTTGTGCAACATCTTGAAGGCAAACCCCGGACCTGCTGAGCTCCTGCGGGTGATCCTGGAGGAGGAGAGGCCGCACCCAGCCGGCAACTTCCAGGAGCGGCCAAGCCAGTGTGCGGCTGCCCCCGGCGTGGCACAGCACGGGGGGCAGGAGGCAGCGAGCCCCAGCACCACCGTGGCCGTGGGTGATGGGTACGGGCTCCTCAGGCAGCTGCCTGCAGCCAGCTTCACGCTGTTTCCCAGGAAAAATGGAGCCTTTATGTCCCGGCCCCAGCCCCTTCCCCGGAAGGGCTCGGAGGATGCCCCGGCCGGTCACAGGCAGACAAGAAGGGGATTGTTTCGGTGGGATTTGGGTTTCTGGGAGCACCTGCCCCGCGCGGGGCCCTCCACAATGGCTGCCTGTCTGCCGCAGAGCCGCCAATTATCCTCCGCGGCTAATTAGAGATGCAAAGTAGCGCTTGCATTCTCCCAGCTCCCCGGAGGGCTCCTGGGACCGGCGGCACATCCGCAGCAGGGACGCAGCCCGGGCATGGGGCGAGCATGGGGCACTGGCCCCATCCGGTCCCACGAGCCCCAGCTCCCGCTCTGCTCTGTCCTGGGAAGAGGCAGTGGAGGCCAGGAATGGGCTCGGGATGACTGGGATGCCCTCTGCCCCCATCCCCCCCAGCCTTCCCTGGATCGCCCATGGGCTGGGGGCTCTCCCATTGCTCCCAGAACCAGCTGAGCCCCGTAACTGGGGACTCTGCCGAGATTTAGGAAACACAGTTTCCATTCCTTGCTGGGGAGGCAGACGGGAGCTGGCAGTGCTCGAAACCCCCCCATTCATGCGAAGGCCGGCACTCCTGCCTGGATGATGGGCAGGCGGCTGATCCCTGGTGGCATCTCTTCATTCCTGCCTACTCCATCTCCAGCAGCCGCCAGGATCACGGTGTGGGCTCGTGTGCTCCGACTTCTCGGTTTGCACTCACGGAGCTGTAATTCCAGAGCAGCAAGTGGCCCCATAAATCAGGGCTTATTTCCTGCCAATACCGTCTGCTGCTTCCCACAAGGAAACTCATTTACAGGAGGAGAAGTGACTTACCACTGAAAACAGTAAATGGTGGGATGGTGAGAGCCGGGGAAAAGTTTGTCGTGACCGAGTTTTTGGTGAAGGAACCGAGGAGGCAGAGCTCCCACCTGCTCCCGGCGTGGAACAGTCCAAGCTGCAGGGAGGGAGACCTGAGCTGGTGCCACCTTGCACAGACCACAAAGCTGGTGGCAATGGCTCTTTGCACTGGGGAACCCACCCAAGTCATTGAGGTCCCCACATCACCACCCTGGAGAGCATTTGTCACCTAATGTTTAGTGCCAAGGACATCTTCCCCTCTGCAGCAGGGATGCTGTCAGTGCAGATGGCAGCTGGGACGTCCCAGTGGTGCCTGCAGTGACCCCGTGCTGAGAACTGCCAACTCGCTGCATGGAAGGACCATGACCAGTTATTCAGCACCCTCCGGTTCCTCACCCTGAAACACCAACAGGCAAAGATCCCCCGCTCCTGAAGGAACCACCATCCATCCCACCCCTGTTTGGGATTGGGGGCATTAAATCACTGGAGTCTCACCCCAGCTGCAGCCAGGCATGAAACCTTCCGGGGGCCATTCTGTCTGGCCATGAGGTGGGATGGCTCGGGTGGCACGGAGCTGGAAGGAGCCGGAAGGCAGGCGGGCTGGAGAGCCCCACCGAGCTTCATTAGGCGGCCGAAGGCGCTTGTTAGGGGAAAGCTGAGCCGGCGTCGGAGGCCGGCAGAGCCTCCCGGGACCGGGTCGCATTCTCTGGGCAACCCGATCCCGGCGGCAGCGGCCCCGGCAGCCTCATTACTGCAGCTTCTGCAGCGGCTTCGGTTACTCGCCTGGACGCCCTCGTCTCCTGCTGGCTTTTAATTTCCCTGACATCCCCCGCAAGCGGGGGGATGCAGGCGCAGTGTCGGGGAGCCCGTCATCACCCCCACCCGCATCCTCCCTGCTCTCCGACGGCTACCAGCCCCCTCTGCCCCCGGGACTCCCATCCTGTGACAAGCCGCGGTGACCCCGGGCATGAGCCCCGGGGCTTGGGAGGAGGCAGATGGGCAGATGGCAGTGAGGGGGAGCTGCCCTGCTCCCCTTCAAGAAGCCTTGGGGCGTGCAGCCCCCTCACCCCCTTCCCCAGCCCTGCCGGGGGGAAAAGACTGTTCCTGATTCTCTTGCCAGCCTGTTCCCAGCTGGCACATTTGGCAAGGAGGCGGCACCGGCTGCCTCTCCGAAGGCGTTTTGGGGTGTTTGTTCCTGCAAAAGCTGTGGCTCAGCCCCAAAACCCCCCTGCAACCACGGGGGTGACAGAGAGGCCGAGACAGCAGCAGAGGGAGTGCATGGCTCTGTCCCTTCCCGTGCAGGAGGGACAACGACCCCCGGGGCAGCAGGACCAGGCACCGCGGGCGGGTCCCCAAAGAGCCCCCCCGGCCGCGTGGCCCGGGGGGAACGAGTCCGATTAGGCCCTAACGGAGCCCGGCAGCGCCGCGGGGCCGGACCCCGCCATCGCCCGGCCGTGGCACCCACCGCCCCCCCGGGCCGTGCCCCCTGGCCCGCAGTGGGACGGCCCCGGTGGGTGCCCTGGGCGAGGGTCTGAGGCCGGCGGGTCGTGCGGGGGTGGAGGCAGTGCGGAACCTCGGGGTGGGCGCGGATACGGGGATGGGGGGGGTCCATTCCCCCCTCCGCCCCCCCCCCCGGATGATTTTCGCAGCAGCGGCTCCATCCCGGTTGCCATGGCAACGGGCGGCTCGGGCAGGCGCGTGCCCGCGGCCGTGCGCGCCGCCGCTGCCCGGCGGGAGCGGAGCGAGCGGAACGGAGCGAGCGGAGCCCCGGCCCCGGCCTCGGGCCCCCGGCCCCCCCGGCCCCCGGCCTCCGGCCCCCGGCAGGTGAGCGCGGCCCCCGCGGGGGCAGCGGGGTCCTCTGCGGCGACGAGGTGCGGGACGCCCGGTCCCTTGCGGGGATGGGGTGCGGGATGCCGGGGTCCCTTGCCGGGATGGGGTGCGGGATGCCCGGGTCCTTTGAGGGGATGGGGGGACGGCGGGGGGGATGCTGTGCAAGGACCGGGCAGTGCGGGCATGGCTTTGCACCCCCTGGCAGGACACAATGTTCCCTGATCCCTTCTGCAAGCCAGGGAGGTTGGGGGGGTATATGACCTTCACCCCTTCCGTGTGTCCAGTGGGGTGCTGGAGAAAGGGACACCCCTTCTGCAATGCTGCCGCACTCCCGGGCTTGTGCCTCAGTTTCCCCATCTGCAAATAATGGGGGGAACTTGTGCTGTCCCTATCATCGCTGTCCCCCTGCCCAAATAAACACCTTACCCCATCACTGAACCCCCTCCTTTCAGCACAGTCACCCCAGCTTCTCCCTTGCTGCCCCCGCATCTCCCCACTTTCCTGTCCCCTCTGGCTCCAAGTCTGCTTCCCCACCACAGACAGCTGAAATTCCGCTGTCCCTCCGCCTCTCCTGCTCCCAGCAGCCCCATTTGCCTTCTGTCACCACCAGCTCCGGGTCCATCCCACCGAGGCTCAGGGGACGGGACCCCCGTGCCAGCGCGTGACGCTCCGCTTCCCCCCTCCCTGATGCGGAAGCGGGGGGATGGCACCGCCGTATCCTCCACCATCCCTGTTTGCCGCTTCTGGGTTTAATTGCAAACCTCATCTTTGGATTTCTGCCTAAACCCGGCTCCCGGGACCGCACAAATCCCTGCTCGGTGTCCGAGCAGCCTTGTTTACCGCGGCGAGCCGAGGCGGCAGGATGAGACAGAGCTGCAGAGCTGGGCAGCCGGTGGAACCCCCAGCTGAGGCTGAGCCCCCTCTCCCTCCCCCAGGCCTGAGCACATGCAGGGGGTTGGCAATCCTGCTGCTGCTGCCCCTCCCGGGATCCCCATCCACGTTCCCCATCCGCATTCCCGGCACATCCACTGTCCCTGAGCTGGGCTGCAGGCTCCCCTGGAGAGACTCTTGCGTTATCTGCAAGTGCCAAGCAGGCTTCCAGAAATTTTTGCACAAGGCTCCTAAAATCCCTAGAAGATTAATGGGTGCCCTGAGCAGGGCAGCTTTGGGAGTGCAGGAGGAAGGGGAAGGTGTCTGCAGAGCCCACATGAGCTGTGAAGCCGATCGCTGCCAGGGCTTGGAGCAAATGCGTCTCCCCTGGCTACTGCAACCTGGCAGCACCTGGCCCCCGGCGGCCTCCCCGTCTGTGCACAGGATGCGAGGCTCCTAGTCCTGCTCCTGGATCACTGAACCTCCTCTCTGGTTTTGGGGAGCCCCACAGGGTCCAGCAGGTCCCCAGTCCTCAGATCGCCCCCATGAATGCAGATGACCCTGGTGGAAACGAGGAGGCTGCCATAGGCACATTCCACCCAGGATTTTTTGGAAAAGTGGCTCCCAGAAGTTTCCCACCATTACCTACGTGCCCCCTCCAGGGTCCTGCTGCCCTTGCAGCCACCTCATGCGCTGCTTGAACACCAGGTCCCGGGCAGCCCCATGGCGCTGCTCTGGCCGAAATCCCATGGAGAATCACCCGCCATTCTGGATTTGGCTCTTTGCCCAAGGGCTCCAGCCCTGCTCATGTTGCAGCCAAAGGGGTTTTGCCAGGGAATGCAGGAGGGACCCTGACATGAGCCTGCTCCCATGGAGACAATACCCTGGAAGGGTCCAGGCTCACCACCTGCCTGGCCTTGGGCTTGGTTTGATGACGAGGGGGTAGGATGGGTGTTGAGGCTGCTCAGCCCCAAGCCCCGGGCGCTGCTGGTGCGGAGCTGCCAGCGTGAATCAGCAGCACCCACGTAACCATTTCCTCACAGGGTCCATATGGGCTCTGGAGGGGGCCACACTTCAGCCACACCACAGCCAAACCCCTCCACACCCCCTGGCTCCCTGAGAGCTCTGACCCTCGCCGGCCTCAGGAGCGTTTCCCTGTCCCAGCCCTGTGGGACACACGGACCAGCTCTGGGGTGGGAATCCCACGGCCGCTCAGCTGGGTCAGAGTTGAGCAGCAAACCTGGCACAGCTCCTGCAGCTGCAAAGCCTCTTGCGACGCACGTCGGTGTCGCGGGTTTTCCCTGGCACCTGCCACTGTGCCTTGGCCACTTCACCCCCTGTATGTGGCCACTTCACCCCCCACGCACGGCCACCTCAACCCCCGTGTGTGGCCGCAGCAGGGGCAGCACATGGGCACTGGTACCTTCAGTGGATGCAGCACGGCAGCCCCAGAACGTGGTGGGAAATGCTGCTGCCAGGCTCCTCTGGACTTCCTTGGCTGAATCCGTTTGTCTTTGCCACGAGTGGCTGTCATGTGGCCATAGTGGTGCATCACGGTGGCGTTGGCGCTGCACCCCAAAACGGACCCTCAAGCAGCCCCATGCTGAGATAAGGGAGAGCAAATGACCTTTCCTGTGCCCAAAAGCCCGAGGCCCAGCCCACTTGCTTGGATTCCCACAGACCAGTGCAGCTCCCAGTGTGGCTTCCCCCTGCCCTGGATGCTCTCAGCAACAGCCGCTCTCCCAGTGCCCTCCCAGTGACGGAGCTCACACCTGGCGTGAACCTGCTGCCTGGGGACAGGATGGGGACAGGATGGGGACACCATCTCGCTCTGTGCTCTGCTCCTCTCCTTGCAGTGCATCTGCCACCATCCTGCCTTGGCCAGGGGCTCTTTGCAGCAGAGGAACCTGGACCAGAGGCTCTGCAGCCCCTTCTGCCCTTGGTCCCCCCTGGGCTCAGCCGATGTGCCCAGAGGCAGGAGTGTGACATCCCCATCCCCTGCTTCTTGGCTGCAGGAGGGATGCTGGGTCTGGGACAACAAACACAACTGGAAGAGAGCAACCTGGGGACAGGGGACAGCAGGACTGGACTGTCCCACCTCGCTGGGGACAGGGCTCTGCCAGCCAGGGCTCTGCCGTGGGGGTGCGGGCAGCTGCCCATGCCCTGCCCGCGGTGTCAGCAGCACCAGCCTCTGCATTGCAGCAGCCTCCTGCCTGCGCAGGGCCATGGCCACGGCCCGGCCCCACAGAGGGCAGAGACCCCCCTGCAGCACCAGGGCAGGAGGAGCTGCCTGGAGGGTGAGAAGGGTTGTGTCAGTGCTCAGCGCCGAGCAGGCTGACAGGAGAGACACGCAGGGGGGCCACTTCTGCAGGAGCAGCCCAAGGGCACGTGGAGCAGGAGCTGGGACAAACTCCACCGTCACTTGATGCCAAACGCTCTGCGGCTTCTCCCTGGCAGCTCCGCGGAAGAGAGGGGCCGGAGCAGAGCCCCCCAGGCCGAGGGTACCCAAGCGGCAGCGTGTGGCTGGGGCTGGCAGCTCTCCACGCTCTGCAGGCGCCAGGCATCACCGCCGGCTGCCCTGATGCGAGGTGATGGGCTGCTCTGGCAGGGCCGGGGGGCTGGCAGGGGGCTGGCATGCGTGGCACAGGCGGCCGAGGCAGCCCGGCGTGGTGGGGGCACACGCACGTGCGCGGGCGCGCGAGGATGGTCGTGCGTGGGGGTGCGTGGCAGGAGAGTGGCAACGAGGCGGCAGCGTTAGCTGGGAAGTGATGCAGAGCCAAAAATAACCCCCGGGCTGCGGCTCGGACCAGGTAGTGGCTCGGAGAGGGAGCTGCAGCAGCCACGTCCGCAGTGCCCCATGGCACGAGTGGCTCGCTGGGGGCAGCTGGGGCTGGCACTGTGCCCCTGAGTCCTGGGGTACACCCAGCCACGGGTGTGCTCCCTCCCTGCAGTCCCCATCCCAGCCCTGGCACGCTGGGGCTGTCACCCTGAGGGTGCCCTTGCCATGCCAGCGCAGCCTCTGCAGCAAAACCCAGGGGCACAGGACCCGGGCACTGCACTGTGCCCGCGGCTTCCGGGGGGGGGGATGATGAGTGCAGCACCTGCGGGGTCCCTTGGGATTGTGCCGCCAGGGGCTCTGTCACCACTGCAGGTGCACCGGGGCAGCCTGCGGGTGCTGGGGTGGGGAGGGCAGTGGCGATGCCGTGGTGCCAGGCAGGAGCAGTGGTGGCACTGTGGGTGCCGAGGACAGTGGTCACGCTGTGGGTGCCAGGCAGGAGTAGTGTTGGTGCCATGGGTGCCAGGCAGTGACAGTGATGGTGCTGTGAGTGGCAGGCAGGGACAGTGGCTGCGCCAAGGGTGCCAGGCAGGAGTGATGTTGGTGCCGTGGGTGACTGGCAGTGGTGGTGATGGTGCCATGAGTGCCAGGCATGGTGGTTCTGTGGGTGCCAGGCAGTGGCGGTGGCAGTGCCGTGGGTGCCAGGCAGGGACAGTGGCAGTGCCGTGGGTGCCAGGCAGGCGCGGGCGCCGCGTGCTGCCGGCTGCGGGGGGACGCTGCTGTCCCCCATCCATCTGCGTCTCAGCGGCTGAGCGAGGGACAGTCACGCGTTTATTTTTAACCGTCTGGGGAGGGTGGAGGGGATTGGTGCCTCCCTGGTTATATCACTAAATCCCTGCCAGGCCCTGTTAGTTCCAGCACAGCGAGCCCTGCGCCGCGCTCCAGTAACTGTTTCAGGCCCCCGTCCTCCTGGGGCCGTGCCCTGCCCCGGCCCGGGGACACCTCAGGGCTGGCTGTGCCCACAGTTGGAGAGCGTGGGCACTCACCAGTGTTCCCCACGGGACCCTGTGCCCCCAGCCCTGCCCTCCCACCCCACCACGAGGCAGGGCACAGGCAGCCGGGCCTCCCTCTGTCCGTTCCACCTCCCCAAGGAAGGGACGGTGTGTGAGGTTCATGGCCACATCCCTCTCCCGCAGCCCTTTTGTGGACAGGGTAGGGGGAAATTTGAGCTGTTTCTGGCCACTTTGTCCCCATCCCGGTGGCAGATGCCGTGCAGGATAGGCCCAGTGCTTTCCTGTGGAAGCGCTGTCCAAATCCTGGTCAGGATGGGGATGCTGAGGGTGCCCACGGCCACCACAGCCCCCTCTCTGTCCCCACATGATGCCACCCCAGCCACCAGCCCCCTCCCAGCTCTCAGCAAAGCGGCAAAGGGTTAAAGCCACGCAGCAGGGCCACGTGACGCTCCGGGGATGCCGTTTTTCTGAAGATCAGGACGGATTAGGGTGGAATATCAGGACGAGAATTTCTTGGGTGGCGCATCCCCTGACCCTGCCATGGCCCCTCACCCAGCGGCTCCCGGTGCTGAGCCAGGCCCTGGCCGGTGAGCGCCCATTGTGCTGCTCCCCAAGATTCCCTCCTGGCACCTCTGGCTCTGGGGGTTTGGGTGGCACCAAGTGGGTGGTGGGCACTGGAGGAGTCTGTGGGTCCAGAGCTGGAGCAGGCACTGTCCCCATGCCTGTCCCCTCCCCCTGGATGTTTGTCCTACAGAGCTGTTGGCAGGAGGAATGGGGGTCCCCTGCATCCCCCATGACTCCCCTCTCCTGTCCCCTCAGTGCATGAGGCTGGTGTTTGCCCAGGAAACCCCCAGCGCTTGCTCTGACGCCCGAGGCAGCGCCGGGAGCCATGTCGGGTTCCTACGACGAGTCGGCGTCGGCCGCCGAGGAAACAACCGACAGCTTCTGGGAGGTGAGTCCCGGCCATCCTCTCCTCCCACAGACCCCACCGCCACTGTCACTGCACCCCAGGGTGTCCCCTGGGCTGGGGGCTGCCCTCACCTCCCCCCCTGAGAGCATCCCTGCCGCGGTGGCTTCGTGTCTGAGCTGGATCTGCCAAAGGTCTCAACCTCAGCTGTCCCCAAGGGGCACAGAGTGACAGAGGGGACTGGAAAGAGTTAGCCTTGAGCAGCCCCAACCCAAAGCTCCATCCCTGCACCCCCAAATTGCCTGGTGCTTCCCCTGCAGCCACCCCAGGCCAGCTGGGGCTGAGCCAGGCAGGACGGTCAAAGCCCCCACACCTGCCTGTCCCCATCTCCATCCCAGGTGGGGAACTACAAGCGCACGGTGAAGCGGATCGATGATGGACACCGACTCTGCAACGACCTCATGAACTGCGTGCACGAGCGGGCCAAGATCGAGAAGTCCTACGCCCAGCAGCTCACCGACTGGTCCAAGCGGTGGAGGCAGCTCATCGAGAAAGGTACCATGGCTTCCCCAGGGGGAGGATTTGCCCAGGACATCTGGGTCCCCTTGCACCGTCACAGCTTCACCTGGCAGAAATGGAGGGGGTAAGGGCAGTGGAGTGACCCCCAGCTGTCCCCTCGGCCCCCAGGTCCCCAGTATGGCAGTCTGGAGAAGGCGTGGGCCGCGATCATGACGGAGGCGGACAAGGTGAGCGAGCTGCACCAGGAGGTGAAGAACAGCCTCCTGAACGACGACTTCGAGAAGGTCAAGAACTGGCAGAAGGACGCCTACCACAAGCAGATCATGGGGGGCTTCAAGGAGGCCAAGGAGGCTGAGGATGGCTTCCGGAAAGCCCAGAAGCCCTGGGCCAAGAAGCTCAAGGAGGTGAGAGAAACACAGCGTGTCCTGAGGCATCCCTGCATCCCCAGGTCTGGCTCTGTGTGCCCGGTCCCTGCTGGGAGAGACGCGTGGCACCTCCCCACAGGCAGAGGGGTGGGCAGGGGGCTGTGACTGTTACTCTGACGTTCCCTTCCCTGTCCTCCCCACAGCTGGAGACAGCCAAGAAAGCCTATCACCTGGCGTGCAAGGAGGAGAAGCTGGCCATGACCCGGGAAGCCAACAGCAAGGCGGATCAGTCCAACACCCCTGAGCAGCAGAAGAAGCTCCAGGACAAAGTGGAAAAGTGCAAGCAAGATGTGCAAAAGGTGCGAGGCACTGCCCTGTGCCGGACTCATGGGGCACTGGGCAGGGGAAACCAATGGAGGTGGCCACCACCTCCCTTTCTCCACCATCCATTCCCATTTTCCCATCCCTGTGCTCCTGGAGAAGGATGAGGACTTGCAGGCAGTGCTCAGGGGAGTGTGAGCTGGGCAGGGATTTACCCCACTTTTGGGGGCTGATTCTACTCACTGAGGCTCTTGGCTCCATTTGGGCTCCCCAGCCTGGTGACCCCCAAACCAGACCTCTCAGCACCCAGAAACGGCCTCTGAGGTGCTCGAGGTGCAACCAGGGTCCCTCCTGCGTTTCTGCAGACTCAGGAGAAGTACGAGAAGGTGCTGGACGAGCTGAACAAGTGCACCCCGCAGTACATCGAGAGCATGGAGCAAGTCTTCGAGCAGTGCCAGCAGTTTGAGGAGAAGAGGCTCAACTTCCTCAAGGAAATGCTCCTGGACATCAAGAGGCACCTGAACCTGGCTGAGAGCAGCAGGTAGGGACAGTGAGTTCTGGCCAACACGACGGTCACCAAGAGGTACCAGAGGGGCAGGAGGCTGTGCAGGAGCCTGGCGCCCCCCGGTGCCTCGGAGGACACACAGCCTGGGCCCCAGGTGACACAGCCTGGGCACGTCCCTGTCCCGCGCTGTCCCCGGGGGTCCACCCTGACCCACGGCCCCCCCGACCGTGTCTCTCCCCACAGCTATGCCAATGTGTACCGAGAGCTGGAGCAGACCATCCGCCTGTCGGACGCGCAGGAGGACCTCCGGTGGTTCCGCAGCACCAGTGGCCCCGGGATGCCCATGAACTGGCCCCAGTTTGAGGTGAGTCTGAGCGCCCTGGCTGGGTGCTGGCAGCCCCGCGGGGCAGCCGGGCACTCAGGAGATGGTCACTCTGTGCTTGCAGGAGTGGAACCCGGACCTGACGCACACGATAACGAGGAAGGAGAAGCAGAAGAAGGGCGAGGGGGTGGCCCTGACCAACGCCGGCAGCGCGGGCGACACGGGGGCTCAGGCAGGCGAGCGCGGGAGGTGAGGGCCGGCACGGAGGGGAGGTGCCATGAGAGGCACGGCCTTTGCCGGCGCAAGCATTTGGGGACGCGGGATGTCCTCGGTGACAGCCACCCCTCCCTCTCCTCCCCCTCCCAGCGTGAGCAGCCACGACCGCGGGCAGACCTACAGCGCCGAGTGGTCCGATGACGAGGGCAGCAACTCCTTCAACACCAGCGAGGCCAACGGCGGCACCAACCCCTTCGACGAGGAGTCGGCGGGGAAGGGCGTGAGGGTGCGGGCTCTGTACGACTACGACGGGCAGGAGCAGGATGAGCTCAGCTTCAAAGCAGGTACGGTCCCTTGCCCCTGCCAGGGAGGACAGGGCTCGTCTGCTGGAGCTGTGGGTGTGAAATCCCTCAAATAATTTGTGAGTTGGCCCAGCCCTTCGAAAAGCTGAACTGTCAGAATGGGGAAGGCAGAAGCTGAGCCCAAGTGCAAAAGGGACAGGAGCAATGGCAGGACGGGGCACAAGAGGGTTCATGGGTCACCCCTTGCCTTTCTCTCCTACAAACTGGTGTGCCCAGGATGAGTCCTGCAAATCCCCAGCAACTCCATCCCAGGGAGAAAAAGGGGGTGGGAGAATTTCCAGCACCTGCAATGAGCTCTTCCCTTCCACCTTCCTCTCCAGGTGATGAACTAACCAAACTCGGTGAGGAAGACGAGCAGGGGTGGTGCAAAGGGCGCTTGGACAACGGGCAGCTGGGGCTGTACCCCGCCAACTACGTGGAGGCAATCTAAGTCTTGTGGTGTGCTCCTCGTCACCGTCAGCAGATAAATCCACCCTCCGTTGTCTCCATCTCTCCACCAGCCAACCAGCCATTCTGCCGTCTGGTCCTTCACTCCTCACCCTTAGAGATTCAGACATATTTTCCGACCAAGCTTTTATTTTTTTAAGAGTTGTCTCCGAAGAGTATTTTGCATAGTCGCTTTCTTCTAAGATAACGTGAAGCGGAAGATGACGTTGTCCGTTCGTCTACGTTAGTTGAATTTTTTTTTTTTTTCTGAGCGAAAAGCCGATACCTCAAGATCTTAAAGCCCAACCAGTGAGATCTCCTGATTGGTTGGTTTTTAAAGATACTGAAATCATGAGCCGCCTTCTGATTGGCTGGAACTGTTCCGAAACGCACGGCGCCGAAGTTCCTGGGACCAACCAAATTCATCCCAGAAAACCAAGAGGGACTGGAGTCTGACTCCATTGTTTTTTTTTTTTTTTGATGTTTCCATGTTCTCCCCAGTTCATCCTCCCGCCCCGAGGAAGGGGACGAATGCCCCCTTCAGCCCCGCGCCCATCCTTGAGATGCCCAGGTGAGGTGGGACCGGCCCCGCCATGGAGCTTGATGGCATCTCCTCAGCTTCCTCCTCCTCCCGGCTGGGCTGTCAGCACACCTGGAGCGGGCGGAGGCTCCCGAGCCGATGCCCGGCCTGTGCTGCAGGGAGCAGCATCGCCCTTCGGGCGGGCAGGTATCCAACGCACACCAGACCCGGGTGAGATGGCCCTAAAATCCAGCGCTGTCCGGAGAAGGACCCAGCACGGCCCAGCGCTGCTGGAAGCACCTTCCTGCCCAGCCTGGGATAGCGAGGACTGCCTTGGGCACTGCTGGGGACGGTCCCCATCCGCCCCTTCCTGAAGAGAGGCAGGAGCAGAGCAGGACGGGGGGTGAGCATCGTCCAGCCTTGCAGGGTGCCGGCAGGAGCTGCAGCCGGAGGAGGAGGGCTCAGGATACCCAGCCCAGGCAGAGCAGCCGCCTGGCGAAGACGGCCGGAAACAAGACACGCCAAGGCAGGGGAATGGCCGCAGGCTTCGCCCTTTGCTTGTCCCCAAGGAGCTCTACCCCTCCTCCCCTGGGCTCTGCCCCCGGCCCCGCAGCTCCCGCGGCTGCTGCCGCCCAGCACGGCCACCCCCACTCTCTGCCTCGGGTGCATTTGCCGTCCCGATCTCTTCCCTACAGATCATCTCTCATTTCTTTCCATACCATCACCCTTAGCAGCATCAATGCCATGGGCTTCCCGCACGCTCCTCCTGCTCCTATCCTGCCCCCTCCGTTGGTTCGTGAATTTTTTGGCCCCAGGGATCCAGTGTTCTCGTGGATGCAGGGGAAGCACCGTGTGCTGGGCACGGCGGGCGGGAGCCACCCCGGCCCCTGCCAGGTACTGGAAAAAAACCACAAAGTCAGAAAAGACCCAACCAACCACCTGTCTCAGCAATGCACCCCGGTTTTTGTACATCGATTGTGTAATTTAAGAAGTATATATATAATATATATATCTCTCGTGATTGTATTTCCGTGGATACAACAACAAAAAGCAGCAAGAGAAAATAACCGAGCTCTGTCAGCGTCCTTGGCTCTGGGGTCTGCTTTGCTGTGCGTCTGTCTCACCCCCAGGGGGGCAGCTGAGGCGGTTATGGACCCCCACTGCACCCTCACATAGCGACACCCCCACCCCAAGTTTTGGGGTGCAGGAGGATGGGGGGGCTGGGATGCATTGCTGGGGGGACAAGGGGGCTGCAGGACAGGGGGAGCAGCCGCTGCCTTTGGGGACTCCTGTGCCACTGCTGGAAAAAGCCTTGGGAAACCCACGGAGGGGCTCGAGATGCCGCAGGGTTTGGGGCCATTCCAAGCACCAGCCCTGACCCAGCGCTCTCCTGAGCCTGTGAGAGCCCTGGCACAGCAGGTTGATGTCACCTCCTGCCCTCCTCCACCCTGCCAGAGGACCTGTGAGGGGGACACGAGATGTGGGGCACCCCCGGCCCATCCTCACAGTGCCCCCGCACTGGCTGCGTCGGGCGCACACAGCAAATCACGAGACACACTTTGGGTTTTTTTTTCTTTCCCCCCATTTTTTGTTTTTCCACCCCATTCGTTGTTTTTCCACCCCCCTTTCCAAAGGCCAAGGCAGTTTTCCTCCTTCCTCTGCTCCTCGCCACCCTCCATCCTTCCTGCCAGGATGTGAGCAGGGCTGTCCGGATCTGCTGCTGTGGGAGCAGCACGGAGCAGGAACAGAAGGGAAAGGCAGTAGCTGGCACCAGCAGCTTTTTTAAGGAAAAAAATCAAAAGACCAAGAACCAGGTGTTTTTCCTTCTAAACTCCCGCAGAACATCCCTGGGAGCCCGGGCCACCCCTTGACATTTGAACCTAAACAACAACTCATCACCAGCCAAAACCAAAAAGCAAATAAACAGATAAAAACCCTATAATATAAAAGATCAACATTGCCAGGTAACTGACTCTGGTGCAACGAGCAGGTGAAGCAATTCCCAGCTCTCTGCCCCAATCCAGCCTCGGCAGATCACACTCTCCAGAGGGAAATGGCAAAGCTGCCATCTCCATTTCCCCAAACTCCAGAATCAGGCAGTCCAAGTAAAATCCCAATCAAGGGAAGAGCTCTGTGCCAGGACACAGAACCTGGGGTCTTGGGAGGACTCTGGTGGCTCTGTGCATGAGGATGGGGGACCCAGCTTGAGGGACACCCACTGTGTATGGCCCCACACCCACATTTACAGCTGCTCCCTTTGCAAAACTCCCATTTTCAGCGCCGAATCCCTGTGAAGGGGAGAAGATGAGTATGTCCTGGAGTGAAAAGCAAAGGGGAGATGCACTTGACCCAAGGGGGTGCCCAAGGTCCCCAGTGGCACAGCTGTCATGGCAGGCAGCATCCTTGGCTGGTGCCAGGCTGCTCCCACACGGATCGGGACAGGACCCCAGCATGAGCAGCAGTGGATGTTCCTGTCCCTGCGGGTGCCCCTGTCCCTGTGGGTGCCCCTGTCCCTGTGGGTGCCCCTGTCTCAGCTCACGCCCCAGGCTTTTTCCCCCCTGAACAATGGCTGGGGTGAAGCCACCTGCAGCCAGAACCCGGGAGGGAGAAGAGGAAGGGGGACAAGCCCAGCCATCGTGCCCACCCTTCCCATGGAAGACAAGGGCTCTGCACGGTCCTTGCCCCGCACCAGGGCCTGCTGGAGGTGAGGGGTTCCCTGTGTCCGTTGCCAGCAGGTCCTGGCAGGGGAAGCCTCGCACCGCAGGCCAGGTCCTTGCTGCTGGCGGAGGGTCTCTGTGGCTGGGGCAGAGGGAGGCAGCGAAGGTCCCCCGTCCCTCCCGGGGCTCAGCCTGTCCCGCCGCCGCTCAGACCGGGTGGACGAACTGGTAGACGAGGCGCTGGGAGATGTCGGGCTTCCGGATGATCCCTTTCTTGTAGTACTGCCGGATGGAGCGGCTCAGCTTGTCGTAGTTCATGGCCGGGCGGTTCTTGCGGATGCCCCACAGCCGGGCCACCTGCGCCGAGTCCTCGATCTTGAAGATGCCTGGCAGGGGAGCGGGGCACGGAGGGTTACAGCGTCTCCTGCCCCACCTCAGCCCCCCAGCGCCCGCCCCGGGGCCTCTGGGACATCCCCGCCCACCTTTGTCCTTGTTGAGCCAGCGGATGAAGCGCCCGTAGTTGTGTGGTTTCAGCAGCAGCTCCTTGAGGAACTGCCAGAGGTGGATGGGTTGGCCGGCGCAGGACGAGTCCACCTCGCTGTCGGCCCAGCTGGTGTCACCTCCTGCCACAAGAAGGGACGGGTGAGAGGAGGGAAGGCACAGACCTCGCTGCTGTGCACCATCCCAGGGAGCTGCATGAGTCCCCTTCAGGGAACCCCGGCTCGATGCCGGAGCGTCTCCAGGGCTCAATCCAGGCACTGGAAGATTTGCTTTCTCCTCCCTGTCTTGGAGCAGGGAGAACAGCTCAGTCCTGCACTTTCGCAGCCCGCGGGGGTGCAGGGGGTGTGGGACAGGGCAGTGATGGGCTCGTGGTCATTTCGCCTTCACTGAACCTTGCAGAGAGCCCTGGGGCTGCCCTGGGGCAGATGGAGCGTAACCGCACGGATCCCACAGCAGCAGCTGCTCCAATGCTCCGGATAATTGTAATTAAGTACCCTCAAGTACCCCGAACCTGCCCGAGGCAGGAGTGGGGCCAGCGGAGAACTCACCGCAGTATCTCACGTCTCCAGGGGCAGCCTTCTCCTTCATCCAGGCGGCTGGAAGGGAGGAGCGGGGGATCAGGGGGGCACCTCCTGGTGCACAGCATCGTTCACCCTCCCCAGCTCCCTCCCACTCCCTGGCACCCACCAGACTTCCAGATGTCGAGGTGGGCGTGCAGGATGTCGCCGCAGGTGGGCGAGCGCTGGCAGAACTGCTCCTCGGACATGGCGCACAGGTCCTTTCCCGACAGCTCCTGGAAGGACTTCCCGATCTGCGGCAGCCGGTACTGGTGCTCCGTCCACAGGATCCACTTCTGCACATTCCCGGGGCTCCAGTCCGTCGGGTCTGGAGGCGGAGAGGGGTGAGTGTGGCCAGCCGGGAACCAGCCCCTCCTCCCGCTGTGGAGCAGCCGTGTTCCCCCAAACCCCCACACACGGCTGCAGCCCCCCAGGAACCATCCCCTCCTCCCGCTGTGAAGCAGCCACACTCCTCCAGACCCTCACACACGGCTGGGCACCCCCCTCAAAACCAGGGTGGCTTTGGCTCCCACACCAGCACATCCCTCCCTGGCCGTGCCCCGGGAGCACGGGGGGCACGCACCTGCGGCGATGTTGAGGAGCTTGCAGGCTGTCTCGATGTCCTTCAGCACCTCGCCCACCACCATGCTCTGCACCTGCTCCAGCGAGTGCTCCTCCAGGTGCAGGCTGCCCTGCAGGTCCCCCTCGGGCCCCAGCCCCAGGCCCTGGCTGTCGATGATGGGACATTGCTCCGGCTCCTTCCGCGCCTCCTCCCGCCCGCCCTGGGAGCCGCTGTGCGACGGTTCCCCGGCGCCCTTGGTGGCCCAGGCCGTGTCCTCCGGGCAGAGCATGTCGAAGTAGTGCAGGCAGAAGGCTGGCAGCGGCTGCTCGGGGGTGCTGGGGGGGGGCTGGGGCTCTCCGGGCAGCCCCAGCTCCGGGGGTCGGGGTCCCGCGGAGGTGGCAGCAGCGTGGGGTCCGGCCAGGCGAGGCGGCCGGGGGGCAGAGTGGTCAGCCCGGGGCTGGCACTGCCCATCCCTCCACTCAGCGCCGGCTCCAAACCTGCCCGGAGAGGAGAGAGGAGCAGAGCTCAGCCCGGCACCGCTCCTGCCTTCCCGCCCCGCAGCCAGGCACAAAGGGAGGGACTAAGCCTGTTAGAGGGGAAAAAACCTCCAAAGAGCCCCACGGTGCCCCGCGAGCCTCCGGATGAGTGCGGGGTCAGCCATGGCTGGGGGGGCTGCCCCCGCTTTGGGAGGACCAACAGCAGGAGCCAGCAGGGAGAAGGAGCTCAGGAGATGAGCAGGATCTGCCCCCTGTTTGGGGTCTGGATGTTTAGGGTCTCCCCCTGGGTTGCACCCCAGGCTGGCAGCAGCTCAGTCCTGGGTGGAGCTGAGGCCCTGGCGGGAGGTAGCGGGGGACACTGGGGGGGCTCCCCAGCACCTGTGGGATGACGTCCCTGGGGTGACGAGGGATGCTTGAGCTGCAGGGACACATTTCTGAGCATGGACAACATCCTCTGCTGCTTCCACCTGAGGCACAGCAGCCCCCAGACCCAGATCTCCCAGGAGGGACCGAGCCCAGCACTGCAGCACCCGGCCCTTGGTCGCTGCTGCCAGCCCCTAGATGAGAACTTTCCTCGCAAGACAGGATAATTGCAATTACCTTCACTCTCTTGCAAGAAAAACTCCCCAGAATCAGCCTGTCCCCGTCTGTCTCTGCATGCAGGGAGTCCCGGAGGCCATGGAGTAGAGGATGAACCTGCTGAATTTCCATGGCAACACCAGGGAATGGCTCCATCCGTGGAGAAACCTCCCCAAAAGCCATCCTGAGACTTTGGGAAGGGGAAACTGCTGCCAGGGAGAAGCTGCTGATGGGCATGGCCAGGGCACTGCCCAGCTCCTCTGCCTTCAGCATTGCCTTTAACAAGAGGAAGAAGAACCAACCCAAATTGGTGGTTTAAAAGCAGAAAGAAGAGTTTTGGCAATGGAGCCAGCACTGGGAAAGGAGCGTGCAAAGCCTGAAATCCCTTAGGACACCAGGCAGCCCTGAGGGGGAGTGGGGGCAGTGGCTAGGGAAGGGGGTGCCCTGTTGCTCCAAACCCCAGCTGGGGGGAAAAAGGTTTAAAAGACACGAGAGAAAAGGATCCCACAGGGTTCCTCCAGGCAGAGCACAGCCCCCGGGCATGGGGGTGGTCAGTGAAGGAGGGACACTGGGGACTCAGCCCCGTGTCCCATGCTTAGGGGGGAGTTAATGCGGCTCCTGAGGATTCAGTGCTCTCAGGAATGTGGGTTTTGAAGTTTTGCATTGCCTGCACTGGGGGGAAACTCATCATTTCATCCTTGGAATAGCCCAAAGAGCTCAGAAAAACCAATGGAAGAGCCAGGGACACCTGAACAGCACCCATGGGAAGCCCGTGGGGAGCTGGGGAGGGACTACAGGTTCAGGAGTTGGAGCCCATGTCCCTGAGTGATTTTGGTGGCACTTGCAGCGAGGAGGAGGAGGGAGAAGAGGGTACCCAAACGCTCTTCTGGTCTGGGGCTGCCCCCACCATCCAAACAGTTTCCCTGAGAGATGGTGCCTGTTTCCAAACTTCTCCTTGATTTGCTCGAGATTAAAAGAAGAGCTTTAGGAGATCAGCCTTAAATCCAGCCTCACGCTGCTCCTGGCACAAAAGGGAAGTGGTAACAGCTTGTGCAGCTCCTGCTGCTGCACAGTGCCGGCCATGGGGGTGTCTGGGGAGGGGACAGGGGCCTCATCCCCAACACCTCTGGGATGTTCTGAGGTCATGGTGCATCCTCACACATGGAGGAGCAGAGCTATGGAGCCATCCCCGGGAACGCCACAGGATGGATGGCTCCAGCCCCATCTTCACCCTCATCCTGTTCCACTCCTCCCAGCTGGGACCAGAGGGACCCAGTCCCTCGGGAACTGTCCCCAAAAGCCTGATCTGTGCCCCACCAAGGGCGCTGTACTCTCAGGGCGGGGGCCGCTGTTTGACTTTCTCCCGCTCTGGCACGTGGGCAGCCGGGCTGGGTGGGACCTGTTTGCACTGAGAAGCCACTTCAGGTGGCCTTTTCCCCCTTTACCCCTTTTTGCATTTCCCTGGAAAAGGAGAGCTGGAGGGGCAGCCCCAGGTTCAGTGACCTGCATGGCACCCAAAACCCTTCCCATGCCCTGCCCGAGCTGAGCAAGACTGAGCTGGTCATTGCATCAGCCTTGGCAGATGCTCCCTGGCCGCTGCTCCACGGGGAGTTCTGGCTCCATGGGGTGGTGGGACAGGAATGGGGCGATGGGGCTGGGATGGGGCTCCTGCAGTTCCCAGGGCATGGGGCCAGCACGGGCCCGGGGCTGTGGGCGGTGCTGGGTCACGGCTCAGCTCCACAGCCCTGCAGGGACCCAGCTCCACGCAGACCCTGCAGCCAAGGGGGATGGCGATGGGGCCAAGGACCCCCGTGCCAGCCCGAGCTCTCCTGGCAAATGCAGCCCACCGTGGCCCAGGGTGGGACACGAGCACCAGCGAGGGTGGAGTGCTGGGATCAGCCCTTGGGAGTGACAGAAAAAAAAAAAAATAAGAAATTCCCCCCCCCCCCCCCCACCCTCGAACAATGGGTCCGTTAATTAAAATCAAATCTGCGGTGGAACAGGTTGTGCCGGAGCGTGGCTCGGGAAGCCCCGTGGGACCAGGGAGGTTGGCCCGCTGCGGGAGGGGTGCTGCCCACAGCGCCCGGGATGTCTCCCAAGCCCCCGGGCACTTCCCAAAGCCCTTCCCAGGCAGCCGGGGTGGGGGGCCAGGGCCAGGCTCCAGGGTCACCTCCAGCCTCAGGCTGGGGACAGGGACAGGGATGTGCTGTGCTGTCCCAGGAGGAACTGGGGATGTGTGGGACCCAGAGATGTCTCAGACTGCCCAGAGCGGCTTGGATTAAGCAGGAAAAGAGACCTGGGGTCCCTGCACAAGCCAGGTCTGCAGCAGGCACTCAGGTGGGTGCTCAGAGGCTGCTGACAATTTGGGATCCTTGCCAGCATGTCCCATCCACCCTGCAAGCCCCACAGTGACAGCTGTGCCACGTCCTGCTGCCAAACCCTGTGCCACGCACCCTTCTTATCTCTGGGTGGAGGGAGGAGGATTGGCCAAAACCTCCCCACAGCCAGGGCAGGGACTGGGGACGGCGCTGGGGGGCTGAGGAGGTGAAAGAGCAGGGGGCTGGGGAGGTGACAGCGCGGGGGGCTGGTTCTGGCACCTGCATGGTGACAGGGTTGGGGCCAGGGCAAGCCCTGGGCTCACTTTGATGCACCCTCAGGGGGATGCAGCCCATCCTGGGTACCCTGGACCCTCAGCTCCCCGCCAGCCTCCTCCAACACCGCCTAGGTCCCCTGGCTCCTCCTGCCATTACCTGCATGGCTGCTGGCACGGGGACCAGGTGTCCCCACGGGTCCCCACGCCCTGGGTCAGGCTGCCCTCTCCATCAGCGCAGGGAGGCAAACAGCAGTGACAGGGGACAGGCACAACCCGCCAGTGACCTGAGCAAAGCCTGGTGCTCAGTGTCCCCCCGGTGAGCAGCAGAGCTTGGTGTTCCCCATGCGGGGCCAGGGAGCCCCTATTTATAGCAGCACCTTCCCCCCCGTGCTCCCAGCCCCAGAGAACACCGGTATTGTGGGGATTTGGCACCCTCACGGCGTTTGTGTTTCACTAACCGAGCAGAACCATGAAAACCAAACCTGCAGTCAGAGTGACTTTAGGGCTGACAAAAAAACACCCCAGCAGGAAAGCAGCTGGGACAGCGCAGGTCTGCAGAAGGGGCTCAGCTTCACAGAGACACCCTGGAGCAGGCAACTCCTCAACAGCCACCCAGGACGCTCCATAAAGGGTCCCAGCTGCTGGTTTGTCACACAGTGCCCCAAAGCTCGTTGTCCCCTGCCTGGCCCAGGGGCTGGTGGGACCCTGGGTGTCCCAGCTATTACCAGGTGGGCTCAGGAGGAGCCAGCCTCAGGAGCCCTGGCTCCATCCCACCCTCCTTACTTGAGCAGGAGGAGGTTGCAAAGACACAAAAATAGCAAATCGCATTTCATTTTGGGTGACACCATCCAGAGAAATGCTGAGAACCTTGTGCGGAGGGACAACCTGTCCCTGTTTAGCCCTAATGACACCTGAAGGTGCAAGGAGCCGTGGGATGGGATACCGACACGGGACAGTACCATTTCCACCCCAAACTGGTGCCGAAAGCAGGACCCCCTGGAGGGAGGGAAGGTGGGCTGCGGGGGTGCTGGGGGAGCACAGGGAGCCGGGGGTCGCGGCAGCACGGGCGCCTTACCTTGAGGGCGTGCGGGCTCAGAATCCACATGGGTGCCAGCACAGGGTGGGAAGAGCCGTCCCTGTGGCACTCGGCGTGGTGTCTGCGGGGGACATGGCCCCAGCTGAGGGGTCCCAGCGCCGGCGGGGAGCGCGGCCGGCAGCACCGCGCCCGGCTCAGCGCCGGCTCCGCGGCGGCAGCTCGGCCGGGCTGAGCCGCATCGGCCCTCGGGGGGCACCAGCGGGATGGGGACAGGGATGAGAACGGGGCACCCCGAGTGGCTCCGAGGGCAGCAGAGGGACGAAGCCAGCGGCGGCTGTGTGAGGTGTGCAAGGGGGACGGCGGCAGTGAGTGTCAGGGCTCAGCCAGAGCCTCCTTTGCCCATTATATCCAATTCCTTCCTTATTTACCTGAACAAACAAGCAGCGCTTACCTCAGCCGAGGTGTTTGAACAGCCCGGGCTGGGTTAACCCTTGGCAGGTGCGTCCAGGGCGGGCTCAGACCAGAACGGGCCTTGGGAGGGGAGTGGGGCAAATCTGGGCACCATTAACCCCTTCCCACCCTCACATGGGATGAGACAGGGACAGAGACAGGGACAGAGACAGAGACAGACACCTGGCTCCTCCTGGAGTCAGACCTGCAGCACAGAGACCTGTCAGATGTGTGAGAGTCCATGGTGTGACATCACTCCCAGAGCAGGCTGGGCCATGCTGGGGCCAGGAGCATCCCTGAGGGACACCCCGGGAGCGTCCCCGACTGGTGCCCAGGAGCATCCCCGACCCAAACCCCAGAACCATCCCTGACCCGATCCCCAGAACCATCCCCTGCCCAAGTGCTGCGGCCAGGGACGGAGCCTGTGAGTGAGGGTGCACGGAGCTGTTGGGGGTGAAGGGAGCCCCTGACAGCACCCAAACCCTCCCACCCCAGGGACTCGGCGCTGTCCCTGCCCCGGGTCCGTGACTGCAGGATGGGGCACGGGGGCACGGCCGGAACATGCCGCACTCCAGGCCCAGGTTGTCTCCACCGGCATGAGCAGGAAAAAGCAGTTCTGAGCGAGACAGACACCGAGCTGGTATTTATTGTCTTTTTTTTAGCACATGAAGCAGGCAGGGCAGTTCAGGCAGTTCTCCTGCGCACGTAGCGCTGCCAAAACCAAACTCCCCCGTGCCCTAAAAACCCACGTCAGACCAAACCCCGCCACAAACACCCACAGGTCGGCCCCACGTCACCACATCCCGGCAGGCACGTGGCCCGTCCCCAGCCCACATACCGGTGGCAGGGCTGGCATCCCTCACTGCCCTGACCCGGGGCAGGCACAGCCGATAAGCCATCCATCGGAAATGTTTGCCATGAGGGAATTAAAACCCGGGAGCAAGGAGACCCCAGTGCGAGCACTGGGAAAGGGCTTCGCTGCTATCGGCAGCACCAGGAGTTTCTGCCTCCCTTTGAAACGCCTCAATGTTATCTTATCATGGGGAAAGCTCCCCCTGGACCAGAGCTCCCGTGTCCCGGGGGAGTTCTTTCCCCCTGTTTTGGTAAACACAGGCCCGGGACACGTGGCAGTGGGTGTGGGGGGACCCCGGGACAAGCAGCTGTGTTGGGAAGCCGCCAGCCCCTGCCTGGGCTTTGCCAGGAGTTGGGCATGTTCAACTGGGATGTGGCACAGCCAGGAGGGGGGTCCAGGCCCCCAGTGCCCTCCCCAGTCCTCCTGGCAGCCACAGCAGAGCTCCCCAGCCCACTCAGAGCATCCACTGCTTTGGACAAGGCCTCACAGACACCCAAAGCTGCTCCCATGTCACACCTCAGGATGCCCGAGAGCACCTGGAGCAGGAGCATCCCAGCACAGCCCAGGGGCCGCAGCCCTCCAGGCACGGATCCCTTCCCCACAGCACGGGAACACAGGTGTCTGAGTGTGGAAACTGAAGATGCAGAATGAAGTCACGTGTGAACTCCACACCAGCCTGGCACCAGCCATGCTGGGAAAGCACCGTGGCCATCCCGCCCTTCCTGTGGCCGCTCCGCTCCTGCCCCGCAGCCAGGCTGTGGCCTGGGGGACGTCTGATGAGCAGGGTATGGTGTGCACAGGCTGTGCAAGCTGGATCTGCTGTGACACCACCTTCAGGTCACCCGTGTTTATTTGGCTTCTTTACAACTTTTCACCAGAGCAAACACCAGACCAGAGCACCAGGAGTCAGAAGCAAAGCAGGAGAGAGCACAGCTGGGGACACTGGACAGTGTCAGATGTCACCAAGCAGTAGGGAGTTCCCAGTCCTGGATCCAGAGCATCCCAGACCCGGGTCATCCTGGGCTGTCTGGAACCTGTTGCCAAACTCACACCTCGGTCCGAAAGAGCTTTCCCTACTTCTCTTATCAGTAGCAGCGGGATCTTGATAATGGAAAGAGATTAAAGAGAAAAACATTTGCTTTTCTGGGTTCAGGGAGAGCTGGGCAGTGCAGCACAGTGCTGCAGAACTGGGTGAAAGGCCCCCAAAGGAGACCTCTGCTTCCCTCCCAGAGGGCCCAGGGGCTGCAGCCACCCAGTGTCACCAGTTTCTACAGGCTCCAGCTGTGCTGGGCTCTGGCCACACCAGGCTCTGGCCACACGGGGCTCCGGCCGTGCCGGGCTCTCCCCGACACCTTTCGCAATCGAAGCTCGGCACAGCTCTGCTTGCACATGCAAACCAGGAAAAGGAGAGATTGCAACACCTGAGGGACAACAAAAGAGGGAAATTAGGTCTGGCTTTTCTGCGCTGTGTGCGCAGTTTTCGGTGCTTTTTCCTTGTCCTCCCTGTCAACCCATCAGCTCCGATTCCGGTGTCTTTTGCCACCACTGAAACTTCAATGCTTGGGAACGCGGCCGGAGGGGAGAGATGGAGAAACGACTCATGAATCAGCCTGGAAGAATCTCTGCCCACCTGCCTGTAGCTAATCTCTGGCTCCATCACAAGAATAATAGATAAGCAGCCATGTCACATATAATAAAACTATTGAAGGTCCTTGATGTCACTGCACAAACCACAGAGAGCATGGAGCCCGACCTGTCCCCACACGCAGCCGTGTTTCCTGGTCCCCTGCAGTGGTGGGGCTTCCTCTGCTCCAGCTCCTGCACAGCTTTCGGGACACTGGTGGCCCCTGAGCAGGGCTGGAGTCCCTCTGAGAGGCCTCACCCTGCACCCCATGTCTGTGCCTCAGGGCGATGATGGGACAGGATGAATCCCCACTCCCAGGCTGCAGGGTGGGCACTCTGAGGCTTTTTTGCAGCCCGAGGAGACTGGAAATGGTTGAAATGGTTGAAGTACCTTTAATGCGTTCCCCCCACGCCTCGGAGGGGTCCTGGGAGGGGAGAAGGTCTCTCCAGCAGAGCCCAAAATTACCCAGGGGGTCAGGGAGCACAAGTGCAGGAACCCAGAGGTGTGCACGGAGGGGACGGAGCTTTTCATGGTGCAACGAGCCTGTGCAGAGTTACCTGAGAGAGCGCCCAGAGCTCTCGAACTGCTGGGATCGCTCCAGAGCCCAGACCACCCTCCGGCTCCTCCTTATCCCAGCCAGACCTACCCACTTCCCGTGCAGCTCCAGGGCGAGCGGGGCCGCTCCTCTTTATTCTCTTTATTACCCCCCCGGCTCCCCCATCTCCCAGCTGCTGCCATAAACGCCGTTTACGGGGCCGCGTGTGTGCTCGGGGCAAACAGCCGCGTTATTGCCGCGGCACCCGCCCGCGGCCCACCCTGATAGAGGAGCCGGGGCTCCCGGCCCTGCTCCGCCACTCGGTCCCCGCTCCGACCTTGCTCCAGCTCCTGGTCGCTGCTCCCACACTCCATCCCCACTGTACGAGGTGGCTCCCGGTCGCTCCCGTGCTGCTGCGAGGGGACCGTGGTGTCACCTGCATTCCACCCTAGAGGGTGCAGAGGGGGTATTGGAGAAGCCAGCTCCATCCAGCAGCGCAGGGGTGGGGGTCTGCTCCGCACTGGTGGCACGGGGGATCCAGGTGCCATCCCTTTGCTGAGCACAGAGACCTTGGTGGTCACCTGGCACCATTCCAAGGCCGCTTCGCACCTGTGGTGGCAGGAGGTGACAGGGTCTGGCACTGGGGTGCCACAGCCCTGCCATGCCGGGAAGGGCAGCTGGGGAAGGACAAGCTGGGAGGGGGATGAAGACACCAGGGTGATGCCAGCACAACCCTGAGCGAAGGACAAGCTGAGAGGGGGATGAAGACACCAGGGTGATGCCAGCACGACCCTGAGCCCAGCCCCTGGACCACCAGCTCCTCACCATTCCCTCCCTGGTTCCCCCCCAGGTTCGGTGCCACGCTGGGTGACGCAGGGGAGCTCGTGGGACACCCAGCCAGGCAGGGAGCAGCGGATCCACCGCCGTGTTTGCTGTTCCCTTCCCAAAGCCCTGCTCTTTTCTTCCTCCGGTGGCGTTAAACTCCTGCTTTTGTCTCTTGGGATTAAAAGCCTGGAAATGGCTGCGGGTCGCCCGGCGGTGCCAGGAAGAGAGGGCTCAGGGCGGCGTGGGCACACCCCGCTCGCCGCAGGGTGAGGAAAGGTCACGGCTCCCCCTGCACCGCCACCGGAGATTTGGGGTGCAGAGGAGGGGAAGGATCCTGGGCTGTCCATGCAGCTCCTGCATCAGCACACGAATCCCAAATCCCATCCAGCATGAGAGGACCCCCCAAAATAACCCACACAGGCACCGTACTCTTGTTTTGCCGCTGTCACCTGCTCATCCCACCGGCACACGGGGCACCGGGGCAGGGGGATCAGCACCCCCTGGCCGTGCCGGGGGCCGGGGCCGCTCGGCAGCAGCGGTTCCCAGGCACACACGGGCAGCCAGGTGAGACGGGCCGGGCCCGGTGCCAGCAGACGGGATGTTGTCTTTTCACACAGCCCCGGTGCGGGGCCGAGTGGCAGCGGAACCCTCCGCGGCTTTGGTTCCCACACTGGGTGCCATTGAGAAATGCAAATTCATTCTTCTGCTGCCGGTTCTCCCCACATGCAAAACGATCCTCGGGCACAACGGCCCCACGGAGCGACAGCCCGGAGAGCGTGGGAGCCGCTGGGCAGGGAAACACCCCGTGTGGGAGAGGGTGGAACGGGCACCTCCGAGGGTCAGGGCAGCACACGGTGCCCCCGGAGCAGAGGAGGCTCTTGGAGGTGATTTCCCCTTGGGTCCTGCAGCGTCCATCCCAGGAGAACCTGCAGAAGGTTCTGCCTCAGGGGGAAAACCCCTAAAAGTAACCCCAAAGCCCACACTCTGCCTGGTCTCAGCTAAAGAGGGCGAGGGGCTGCGTGGTGAGGGGCAGGAGGGGGTCAGCAGGGATCAGTCACTCCTCTGCCATCGCTCCTGACCCGCTGAGCCAGGTTTGCAGGGCCAGGGGAGCAGAGAGAGGAGGGCTCCCCTGTGCACAGCGGGCAGGGACCCCACATCCCGCAGCATTCTGTGGGGCCGGGGCTCTGGGGTGCAGGAGCGGGCCGGGGTCACGGAGCTGCCCGCAGAGCGAGCCGTGACTCAGCGGTGACTCACCGAGCTCCGAGGGAAACGTGTCGCTCCCGTGAGCATCGCCCGGGTCCCGCACCTTGTCCCGGGGGCTCAGCAAGGAGCCAGGACCTGCGGGGTCGTGTAGGGAAAATGGGGTGCAGAAGAGGGGAAGGACCCCAAACGGGATCCCGTGTCCTGTCTTCCCCCATTGTGCAGTCTCTGGGTTGGCCACAGAGCTTGGAGGAATTTACTTTTCCCTGGCAAACACACGCTCCTGGGGGCAGCTCCTGGGCATCCCCAGCCTTGTCAGCGTTCCTGACACCAACACCGTGCAGAGCCGCAGTTCCCGGAGCCAGATCTGGGGAGGAGGGAGCTGTGACGGACACCGGGAGCTGGGCAGGGGGGCCCCAGCACATGTCAAAGCCTTGCTGGACACAGGCAGCATTCCTTGTGGCATCCCTGGTTTCACAGGGCAGGATATTAAAGCCGAAAGCGATTAATGCTCTGCAAGGGAGCAGAGAGACAGAGCTCCGGCCCTGGTATGGGACGTGACCCGAAATGGCTCCATGTTCCCCTCAAAGGGCTGTCCTGGCCCCAAGCCCGGCTCTCCCCTTCCCAACTGTCCCCATCCCAGTGCTGGCTCAGGCACCAGCAGAGCAAGGACATCACTTCTCTCCTCAGCAGTGGATTTTGAGCGCAGCAAAATGTTTGTTCTGTCAACATGTGCCTAATCCCCAACCAAGAGCAGATGAAAACACCATGGGGGGAAGGATGGGAATGAGCTGCCCTTTGAGACAAAGCCCCGGTGCTGACAGCCACAGCCCCAATGAGGGGGAACAGGGATCCTCCACCAGTGTTCTGGTGCTGGGGTATCCTGTACCAGGCAGGGCAGGGGAAAGGCTCTCCACGGAGCAGGGACGGCCTCCAGCTGCAGCCTGGCCCTGCCACAAACCCGAGCAGGATCCCAAGATCCATGGAGGAGGTGCAGAAAGTATTCTTGCTCTGCAGGAACTGCCTGGCCTCACTGACCAGTCCTGGCTCCTTTCCCCCTCAAAATGCAGCCAGCGGGTGCAGGCAACGCACAGCAACGTCCCCACACCAGCCTAGGACTGTCTCTGTCCCCGCTGACCCAGCACCTGCTGTGACACCATCAACAGGCTCACGAACGTCACAAATGGGCTCACCTGAGGATTAGCGTTTCCAGATGACCCATAAAACCTTTTTCCTTGTGGGATGAAACAACACTTTGTCCTGCGAGGCTCGTTTCCAGCCTGGCTGGGGCTTGGCTGAGCAAGCAGAGCTGTCCCACTGCCCACCCCAGGGTGGTCCCAGCAGGGACCCACTCCCAGCACCCAGAGGCATCGGCCCTGCACCCTTCACCCGCAAGAAAAAAAAAATAGGGAAAAAAGAAGGTACATTTAGCAGTTTCCATTTGTTTGCTCTTTAAATAATTGTTTCCTTATCGCTATTGATTTAGATCCCTTTAAAATTCTGACAAACCTGCTTCTCAGGCACCCTCAGCTGCTTCCTCCCAGCCTGCTCCCCCGGGCATGGCAGAGCAGCCAGGCTCATCCTAAGGAGAGTTCCCTGCTTGGGGAGGCACCCGCAGGGTGTTGAGCCCCCACTCACCCCCTCCGTCCCAAGATGGACAAACCAGGCTGCTCCAAAGCTGTAGTTCGGGAATGTGTCCTCTCCCCCTCCCGCTGAGGAGCAGGGCAGCAGACACGGGGGCTTTGGGGCTGCTGCCATGCCCTGCCAAGCTCGGGGGGCTCGGGGGGGACACCCACAAGGGCACAGTGGCCACGATTGCCCAACCCCCTCTGTGCAGAATCCAGCTCTGGCCATGAACAGCCCCAGTTAAGGCAGCACAGCGACTGCTGGGGTGGAGGCAGGACAGGACGGGTTCAAGTGTCCCTCAAGCACAGCCAGGATGTCCCTGTGGCCTCGCTGGGGACAGGGACCTTCTCTGCAGCCCAGTGCAGCAGTGTCAGTCCTCAGGTGCCTCTTGCTGTCACCTACCAGAGGGTTCATGGCCCTGCTGGGCTCACAGGGGTTCGAGGGGCTCATCCCAGGGTCCCTCCAATGCCACCCTGGGTCTGGGGCTTCACTGACGTCACAGCCCAGCCTGCAGCTGTCAATTAATTGAGGAAACACGGCCACAGTAAACAGCGAGGAGGGAAAATGCAGATTAGATAAGGACTGTGAGTTCTTGCTGTGCTTCCCCCTGGATGCCAGTGCTGCACAGACCCTGCCAAGCCCAGCTGCTCCACACCAGCAGTGCCGAGACACCCAGGAGAGGCTGAAAGTCCTGCGGAATGGCTTTCCTGGAAAAGGGCCTGGAAAAAGGGCCTTACCCTAGACCTGATGTTTGGGGGTCCCTCCCTGCCTCCCTCCCACAGAGCTGTGCACCACCGTGGGGCCAGAGCTGAGCAGCCAGACTCCCTTTTGTCCCCAACATGTCACCCTTCAAACTGGGACACAACATGAGCCTCCTGGTGTGCAGACCCTTCCTCTTTCCCAGCCTGGAGGGTTGTGCCCATGCTGTCCCTGCCCAGCAGCTCCTGCCTGGCTCTGCAGCATCGCCCCAGTCCCACGGTGGTGGTGACAGGCCAGGCGACGTGTGCCACCCCACTGCCCGGCTAAGCCTGGCCAGAACAGCAGCTGCTCTGGGAGTGTGGGGGGACACGGCTCTTGCCTGCCCAGCCACTGTCACCAGCAGGACCCGAAGCCTGGAAAAGCCACATCCAGCAGCTCCAAAGGGTTTTGTGGACGAGGAACAACCTCAGCTCCCTCTGCTGGCACCTGCCCCAGGCTGGGCCCGTCGCCAGCAAACCCTGTTCAAACACCTCGGCTGGGTGCCCCAGGGGCCCTGTCACCCTCTGAGCCCAGCCCCTGTTCCCAACACCGTCCCCTGGCAGCACATGGAGCTGTGATTCCCGTGGTGTCCCCACTCCTGGCATGGCCGAGCCACCTCACAGGACACTCTGAGTGTAAGGTGGTGAAAACCAAACTTTTCTCCCCCCACTTCAAGTTTCTACGAAGGCGTCACTCCTGCAGGGAAGAGATAACCAAAACATGGGAACACGACGAGAGAGGAGGCAGCTCTGGAGCCAGCCCAGCTGCAGCTGCTCCGCAGAGCCGAGCCCGCAGCGTTCCATGGGGCAAACAGGGCTGGTCCGTGCCCACGCGTGCCATCTGCCTCCTCGCTGGGCTCCGCTGCGAGCTTTTACTACTCGGCTGTTTTATCAATGGGGTAGGAAATGTTTGAGATTAGATTTCCTTAAATAATTCCTGCGTAACTGGGAATTTTCCAACAAACACACAAGGCAGACAGAGCAGGTTATGGAGAACTTCCAGAAAGAGCCCAAGTTCCCCCTGATCCAGCTCCTTCCCCATGGACCCCTGGCAGCATCCCACCACCAGCCTGGCCTCATTTCCCCTTTGGCCCATTAACATTCCCCTGTGCATCCCAAGGGATCTGCAGAGATGCACGAGCAGAGCGTTGCACACCATGGGCTGCTGCTGCAGGATTAGTGAATGTAGGAGGTAGAGGAGGAAAAATAAACAAAAATCACAAAAATCCTCTCTGCCACTGTTCCAGGTGCTGCTCCTGGATGGGCAGGTGCCCACTGGAGCCCTTGAGGTCACGCCTGCAGATACGAGGACATGCAGTGGTGCTGGGGAGGTTTTGGAGCAGATCCTGCTCTTCCCTCCAGCCCAAGGGGCATGAGTACCCAACAAGGCACAGGGCACAGGCCCGAGCAGTCCTGGGTGCTGAGCACATCCTCATCCCCTTAATCCATCACAAAAAGCTGGGAACACCCTCCTTCCGACTGCCATTGCTTCGGGAACCAAAAAAACTGCATAAAACCAGAATTAATTTTGTGACTTTCAATGGACAACGATCTGGTTCCCCTAAAAAAATAAACAAGCAGCAAAAGCAGCACCCAAGCAGCTCCCAGGTGCCTGCGGTGGCCGTTTGCCTTGGCCTCCTGCCCGCCCGCCCAGCTCCGCGCCCGGGATCGCGGGATGACCCCCACCACGGCAATCCCGCCGGTTATTTGCCCGCTCAGGAGATCCCATTAAAGGTGTGATGGGATTGTCCTGTGCTGGCAACCTCTGACAGGTTGCAACCCTAAAGATAAACAGATTCTTTCGAGCAAATAAGGAGTAAATGCAAAGCTGGGCAGTGAGCAGGGCGGGCGATCCTTCCCTGCCCAAACACAGCAGCCTTGGGACACCTGCGAGCACCCCGAGCTCGAGGGGCGCGTTCTGCTCAGGGCACAAAACAAACACCCCCAGGCACAGGTAGCAGGATGTCTGTTCCCAGTCAGGCTTTCAGTCAAGCTTAACCGGCACATGAAAGCTCCAGGCATTTATTCAAATGATAAAAGCAAAGCCAGCACACACAGAGTGAGGTTTCTCGTGGGGATTAGTAACAAATTCCCAGGTAAGCAAAGGAACGGCCTCAGCTGAGCTGCTCCGTGGCGCAGTTTATCCAAGTAATGCTTGGGCTGGGTGTCCTGAGCAGCAAGGCCTCACCTGGGAACTCAGATCCACCTGGGACAACTGTGCAGGTGCCCAGCAAAGTGAGACCTTCACGTGCCCCTATCCCGATTAGCGCCAGCTATTTCCTTAGGGATTGTGAGAAAATAAAAATCAAACCAATCTTCCTCCCTTCAAACTCTCACTCCTCCCTCCTGAGCGACTCAGGAGATGGAAGGTCTGATCCCTCAGGACTGGGCTGTTTGAAGTGTGAAGCATCACCCCATCCTGCACCAGGCTCCGAGGGAAGGGCTGGGATGCGGATCAGCCACGCAAGGAGCACCCGGGGACGCAGCTGCGGCGCTGCTTTGTGCTGGTGCCCCTCGTATGGAGATCGCTGAGACCACCCCATTCCTCCAGAATTGCAGAGAAGTGATCTGACCTTGTCAAAAGGGAATCTGGAGTCCCCTCTCTTCCCCTGCCTCACAACCACCCCCATGGCCTCTCCCCACCCTCACCCCCACCCAGGGGCTGGACAGGTGGTTTGATAACATCAATATGCACCAAATTGGTCTGGTTTCACAGCAATTTGTAGTAAATTAGGGCTAGAGCTGGGTTCAAGGGTGTTGTGCCTGAGTGTCTGGAAACCCTCTGAGGATGGAGCAAACCGGGTACATTTAACTACGAGGTGACAGACTCAGTAGTTTTGCAGCTTCAATAAAACTCTCAACAGCTACAGAGCTTTGTTTTTTTCTGTGTTAATTTAATCATACAAATATTCATTTATACATTAAGGAAAAAGCTTCCTTTATTTTCACCCCCAATGTGCTATCATAGGACTTCTCCCAGACTCAGAGAGGCAACACACCATCCCGTGCTACACATGCACTGCCCCGGCGAGCACAGACAGGCTGGGAACCACCCACGCACTCACACACGGAAAAAATTAAACACAACAGAAACCCAGACGTGGGACAGCGTGCATTTCCCACCCACACCACTGCTCTCCGACTGCACGGCTCTGCCCCAGCTCCCAAACCTTGGCGGGGTTTGAATCCAATGCTCCCGAGGTGTGGGCAGAAGATTCCCACTCTCTCACCCCTTCCCATGGCACTGCCACTTCGGGGCCAGTTCCAGGGACATCCTGCTCCAGTTTGCCAAGGCTGGGAGGTGACACTGCTTGAGCTGTGTTAGTGACAGGGCCCAAGTGGCTCTTGCTTGCCACAGGGACCCATTTAGAGGCCATCAGAGAAGTTCTACATCACCCTTTTCCTTATGGGAGCTGATACAAACTGCAGTGTCATGAGGTCACCTGGGCAGAGCTTTGCCAAATTCATCTCAAATCTCCCCATTAAAAGCTGGACACCTGAAGCACAAGCAATCTGAGGGCTGGCTGCACCACGAAGCTCCAAGGAATCAGGAGATGAAACCGCCTTTGGCCTCAGTGAAACAGTTTTTACTTGAGGAAAAACACAGAGACAGAGCAACCCCTGTTTTAAACATCCTTCCAGTGCCACAGCAGGGGCCACAACCCTGGCCCCAAAGAGCCAGTGCTCCGTGGATCCCTCAGCTGCATGGGCAGAGCAGGATGTGAGCAGCAAGAGCTGCAGATCTCAGAGCCCTGCCTTTCCTCACACCCTAGAACATGCAACCCTTGTCACCGGGACACCACGGACTGCAAACGCGTGTGCCTTCGGAGTGGGAAAGCACATGGCTACCTGGGGTGCATGCAGGTTTTCATTTTTCAAGACAAGGGAAATTCAGCCTTAGGAGGAGCACAGGGACACAAGTATGGCAGCCAGGGGACACGGGAGGAGCACACGTGCCTGGGAGCAGAAAGCCAGCATGGGGGTATCCGAGTGCAAGGGTCTCCCAGGTGCCCCTGCTGACACCAGGCAAAGGTCACAGCACCAGCTCTAACTCAGACTCAGACCCTGACTTCCCCTCCCTTCCACTATGCAGCTGACACAAGGAGCTAATAAAGATAAGGAATCACCTCGTCACTTGGACCGAGAGCAGTCTCTAGGGGTTCAGTGCCCTCGGAAGGGGAGCAGCAGTGCTGCAGGGGTGATGTTCATACCCTCAGAGGGGCTCGTGAGCCACCTGTGAGGAAAGATGGGAGTGAAGAAAGATTCCACCTGCCCATGCTGCACCACAGGGCTGAAGACCACCCCCCAGATGAATGCTCAGAGCAGGTAACTAATCCAAGGCAAAATGTTGTTACAGGACAAGAACCAAACCTTCCAAGAAGCAGCACCTTCAGCAGGTTCACTCCAATCCCAACACTCCTCCAGATCCAGGGCAGAGCCAGGTGCCCACCATACTGCAAGTACAAGTGTCAGGCAGTTTAAATCCTGCAGTGCCACTTCTATGTAGGTAGTTTCTGATATTATACTTCTTTCTCCCAGCTAACAGATTTCTGAAGGGAGATTTTAGCTAATGGTGATCTGTAACAACTGAACCTCTGAAATACAAACAAAATCCATCTCCCAATCCTTCCTCTGTTGGACACAAGGAACTCCCACTGTCCCCACAAGGTCCATCCATATGCACTCAGGTACCAGTCCTTGGTTGCTGCAACAAAGGATTCCCCCATTCAAAACCAGCCACAAAAACAGAAGCAGCCAAGAGCAGTGAGGGCAAAGCCATGCAGTGTGCAGCTCTGGCACAGGGAAAAGTCTTCACTGGGAAGACCTAGAAGAAGGTAATGGGAGCTTTGCATATTCCTGTATCTTTGGCAGATGGCTGTTCCAGCCTGGTTTGTTTGGGCAGGACGGTGCTGCCGGGCTCCCTCCCATTTGTGGGGACAGCACTTCAGAATAAATTCACCACAGTGCCTGAGACCAAGCTGCCTCCCCTCACACTGCACTTCCCAGTCCAGAACGGGAGGAAAACATGCTGGAGGAACAGCAGAGCAGCCCAAATCTTTTGCAATCCCTCCCGTAACACAAGCCCTGAGAGCCCACTCGGAGCCCCGAGCCCAGACAACAAAGGCAGAAGAGGAGGTGACAGTGGGACCCAGCTGATGGTGCCAACTCCTGCTCTGTGCTCCAGAACACATGGATCAGCCTCTAAGCTACAACTCAGCACAGGAGAAACAAATGCAAACTTATGCTCTGAAAGAGAGGGGAGACTCCAAATGAAAAGGACAGGACATCTGTGAAGCTTTGCAACTACCAGCAGGTGAATTATAGCTACAGAGATTCCCCTTGGCACACAGCTCCAGGCACAGCTACTGCACACGAGAGTGAACAAAAAGGGATTTTAAACTGCTAACCACACAGGACAGCTCAGGAACTTGAATAAATCAGTTTCTTATTAACATGGGTGTATATCTGTGTACTTCATGTACAAGGGGGAAGGGAGATGAGCCCTCCATGTTATCCCAGAGTCTCCCTCTCCGACTCTGATACGGAGACCTGGCCATGGCATGGTTCCCAATGACATGCAGGACAACTAATAGCAACACCCAAACCAAAAGGAAAAGAAGAAATAAAAGATTAAAAAGTCGGTAACCAAAACCAGCAGATGCTGTTAAAAACGCAGTGCTGGGTGCAGACCCAACCTGGCATTAAAAAAGCCTGACAGAAGCAGTCCCTGCACAAACCCCAGCGGGTGCTGAGCCAGTCCCGTTCGGCAGCAAACCAGGACACTCTGGGAAAATGCACGCTGTCCCTTAGGAAAAAAAAATATGAACAAGAAACAAACAGAAATTAAACATTTGCTCAAACTACAACCGCTCTGTAGGCAAAATATTCTTTTTTAAAGATGGCTTTTAAATTTTCATTTTTAAACTTCCTTTTAAGCTACCTAATTACGTGTGAAGATGATTTCTAAAAACCCATAGTGTTGGTGTCTCTTCTTCCTCATAGCATTTACACCACTCTGAAATCCAGCAGTCACACATGCATACTCAGGTTTTGGATTTTCCTCTGGAAACAGCTAGTCTTAAGTTACTGGGCTTTTGTTTTTTCTTCTTTTCCAGAACATGGAGGCAGAGAAGGGGGGTCCACGCTGTGTCTGTCTGCCACATGAATCCCCCTCCCTTCCCCCAAAAGTCAGCTTTTTCTTAAATTCTCCTCTTGTCGATACCCGTTTTGTGTTTTTGTGTTTTAAGACTGTCCGAAGTGATAAGGACCGTGGAAACCCTGAAAGAAAGTTGGAGACATAATCAATTTTCAACAGGCAAGAAACAAAATGCTCAATGCTCAGCTCCAAAGAGTGCCCAGCCCAGCCCAGGGCTTCCCACCAACCCCACTGTGGCTCCAAGGACACTCCTAAACCACACGTTCCAGGGTTGGTTTCCCCAGAGAGGGCAGATGCCACCACTTACCTCTGCCAGGTGTTTTTTAGGCCAAGGCCACAAAATAACTTGTGTTTTCTACACCAGAACTCCCTAGAGATGCTACAACACCTGCAGGCCCAGCCCCTGCAGCCTCCCCAGTCTGTCCTAGAGACATGGGCTGTAACTGGGTAAGAGGCTACGTCAGAAAAAAACCCAAGGACAAAAAAATCCACGTTCCCACAAGTGCCATTCATGCCCTCTCAAGATGACAATACACATTTGCCTCCAGTGAAATCAACCAGAGCATTTACCAAAACCCCCAAAATACTTCCTACAGAATCCACTTCCCTCCTTTATATCCTGAAGTGAGTCACCTAAATGTCAGGTCTAGTCACAGGTCTCGAATTAACAGGAACTCCTTTTGTAACTTCTATTGTCCGGATCAGCTATCCGGGGTTTCATCAGGAAGCAGAAGAAAGACCAACAGGCAGCAAGAGATGCCCCAGTTCACAGGGAGATGAAGTTTGTCAGTGATGAAGGTACAAACAAAACCCAGACACACACTGAGGTCAGGAGGGAGATGAGGGAGAAAAACTTGTTTTATCTCATGGCAGAGTTGGAAGACCATTACGCAAATGCTTCTAAACACAGTCCAGCTCTTCCCAGCACACTCTGGGTAAGGCAGCGAGAGCCCGAACAGCCAACACCATTCCTGCTCAGGCTGAACTGGAAGCTCTGACCTCAGTTTTCACCACTCTGCCTTTACCAGGGCAAATTTCCTAGGAAATACCCTTTCTTGCGTGTTCTACAACTTCAAAACCCCCTCACTGCAGGAGCCAGGGCCATGGAGCCACGAGTAGGAACACGGATTGTATAAAGAATCAACATCACTGGCAAACTCCAGGCTGGAGAGCTCTGCTGCAGATCTGACTAGGAAGGAAGTGCCATGAACAGTCTGTGATCTTGCCACAGCTGGAGAGAAAAAGTTCATTCTTGGGATATAATCAGATGGTAAATATAAGCAAATGGTAAAATGAAGCAGTTCTCTGCAGCTCTCAGAATCCAAGCAAGAGGAGGATCAGCAGACAATTAACCAGGACATCTCCTGAACTGCGTGGGAAGTATGAAAGACTGGGAACGTGGAAATTGGTGTTTGCAGACAGAAATACACGCAAGTGATGGAAAAACAAACACGCTTCTACCCCAGGAATATGCTGCAGTGCCAGTTTGTAAAGCTTTTCGAAAGAGAACAGCCAGCAGATTCCAGCATTGCAGATCACCTCAGGAAGGAGATGCTCCCATCAAAATCCAGAGACTGAGATATCCACCATTTCCAAAAATACACTCACTGAAACAGGGGAAAGGGGAGAAGCAGGAGAGAAACATTAAGATGGTGTGAGCAGGTGCACAAAAAAAGGACACAGAAGAAAAGCAATGTATAAACAGGATCCCAAGCAGTCTCACCTCACAGGGATTAAGCTATTGTACTTAGCACTCCGCAGAAGGAAAACAGGATTTGCTGCCGATTACCTGTACAGACACATTTGCCAGAATTTGCTTCATCTTCGAGCTACCTGCACACAAAGCTTTGTTTGAGGCAATGCCTGGCCAGCTCAGAAGGGGTTTAACCATCCCCTGCTCCTCTGCTGGGGGCACCCTGGGAGTCCCTTACTCTGTGTCACCTCACAGGGGATGCCAAGGGCAAAACCACCTCGTTTGCTTTCATTTGGGGGTTCCACAAGCATCCCCCCATGGTGTAAGGAACTGCCAGTCACCCTCAGTCTGACATCAGAGCAGCTCGTTAGCGCTTTTGGATGCAGAGATCCTCTGAAGTCACCGTGAGCTGGTTTGCAGGAAAACCCTCTGGATCTCCACATCCTGGTTTCTGGAGCACCTAATTTAAAGCTGCACAATTATGCTAACTGTGTCAGTTAAACCCAGAATTTAGCTCAGCACAAGAGATTCCTCAGCATGTACAGCTCTGCACCACCTGCCACCCTGCACTGAACACCCGACACCCTGGAATGAGCTCCCCTGGCAATGCCAGAGCAGTCCCACAATTCATGACCATGGTCAGCTCCTCCTGATGCAAAGAATTTCACCATGGATAAGCCTGAAATCTTTGCTTTTGGGATTGCCTCTCTTCACTGCATTTCACCTTCCCGAGATTCATTACTGGACATGAGAACTTGGCAAAATTGAACCCCACTTGTCTCTTTAAGCCGAGTGAGAGCTGCTTTAGTGCAGACCCTGTGCAGGTGAGTCCCCCTCCCACGGCATTCAGTCACCATGCACAATTGTAAGGGTTTGATACCAGAAAACTTCAGTTACTGCTGCAATGCAAATACCAAACCCCTGTATGACATTTTCAAGTCTAATTATCGCCTCTATGCAACATTTTACATCACAAACATGTAAAAATAATTCTGCGGACAATTGCAGTTTTTCCGAGTTGTTTCAATGGAAGGATTATTCCCACTATTTTTGGTGCATTCCCGTCTATCCTCCAAGTGCGATCACTGTCTTTATGAAAAGCTCAGCTGCTGCTTTGCAAATTCACTTTCAGTTCTTCCAGAATGTTCCCCAGAAGTAACTGCTCACTTGCTGGTGGGAGCACTGGCTCTTCACACAGACCAGTGTGTGAGAACACAGGACTGTGATTTTCCAAGCAAAGACTCTGCATAACAACTACTGGTACAAATTATCATTTGACTCGTGCCTCTAGAAGGGAAGTGAGATGTTTTGGGAAGTTAAAACCTTTTGTGAACACTGAGCTCTGTAAACGGAGGCACCTGTGCTGGGAACAACGTGAGGATTAAGCGAATCTTTCATAAACCATCACACACAGGCTTTCAGACAGCTCTTTATTTCACCTCTGTGACTGAGTCACCACCAATGCAGGTACACTTCCAGGGACAGGAGGTGGATGCACAGCTGCACAGCGATACAGGAGTCTTCCAGTGGACACTGACAGTGGCCCCAGCCCATGCTGCCCGTCCCCATCCCCTCAGGCCACTCCTACCCCACGCTGCTCCAAACCTCGCTTACGTAAATTGAGCACAAACAGAGAACAAAGCATCCAGCACTTGTGTTTTATTCCATGCATGCTGTGCAAACATGGCGTGGCTGGGAGACCACCAGGAAGTTCAGGACCTTCTGGGAGCAGGCACTGGCAGGGCTGGTTCAGGTGCCCGTGGGTGAGGAGGTGACAGGGGTCAGGTACCCGACTGAGTTCCCATGCACAACTCCCTGATGTGCTGCTGGGCCAGGATAGACAACAGGCAACTCTGCTGGGCTGCAATGGAGCAAAGTTGGGCTAAAATCAGATTATCTGGCACTTCCCACACTCCAGAAGGACATGGATTTCATGGATGAGCTGACATGCAGCACCCAAATCACTATTCTCTCACCAGAGAGGCAAACCAGCTCATGCCAGCCCAGCCCAGGCTGCAGTGCTGTGGGAGCAGCCACGAGAGCTCAGAGTCCAACATTCTCCCACTGTGTCTAAATGGATGTAACCACAGGGTGACCAGCCCAGCGTGAAGCCCAGACACCAGGATGGAAGGAGCTTCTCTCCTCCATGGACGCAAACATTTTTGGGGCATCATCCTCATGCACAGTTTGATGCCCGGTTTCCAGTAAAAGTATTTCTGTCTAAAGTTTACAGAGGTACTCCAAGAATCTGCAAATTGGAGGCCCTGGTTTGGGAGAAGCACGGCTCTAGAAGCAGCAATAACATTTAAGCTCAGAGAGGAGAAGCCAGTTAAAGGCTCCAAGGACACAGGGTTGGTTTTCCCTTATGTACAGAAAGCTGCCAAGTAGCTCAGCTCCACACAGAACAGAGGGAGATGGGGAGCATAAACACAGCAGGTAAAAAGGAGTTCAGATTTTAAAGCTATGAACTCCAAATATGTTTCTATTTCACTGGGCTTTGAAGAGCAGCACGAGCAAGGACCAGGACAGCCAGGCACCATTTGCTGTGGTGGGGACAATGCCCAGTGTCCTGTCTGGGCAAATCTTTGCGGAATCACAACTTCCATGTGCAGTTTTCTGCATGACATAGAGAGCAGTGATTCCTCAATTCTTCTGGGCAGCAGGTTTAGATACAGATCTGTGGATTTTATATAGAGATGACAAGTACAATCTAAGTGTTAGGATATGGCTATTCACTTCTGATCTTCCCAGACATGGAAATCTGTACATTTCTTTCCTCAGTTAAGCAATTAAACTCTAATTCCCAGGCACTGTAAGACTGGGTCTTGGGCTTTCAATGGAAAAGAGAGAGCAGCAGTGACCACGCAGGGTTGCTATGAGACAGGAGTAAATAGGAGGAAGCTGTATCAACCTCAGATCCCCAGAGAATCCAGAGAAAGCAACTGCCAGAGAATAAAATATCCGTGCATGGGGATTTCTGGGCATCCTATCCTGCACTTAGGCACATCTTTACATCTAAGAACATGCAAAAACTCCACTGGGAACAGATTTAACAACAACATGCTTTAAGCAAAGTCCTGACAGGCCCTGGCCTGCAGCCTCCTTGCAGTGAGCATGGAAGGTGGGCAGGGGGCCCCAGGGAGGTGGGTGCCATAGCAGGAATAAAGGGCACATAGCTTGTTCCAACCATGCCACAGGTTTCCCCTTACCCACTTACAGGGAATTCTGTGTCTGGTTTTGTTTGTTTTTCCCTAGGAAAGCTTGTTCCACTGAGCAGGACACCCAAACCACACACACTCTGCTGCTGTATAAAAGCATTTTGAACGTTTCCAGGTGTGAAATGCTGCTGTACTTGTCTAACCCAGCAGCAGATGGCACGTCGGCGTTGCCACAATCCTGACTCCAATGGGGAGTTCTGGAGGACAAGTCACACCTGCTCAATGCACCCGAGGGAGAACTAATTCCGACAAGGTCTGGCAGCTTCGAGAATGTTTTACACCTGCAGATGCCAGAAACTGCTCTTTTTATCTCAAAGATTTCATGGTCTCATGCACTGCATGACTGGGTGTCCCCAGTGCCTCTCAGCAGAGGAAGCCTCCACAGTCATCTGAGAAATATTTAAGGGCTTATTTCACTTCTAAATACAGGACACAGGCTCTTCTCAACACTTTAACTAAACCTGAACCATCTCCTTCACTCACCAAATGGTCTGTCAAACATGACTGGGGAGTCCCTCCCTCTTCCAGGTACATGAAAGGAGACAAAAATATCAGAGGTCCTGCTCAAGATAAATAAAACCGAGGAACCCTGGAGTCTGTGCCACTGCCTAACCAACCCATAGTGCTCTTTTGTCTGCTCTAGAACCCGAAAAAAAGCCTTTCACACCAATATTCAATCACAGGGCAGCAACTCCTAACGCGGTAGCTTTCCTTCTCCTCTGCAGCAGCAGAGTACAGGACAGATCCCCTGGGGATGTGGAGAAGATGGGCCAGGTAGAGCTTTTCCCAACAGGTACTGGAGCTCCATCTGTTCCTTCCTCAGGTAATTCAATACTCCTGACATCACCTCTAATAAACCCTTTTCTGCTCCAGTAGCATCCCTAGCTGGGGACACCATGCACACAAAGGGAAAAAACCAAACAAAACTGGATCTTCTTTTCCCAGAGACCTGGCCAGGGATGAGGGAATGTTCACCTGGCCATTTCAAACCAGACCAGGTGTCTGGGATGTTCAACTCCCTCAAACTTGTTTACTACAGAACCAGTACTGTACCAATATGAATGCTGGATCTGTGGCAGAAAACTTCCTGCCTTGGGCAGGATGGGCAAGGCTGGAACAGGACTCAGATCTTCAGACCTACCAGAAGAACCTCCAAAGGATAAAATAATGTCTTAGTATGTCACAAACAAAAACAACTGCAGTAGAGAGAAAAACACCTCAAAATCAAGTAGCTTTTCCATATCCCTCACCCCTAGCCAAAAAGGACCATAAAGTTGTCCCTTCTGAAGCCAGAAAACAAAATGTCTGCTTTAATCTCAGATAATCCACCTCAAATCCACCCACGAATATTCTGTAAATACAAAAAGAAACAAACAACAAACAAGCCCAAAACAAAACCACCAGGAAAAAAGGGAGGAAAGGTCACTTGCCTACGTTTGGGGTTAAATTGTAACTGCCCCCGTTTCTTCAGAGCACAGAGCTCTGGGTTTCCAGCTAAACCAGCTCACTTCAACCTACTGACACCTCTCAGGTAGTGCTTCATGCTCCTGTTGGCTTCTCTCCCACGGCACAGCTGCTCCTTGCCACGGGCTCTGGTTCCTCACATCCACGTTCTTTGAAGCCAGTCCCAGCCCGGCCCCTCGGGGAGCACCACGACCCCACCACGCAGCCACTAAAGCAGCGACTTTCAGCACTGCCAATTCAGGTGGTGTTTCACTGACAGGTAATCATTTCCCAAGCCATCCACTCCACTGTTACGAGCAGAGCATGGCAGCAGGAGCCACCCCAGGGATGGTGTTTGGGACCGCTAACGGGGGGGAGGGCAGTCAGGCTCACCCCGCGCGTGCCAGCTGTAAAAAATGCACAGCCTTGGGGTAAAGGTCACTAAAGCAAGATCCGCTGGCACAGGACAGGCAGGTCATCCAGGGAGGAACTAAAGTGCTGTAGGTGAACTAACATTAGGGCTTTATTAAGTCATTCAGCAACCAAGTGTTATTGTCCTACACAGCCTGCTCAAAGTACAGTAAAGCATTTTTAAAGGATTTTAAAAATCAAACTAGTTTGACATACGACAGTACACACCTACACATACTGCTGCATTAACAGGTGGATTCTGAATTGTAAATAATCCTGCAATTCATTTTTCACACACAAGCAAATAAAAACAGTCAAAATATCACTCAGACTCATATAGCATCCACCAAGCAAGCTTTTGAGAGAGATTTAAAGTAAAGATAATTTAAAAGTCACCTACAATTATGAACAAGACAAGGACACAGACAGGAACAGTCCTTTGATTGACTGTTCCTGCAGGCAGCTTCTGGGATCGAATGGTGAGCTCTGTAGTCTTCCCACACCAGCTAAAAAGAAGTTATCTGGCTAATCTGAAGTTTGAGGGTGTGGTTATTTGTTCTCTGTTCAAAATTATGTCAAACTCAGGACACATCTAGAGAGATATTTTGACTTATTTGCACACGCAACCGGAGCAGGCTCCAGCCACTTGCGGTTACAGCACCCAAACAAGGTTATATAAATTTTAAGAAGGACTTGAAGCAAAAACAAAAAGGTGGATCTGGTAGAGTCTATCAGAGGCAAAAAATATTTTAATATAACATGAGGAGAAGGCAGAGTCAGACAGTCAAATTCAGAACCTTCCTTAGCAGGTCTGGCAGAAGCAGAAGGAAAGGGCTTTGCAGTTTGGAAGGAAGAGCAATTACACACCTGCCAGGCTCCTCCCCTACCCGTTCTCCTGCTCGCCCAGGGCACCTACCTTACTGTACGTCACTACCGACAAGTTGTTCGAGTGACTGCTGGGGGAGAGATTTACAGAGTTTTGTGACAGTCCATTCTGATCTTGTTCGATTTGGTCAGGAGCAGGCCCCCATGTGTTTTTGCTGATTGTGCCTAGCTCGGAACCCCCAGGGTCTTTTAGGTTGTTTTCATCTGGTTGCCTGTTCTTCTGTGGAGAGGCGAACGGGTTAAAGTTTCCTTCTACCTTGCGATGCGGCTGCGTGTTGAACTCTGTTTCAAAGGATGACAGCTGCTGTGTGACACCCAGAAGTCCTCCAACTTCCACGCTGAGGATCACCCAGATGACATCTGTGGAAAGACAAGCATTTGGGTTGTCACTAGATGGGAGTTTATGAAGAAGGAGAAGAAGGAGCAAATGAATTCCATCCTTTACACTAGCAAGAAAAAGAGTTATTGCTTAAAGCACATTTTTACAAAGCCTCAGCAGTACTGGTTCCAGTGCCCCCAGTTTAACAGGGCTGGGATCAACAGTTTGAATTTTAGGAGCCAAGAGAACAGTGGGATTTTACCTAGGGGCACACGACTTGCTTAGGGAACCCCGCACCCTGCCAGGGCATACCACTAATCCCCCTGTGCCCACACCTCTCCACTAATCCCTGTAAACACACACCCCCCACTGACCCCACTGCACACGCGCCACTGATCCTTGTACACACCACTGACTCCTCCTGCACACACACACGCCACTGACCCCACTACACACCTCCTCCCCCACCACTGACCCCACTGCACACACCCACATCCACCACTGATCCTCTCCACCCCCCACACACGTCCCCCCAAAGGCGGCTCCGGAGCGGCCCCGCAGCGCCCTCTGCCGCCCTCTCACGGCCTTGCGGCCCCGCTGCCGCTCCGGGCTGGCACCACCGGGTCCCCGCCCCAGGATGGGACGCACGCCCCGGCCCCGGGATCGCCGGGCCGGACTTGGGGCAGCCGACAGCAAAGCCACCAGCTCGGCTGCAGGGCAAGAGTCTCTCGGACTCGGAGCTCGGTGGCCAAAGGAGTTCAATCTTCAGGTCGTGCTGTGGCAAAGGTGACAACTTCTGGCAATGCTGGGACATCTCCACAGTCCGGGGCTGGGAACCGTCCACAAACGTTTCCTCGGCTTTGTAAGCACACAGGACCAGCGCTGCAAGCTGGACAGGCTGTCCCACCTGCATGGGGATATCCCTGCCCATCCCTCGGGGACACACTGCATCCCCTCCAGACACCAAGGAGCCACATGGCAGTGCCAGCACTGCCAGCAGCCCCCTCCTTCTGGGCACTGGTATTTTTGCCTCCGTGTGCCAACATCTCTCACTCAAACCCTGAAACTCAGGATACTCCCAACTGCCAACAGAGACACAAAGATGTTCTCAGTGTAAACTAAAGCTGGCAGAAAAGGGTGGGAAGGCTGCACTGAAGGCAGATGTTTGAGGCCCAGGCTGAAGCATCAGGCAAAATAGCCAAATGTATTCTTTAAACAGAGAAATAGCTCACAAGGAATGCACTAAATCACTGCATTAAACCCTGGGCATTAACTTCTCACATGAGGTTTTCACTACTGTTTTATGCTCATATACAGCTCACAATGTTAAGCAATGGAAAACTGGGACAGAATCTCGACAAGTACCGACTGGGAAAGAGTCTCCACGAGAGCTGTGCGCATCCCTTTGTTTTCCAGAGTTTTATGTAATCTGTAATTTTACCAGCGCTCACAAAACACTGACCAAGACAACAAAGCAGCTCTCTTGATGTTTTCCTCCATTCCTGTTCTATATTTAGGCCCGGGGCTGGCAGACCTCTGCCCTCCCGCTCTGTTATCGGCCCGCGATGTCTCTGCTGTCCCCAGTGGGGATGTGGGCTGGGAAAGGGGCTGCTCACCTCCGTAGTAGAGTCCTGTGGCAGTGCACATCCGCCACTGTCCCTGATACATTCCGGCGGTGCTGGGGCTGCACATCTGCACGCTGACATCGGCCATCTCCTGCGGCTCCAGGGACCTCACCATCACCATGTTCACGTGGCCAAACTGGTCTCCACCGACATACTTCAGGCAAACCCCTGGGGGCCACGCCTCCGTCCCTGGGATTAGACAGGAGAGGGAATTACTGACAGTGCACCAGGAAAAGCTTTGTCTGTTTGTGTAAGACTGGATGAAACGTGCTTGTTGAAACAGTTGTGCAATTGTTGGACGGTCAAAGGAAACCAAGATACACAGGACACAGCAGCAGTGGATGCTGAGGAAATCTGGTTTTCAGAGCATGCTTAACTGGTGCATTTAGGGACCAGCAGAACAACTGATACTCCTATTTGAGTAATCTCTTTGTCTTTGTTACACGAAAAAAATTCCAAAGTCACAGTGTAACAGCGGCAAAAAAAAAAAAAGAAAAATAACTTAACCCACACACACCTCCCCTTCCCCAGGGCCAGAGGCAGAGACAAGGGCAGTGCTGTGTTGTGTGCCCCCATTTCTGCCTCCCTCCATGAAGCTCCTGAACCATGCCACATCAAATACTTGTTATTTATACAAAGTGTTGGCAACATTTCCTTTCAGGGATTCATTTCTTTCTAAGCCTGTTAGGAGTCTCAAGAGGAACTCATAGTTTGAGCTGTAACTGAAGTGCCATCACTATTTCCTAAATGGATTTATTTCCCTCCTTGCACCAACCCTTTTCTCAGGCTTGTGCAAAGGTGGGAAGGGTTGTGAAGACACGATTTATCTGTGGAGATCCATGTTTAGACTGCAGACACTGGGACTGACAGCGTGACCTGGCAATCAGAGAGACAGAAAACAACTCCTGCGTGCAGGCATAGCTGCCAAAGATAACAAGTGCTGGGGCAGACAGAAAGAAAAAGTGCTTCTGAGATTCATGAAAAATCAGTTTAGCAAAATTTTCTTCTGCTTCTTCCCCAGTCATGTGACATGACTAAGCCAACGACTGAGAACACCTCCTGCTCAGATGAGGCTGACGGAAATGGCTACGGAAAGCCTGAACCACCATGAAGCTTGGAACTGCTCCGTCTGGTCCGAGGCGAGCACGCTGGAGGCTGCTCTGACCTCACGTTACCTCAAGGAGCATCCTTTGCAACAGCTTGCCTGCTAATTTAATCCCTGTGGATACTCCACTGAAGACATGGCAAAGACTGGTTTTCTTGTCAAGTCCTTATTTGTGGAATTCACAACGTCGCAGGGAGAGCGGGATGCGCACGAGTGCAGCGGGATGTTCAGCGTGGGAGATGTACCAGGACAGCTGGAAAGGTGCTGAGAGAGCAGGGCTCTGAAAGAGGAGCTGGGTGTCTGGCTGACCTCGGCCTGGGGCGTGGGGCACTTGAGCATGAAGTCTCATCTGCAGAGGTTGGCAGCCCAGCAACATGGTTTAGTTTAAATTATTTATGTGATTTTTATCGGGTTTAATGGCTTTAGGCTTGCAAGGTGCCTAGAACACTGCAACTGATAAGCTTCATAAAATGAAATTATGATTATGTCATTCTATTTCAGTACACTCATCTCTCAGGAGATGATAAATGGCAGAGTGTCCCGCAGAGCCAGCAGCAGCTGGGGGCAGAGTGGGGAGAGGAAGACAGGCTGTTAAATCCTGCTGCTCTTTCAGCAATGGCTCTACTACACAAACTGCTCTTTTGGCAGACAAGGCAGCACCGTCCTGCAGGTACCAGAGCAGGGCACTGCTTTTTACTGACACATATGAGAACATGACTGAACTGAGCTCACAGCTCACATGCCTCAAACTGACAATCTTTGAACTCTGCCTGTCACACTCATCAGACCTGCAACGCTCCAGTGACACACGCCTCAGGTATTTTGTGTTCTAGAACTGAAGTCATGTAATCAAGGACTCCTGTAGAGCTGTTAAAAACCTTGGCGCTGCTTCAGTTATCTGCCTGACAAGTAGATATTATCTGGAAACACTACAGCCCTTTGATACTATACCTTAATTAAACCAAAGAATGGTTTTCAAATGCTGCAGTCCTCCTCACACTGCAGAGTCGTAAGCAGCATGTGAAGCTGCACTTCACTAATCTTGAGGAGCGTGGTTGTACCAAGCCGTGGCCTCCAGCACCACCCTTGGGGCACGGATGGATGGTCTGACAAGCCAGGTTCAAACCACACAGAAGCCAAAACAAATGTCAGCCTCGCCAGGAAATCCTAAGCCAAGATGAGCTCCTGTCCCTCATTTTAGAAGGCCCAGGATTTCAGAAGGTGAAACATTCCAAGAACAATGAAATATCCCCTGAACTAGGATGCTAAATTAAGGCTGAATTTGCATCCAGGAAATGGCACATCAGAGGAACAAGGAAGGGAGGAGTCGGAAAGGCCCGAGATAGAGGTATAGTCATAACACACACAAATTGAGATACTAAGAGTGGAGAAACAAGACCTGTCACACTTACTAGATTTGTAAGAGCTGTATTCGGGACAGTTACAAAAAAATTGCCAGTCAACTTTTCACAGTACTGGAGTTAAAGCAAGTTCCACGTGTCACCTTTCCATTGTACTTTCAAACAAAAGGAGGCAGAAAAAGTACACTGAAATATTAAACCCTTCCTCTAGAACACATTCTCCATAAATCAGTGCACTTAAACATCCCCCCCTAACGAAATACTCTTTGATTTTCAGTGTGGTTTTAGTCTCTGCAGTACTTGCATATTTGGCCCAAGTACTGCAGCTATTCACAAGCAGAAATACTGAGAGAGCTGAACCTGACTCGTGATGACTCCCAACATCACACCTCGGTGTGGGATTGTTCTCCCTCACACAAGTACAAGCAGGTCAATTAAATTCAGACACATAGTTTTAAATGTTTATGCAACATCCTGTCACTGCACTGTTTGAGGACAAGGGATTCCTTCGCATCCATGGATCTCATTTTCCTCTCTGACTGCATCCCACCATATCAAGCACTGGGAATGCACTTTGCCCAGCCTCACTTCCTGGATCTCAGTCACTGCTTTGACTTATTTCAAACTGGAATGTGGTCTCTCCAGCCCTGCATCCTCTCAGAACATGACAAGGCAATTCTGCCAGAAGTGGACCTGCCACATGACCCTTGTGTCACTGCCTCGTTTGTCTACAAGTTCCCTATAGTTTCTTTGTGTGGGAGCACGAGGAACAAGACTGGTGACCTGACCGAGTCGCACACCACGCCACAAAATCTTTGTGCCAACTCCAGAAGGTGAACTTGCATGGGCTGGCAGGGACCTCAGGGTGGCTCCAGCCCAGGTGAGTGCACACGAGCCTCCTGCCTCGAGCCAGCATCCCTCCCATTGGATCCCAGCACCTGCTGCATGCAGTTTGCTGCAGTCCAAAGGCCTCACCTGTATTCTGTATCCTCCATGTTTTTGTAAACTGGGTATCAGGAGGGATGGACTCTCCTTCACCTATGGTGACATCTTCCACAAACGACATGGAGGGGACATTGATATTTGGACTCTCAAAATCATAGTAGGCTCCGATGGCAGCTTGTAGATTCCTGGAAAGGAAAAAAGCACATTACAACCTGAAGTACAGGTGGGCCAGGCCCTTTGCACAGGTCATATGTCATCCTAAACAGTTCAGCAAAAATATCCAGACAGTAATAGCTCTGCTGCTCATGTTTTTTAAAAGCTTTTATCTCTATTGCGTGTGGATTCTCCAAGATAACAGAGCTCTAAATATAGCATTTTTTCTTGCCAGGGACACTGGTTTAGACCACTTTTGTACTCTGCTTCTATTTTCCCTGGAAATCTTGGAACTTGTAAGTCTTGGAGACTTCTACTCCAACAGTTCTTTATGAAACTTGCTGAACAGTTCAGGAGACACTGAGAGAAGAGCTATGCCACGGGAGGCAAATACAGGGCAGTTTCTTCACACCAGTCTTGTTACTTCAGTTAATTTCAGAAGGACCAAACCTCTCCATTTTATTTTGGCACACAAGGTCCAAAAGGAGCACAAGAGGAACAAAACACAAAGAATACTCTTCTGATAACTCTCAGGGCCAAAGGGCACCAGTAGCTACAGACAATAACTCCAGCCTTGCTGTTTCTGAAACACAGCATCAGGTACGAACTGATTATTCATCAATAAAGTGCCTGTTCAGCTCTGGGTAGTCACAACTCACAGGAACTTGCAAACCACCTGAGTCAAAAGTTCTCACTGAATAAAGATAAATGACAGTGCAAGTCTGTGATATATTAAGGACATTCAGAAAGCCACAATGTTATTGATTCCTGAGCCACAGTGTAGCTACAACTCATGATAATTAATGTGAGAAGAGGAACAGTCAGGCAGGAAGAGGATTCATGAGCCTTAGCTCAGTTCCACGATATACTATTAAGTCATTACGTAAGTGTTTGGCAAGTCATGTAATTCCTCTGTTTATACATGTCTGAGAGGTTGTGGCCCTAATTTACATGTTGTGAGTGGGTGCTGTGAGAATGGAGATGAGTAAAATCTCCCCAAACGCAATGGGCATAACAACTGCCTTTTTTATTCATGATTACAGAAATCTGTGCTGCTTTTTTGAGCAGGATAGAAAAAAAACAAAACCAAGACTTCAGAAACTGGGAACCACCACCTAAACCAAAGCCTTGCAGAAGCTGCTCTGTGTGGGCACAGTGACATATTGAAGGGCTGGATAGTGGTGGGGTGTCATGTGTCCAAATCAGAGAGCCAAGGTGAAAGCAAGAGAAACATTTGCTCCGTGACCCTGAGCAAGAGCAAACACAGGGCTTGTGAGGCTGCTTGCCAGCTGGAAAGAAGCTTGAAACAGTGAGTAAAGAAACTGCCTCCTGTTCAATTCCTACAGTGTTCATGGCAAAACACATTCAAATCAGACATTCTGGATAAAATCTGAACTGCATGGGAGCAGTGTCACTTTCTCCTCACAGAAAACTCAGGGGACCCGAAGTACAGCAGCTGACTGGGGGGCAACAGCAGGGGGTAGAGCCGCACTGGGGGCACTGGGAGAGGACCCAAAGACCCATCAGTTTGGCAATCAATCCCTCCATCACAGCGCCAGCAGACAATCGCGGTGTGAGTCACAGGAGTTCCTGACATTCTGCTAAGGAGACACCAGAGGAATGTCCTGCACAACATGGCCACGGGGATCAATCAGCAATTCAGCAACCCCAGCCTCACAGCCAGACCTTTGCCATCCGTGCCGGGCGGACTTTGGTCCAACACAGGAACCACCGGGTCCCATGCCACAGCCAGATCTCTCAATTCCAGAGCAGAAACCATTATTCAGCCTGAGGCGTTTCCTACTTAGGAGTGTCAGGGCTCTATTTAATCCCGCCAGCTCAGTCAAATGCTGCAGGAAGGGGCCATGTCACATTAGCCAGTAAACAGAGACAAATGCTCAGTTTTACGTCACCAACCGCCTGTTGCTTATACACTGCACAAGATTTACATAACTCACACCAGGGCTGTGCCAAGAGACTCCTGCTCGCTCACCCAGCTAACACCATGAGCTGGAGCTTAGTTTGCACTACCATTTCTTCCTGTAGTACAGCAATCCAAGGCAAAAGGTATTGTAGGAGATACAAAAGACAGCAATGCAGCTCTTTCTCTTCCTAATCCACTACTACATAACTACATTTTCACACAGACCACAACATCTTGTGAGTGATGATTCTGGAATCAGTGGTACTGACGTTTTATCGACATTGAGAGGAAAAAATAAAAGCTCTGAGGGGCAGATTTCTGCTGCAACTCTTTGTGAGGCAGCCTGGCTGTGTTTGTTTGCTGGGCTGCAAACAGGCCTCAGAAGGTAGTGGGCTATTTGTGCACATAGGCCTGGGGCCAGCACTGCCATCCCGGGGTCATATTTCAGTGCGCTTTGCCATTGGGAAACAACAACACTCCTCTGCAGCATCGAGTTAAAAACTAACTAAAGAACAACGCATGCGGGAAACAGATTTGCCTCCTTTTGTGATCCGATATTCCCAAACCCACCTCCCCACTCCCACTGTATGATCTGTGTGGTGAGGGATGTTTGGGGTGAGCCCTCCTACGTGTTTCAATGCCTCTTGGACTTCCCAGTAGAGAACTAAAAAGAAGCTTCCAGAAACTGAAGAGAAATTCACAGTGGCAAAAGCCAAAGTCAGGATGACAAAGCAAATCTGCCTTGAGTTCATGTTCTTTGACACAGACAACCCCAGGAGATAGGGATGGAGTGGCAGCGGCCGCACTCTGTGCCAGAGGCACTCCCAGCTCACACCTCAGTCGTGTTCTCGGCTCGCACAACCGCTGCTGGCTCTGTCCCACTCCTCCTCCCAAGAGACAGTGCTCCCCCTCCTCCCTTGCCCAAAAACCCCCAAGATCAGCTGGAGGGCAGCACTCTGGGGAAAATGCCACTTGCAGAGGTGAACTCTCTGCAGCCTGGTGATGTGCAGGCAGCTGAGCCCAAGCAGCACACCCTGCCACTCGCCCTTCTGCCACAGGCACAGCATCAATGCAGCTCACAACCAAACGTCACCTTAATGACAGAGATGCAGGCAAACACACTCAAGGCCCTGAAATTTGTCTATTTTTAAATACATATTTGGGGTGTTTTTAGGCCTTTACCCTTGTGCCCAGCTGTAATTGCATAGCCCCAGCTGCAGACACTGCAGGGACAGACACAAGGGTCAGCCCTCAGAGGGTGCAGTAATCATCTAAGGGCTTCTGCTCACACATCCCTGCCTGCTTGATTTCACTCCTCGGTGTGACTTACACCACACTACTTACTCTACCCTCTGCTCTCTGCCATAGGAGATAAATTACTATTATAAACCAAACAACTCTGCAAATCCAGCCAGTGTAATTGACATGATTGAGCTCTCCTAATTACAGGGGTGGCCGTGCAGCTCTTTCTTCACAGGGCCCTCCAGGTCTCAGGCCCTCCTTATGTTCCTGAAATTAAGCAATTTTTCCATTTTTAGAGCAGTCCCGGACCACAGCAGTTTGTAGCCCTGCCACACTTACAAAGCAGGTCTGACAGGACCCAAGCCCTAATTCCCGGGAAAAGCCTGCAGTCAAAAGTCACCCCAGTGATGGGGTGAGCCCAGGACTCAGCACTGTGCTCAATTTTAGTCCTAAGAGCAAGATTCCAGAAAGAGAGAGGGGAGTAGGAAGCAAATACAGGTTGTAACTCCACATCATCAACCAAATCCACTCTAACTCTGGGCATCCCACTCCTTCCTCTCCAAGGGCATCCCATGACTCTTGGGTGTCAAGTGCTTTTCCCACACAACACCAAAGTGTTCCTTTTCAGATCAATCCTTTTTCTCTGCTGTTTCATTTCAAGCCTCAGGAGCTAAATTACAATAGTCAAGTTAAAACCTTCTCTGCTAATAGCTCTGGAGACATCCCTTAACAACTCTTAAGTGTTAGCAACAAGGTGGCTCATCTTGAGCCCTTCTTTCCCTTCCCTGTTTTTTCCAGACAGCCTTTTGTTATGTTAAACCAATATATTTAGGCATTAATTACTTAAAGTAATTCAGTGTTCAAAATTAAAAGAAACTCTTCCAAATCAGTTCACAAACTCGAGGCCTCCTTACACAACCTCCCTGTCCTGCAAACAACCAGCAGCATATGGGTAAATGGAAATTGTTTTTTAATTAATTGTATCAGACTTTTCTTAGGAGACTGAAGACACTGAAGCACCAAGGCTGCTGAGGCCTCCAGCAAAGCAGGGCAACGGGCCCAAGACCCTCTGCTCCCCAGAATATGGAGAATTCTTTCAGCATAGAGAAGTTCAGTACCTCGGAAGAAAAGCAGTACAAGCAGGTGCTTTGAACAGACAAGATGAGAGACATTAGAATTTGAACTATAAATGTTACAGGAATCTGCAGGCTTTCATTTATTGTCAAATTCCTTGACGAGAGAGCCAAAGAAAAAGATGCAATTTTTTTAAAGCACAGATTTTTGGGGGGTAAAAATTCAAATCAAATCACAACTGAAGCCCAAAATCCAGCCTGCAAATTTCCCTCTCTCTGGCTCCTGCCCATGCCCACAGCACAGCACCCACCATGGCCCACTCCTGGGGAACACTGCAGGGCTCTGGTTCTCCTGAGCCGTTGGAGAACACAGAGGACAGAATGCTCCCTGCAACACCCAGGGCACCTTCCATTTGGAATTTCAGACGGGATGCAGCCCTTAGGTCATGCAGAGACAGCCGGCAACGTTTCTTAGGTAACAAATGGACTTGGTCATTGTAAGGAAGGTGCCAAGGTCTGTCCCGTGGAGGGCAGGAGGAGCCAGGCAGGTGCCTGGGCTGGGAGGTGTGTTCTCTGTGTGCCCTCAGCACGCACAGGGTGCAGTGTTTTGTCATAAGCCAAGCAACTCAGGTGACATCTTCTGGAAATATGCAATGCAGAGACACTGGGCAGTGCTAAACAGCACAATAAAATCTCCAGCACAGAACACGTGATGTAGGACACCTCGGACTCCTGTAACTCAAGTCTCCACCTTCACAGACCTCCTCTCACTCTCCAAATGCAGTGTGTAACCAGGCACCACAGCACCCCATAAGGTGTCTATTGTTAAAAAACAAAAAGAAATAGTGCAGCAGATGGACAGTTTCTCGCTCCCAAATAATGGAACTTCTCTACATGATACAGGGAGGAGAGACTAAAAATACATATGGGAGACATCCAAGTGAGGCAACCCCTTTTGTTTCTTAGTTTCCACAATCTTAGTTGGATGTTCTTCAACCCAGCTCTTGGGGACCTGGATTGCTGATACTCCAGGCTGGGACATCTCTAACAGCTTCTATCGCTCCAGAAGCAGGAGATGCCTCACTCCAAGCCTTGGAGGAGGCCACGGGGGTGGGAGAAGAGACATGCACATCATGCTGCAGGGAAGCACTTCCACCTGGAGCTTTCAATTCCAACGTTCAATAGGGATGACACATAGCAATTAAGTGCAAAGTCTCAAGATGTTTTGAAGGACTGGAATTTTAATCAGTGAATATCTTTCAACAGACACAATTTCAGAAAGCAAAATTTGTGTCAGCTTTCTTCGTTCTTGACCCCTATTACATTAAAGTTACACTAAATTCTACGTATCAAGTTGGGAAACTATCTTAGAAGATATTTGTTGATGCAAAAGGGCCACTGAGGGAAGCTGAAAGCTTTAAGCTGAAGGAGGGAGGGGGAAAGAGCTGGCTAATTTAAAGCTTATGTATTTTTCACATGAAGACACAAAAACATTTCATTGTCTTAGCTGAAAGCAGCAGTTCCACATACAAGTGGGGTGTTCTAGGAAGAAGACAGAAATCTGTGGTAACAGAAGCACTCCTGTGTCTGCAGGGGCAGCACGAGGAGAGAAACTGAGAGCCCACAGGAGAGGCACAGCGTCCTCAGAGCAGCAAACCATCAAAGGAACTCACTTTCCCTGAGCGGCTTTAATGTGCACAGAAACACCCACAGCAGCTGCTGAAACCTTCTCGAGATACCTGCACAGGGCTGAGCACATTGCCCGAGCACAGTAAAACACCTGAGCACAACCCCTTGCCCAACAGCAGCACCACAATGATGGTGCTACAAGCAGGAGCCCTCAGAATCATCCCCAGCAGCTGAGCCCTCCCAAAGCAGATGGTCCCAGCAGCTTTAAGTGAGGGGTAAAATATCCTGAGAATGTCCCAGCAGGAGCTGCCACTGAAAACAGGCAACAGCTCTTCCCAGTGGAAAGTCACTGAGAGCTGCCAGTACACAGGAGATTCTGTAACTGCCAATTCCTCAGTACAAACTATGTCACCAATCTATAATTGTCTGCAGGAAAGTGAAAGGGGATTAAGCTACAGAAACTGTCTGAGAACAAGTTGGGGCATGTAAGGCAGAGTCCAGCTGGACCAAAATTACATTGTACCCAATTCCCAATTCTGCTACAGTTACCTGCTTATGCTACCATGCCACAACCACCAAATTTTTAAATGCTTTGTACCTTGGAGCACAGTTATAGTATGTTCCACAGTTATAAATACAATTTTTTTTAAAGTCTAGATTTCATTCAAAATAATCAGGTCAAACACTTGAGTTGCTCTGGAGGAGAGGTGTGGGTTTGGTTTTTTCTGCGCACTAGATAAAAGCTTCTAAGAAAATATTTTTAAATTGTTTAATTCTGTAATATTGTTATTTTTAGTAGCATTAGGAGACAGCTGTGGACACAGAGAGGCAGCAGTCTGCGATGGTTCACAGGCACTAAGACATATCCACTATGTATCAAGTGAGCCACAACAGACCAAACAGTTTAAAACCTCTTTTCCTTCCCCAGCCCAAGAGTGTAAATGATGCTGCACCCGCCGCAATCCACAGAGCTCCCCAGATTGTCCTGACATCCTGGTGACAGCACATCAGCAGCCACCAGATCTTGCTTCTGGGGTGCCACTTCTGCCTGTGAGGACAGCATGTCACCAACTGGGTTAGAGTAAGATGGACACCAAATCCTCAGCTTCCCTCTTCCCTACTAAAGCTTATCAACACCCAATCAATGTTTTGAGGCAACCCTTCTCACCAGATTTGGCCCAGCTGGTCACCATAAACAAATATTAACCTGACCAGAGTCACACCAAGACACAGATTGCTCAACAAACGTGTACTGAGTCACAGAAAGAACATGGGACTCTGGTCTCTATCACCTGATAACGATGATGGGAAGCAAAGGAACAGGAACTCCCACCCACTGCTGTCACTGCCCCATGGATGCTGGGTGAGGAATGAAAACCCACAGGCATCCCCAGGGAAGGATGATTTTATTTGGAAAATCAGGTCTCCGTTTCCTGCCTCCTCCATGACACGAGGATTCTCCACCAAAGGGAAGGGGTGTCAAAACTGAGCTCAGGTCTATCCAGAGCAGAGGGGAAGTTTTCCTCACATTTGTCAGAACACGGATTCAGTCTGAAGAGCAGCCCAAACATCTGTTCTCAGAGGACACCTGCATGCTGCAGGTGTCTGCAAACACCTGAGGTTAAAAATCAGGAGCAGCGCTGGTGTGAGCCACTGTGGGAAACACACCCTGTGTGAGTAAATCCCCTTGACCGGGTCTGTTCTGTTAAATTCTGAGTGTCCTGATTTCTTACACAAATATACCTGAAGTCTTTCTCTTGTAGGTGAGTGGCACCTACACTTAGTATAAGCCATGGGAAAAGCAATTAAACTCCTATTAGCTAAACCATGTCTTTAGACCCCCAATCAAGTACATCCACTTCTGGGCAATACAGCTGTTTCACCGCATATAAAGAATTTGAACAGTCCACCTACAGGGATGGAAATGTGAATCTATAAGGCAATTTTAGCACAGAACTGCCCCACACCTGACACAAGACAGAACTAGATTTTACTGCAGATTTCTGCAGTATTTTCAGAGACAAACTTATCTTCATGCAAAACATCACCTTGGGAGTACTGGTTAAACCATGACACAGCTACAAATTCTCCTAAACAGATGAGAAAAACACGAGGATCTCCAGAAGAGATCTGACAACCTTACAAATAATGACCTTTTTCACCTAAAGCTGGATCCAAAAACCTTTGTTACAACAATGCTTTTTTTTCCCCACACACAATGGAAACCATTATTATCTGACACATTTCAATTAAATATCACACCTACTGCTCTAATAAAAATTCAGCTTTCTAAACAAAAGCCAAAAAGAGAAAGTAAAGAAATATTACATGTAAATTACTGAAATATACATTAGTTCTTCCAAACTGGGAATCTTTGAGCCAACTGCACTAAAATATGGATTTTAAATCCACCACCATTAGCTACAGCAAACCAATTCACTTTCTCATGGAATTAAAGCAGCTCCAAGCCTCTCACCCACAAAGCTGGCACACACTCCAATTAAGAGAAAATCATTCCTTTTTCTTCTCCCAATACAATTTCCACACCAGCTTTAGAGGAATTCAATGACTTTTATGAAGTTCCACGAGCTCCCTGTGAAGGAAGGCCAAGGCCAAAGGGGCTCAGACTCACTTCTGCCCATCTCACAGACCACTGTGGAGCTGCAGGCAGCACGTGAGACTTCGCTGCACCACAAAAATCCCTCCCACGAGCCCCCTCCCTCCCACCTGTGGTGGGGCCCAACACACGGAGGGGAGGGAGAGGAGCCAAGGTAATCGAGGGGGATTTGATCCTGGATGCAACAGCAGCAAAATGCCCTCCCCACTCTGCTGCCCAGGGTTTCCTCCAGAGAAAGAACCATTTTGGCGCAGAAACGGTTCACTTTTGGTTCTGCTTTTTGAACAAAGAAGTTCACTTTTGGTTTTAGGCTGAAAGCGAAAGCTCAGCCTCTCCCTCTGCAGCCTCTCTGAATGGAAAATAAATAACTAAATGGTAAAGCAGTGTGGTGTGTGCTGCTGTTGGGGAACGTACAGCCAGGATCTCGGGAATCCGATTTATGTAGCAGGAAGGCAAGAAGTCAGCACAGAAAACAGACAGAACTCTAGGAAAGTGTTTAATAAATAGCAGGGAAAGACAAAGGGTTTAACCTGTATTTCCTGCAGGTCAAGGAACAGCCTTAGTAACTTTGGATGCATATGTTCAACCCAAAGCATTTTTGCAGCACTTAATAAAACCAGCTGGCAGTTCCTTAGGACTGCCCAAGCCTGACAGAGGTCTGAAGGGGCACTGGGCATTCCTGGGAACTGGAGAAGTGGACACAGACTTTTAGAAGCTACTTACAGGTATTCCTTCCCAGTCAGCCACTAATTTTTCCCCCCAGATTGGCCAAACAAGCTATTTAAAAATAATTCCTTTATTCCAGCAGTACAGCTAATTCACTGTAAATCCATTGACCACAATTACTAATGATGCTGTTGGAAATAGTCTTTCAAAGCACATTAAGCTCTGAGTGTTCCCTACAGTACATGAAAGACACAAAGTGGGGAAAGAACTGCAGGTCTGGAGATGATAGTTATTGCCAAAGAGCAGCTTTCACACCTGGGAACAAGTTCTAGTGAAACTATTTATGTCTTTGTTAATTAACTCACACATGGGACATTGCTACAGAGAATCTGGAATACCCAGTGTGTGCACTTCTGTTACCCCACCATGAGCTCCCTCACCATTTCCTGCAGGTGAACATCAATCCTGATGCAGAAGGAAGGGATCATCCCTGAAGGAACGTGCCATGCCTTTAACACATGGAAAAGCGACCTGATGGTCTCATCGAGACAAATTATTTGCAGGACATGCTGGTGCCAGAAGGTTCTGACCCTAATTCCAGGCCACGCAAGGCAAACCTGGTAGGGCACCCGAATCACCTGGGCAGTGAGGATTGCACAGGGCCCCTCAATGACACAGGAAAGGCGCTTCCAGAACAGGAACACGTGTCCTGATTGTCCCTGCTGAGGGACAGCAGGGTTAGTGCAGGGTCAGCCCGGCCGGGCCAACGACCCTGTGGCCACACAGCAAGGGGTGGGAGCACAGGGCAGAGCTGTGGGATGGGCACAGGGCAGAGCTGCCAACTGGGCACACCAGCACGAGGAACAGCACCAACCTGGGGGAGAAGGAGCAGCCCCTGCCAGGCTGAGAACAGGCACTCAGGGGCTCTGAGCCCTCTCAGAACAGTCCCAGCTCGTGTTTGTTTGCATACACACCTCACCAACTCAACAGGCACGTGCCCATCCTTTCACAAGGCTTATCAATTAGTACTTCAGAAAAAATGTGAAAACTGATGTTTTCAGAACCAAACTATTGAAGTTGGGAAACTAAGCTATTTTAACCACTTTAGATCTTCTTCAATTGCAACTAAACATTTGAAAAAGCCCTTTGTTCTGAGGCTGGATTTGAAATGCTATTATTTCAAACAAGAATTCAATATTCCTGAATGAAAAAGAGCTGCTTCAGCACAAACCAGGAACACTCTGGCTACACAGAGCATCTTCAGGAGTAACTTTCAGGTTCAGCTCTGTTCCCTGCTCTCCCCAGGAATCTCACAGAACCCCCAGGATTACAGTGCAGTGCCAAATTTAATCATATCACCAACACGTGGATGAGATGGGAAAACATCTTCTGCTGGGAAACAACCGTTTCTTCCAAGCAAACTCCTGAACTCCTTGAGACCTTCTATCACATTGTGGCAGCTTACAAAACACAAGGAATTACTTGCTATTCCCTTACTCCCTCTGCAGATGCATATTTGCCACTATAATTCAATACAGAGCTGTAGGAGGAAGAAAAGGCAAAAGCAAAAAGCTGGCAAAGTTGTCTTATCGCTGTTTATAAGCTCTAAAATTCCACGCAAGTTTTCTCCCAACTGTTGATATCCTGACCTCCCCTTGGATTTCAGGTTTCAAAGCCGAGGTTTCTGGGTTTGATGTTCTACCTCTAAGCAAAGCATAGCTAAGCGATCTCTGTTCACCGTGTCTGAAACACACAGCACTCGTTTGCTCTCCTGCAGCCCCCACGGTGCAGAGCTTTTAGGTCAACACACTTTGGAGATGGGCTGAGAGGTGCAAGGGCTCAAAACGAGCCAAATCCCTCGACTCACACAGCAGCTGCTCCACAACATGCTTTTTACAGTTCCTGGGCTCACTGCACCTGAACGCTCCTAGTTTCTGGTTTTCACCCTCGTACTGAATATCCCCCCAGTTTTTCTCGAGCCACAGCTTCCCTGATAACCCCTGCCTACTTTTTCCTGGGGCAGTGACACAGAGCCTTTATCAAGACAAACATACACCGAGAGTCAGAGGATTCAGAGAAACCCTCAGTGCACAGGCAGACGCTGAGTTTTCCCCAAACACTCCGGTAACTCTCGCACGTGCACCGCGGCCGCTTCCAGGCTCCCATAGCGCTTTTCTGCCACAATTTTCTTTCCTCTGAAGCTGCCTCAAAGTCGGGGCGTCACAGCCCGTCCCTGAACGCAGTCCCCGCTCCCTGCCCGCGGGTCACACGCCCCGTGTATCTGTTCGTCACTCTCCAACAGCTTCGCGGCCCTCGGACCGGCGAACCGGCAAACCCGCACCCCGGACCGGGGCCGAGAGTCAGCCCCGTCCGCCCCAGCCCCGTCCCGCTCCCTCACCGCCATGGGAGCCGCCTCCGGCCCCGCGCCGCCCGGCCGGCCCGGGCAGGGGGCAGACGGCCCAACACAAACATCGCCCGTTCCCCCCCGCCCCGGCGGGGCCCGGGGCCCTGGGGCGGTCGGGTCGAGGGGGAGCCGGGCCCGCGGCCCCTCAGCCCCGCGAGCCCCCTCAGGCCGTCCCGCCCGCTCCCCCCCCCCCGCCCCGGGCCCGCACCAGTTGGTCATGTCGAGGAAGAAGGCGCAGCCGGCGGGGCTGAGCTGGAAGCCGAGCAGCCGCTGGAACTCGCCGATCAGCACGTCCTTGTCGGTGGTGCCGAGGCAACTGAACTTCTGCATGAGCTCCGCGTCCAGGTCCACGTCCATGCCCTCCATGGCCGGGGGTCCCGGGGGCTCCGCGGCCGGGCCGGGGCCGCCTCAGCGCCGCGCGCGCGGGGGGGGCGCGCGGGGGCGGGCGGGCGGGAGGGGAGGGGGGGGTGCGCGCGCGCGCCGCGGCCGCAGGCACCGCGCGTGCGCCGCCCCGCCCCCGGCGCGCGGCACGCGACGTCACCCCCGCCGGCGTCACCTCACGCGCGATGTGGGGCGGGGCCGCGTGCCCGCGGGGGGGAGGGGGGGAGAGGGAGGCAAGGGCGAGGGGGCGAGGCCGCGCATGCAAATGAGCGCGGCGCGTGACGCAAGGGCTCCGCGCGGTGGCGTTGCGTCACCGGGGGCGGGGCGATCATCAGCCGTCTCCGCCCACATTCGCGCGCCGCCATCCATATATGGCGGCGAGTGCGCGTGTTTGCGTATGCAAATGAGATGCCGAGACGTCATGCGGTACCATGCAAATGAAGGCGCAACGCCCGACGGGAGCCCGTTCGGTTGTTTTTTTTCCCCCCTAAAAATGACGTTTTTCCTGCAGTTTTCGACCGCGCCAGGCTGCTCCGTGCGCGGCCGGTGATCGGAAGCACCGGGCGTGTTCCGTGAGGAGAACACGGAGGACAAGGAGAACACGCCTTGGCAGCGCCGGAGGCCCCAACAAACCCTAGGGGGGCGATGCCGGCGCTGCCGGGCCTGTGGGCGGGCAATGGTGGCGTGACCACACAGGGCCGGGCGGGCGCATAATGGCTCCACCCGCCGGGCGGGGAGAACGACACAGCGGGGGCCAGACGCCGTCACTTCCGGGCCCTACGGCAGCCGGCGGGGCTCAAACAGCGGGCGGCGGCGCTGCGTGAGTGCGTCAGTGCGTGTGTGCGCCACTTCCGGCCTGCGGCGGCGGCGGGAGCACCATGCCCAAGTGAGTGCGGGAGGCCGGGCCGGGGCTCCTCGACGGTGCCGGGCGGCGCTCCCCCGGCGGGGCTCGGTGCCTCTCCAGGGTCCTGGTGCTCCCCGCGAGCCCAGGGCCGTGAGGGGCGCGGATGACCGGGCGGGCTGAGCCCTGGCGCCCTGCCGGGTCGTTCCGGGGCTCCGTTAGCGCTCACAGCGCAAAGGGGGCTCTGAATAACCAGGCTTTTCCCCGGCAGGTTTTACTGTGATTACTGTGACACTTACCTCACCCATGACTCGGTGAGTACCAAAGCCTCGGCTTTAATTCTTTCGTGCATCAAGAGCATTAAAATAAAACTTACCTTGGCTAAAAGCAGGTCCCGTGAGGTGCAGCGGTGTTACTTAGTGTTTCCCCCTTACGTGCAAAAAAGAGGGAGGACATTTCATGTTCCTTGTGTTCTCCAGCGGGGCAGTGGCGGGGTCAGAGAGGGCGGCTGGGGTGGGCTCAGAGCAGCCTTTGGAGAACCGACACTTATCGTGTTGATAAAACTTACATAAAGGTTTTGCACATCTCCCCTCCTCTGACTGGGCACAGAAACAAACCTGCTTTATGCTGCTAAATTACGCTAAAATCGTAATGAATACTCGGTAACCTTAGGGTTTCTGTGACTTTTCCCAGCCCTCCGTGAGAAAAACCCACTGCAGTGGCCGAAAGCACAAGGAGAACGTGAAGGACTATTACCAGAAATGGATGGAGGAGCAAGCCCAGAGCCTGATTGACAAAACAAGTAAGGCCAATCTTTCTGTGACTTCAGCATCCTCCCCATTCCTTCCCCTGCCTTTCCTCCAGCTGCTCTTCCATGCTTCCACCTTGACTTTTCCTCACTTCCCTGGGGAGTCTTTGCTCAGTGAGTCATGAGTGAAAACTTGGAGTGTGGATCGTGAGTTCCTCAGGTTTTGGGCTGTCCTGGGGGAGCCTGAGGGCTCTGCCTCCCACACAAGAGCTGAGGTTCCCTTCCAGGGCTGGTGGCAGTGTCTCCACGTCACTGTTCATGAGGGCTGTTGGTGCCACTGCCCTCAGTGATATCCTACAGGGCCACATAACACACTTGTGCTGCTTGGCAGTGGCATGTTCATGCTAAGAGCATGGATAAGAATTCTGAAAGATAGGAAAATGGACATTAAAACGTCTGGATTGTTGCATTTTTCACGTGCTGGAGTTGCTTGCCCTCAGTTCCCCGGCGATGGGGTATTTTTTGTGCTTAAAGGCTTGACTGAAGTGTGACATTGTTTCCTCTGTCACTTCATGGGGATCCTTTTCCTCTTTCCTCTGTGAAAGAAACACAAACACCAGATGAACTTTATGGCAGCATTCCTTGGCTTGTAGGATATCTCATGTTGGAAAAGACCCCTGAGGATCTTTGATCTTGCTCTCAGCTCCCTGCAGGACTGCCTAAGACTGAACCATGTGACCAGGAGCATCATCCAGCTGCTCCCTGAGCTCTGACAGGCTCAGAGCCATGCCCACTTCCCTGGGGAGTGTTCAGTGCCCAACCACCTCTGAGTGAAGAGTTTTCCTAAAATACCCACTCCAGACTTCCCCTAACTCATCCTCGTTCTGTTTCCCTTTGTCCGTTTTCCTTGTGATGCTCCCAACTTCCCCATCTTTTGCCTTCCTTCCAGTCAATGCCAGTTGAATTCCTCCCCTTCCTCGCACCCCGTTCCTGCTCCTTGCCCCTCCCCAGCCCTCGCCCCGTTGCCATTCCAGCACAGCATGTCCCGGTGGAACGCTGCCGATCCCGCGACGTGGTTGATTTTTTTTTTTTCTCTCCCACCCACCTGCCCTGCCCAGGGGTGTGACATCCACGCAGGAGCTCTCTAGTCCCAGCTGTAACAATAATTGTCTCCAGGAGTCTCAGGTGCTCCCCAGGTGCCAGGGATGTGTCCGGCGTGGGGACAGCAGCGCACGCAGCATGACGTGACCGCGGGGCATGACACGGACGAGTGACCCGGCGCTTCCTCGGCCTAGTAACTGGTTTTTTTTTCCCTGGGATTCTTTCTTTCCTTTTTTTTTTTTTTCTTTTCCCCCCCAATGTAGCGGCTGCATTCCAGCAAGGGAAAATTCCACCGACCCCGTTCTCGGCACCACCTCCGGCCGGAGCCATGATTCCACCTCCTCCCAGCATCCGTAAGTTTGGGGCAGTTTGGGACTGGGATCACGGCCCTCTGGAGCTGTATTGCTTGTGTCCTCAGCTTGGAAAGAAAAGGCCTTTTAGCTTGAAGCCAAGCCAAGCCATCTTGAGTTTGTGCTCCCACAGTGTGAGGGAGTTCTGTGTAAGATCAGTTCCGTCTTTACTGTGTCTGATTTCTGGGATGCCGAGTCCACCAGAAGCAGTGACAGCCCCTCATTCCATGGGGGCTCCCGTGCAGGTGGCTCTGTTAGACCTGCACAGTGGGTTGGTTTGGGTTGGTTTTTCTAAATGGAATCATTTTGGTAACCTTTTGCCCTTGAGCTGGTGAAGGGCCCAGAGCCCTCTCAGCTCCAAGTCCTGCTGTTGGGAGTGGCAGCTCCCTGTGCTGGGTGTGCACAGCCAGAGTTGGTAGCCAGCATATTCCTCCTCTGGTCACTTCCTAGCACCTGGAATCAGGGCTGGAATAGAGGCAGATGTAAAGCCACTGAGGCATTAGTTACTGCCATGTGCTGTGAGTAACTGCACTGCCCTTTGGTGGCTGAGAGTGCCAGTGTGTAACTGTTGTGTCTGTCCAGCTGGCCCCCCCCCCGGCCCGGCATGATGCCAGCCCCACACATGGGGGGGCCCCCGATGATGCCAATGATGGGCCCACCCCCTCCGGGAATGATGCCAGTCGGACCTGGTAAGTCTGGGATGGGGTAACTGTGCCATGGGGGGCTGGGTGGGGGGTCCAGGTGATGTTTCCTGTCCCACCATCTATTGGGAGCTCAGCGCTGGGCTGGTCACGCTCTGGTCGCACCTGTGTCACTGTTAGCCCTGCATGGAGAGACTACAACAGTTTTACAACCACTCATTAAAGCCCCTTTACTTCTCGCTGAGAGTTACCAACCCCCTGTGCATCTGGAATTATGGCTCTGGGAAGTCGTAGCTGTTCTCCCTCTGCTTTGAGCAGTAATTGTTTAGGAGTTTGGTGCCTCCAGGTCTCGGGTTTTGCACAAAGGGCACGTTTTTTGCACTAAATGAATTTTACTCTCTAAAGTGTCTCAGGGGAACATGTTCCAGAGAAACAATGGGTCTGAAAAAGGCTTTATCAGAACTGTAAACTGTCTTTGATCCATTTCACTCCTGAGCTTCCTGGCATTTGAGGAATTCTCAAGGGATATGTTTTTGGAGCAGTTCCCAGAACAAATCTACGGGAACACACACACGTGCACTGAAAGTAGTGAAGTGTCTTTGCAATTATTGTCTTGTGCTGGAAAGTGTTCTTTAAATGTTTTTAAAGGCACAAGATAAATGCACAATCTGTGATATTCAGCAGCCTGGTGAAAATAAATGGCAAAGTGAGATGGAAACCATTATTTCAGAGCTGTGCAGTAGAACCCCTGCTTTTCCCTGGCAGAGGTGTTTGGTGCTTGTTTGTGAGCACATGGGATGGTTTTGCAGCACTTTTCTCCAAATGAACTTTCCAGATCAGTAATTAAGCTTGTGTCTCTCTTGAGTGCCTGGAAATAATTTGTGAGGGAATATTGTCGGAATGAGTGTATAACCCACGAGCTCAATTCCTCCTCTGCTGGTGGCTGAGCTCCTTCAGGGAACGGAATCCACCTCTGCCAGATCAGAACTTACAGACTTGGAAAATGGGAGTTCCCTGGAGCAGGGGAGAGAACCTGCCCACTGTACAGTGTGAAATTATCCCATGTGAGGCTGGTGAGGCCCTGGCACAGGTTGCCCAGAGAAGCTGTGGCTGTCCCATCCCTGGAAGTGTCCAAGGCCAGTTTGGACAGGGCTTGGATCAATCTGGGATAGTGGAAGGTGTCCCTGCCTGTGGCAGGGGAGTGGAAACAAATCTTTAAGGCCCATCCCAACCCAAACCATCCATGTTCTACGATGATGGGGCAGTTGGTGCTCCCAAGAGCTGTTCTCTAACCTGTCCTTCCCCTGGCAGCTCCCGGGATGAGGCCGCCCATGGGAGGACACATGCCAATGATGCCAGGGCCCCCAATGATGAGACCCCCCTCCAGACCCATGATGGTGCCAACCAGGCCGGGAATGACCCGTCCAGACAGATAAAGGCGAAGATGGAGCTGCCTTTTCATATTAGGACTTTCCCTATGATAAACACCACAGACCTGTGTCCTGGGGTTTTGTACTCTGCTGTCACCTCAGCGTGCGGATGGACACACCCTGCACTGACTTGTACGAGGTCTGGCTTTTTGGGTGTCTCTTCAGTTGTATTATTATTTTTTTTCGCCCTGTTGAATGATAAAAACAACAATAAAGCATTGATGTTGTTTCCATACGGACTTGGCGCCTTGTTCTGGACTGTCTCCTGGGGAAGAAAAGAAGGGTGGGGAGCAGTGCTGGGCTGTGAGGGAAATTCAGGGCTGATGGGGGTCCTGGGGGAGCCCCTGGGAAGGGGGTCCTGGAGGATCCTGGGGCAGGTCCCTGGGCTCCGGGTTGGTCCTGGAGTGGGGTCCAGAGGGGAGTTCCAAGGTGGTCCTTGGAGCCCCTGGGAGGGGAGGCCCGGAGGATCCCGGGGTAGGTTCCTGGGGTCCTGGGTTGGTGCTGGAGTGGGCTGCAGGTGGGGGTCCCGGAGCAGGTCCCTGGGCGTCCGGGGGCTCACTGTGGCCGCCCCCTCCGCGCACACGCCCGGAGCGCGGCTGCGGCGGTGCGGGCAGGGAAGGGGGCGGTGCGGGCAGGGAAGGGGGCGGGCGGTGCGGGAAGGGGCCGGCGGGGGCGGTGCGGGAAGGGGGCGGGCGGTGCGGAGCGGGCGGTGCGCGATGGGGTCCCGCCGCCCGCGGGCCTGACCCGCCGGCCCGGCATGGCGGGCATCATCAAGAAGCAGATCCTGAAGCACCTCTCCCGGTGAGGCGCCCGCTCCTCTTCCTCCTTCTCCTCCTCATCCTGCTCATCTTCCTCCTCCTCCTCCTCCTCCTCCTCCTCCTCCTCCCGGGGAGCTGCGGGGGACGAGCCTGGTCCGGGCCTGGGGGTTTGGGGACCGCCGGGCAGCGCCGGTGGGGAGCTGCCGGGCCCGGGGGGGCTGAGGGCCCGTTCGGGCTGTGGAGCCGCCGAGCCGGGGGGCGGTGTCCGAGGGTCGGGGGGTGTCCGAGGGCCCGGGTGCTGTGGGGCCCGGGGTCCGGTGTCCGGGGGCAGTGGGCCCAGCCTGCCCGGAGTGGCCCTGCCGCCCGTCCCCGGGGTCAGAGCCCTCCGAGCCCGGCCGGTGCCCCGGTGTCGGTGCCCAGCGCGGAACCGGCGGTGCCGGCCCTGGGCCGCGAGCAGCGGCCGTGGAAGTTCGGGAGGCGAGAGGGGAACATGAACAGCCCCGGGGTGACACCGGCACTAGGAGGGCGTTTGCGTTGTATTCCGTCATTTTCGGTGAAGTTCATCAAAGGCGCTGCGAGGGGCGGTGAGGAAAAGCGAGTGCTCCGTGCGTGAGGCTCTGCCGGGAAACGCAGCTGCGGCCGCGGCTCTGCCGCTGCTCGGGGCGGGCCTTGGGCACATAGAGGTGCCTCAGTTTCCCTTCACGGCGAGAAAAGAGCTGCCTGTGTTATCTCATGGCTGCGGGCACCACCTCGCTGTGCATCGCTGCGGGATCAGAGGATCGCGAACAGGAAGGCGCCGTGTCTGTGAGGGTGCAGGTGAGGGCACAGCACTGCACAGCGCTTGTCCTCTCTGCTTTCTGAGCAGGTCCTTTCCATCCCTGCTGCTGGACGCGCTCAGGTGCAGAGTGAGGGGCCTGAAGTGACCTGTGTGGGCTTCGTGGGGTCAGTGCTGGTGTGATCCATGAATCCCGGCCCTCTGAGGTGGATCCTGGGAGTGTCTGGAGCCCCAGCCCATGCCCACACACCCCGAGTTCGCAGTGCAGGGTCTGTCTTGGAGTCACCAATTGCTCCGTGCTCCGGCTCTCTCAGCACTGTCCCGAACAAGGGGTGATGGAGCTGCTGCTGGAGCTGCTCTGGGTGCTGGTTTAAATGGATTTCTGCTAGACCTGACATCCCGAGCCTCCAAGCTTTCTGTCTCATTCACCTCACACAGGTGTGTTGCGGTCAGTACGGATTCAGCCTCCTGCTCAGGAGGCATTGAAGTATTTGATACCACGGAGAGGTGGGTGAGAGCAGTTCTTGGTAGAGGATGGAACAGAGCTGGCCTTTATCCTGGGTGCGGCTCCTGTGGGTGTTGTTCTCAGGGACAGTTCTCTTTCTTTACATAAATACAATTTTGCTAGTGCTTTTGTTTAATTTTGCGTTTCGGTCTCTCTTTACCACTGTTACAGCAGGTTCTTGCCCAAAGTGCCCCTTTTCCCCTCTGATTGGGCCAGTTCTTAGTGTTCACCTGTGTATCCTTTGGGTGGTTGCAAGAAGAACAAGGAGTCCCAAACCATTGAGCATCTCTGCCTGTTTTCCTACTAGCTGGACTTTGTCGTTTGGGTGATTGATCTGATCCTGCCCCTCACTTACACAAGGATTGTGGATCTTTGCAGAAATGCAATTTGAGCCCAGTTTAATGGTGTATAAAAAAGATTAAGTTCTTTTTTTCCCGGTTTTGTTTCCTCCAAATACCTCATCTTCACCCTCCCTTTGGGTTTTCTTTCAGCCACATTCATTTGCCTGGAAGAATCTTGCTACTGAATCATTAATCTGTCTTTATTTTCTGCTCACATTTGCATATGAAATAATTCCTTGTTCTTTTTGTTGTGTCTCCACTCGGAGTCCTTTCTGCACGGGGGTGTGTTTTTGTCCCTCTTCTGTGTGGAAATTTGCAAGGAAGCGGTCAGGAGAGGCAGCTGGATCAGGGAAATGTGAATGAGGTGTTTCACCCGACTGTTCCTGTGATCCCACGTCACGTGTGTGACGGGATGGCCGTGGTGGTCACGGCAGGGATCGGTACAGCTGGGCTTTGCCCGGTCGTGAAGGTATTTGAGAAGGCTCAGCCTTGTGTTGTGCTTCAGCAGCTTAAATTCCTAGAGCAGGAGAACCTAAAAACTTGCGGAGCTTTCGCCATCTGTGCCTTTCACTCCTTTGTCCTATATTTAGCTTGGAAAAGCAAACAGATTAGGTGGTTTCAGTTGCTGCTTCCAGGCGGGCACAGGGCTGCAGTGCTGGGGAGTGTTTGGAACCCAACATCAGGGGCTCCCTGAGAGCTACCCGGCCATCAGCTGCTGGCTCTGAGCATGGTTGTGTTCCCCAGCCTGTAATTATTCATGGAAGCATATCTAATGCTTTAAAATAAAATCAGTGAGCTGCCTTTACCTCTTCCTGGCCTTATTTGAAAGTAGCTTCTTCTCACTGTCTTTTTTTTTCTTAACCAGTGTTGGTGTAGCTGCAGCAGATCCGTGTTCTCAGAGTGTGACAAAGGCCCTGTTTATCCACAAGCCCAACTGCCCCAACTTCATGTGCCACTTTGGGATTTGAGTTCTCAGCACTGCAGTGGAAATCCTTGCCAAAATGGCTTTTATTTAATTTCGTTGGAGAGGTTTATCCCCTGCTGCCTGTAACAGCTGCTTTGTGACGTTTTCTTTTGGGACACGTGTTGAAGCTTGTGAGCTTGTGGAGTAACAGGCACACAGGACATGGCTTCCAGAGGAAATGCAACGTGCAGACCTGCTGGGAAGAAATAAAAGCTGGTGTCAGCAGAGGAGCAGCTGGGCTGGGGTTTGGGGGCAGGTCTGAACGCAGGGGAAGGAGAGCGCTGTGACAGGGGCCCCGGAGAACTGCAGCTGAGGAGTAACTTTGGGAATCTCTGAAAGAAAGGTGAAAAGGGAACAGAGGAGAAATGAGAGAGGATTTAACAACAGCAGAGCTGTTACCAGAGAGGAAAACCTGCGTGGAAAACAAGACCTGTTTGCAGAGGAGAGTGCAGAGCATGTGTCACCCGTCCAGGCAGATGTGTAACAGATGTGCAGCACAGAAATGAGTGGATAGCAGGTTGTGGATTTGACAAACTGTTCTCAGCACAGGATGGAGCCACCTTTTCAGGTAAGTGAGATAGGCTTTAGAAACAGAATTTTAAAAACTGTTAGAGAGCAGAGCAGTGGAGCAGCGTGTGCAGGGTGTAACGCTGAGGCGCTTGTCGGGGCAGGTCAGGTACTCAGCCAGGAGAAACAACATCGTGTAGCTCCTCATAAATGGTGCTGCGCCTCAGTGGAGCCCTGCATCTCCATTCCAGGGATTAGGCCTTACATCCCTTTTTCCAGGCGAGGTTGCCTTGTTTCATGCCCTCTCTCATTTGCAGCTGCAGCCAGTCCTTGCAGCTGATGGGTCAATGAAGAGACCAGGCAGGCTCGTGGTGGAGCTTCAGTTTGTTCTAGACCTGTTTTGCAGCAGGGACACGTGGGTGTGGCAGCGTGTGCTGAGCTGGGAGCGCGTGGGCTCCTGGGGGCTGGTGTTTCCTAACGTGGATGTGAGCATCTCGGAATCCCTTCCTGGCCCTGAAGATGCCTTTGGCATTACCCCTTCCACGCAGTTGTGCTGCTTCTGTGCCAACACAAAAAGCTCAGAGCTGGCTCCCAGAGCCAGCACTGCGCTGTGCTGTTCTGCATTTGGCCTTGGAGCTGTCTGGGACCCCTTGCTCAGGACTGTGGCTCCTCCCTGTCCATCCCCACCACCAGAGACCTGCACTCAGGCCAAGGCAGGCAGAGAAAGGCCTTTGCAGTTGTGGTCATCCTGCCAGGGGGGTGAGAGACTCCCTGGGGTCAGGATGGCAGAAATGAGACGTGCTGTCTCGAGGGGACCCATCCCTCTCCTCAGAAAAGGTGGGCAGAAGAAACAGAAGCAGTTCTTCAGCCCAGAAGATGGGATTTGTTCTGTGCCGTTCAGGAATCATTGGAATGGGCTCTGTGGCTTGCACCAGGCAAGTCAGGCCATGTCACCAGCTATGCCTTTGCCCAGCACAGGAGTGTGGGGAATTCCCTGAGTCTAAAGAGTGCTTTTTCCCCTCCGCTTAGATTTCCTGCCCAAATGCTGCAGTCTGGGCACTGCTGTAAGAGAACAGAGCCTGAATTCCAGCTCTCTTTGCCTCTCCCTTGCCCTGAAGTGTTTTGCAGCATCGCTGCGTGCTTGAGCACTGTGCTGCAGCTGTGCCCTTGCTGCAGTCACAGGATGGCACATGCAGCTCGTGGCTGTGGGACACCCTTGGAGTCAGGAAAAGCTACCACCAATAAGAGGGATTTGCTTACTAGCAACCCTTCAGGCTTCTCCCAGTTTCCTGACCTTAATTATAAATTACCTGGAAGCAATTTAGTGAGCACAGTGGGTAAGGAGGAGAGCAAAGAAATTGCATCTGGGAATGGCCTGAGGAAGCTACAGAGTCTCAAGTGATTTAGGCAGCAAGACCTCTGACCAGCTTTGCAATTTTGACTTTAGCTGCTTTAATATCCTCCTTTGGTGATCAGGGAAATTTCTGTGATGATCTCTAAGATGATCATTTGACTAAAATAGCTGTTGCAGCAATGGGAAGTACATGAAACCACAGAGCTGCCAGATGGTAAACAGTGATAAAAACCGTTACTCTTCCGTCTGCACAGCGTCCTGCTCCCGCGGTTCAGCACGGGCTGTTCGGCCAGGTAATGGTTCCAGGGTGCATCCAGAGCATGAAGCAGTTTGTGGCAGGACTTTATGAGGCAGTTTATGAGGAAGAAGCTCTGTCAGGTCCCAGCAGCTGCTGCTGATGCAGCACCAAACCCCTGGTGATGAGCTGGTCTCTGAGTTCTTACATGCTGTGCCCAGCAAAGCATGTAAGGCTGGATGTAAACCCTTTACTCAGTGTTTTAGTTTGGAAATATCTTGTTTTCCCAGTACATTTTGAATGGCTTCTTTTACTCTTAAAATTTTTAATGTAGAGGAATTCTTGATGGCAAGACAGAACCCCAAGCTATTATGGGTAAAATAACATGCATCTGCCACTTCTTTGTTCAAGACAGGGTGGGAAAAAGGAGTGGGCACAGACAGGACGTGGCATTTTCCCTTAGCAGAGTCTAAAGTCTTCCCTTGTAAAGTCATGGTTGCTGTGCTGCACTTTGCTGGGAGAACCAAGTGGACAGTTTTATGGAGCTGCTGGGTGCAAGGTGTTTCCAACCACTTCTCCTCGGCTCCAGACGTGTGTGTGCCATTTCTGGAATGCTAAATAGGCTCTTGTTGCAGCAGAGGTAAATTGCACTTGAGTAGCTCAGGAGGAAAATGTGGCCAGAGCCCTTCAGCCTCACTGATGGAAAGGGACTGTTAAAGGGGCTCTTCTTATTTCTCTTGAACTCCCTGAGCCCTTGCCTCCCCTGCAGCTGCTCAGTTGAGTTGGAATTAGGTAATAACCTGTTTGTGCACACTGGAAACGAAAATGATTGCAGGATGAAGAAGTGGAGCTTTGGAACAGTGCTTGTACTTACTAGGTTTCTTTCTAGTTTTCTTTCGTCTATTATTTGCTTGAGGATTAGACTTGGGAAATTCCCTGGCAGGTGCCGAGGGTTTGCATTCTGGATTTATTGGGAGCATGGGGCAGCTGGCATTTAAACTTTACTGAGTGTCCAGACGAGGAGCTGGAAATAGCAAAACAGCTCCTCAGTGAGGTGGAGTTCAGCCCCTGGCAGAGACCTGGCCTCTCCTCTCAGACGAGTTCCTGGTTTGCTTTCCAGGGCTCTCAGTACCCAGTGAGGTGCTGGTGGGTGTGGAGCAAGGAGCCTCTCAGTGTTCAGAACGCTCTAGAGAAATACTTGTTGGGACAAGAAAGGGTCCTTGGGGCCAAGGGAGGCTGCAGCCTTCGGGGAGGAGTGAGCTGGAGTTCTGCTCTGTGTAGTGGTTCAGTCTCGTGCCTGATCTGCTTGGAAATGCTGATTTTTCTCCCTGCGAGTTTAACTCTGAATTGAATTCCTAAGCCCTTTTCCCTTAGCCATGTTCTATTGCAGGAGGTAACACAGAGCCAAGACAACTGATTACTCATCAGGATGTTTTGTGTTTGGCTTCGGGTGACTGAGAGGCCCAGCCTTTCATTCAATGCAGTTGAAGCCTAGAAAAACAGAAAGCTGATAATGGAAAGCCACCAGCAGTGACATGTGTGTAGAGGGACACCAGCTGTGCCTAAATCCACCCTGATAAGGAGCGTGGGATGGGCTGGTACCACGCTGCATGGAAACTGTTTGCCCTGTAACCCAAGCAGGGCGAATTTATCAGGCTGATTGTCCACTTGGGAAGGTGTTACTGCCTCCCAGGACATCTGGGGTGATGAGATGATTAAAAATGTGATGCTTTCTGTCTTCTGAACAATTGGGCAGTTTGGTGTTGATCGGATTCCCTTAAACTCTAAATGGCTTTGTGTTAAGTGGGTGTGATACCAACTTCCATCTCATACTGTGCAATAATTAGTCCCATCCTCTGCTAATTCAGCGAATTTCTCTTCCTCCTGTGCAACTCCGCCTCTGTCTGCAGAGCAGCTCTGTGCCCACTCTCAGACAGAGTGGTCCCTGCTAACACCAAAAGTTCGAGGAGGTAAAATGGCTTTTCTTCCTGGAAAAGCTTTTAGTTCTTCCTATGCGTCTTCGAGGCAGCTGTTTTTTCCCTTTTTACAGAAGTTTTGACCACTTGCCCAGTTTTATTTCCTCCAAAATTATTTTTAAGTTCAGCCTCAGTCATGTGTGCTGCACTTAAAGCTTCTGCTGCTGCCTTCCTTGAGAGTAGCCCTGATTTGGAAAGTTGCTGACCTTTCCTTTTAGCAGTCGTGAACCTTTTGTTCTAGTAGACATGCTCTTTGGCTCCTGGGATAAGAGGTTTTAATTTGAGGTGAAATGTCGCAAAATCACTGAGATTTTTGGATTGTAGAAGATCTTCCCAAGAAAGATGGAAATCCCACTAAATGCCCTGTCCAAAACCAGACCAGGCAAGACTTGAGAAGATTTTTGGGAAGGAGCAAATCTGCATTGGTCAGAATACAGTTGTTGGGGTTTTTTTTGACATGTCCAATTCCTGTCATAGTTGCTTAAATTACATATTTGTATTCCAAATCAAAGCAGAAAATCCTCATCTCTTCCCTTGCAGTGACCCTTGTGGAGGCAAAAACCTCATCTGCAGTCGTTCCTGGGCTGGTTTCCCACTGTGCTGACCAGTTCCCCCTTTCAGCCTTACCTGTGTTTGGAGGGACTTTCCAGCTGCTCCCTGCAGCTGTGGCTGGTGTCACAAGCCATGCACTTCCTTCTGCCAAGAGATTTTGCTTGTCATTAAGCAAAATCAAGGTCATGGGTGTACAGCTAATTAGCTCTCCCATATAATAGCCATAGTGACAAAGGTATTAATAGAAATGCTCGTGTGGAGCTGGGGGTGGTGGCTGTGTACAACAGCCAGTGATGGCTGCAGAACTGCAGGGAGGAGGCTGAGGCAGAAACTCTTCAGTATTTGAGAAGAAGGTTCCTGATCCATGTGGCAGCAGGGTGATGAGACAGGCATCTGAGGAGAAGTTTTATGATTTCAGATGTCTTCTGACATTATCTGTCCATGCATTTGCTCAGTTGGAGACAGTGTGGCGAGACAGCTACAAATGTGAACATAAATTTATTTATGATTCTAGCCTGGCTTTGGGCCAGCGGTCAGATTTACCTAAACTCCCTCTTGCAATCAGTGAGTTTGTGGCCTGTGGATATGCAGGGTGAGGAACCGCGCAGTTGTTTTCAGTAGTGGCATGATGTTTTGATATATATTCAAGCTGATGATTGAGCAAATAGATTTTCAGGGTTGACTTTTGTCAGGGTAATCCCAGCAGGCTCAAAAGGAGTGCTGCCCTGTGAGTTTACTGGCTCAGCTCTGCTTGACTTCTGATGGAACTGCAAAAAAAAAAAAGTGCAAATATCCTCCTGTGTCAGTTTTCCCAATAGCCACCATTTTCATTCAGTTTTCCCTAAGCCAGCAACCCCTGCTGCCAAGGACGTTGCTGTGGGTGAGTGTGAATGGAGAGAGCCTGCCAGCAAACATCTGACAGGTTCTGCTCTTGCTGTTTTCCCTCCCCTGGCGCTGACCAAAGCAGTTCCTCTCAGGCAGCCACGGACACCTGGCACCTGGGAGCTCTGTGTTCTCAGGAACTCTCACCTGAGGCCTCCTGTAAGCCCTGTCTGACGTGTGAGTGGTAAAGTGGCTCAAATGTGGAGGTTATTCCAATGGAAGGTCTGGAATTCCTGTACTGAAGCTGAAAGGGTTGACAATGGGCAACATATCCTGGGAAATGTGGGCTGTGGTTTGAAAGAAAGAATTTATTTCCATTTGAGATTTTTTTTTTTTTTTTTGCAAAACCTGCAGCTTTTGTTATCCCATCATGGGTGGGGTCTGTAAGCTCTGCTTTGGGGGTGGAATGGTGCATTTTGGTGCATGTGGAGTACCTCATGGAAGGATTCTTGTGTGGAGCCTGGTAGCACTGGAGGTGGTTTTGGTAGCTGCTCAGCAGGATCCCTGCAGCCTTTCCCTGGAGATGATGATAAAGAGTTGTTTGGTTTGGCTGGATCAAGTTTCATACCGTGCACTGTGTCCTGTTTCACAGCTTTGGTTCTTCCACGGTGTGCTGGTATTTTTGATACACCTACGCACTAAAGGAGAGTGATGCCCTGGTTCAGATGTGTGCTCGTGTTGCTTATAATCAAAAGAGAAAAACCCCTTGTGTTAGAATAGTAAAGTAAAAAGCAGACCTTTATTTGGAAGCTTCCAGGTGTCTTGGTGCTGATGGGCACACCCGGAATTTAATTTCTACAATTTTATAAGGTTAATTAATTAGGATATCTAACAGGTACATCCAATAGGAGATTCAGTTGCCTCAGTAACCCACCCCTGGGTCAGCCTCTTGGAGTTGGTCTCTGCCCCACTTCTTATTATGCCTTATTGTAGGTTCCCTCCTTGGAATAAGACTAAACAATATTTCAGGAATGTGTTTAGAAGGTCAGCTTATTTTCTAAAATGGAGGGGAAAAGGGTAGGAAAACTACTGGAGCTACAGCCATGCATTAGCAATCTACACAGCTACAAATATTTGAAAAATGTATAAAAAGCTTAGGCATCCTTCCCCCCCTTTAGAGACTTGACAGTATAGATTTATAGGCAACACTTGTACTTTTCCTCTGCATTACCAGCTGAAAGCAACTTCCCCTCTGAGCACGCTTATCCCGGGATGAGGCTCCGAGCCCAGGGATGATCCTTCAGTGCAGGTGTGAGAAAGCTCAGCCAGTGTGAGCTGATCACTGCCCATACCAGCCTGGGAGCTTAAGTGCTGTGTATTACCTGTTCGTGTTGTGTTTCGTGTATTCTTAGCATCCAATCCCAAGTGGACACGGTGACTTCAGCTTTCAGCAGAGCTGGTTCTCTGACGCAACACGGGTGCTCCTGTATTGCCTCTGGAGGGGTTTGCTCTAATTTTCGGCTGTGTCTGGGTTTGTGGGTGCTCCCAACAGGACTTCAGGCCCAAATCATAGGGGTTCTCAGTGCTCCCTGCCAGTGGAGCAGCTGTTGGAACACACTCTGGAATTTTCAGTTTCTTGGTGCAGATGCTGAGAAGCCGCAATGACCTCGGCCACCTCCCTGGGCGTGTTTAAACAAGAAGCCTTTGGTTAAAGGGAGTGACGACTTTGAAGGGAATGTGTCGGCCTGGCAGGTGTTGTAAACTTGGTCTGAGCTGTCAGTGTGTCCCTCTGTCAGTGTGTCCCTCTGGCTCAGGGCAGGGAGGGGACAGCAGGGCACAGGAGCTGTCTGCAGAGGGAAGAGCAGCAGTGGGCGAACTCACAGCTGTGTGCTGCATCACTAGCACAGGGTTGACACCAACGTCTCAACATCTGTCAGACTTTCTCTCCCAACAAAATGTTTGCTTTGGGAAGGCTCTTTTGCCCCTGGAAGCCCAGGGCTGATGGCTCAGCTGCCGTTCCAGTGCCTCAGCCAGGTTTGTGCTGCACCCCAACTCCTACAGCGGCTGCAGCAGCTGCATCCCGGCAGTGTGGCTCTGGTTCCTCCTTTCCTCCTGCTTACGCTGACAATAGGGGCTTTCTTTCCATCCCGCTTTCTGGACCACTGTACAGAATGAGAATTAGCATTGGCGTGGAGGAATGTGTGAAATAAGCCCTGGGTTCAGTGGTGGGAAAGTTGTCTGGCAGGAACTCTTCAAGTTTGAATCGGGTGACGTCGGAGTGCAGCCCCCTGCTCCCGTGGTGGCAGCTCCTTCTGCACAGGAGTGGGGTTTGATGGAGACGAGAGGGGTTCTGCTGGCACAGAGGGATTCGCTGACATGTGGAAATGTTGCTAATGCTTGTACAGCCTCTGTGATCTGCTGCCCTCTGAACTGGCTGCTCTGGTTTTAACGAAGTGAGAGGCCTTCACGCCAGGATCCTCTGCTCTCGATCAGTCCTGCTGCAAGTGTTTTGTCCCTGACACTGAAATCTCGGGCGCATGAGGGATGTGAAGGGCTGCACACAGGGGAGGTGGAACACTGGCAGCCCTGGGGAGGAGGAATTTCAAGCAGAGAAAACAGAGGAGGGAGCTGGGGCAGTCTCTGGGAGGGGAGTTGCTGTTTGGCCCTGCTGACCAGAGAGCAGGCTGGGCTGCAAGGGTGGTGTTTAAAAGAGACAGCCACAAAAGCAGTTCATTGATGATCTTTTGCTTTCCTGGGTGAAAAGACTCCAGAGAATTAAACTTTTCCCTGCTGACACAGCAGTTCTGGGGGGAGTAAAACTGCTGAGCTGTTGGAGTTTGGCTTTGGTTTTCTTTGGTTTTGTCCTTGGGCAGTTTTGCTGGTTTCCAGGATCCAGAGCTTTAGAAGGAAATTTTCAGTTTCTCAAACCTGAATTTAGTTTAAAACAAAAAAAGTCCTCCAAATGTCAAAGTGTAGAGATGGTTTTTTTCTGGAGCGACCAATTTGCCTTGGGTTTAAAAATGTCAGAAAGGGTTTAACAGAACAGCAAACAGACTCTGGCATTAAAATAGCTCTGAAATGCTCCTGCAGTCTCAGCAGCTTTGCTGGGGGCTGTTTTTTGAGTTTCCTCTTTCTTCCCTTGTAGGTTTACCAAGAATCTCTCTCCAGACAAAATCAACCTGAGCACGCTGAAAGGTCAGGGGCAGCTGACCAACCTGGAGCTGGATGAGGAGGTTCTGCAGAATGTGCTGGAGCTGCCCACCTGGCTCGCCATCACCCGGGTCTACTGCAACAAGGCCTCGATCAGGGTGAGCAGAGGCAACTTTAAATGGATGAAGTTATCCATTTACAGGCAGAATCGCTGAGATTGTGCATGGACTTGCACTTTGCACACTGAACTCTTACAAATTCTTCCTCCTTGTGCTTTTTAGAGCAAAAAATTGGGTTTCTTTAGTTGTTATAAGCTGCCAGATTGTTTAATTGCAGTTGGTACTAACCATAGTTGCATTACATGAACTCAGAAGTTTTAAGGACATCAAAGAGACTTTCTATAAAAGAAATATGATTCTACTCTGCCAAGTGACAGTAAAAATGAGCTTGTCTTACTCATCTGATGTGCTCTGTTTTTAGAGTCAGATCTGCTCAGTTTAGTAACAAACATTTGTTCTCCCTCCTACAAGAAGTGCAGAGTGAACGTTGCTGTATGGAAATAAAATGGAGCTTTTTGGTTTGTGCACGGTCTTCAGAAGAGTTGTGTGACTTCCAGTAACAGCAGCAGTTAGTTGTAAACTCTTAAAGGCCAGGAATGTTCCCCATAGCAGAATTTGACCTGCAGAATATCTATTACTCCTGACGATATATGAGATCCAAAAGCTCAGCTGGGTTTGTAGATCTGGTGTCTGGAATGTCTTTTCCCTTGTCTGTGTCTCTGTTTGACCTGGATACACTGAGACATTGTGGACATTTCCCAGAGAAATGGGGCTCAAAGTTTGGGCTGAGATGGTTTCCTGCAGTTTCTGAAACTTTCCAATGCAAAGATCACTCTGATAACCTCAACTTTATTTTTTCAGATCCAGTGGACGAAGCTGAAAACACACCCAATCTGCCTGGTAATGTCGCCTCTCTTGTCTTCTTTTCTTCCTTTCTCCCTTCTTTGTTTCTTCTTCTTTTCTTCCTTTCCTTCCTTTCCTTCCTCACTCTTTTTAATCTCTTCTACTTGAGAAAAATTCTGGAGAGGGAAACCATCAAGTGCTCAAATTTTCATTTGACCTGAATCATCTGGGTCCTTAGCACATGGGGCCATAAGTGCCCTCCCATGAGACCCTCATTTCACTGCAGGATGGAGCCAGATGAGCTCCCAGAGAAGTCCAGGGCAGCCTTGTGCCTGTTTTTTGTTGTTTGTTTTCCCCACTCCTGGGGTTTCGGGTTACCCACTGGCACTGACGGTATGAGAACTTTAACACATGAGACTCTTGGAGCATTGAGACTCCAGAGTTGCTTGTCCCTGCCCTGCAGTCTCACCCCAGGGCTGGTGGGCTGAGCTTGAGGCTTGGTGTGGTGTTCATGGCTCCCACATTGTGTCTCTGCAGTACCTGGACAAGGTGGAGGTGGAGATGAGGACGTGTGAGGAGCCTCGGCCGCCCAATGGACAGTCCCCCATCGCTCTCGCTGCCGGACAGAGGTCAGACCCCGAGCCCTGCAGCTTCTCCCTGACATCCTGCTGGGGTGTGGGGGTTGCTGTTCTCCTTGGTTCACCACTGGCCTCCCTGCTCTCAGGTTTAAGTGCCTCTGGTGTTGCTTATAAACCTCTCCATGTGAGCCTTACCTCTGTCAGGCCTCTTGCCGTGACATGGGGGCATCTTCTCTTTGCAGTGAATATGGCTTTGCTGAGAAAGTCGTGGAGGGGATGTTTATTGTTGTCAATTCCATCACCATCAAGATTCACTCCAAGGCCTTTCACGCTTCTTTTGAGCTGTGGCAGCTCCAGGGCTACAGTGTCAACCCCAACTGGCAGCAGAGTGACCTGCGCCTCACCCGCATCACGGACCCACAGAGGGGAGAGGTGAGGCCTTGGTTTCGTACTGGGATCACAGAAGAAAAGCATGATAAATGATTTTTCCTTGTTTCATTTCATGTCTTCTGAGTGTTTTGGAGTTTTTTTAATCCTTGAAGTTGTGAAAATCTCAGCATTTTCCTGTTTTTCTCCTGCTGGGCAGGTTCTGACATTCAAGGAGCTCACCTGGCAGACCCTGCGGATAGAGGCAGATGCCACGGACAACGGTGATCAGGATCCTATCACTACTCCTCTGAGACTCATCACCAACCAAGGGAGGATCCAGATCTCTCTCAAGAGAAGGGTGAGAGTTTCCTCCATGCTTTGCAGGATGTGGTCTCACTGCCTGGTGCAGAGATGATACATATTTCCTCCCACAGTCCTCAACAGCCCTTCTCTCCCTTCAAAAATGTTGAGCCCAAACTGATGTCTCTCTCCATGTTTTCTGTCAGAGACAGCTGTGTTCTTACCAAATGTCAAAGCAATTTCTTTCCCAGGGGAGGATATCATGGATGGAGTGAGTTTTTCAATCCGTTCGAACATCCCAAGGAGAGCTGTCATCTCCCTACTGGGAGCTGAAAGCCTGACAGCCTGATTTTTAGCTGTCAGTGGAAATGTGATGACTTAAAGAAGAAAAAATTAAAGAGTGAGCAATTTGTCTCCTAAGGAGGAGGTGGCTTTGACTACTTTCCATCTGAGAGGAGGTGCTGTGGACATGCACCAGATAACATCTCTCAGAAGAGTTTCACAGCAGCCTCCCTTCTTTCTGCTTCTGTATTTTATGAAGACTCTATGTCTGTGAGGGCAATTTTTGAAGTCCCTAACTCTTTCCTTGCTGTTTCAGACCAAAGATTGCAACGTGGTGGCCTCCAAGCTGATGTTTCTGCTGGATGATCTGCTCTGGGTGCTGACGGACTCTCAGCTGAAAGCAATGATGAAATACGCTGAGTCTCTGAGTGAAGCCATGGAGAAATCTGCTCAGCAGAGGAAAAGCCTGGCACCAGAGTCTGTACAGGTGAGTGAGGTTGGAGGTTGGTCTGCCAGGGGAAAGGACAGCTTCTGTTTGTGTGGCATCTTGCCCATACTCCCAGCATTTTCCCTGATGGGAACTCATGGTGTCAGGTCAGTGTCACATGGACTGTGGGGTAGTGAGGTGACCAAAGGAGTGGGATTCATTGCCAATACAATACGTTTTCCAAGGCAAGGATGAGGGAAGAGGAGCATTGCTGCTGGAGTTGGAAGCTCCGGAGAAGCAGGGATGCGCACGTAGTGCAGTGAGGTTGCACAGGAGGGATGGAGAATACTTGACCCTTTTTGCACAGGAATCTTAAAAGGGGCTTTAAAGATCTTCCAGGAGAAGTGCATGCAGCTGGCAGAGCTGCAGACAAAGGGTTTTGCTCATGACAACGCAGGAAAGGATCCAGGTCTTGGGAATCCCAATTCAATTCCTAAAAACTGATGCCTTGCAGGCTGGAAGATTTGCATGAGTTGATTAACTGCATTGTAACCTCTGTGTTTTCCCTCTCTCTGAGTTCTCACCCAGCTTGTCCCTCTCCCACAGACCACCCCCCCTGCTCCCAGTGCCCAGCAGTCCTGGGCTCAGCCCTTTGGAGGTACCCCCAACGCCAGCAGCATTGGGCAGTACTTCGACAAGCACGACATGAAGGAGTCCTCCTACCACCTCCTCATCTCCCGCCTGGACCTGCACATCTGCGACGACAGCCACGCCCGGGAGTCAGGTCAGGAGAAAGGAAAACAACAGCAGAGGCAGCAATTTTCTGTCTAGAAGGGGGCTGGGAAGCACTGGGGTCTTGCAGTTTGGGATTTGAGTTTCCAGGCCTGGTTCTTACCATATAAACTGTTGGCCATTTGATTGAGGTGTCCTTCTCCTTGCCTAGGACAAAATTTTGGTGCAGATTCCTAAAGATGATACCCTAATCCTGGCGGTGGTGTCAGTCAGTTAATGAGTGGTGGCACTCAGAGCAATGTGGTTCTGAATTCTCCTGGATCAGGGCTCGGATTGCAGAGCTGACCATGGTTTCCTCTGCTCTGTCCCCCGCAGGTGCTTTGAAGCATGGGATGCTGGGAGGTGCCATCCAGCTGACCTTCAGGAGGATGGCTTTTGACTATTATCCTTTCCACAGGGCAGGTAGGGAGCCTGTGGCCTCACAGCCTGAGGAGGGGGATAAAAGGGGAGTTTATAGAACTGCTCTATGATTAAAGACTGGACTGGAAGAAAGAAACCTCATTTTAAAGCCAAGATGTTTGCTTTCCTGCAGGAGATGCCTGCAAGCACTGGGTGAGGTACAGTGAAGCAATGGAGACACGGGGACAGTGGGCAAAGAAGTTGGTCAGTGAATTTCAAAGCAAGATGGAGAAGTTTTATGAAGAAACAGACCCTGTGTTTGCCAGGAATCCACTTTCCCCCTTCAAAAGGAAACCAGGTAATGGTATTTGATAAAACCAATGAAGCAGGAGGTGGTAGCAGTTTTACTCTATCCATCAAAATCTCTAGTTGCCTGTCCCCAGCTGAGCAGGCTGATTTGTTGGTGCAGGAATGCATAGCACTCTAAAAATCATAAATACAATGGCAAAGGAAAGTGGCTGGGGTAGCACTGCAGCAAGGATGGACAGGCTGCAGAGATCCCTTTCCTGGATTATTGTTGAGTTTCTCCGTAAGTGAGTATATAAGGTTGAAATTAAATACTTAAGACCTGGCTGAAGGGTGTGTTCTCTTGCCACAGAACAGACTCACCTTTCACACTGTTCTTCCTTCAAAAGTCCTGAGTGTTTCTCCTGCCCAGCTGTGTTCATCCATTTCTAATTTTGGGGCTGTTAATTCTGCTCAGTAAGCACAGAGGTATTGGTACTGATGGTGCAAAGAAGGTGACTAAAACCCTGCTGGTTCTGCCTGTCTGTCCCCACAGACCCTCCCCAGAGTCCCCAGAAGAGCCCCCCGGAGAAGGGCCGGGCTCCTCCCACGAGTCTGCCGCAGCTCCGGCACCCGCCCTGGCACCGGCTGCGCTCCAGCTGCGTGGTGGTGCGGGTGGATGACCTGGATGTTCACCAGGTAGGGAGCTCAGCACTGTCTGCCGATGGTAATGGCAATTCTAAAAAGGAAATTGAACCAGATATGGTTCAAATGAATCGTGCAAATCCTGCGACATCCAAAACACTGCCCAGAGAACCTCAATGCTGTTATGATGTTGCCTGTAAAACTTTTAACCCAAGAGTGAGCTGCTGGTAGTTTTCATGTTCAGAGGAAACTGCATAACCATGGGTTTCTGCCCTCTATTCCTATCTAAGCTTACACCAAGCATTAGCAGGCTCAGTGTAAAACATTCCATGCCTTTGAGAAGTCAGTGAGGATGTGGATTTTTCACAGAGGAGGCGAGTCCCACCTCAGGCTTTCTGCCCTGGGGCAGAGCATCCCCAGCCTGGATCAGGCCCTGCATCCATGTGCCCTGTATCCATCCAGGAGCTGGTTTTGCTCTTTGCAGCACCAGATATTATAATGGACTTGCCAACGTGCTGCTGATCTTGCAGACAGACAGCCGTAAGAGATTTCTGTTCTGTTTGCTCATGTCACCTAATTCTGCTTGTCACAGCTCTTACTAGCAGTGACAGGAGACACAAAGAACTAAATTCCCTCAAAGGAGAGGAGTTGGCAATATCAGCAGGTAGAAGAAAATTAGGTTTTTGCTTGAAAGCAGCGTATGTTTGATGTGTAAATGAGGTGGATTGAGTACAGGCAACTGTGGGGTCACTGGGACACTTGGATTTGCCAAGTCTGAGTTCTGCACAAATGCATTCCATTCTGTTTTCAGGTCTCTACAGCTGGGCAACAAAGTAAGAAACCCTCTACCTTGCTTTCATGTAGTAGAAAAATCTTCAAACTCCCTGACCAGGTCTCTGCAATCCATATTGAATTCACAGAGTATTACTTCCCAGACAATCAGAACTTTCCAGGTAATACATCAAGGTTAGCACCTTCTTTCACAAGTTTCTTAAAGAGTCATCAGTTGTTTAGATGTGTTAACCCTGTTAGATATTCTCTGTCCATTGTTGTTTGGTTTTCTGATTTTTTTAGGGTTTTTTGGTTTTCGGGGGGGTTTTTTTGCCTATGAGAAGGTGGGATGGGTTTTGTGCACAATGTGGAAGCAGAGCTGTGCTTGCAGGAAGGAATTGCAGCAGCTGCTGTTTGCCCAGTTCCTGGGGTTCAGCCTTACTGAGAGCCCTGGAGCAGGGCCATGGGGTGCTCTGGGTGCTGACTCAATGGGTCACCTCATTTCTCTGGGTGCACCACAGCTGCTCCCCTTCCAAGATGTGTCTCCCAGGGGTGGTGAAGCCCCTGCATTGGTGCTGTCAGTGCAGGTTCTGCACTGAGCTGCAGAGCGCCCGAGGGGCCTTTCCTGCTATGATTAATCTGTTTCCTTCTAGTTCCATGCCCAAACCTGTATGTGCAGCTGAATGGCCTGATGCTCACCCTGGACACACCAAGTGTGCTCTGGATAAACCTCTTCTGCCTGGATCTGTGTCGCAGCCTGGAGCAGTTCAAAGCCATCTACAAGCTGGAGGACTCAGGCAAGCGGGATGAGCACGTGGATGTCCGGCTGGATGGCTTCAGGCTGAAGGTACCATTCTCTTCCTTCCTTTCCCAGTCTTCAGTGTTCTCTCTGTGAAAGGAACATGAGACCAGGACGTAGCTAGAGTCCATAACCAGGGGACAAACCTGCTGCCTTCCTGTGGCTTTGCTCTGTCTGCCACTTTGGTGTGTGGGCAGCAAAGCTGGTGCTGGAGTTCTCATCCAGGATAAGCCTCTGCTGTTCCTTTCTCACCTCTTACCTTGTATTGTCTCTCTTCCCTCTGCAGCTCAACATCCCCGTGGATAAGAAAGTCACGGACCACCGGGACCGGCCGCGGGCGCTCTGTGTTTGCATGTCAGAGGTGACAGCCACCAACACCCGCCACGCTCCCTCCTGCAGCTGCCAGGACCTCCAGAGCCTCTTCCGTAAATTCGCGGGGTCAGAGTTCTTCCACTCCAGCTACGCCGAGTTCCCACGGACGCAGGACAGATTCAGCCTCCTCCACACCCTGTTCCTGCGCCACGCCTACCAGGTGGATGACAGGCCACGGAAGCACCCAGGCTTTCCCCAGCTGCCTCACAAAACCTCTGCCTCTGAGGATCTGTGGTCTGTGAATTTCAGCGAGCTCTCGCTGGGCTTCGAGGGGGCTGAAAGCTCCAAGGGCAGAGCCCTTAGCTTTATTGACCCTTTTCCCCTTTCCATATGGGCCTGCCTGCCCAAGAGGTGGGGGCAAGCTCAGATATCTAAACGACAGGAACTGGCCACCTCTGAGGTGAAAATCAAGCCTTCTGCCAGCTTTAGCAACCACTCCAAGAACGAGAACCTCTCCAGAGAACACAGTGTTTGTCAAAGATCAAAGACTGACCAGGATCTGAAGAATATCTCTAAGGCTCCAGACACGATGGATGTCTTGGGAGAATCTGACTGTGAAGTTGATGATGGAGTAGACAGTAAGGAGCTGGAAGCCTCTGCTGATATCCACGTGCTCATGTCCTCCTCTGTCCATGTCAAAGTTCGGCTCAACCACTACCAGTACTTGGTGCTGCTCAGGATGAAGGAAGTTCTGCAAACACTACAGGAGCAGCTGGCCCAAGATACCCAGGAAATGACTGGGTCTCCTTTAGATCCCATGTCTGCTTGTGTGGGAGTTATGTTCCACAGTGCTGAGGTGGCCCTGCTCATGACCCCTGCTCCAGGGTCTGTCTTGGAACCCAGATCCCTGGACTCGGACACAACCAGCCTGATCGAGTCTGAGCTCTCGCCTTCAGACAGCAAGGAGGGGCTGGCAGCTGAAGAGAAGGAGCTGAAATCGGAGAGCGGTTCGGAGAAGGGCTTAGGCAGCACCTCAGAGCTCCCAGAGGACAGCGGGATCCAGGACACTGGTGCCAGTGTCCCGCTGGAGAGGCTCCCGAGATCCGCGAGCGACGGAGCTCTGAGCGCAGCTCCCCGTGGTAAGGGCGCAGAGGAGAAAGGCTTGATAGAGGAAGCACACGAAGCTGTGGAAGCCCTGGTTGCAGAAAGACCGACAGAGACCAGCAGCCACCCTCAGAGCCCCCCTGCTCTCCCTTCCAGCCCAGCCTCGGACAGGCAGCCCTCGGGCAGAGGAGGCGTCGCCCTCAACGGCCAGGCAGAGCTCATCCCACTGAGGAACATCGAGGTGGAGCTCTCCAGCGCGCTGCACATCACCAAGGACGCCACGAAGGAAGCTCTGCACGCGACCATGGACCTCACCAAGGAGGCCATGTCCCTCACCAAGGATGCCCTGAGCCTGAGCCGGGACAAGATGACCTCCACCATGCAGAGGATGCTGTCCCTGCCCCCGGCCAGGTGAGCGGGGCAGGCTCCCGGGCTGCAGGAGAGGGAAACAGAGGCCAGCTACTCCCTTTCTTTCCATTTTGTTTGGATTGGAGATGGGTTAAGTGTTCATCTCCTGGGACTGGTGTGAGGATGCTGAAGTCTGACTTGCAAGTGGTCAGAGACCAACCCACCACGCAGATGATCTGCAGGCTCAGTGCCTTTATCACTTGTTTTTGTTGGGTTTTTTTTGTAGGGATTCTGTGCCCAAAGCAGAGGAGGGAGCAGTGACCCCAGGCGGGGCGGGCAGCGGCCGGATGCGTTTCTTCTCCATGAAGAGGACCTCGTCCCAGCATTCCTTTGACACCACATCTGTGGACGGGAGTGGCCCTGAGGACGGGCTGTCCATGGACAGCGATGGCAGCGATGGCTTTGTGATGCTCACAGACTCTGGTAAAGCCCTTGGCTTTTCCTTTGCCCCACCCGCGTCTCACAGGGGTGATTCCTTTGTGCCATGGCAACTCATCCATGCTGCATTTCTATGGAATCACTTTTCCTGCTTCTTGTTTTTGAAAGTCTCGAGGAGTTCCCTCACAGTGGCTCTTTCTGCTTTTGTAGGTGCCTTTTCCTTGAGATGAGGAGGGTAAATGACTGTGGGGTGGCCCTGCACGTCCCAGTGGTGTCCTGAGGGCTGTAGGGGCTGTGATGTGCTGGTGGTGGGTGGTACAGAGCGTTTAGGAAGGGCTGGTTGGATACTGGGTACTCTGGACATCTTTCACTTCAACCCTGTGTTGCTTAAACTCATCTGAGGAGCTGGAGAGAGCTCTGCAGAGGATGGTACCTCCAGAGAGGCCAGAGATTCAGGCAGATGCTGACATCAGGACTTCCAGAAAAAGAAATGGAATTGAGTTGTTGTTACTTCCTTTTCAGAACCCAGCCTGGACCCTCTTCCCTCGGGGCAGCTTCCTCAGGCCCACAATGACACGGGCAGCAGAAGCAGCCTGGTGGATGAGGGTGGAGTGTCTCCTGAGGTGAACAGCTCCACGTCCCAGAGTGAAGACCCCAGTCTGCAGCTGGTCAGTCCCTGGCGCTGGGATTCTGTCCCTGAGGGGGTCTGGAAGCGAGGTGTTTGCTGTAACCAATGAGCTCTTGGTGGCTGTTTCAGGTGTCTGTCCTCGTGCTGAAGATGAATGATGTGAACTGTGCAGTAGAGGTACAAGGAGATGATTTGTCTGTGGCTTTACAAGTGATGAACGTGGTTCCGGAGCAGCTGAACAATGTTGGGATGTGGCAGTTCCTGCGTGGCTACGTGGGTAAGACACTGCTCTGGGACTCAGCTGCACTGTTAGAACCGGCTTTTACACCAGCCTGCCTCGGGGAATATTCCATTAACTGGAGCCTCAGTGTTTGGGGTGGTTAGGATTGAACACAGCTCATGTGTGAGGGTTCAGATCTGGCATTTGAGAGATGTTTCCCAAGTGCCTACACAGTCAGGCTCTGTGGTGCCTAGTAATCATTGATTGGGATTTTTTTAATTGCTGCTAGGATGCATGAAATGAATTAAAATATTAAAATAAAGCTATCTAGGGAAACCCTGAAGTTATTCCTGCTCTGAGAAAAATGCTTTTGGTCTACAGTACTTCCCCTAAATTTGAATTTAAAAAAAAATCCAAGCCAAACCTAAAAACAATCAACTATCTCCCCACACCCTCAAAAAATATAACCCAAACAAAACCAAAAGCAGCTCCAACCCCAAACCTGAAGTGAAAGTGTGAGCAGTTCCCAGGCTGTTGATCCTGCTTTTCCCAGTCCTGCCAGTGGCCACGGTGGGGCAAAGGGTTGAGGAAAGGCTGGTCAGCTCTGGAGAGTGAACCAGGGCACTGGGTCAGCTGTGGAGGGCAGAGCTGCACAGCTCTGGAGGGCAGAGTTGGGGCAGCTCTGGAGGGCAAGTGGGGCACTGGGCTAGGTCCTGCACATACAAAATGGGCCAGTTTTAAAGTGTGGTGAGAGAGGGATGCACCTGGGACCTTAAATAGTCCAGCTCTGGTGCCAGTTTGGTGATGTGGGCTCTTAGTCCTTTGAAATTTGGATTTCTCTCATGTGAGGGATGATGTCAGCCCGAGGTCACTTGGCTGCTTTTGGACAGAAATGGGCTTTCCAGGATGCCCATTTTGCATTGATACCTGATCACTGGTGTCCCGTTGTGCAGCGAGATCCCTCTCCTCCAGCTCTAGGAGATCCAGGTGTGGAGAAGCCTGCGAGCCCTGAGCCCAGCCAGCCCCATCCCGAGGTGTGCCTGCGCCTGGAGTCGGGTCCGTGCGCGGCCGCTCACTCGCCGCTGGCCGAGCGCAACGGCTTCCTCCGGATGCTGCTCCGCAGCCGCTCCACAGAGCTCTGCACGTCCTGCCTCACCAGCCTGGGACCCTTCCTCGAGGATGAAATCATCCCAGAGGTGATCCCCATGGAGATAGAGGTGGTGGGTGCCAAAATCACCTTGAAGGTAAGAGATTCCCCCCAGGGCAGAGCTCACTTGCAGGATTCTGCTTGGGAAGGGACACTGTGGGATTGCTGGGGGCCTCTGTAGAGCTTCTCTTTTCCTGAGACTGTTTGGTTTTGCTTCTAAAAGCTGTCCTAGGGATGAATGAGGAACACAAGGGAAGTGTGTACCTGTACACTCTGTACATAAAGCCAGGCCTTTCCCTAGGGTGGGTACCCCCGTGACTCCGGCAGTGCTGCCGGTCAGGAACGCTGCTCCTGAGGAGGCTGCAGGCCAGGGGAGTCCTTTCCAGAGCTGTCAGAGCAGCTCTTCCCTTCTCTTTGTGTTTCTCCAGGATGACAGCCCCCCGGTGTACCCCACCTCCCCTGGCCCTGTCCCCATCACCTTGGCAATGGATCACGTTGTGGTGAGGCGCAGGGATGACGGCATCTTCTATCTCACAGGTCAGCAACATCCTGGTTTTATTGTGCCTCTGCACCCCTGGGCTGTGCTGGAGGAGACTGGGACTGAAACGTGATGGTTGCTGCTGGGAAGGATGGGCTCCGGGGTGGGAGCAGTCCCTGTGTGTGTTCCCTGCTGTGGAAGCAGTCCCTGCCTCTGTTCCCTGGTGTGAGAATTCATTCCTGGTGTTTCCTCGAGCACACGCAGACAGGATCCATTATTACCTTTTAGTTTCTCCATTTTAAAAGGGGAAAGAGAATTTTGTTTCCCTGTTTAAAAAGAGGGGGGGAAAAAAGGAAGGAAAAAATTAATTAAAGATACTCTTTTTGTTCTGAGAGCCCTGTTGTGTGAATGTCCACACCTGAGTGGGTTCTGTTGCTTTCCAGCTTCCCAGGGGAAGGACTCAGCGAAACAGGAAAAACCTGTGTCAGTCCCTGAGGAGCAGAAGGCCCCAGCACAGTCTGTCTCACCAGCCCCAGCAGCAGGAGCACGTGGGCTGCAGGTGAGTCACTGCTGCCTGTTGCTGTCTGGACAACAGAGAGCTGGAAATTCTCTTTGCCTTTGTGTGTCTGCAGTCCTTGGCAGGTGAGCTGCAGGAAGGGAGTGCCCCAAGGAGCAGCCTGTGCCTCCTCTTACGAGTGTTTTGAGGAGTGAGGCACCTTGCCCAGCATGAACTCACTTGTTCCCTTTCAGAATCTGGTTGGGGATTGTTTTCTGCTTGGCTCCATCTTCCCCACTTTGTCCAGTTCCTTGTTAGAAAAACAGGAATGGAGGGGTTCCCACAGAGAGAAGTTGTGTCAGTGTGGTTGTGTCACACTGTGTAATTCATCCCAAAAGCTCCTGCTGTGGTTTTCCTTGGAGCAGGTCACTGTGTTGATGCCTTATCAGGCCTCCTAGACACAGAGACCAGACAGAGTAAAGGAACAAAAGTAGGTATTTATTTGAAGGGCCTTCAAGGTACACCCTGGGGAGCCAGAGGCTATTGCCAAGATGGACTCCAAGATGGACAACAGGTCACGAGTTCTTCACACTTTTATAAGTTTGGTTCATTTGCATATCAGGGTCAATTCTCCAATTAAAGCCCCAGTTTAATGATGTAATTCCCCTTAGCTACCCCTCCTTCAGAGACTCCTTGGTTTACACCCCTTGGGCTCAGGATGGTCCAGGTGTCCTTGAAGAGCAGTCCGGAGAGGCTTTGTTGTGTCTAACTGGCATGAGAGAGCAGAAAGTAACAGGCTATAAGAAGCTTCAAAGTTGCACACTAAGCAGTACAGAATTTAAAAAATATAAAAGTTAAAACCTAAGGCATCAGTGTACCTTGAGGACTCCAGCCTTGGTCTCTGCTTGTCTCTTGTAGCTCAAGCAAGTGCCAGAGTTGCAAAGGGAGCTCCAGACCTTGAAACTGGCCCTGGCAGAAGCCAACATGGACAAGGCTCGCCTTCTGCAGGAGATCAGGAAATACAACCCCCTGTTCCAGCTCTGACGGTGCCGGCACTGCCAGGGACAGGGCACCAACACCAGCACCAGCGGGGCAGGTTTGGTCATTTCGCTGCCAAACGGGTCCAACTCTCAGACTGAAACCAGCTGGGAGTGCAGAGGACTGGGGAGAGGGAGGGAGGGAGGGAGGCCTGGCTGAGACAAGCAGGAGGAATGAGAAGGAGTTTTTTCTTTGCTCTGGCCTGGGAGTGCTGCACTGAGCCAGGGCATGGTCAGCCCACAAACACCAGGTCAGATGCTGGGGGGACACCCCATGTCTCCTCATCTGTGGGTGGCTTTCAGCCTCCAGCTTCTGTGGTGACATCTGGAGCTGGTCCATGTTGGGGTTTCTGCTTCTTTCACCCTTCCTTGTTGTGTTCTTGCCCAGCTGTGCTCTCCAGGGGCCACAGCAGGAGCAGGGTGGTCACTTCAGCACCTGGGCAGTGACAGGACAGGGGCAGCAGAAGGGTCAGGGCTCTGCTGGGAGAGCAGGGCTGCTGTCACCTGGAAACGGAGATGGGATTTCCCACTGTGGAGTGAGGGCACACGGCTCACTATTCCCTCAAGAACAGGGTCAAGATAGTAAAGAAATTCCTTCAGATTCCCTTTTCCACCAGTAATTCCTTGTGTAGAGATGGATGCAGTGTATGAGACTTAGTCCAGTTCATTCCCACTTAATCCCACAATGTTTGGCTTTATTGATGCAGGAATTAATTCCTTACAAGGCACTGTTTAAGTTCACTATCAAAGAACAGGGTAAGGGAAGTTGGCTCAGTCTCAGAAGGAGATGACCTGGGTGTTTTTTGGGATGCACCTTGTCCTCAAAGCTTTGTGTGCCCGAGTTCCCCAGTGGGGACGGGGAGCAGCCGTGGCTGCTGAGGAAGGAGCTGTGGGGTTTTCAGCACTGGGTGGAATCTCTCAGCAGGGCTGAGGGGCTGCCTGGGATGGGACACCAGAACCACCTGCCAGCCCTGTTCCCAAAAGGAAAACACTGGAACGCACCTGTGTGGAGCAGCTCCCTGTGAGCACCGCTGGGAACTGCCCAGAGCCCACGAGCAGGAGCTGGATTTTGTTTCACCAAACCTTTGTGCTGCTCCCTCTCCCTGTGTGGGGGAGCAAGAGCTCCGAGAACTGCTTGCCTGAGGTGGAATGCCACGGTATTCCTGCTTTTTCTTCATTAATTGCTTGAAAATAGGAGGTTTCTCTTCTGCTTTTTCGAATTTTCATGACATTTTGTGTGAGTAGGGGAAGGAGCAGGGTGCCAAGGGTTTGCCCAGCCCTGGTGCCCACCTGCAGGGTCCCACAGCTCCTCCCACGTGTGCAGGCTGAGCACAGCTGGGGCCAGGTTGTTTACAGCAAATTCCTTGCTCCAGCAACTTCAGTCAATGGGTTTTGTTGAAGAATTCAAGCATTTCCTTTGCTTTGAAGACCCAGTAAAAAGGACTGTAACCCAAAACCCACACGTGTGGGAGGACAAAACCTCCTGGATCCTCACAGATCGTAAATATCAAAGTTTACTTCCTGGAGCCTCTTATTTAAGGATTCTTCCTCTGTTCCAGTGAGAGCCCAGGGGGTCCTGCCCAGCACTGGTGCTGTGGGAGAGCACGTGGCCTCAGCACCTCTCACAGGGTCAGGAGCAGCTCCCAGGGCCCCTGGAAGGGGGAATGTGCAAGTCTGAACTTGAATTTGAATTTTAGGCAGTATTGGAACTTTGCTGCAGTTTGTTTTCACTGATGCATTTATTGGTTCTATGAACCACGAGCGGAATTAAACTCATTAACCTCCTTCCAGCCTCGGGCCTCTTTTCCTGCTTTCCCCTCCCACTCCCTTCCCAAAGGTGCTGTCTTAGGGGCAGCTCCTGGATTTGGAACGCTGGATTTGCAAGCACAGCTGAGCCAGGACTCCAGATGCCCCAGCTCCCAGCACATGTTCCCAGGGAACCAGCCCTGCCCCAGGGGCTCTGGGAGCACCTCAGGTTACACAATGAGCAGGTCCCAGTCAGGTTACAAACACGAGAATAAGTTTAATGTACAAAAAAAGCCACACATCTGGGCACAGATGGCACAGCTGGGCCAGCAGGAAATGCTCTGCACCCCCTGGATGTTCCTCTCCCTGCTCTGTTGAGGCAGAGGAGCCCCCGAATCCAGGTCAAGGGTGGATCCAGTGTGGGGTCCCAAGCCCAGGGTGGGCAGGGACAGCAGGAGCATCCTTGAGGTGCCACAGGCCACCCCAAAGGGGCCTTACAGAAGAGTCCACGTGGGAAGGTCCTACAGGAAGCTCATTTCAACCTCTCAGTGGAAGATGATCTTTTTGTACTTGGAGTTGGGGATTTGCCCTCGTGCCTTGAGCCTCCGGACGGCCTCCCTCATGTGCTTGGGCTGCAGGGGCGGCAGCTCCCCCCACTTCTCACACACGTCCAGCGCTGGAAAACAGAGAGATGTCATGTCAGGGGACAGCTGAGCTCTGCCCATCCCCTGCTGCTGCTGCTGCAGTGCAGTTTGAAAGGGAACAGGTAATGGTTGTGTTTGGGGTTTGCAGCTCAGAGCCAGGAATGAACCTGCTCCGTGAGCTCCTCCCTGACAGGAGTCCTAGGGCAGCAACCAGGACAGCTTCTAAACCACTCAGCCACCATGGAGATGCTGGATGAGATGAATGGATGGGCTCAGAGCCTCTGCTCTGCAGCCCCCGGGGCTGGGTGGGCTGTGGACACATTGCTGTGATCCCCCAACAGCTGGGTCAGCTCCCAGTCCCTGTCCCAAACTGATCCCAGCTCCCCCCATAAAGGAGGACTGGGGCAGGTTTAGAGGCCGGGGGAACTCCTCTGTCCCTGTAGCACTAACGAGATCCTCATTATGCAGCTGCCCTGGGGCTGAGGGACAGAGCTGCCACGCCAGGTTCTCCACCTGAGGAGGAGCAGCAGCAGCAACACCGGTGGGATCAGAGGGGCTGTGGCAGCTTCACCGGGCTGTGCTCTGAGCCAGAGCTGCTGCTGGAAGGGAGAACCATGGAACATCCTGCTCCAAGCAGGGAGTTCACCCCGTGTTCTTCACCTGTCACTCAGCAGGTACCACTCACCTTCCTCCACCACCTCCCCAACAAACACCTTGGAGATGCCCGACATGGCAATGACGACGTTCTGGGACACGGAGGTGCCGGTGATGGACTGGATGAGCTGGGGCAGGGACAGATGGCGACAGTCAGAGCCCCACGCGCTGTGACTCGGAACCTCTCAGCCCTCCCCAGCCCCTCGGGGCAGAGCCTGAGCTGCAGCACCAGGCCCTGGTGTGGGAATTTGAGCTGCCCTTGGGCCACTGCGCTGGAATCCATCGGGATCAGCTGTCCCGGAACAATGGGCTGAGCCGTGAGGGTGGCACAGCTCCAGAAGGGTCCCGGGGGAGCCCCCAGCCCGCCCTGCTCGGGCTCTTGCTGCCTCTCTCGTACCCGTTTGATGGCGGCCTTGGGGAAGGCGGAGCGACGATACATCTCGTACCGGTTCAGCTGCTCCTCAGAAAAGGAGGAGACCAGGATCCTGCGGCGGAGAGAGCGATCATTTACAGCCGTGTGAGGGCCCTCCCGCGGTACCAGTCAGGGCCGGGAGGAGAGGGGAGCGCTGCGCTGTAACGCGGGGTGGGAGGGGGACTCTGGGACGGGGCTGCGGCTCGGCACCGGCGAGCTCGGGATCGGGGACACGATTCCCAAACTTCCAGGCACCATCGCGCCGGCACTCACTGCATCTTCTGGATCTCGTCCTCGTCCACTTTCTGCTTCTTCTCCTTCCGCTCCTTCAGCTCCAGCTTCACCTTCCTGGCCGCGCACTGCTGCAGCCCCGGGTCCTCCGCGTCCGCCGCCTCCCCCTCCGTGCTCCTCACCTGGGCGAGAAGGCAGCGCTCGCTCTGCGGCCCCGCGGCCCGGCCCGGCCCCGCTCCCGCTCCCGCCTCACCTCCCCGTCCGCCACCTCCGCCTTGAGCTCGCTGCCGCCGCCGGCCTCCCCCACCTCGCCCTCGCCCACTCCCTCGGCGGCTGACACTTCCCCCGCGGCCGCCGCCCCATCGCCCGCCGCGGGCGGGGATGAGCCTGCGGCCGGAGGCTCCGGGACAGCGGCGGCACCGAGCGCGTCCCGGGCCGGGTCCGCCATGGCCGCGCCCGCGGCGCCTGCTGATGACGAAATACTACAGGCGCCGCGAGGGGGCGGAGCCTATCGCCACGGGAACGGTAACGCGAGGAGTCTTGTGATGACGCACATTTACCGGCGACGCTGGGGGCGGGGAGTTTGTAGTCATGGCAACGGAGATGCGACAGCCTCCTGATTGCGAGGCCGCGCCGGGGGGTGGTGCCTGTTGCCACGGCAACAGCGACTCGGCAGCGCATCCTAATGACGCACTCCACGGGTGCCGGGATGGGGGCGGAGCATGTCGCCATGCCAACGGCGCGCCAACGGCGCCTTCTGATGACGCACAGCTTACGGGCGCCGCGAGGGGATGCGCGGGGCCGGACTTGTCGCCATGGCAGCGGGGCTGTGGAGGGGGGCCTCTGCGGAGCTTAGCCCCGGGCCCTGCGCGCTCGGACCGACCGGCCCCGCTCTGAGCCGCCCTCCCCACACCCGGACCCTGCCGGGACACGGGGTTAGAGCGGCCCCGCTGCCCGGATCCCGCAGGGGAAAACGCCCCAGACCCACCCAGAACGAGCGCGGCTGAGGGACGACGGGCAGCGCTCGGGGGGCGGGGCCTACACGAAACCCCTCCTACGTACCGCCCATCTCACCAGGCCCCGCCCAAATCCCCGCCCCCTCAGACACCGCCCCCTCAGGCCCCGCCCCCAGCCCCCCCGCGGCCCCGCCCCGGAAGTCGCGCGGGCGCCCGGGCCGCGCCGGCCATGGGGAAGGAGCAGGAGCTGCTGGAGGCCGCGCGCACCGGGAACCTCCCGGCCGTGGAGAAGCTGCTCTCGGGGAAGCGCCTCAGCTCCGGCTTCGGCGGCTCCGGTGGTGGTGGCGGCAGCGGCGGCGGCTCCGCGGGGGGAGGCGGCGGCGGGAGCGGCGGGAGCGGCGGTGTGGGGCACCCGCTGTCCAGCCTGCTCAGGTGAGCGCGGCCCCGGGGGCGGGGACCGAGGGATGTGAGGTGAGGTGGGAGCTGTGCACGGACCGGGAGTTGGTTGTGGGGCTTCGGGACGGGAACGGAGCGGGGAGCTGCGGGTCGCGGGCACGGGGCCGGGGGCTGCAGGGGAGCGGGGCCGGGAGGCAGCTGTAGGGGTTGGATGTGCTCGTGGAGTGCAGCGAGGGGGTGAGAGGGCTGTGGGACAAAGGGATGCCGGAGGTTCCTGGGGCTGCAGCGCTGTGGGGGAGGCCGGGGATCTGTCCCCGGTCTGTCCCCCTTGGGGGTGGGCCGGAGCTGGAGGCTCCCCGGGTAGGAATCGAGGGCCGAGGGGGTGGGATGAGACATTGCAGCGGGCTGTGAGGGGCGTGTGGGCCGGGCACCCCTGAGAGTTTGGTGGGGCCAGGATGCAAGGGCGCCGTGCCGGAGGGGGCTGCGGCGGAGCTCCTCGGGCTGGTGTGCCCTCGGCGAGGAGCCGGGGGCCGGTGGGCTGGCAGAGGAGAGGGGAATGACTTTCCGGCTGTCTGGAGCGGGCACTGCCAGGGCTGGGTGCTGCCCGCCCGCAGGTGGTCTGTCCCCCTGGCATCAAAGCGCTGCTGTGCGGATGCTGCACACTGGCGGCACTGGGAAGCTGTGGTGTGTCTGGAGGGCTCCGTGGCCAGGGCAGGTTCCCCGCGGTGGGAGAGCTGCTGGATGACTGCCCCGGTGTGCAGCCGGGTGTCGGGCGAGGTATCCGGGCCCTGCGCTGGCATCGTCGCGGCTGGCGGTGACACTGCCGGGTCTGGGCTCAGCAGGGGCTGCGGGGCTGGGGTCGGCTCGTCCCCAGCCCCACGCTGTGGAATTTGCTGGCTTGAAGCTCTTGGACCTTTGTTAGTGTTTTTTTCTATTCCCCGTTTTTTGGCATCGCCTCTCGCTGCTGCGCTTCTGGAGCTGCAGCTTTGGCCCACTTGGGCCTCTGCTGGGAGTGCTGCTGCTCCTGGTCCCTGAGCAATTGGTTTGTACTGGGATGTGTGGAGATTTGCATCCAGTGCCAAGTGACACTGCTGCTACATGGCCTGACTGTTCATAGGGATGCGACTTGCCTGTTTTTGGCTAAATTTGATCAGCTTTTCCTTTCACATAACCCAGGTTGGGCTGGTGGCAGAGGCCTGCAGACATGAGCGCTCACCCTGCCCTGGGGCACACGTTTGCCTTTCTGAAACGTAAATCTACCCTTGGGTCGAGCTTTGTTCTTCTCTTTTGATATATTAAACAGTCTGAGCCCTTGTTTGAGTGGGATGGATGTGCCCACAGGGGGCTCAGATCAATGCAGAGGGTCGGTGCCGTTGAACACCCCGTGAGCTGAACCAGATCCGCCACTGCCTGACAGCACCTGGGCACAACGGTGCCTTTTCCCTGCTTTTCTCTGGGACAGTGCCCGTGGTGCCGTGGTCCTGGAGTGGTCTCTTGGTGCCAGAGTGGGCCAGGCCATCCCTTTGACCTGTTACTGCATTTCTCACATGGGAACGTGGCTTCGTGCACAGACATGTGTCTGAAGGATGGTGACTGTCACAGCTGTCACTCGTATTCTGTGTTCACTACCATGGTACCTGTTGGTGATACTGGAACCACCCCTTTCCCCCACCCAAGTCCCAGCCCCTGAACCTGTTTCTCCCTGTACAGCTGGGGTTTGTGCCTGTGACACCGGTTCCTGGTCTGGCTGCACGTTGTGGGGCATGGCAGCGTGTCCTGTGTGCCACCTGCTGCCATTTAGGGGCTTTGTGACAGTTTCCCACCTCTTCACCACTTGTTGGGCTTGGGCTCTGTCTTACGAGACTCCTCCAGGTGAGGAGCTTGTGGTGAGGTTTTGATGAGAAGCAGCTGCGGAGTGTCCCTGCAAGGAGAGGCCAGAGGGAGTAGGGCACAGGCTGGGACAGGCTGTAGGGACCAGACAGATGAACTTTAGGGTGGAAAAAACCTCACCTTTTCCAATGCTAGAACATGGGAACTTTTCTGATGTGGGGTTTTGCCTGCCGTGTTTGTGGGGAGAAGCCTGCCCTCGGTCAGGTCTGTGTGCTCCCTATTTTCCCTTCCTCGGGCAGCCCCTGGCCCTGCTCGGGCTGATCCCCGGTCCTGCTGACGCTCCTCATGTCTGTAAGGATTTTTCCTGACACAGGAGCTGCTGAGCTGCCCTCCACCCCCAGAGCTCATTCCCAGAGCAGAGTCATAAATGCCCTGCTGGGCTGTCACCTTTGTTCCTTTCTTCACCCGACTTCAGGTCCCTATTTTAGTTCCTATTTTATTTGTTTTTTAAGTCCCACTGTTTGGACAACCTGTTCCCAATTCTCATCTCTCTTGAGATGCCTGTCCCAGCTTTTTCTGGTAGTTCTGCATTTCAGGTGTCTCAAAGATACAGCTTTGGATGGGGTACAAACCAGGCATTCCCTGGAATTCCCATTACACCTGGTATGTGCCGAGCTGGCACCTGCTCTGAGCTGGCACTCATTGGTTTGGGCCATTTCTCTTCGAAAGAGAGCAAGTGCTGCTCCGTGAAGTGCCAGAAGATGCCCCTGGCAGTAAATTCCTTGGAATGTGGTGTTTTATCAGGTAACCTGAGCTGCCACCGTGTCTGTTATCAGTTCAATGTGGACTTTGTCACGGTCTGGGCCGTGTTGCTCCTGCCGAGGCCGAGCAGGGCCTGCTGGGTGTGGAGCCACGCACAGACTCCAGTCACCTATGGCTGCAGGTGAGCAGGATACAGGATGGGATGGAGTGGGATAAGCCACAGGAGGAGGAGCTTCAAAGACAATTAAAGTCTCTCTTGAGGGGTGAACGTGCCAGGGTGTAACACTCAGGACATTGGGCAGAAGAATAAACCCCAGTGGGAAGCTGATGGGAATCGGGAATGTTGACAGCGGGCTGGGGGAATGAGGAGGATGCAGGAGGGGGAAAATGGGAGTGTGGATTTGCCAGAGCAGATGGTGGGCTCACAAAGAGGTGATGGCTGCCAGGGTTTGGGAGGCTCAGCTCCCTGCCAGCGTCCACGCAGCCCCTGGGATCTGCCAGAGCCTAGGGAGCTGCTGGAGGCCTGGCCCAGCAGTCAGGAGCAGATCCCGGCTCCTCGGCCAGGCCCAGCTGCTCCGGTTCCAGCCATGGATCACGGCACAGGCAGAAGCACCGTGTGAGGAGCAGGGAGCAGCCAGAGAGAAAACCCACTCCGTGCATGCACAGCTTAAGGCTTATGAGCAGCAGCAAGACCAGAAATGAGAAATGCTCCATGAATCCATGAGGTTTCTTGGGGTTATGAGCCACTTTTGCATCGAGGCCACAGAATTTGATTTATTGTATTTTTTTTTCAGTGGTTCACTGTGAAGTTAAAGGCGGGAAACAACAGAACAATCTGTGGCTGAGCTATCAGTCTGCATTCGGGAGGTTTTGCCAGGAGCAATGAGGGATGGGTTGTGTTAAAGCCAAATCTGCAGAAGCAGCTTTTTATTTTCATCCATTGCTGTGAAAAGCCTGGATCTCTGTTGCCAGAGGGAGAAACTGAGGCTGCTGCTGAGCCCCAGATGGGATATGCAGTCCTCAGGGAGTGTATCAAGGAGACGCTTCTGCTGGGAATGAGGAGTTGGGGTGCACATCTGTTGTGGGAAGGGTCGAGTGCTGCTCCACAGAAGCCACAACCCTTGTTCCAGCCCATTTGCAGCAGTTGCTGCTGGTGAGGGGTCTGGTTGGTTTAGGAAATGACGTGGTGGGATGGCAGAACACTTCGGGTGGCTTCCAACAGTCCAAGGGTGGTTGGGAGTCAGAAAAATGAGGTTTTTTTTTAAAAAAGTGGGGTTTGGTGTTTGTTCTGGTGTGGCTGATGGTTTACAGCAGGGATCTGTTAGTGCCCTGTGTACTCCGGGGGATGAGGCTCCAACTGTTCCTGTCTGCTGCCATTCCCTCGGGAAGGGACATGGTGCCATTGCCAGGGAAGAGGGGGATTGCCCTGTCCGAGGTCAGGGTCCAGCTGTGGGGGTGTCTGTCCCTGCATGTGTCCCCAGGCCTTGTGGGTTAGCACTGAGTCCTGCAGTGTCCGGTGGAGACAGCGGCAGGGAGCAGCAGGGAGGCTCCAGGGCCCGGCTTCCAGGGTTGTGCAAACAAGGTGCTGCCCTCTCTTCCCCTTCCCCATCACAGGGGAGCTGCTCCTGCTGCATTCCCACGGAACAGGGCAACGTTGGGTCTTTCCCTCGTCCTGCTGCTCTGATTAATCACCTCGCCCACTTTAAACCTTCTCCTCTCCACACCCTCCCGTGCACACGGCGCAGTGGGACAGATCCCTCTTTAATTACACACCCGAGCACAGGGATTGCTGAAGGTGCTTGTGCCACAGGCACAGGTGTGCACCGACGCTCGGCTGGGAATTGTTTTCTAAGCACTTCTTAAAGAATTCAAAGGCTGCAGTTACTGGCTGTGACTCTGCAGTGTTTTGTCTCTGTGTGATCTTGTGATGCAGCTTTGGAAAGTTTTTATTTGCGTGCTTTGGTCAGGGCAGTTCCGTGTTCGGGGCTGGGTCAGGAGCACTGGGCTCTCCTCGCTCAGGGACCTTGGAGCAGTGGCATTAGCCCTGCCCTGCTCCACTCACCCAAGGCAGTGGGCAAAGCAGGACTTGTGGTTTCACAGCACCTGGGGCTTTCTTGGGCACATGGGAATTGATGGGTGGATGGGTTCCCTGCCTGTGAAACCCCCTTTGGCACAGCCCTGTCTCGTTCCCTTCCTGATGGGCTGTAGGCAACCCCAGGTTTCCAGGGTTTGGTTGGCAGAGAGGGGGAGTGGAAGGCTCTGCACAGGTGGGTGTTGGGCGGGCTGAACATTCTTCCAGGTGTTGGCTTCCCATCAGTCTTTACCCACGTGCCGAGTCCTCTGGTGCTCTGGGACTTGCTGTCTTGGGAATGTCAGTGTGTCATCGTGTTTGTGTCAGACAGAGAGTAAGAACACAAGCTTGGTTTTTGCCTTGCTTTGAGAGTCTTTTCAAGTGCCAAGGGGCTTTGGGAATATCCATATGTTCATGTGGGTTACCTCAAACGCTCCATCAGGGGAGTTGCTGTGAGCTAAGATGTGGTGTGAGGAGTGTCACAGGGGTCCTGGTCTCAGGTGAGGAGCATCAGGTGGCTCCCATTGTGTTGAGAATGCTGAGGATGTTGGAACCAAGGCAGCTACTGCTGCTGGTGGTGCAGGATGTGAACAGTCACAGTGTCCCACGGTGGCAGGGGCTGGGGGCTGGAGCAGAGCCCAGGCACAAGGCTCCCAGGTGTTTTTCCAGTTGCCAGGTTACACACCTTCCCAGGAGCATTTGCACCTAAGGTTTGTGCTCTGTCCTCTCATGGAAGAAGCAGTGAAACACATCCGCTACATGCATTTACTTATTTCCCATGCCACGCCTGGGCCTGGCTCCAGCGCTGGCTGGAGGATCCTGAACAGCTGTGTGAAGCCTGGGGTGTTCGTGCTCAGGTGCTTGTGAGACTTGAGGGCCCTGAGGGAATATTTGTGAGGTTCCCTGATGGCTTTTTGATTTGTATACCCCAACTTCTTATCCTGCCATTGAGCTGTGTGAGGAATTTGGGGAACAGAACACAGCTATGCCTGTCACCAAACCTGGGGTATTTGAGTGATGAGATCCTGACGTTTCCACAGCCTCGTGGCCTCCACTTGTGTCATCGGTCCCGAAACTAAAGAAATTTCACTGCAGATCTGAGCACAGCCAGAGCACTCTGTGTTCTGAAGGCAGGAGTGATGCAGAGCTCAGCTGGATGCTGAGTGTTTGACTGATGGGTTTGTGCACTTTACAGTGCAGTGTAAAGATTCCAGCTTGGCCTGCCTGGAATGAGGGGCCTGGCCACCCCCAGCTCCTCTTCTCGAGGTTTGGCTGTGCCAGGGGAAACACTGCAGCTGGCAGGTCTAACAAACTCCTGTCTGCTGAGGCTGCACAGTTCCTGGATCCAGCAGGAGGGAATGGCAGGAACCTGCAGGTGAGGGCATGGAGGAGCAGTGGCTCACCTTCCCTTCTACTCCCTGCTTGCAGCAGGTCGTGCCCCAGCAATGAGTGTTGGTGAGGTGGAGCTGCTCCACTCGGTGCCACAGGTCCCCTCTGGCTGTGGAAGGCCCTTTGGCAGGGAGCAGAACTTTCTGGAGATGAATGGTTGGAACAGTATTTGTTGTATTGGGAGCAGCTGAGCCAAGTAACAGTGTTCATCTGGCTGGATTTTTGTGAGGTAACGCATCATTTCAGTGAGACTGAAGGACAAACCAGGACAGAAAGGTGAAAGGTGTGACACAGAGTACAGGTAATAAAGAATGGAGGAAATGCATCCATGTCGTGCCTGACCAGAAGGAAAGCCCCTCTCAGCTGTCCTGGGACAAAGGGAAGGCAGTTCCTGGAGGCTGAGCCCCTCCTGTGGCAGTGCCCGAGGGGCTGCCAGGCTGGCTCTCAGCAGAGAACATGTGCTGACACCTCCGCTCCGTGTGAGCCCATCGCCTTTCCAGGGCTGTGCCATCCACTCCTGCTCTGTTCCGCTCCTCGGATGCAGCTGTGGAGTGCTGTAGTGCTCTGGCTGTGGAATCCTTTCAAGGTGAAGTGTCCTCGAGATGAGAAGGTGCCTCTGAACACGGGTGATGGCCGTTTCCTCTTGTCACTGCAGCACAAGCTCTGCCCGATGCTGAGCTGGCACTGTCACTGTCCCAAAGAGCTCGCTCCAGAGTACAGCTTAGTCATGGAAATGAGATAAATCCTATTTCACAGAAACTGGTAAAAATAAAACTGTTGAGGATTGATTTGTTTCTATAGCAACCGACTGGCGAAGTGAACACAGCTGCTGTCTGCAGGAGGGAGAAAAACAGAGCTGGAAATGTCGGTGCACCTGGGCTGGCTGTAGGCAACAGAGAGCCTGGGGGCTGGGGAGGGGGCAAAGGCTCAAATAAAGACAGTGCAGGAAGGTGTGAGCTGCCTTTGGAATGAAATTGGAGCTGGAGTGTGTGAATGTGCCGTCTGCTTCACAAAACCTGGAGAGCCTGTGTGATGTCCTCAGAGCTCTTTATGTCCTGTTGCCCAAAGGATGTGTTCCTGCACCTTTGTGGGTGGGGAAATGCCCTGCCCTGGGTCAGGCAGGGCATTGATGCCACACGGTACCTGGGTATCCATCACGTCACGTGCATGTTTCTAGATCTGAATCTAAAATGACTTTGTCCTGGTGGCATGGCTCAGTGAGAAGTACTCAGCTTTGAGAAGTTTGGATGAATCAGATTGGAGTTAAACTTTTTCGATTGCCCTTTAACTGAAACTGAATGTGGTGCTAGATACTGGGCAGGGATTCCTGCAGGTGCTTGTATCCTGGAAGAAAATCCAGTTGGGCCTCCAGACTGCTGGATAAGGGGCTTACGTTTGGGACTATTTTTATCTCAGCAGTATGTAGATTTGTGTGGTTTTTACTTTTTCCTAAGCCAAGGATTTTAGCCAGCTCTGGCACACGCAGGATGTTAAGGTGGCTGTTTCCCCAGGGTTAGTGAGGGTGAGCTGTTCAAACGTTTGGGAGGCTGCAGGATGCAAAGTGCTGGGACCGTGTATTTAGGTGCATGCTTGGCTTGCTGACGTGTGGCTGTTGAGGGTTTCAGGTGAAAATCAGGGTATACATGTGACATAGCAGGATGCTGAGGGAATTACAGGAGGAGGAGTGTGTGTGCATGGCTTTACTGGACACTGCAGGAGCCTGAGTTATTCAGCTGAAGGAAAGTTGAGCTCGAGTTGGTGTTTAGGTTTGGTAAGCCCAGGTACGTTCACACTCCTCCCTTGTTTAAACACATGGTTTCTTTTAAAGGGAAATTAGATTTAAAAATAAACCTCAGGCTTTTTCCAGTTCAAAGGAAGTGTCTGTAGTGCCATGTACTGAGGACACGAGAACAAAACCCTGTCTGAGAATGAGTGCCATAAATATTATGTAAATACATTATCTCATTAGATTTTTATCTAAGCCCGTTGCCTGCTGTTGTGCAGACTCCTGGGGCGAGCGAGGCTGAAGATGTCATAGGTGGTCTTTCAAATCTAGTATTGAAGTGGGTTGGAAATTAGGTGAATCAACTTTTGCCTCATCCTAATTAAGACACTGAGAAATCCGCTCAAGTCTGGCATTACAAAACACATGATTTTAGAACAGAATCCTATTCCAGAGGCCGTGTGCCTGCTGAGGTTTGAAGCATCCCCATGCAGGGACCCAGGTGGGCTCCACGGGCTCTTCCTCACTGCTCTTGGTTTCAGGAATCAGCACAATTTTTTTAGGAATCAGGAACAGGATTATGATAAAGCCTTAAGCTCTAAAGACTTCAAAGCTTTGTGTCCTGATCTTGGTTCTGTTACAAGGACAATGAAATCCATTAGATGGCTTAAATAAGAGACTGTGTCCTGTGGACTTGTGTTAGTTTTTTCCTAGTACTTCTTTCCAGTGATTTTTTAAGCCCTGGTTTCTCCCTGCACAGTGGGAACTCTGATAGAGTTGACTGCCCTGTAAGAGATGTTTGACCTCGATTCATCCCATGATCCCCGTGGATGACTTGTGGATGTCCTGGAGTGTTATTAGTAACCACCTTTGCATGATTTTCAGTTACTGCATTGCCCCTGTGCCCCTTTCACAGCTCCTTTCAGCCTGGTGCAGGCTGTGAAGCTGTGTCTGAGCTCCTGTGGCTCATCTGCTTTGGGTCAGAACAGCTGAAAATGGAACTTGGAGGATGTGTGGAATTCGTGCTGGATTTGGCATTTTGGAAATATTTCCTCTAATCTCAACAGAAATTATTTCACAGAAGGAATGAAACAGGATGTGACCTTGACATTCCTTTTCACTGAAAATAAAGACTAAAGAGAATTGGTTTAAAAGCTCTGAGGATCCTGGTTGTTATATGGGTGTGAGTTGTTACAGCTGAGGTATAATTATTTGCTGCGACAGTCACAGTAACCCTGAAATTGTTTGAAGTTTTTGAGTTTTATCCTGCATATATTTAGGAGTCTGACTGGCATATGTACATTCCTTCTGTACATTAAAAATGTCAGGCTGGGAAAGGCTCTGCTGCTGAGAGCAGCTCCTGGCTGGGAGAGCTGTATTGAACAGAGAAAAGGCTCAGAGCTGGGTCTGTTATTCTTGCAGAGAAGTGGGCAGAAATATTTCAAAGGGTTTGGATCATCTTATGTTGTGTATGTTCCCCAAAGAACGAAGTTTTTTTTCTGGTGAGGAAAAAAGCTGTTTGAGGCTGTCATTGTGTGCAGAGTCAGAGCTGGCATTTGGGTGAAACCAGGACTAGAAGCTGCAGATCCACCAGGAAATATGTGGGAACATCTCTTTGCTGCCTGTTCCATTATTGGTTCAGTTTCCCAGCATTAGGGGTTGGCTCAGCTGCCTCTGGCGGCTCTTGGGGAGCGGTCCCTGCCCTTCCCCGGGGCTCTCGGAGCAGGGCAGGACGGTCACGCTCCATGCCCTCTGTTCGACTGCCTGGCTCATGCCCTCAGCTCTCAGCACTTGTGTTTTTCAGCTCTAACCTTATCTCTGTACGGATAGCACAGACAAGTAATGACAACTTCTAGGAGCTGTCTCGGGATTTGGGAATAATTTCCTGCCTTGGCCATTCACTCCTGTTCCTGCTCGCTAACAGACTGGATTTCAAGGATGCTTCTGGAGTAAAAGGATGTCCTTTCTGATTTCCATCCTTCTTTTCCTGAGCTTTTCCTTAGGAACTGTTGTCTAAGTCAGTGCTTTCTCTGCTTGTGTAGCATCCACCAGGAACAAGCACAGCTGATCACAGAGCTCTGTGGCTGCTCCGGTGTGTCCCCCGTGCTCCCATCCGAGCCACCATGGGGTCACTTCTCTGTTTACCCTCCTCCTCTCGCTGTCTTGGCTCTCTCCTTTCCCTGTCACTTGCTCTTTGGGCACCCAGTTAAAAAGCTCATCAAGAAGGAATGTCTCTGGAGTCAGTGGTATGTCGGTGCCTCGTTTGTGTCCCGAACTGCTGCCAGTTAATCTCTCCTCTCTGTGTCTTTCTTTAGCCCTCAGGGACTCCTGGTTAAGCTGGAGCTGGGATTTGATACAGGCTTAAAGGGAGCCATGTGGGTGAGCGGCTGGGCTGCTGGTGTGGGCTGTGTTCAAGGGTAAAGCGTGCTCCAAACGCTTCAGTGGAAGCTTTGTTGCGGCTCTGAATTCTCCAGTCCCGTGTCTCCTTCCTTGAGGGCCTCGCCTCCCGTCCTGTCGTTCTGCTGTTTGGTATCAGAGCAACTCATTTCCTTTTCACTCCAGCACCGTGTTTCTCCTGTCTGTCCTGATGTCCTGGGCTGGAGCCCAGGGGTCCCTCCCAATGTCCGTGGGTCTCCCCGTGTGCACGGAATTGAGCACTGCAGTGCCAGCGCCGATTCACAGTCCTCATGTCACTGATCTGGGCAATGTCACAGGGGAAGGGGAATGTCGTGCGAATCTCTGTCTCGCTGGTTTCAGTCTCCCTAAGGCAAAAGTGCACTCTCTGTGCAGTTGTTGGTACAAAATAATTGCATTTGCTTTTTTAATTGCTGTAGGGAAGGGGTAATTCGGTCCCTGAATCTCTGTCTCTGCTTGACTTGGCCTATTTACCTGCTTTTCATCCGCCCCAGGTCAGACACGTCACGGTTCAGTGTTCCAGGCGTCAGGGCTGGGCAGCAGCCAGGGCGTGAGCATGATTTGAGAAGGGATGGGCAGCAGCCAGGCTGAGAGGGATGTGAGTGGGTTTTGGGATGGGGTGGGCAGCAGCCAGGCTGAGAGGGATGTGAGTGGATTTTGGGATGGGGTGGGCAGCAGCCAGGCTGAGGGATGTGGGCATGGGTGACATGGCACAAAGTGAAGGGCCAGTGCCCAGGCAGAAGCCATGGTGGCCTAGAGGAGCATTGGAGCGTGGCCGGCTGGGCTCAGCAGGCAGACCTGGAGAAGTCTTTTAGTGCTGAGATGGGGAGACCATGGGGGTGGGGTGGTTTATTGTCTCTCTGTAGAGAGGTCTGAGACTTCACCAGGAGGAGGGTGTCCATGTTTAAATAAAGTAACACCATCCCCATACCCTTCTAAGTGCAAGGTGCTAGAAATCCCAAATTCCCACTAAGATGCGTATTGGATCAGATCTCTGTGGGTGCTGGAAACAAATAGTAACTTTGAGGTGTTCTGATCCCGTTGATGTTGTCTGACAGTGAGCAGAGGATGACACGTTTTCTGCCATCCCAAAACACTTAATTGGCACATCCCTTCCCGTGCAAGGGCACTGGCAGGCGGGGGCAGGAGGGAATTTGCTCTACCACAGTTTTTTCTGCACAAGTTCCTTTTGATGACATTTTTACTCCAAGCTCAGAGCTTTGTGCCTGTCAGAAGGGAACAGTGCAGATGGACATGTTGGGCTCCAGACATGATGCTCCATTGCTGTTGGCTGACTGACATGTCCCGTGGGATTCTGCAGCTTGTTAAATCATCTCACAAAAGGAGAAGGGGGAGGGAAAGCCTGGTGCGAGGTTGCCAGCTGTAGCCAGCTCAGTGCTGCAGCATCAGCTGCTTGGTGGTTTTGATCAGGAATTTGTGGCTGCCCAGGCAGTTTCCTTCTATTTCTCTGGAAGTACTCAATGGAGGGAAGGCCAAGGGAAAGTCTGGCACCTTTCTAAGGAATTGTGCTTCAGTGGAACCCGGCAGCCTGCACCATCTACACGTGTCCTGCTGATTTGCTCTGCATCTTATTTATTTTTTTAATATTGTATTTTCTTCCACTTAGTGCATCTTCTCCAGTGCTGTGGGAGCAGAGCTGAGCTGCAATTATGACGTTCATAATGCTGCTCAGTTCATTCAATTTATGCAGGAAAGTTTTGGTTCCTTTTGCTCCTATTCCTCAAAACCCCATCTAGTCAGATGCAAAAGAAGAGAATGTGCCACAAAATCAGTGTTTGGTAAACCTCAGTGAGAGGTTTGTCAGCATTTGGCAAATGTTTTCAAATCTCTGTCCTCTTTTAGGGGTTACTTTCCCACCTTGAATGAGCCCAGCAGCTCCAGGGCTTCATGTCAAACCCTCCCATCTCCATGCTGGGTGGCTGCTTTCCTGTTTTCCCTGCTCTTTCCCTGCCATCGTACTGCCTTTGGACAGGGTGTGGACAGGGGAATGCTCCTGCTGCTGCACACATCAGACCCCAGAGCTGCTGGAGCCCTCCCAAAGACACTGCTTGGCTTTCTCTGACTTGATGGCAGACCCTTTGTGCACTTCTCCCAGCAAAGCTTGTTTGGCCCTGGCCCTGAGGTCAGCGTTGGAGCCTGTGTTGTGTGGGGCTGCTCCTGCTCCGTGGCCTGTCATCAGCTGGGAATGCTCCTTAATGGGAGGGGGTTGCAGAGTGCCTGTAATGCTTTTAAGAATAAAGGGCAGCATATGCACTCAAAGCAGACCTGTATTTTTGCTGTCCTGCAGCTCTTTATTTGCCCCTGCTCGGAGGGATTCTCTGATGTAGCACACACTGCACGCCTGACCCAGCCTTTCTGTCCCCACTGCCACCCCCCACCATACATTAAGTTTAAATAAATGCATTTTCACTGCCAGGAGCCATCCATAAGGCTGGCCTCTTCCTAGTAGGGAATTTTAGCTTGGATGGACACATTTCTGTTAGTGATGTCAACCCTGTCTGGTTCCTTTCTAGTGTGAGCTGCAAGCCCAGGAGTTAAATGTGTGGTTGTCATGGGTCTGTGCCAACCCAAAACAGCCTCCCCTGGAACTGAGGAGTGGAAGATGGCAGACTGGATCGGAGGGAAGCAGATGAGCTCACCTTCTGCCTCTCAGTTCCTGAACTGATCTTTCACAGCCTGCTGTTGCTTTGCAAACCCATGCGGGTTTCTTGCTCCTGGCCACCCGCTGCACCTGAGGAGCGAAAGGCTGTGCTCCTTTCCGTGGGAGAAGGGATCATTTGGCCATCAGAGGATTGGTTGCGGCACATTGTTGCTCCACTGGTGGAAATGCTGGTTTCTCACAGCGCCCTGTTGACCTTACACCGGCTGAAATGTCTGTAGGTGTTGGGCAATGAAGCCGGGGCTGTTGGCAATTATTGTTGAGAGCTATTGCTTCACTCAGAATGAGCTGGTGAAGTGGAACCTTGAGGTCTGGCTCTGTGCAGAGAACCAGGCATGGCTCTGACTGCTGTGGTGTGTCAGTCAAAGTGGACTGAACCTGAGGACTTTCACTGGAATCCCTGGTAAATAGCTCTGCTGGGAGCAGGTCTGATTATGGAGCCCAGGCTCGTCAGCTCTCGTGCTGGCTGTGGCGTTGTGCAGTGTCAGCTGGGTCACTTCTGTGTGTCCTGCCTTTATGATGGTCCCTGCTTTTCCCTGTCCCTTCTGGCACCTTGTACTTGAGTTTGTGACCCTTTGACTTTGAGGAAAATCTCTCCATTTTTCTTACAGCAAATAAAAATCTGGGCCAAGAAGTTGATGAGTGCAGAAGTGGAAGCTCATGGCTTTGGCTTCCTCTGCAGCCACTCCAATAGCTGGAGTCTGACCAGCTGCTCTCCTTGGGCTTTCCTAAAACCTGCCAAGAGGGGCTGAGAGTCCCTTGCCCCAGCAATACTCTGCTTTAATCTTCTCCAGCCTTGCATCAGCCATTTGTTTATAAAAGCTGTTGCAGTGTCTGGTGGTTGGGGTGCGCAGGAAGCGGGGTCCCCGCTCTGTTGGGAGTCCCACCATGCCAAACCCTTCCCGCTGGTGAGGTGGGTGCAGCAGCGCCTTCCTCACGCTTCAGAAAAACATAAGCAGCTTTCTAACCCTGAGGCCTTGCCCAAAGCCTCTGGGTTGTTTGTGTTCCCTCTGTAAGCAGGAAATACCAAGCGAGGGTCGCGTTTGGCTGCAGGAATCCAGCGGTTGTGTGGATGTGGATAGCTGGGATGTGTGACTGACCTGCTGTGGTGGCCTCTGGGCAATGGACTCAGGGAATCTGCCTCCAGCCCTCACTGCCCTCCTGACACTTTGTCTCTAAGGCTTTGAGCGAAGTACACAAACATCTGGGGCTTTAAACTTCCTGGTGACTTTGGGCCAAGCCAGTTGTGTTTGCTGGTGTCTCATCGTGCTTCTTGTCTTTGGTGTTGGGTGTGTAAATACACAGGGTGCAACGGCCTCTGCTCTGCACAAGCACCCTGAGCTCTTCTGGTGCCTCCTTAACCCATGTTAGTGAGACCAGAAACTGGCCCCAGAGGTTCATCATTTGAGCTGAAAACACCAAGTTGTTCTCTAGGCTTGGCCCTGCTTTAGCTCCCTGCCTGGGGTGGTTTTGTGAGCAAAGTAACTGCAGTTGGGAAGAAAGAAATGGAAAAGCAAGAGGATAAATATGGTCCTGTTTAAAGGAACTTTGGGGTTTCACTGTGACCTAAAGCATGTGCTTTATTCAGCAGTTTTCACAAGCAGGAAGCTTTATTTAAGGCCTACAGCACTTGCTGAATCATGGAGCAAGATAAAATTGAGCACAAGAAATAGTTTAAATGGAGCAGATTTTGCTATTTTCAGAGCTTTTCTGATGTCCTCAACGTTCAGTCTTAATTGTCTTAAGCAGATGCCATCAGGAGCATCTTCAGATGCTGCTCTGGTGCAGCAAAAGGCAGGTGACACCTGGGTAATCCTTTGAGAACAGAGACCATAAGGTAAAAGCAACCTCCCTCTTTGATGTGAAGGGGTTTTGGAGAATTGGGGGAGAAAAGAAATCAAAATGCAGCAGTGGTCAAATTGGCTCCAGACCTTTACTGAAGACCTGTATTTACAGCATTCTCCTGCCTGTGCTGAGATTGGGGTTTCTGTTTAATCAGAAACAGCCCAAAGTCACAGAGAGTTCTGGGCTTTGTGCTCTGCTTTTCTCAGCACCCTGTTTCCATACCTCAGGAGAATTGTATGGCCTTTCTGGCAGAGCCGAAGAGGAAGAGGAGGGAAGGGAGTGATGTACTTTGCTGCAGTCCCCACATCTAAATATAAATAGTTCTCCTCTTGGATCCTTCCAGTCTGATCTTCTGGGTGATTTGACCTTTCTTTGATAAAAGCTTTCTTTATTTGCAGGAATAAAAAGGCAAAGGGGAGGAGAGGACACAGCAGATGTTTTTTTAAAATATCTTTAGATCCTGGCAGTTGGTTTCTGCAGCACCCAGCACTCACTGCTGGACCAGCTCCCTCCTGGGCTCCAGCTTTTCTCCTCCTCTGAGCTCCGTGAACAAACTTTGCATTTTACTCTAAAGCATTGCCTTGAAGATTTCTAAGGAAATGTTTTATCATGGGGACACCACACTCCGATGGGGACGGATGTCCCAGGCTCCGGTCCCTAGCCCTGCCCACTGCACCACTGACCCTGGTTTTCCTTGTTTCATAACTTCAGCTGAAAGAAGCATTTGTGTTAATTGCTGCTGGTTTTTCATGTGTTCACCCTCAAGCAGTTTGAGCTCAGCTTCCAAACACGGCTCAGTTTAATGTGTAAAACCACGGGACTCTGGCACTGCCCAGGTTACAGCCCAAGCAAAGGCAGCACAGGTGCAACGTTAGAACTGCTCTAGACTGCACACAAGGCTTTCTGGCACTAGTTCTAACCATTAATTGCCACTTTAAATCCAGCAATAAATTATTTGGGCAACCACACCGCAAGAGCCCACTGCCAGGAACAAACCAGAGCTGAGCACTACTCGGTCCCCTTCATGCTTCAGGACTGCAGAGCTGGATTGGGCAGGGCACTCCTGCACACACTCTGAGTGGGGGTTTTTGGTGTCTCACTGACCTTCTGGATATAGTTTAAGCCATCATCCTGTGAACAGTGTTGTCAGTGCTGGAGGTGCACTGCATGTGCGTATTGATCTGCTGTTTGCTCCTGGAGCACAGGATGGTGAGTGGTGTGCAGGATGCCTCAGGATAAGCCTCTGATCCTTTGCAAATTGGATTTTGTGGCTCACTTGCCTGTCCTCTTGGATAAAGTTTCCCCTTAGCTGCCTCTCCTCTAGCAGAGCTCGGGTCTGTCTCAGGACTGCAAAGCTTTTTATAATGCTCTGCAGATCAGGAGTCACTTGGAAGGGACAGGGACAGACTTTCCATTTCCCACTGAAACGTGCTCCAGAGTGAGCCTGCTGCTTCATTCCCTTCTGGAGTTCCACTCGGTCTGCACGAGATTCCCTCTGGTTTGGTTTGGTGCCTTTCCTGCTGTGTGGCACTGAGGTGCTCCTGGTTAGCAGCTCCCCAGTGATGACTGCTGTTTTAGAAAGCCTCTGGGCTGTGTGAGTCGTCGTGATTTCATGCTGGGGAGGAAATGGATTGCTCAGAAAAGGCCGGCTTCAAACAGAGCCACAGCTGGCTGATTTTAAACCAGTTCAGCTGGGGATCAGAGGGTGCTGTTAAATTTTACCCCCAAAGGAAACCATGCAGGGAAATGCACAGCATTTTGTACCCACCAGCACAAGTGGGATTGGCAGGGCTTGTAGTAAGCCCTGTGTTATTCCTGAAAGGATGGAGTGTAAAACAGGCCGGCACACTCAGATGATGTGTTGTACTGGAGAGGGCCATCGTCAGGAAAGGTGAACAGTTCCAGTTTGCTTATAACAATGTACTGGTTTGAGTTTCATGGCCATTCTGGGAGAGGGTGGTGGCCCTGGTGAGGGACAGCAGACACCACACTCCTTTCACAGTGAGCTCAGGAGCAGCACTGGCCTCTTACTTGTGCCATTCTGTGCTGATGTGAACAGGACATCCTCCAGGGGTTGGAGAAGAGTAATCCTTGCCAGGGTTAATACTTAAATCTGTGCTGCTTGATTTTTGAACAAGGGAGGGAAGTTAACGCTCCCAGAAGTGCTGGGAGACCACCTACTCTTTGGTACAGACTGCCAGCAGCTGACAGATGGAAGCGATTTTGGGACAGTGAGAAGTCAGTGTAGAATCACAGTGGTGACCAAGAGCAGACTATCCCACAGTCTTTGACTTACACCCACCCCTTGTGACTCTTGCTGTGGAGAAGGACAGTTTCCCAGAGCCATCAGAATTCTTCTGTGGGGTGTGAATTAGCAGTGGGTCGATGGTTTGCTGTCTCATGTGGTTCAGTCTAACAGACACATGTTCCTCTGAAGATGCTTTTTGGCAAGCCTGTGTATGGCTGAAGGATGCGTGGCAGTGGGAGCTCTGACTGGAAAGCAGGAGGGTGTGGTGAAGCAGAGGAGTGATTCCATGTGCTGATGTGTGCTGTCACATTGACCCTTCTGCTTGACGCCGTGCTCTGCGCTCCGTGTGACTGCCCCTAACCACAGCTGTCAGATACCCACCTCGGTGTGCGAGGTCTGCTGACCCTGCCCTTGCCCTGTCCCTGTTTGCCTAAGTGTTCCCTGTCCGTTTTTTGTCTTGCAGCATCTGGAGAGGGCCCAACGTGAACTGCGTTGACAGCACTGGATACACCCCGCTGCACCACGCTGCTTTGAATGGCCATAAGTGAGTCCTGTTCCCGTGCCTTGGGTCGCAGGGGGTGGATGCTTTGTGCTTCCCTGGCCACGGCTGTGTGGTTCAGTCACCAGCCGAGGCACTGGTGCAGCACTGGTGCAGCACTACTCCATCTTCAGGGGAAGTGGAGAATGTCAGCGCTTTGGCTGCTGCACAGTGTGATCTTGCATCTCCAGACACTGAGGTTTCCAACCACCCTTTTATTTCCAAGCAATTTGGATAAGCTGTAACACTGTGTGAAAGGGGCTCCCCCAGTGACGATCCCTGTGGTCTGTCTGGTGTCCAGGGTGGTCTGGGCCTGCACCACTTAATAATTCCCTTGTGTGCATATCGCATTTTTAAGTAACTTCAGTGTGGTAGGTCTTGTGTTGCTCATTGCTGCCTGAGATATTAAGAAACGGAATAGAGTTAAAATCTTTATTCACCTTGTTGTGCTGGTGCAATTCACTTTGCAGCAGAGGCTTGTGGCTGACTTCAGCCCCTGTTCAGCTCCATTAGTATGGGGGAAACGTGCATCTTTCCTGAGCTCAGCTCAGCAATATTTATTTATTTTTTTTAATTTCCTTCAGCAGCATTTAATAGGAACATTTAAAAATCACGTTTCAAGAAGATGTCTGAAACATTCCTGTTCAGATTAACTTCTTGTTCAGTACTTGCTGCAGAATGTGAGCTGTGAAACAAGGACTGAACGTCTCACAAGTTCCTGTCTCTTTCAGGGATGTTGTGGAAGTTCTGCTGAGGAACGACGCGCTCACCAACGTGGCAGATTGTAAGGGCTGTTACCCTCTGCACTTGGCAGCCTGGAAGGGAGATGCTGACATAGTGAAGCTCCTCATCCACCAGGGCCCTTCGCACACCAAAGTGAATGAGCAGGTCTGCCTGATTTTTCTCTAATGTATCATTGAATCACTTCCCTGGCATGGAGAGAGACTCCTTCAGCTGACTCCTGACCCTTCCCAAACCAGTAGCAATGGTTGTAAGGTCCTACTTGCTGGTGGGATAAGAGGGGCACTGCCTAAAGCAATACATTCAGTTCTGAGTTAGTGGTAGGATGAAAAGGTATTTAAGTTTTAGAGAGAGACACATAAATACGAGAACTGCTCAACACTTAGGAAGTGGTCTCCTGCTTCTAGGCTTCTAAAACTAACCCACAGTTTTCCTTTCAGCTGCTGGATAGCTGAGCAGGTTTCTAGTTCTGCAGAGGATCCATTGGCTCCCTCCTTTGGGAACTAATCCAGGCAGCTTTGTTCAGTCTCTTTGGCCGTGCTCTCTTAGCTGCTCTCCTGGCTTGTCTCTGGCACTTGCTCCAGTTCACTAATTTGTAAGTTCTAAGATAATTTTAACACTACTTGCCCCCAGATAAATTCCTAGCTTAATCTTAAAGAATTATTTTCACAATCAGGCAAGAAAAAAAAGCCTCTTGGATTTATTCCTTTTGTCAAGCTGATGGTTTTGGTCTGGGGTGCAGAGGGAGTGAGGGGTACGAGACAGCTGTGTCCACTGCAGAAGGCTGGCTCCTGTGGAACTGCCCCATGGACATCAGAGGGATCTTAAAGTTCCAGCGAACTTCTGAAATGCTACTGCTGGAAGACCCAAATATTCCTGTTGTTTCAGAGTTTTGTTTAAGGAACTGGTTTCATGAGTGAGGCCAGCTGAGCAATGTCACTGAACTGTCCCTCCCTGGGTGAGCCTGGCAGACACACAGTGACAGGCCCAAATCAGGTGGCTAAAGCTGCAAGGGGCTGTGGTTGTCCTGTCCCTAAAGCAGGAACATCTGATGTCCCTGTGAATCAGCTCCCAAACCACTCAGGTGTTCTTTCACAAGGAAAGGAGTAAACCAAAATAGGTTTGCCTACTTTAGTGCCACCAGGCTGAACCTCAACATTTATTCCAAAGGTAATTCCCAGGTAGGTCAGACACCCCTGGCTTGAGTTCAGCTCACAGTCAAGGTGAGCAGCTGGGGAGTCCGTGCTGTTGATTTGCTCCATGGTAGTTTTTAAGAAGCTGGGGAGCAAACTCCTTTCAGAGCTAGGTTTAGGAGTGCCAGTCCTTCTTTGTGGGGACCCAAGTGCCACACTGAAGTTTCCCAGGACGGGTAACTCACTGCACTAAGCTGCCCCTGGGATAAATGCTGCTAAAACATCATGGAATGAAAAATCTGGTTGTAGTGCAATTCTCTATCACTCCTCCATTGAGCAGGAATAACAAGGAGTGTGTGTTCTGATGTCTCTGGTGATAATTTTCCAGTTTGGGGCTGTGGTTAATCACGTCTCCAGGCACAGCTGCAGGCACTCAGTCTGGTTACATAGGCTTGAGTGCAGGTAACCCTTTAGAATCAATCTGACAAGAATTGAGTGAGGGTCCTGAGTGTAAATGTTCTGCTCTGAGTAGGGCAGCTAGAGGGGAGATCTTTCGCAAAAGACCCAAAGCTTAGTATGATCCTTCCAGGTAATGTTTCATTAATGTCTGTTTAATAGGAACCCTGTTAAATGAGAGAAGTCAGCTGAGCTGAGGAGCCTGTGCTTGGAGCCTGGTCCAGGTTACAGCAATCCCAGCTGGAATGGCTTTTGCTGGCCATGGCTCTGACTGGAACAAGATGCTGTGTCCTGGCGTTCCACCCCTTGGAGTCACCCATTGCTTTGTTGCTGTATCTCACCCATTTCATTATCACATTTTTTTTCTTTTTCCTCTTCCTTTTTGTAGAATGCTCTTGAGATCAAAGAACTCAAAAAGTACGGCCCCTTTGACCCATATATCAATGCCAAGGTGTGTACTTTGCTGTCAGCTTTTCACTGCATCATCACTCCAAGCTGCACTCGCGTGCTTCCAGGTGCAATAATACCTGTTCACTTCGCAGCTGCTTGGGGAAAAGGAAAATGGGACCATTTATTTACTGTGGGTTTCTCTCTTCAAAGCAGTTATAGAAACATAATTAAAGGGAAGCTTTTCCTTACTTTCCTGGGGGCTCCTTCCTTGCTTAGCCTTGTAGGACTCGCAGTGATGGTCAGTTTGCTTGATTGAGCTGGATGACTTCCCAAAGGTAATGTTACTTCAATTAAATGTTTTAGGTTTTGTTTCATGTGCTGATGTTGCTGATAAATGCAAAGAGAAGGAATTTTTTTTCCCTGCTTAACCATGGTTGCATTTTCTCTGTGGGCTGTTTGGAGTGAATTTTGATGCCTTTTCTCCTATCAAATGCATAATGCTGTGTGTGTTGTTTGAATGGACAGTTAATTCCTGTGGTGGTGGTGGGAAGAAGGGAGGACAGTGACATTCCTGCCTCCCTTCCCAAGTCCTCCATGTCCTGCTTATTACATCAGTCTCTCTTTTGATGTTCAGTCCGTGGTGTTGTCTGACCCTTCAGCCCTGGTCTCCTGTTCCTGTTTTCTGGCCTGTTTTGCTCCTCTCTTGTTTTTAGTTGTTCTTGAGCTACAAAAGACACAACATCAGCTCATGCAATGTGTTGAGACTGAGCTGTTGAAGAAGCAGATCAAATTCTTGGTGGTGGTTTCTCGGACACCATTTTTCAGTTTTATTTCTAGTCAAGCTGCAAGCCAGGGATGGCAAACAATCTGCTGCTCTGTCCTGAGACACCTCTGCCATGAGCCACCATGCCACAGCTGCTTCCAGCCAGTTATTTTGGATCCAGCCATCCATGGTCGGTTTCTGTCTCTCAGAGTTTCCCTCTGCTTGATCTGCAGGACTTTAGAAACACACTAAAGAAACACACTCCTGTGCTCGCTGGGAGTTAGGCGTGGTTTTGCAGAGCCGTTTCAGGGTCACCACTGCCCATTCTCTGAGCACAAATGCAACCCATGAAGCTCATCCAAATTGAGGATTTTTACAAAAATCTGGATGGGAATTTTATGCCTTTATGTTTTCTGTGGAAACATTGTAGTTGAGCAATTCAGTTGCCTGAAAGGAGCTTCCTAAAACATTGTCAATAACCAAGTAAAATTTTACACCTTCTAGTAATGGGATGTCGAATGAAGAAGGAATGTAAAGAGGGAATATCCTGGGAGTTACCTTTCTTGTGGATTTTTGTTTACAGAGTCCTCTGATTTGGGTTTTATACTGTGGAGAAGTGCATTATATAAAGCCTCAGTTCAGTGTTCACAATGGCTGAGGTGCTCTCTAGAGCAAGACAAGATTTTGGGAACCTTTGCTTTGGTTTTAAGGAGAGAGAGATGATTTACACACAGTCGTTGGGTTCATCACAAGTTCTGACCAGCTTTGCACCAGTTCCTGGCCAGGTGTGATGAAGAGCATGGGGAATTGTACCTGTCACACAAACTCTGGTGTTTTCTCAGGGGCACTGGAGCAGCCAAACAGCAGGTTGTCAATAGGGCAGGACTGTGTTGGACACTCAGACACCGACAAAAATCCTACAAAGGAAGTAGGTTGAGTGGGACTGAAGGGCCATGTAGCCACTTTCCCCAACCCTGGGGCAGGATCAAGTCTCCTTACACCATTCCCGACCAGGGTTTGCCCACCAACTTCTCAAAAACCTCAGAGAGGGACAGCTCTGTGGCCTTTCTTTGGCAGTTTATTCAACGCTTCAGATCTTTGCAGGTCAGAAAACTTTCCCTTGTTTAAACCGAGTCTCCTGTGGCTCAGTTGGAGCCATCTCACGGTGTGTTGGGAGCGGGGGGTGCGGGACGGACCCAGCACCTCAAGGGGCTGTGGATTCTCCACTTGAGCACGGGATGAGGAACAGCAGGGCCGTGTATGGTGAGTGGTATCACATTACCAGGGCTTGAAACCTGTGCTGGAGCCCATAAGAAAGCAGAGCCATCTCTGCTCGTGTCCTGCTTGTGCTCTGCAGATGGGCATTGCTCCCAACTCCTCTCTCCCGGCTGAGAGCTGGGGGGATGCAAGGATTCCTGCAGGAATGCAGCCCCTCGGCCCTCCTGAGTGCTCTATTTTTCTAAGTAGTTCTGAAATTTGAAGCCCTGTGCCTTCTGGCTGCTGGAATGGAATTTTCCTTTTCCATCTCTGATACATCTGTAGGTCTGAGCGCTCCTGCTCGCTGCTCTCGTTTGTGCCTGGAGAGGTGACGTGGGAAGGGAGCAAACTCCCATGCCTGGAAGAACTGTAGTATTTTTGGCTGCTCAAAACTCTCCCAAAATGGAGGCAATAAAGACTCAGGCAGTAGTGGGAGTTTCCACTGCACGGTCTGGAATTGGGAGAGACTTGCTGTGATGATTCAGGGGAGTTTTACCGCCTGGTGATCTCTGCTGCTGGAGGAAAGTCTGGAGATTTTGCCTTGAGCATCGGAGCCCCAGTCTGCTTAGGGAAAATTGGACTGAATTGCAGGGAAGATGAGGGAAGTCTCCAACAATTAGACTTTTAAAGGATGTTGTGTTCCTATTTCTGAGCCCTCAGGCAGGTGCTTGGAGCTGCTGCATGCTTTAAAGCCCCCTGAGGGATACATAGCCTGTGCTAGGGAGAAAGGCGAGGGGGGCAGTCCTAGCCAAGGAAATCCCCAGTAGCCAGGGCTGGCATGGCACGAGCAGCGTGTGCCTCCACAGCTCTGGGGCAGGGACCCACTGCTCAGAGGGGCTGGGGTCATCCAGTCTTTCCACAAAGCCTGGCAGTGAGGATCCCTCATGTTGCCGGCCAGGCTGAGAGCCTGGGCCCAGCTGTCATGGGCTCCCTGATCCCTGCACTCCCAACCCTGTCAAACGGGAGTAATGGGATTTGCCAACCCTGTAAATGCCCGAGAGCAGCAGTGTGAGCTGACGGGCAGGTGCGAGCTCTGATGTTCTCTATTCTGTCCCCTCTCACTCCGTTTGTATATTTTTTGTGCAGACTTCTGTATCCTGCAGTAACCTCTGTCCGCGTGTATGTGCTTCCCCCCAGGGTAGAGCCTGTTTGACTTGGACCCTCTGTGCTGGCAGTGATGCTTTGCCCCCTGTTTGCCCCCTCTCCCTGCATGTGCCTGATCCTGCCTCCTTCGCTTCTCTTCTGTACAAGCTGCAGCTGCCGGAGCCTCACCCAGCTCCCACTTCCCTTGTGCTTTGCCCGTGGCTGAGAAGTGATGCAAAAGCCAGATACAAACAAGTGGGGGGGTTGACAGGACTGCTGTGAGCCTGAGAGCAGCTGAACACCTCCACAGGATCCGAGTGCTCATGCAGCCACGCGGGTTTGTGACACGGTGCAAAATACTGAGCAGTGTCCCAAGGTGTGTGTGTGCTCTCGCAGCAGGCAGGCAGGAATCAAATTCCCTTCTGCAGTGGTGCTGCTGCCTCCAGCAGGACAAAAACGTTGTTTATTTTAATGGAAGTGTTGTTAAAATGGCAAATTCAACCGCGATTCTTTCAGTTGAAGTGTGGAACTGTTTGTATTAAACTTTTTTTAGGATCAAATTGTCATATAGTTGTTTCTAAAGTGCTTAAGCCAGAATCCCTCTGTGAGTGACACACAGTAGCAAAACTAGAAACTTGAGAGGAATTCAATTTGAGAAAAGGCTCTGTTAGATCTGGCCACGTTCCTATTTTGCACCTACACGTGTGGGGTGTTGGACTGCTCGCCTTTGGGCTTTGCATTGCTGGTTCTTAGCCTGGCTGCTGCTGCACGCACTGGTTTGGTTCTGGCTTCCAGCTGGGGTGCTCCCTTGTCACTGAGGCATTGCTTCCCTCAGCTGACTTGAGCCCTGGCTTGTTCCTGCAGTGGTGGAATTGCATGGCTCTCTGGGTCACAAACTGCATGGGACTGGGTGCACCCTTTCTCTAAACAGCCAGAATTGCAGAGGTGGAATGACCCTTATAACCAGGATAAGTAGGATTTGAAACAATTGAAGTTTAAATCTAAAATGATGACGATGAAGCTCCAGCAAATAGAATTCACACAACAGGTTGCCTGCCTTATATTCAGCCTTTCATTTTTGTGGCACCCTGAAGTGTGGGATGCTGCCAAGATACCAGACTGCCTTCCCCAGGTGCCAGCAGCATTAATGGGAATCTGGATACATCTCAACATCCCTTTAACTTTAGCATGGCCCCTGGATTCTGACCCTAGTGCTTGGAAAGCAAGCTGGTCCATCTGTAGCCCTCTTTCCCACAGCTGAAGTGCGTTGTTCTGGACATCCCCGAAGCTGTGGCTGGGTGGGCTGGTCAACGAGCTCGTGAGGGGATGCTAAACGCTCAGGGAGATGGTGAAACACTGCTCAGGCTGGTTCAGACTGAGCTCTCTGCTTCCCCACTGCTTTTTTTGTCTTGTTTTTGCATTTAAACTTCAATGTTGGAGCGAGGCGCGGGGCGGCCGCTGCCCCGGCCCTGACGCGCTGCCGCTTGTGCCCCGCAGAACAACGACAACGAGACGGCGCTGCACTGCGCGGCCCAGCACGGCCACACCGAGGTGGTGAAGGTGCTGCTGGAGGAGCTCACCGACCCCACCATGCGCAACAACAAGTTCGAGACCCCCCTGGACCTGGCCGCGCTCTACGGGAGGCTGGAAGTGGTCAAGATGCTCTTGAACGCCCACCCCAACCTGCTAAGCTGCAACACTAAGAAACACACTCCGCTGCACCTGGCAGCCAGGAACGGTCACAAAGCTGTGGTCCACGTCCTCCTAGATGCTGGCATGGACAGCAACTATCAGGTATCTGGTGTGTCTGAGCGGGGCTGGGCTGGTCGCTGGGGACTGGAGAGCTCCACCAAGCCTCCTCGCAGAGGGAGCGCTCACAGAAGCTGAGGAGAGCTTTGTGTTCTGCTGGGCTGTCTGTGCAGCTCTGGGTTGCTCGGGGAGGCTGCCCGGAGGGACTCGGGTGCTGTGCATGCCTCACGCCTGCGCAGGGGCCGGGCAAAGCCCCAGACACAGAGTGAGGGAGAGAAACACCCTGTGGCCGAAGCTGTTCTGCCCTGCAGTGCTGTGAGCTCTTGATAGCAGCGGAGGCAAACGTGTCTCTTCCTATCAAGCCACTTGTGAATGTGCTGTTTTCACAGCAATGGCTTGTATGTGGGTCTTGTTTTTCCTTGTCAGGACATGACCTCTTGCCAAGCTGTAGAAGGCCCTTTGTTGGGCTCTCTGATGGAACCATCCCCATTTTTCCATCCCACATCCTCAGCAGTGTAATAACGCTGATGGCCCGTCCTCAGCCGTAGGTAGTGCTGCCCACACCTCGTGTACAACGCCGTGTATTTATTGCTTCCGTAACCCTCTAAGCCATGCTTCCCTCACCATTCCCTGCTGTCTGGCTTCATGCTATGTTTCCATTTAATTTGCAGACTGAGAAAGGCAGTGCTTTGCACGAAGCTGCTTTGTTTGGCAAGACAGATGTGGTACAAATATTGCTGGCTGCAGGTGAGAGAATGTTCCCCCTTTGAAGCACTAATGTGGTGATCCCTTCACCCAGAGCTTGAGGAAATCCTTTTCTAGTGCAGCAGGTTTCTCCATCCAGCTGTCGGAGCTCCTTGGAGCAGGATATAGGAGAGGTTGGCTCTTAGAGTTTGGCTTTAGATTTGTCTCTAGAGTGTTTTTTAGCTCCCCCCAGTGATGATCACAAATGTGACTTGATGGAATACATGAACCTGCACACAGTTAGACAGTATTCTTGCTTTTGCCCTTCCGTACCCCTGTTACCACAGGTATTGATGTGAACATAAAGGATAACAGAGGCCTGACCGCTCTGGACATTGTGAGGGAGCTTCCTTCCCAGAAAAGCCAGCACATAGCAGCTCTCATTGAAGGTGGGTAATGCAGCTCTGCCTCTGGGGAAGAGGGGAAAGCTCGGGGTGCTGATTGTGCCAGGGCAGGTACAGGATGTGCCTTTCTGGATCTGGAAAGTGCTGAAAGCAAAGCAGCTTCAGGCTGTGTTGGAAGGAACGGTTCTGAAATGCTGGGGTGAGCTTCTCCAGACCAAATGTTTGGAGGAGGACTTGGGGGGATTTAGGAGGATTAGCCCTTTGCTGAAGGAGTGTGGCATGACTTTTACAGTTTAAATGGGCTTAATTGAGCTTTGTTTAGCTTGCTTTAGAAGTTAATTAAAATTAAGGATAGCCTAAATCTGCTTGCAGAATGCAAAGTAACAGCTTTAGAAATGGTTCTGGTGTAACTCCCCTTTATGTGTCTGTGTAGGCAAATCGTTGTCCACAGATCTCACATCCTGCTCCTCGCCTCGTTATGAGGCTTGGGCATGGAATTTGCAGATGAGATTTACAGAAAAGGCCTTGATTACTTGTGTTTTATAAAGGAGCTTGGTCCATTGTGTCTGTCCAAATTCGGGAATGAAATGTGACATCTTGGCTAAATTCATACCTTGTAATTACGCTGTCTGCATTTCCTCTCAGCTGTGGGGAGGATCAGAAGCATTTGGAGCTGGGGTGTGTTATTCATGCTGAGCATTTGGGAGCTTTGCAGGTTCAAAGCACTTCTCAGACTTTTAACTAAGCTGTGCCTGTGAGGCTGGTAGGATTGAGCTTTATTCTGAAACCGAAGACAAAGATGGGCTTTAAAACTGAAGGTGTTGCAGATAAAGGCTGTTAGTTTTCCCCGGGAGGGAGCTGCTCTTGGATGTTACATCAGCTGAATGTTTCTGGCTTTGCCTGTGGTTGGGGGCTGCAGCTGCAAGTGGTTTCTCTTGTTATGACTGTTCAGTGATGGAGCTTGTGTCTGCAACACAAATCTGCTCCGTGACTCTGTGTCCGTACAGCAGCTTTGCAGCTTTCTGATTAAAGACTCTGAAAGTTCAAAGGACCATCCCTACCCTTGTGCCTGTGATTAAAGAGGCCGCCTGCTTCTATTTTGGGATCTGAGCTGCAAGTTTTAATAATGTTATTTTTTTTGGACACTTAATAAGCTGACAGTTGGCCTTCCACCCACGAGGGAGGAAGCACCATGCGCTGAAGGGGACAGAAAACCAGACTGACGTGAGCTGACCCTGTCCCCCAACCCCCTTGCAGATTACACCATTGGGAAGAAAAGTGCCAAAGCTGCGGAGAAATCTGCTCCAGCCCCGCTCGCTCCAGCCACCGATCCCTCGGGCCGGACAACTCAGGGTGGGCATCACCAGCATTCCTCTCCCTGCCAGCACTGAGGTCGGGAGATCCAGTGACAATCCCGTCTCTCTCTTCCCCCCACAGGTGATGTGGACAAAGCTGTCACGGAGCTGATCATCGACTTCGATGTGAACCCCGAAGAGGAGAGCCCCTATGAAGCTTTGTACAACGCCACATCCTGCCACTCCCTGGACAGCCTGGCCAGCGGGAGATCGTCCGACCGGGAATCTGTGAATAAGGAAGCTGAACCGAGCGGCCTCAAAGCAGCCGGAGTCAGGCCTGTACGTAGCTCACCTCTGCTTGCCCTCGAGGCACAGGGGGCTCACCTGCAGGGTCAGGTTTTGCAGCAGGCTGCTCAAGCTTAAGGAAATCTTTAAATCCTTCCCTGACATTGATCAGAGCAGGCAGGTGCCTCTGCTCCTTCCCTGGCCTGTTCACAGGGATTGCCTAAAAGCAGCCGTTTCTTTGTTTCACCTCATGTTGTATCCTTCTGTTTTCTGGCAGTTTGATACTGGTGCCGGTGAATCTTGGTCTGTCAGGAGATTACAGTTCACAGAAGGGCTGACTTCTTGTCCAGAAAAAGTTCTGGAAACTTTTGTGGGGCATTTTCTCGTGTCTTGCTCACTGCATTACTAAAGCTGAGGCTCTCGGGAAATTATCTGTAAGAATAACCTGTTGGAGACTAGTTGGCAGTGAAAGGGGGTTTTTTTGTGTATTACTTGCAGAGCTCTGTAGAGGGTACTCCAGGCTTTACAAGGCAGCACAGAGCTCCTGGAACTGTCCCCAGAGAAGTCTTCCTCACCTTCTGTCAGCTGCATCTGCTGCCCTGGTAGCGATCGGCGGGAAGGCTGCTGTGGGGCAGATGGGACATGGGTCCTGCAGTGCTGGGTCAGCTTCAGGCTCTGTGTTCTGCTTGGTTTTCCAAAGCCTGCTCGGTGGAGGCATTTTTGGACAAAAGGCAGAGCAGCAGTGAACAATTAAACTGCTGGGGGCACAGTAACCATGGTTCCCCTCTGTGCAAAGAGGTGCAGCCTTTGGCTTGTGCTGAGAGCAAGTAGAATAGAAATGAGACAAAAGCTTTGGATAATGGACATTTTGGCCAGATCTCTCAGGTGTGCAGTACCAGGTGCCACTGTCATGTTACTGATCAAATCTTGTCACTGTGCTGTGCTGGTGGTGTCTGTTGTGAAATAAGCTCAGCTCTGTCACAAGTAAGGACAGACAAGAGGCTGAACTGCAGTGAGAAGAGAGCAGGAAGAGGGACATGCTCCAGTAGCTCGCAGGAGTTTCTCCTGGGACTTGCTGAGTTTGAGCAGTGCAGCTCTGCTGCTCCCTTTGCCATTAGATGGAGCTGTGGCCGGCCAGGAGGTGGCCCCGGGATGTGCTCGGCCTCGGGACCAGGCAGCAGCTCCAGCTGCCCAGTGGCAATCCCGGGATATCGGAGGAGAGCAGTGCAGCATTGTTTCTTGATCTCTAGAATTTTCCACTATAAAAGGTGCCTCTGGCATCAGTTTCACTAAGCCACAAGCCCTTTCTTCCCATCAGCTCGTTGCTCACTCCCCTGTGTAGTGCCGTGGAGATGCTGGTTTGGGCGTGAGTGAGACCTGTGTGATCAGATCGGTGTCCTGAGGAAGAGGAGGAAAGGCAGCAGCCATTGCCCAGCTCTGTGCTGTTAGGGCTGAACTTCTCCTCCACCCAGATTAATCTGAAGAGGTCATTGCTGCATCCACAGCAGTGGGGACGTAGAGCTGGTGGAGGCAGAAGGGATGAGCTGTACCAGCACAGCTGACAGTGTCTGTCTCACCCGCAGCGAGAACGTCCTCCCCCGCCGGCCAAGCCCCCGCCTGATGAAGAGGAGGAGCAGAATGTGGAGAAGAAGACAGGCCACAGTGGTCCCTGTGAGGTACATGGGGCTTGCTCTGGGTTGTTTCATGGGAGAGTGGTTTAAACGTCAGGTTTAATAGTTTGGGAGGAGCCAAGGATGCTGTTACCTCCTGTGCTCCTTGGGCTGTGAATGTGAAGTATTCCCTCACTCAGCATTGCTGCTGTCCCTTACCATGGGAACTTCCTTTGTCCGGTTCTTCCAGGGCACCTCAGAGTTGACCTTCAGCCTTACTTTCCTATTCTTGGCTGAGAATTCCCTTAGGAAGAGATTTTTCTGACCCACGTTGCAATATGGACCATTGCCCACTAGTAACGATCCCACCACAGGCATCTTCAATTGGACTGAAACACAGAGGGGCTGTGAGTTCCTGCTTCCTCTGAGCTCCCAGCTGTGGAGGAGCTGCACGAGCTTGTGGGTTCCACTGACAGGAGCAGGGATCAGGGGCTTGAATTCAGCTGAGGATCTGGCCCAGCACATGTTAAAGCTGCCTTCTGCAGGGGTCAGTGCATGTGAGCTGCTTCGTGATTGAACTCAAGCTCTCCCATTCCGTATTGCTGCTGCTTCCTGTTGCTCGTCTTATTCACTCACGTGTGAACCTCAGATATAAGGACTCTCTGGGAGACACGGCTGTGGGAAACCACAAATGTGCCTTGGCAACTTCTGCTGACACCCAGGAAAACCTTCAAAGCAAATCCAAATCCTGTGGATTTCTGTGCTCTCCCAAAGGCAGTGGGTTGTGTGTGAAGCCCATGGAGCGCGTGCCACCTCTGCTCTCAGAGCAGGCTCTGGTTCAGCAGGTGCTTTCTTTGAATGTGCTGATCTGCTGGAGTTCTGCAAGGCATAAATGAGATCTGTTTTTTGGAGTGTGTCAAATCCACACGAGACACGGGTGAACATGGCCTGCTGTAATAGAACTGACTGCAGAGAGGGAGTAAACTCCGAGCTGTGCGTGAACAGGGAAACTGGGATGTGACATTGTGGGCTGATCCCTGCACTGCTGTTCAAATGCAAGGGGTGATAACCAGTCCTGTGCCTGGCTCTGGCAGAGGAGAGCTGGGCAGCAGGTCATGGCGTAATTGGGAAGCAGAACTTGTTTATGACAATAAACACGAGGGACGGAAACGTGCCCTGACCGTTCCTGCTGAGCTTTCTTGCCATGTTTAATTACCAAACACCTGCTGTGTTGTCCTGCCTTTAATGGCTTTGGAAGCACAGTCCATTAAAGGGAATCTTGCTGGCAAATGGCAGAGTGACTCGCCACGGAGACCTTGATATGTGACCAACTTCAGTGACAAAACTTACAGGCAGCATGTGGCTGCCTGGAAATGACCTTTTGGACATACTGGTGAGGAGTTTAGGGCTGATCCTTTTCCTTTGCTTGCTCCTCCTGGCCTGCTCTGCTTTTCTGACTCTTGCCCATCTTTTATCACCTCAGAGCGTGCTCTCCCTGGGCCGGGCAGGCAGGCACATGCTCTGGGAATGCTGTAAACATTCTGCTGCAGCATCCCAATCTGCCACCCTCCAGCCCCACTCTCCCATTGGAGCCAGGACACTTAGTCATTGAGTATTCTGGGGTTGGGCCAAGCACTAGTTTTCCAAAGTAGTCTTTTTATTCCTTGCCAAGCTGGGGCTATCAGTCAAAACAGATGAGCGTAAACAAGAAACTTCACTTTCATCACGGAAAAACGTTGGTACAAACAGGCAAAGGAGCTGATTGTTTGGAGGTGCTTGAGTGGTGCCTTTCACTATCTGCAGAAACCTTCTGGGTTTGGAGCTGAGTAAGAGTCTGCACTGTCAAATTAAACTTCAGTTCCAGTTGTTTACTGCTTGTCTCCGGAAGGGAAGTGCAGATCAAGGACAAGGCGCCACGTTGGCTCCAGGAGTTTGGTCTGCAGCTCTGGGGAGGGAGAAGAGAGGAAGAGATGAGTTACCCTTTAAAAAGTGTTTCAAAGTCCTCTGCTGTAGATTAAGTACACCTTAAAGAGCATCCTCATTATTCACAGCATCTTATTTTTGGGCTTTGCTAGCAATGAACATTTATACATGCAAACAACATGGCTGAAGAACTGAAAGCTGAATTGGAAGAAAGCTTTACTTGGTGGTGTTGCTCCTGGTCACCAAGCCCACAGAGCAAGCAGGGTTCTCCAGCAATGGTCTTCGTTTTGAGTGAATTTGAACCTGAAACTCTCTTTAGAGCTTGGAAGGATAAGAGAGAGAGAAAATCAAGTGTCACCAGGCCCATGAAAGTTCACAAAGCAGAAGCCAGGAACTGTGTGCTGCTGGAGAGCTCCTGCCTTTGGTGCATTTAAGGAGGACAGCACAGTAATCATCATCCACAGGAGTGTCAGGAGAGCACCAGAGCCTGGCTGAAGGTCCAGGCTGCTGCTGTGCTAACAGGCTGCTGCTGGGCAGGATTTTTCCAAGATCACTGGCAGGAACCTGTTACCCGCTGTTCTGGTCTGATGGTTTTGTGCCACCATCTGGTCAGAATTTTTTCCCTAATTTGCTCATTATGAGCTCCTTCACCTGGAAAGGAGCAGGTTTGCCTGGCAGCTCCTGCTCAAAGCAGGTAGAATAAATACTTCCCATGCCGGACATGGCCTGTTTCCTCCCATTGAGAAAGTCACTTTAAAAGCCAGCTGGGTTCGTGCAGAACAGCACGTGGATGTCAGAATCCTGTCTGTGCTGCTGACTCTTGGGTGCCTCTCCAAGGCTCCTTAAGCTTCCAGAGCTCCTGGCTGGGTTGCAGTCAGGTAGGTGCCAGTTTGCCCTTGGAGCAGCTCTGGTGCTTTCACTTTGGGGAGAAGCAGGAGGTGGTGTGTGCTCTGTTGGCAAGGCAGTGGTGGGTCCAGGGGGCTGAGCAGTAGGAGCCCTCCCTGGGGGCAGGTTTTGTTCAGACCTGTTCTTCCCTGTCCTGGCAGCAGGTAGGGATTGTTTGCTTTCTGGCTTGGGTTTGCCCCACTGTGCTTGGATATAGTCACACATGGGGTCACAGAATGGTTTGGGCTGGAAGGGACTTTAAAGATCATCCAGTCCCAACTCCTTGTCATGGGCAGGGACGCCTTCCACTCGACCAGGCTGCTGCAAGCCCCATCCAACCTGGCCTTGAACACTTCCAGAGCATTTACAATTTTCTATCACTCCATGTCCCTCCCCAACTCTCTTGGAGCCTCTTAGGGTGCATTCCTGGGTCATGTTGAGCTCCTGGGACAGGGTTGCATCAACCTGCCAGGATCTGGCCAGGAGATGGTGCTGAAAGGCAGCCGACTGGGCCGGCAGGGTGCCCTGGTGGCCAGTTTAGCCCCTTCAGCACTGGGATGGCACACGAGGGCATCCAGTGCCTGTCATCCTTGGTATTGATGCAGACCAACATGTGTGAGTCTGCAGCAAGACTCATCTGGATCCTGCACCGAAACCTCGTCCCTGCACATGGAACAGCTCAGGGAGAGTCTGCCAGGGTTACAAACCAGCTCTAAGTAGAGGCTTTGGGGGATTTAAATGAGCACAATCGCTGCTGCACATCCTGAAGTTAAACTGAGTTCATCCAGTGCTGCCTGAGCACTCTTTAGTTCTGAATAGGCCATACATCCTGCAGTCAGAACTGTGAATATGAGATGCCTGAGAGGGTGGCAGGGATTTGGGCTTTTGTTCTTTTCGGCCCTGTCCTAATAGGGCTGGCAGCTAAAAAGTGAATGACGATGCAAATTCCAATAGCAACAGTGAGTCTGAGTTGGGATGAACCGGAATAACGGTCTCAGCTCTTTTCCCCCTCCAGGCTGTCTGCAGCCCTTGCACAGTTGGTCAGTGCTGGAAGGCTGTCAGCAGCCTGAAATACTAAAAATTAACAGGGTTTGGGTGGGGTTTTTTTGAGGGGGTTAAAAAAACCCAAAGGGGAGTATTACATTTTGGCTCACACTCTGCAGTGAATTGGCCTCTGCCAATTCTTTGCTTAACCCGTGGCATCGGGGCTGTGGGGTTTATGCTGGGACAAAGCATTGCTTTGCAGAGCACCACATTGTGCTGTTCTTCATTAGGCCTCTGCTGCCCGGGGGAAGAGCAGGGGAAGTGGAGCTGAGGAAGAGGAACACCCCTACGAGCTGTTGCTTACAGCAGAAACTAAAAAGCCGGTTGCAGCGGACAGGAAAACAAAAGGTGAGTGACCATCCAAAGAGCAGAGCTGTTTGCTTGCATGCACTTCAGGAAAACATGGGGGGCAGAGGGCAAGTGGAACAATGAAAGTCTCTGCTGGGTGGGGGCTGGAGGGTGATTGTTGTGTTTCCTGGTAATCTCTCTGTAAAGGAGAGCTCTGAGCGTTCTGTACAGAGCGTACACGGAGGAAGGGCAGCTCCACTGTGGGACAGTTCAGAGATTGCAAGGATCCGCTCTGTGACCTCAGAAATGCCCAAATCTCGTGCCTGGCCAAGCAAAGGCAGAGGGTGAGAGGCTGGAGGCTGTGCCGTGTTGTTCCAGGGAAGATGAGCAACATGAGCTTTCCAGTGAGCCGTGTTCTCCATCCAGCTGGCGCTGCAGGTTTCTGCTGTCCTGCTGTAAAATCAACATCCTGCTCTGTGTTAGAGCTAATTTGAGATGGAAACTAACAGAGGAGGAAAACAAAAATGTGTAGAGCAAGAACTGACTGAGATCCATGGGGTACACAGGTTAATATCAAGGCAGTCTCTCCTCCCCCAGAAGGACCTTCGTGCTTTACAAAGCATCTGGGAACACCTTGTCTCTTGTGTTTGGCTGTTGTTGGCTTTTTGGCTTTCCTTCAACAATAACAACAAAAGATTTGTTTAAAGGGAAAAAATTTCCGCTTTATTCAGAAGTCCTGAGCAGGAATTTGGGTGGATTTAGTTTGGATTCTCACACTGGAACCCCTCTCTCCCTTTGAGGATGGACAGGGCTAATGAGGACTTGAGGTGATGCCTCGTTGACTGCGTTGTCAGACCTGCAGCTTTTTTCCCCTCCTTGCAGCATGGTAGCTCTCATTGCTTGAGTCCTGCTGCTCTCCTGGCTGCTCCAGGGTGGCACAAGAGGTCATTGTGTTCCCAACCAGCACTTGCCAAAGCCCCTCACTGCCAGAGGCAAAATTTGGGAGCTTTTCAGGTTGGTGCTTTGCAGTCTGGGCCAAAAACAGTCCTTGGGCAACAGCCACTGAGCCAGGGCTTTCAGGCTTTCATCAGTGGGCAACTGTTGCTGGTTATTCAGGCACGAGCTATTCCAGCTGCTCCACTCCTTCCCCTGGCTGCTGTGTCCAGGCTTGATTGGTAAGAGTGGAGGTGTGTCCTAATTATGTGTCAGCTTAAAATGAAACCTCAGAGTAACACAGCTGCGTGTTGTTGATGCAAATCTCTTCCCCTGAACACCTGAAGACAGGAGAGGTTGCAGGAAGATCTTTATGGATCCTTTTATGGTTCCAGAGCAGAGTCCCATCTTTTAATGTACAGTTGGAAAGATCAAAGCTGTGACTTCATGGTTTGCACTCTGTGGAAAGTGTCGCTGTGTTGGTAACAAGCCTGGAGCCCTTCCCACTGTTACAGTGGGAGAAATCCAAGGATGCAGTTGAGTTTTTCCTCGTCTTCCCTGACTTTCCCATTCTTGAAATGCAGTCAGCACTGTGGCTGATGGTGGGGGGAGAAGATAAATTTAGGGAGTGGCAGAGTTAAACAAAGAGTTGAGGGAGAGACCAAAGCCTAGTTGGGGTGTTGGAGAATTTTCCCACCTCTGGGGCAGAAGGGTCCTGGAGCATCAAAGGCAGCAGCTCAATCCCAAGACACGGAACAGGCTGAGGCATGGCTTTGAACTGCTTGTTGGCTCTCAGTCTGAGGGTCTGGCCTTCTGCATGCGTTCTGGAGGAGCCTTTGGTCAGGAGAGGAGGGCTCGGGTTCTTGTGGCTGTTGGAGGGGCGTTTCAGGGCAGCGGAAAGGCTGAATTTCAGGCACGCGGGTTTAATGGTGCCTTTCATCTGTGATAGCTGCCTTTGTTCCTCTGGCTGCCAGTTGTCCTGTGTCCAGCGAGCAGATGAATGTGGCATTATCCACTGGCTTTGGTGGCCTTTGTGTGTGTTAGAGCAGCTCGCTGTCACATGCACTGGGAGAAGCTGGCCTCATGTTTTGGGCAGAGTATCAGAAGTGGTTTAAGCCAAATGCTCTCCCATCCACTCTGGTGTGCAGTCACGTGTGTGAAGTCAGGGCACTCAGGCCCTGTAACAGGGTGTGAAAATAAGGCAAGAGAGGAGGAATGTGTGTGGAGTGACCAGGAGGAGGCTTCTCAGCTCCTGCTGCCTCCAGAGAGACCTAATGGAGGGTGAAAAGACTTTGAGTTTTGATCTGGCTTCTCAGGAGTCACCCCCAGGGGTTGTCAGCAGTGACCAGCTGCAGGTAGGACTGACTTGGTGCCTTCTGGTAGTTATTACAAACTGATACTTGTTGAAGTTGTTCTGTGCTGCTTCCATAGGAAGTCCAGCTTGAAGTCCCCACTTTGCCCTTCCTCCTCTTAGAGATTTTCTTTGTGGTTATACTGGTTCAACCAGCACAGTGTGACTGTGCTGCAAACCAAAGAGCTGGAATGAGCCAGCAATAAAGTCAGAACACACTGCAGAGAGATTGAAAGAAACTCTTTTCTGAAAGCCAGAATATGGCTGCTGAAACAACGGGGTGGACATTGCTGTGGGGGTTCTGTGGGGACACTTGGATATTGCAGGCAAAGGTTTGGGGACAGCTCTTGGTTTGCTGTGAGATGAAGGACAGTACAAACCCACAGCCTGCGTGTCCTCACGTGATGTTATTGTGGACATAGGACAGACCCCTGTCCCATATCCCGGGTCCAAGCCTGTGTTTCTGCTGTCATGGTGTTGTGCAGAGTCACATTATTGATCTCTCTAAGCAGGACAGTGTCTCATTGCCCTTTCTGGAGAGGGGAGTACAGAAGAGCACAAGTTCAGATGGATAAACTCTGCCTGGAATGACTGAGCTTGGTGAGGTTAACACAGGAGTGTGCCATCCTCAGCTGGGTTCCACATGTGGTAGCTAGCTGTGGAATGAGCCTGTGCTTCAGTTCTGTTGCAAGTGAAGGTTACTTTTGCACCCCTCAAGGCCAGCTTCCTCCTCTGTCCTTCTGTTTCACAGGAGGGAGATTTGCCTGCTCCTCACTTGACAAATTCTGGCATGATGTAACATGGGGAGCCTTTTCCCTGTGCAAGTCAGAGGCTGCTGTATGCCCTCACTAATTTTAAGGTTGGGGAGCTTGAGCAAGCAGCAGCTGCAGTAACAGATTCATTCTCCTAATCCAGGGTTGTGAGACAAATCCTGCTGTTGATAAATAGGGAAAGAAATCCAATCGAGGCAGGGTGGTTACAGCTTAGTGTGGAGTGTTTAGAGAAGTGCTTCATATCTGGAGTCCTCAGGCTGCTGGCAGGGAAGCTCTTATTGGAATCCTCCCTGGGAAGCAGACAGTCTGTACCCAGGAAGGGCTCCTGATCCCAGGAAGGCTTGGGAGCAGCCTCTCCTGTGGGTGAGACCTGCAGCAGGCTGTGGCTGAAAAAGGGAGGATCAGTCTGATGATCTGTGCTGGGGTATAAAATCGGTGAAGGCAGCTGGGCAGAAGGCCCTGTGTTAAGAACCCTTTCTGAGTGTAACTCAGGTGAAACTGGAGGAGGATGATTCTTTCAGATCCCTTAAAAGGAGAGGCTTGGAGAGCCCTGCATGTTCCTGCTGCGTGCACCTCAGTGACAAAAAGACTGAGATGACTTTCTACGTTAGTTCTTCTGTCTGCAGCTTCCAGGGCAGGCTCTGAAAAGTCTCCTTCAAGATGTTCCTCACGACTTCTGAGCAAGTGCTGTTGCCCTCGCTCCAACCCTGGCAGCTGCCTTGTATTTCAGAGTCCCTCTTCAGCTCGCGGACGAGTGGGTGGCTGGGATTCCTGTCCAACAGGAGCCCTTTTGTGAGGTGCTGGAGCTGGATTTGGAGCACTTTGTTCTGGCTGGACTCAAGTGTTACAGCACGTGGCACAAACTTTGGCCAGCCGCCTCTCTGCCTTCAGCAGAAATGTCAGTAAAGGTTCGGCTGGGGCATGGAAGAAATGGTTTCCAAGGAAGGGAAGAGGTTGGGAAGAAAAACTGCAAAAGTTTTTCTTTCCCCACAGGTTTATGTGACTGTCCCATCACTGCTGTCCTGCTCACCTCTCTGTGGCTTTGCATTAGTACCAGTCTGGCCTGTGAATGCAGCACATCTGATCTCCTCCGAGGTTTGTCCTCTGAGGTTTCTCTCCAGCACTGGAGCTTCAGAGCTTTGCAAAGTAACTGAGCTTAGTCTGGCCTTGTAATCTGGGGTGCTGCTGCTGGTCCCCCTCAGCCAGCACTGGGACCTGCCTCCCCCTTGGCAGCTCCAGTCACAGAACTGGTGGTTTATGTGCCTGTGCAAGAGAGTCAACAACTACTTCACTGTCCTGGAATCTCTAACTCATAGGATCCAGGATGAGATAATCCCTCGCATCACTTGATCCCAGTGAGGGCTGTGGCTGCTCCTGGCCTTCCTGTGCCTGCGAGAGGGACTCACCATGCTCATCAGGCATGGGGTACCTGGGACCCCCACGCAACGGCAAATTACTAATTCATCCCTTTCCTGCCCATTTCTGGTATGAGCACAAAGCCCAACGGGGGTTGGTGTTTGAAAATCCCCTGGTCAGGCTTGGTGCTGGGAAGGTGCTGGGAGCTGAGTTGGGCTCTCTGCTGCTGCTAACAGGCTGCTTTTAGTTGAAGTAGAACTCATTATTTTGCTCACGGAAAGGAGAGTTCCTTTGCCTTGGCTTCCCAGAGCTGTCTGCAAAGCAAGCGATTTCCTCTTTACATCCAAACATCCTCCCTGCACTTCAGAACCTCATTATCAGAGTGTTTGGTTTATTGTTCCCTTGCAGCATCAATTTTTAGTCCTCAGACTGAAGAGTTTCTTCAGCACTAAATGGAAGCAGTTAAAATTCACAAGCAATGCGGGGAGGGTGAAGGAATCCTAGGAAACCAGAGTTAGACTTGTTGGCTTGACAAAGTTTTGCTTTTGCAGTTGAAACGCTCGTTCAGCTGTGACGAAGGTGAGTGTGTGTGTGTGTGTGTGTGTGTGTGCACGCTCAGCACTTGAGATCAGTCAATTCTTCATGGTTTATGCAGGACCCTGGTACCTGATATTAAGGTTGCTGGGGCAGGAGTAGCTGGGAACCAGTGTCACATTTCTGGGGCAGCCGGTGCTCCACCAGCTCTGAGCACTCTGCGCTCAGTTCATTGCAAAAGAGACTTTTTGCTCAAGTTTTTTTTCTTGCATAAACTGTTTATTTCTCTCCCCTGAGCAGGGAGGAGAGGTTAAACTCGGAAGCCACTAGGGAGGGAAGCAGTGGGTTTTTTTGGGAGCGGATTTTGGAGCTCGCAGGTCGATTACAGTCCAGGCGTTTTCCCACCCTGCAGCCCGTGCCAAGAGCCGGGCGCGCGGCTCTAAATAACGCTTTGGCCTTTATGGAAAAGGATCAGATGTTCCTGGAGCCTCCATCTCTGCTGCTCCCACCTCACTTGCTCTCTCTGCAGGATATAGTTAGCACTTCTCTTGGCCTTATATAGCAAGGCCTGATAGTTAGTGTTAACAGGAATAAAAAACACGGAGAGCTGCCAGATTGCGTAAATCGGGCCAGTGTTTGGAATTTCATAAATGCCATGACTTTGGGTACAAGTTGAGCACGCGGAACAATACGGAACTGTTCTCTCTTTATCTCTCCCTCCCTCGCTGAGGGAGGGCAGGGAGAGAGCTGGAATTTTGCTGCTGCTTCTTCCATGTTTTTAATTTCCCCCTCCTCTTTGTTTTCATCCCCTTGAAGACCACAGGAGGAGCAGCGGCGGCCGCAGCCAGGACTCTGCTGACAGCCAGGACATCCAGGTGCCAGAGCAGTTCTCGGGGTTGCTCCACGGCTCTTCTCCAATCTGCGAGATAAGCGAGGACCCTTTCAGGATCGTTTCCTCCACGGAGAAGGGGGACACGGAAGCCACGAGCCACCCTGCTGCTATGCAGCTGGAGGATGCTGAGTTACCCTCGTCGGGACCAGCACGGAGCAGCTCCCCGGACCCCACGCAGACGGTGGTGTACGCCACGGTGCAGCACGTCAGCCGGGCGGATCCCGCAGCCGTAGTCACGCCCCACGTGCCGCAGCACCCCGGCGGTGCTGAGCCAGAGGGGGACAGAGCTGTGGGCAGAGCCCACCCGGGCAGCAAGCCCAAAGCCGAGCTCAAACTCAGCCGCAGCTTGTCAAAGTCGGACTCTGACCTGCTGACCTGCTCCCCGACAGAGGACGATGCCATGGGGAGCCGGAGCGAATCGCTCTCCAACTGCAGCACCGGGAAGAAGCGGCTGGAGAAGTCCCCATCCTTCGCTTCCGAGTGGGATGAGGTAAGGCTGAGCTTGCTAAAGAGCCTCTGTGCCAGGGATGACTGTGCAGCAGGAGCTCTCCTCTGCCGTGCTGCCCTCAGGGGTCCTGGGTGGGTTCCATGGTTTCCACTAACTCTCACAAGGCATTAACAGGCACATTCTCACTTGAGAGTCTGCAAGGTGTTAAATGCCAAAAGATAAGAGTTCACTGGAGTGGGAGAGCAGCAGAATTGCAAGCAGTTTCAAAGTTTCTTGCTCAAAATACAGGGCTTGGTTTCTTTTAAGCAAGCCAAATAAGTTTTCACATCTCCAAAATGAGAAAGACTTGCTAACAATGCCCTTCACCAACCTTTCTCCTGATTTCCTCCTTCCAGTTCTTCTCTGTTGACTATCCCAATGTCTTGGAAGTGTTGTGTTGCTGGGTGCCTGCTGCTGAGGAGTGTGAGCAGTGCCCGGGGGTTCATGGGGATGGAAGGAAGACAGTAATTAGGCTGGTTTGTGTATTTGATAGCTCCCGCTCTCCTCCTCACACACTTATTTCAGCGGCTGGTTAGCAGTCACTTTATTATCATATCGGACGCCCACGGACAGTTAAATATTTCATGCTCAGAAAGTTGGCCCTGGAGAGCCACTGGGGTGAGATTAAGTGTCCCTCTGAAATTCAGCACCGCAGCATTACTGAAACATTCTTTGGGGATGATTCTGTGCTGGGAGAGCCGGGGCTGCAGAAGAGATAAGCTCGGATGAACCACTCTTTGTACTCTGAAAGGAACTAAAACCCCTGGCGTGGTGCTGGGGGTGTGGAGCTGCGTGTGCCGGGCGTGGAAACCCGGGGGAGGGTTGTGCCCCTGCACTGCCTGATGCTCAACTGCCTCTCCAGCCCTGACTTGGAGAGAAAATTATCATCTGGGGAAGAGGGAGGTATTTAGAGATGCTAAGAGCAACGTGAGAATCCATCCCTCAGTCCGTTCTCTCCCTCCCCCTCACTCCCTGCTGGGTCTCAGGGTTGCCAAATAGATATTTTCCTCTGCAGCTGCTTGGGCTGGAGAGGCTTTGCTGTTAATTGCCCGGGTCAGTTGTACCATGGCTTAGGGAAAGGCTCTGCAGCAGAAGGTTCTTTGAGAGGGCTGGATAATTCCCTGTGCTTTTATCTGAGCTGTTTGCAGCAGACACTGAAAGAGCAGAAGCCTTTGGCACAACTGCACTGGTAGCAGAGGTCAAGTGCTGGGCTGCCTGCACTGCCTCTGCTTCCTCTGCCCAGATGAACCCTCGGAGCTGCTTCCTCCTGCTTGTAAACAAATCCCTCATTTCCCCTGAGGCAGCCGGACAAGCCCCAGGGGAGGAATCTGCTTTTCCTTCCTCTCATGTTTAGGTGAGGAAATCAGAGAAAGAATGTGAAAAATTCACATCTGTCTGCAATGGGGCAGATCTCACTTTTTAAAAGTCTGGCTGGTCATAATGGCAACAGTGAGATTTAAACATAAATGTAATTCTGTCGTTGTGTGTTGAATTAGTTCCCTGGATGGGATAATGCAGCTGCTCAGAATTGGATGCAACTTGCAGCCTCTGCCTTTACCAGGGCAATATAAACCTTGTTGAACCACACTTGTTAGCAATGGTTTGGCTCTCCCTCTGTGCTGAGGGGAAACAATGGCAGATTTATATTATTCCACTAATTTTAATGGCCTTTATGCAGGTGACTAAGGAGGGAAGTGATCCATGTGCAGCTCTCCGTGGCTCCCAGCTGTACCCAGCAAGCTGAGGGCTCTGCCTGCTGGCCTGGCCAGCAGTAGGTGTGCCTGTGTGGGGCACAGGGGCTTGGGGAAGCATCTGTGGTGTCCCTGGACAGATGGGATCCGCAGCAGAGCCTGCTCTGGACCGTGGTGGCTGACAGGGGACAGCAGAAAATCTGCTGCTTGTAAGCAAAGGGTCACGTCCTTGCCCTGGCCGAGCGCTGCCAATGCCCTTTGTTGGAAGTGGAAGGTGCTGCTGGCTTTGCCAAAAGGGTGGGATGGGGAAGGAATGATTCACTTGGCAAAGCTCGTCCCTGTTCCCAGTTGCAGCTCCCCTGCTCCAAGGACCTGGCCCAAAGTGTTGCTTTGTGCTCTATGCTGCCCAGGAGCCTGTTCAGCCCATGTCCCATCTCCTCCTGACCCCCTGCTCCTTGCTGGGAGCGGGAATGCACACGTGGTGCCCCTGCAGCCACCGTCAGGTGGGAATTCTGTGTGAGCAAGGCAGAGAAACTCTTACATCAAACATCCATATATTGCCCAGGGAGAAGGTGAGGACTGAAAATGCTCTGTCCTGCTCTGGTGGGAAGCAGGGTGGGGACAAGGAGGCATGTGAGGGGGTAGAGCTCTCAGTCAGCATAAATATTTGAATCCTTCCTAACCTGTGTAAGGGCTGAAGTGATGGATTTGGTTTTCATCACTGGCTTATGAATATTGAGCAGATGGGGATGAGCAGGGCAGCAGCAGCTCCCTGTGGGGGTTTGGTACAGAACAACCTGGGTTTGCACCTCTGAAGGAGGGGTGCTCTGGCCCCCAGCCCCAGTGCCAGCCCCCTTTTCAGGGCAGATTAACCTGCTTCTGCTCTTCCTTCCTGCTCTGCAGTGCAGCTCCAGCCCTGCCCATCAGCCTGGTTCATGCTCCGGGCTCTGAGCAGAGATGTTGCAGTCAAGGCCCGGGGCTGCTCTTGTGCCTCGTAGGTGTTGGTAAGAAAAACGATCTGTTAAAAGATCAAGGCAAAGAACAAGGGAGGCTGCTGGGAATTAGCCTCAGACCTGGCTCCTGACATCCCTTAATCCTCCACTTGCAGCTGCCTGCTGTCAAGTCAGCAGTTCCAATGCTGAATTTGAATATTGGAGGTTCCAGTATCCATCTCACAAAATGAGGTGGTAGTTCCGTGTTCTGACTTAAGTCCTTCTAGGAAGAGATTAAACATCCTTTAAAAATTTAGGGAACTGAATAAAACATGCACATTACTTTAGGTTTTTTTAGAAAAAAGAAAGTCCACAGTCCACCACTTTTTTTCCCCTCCAAGTGAATTAGTTGAAGAACTAATGAATATTCTGTAGCTAATTATGGCACTGGGCATTCATCTCCGATGACTAACTGCAGTGGTGCTCCGTGTCTCCTGCGAAAGGAATGCTTTGCATCTGCAGTAACCATGGATGTGGAGTTTCACCGGTTGCTGACCCGTTTTGGGGCTGTTGATGTCCCCTAAGGATGGATGCCAGGAGCAGAGGGCACATCTGTGGTGCCTTCCACCTCAGGCTTGGAGCTGGGGAGCAACTTGGTGGAGGTTGTGGCTGCTGTGGGTGCCTTTAAACCTTGTCTGGACTGTTGGGTGCTGCAGTACCCGGTGGAATCAGTGCCTTAATTACAGGCTTACAGTGGAGGATTAACAACATTTGCATTGAAATGTGAAACTTTCAGGAAAGCTCTTGATGCAAAACCTTCCACTGCCTTAAAACACCCAGGAGTTGAAATTCAGAGCTGCCAGCCAGCGCTGTTGAAAGAAAATGCAAATATTCCCCTTGTTACTCAGGGAGAGCTGCTGATTTTGTGCCTTGTGAATTTGCATGGTGTAAAAGCTCAGGCATCAGCCTCTGCCTCCCAAAATGTTTCATTTATTCTCTTGGTTCAGGTGTTTAAATCTCAGTTTGCCCTGGGTTTGGCTGGTGGGACCAGGCAGGGTGGCTTGATGTGTCCCCGAGTGTCCCCTGCCCCAAGCTGACCCTCGCCCTCAGCATTCCAGTTTCCCCTTTGCCTGCAATGGTTTGTAATTCACTTTTGTCCAGGGCAGAAGCAGTAGTGGGGTCAGTATTTTTGGTCTGGATTTCTGCTAAACCAGCATGGCCATCAGGGTCTTAATCAGCTTAATTATTGGGCTGATTATTCTATTGTCTTCAGATCCCAGTGTTTCCTCTTGTTTTTCCTGTGCTAAGGTCAGGAATTCTTACATCATCCCTCATGTCCAATCTCTTCTCTTTGCCCCCAGTGGTGAGATTTCCCCCAGCTTGATGAACTTTTTGAAGTGAAAGCTTTTGTGTTTCCACCGTTTTTCAATCTGCTGCAAAGGCCCAGCCTGTTGGAATTATGAGCCAACGTGGAACTAAGCCAATCCAAGCCAATGTAAGACAATTTACTGGTTTTACAGGAAAACCAGTGTGCTGAAAGGCAAATGCTTTGTTCCAGTGTTTAGCAGCAAGGCTTGGACACAACAGGGGTGATATTTGCCAGTGCAGCAGCTCCATCCACCTCTGTGTGTGCTTCTGGTAGCTTCTCAAGTGTGTGAACTCCGTATTTGTGAATCAGAAGCTTTTGATTCTTGTGTGAATGATTCGTGCTCTTGACGGATGTTTTGGTTATGTAACAGCCTTGTGATCATTGGTGTTTTGGGGACATTTTTGTTTTTCGGGAACAGAAATGTCCGGCCACAGTGTCCTTACTAAATCCAGTCCTTCATTATGTTCTCTTCCGCTTTACGTCGCATCTTCCAGCACTTCTGAAGCTTTTTTTTTTAAAAAAGTCTTTAAATGTCTCTCTCCAGCCTGGAGCAGCTTCACTGCTCTGTCCCACAGGCTGGAGCCAGCCTTACTTGAGAGCCTTATGTTGCTTTGGGGTTTGTGTTAAGGATGCAGGAATATGGAAAGACAGTGAATTGATTCAATGTTTTCTGGGGGTTTGCCTTTTTTATTGTGACTCAGAGTAGCCACTGTCCAGTTGTTTCTGTACTGCTTACGTGCATGTTGCTGCATTTGCCCACTCTCTTTATCGTGTCAGTGTTGGATTTTACTGTTTGTCAAAACAACACTGATATTTGGAGGGCTGTGATACTGCAGATCCATCACACACTGTTGTGAAATTCAAGTTTATACCATAAGTTCCTTTTGGTACGTGTTTAGATTTGTAACTTTGGGATTTGTACAAAAACACAGCCTGGAGAGTGGCGTGAAGCAACAGGCCCTGGTCCCCATCCAAATGAATTTCTCAGAGACCATATTAAGCCAGAAAATGTGTTTGCCTTTATCACTGACAAACAGTTGCAGAATGATTTGAAATAAATTCAGCAAGTCTCCATGCTCTGTGGAAGGCTGCTGGGGGAGGATGGAGTACGGGAACTCTGGATTCGAGTGCTCAAATGTGCCGTGAACAACCGGCTGGTGCAGTTTAGCTTTGAATTAATAAATGGAGCATTATGTTTTCCAGGCCTCTGGTGTTTGTTATGCTGAGTTCATACAGGCTGGTGTCTTTCGGAGACACGGAATATATTGAGCGATGAAATATGAGCCGTGTGCTCCATGGGATGGCAATGGGAGAACATAAGCTGAGGCATCATAAACTGAACCAGAAGTGGTTTATGGGCTGTCATCAACCTAGAAATGAGATTCACGGCCCAGATCCAAATTTTTCAGGTCTGTACTTGTATTAAGGAGTCAGCAGGTATCATCCCAGATCCCACTCTTGCTCCATCCCTTTCAGACATGCTGGTGGATGCTGCAATCCTGCCATCCTTCTGCTCCAGGATATATCCCAGCTGAGTCTGAGCAGCCTCCCTTCCTCCTTCAGGGCTGCAGTATCAGTCAGTAATGTGGGGTTTGCTGTGGTGTTGGTGCAGAAGGGAAGTGTCAGTGATTCTGTGCTGCCCCAGCATCACCTGTCGACCTCAAACTACAATGCCCATAGTTCTCCCCTGGAATTTAGAGCTGACCCTCTGGGCTCTGATGGGGCTGCTCACATCATCACTGAGGGATTTGTTGTGCTCAGGGGCTGGTCACGTCATCACTGGGGGGTTTGTTGTGCTCAGGGGCCGGTCACGTCATCACTGGGGGGTTTGTTATGCTCAAAGGAGTTTGAAACTGTAGAAGCAGCTTGTTTGGGGGTTGTTTTTTTAATAATTTGAAACCAAATCTGCCCCATCCCCCAGCTGTTAAAGCTTAGAAATAATGAAGTCTTAACTCCTGACGCTCTCCTGGAATTGCAGAAATTTAAGACCGATAACCTTTCCACCCAACTTTGTAAGTGGCTTTCGAGACTGAAATCTGCTGCTGGAGCTGCTCTTGTCTGCTGAGCCTGAGCCCCGGGCGGGTTTGTACAATAGGTTATGAACCCTCAGTAATAAGGATTTATAATGGGAATCCTGCTATATTCTTAATTATACTCCTGCTGCAGGGTGTCATTATAGTGCACTAATGCCCTCCATATGGCAGATAGTGTGCGCTTGGTTCTGCGTGGTTTTATTTAATTACAAACCTTTATTTGAGTAACTTCACTGCTCAGAGTCTGAGGCCTGTGCAGGTGCACTGCAGGTCCTCTTCCTGGTGCTCAGGAATCACTGGTGATTTTTAAGCTGCCAGTTTGGGAAGGGGCCACAGAGGAAGCAGAAGACATCGACCCCACACGAGGTGGGGAGGCCCTGGCACAGGGTGCCCAGAGAAGCTGTGGCTGCCCCATCCCTGGGAGTGTCCAAGGCCAGGTTGGACGGGGCTTGGAGCAACCTGGGACAGTGGAAGGTGTCCCTGCCCATGGCAGGGGGTGGCACTGGATGAGCTTTAAGGTCTCTTCCAACCCAAACTGTTTGAGGATTCTACGATTTTTAGTTCTCTCAGGGTAACCTTGCAGTGTCCTTGGCAGTCTCTGATGCTGCGTGCAGAGACTGAGAACAAACTTCTGCATTTGCATTGATGGTGACTGTAAGGTGAGGTTTTATGAAGCCCCTTTCAGAAAGCTCCAGGAGCATTGAGATGCCTCCAAGACTGGGTGAGTGTCACCCTGACAGAGTGATGGTCAGTCTGGTACTCTTCAAATGAGGCTCCTTCCCTGGATGTAGGTGCACAGCCCATGTTGTGTGAAGCTCTTTATTCTGGGGACAAAAGCACCGGGGCTGGTTTAATGGCCCTCAGTCTCTCTCAATGGATTTGTTGGCTTCAGACTTCAGCAGTGGCTCTGGGGAAGAAAAGCTGGAGAGATCAGTATGGGCACCATGGCTTGAGATCCATCAGGGCAGGGGGTGGAACGGGGCTGGCTGTGGAGCAGAGCCTCTGCAGGGCCCTGTGTGCCCTCAGGGAGGGTGGGTCACTGCCCTCTACACAAGTGTGGGGCCTGTCCACCTCTGGGTCCCTGCTGCTCCTGCAGGCTGGGATCAGAGGAGACATCCTGCATCCATGTACGAAGCCATTGGCTGCTCCTGCCGTGAGCACTGCGAGGTGAGGAGCTACTGTGCAGGACTCTGGTGTGGAAATGTCTCCTGTGCTGCAGCAGGGCAGACCTCGGCATGCCACCAGGCTGGCTTGGCCTCGCTGGCCTTCTGCAAACAAATGCCTCTTCCTCTGCTAGCAGAACTCTGCTCGGGGTAGTTTGTTTTGAGTCAGGTTCTGTTTTGGAGTCACTGGCCAGTTGCTATGTTCCTGTGGCCGCCTGCCTGCCTGGAAGAGCTCACCCCTTCTCCGGCCCCAGTGGGACTCTCAGCCGCACCCAGCTCCTTTTTTCAGGGCATTTGTATCCGTCACCAAATGTAGGTAAATGTGAAAATAGATCCAAGAGCTCCAATCCTGGTAACTGCTCCACAGCTCCTTCCAGTCACATTCCTGCTATGGGGTTAATGAGGGACACTGTCCCATCCTTGCAGCCTTTCCTTCTCCCAGAGTACTTCAGCTGTGCAAGAGTTTCTCCTTCCCTGGCGGGGTTTGAGGGCTCACTCTCACTGTCCCAGCACGGAGCCAGCTGCCCCTCTGCATTAGGGATGACAGATACGGTTGTATTAATTTAGGAGGCGGAAGCATTTTGTGGTTTTATTTCTGTGGGTGTAAAACAAATAAACCATAAAATCCCCACCCCAAACCAACCCCGCAGCACAACCAGAGATGGGCACTTGGTGCTTCAGTGGAAAAATACAGGTTAAGCCAAAACAAATCGGAACTGAGTGTTCAGGCTACAACTAAGTCTGAGCTGCAGCACTATATTTAAACATGGTATTTTTGTATTTTAATAATTAACCAGTGGGAAAGAACAGCCTAAAAAACTGTAGCGTAGGCTATTTTCAAGGTATCTTCTCTTCAGCCCCATCTTCATGCTGGAGTGCAGCTGAGGGAAGGCTGCAGAGGACAGGGATGCTCTAAAGCATTGGTTCCCTCTCCAGGTTTGTCCTTCTCCTCATTCTTCTCTTTGCAGCCTCCTAACAGTTAAATCAAGCTGGTGAGCCATAAACTTGTGTTTGAGGTGGTGTGTGAGTCTGTTTGAGGTGTTTGCTTTCCATGGAGAGCCGAGGGCAGGGCAGGATTTCCCTCTGCATTAATGGCAATAGCTGGGACCGTGTGTAACCGTGACCGACACTTGGCAAAGGAGGGCTGTGAAAGGTAATCCTCTGCCACGTGATTGTTTAATTTCCATTCAGTTTTATATAGCACAAGGCAATTCTCTGCTTTTGAGGAAAAGGTCGTGGGTGTTTCAGTGCTGCAGAGGCACCTGCAAGTCCTCACGGCGGTGTTGGGACTGCAGAGCTGGCTGTGCTCGGGGCTGAGCCTGGACAGCATCAAGTCTCTCTCAAATTAGGAGAGGGCAGCACGATGGAAACAAAGGAACTTGGCCTCAGAATTAATTTGCAATTTGAATCCAGCTAGAAATTCCCAGACAAGGTACAAGAGCAGCTCCAGTTCAGAGATGTACTTTGTCCTGAAGCTGATGGACACCAATCTGCAAAGTTTAATGTCTTTAAACTTCTGGAGCTTGAACTGAATTGACCTTAAGACTCAAATTGTGCAGCAATCGCTCAGGGTTGCGGCAGTGTCCCAGAAATCCTCTGCAGCTCGGGCTCAGTGCCTGTCCATGGAAGGGAGTAGAACAGGCAGTGCCAGAGCCCTTGGTGTTACCTGGGCGTGGGGCTGGTTCTGCACCATCCCTGTATTTCCCTCCAGTCCTGCATGACCATAATGTCCTCATGGTACTTGAGGGCACTGTGAAATTCAAAGGTTTTGTGGAGAGCATTTGCTGCTTTGGGGGTCAAAAGCATCTGCTTTGGTGGTTCTTGTTGGAATGAATGCAGCAGGGCTCAGGTGTCTCCCAGCAGTTCCAGCAAAGGTCATTTTCAAGTCCTGGCTCTGTCCAGGGGCCGAGGAACAAGGAATGCTTTTGCCTTAGGACAGGACGCATGTGTCCAGTGACTCCAAACCCCCTGTTTCTTTGTAGATCATACTTCCCTCTTCTGCTGTTTGTGTTTGGGTTCTGATTGTTTCCCCAGGCTGATTTTCAAATCTCCCAGTAATAGGCATTAACCATATTTCAAGCCCAGTAGAAGTGCTCATCTTCATGGTTTTCTAGGGGCAGAGGACCTGCATCCTTACAGCTCACACAAGAGCCGTGTCCCTGGTGAGACTGAACACTGCAAGTGCAGTGCCCTCTGCTCCTTGCAGGCAGGAGGGGCTTCCTGGAGATCTGCCTTGGCAGGAGCCTCGTAAGAGCTTTTTTTGTTTCACCAAAACCCCTCTCTGGTGGAGCTCAGCTCCAAGCTGCCCCAAGTGTGCACGGCAGTCAGATCCAGCCCCTTGCAGCATCTCCAGGAGCCCCTCACACCAGTGGGTGGCTGGGGATTCGTGTAGCTACACCAAGCAGAGCATCACACTGGGAGCCAGGCAGGGCAGAGGCAGCCAGGGGTGAAGTCCAGGGAAACTTGGACTCCTTCCCCAAAGATGTCCTTAAATGACCAGGAGAAAAAAAGTTGAATAGGAGTTGAGGTTTATTCCCCCACTCTGTGGCCAGTCACTTTGCATTCAGCAGCAACCACTCAGAAGTGCCTTGCAGGGGTGTTTGCTTGGGAGATTTCTGTTTGGGAATCTCGCTGGAGGCCCTTTTTTTTTCTTTCTTTCTTTTTTTTTTCTTTTTTTAATTTCTGCTCAGTTATGGATTGAATACTGGAGTAAGCAACCAGCCCTGAGCCTCTTGAGTGTGGTGTTGCTCTTTGTGAAACAGTGGGGTTCAGTGCTGAGAGTACTGAAGGGTCTGAACTGACCAGTTTGTCAGGTCTTTCCTCTTACAAACTAACTTGGTTGCTGTCAGTTCTCCTTCTGCACCACTGCACTGGAAACCTCGATTTACAAATTCTGCTCAAGAATTGCTTGAAAAGTTTCTCTTCTCGTTTAAGGAGAACCTTCTCCTGAATGTTCACTGGAACTTGCAACTTGCATTAATTTATTCTTTTGTGTGTGTGGCAAATGCAGCCATTTCTATGCAGCTCTTAAGTGGACTCAAACAGACCCATTCCAGCAGAGTTTGTACCTTTTCTTCCTCATTGCCTGAGGTTTGCCTGGAGCTGTAGACTGTGAATGGCTTCTGTCAGAGATGGAGCTGTCTCCTGCTCCCTCTCCCGGGTCCTTCAGGCATTTGCCCCGTGATGCAGCTATCCCAAATGATCTGTTCTCAAACCCTTTGGAAGCACCTGCTCCGGTGGGAGCACAGCTCCACGCACAGGGTTGGAAAATGCGGTGGTTTAAAAAATAAATCAAGCCAAAACAAAAATGCCCAACAAAACAGAGTGTGGGGAAGCCGAGCTCCCAGTCTGCTTGCTGGGAAGGAGTTGGTGGCAGCATTCCTGCAGCTTCACTGCTGGTGTAGGGGGCTGTGTGCTTGTACAGGGTGAGCTGAGGAGTCTGGGGCTCCTTCCTTACCCCCAGGCTGTGCTCCAGAGGGATGGTTTTGTTGAAGCTTTTTATTTGCAGGCACTGGCAAGTTGTGGAAGGGAAGGCTCTGCAGAGCCTCAATCTCTGCATATCCCTTCTGAGCCATCCATCCCAACAAAGACTTACCCAGGCAAGGTGTTCAGGGTACCTCTTCTGGTTCAGAGATACCTTAACATCCTTTCCTGGATTTCTTCTGCTGTCACGTGGGAGGTGAAATCCTGGGCTGCCTTTGCCTTTTCCTGGGGCTTTATGAATAATGCAACACGTGCTTTTTTTTATTTCCAGATTGAAAAGATCATGAGTTCCATCGGCGAAGGCATTGACTTTTCCCAGGAGCAGCACAGGATCTCAGGTAGTGTACCCAGCATGTGTCCGTCTGTCCTGGCTGTGCTCTGCACACAAACAAGGTGCCGGCTCCTGTGTGTGGATCTCTGTAACCTGCTTTGGCTCTGGGAGGGAGAGGAATGCTCTGGCACAGGAGGAGCAGACCTGGCTTCCCACGTGATGCTCGATGCTGCTGCCAGCAATTTTAATTCTACACTCCTTGGGAAGATTCCTTTAATTTTACAGAATGCAGCTGCAGGATTTTCCTGCCGGCTCTTTCCGTGAGGGCAGCAGCTGTGCTGGGCAGGGCTTGGATGGTGCCAGTGGTGGGTCAGTGCGGGTGCCATGGTGGCTGTGCCCTTTGGATGTGGTTAATCTGCCAGATGTCTTGGGGAGGGTGATCCTGGGCATTCCTGAATGCACCTGCAGGTATCGATACCCACTGAACAAGGCTCTTGGAGGACACTTAAAACATGAGTTCCCTTCTCTGCCTTTGAATCGTGAGCAAAAGCAGAACTCAAGCTTGCTGGAGAGCTGCCACCACGAGGGATTCTGTCCTTTTAAATCCTTCACCTCCAGACTGCTGCAGCAGAACAGCTCTGACTCCGGGTGGGCAGCAGCTCCTCCTGATGAGATGCTAATGCAGATCCGCACACGCAGCTCACACGGGCTGTGACAGAGCTCACCTCATCTCCATTTGTCACTCAGGTTTTTGCTTAGGTGAGGAGGAACCCACTGTTCCCAGTGGGAGTTTACCCTGATTCAGGCTCTGCATTCCAGGGTCAGGTGGCTTTGCAGAGGAGTTGAAGCTCTGTGTGGGTTTGTGCTCAGGCTCCCTGCTCTGACAGCCCTCCCTGCGCCGGGCCGGGCTGTGATGGATCGATAGCGCCAGGGAAAGGTCTGACATGGAGGGGAGAGGAGGAGCCAGTGCTCCTGCAGACCTGCAGCTGTGCAGGGAACGCTCAGCAAGATGGACACCCCGGAGCAGGTGGGCACGGGAGCTGCCGTGTCCTGGAGCCGGGGGTTTTCCTGTGGGCTGTGCTCTGTCACACTTGGTTTGGGATCCCTCGTGTGCAGACTGTCTGCTGGGCACGTTCCCTGTTTGTTCCTCCTTTCCCTGGAGCAGGCAGAGCTCTGCCAGCCCCTCACTGAGAGCTCCCACACGTTTGGCTTTTCCTCCACGGGGCTTCGTGGGGCTGTTGTTGTGCTTCAGGTCATGGTGAATGTGCAGAGAGCTCCCCAAATGCTCTCTCATCCTTAAAAATGGTTTGAGGATATTGGGGCTCCTGACTAGCTTGGGGTCTGGAGAGGTGAAATGCCTTGTTGGCACTTCCTGTGGGCATAAGTGTGTTTGGAGCTGCGTGTATGAGCAGTTACTGTGTACAACTGCCTCGTGTCTGGGGAAAGAAGCAGGTAAGGACTGGCAAGGGCATCTTGGAGCTTGGGCAGTCAAGGAACACCATCATTTTAGGGATGCCAAACTCCACCTGCCCTTTTCCTTAAGGGAGTTTGGCCTTGGAGCAGACATTCGTGTCTCTCTGCACCAAATGTCCACGGGCAGTTGGGGTGATGTTGGTCCAGCACAGCCCACGCACTGATTTCATCCTCCAGACAGGTGCAAACTTCACACTAAAGATCATTACTGAAACAGTAACATCTGAAAGCCCCTCCTGAACCCTGGCAGCCTCTTCCTCTCCGTGCTGTGGGACTTGAGAAGAGCCTTGCAGGAGGCACCGTGCTGTCCTTCTGTCCACGCAGCTTTGGGAATGCACTCATCATTCCAGCTCTGCCCACTGGTTCCCCCTCTGCCAGCTGCAGGCCTCTCAAAGGCAGGATTCCCAGAATGTGGAAGGATGGAGCTGAGAAATAGGAGTTTGTTTCAGTCAGAAGTTGTGATCAGGATCTTGCCAGGGGGCACAAGTACTGTAATTCTTCTGTTCTTGTATCATCCTTGTAACACATAAATATCAGATGTATTTGGGGCATCTTCGTTCTCAGACTGGGATGTTTTGGGTGTCTGTTCTTTTCTTTTTCTTTTAAAGGAAACCCCTCCATTCCCTCCCTCCAAATACTTCCCTCTCTTCATTTTGTCAAGACTTGAAAGGGTTTTGTAAACAGAAAACCTGCACTTGGTATCACTGTAGGTTTCCCTTTTAAAAGCAGAAATGCATTTACAAGTGCATGCAAGGCTGAATAGAGTTCAGCCTTTTTAAAAATTAAGTTCAGGAGCTCAGGAGAAGGAGCTGCTGTGGTTTCATTCCCTCTGCCAATACCCCAGCAGCTCCCAGGAATGCTGTGGTAGGCAGCAGGCACTTCCTCACCTCTCTCTTGATAAATTAATTCTGAGCCAGCTACAAATCACTCGGATCTGTCGAAGCAGACCTGTGACATCATTTTTTAAAACCCCCAAGCCATGTTGTCCATCATCGAGTAAATATTGAGGAGTCAGTGATTTCCACTGGAGACTTACGGAGCCGCTGCCTCCCTCCCGGCGGGTGGGAGCGCTGGGAGGGGGGAGAGGATGAGGAGAAGGGAGGGACAGCGTGGAGCGTGGGGCTCGCCGGCTCAGACAAAGCCGCCGCCGCAGCCGCCGGCAGAGCGCAGGGACCGGCGGGGGAAAGGATGGAGGGGAGGATGGAGAGCTGGCGAGTGGGAGCTCCTGGCACACAGTCCGGGCTTAGCTGCTGCCCCGGAGCACGGGCTGGCTCAGGGGAGGGAGGCAGGAGCCTTTTGTGATCTCGGCGTTGCCGCGTGCGCTGGAAGGACCGGCCGGCGCTCCCAAATACCGGCACAGGAGCAACCCCCTGGAGCAGCCAGCAGGAATTACCCCAGGAATCTGCAGGTGACACCGTGAGCTCTGCGTGTGCAGCCATTGCAGCACAGTGGGGAGGGATGGCTGGAAGGTACCAAACTGCTTCAGCTGACCCGAAGGTTCAAAGGAAGCTAACGGGGGTCTCCTGATCATCCTTTTCTTTGCATCCATGCTGGAAACAGACGTGCTAGGGAGCCTGAAAATCTGACTGTCTTGCATAGCAAATGCCCTGATGAAAAGGAGGTCTCTGAACTTTTTTTTGGTCGTACTTAAGGTCTTGAGCTTTACTAGAGTCACTGGACTCATCCCAGGGGTGAGGGAAGGGAGAGCTCATCTGCCAGGGCTCCCGTAGGTGTTGGGAGGAATCTCCTTTATCAGAGGCTGAGGGGAGGTGCCAGGGCATGGCTCGGACTTGAGCTGCTGCAGGAAGAGGAGAGGGTGTGCTTGCATTTGCTTTTTTCCTTTTGGCGTGGCTTGGAAGCAGGGAACCGAAATGCCTCCTTCCTGCAGAGCTGCTCCCTGTCGGAGCGAGGGGCTCGATGCGGTGGCTGCACTCGGCCGGAGGAAATGAAGGAAGGGCAAATCCAGGTGTGTGCCCAACACCTGGCAGGACCAGCAGTGTTGGGTGAGAACCGTCCTGGCTCTGCTGTCACACGGTGCAGTGGGTGAGGCTGGGCTCTCTGGGGCCAGCGTGCTGGAATGCCAAGTGACCGGATCGCTGGTAGAATGACAGAGCCAGGGCTGCCGGACATGTGCTCGGGGTCCACGTAACATGGTAACGGCGAGACGAAGCCCCTGCCATGGTTTGCCTCTCTCAGGACTGCTGGGGAGGAAGAGCACAAGCCCTTCCTCTCCGCTGCTGCAGTCTGTGCTTCCTTTGTCTTGCGTGTCTTCCCGCGGACAGCCGCTCTGCCTGGACTCCTGCTGCTTTCCCGAGCGTCCGCCGTGTCCGGGCTGGCTCGGCTGCATGAAGCTGTTTTCTCTCGGGCTGCTCCGTGCTCCCTGCTGAGCTGCTGGGGCTGTGTCCAGAGGTGCGCGGATGAGAGGACTGGCACAGCTCCGCTCCCTTCCCTCGCACCTGCGACTGCCTGGGAATGCCTCGGGTGGAAGTTTGCTGCTCTCCTCCCGCCCCCTTCCGCTGAGCCAAGGAGTGGATCCGCATCCCCGTGGGGTTGGGCTTCATGTGCTTGCCTGGCGAGGAACTCTCGAGCCCTGACACCAGTGCCTGTGAAATCGGCGCCCCAGCAGCGTCTCTGAACCTTTGCCGGGGCGAGGAGTTTCTTTTCTGAGTGTGAGCTGCAGTACAGATTTGCACCCGGAGCCCGCGGAGGCACTGCGAGCTTGTTGTCCATGCTCTGTGCACACAAGAGGAATTGTCTGCCCGCTGATTTGTTGTACTCTGAGCATAATTTTTTGAGTTTCTTTATGGTAATGACTATGATGTGGCAATGCCATCTGTCCTCCTCAGAGTGCCGCTGCTACCGCCTGAACGGTTTCTCCCTGTTCAAGCGGCTGCCGATTCCTCTCTCGTCAGGTTCGCGGATGCTGGAGCAGAGCGTCGGGGAGTGGCTGGAGTCCATCGGCCTGCAGCAGTACGAGAGCAAGCTGCTCCTGAACGGCTTCGACGATGTCCGCTTCCTGGTGAGTGCCCGCCAGGGACCCCGGGCTCTGAGGGATGGGTTGGCCAAAGCTTCTTGTGTTACCCATGCCCCATGTGGGCACCGGGCAGAGCCAGGTTCTGCCGCCCGGCACAACGGTCTTGGGGGGTGTAGATGGTTGGACAGAAGGAATAGATGAAGGTTGTGTTGGGTCTTTGCATTTAATGCAGGTGTTACTGGTTTTTTCACTGTAGTTTTGATAGAAAATTTTATTTAATCTGCTCCCTAAATCTTTGCTATCCAATGTACTCCAGAAATGGGAACTGAAATTCGCTGGTGTTTTGATGGAACCCCTGAGCAGTCTGTGCTCTGGGCTGTGAAGGAGGCAGCAGACCTCTTGTTGGAACTGTACTTGCTCAGAGCATGCAGGCAGTATGTTAATGAGCTGTACCTAATTGCATTGACACTGTTGGCTCTGAAACCTAATGATGACGACATGGTAATGCTCAGCGTTGAGGGGTTTTGATAACCAGTGTCTAGAAACTTAAAGCTGCACGGTGTAAAAATCTGAGAAGTCGTGTGGAATGATCAACTGCAAAGACAAAATCTTGGTGCTGCAGGAGGGGTTCTCCCTGCATGGCTTAAAGAAATGCTTTTGGATGTGGACTCCAAGTTTGGCAAATAACAAAAAATGGATGTAAGCCTTTGGAAAAATCATTTTGGCTAATGCAGCATCCTGCCTTGGAACGGGAGCGGGGACATCTCTGGTGCTGGGGACAGTGCAGAGAGGTGACACCAGGAGGATGTGAGCTGGGTGAGGGAGTTTGGGAGCACACAGTGGCCAGTGATGGTGGGGAGGGTACGGGGGGCAGCTGGAGAGAGACAGGAAGCTGGGACAGGTCATGGATGGAGGCTCGAGGAAGCACACACCTGAGCAGCATCTGTTGGGCTACTTGAAGGCAGGGTGCAATTATACTTTAAAAAATGACCTGGCCAGGAGGATAAATGTTGTCAGATCTATCCAGCTGTTCCTCCTGGTCTCCACAGCAAGCAGCTGGGCCGTTAGCCTTCCCTTCACCTGGCAGAGCCAACACTCCCCTCCAGAGCTGGGGTTTGCTGTGGTTTTCACCCCGTTTCCCACCTGGCCAGTCCCAAACCCCAGCAGACTCTTGGCCAGGGATGGGGAAGGGTTCAGCATCCCTGTGTGTGCTGTTTGGAGATGGTACAACAAATTCAAGTGAAATAACCTTGTAGATCCTCTTGGGATCCCCTGCTGATGGATCTGTGGTCATTGTGGGGTCAGTGGCTGCTCTCACCCAGCAGCTGCAGATAAAACACCATTCCCTTGCCTGGCCAGGGGCCCTCTCATTTAGCTCAGAACTCCAGTAGCAAAGGTTCCTCTGTGTGTCCCTCTGTGTGGTGGTGTTGGGTACGTGGTAGGATTTGCTCTCTTCACAGCTGGATGTTTTTCTTCCCTGTCCAGTGCTGGGTGGCTGCTCCCAGTGCAGCAGTTGGCTGCTGCTGGATTCAGGGGATGGGACACTCATTTGCTCATTCCTCTCAAATTTAAAAGGTCAAATAATTTCACAAAGATTTCCTGCAAACCCCAGCTGATTTCCATTTTGCTGCTTATCTCTTTTCCTAGAGAGTTGACCCTGGCTCCCGTGCCAGCCCTGGCTTTAAATCCATTCATCCCAGCCCTGAGAACTCTAAACTAATACATGAGCCCAGCAGGAAAGTTGAATTATTTAGAATCTTTCCCTCTGAGGTGTTCCTTGCCTTCAGCTTCTGGTGTTGGGGGAGCAAAACCTTCAGATATAGCACAAGTGAAGAACAAGTAGTTAATTTGGTTCTAGTGGTGTTTTTGATGTTCTTGGATGAATTATTAAAACTGCTGTGAACACTCAAGCTGGGCAGAGCAGGGGCTCAGGATGCTGAGCTCTGAGGGCTGGGCTGCCCAGTCCTCTTCTTTGCACAACCATTGCTTTATTGGCTGCCCCTTCCAGTCTCTAACGGAGAATATTCCAAACTAAGTGTGTTACTTTCCTGGAGTTAAACAGTTTCTATGAAGGGATTAGTCCCTCTTAGGGCCTCACTGTGTTCAATATTTCAAGGACCAAAGAACGCCGGGTAATGGTTTGCAAATCGCCAGGTGGGTTATGAGGTTAATTAAGTTTTAGTAGTCCAAACTAGGAAATTGGAGTCCTTTGATATGAAAACACTTTTTTTTCTGTGCAGGATTTTGCATTGCACTGCTCCCTGCTCAGAGAGCTGCGGGGTGTTCTGGTGTGCCAGGATGCTCCCTTTGCTCCGGGGTCCCCAGGTGCCTTTTGGGGGCAAACCAGGAGCTTTGCAGGAGCAAAGTGTTCACTGTGCAGGGACTGTGCAGCTGCAGAGCAGGGCAGTGCCCTAAAAGAGCCCTTTAATTACTGAGGACCATACTCAGCCTGTAGTAGATTGTAACTCAGAGGAGGGTTAAGAGCAGTGTAACAAGGAGCGTGTCCTGTCACTGCAGCAGGGACCTGGGAGAGCTGGTGTGTGCAGGCACTGGGGTGCTTGGTGCTGTTCTTCACTGGAGAAACCGGGTTTAAAGTGCTCTGTCTGCCCCGGGGGTGGGACAGGGTTGTAAGAGACACAAACTGGGGGTGCTGGGCTTGCTGGTGCTCTGGTGGCCTGTACTGCAGCCAGGTCTGGTTTCAGGAATTCCTGATTCCCTGGGTATTTTCAGCTGGCTCCTGTGTTAATCCGTGCCCCATGTCACAAGAACCTTTACCCCCAGGTAGGGAAATTATTCACAAGCACACCGTGTGTAAAGGGAGTTTGAAAAGCGCTCTGTAAATATATTTGGCTTCTTAATTAGATGTTAATATAGGAAGGCAGAAACATGTGTTGTTTCCAAAAATAATAATTCCGTTATTTTCAGAACTCCAGGAATTGGGGATTAAGGGATTAGCTGTGCTCCGGCCACGTGCCGGCCACCTCACTGGACAGGCTGCACCTGGAGTGGGCAGCAGGGAGGGGATGAGGGTCCTGCTCCTCTCAGGGTCTGCTGACCAACAGCTGAGAGGGGGACCCACAGCTCCTGCAGGTGACAGTGGGAGCCACGAGTGTCTCACAGGCTGTGCTGTGGAAGGGAATGGTGCTCTGGAGCCTCCTCTCTGCTCCTGGGAATTCTAGCTCTGCGTCTGGGACAAAGTTGATCTTGATCAAGCATTGGCTTCACTCTGGGGTGGGTATCACTGGCACAAGTCAACAGGATTATTGAGACATGGATGTGACGTGACGTTGGAGCGCCCTCGTCCATGTACGTGTTCCTGGGAAGGGACCAAGGTCTACACAGACCTTGGATTGTGTAATCTTTTGGCTTGATTGAGGGAAGAAAGGGCTGATAAAAGATGGATTTAGGTAGCTGATAAAAGATGGATTTAGGTAGCTTGGCTTTCTGAAACACTGAGTTCTCTTCCCACATCTGCGTATTGGGCCCCATCTCTGTGTCTGCAGAAATGCTTCTACTCCCTTCAAGTTGCCTACAGCAGCCACACTGTGTTTATGGACAAGGCAGGGAAGAGGCATTCCCTGTTATTCTGCCACTCTCGAGCACAAACCCCACTGCCCAAGACAGCAGCTTCTCTTCCTCACCCTCTGCATTGCCACTGAGTGACCTTCATGGCCAGCACCACTGCCACGGGGCAGTCGGACTGGGACACTCAGCTGCTGCTTTTCATACGGAGCTGGAATTGGGCAGCAGCCTGTGCAGGCAGCTGGGATTAGGAACAGCTCAAGTGGAGATAGTGCTTCCAATCCTCCTCCTCTGCTCTGCAGCCCGCTGGGATTCCTTCATCAGAGGGGAAAGTTTATTTGTGCGGTGGGTGAACACAACTGAGGCGAAGCTGCTGGCAGTGGCTGTGCTGTCCTTGACTTAGCAAAAATACAGCTCTGCAAGTAGGATAAAACCCTCAGCAGCGCTGCCTGCCAAATGTGAACAGCTCCAGTGAACCAGGAATGCCCACCCCGCCACCCAGGAGGAGCAGCACTGCTGCCTCCCACGTGGAGGAACGCGGCCCCATAGCGAGCACCGAGTTCCAGGAGCCTCATTGCCTCATCCCTCACCAGAGGAGGGAAATGAAAGGTCAGATCACAACACTGCAGCAGTGAGTGAGAATTGTCATCCAGAAAAGTGCACAATAAATGGACTTAATTGTCCTTGGCGGGTAATGAACCGGGGAGCTGGGAGAGCAGGAAAAATGTCCCAGGAATATGGAGCAAGAGGGATTCTGCTGCTGCTGGAGCTTGGCCCCATCGTGTCTTCTGTGCTCACCGGTGCATCTGCTGCAGATGCCCACTTTGGGAGGTCCATAGGAAATGCATTTTGGGATGTCCAGTGCATTCCTGGTCCCTGCAGCAAACAGGGATTAAGCAAGGGAAACAGCAGGCTGGACTTTGCCTGTCTGGGGAGGGCAAGGACGTGGCCACCATAATGAGAAGGAATTGCAATAATTGATGGTGGAATTCCTCCACAGAAGTGGGGAAGGAAATGCCATTACCTGTTCCCTCACACGGTGTTTTGTGATCCCACAGATCCTATAAATGTATCTGAGATGCTTGCAAAAGCTTTCCCCTTCCCCCGGAGGGCGGGATCTTGCTGCTGCCCCCACAGCTTCCTCTGGGCTGACATCTGAGAAGGGCAAACCCTGCGTGCTCTGGCAGTTGTACCAGTGTTCTGGAGCTGAACTTTTTATTCAGTTCAAAGATATTTTGATTCACAAATGAGCAGGTAAAAGAGAACATAAACCATTTTTTATGGCTTTCTTTTATTGTTCAAGCCTGGATTCCCATGGAGTGTGTGGAAAGCAGCTAATGCTGATTCAATGAGACAGCGTCAGAAAGGGAAATCTGTTCTCTGCATGTAGTGCCCTGGGCAACTCTGGGGGGTTTTATTTATTTTTTTATAATTGGGGAGAAGTGGTAGAAAAATGATGGTGGTGGAAGAACGGGGTGTCCGCAAATGATTTAGAGCACTGACATTAATTTGATTAAATGCAATTCAGGGCCATGTTAGATTAGCCTGTGGTGGTGTTCGCTAACAGAACAGCCTTTCCTTCCCCTTCTCCTCTCTGTGTGTGCAGGCAAAAAGAGGATAAACGTGGAGCTGAGGCCTTGGCTCAGGTTGGCTCACCGTGGCTGGGTGTGCGAGCCGCGCTCGGCACCTCTCGTGCCTTCCCAGGCCAGCCCTGATCCACATCTGGCAGGATGTGACCAAAGCCAGGTCTCCTTTACTCTGCAGACCCTGGGATTTGGGTGTGGGTGACATCTGCACGATCCTCATTCTCACCTGGTACCTGCCCTGCTGGAGCACTGGCATCTCCTGTGTCCTCGGTCGCTCGGCTCTGCCTGATCCAGTTCCGAACGGCCCAGCTTGGCGCGCAGCTGCTGGTCCCCTGGGCAGAGCAGCCAGGCTTTGGACATGCTCTGGGAATGTGTCTGCCCCAGAGCTTTTTTCTATTTTCATATAGAACTTGTCATTTTATAGTAGCCATTTGGGGACAACTGCACTGGCACATTCTGGTAGCAGTTTGCACCCAGGAATGATCAATCTGTGAGGAACGGGGGCCCACCAGAGACCCCTGACAGGGTTTTACTGCATCTGCTCTTGTTGAAACACAGCAAGAACCTGGCCTGACCACAGCTGGTGCAGGGATTTTGGTGCAGACTCGGGTGAGCCCTGTGTAGCTCATGCCTGGGCTGTGTCAGGCTGGAACTGGAGCGAGCTCTCCTCAGCTGGGCAGAAGCTCTGGGTGGCTGTTTCTGGATTTGGTCACTGCTGCCAGGCCCTGGGAACACGTGCCAGGGTCCCCAGACTGACTGTGCAGCACTGGATGAGCCCCTCAGAGTGGAGTTGGACTCTGGGGTGAGGGTCTCTGCCAAGCCCCTGAGTGGAAATCGCTTCATTCAATTAAATGAATTCTGTTTGACATCTCCCCAGTGAGATTCCCAAGGACTGTGCTTTATCCACCGTGGTAGGGGTGTTTGGGTTTTCTCTGGAAGGGAATGGTGAGAGCAGAGGCATGCAGGGATCTGGGGTTGAAGGAAGTTTGAGGATGTTGGGAAATGTGGCAGAGCTGCACCAAAGTTCCCTGGATAATAGGAATGGACTCCACGGGGAGCAGAGAGGTTGGAGTGGATTTTGAGGAGCAAAGTGGGTGGACCAGAACTGGCCATTTAGAGGACACTTATATTTGATTCATTAGTAGCTCCAGGCCCCATAAACATTAAAAAAGCCATTAAAGTTGCAGTTAATTTTTTTTCTCTCAATAAAATTGCCTGAATTTGACAACCATGACCGATTCCCTCCGTTGCCATTGTCACGCTGCCAGTCTGCATGGGCAAGAAAATTAAACAAAAATGAAGTGACTGTGTGCTAATCTCAGATTTATTGTAGGGTTTTGTATATGAGCCCCTTTCCCCGTCGATGCTCCGTGAAGAGTTGGGGCTTCGTCATCGTCCCTGTGGCCAAACAGATCCTTTTCCCTGCTTTCCACTCAAGTACCCCAGACTGCAGATGCCGTTAAGGGAAGGCACCAAACTCCACCGCTCACGAGGCCGATTACAAACACAGATTTGTGTGACCGAACGGGGTTCTCCTCTGAGATCTGGGTGTGCAGGGCCCAGCTGTGAGGCCGTCACTCGTGGGCTGTGGGGAGCTGGACATGTCTCCATCTCCCACATCCAGGCTGCCAAAAGCAGAGCAATAGCAGTGACAGCGGAATCTTCGACAAGATGCAAATTGTCTCGAATGCACTGAGGGGAAAAAGAAAAAGAGCTTTGTACGCACTTTGTATGCACAGAGAGCCTTCAGCTGTCTCTCTGCTTGGGATGTCTGCAGGAGCCTCTGGAGTCTGGGAATGCTGTGTTTGGGTTTTGCATCTGTTGCTTTTGATAGCAGGCACGTCCTGGTCCCTGTCCTCCCCGTGCAGGGTGTGCTCACAGCAGCGTTGGCGTCGGGGTCCATCCGCTGCCGGCCCGGCCGCGCGTCCTGCACGGAACACTCGGTGCCTCGGGCCCTTCCTTAGCTGGAACGAGAGCATGGACAGACGCCAGGCTCTGAGGAAGAAGCAGCATCTGAAAATTGGGTAGTTAAGTGCCTGCAGAGTGTCCTGCTGGAGGAGGAATCTGGCAGATTTCGGCAGCGCTGCCTTCGGCTCAGTCACTTTGGGGTCACCTCGGTAGCAGGAGGGGACGCTGCCTTCTGCCAGGTAACCTCTGACTGTGGTTTTTTCCTTTAATGAGAAACCTGGAGCCTCATGGGCTATTTAACTACAGTGCAGGCAGTGAGGCGTGATCAAAGCCAACCCTGTTTCCAAGAACTCGTGTCTCTGCAGGCAGGCCGACTGCACCAGCATCCCACAGGGCTCCCAGTGAGGACACGGGTCACTGGTAGATCCCTGCCCTCCCTCAGGGTGATGTGGAGGGCAGAGACAGCGTTCAGGAGTGTCCCTCATGGTGGTGTGTATTTGTGCCTTTCCATGGAGGGAACTCTGGCTCAGAGGGAGCTGAAGGCCAGGTTGGGGGATGCAGGCCCCTCTGACTGCCTGGCAGCCAGTCTGTGCCAGCTGGGACCTGGGACAGGACTCACCCTACCCAATTTCAGGTGTCTGACTGAGCTGATGGTTCAGCTCTTTGAGTTGCCAGTGGAGCAGAGGAGTTCTGCCCCAGGTTAATGCATTTCACCCCCTGTCCCTTCCCTGGCTGAGCCCAGGTGGGGGCTGGTTCCTGCCACAGCACACGGTGAGGTGTTGGGATGAAGGAGCTGATGGGTGTCCCTCAGTGCCCCACAGTGTGGGTGACAGTGAGAGCTCTGGTCTGGGCCAGCCCTAAGCCTCCCTCCCTCTGCTTAGCCCCAGGGAGCTGGGGCACCCAGGAGGAACATGCAAGGTAAAAGCTCTTGTCACAAGGAATAAAATCAGAAACACGTCTTGGGAACATCTTTGTGATTCTAATTGGCATCTCTGAGGCTGCTGCTGGAAGCTCCTGGAGGACTGGGCTGATGGCAGAGCACATCCCCGAGCCCTGCTCTCCCCACTGAGCCCATCCTCAGAGAACCTGGGGAGGGGCTGGTGGGAGCTGGGGCTGCTCTGTGCCCTCAGAGGGGCACTGGGAGGTGGCATCTTCTGACCTGTGGCCAGCACCAAAGGGAACCTTTGGGTAAAACCAAAAAGCAGCAGTGGCCCACGCAGAGCAGCTCTGCCCCTTGGCTCTTGTCTGAGGCCGTGTTGGGTGCAGACAGGTTTAAAGTCTGGCTCCTCTGTGTGACTGGCAAAGGTTAAAAGATCTCCAGTGTCTTTGTATTTAATTCTCTGTTTTAGTGGCAGATTATTGTTTTCCATGGGAGATGAAATCCGGATGGGTTTGAAGGACGTTTCTCCTGCACCAGGGGCTGGAATGATTTGTTCAGAGCTGCTACGCTTTGTCTATCCTTGTTAAGTACCCAGAGAATACGGACTGGCACCGAGGGAATTTAATGTGACACATAAAAATAAGGAGTACAGGAGAAAGCTGTAGGCTTCACAGTATTTAACTACCTTGTATCCTTGCTACATAGCAAGCAATTTTCTTTGAATCTGAGATGCCAAAGGTGGGAGAACACCTATTGCCCTGCCTTGGAGCTGGCACTGGTGCCCTGTGGGAGAGCGAGAGCCACCAGCCCCGTGCTGCTCATGTGGGATCACGGCCGTGCCAAAGGGGATTAGCACCAAAAAGGGCTCAACCCTGGAAAGTGAGCATGAGTGAAAATGTAAATAGGATCAGCAAGCTTGTTTAGTTTTATACATGAAAATTACACATCGCCATTGTCACAGCTCATTTGGCTGCCGACTGTTCCTGCTGTCAGAGTGGCATGAAGGGAAGGACTGGCTGTGAGCTCTGCCCTTGCCAGCATCTTCCCTGCGCTCCCCCAGCTTCAGCCCTGGCTCTCTGCAGGGAGATGGAGCCACAGAGCACCAAGATGGGCAGGTCGAGGGAGCAGAGCAGGCCCAGGCATTGGGAACTGCAGGTTTTGGGTACCTGAGCTGTGACAATAACGTGCTGTGGGCACTTTAGTCCCTCCCTGTTCCTCCCCCACACAGGGCAGTAATAGTTTGCTTTCTAAACCTATGAGAGAAATCCCGTCACTTGCTCTGGCCCTCTTTGTCCATTTCAAAAAGCCTTTTCGAAGCCATCTCTCTCTGGGAGATGAATTCCTCGCACACAGGCTTCGTTCCTGCCAGGTGAGGTGTCTGTCAGGGGAGTTAATCCCCGTTAATCCCTTCCCTCCTCCCCGGAGCCGAGCACACAATCTCCTGCTGTTACAGGAATGCACATTAAATGTGGCTCTTTGGCTTAAAATTTGTGAACAAGAAAGGGGAGGGGATGTTTCCATCTTTCTGGTGGGATGCTGCTGCCCACCAGCCAGAGGTCACTGCCCTGGCAGCAGCAGCTTCTTGTGTTAATCACAGGAGGTTTGTTCCCAATCCAAAGGGAGCTGCTGCTTGTGCACCAAATGGGCAGCCTGGAGCCTTCAGCAACAACCTGCCTCTTCTTACTCCCTGATTTTGTGCAGTTGAGGGGTGCACAGAACAGTTCACGTGATGTGGTTCCATCCTCACCCGGCTCATGGTGTGCAGTGTCAGCCCCTGGTGTCCCTTGGCCTCGCTCACAGGCTGTGGGGTGCAGGGCAGATGGGTCTGGCCATGGTCTGGTGTCACTCTGGGGCAGTGGCAGTAGCTCTTCCCAGTGCAATGGCCCCGACTGGCACAGTCTGCGAACTGGCCTTTGGGAAAACACAGAATGAACCCCCCTCGGGGGCTGCAGAGCCATTTAGTCCCGACTCTTTCTGCTGTTTAAACAACTCTCAGACAAAAAAATGCCTTTGTGCCGTGGCTGTCAGCTCAGGCTCTGCTCTCCTGTCTCCTCCCAGCTCTCTAGGAATCGTGTGTGTGGGATGTGACCTGCTGAGGGAGGGGAAGGCAGAAGAGCCCCGTCAGGGGGTGTTGAGAGCTCTGCCTCCTGCCACCCACTGCTGTTTGCCACTGCTGTTTGCTAAATGACTGTAATGTGGGCTGCAGGGCAGCTCTCCCGCGTGGCAGAGAGATCTCTGGGCATCTCTTATCTCTGGTGTTAATTCCCTGTTTCCCTGAACACTCCTCTGTGGCCGAGGGAAGAACAGCTCCCGGGTGGAGAGCTGTGTGCCATCCTGCTGTGCTGTCACCACACCTGCCATGGAAGTGGCAGTGATGCTGCTTGGCAGGAGCAGAGCAGCTGCTGGCGTGGCCGGGAGCAAGGACATGCTCAGGGGGTGGCTGCTCAGGGGCCGTCCCCCGAGCTCGCTGCATTTAAAGCAGGTAGCATTCAGCAAAGCACATATGCTGAAATCCCACCAAAGTGTGGATGGGAAGAGGTAGGAAACCCTTGCTGCACTTTTTGGAGGGTGCCTGGCAATCTCACCTGCCCTCACCTTCCCTGCAGCCGGCCTTAATTGGGTTTCTCTTATAAAACCAAAATGTGGAACAGTGAAGCGCTGTCGGCACACACCTTCTGCTGGGACTCCCCGGGGAGCAGAGGGAGGCAGGGCCGGGGAGGGGGTCTGGGCTCGAGCTGAAGCCTTCAGTCACACAGCAGCGTGGCTCTGCCAGGCGAGGGGAAATGTGTCCTGCTGAGCTCTGCCCAGGTAGGACGGCAGGGAAGCAGGTTGTGACAGAGGCTTTTAAAGGGGGGTAGAGTCTGTGCTTCTGCTCTGCAGGGGGAAGGGGGCAGAAAATGGGTTTTAACAGCACAGTGTGGTACGACTGGAGTATCTCTGCCCCTGCCTGGGGCCAGAGGAAACGCCTGACCTTCGTGGGCTGCCAGGGAAAGCAGTGCAGGTTTCTCTGTGGCCGTGGAGGGGGGATAAGCAGAACCTAGAGCCCCTGCTCAGACGTGGAGGGGGCTGGGGGTTTGCCTGGGCACTGTTACAGGATGTTTAAAGCCTCTGTGTGTGCATCCCACGGGAGGTGGCCGGAAGCCGTGCCCCAGGGCTAAAGGCTGGGAGCGGGAGGGGAGGGCAGTGCTCCATGTGCTGCAGCTCTGCTCGTGTCAGCCCTCTCTGTGCCTCTGTACATGGGGCAGAGCTCCCAGCCTTGGAAGCCTTCCTTATCCTTCTTCTCTTCCTCCTCCTCCTCCTCCTCCTGCTGCCAGGACATGCTCGAAGTCACGTCAGGAGGGTGCTGTAATGTGTGATGTCCATTCACAGCCTGATGTGGCTCCTGCTGTCCCCACAGGGCTGTAATGTCATGGAAGACCAGGACCTTCGGGATATTGGGATCGGTGACCCGCAGCACCGCCGGAAGCTGCTCCAGGCCGCTCGCTCCCTCCCGAAGGTCAGCGCCAGCCGATGGCGGGACATTGCCAAGCATGGCTGTGATCACAGGGGAGACAAAAGCCAGTCCCTGCATCTCTGGCCATGGAGGAATCTCAGGGGCTCTGGGAAGGGTTTGGGGAGTAACAGGGAGGAGGAGGAGGAGTATACTGATCTTCCAGGCTATGTGGATGGTGGTAGCACCATGCTGGGACTGTTCCTCCTGCCAGTCTTGATCCCAAGCATATTCTTTGTTTATACAGTGATTTTGTTACTGGCTAGTGGAGATGGCGATGGCCTGTAAACTGATTTTCATTGACCCCATATCCCTTGGGATCCCAGCTCCTGCAGCTTTTAACACCTTTCTTGTGCTTTCACAGTTGAAACCCCTGGGCTGTGATGGGAATAGCCAGCCATCAGTTCCTGCATGGCTCGACTCCCTGGGGCTGCAGGATTACATCCAGTCCTTCCTCTCGAGTGGCTACAGCTCTATCGACACTGTGAAAAACCTCTGGGAGCTTGAGATAGTAAACGTGAGTTTACTCTCTCCTGCCAGGGCAGCGAGGTCCTGGCCCGTTCCCTGGGGCCAGCACTTGCCACAAGTCTTTCAGAGCAGCTCTGTGCCCACGGTGACCATGGTCTCTCCCTGCAGGTGCTGAAAGTGAACCTGCTGGGCCATCGGAAGAGGATCATCGCCTCGCTGGCAGACAGACCCTATGAGGAGCCACCAGCCAAGCCACCAAGGTTCTCACAGCTGAGAGTGAGTCCCTGCTTGTGGTTCCCTGCCTCGCTCATGTGGCAGTGCTGGGAGAAATCTTGCCATGGCCAGTGCTGTCCGTTCAGCTGCTCACCTCATCCTCCCCAGCCACCCGAGCAGCAAATACCTGTGCAGGGGCAACCTTGTGATTGCAGTGAGTGGGGCAAGGTAATTCCAGCCCTTGCAGGTCAGCCTCTCGATGCTGACCCCATGGCAAAGGTCAGACTGCCCCTTGGGCTCAGGTGCCTGCACTGAAGGGGTGCAGGGTGCCACTCCCACCTCTGCCCTGCATGGAGGGGAGCTCTGAGCCCACTTTCTTGCCCTTATTTCCTGGTCAGAGATGTGGGAGCTTTCAGCAGGCAGGAGTGACCCAGCCCAGCTGGAGAGGGGCTGCAGCTGGGACTTGGTGTTTGATTGCACCCTTGGGAGCCGGAGCCCTCTCCCTGGCCCGGCTGGGCTGCTGAGAGCTCCCGCTCTCGCTGCCAAATAGCACTCGACAAGATGTGTGGATGTTGATTTTCGCTGCAGGAGTGGCAGCATTTGGATGTCAGGCCCTTGTTATGGGGCTTGGCTGGGAGAGAAGCATCACATTCCCCGTTGTTCCTGAAAACTGGCTTTTGAGAGCTGAGTTTGGCAAAAGCTGCTGGGCTCAGAGCAACCCTGTGAGCTCAGGAATGGGGCAGCATGTCGTGCTGCCTCCTCCCAGAGATTGCTAATCAGCTTCCTGGAGCAGGAATTGAAGTGATTGGAGTTTACCCATCCTAAACATCTGGTCCTTGCCCTGCTGCAGAGCTCTGCCCTCTTGCCTTGGATTCCCAAGGCTTTCCAACCCAAACAGCCTTAGCTGAAGTGAGTTGGGCTGCTGTGCCCTGCTTGCTGACATGGGAATTTTTAGGAAGTGGGTTCAAGTGTGAGAACAGAGAGAGTTCACACTGGTGCTGCACTGGGAGAGTGCCCAGTACAGACTCTGCATCTTCCCCCACTGCTCAACCCCCGTGTCGGGCAGCAGGAGCCTGGGAGGGACCAGCAGCCGAGGATCTGCGCCGTGAGCCGGACGAGACTGAAGGCAGTGGGGCTGAGGCGGGGAGAGGGCTGCTTTGGTGCGGCTCAGCTGATTGAGATGCTGCCCGAGGAGGCTGGGTGGGAGAATGGGCCATTTGCAGCATTTCCTGGCGCTGCAGCTGGTGCGCTCCAGCGCTGGCTGCGGCGGGGGGCGGGCGGACGTCAATGGCAAATCAAGCGAGTGGGCTGAATGGGACTGATGCGGCCGCAGCTGTGCCGAGGCTCCGGCCGTGCCTGCGGGCCCTGGGCGCGCTCTGGCGGCGGCTCCCGGGGCTCCTCTGCTGGGGTGGCTGGTCATCATCACCCTCGGGTGCTTAGCTCAGTGCTTTAGGGGAGCCCACCCCGCTGGAATCACCTTGCCCCCAGCCCAGCGTGTCCCCTGCCCTCCTGGGATGAGCTTGCAGAGGCGTGACTGGGCAGAAGGGGCTGAGTACATGGCTGAAACCATCCTGGAGCAAATCAGGTGTCAGAAAATAAAGGGTGGGATTGGCACTGAGGCAGGAGCCCCCAGAGCAGGAGCTGACCTCGTTAGTCCACTCACTGCACCCTGTGTCGGGCGATGTGGAGGGAGTGAGGGGGGACACAGCACAGCCCAAGCTGACTGGGACCCTTTGTGGTGTCTGCTCCTTCCAGTGCCAGGACTTGATGTCCCAGACGTCGTCTCCCCTGAGCCAGAACGACTCCTGCACAGGCAGATCTGCCGATCTCCTGCTGCCCTCCGGGGACACTGCCAAGAGGCAACACGATCGTGGCACTGAGGTTGCTCCCTACTCCAGAGCTGAGCGCTACAAAGCACAGGTTAGTGGGTGCTTTTGTGTGTCCTGGGGGCCCTCTGCGCAGGCTCCCCCGTCTCTAGAGCCAGGGAGGAGGTAGGATGATACAGGGAGGGAGCTGGTCAGGCTCAGCTTCCCTCAGACATTAGAGCCAGCAGCTCCTTTGTGCCTCAGTTTCACCTCAAAAACGGATGGCTCACACTTCCCTCAGCACTGGCACCTTCACCCCGTGTGCTGCCTCCGCCCAGCTCCTGGGGGACTTGGCCATTGCCAACCTCAATCCCCTCAGCCCAAAGAGCCCCCCCTGAGAGCTGCTCCAACCCAGGTTGAACCTCCTGTGGCTTCACATCCATGTTTCTTCCCATGCAGGAGGACCGTCGGGAGTCCAAGCTAACCCTGCGCCCCCCCAGCCTGGCAGCCCCATATGCCCCAGTCCAAAACTGGCAGCACCAGCCCGAGAAGCTCATCTTCGAGTCCTGCGGGTACGAGGCCAACGTAAGTGGCTTTTGGTTTGTGGGGGTGGCGAGGATGAGGAGGCTCCGGGGATCAGGCTGTTGAGCGTGGAGTCTCAGGGCAATGACATTGCCTTGGGATTGGCAGGATTTAACATCTCTCCCTCCTTCACACAGTACTTGGGCTCCATGTTGATCAAAGACCTCCGAGGGACAGAGTCTACACAGGACGCCTGTGCCAAGATGAGGGTACGGAGACCCTGGGGCCAGGGGCTTCACTTGCAGCTTGTGGTGGATGATGGGGATTGCGTGGGGGGATCTCAGGGATTCCCCAAACCCTGTGGGGGCCCAGACTACCAAACAGATGGTGCCACTGTCTCTGGTGAACTGCCCCTTCCCAGCATTGTTCCCAGTACCTGAAAGGTCTGTGCAGGGGGAGAGTGGGTGTTTTCATTGGGGAAGTGAGGGCTGGGTTCTCTTCAGGTCTCTGTCCCTTCCCCTCTGCTTTTACCAGAAGCTAACTTTCCTCCTCCTGGTCCCAGATCCCCAAAACCTGCTGTATGGGCCTGAGAGTCTCTGGGGTGGGCTGGCAAAAGTCCATCCATTCACAATTGTTCACTTGAATGTTCTTCTTTCTGAAGAAATCCACGGAGCACATGAAGAAGATCCCAACCATAATCCTGTCCATCACGTACAAAGGGGTGAAGTTCATCGATGCCTCCAACAAGGTGAGCTGCAGATGCCTCAAAGTCAATGTTTGGAGGGACGTGACCTGCAGTCCCACCTGCCTGGGGGCTGCAGGTCACTTTTTGTAGCTCCAGAAGCCATGGCTGGACCTGAGGAGATTCTGGGGCTGGGGGAGAATACCAAGGTGGTGATGACTACCCGAGAACACCAAGATGGTGATGATTACCTGAGTGCCAAAGACTTGGCAGACCAGCCGCTTGTGGACCATGTTGCCATTTATTCCTGCCATGGGAGGGAGCTGCAACTGGTCTGGCTGGGAGACTCCCTTTCCCTGGCCTCAGGACACCCTCCACAGCCACTGTTTGCCGGGTGTATTTGCCATCCCCAGAAGGGTGATGGCTGCTTGTGGTTGACCCCGGCAGAATGTCATTGCTGAGCACGAGATCCGGAACATCTCCTGTGCTGCTCAGGACCCTGAGGATCTCTGCACATTTGCCTACATCACCAAGGACCTGCAGACCAGCCATCACTACTGCCATGTCTTCAGCACTGTGGATGTGGTGAGTGCATTGTCATGTCACATCTCCCAGTCCTTCACAGCCCATTTGTTTCATCCCTCAGCTTTATTGGCTAGTCACAGACTGCTCCTTTCTAGGGTTCTTTCACCCATTTCTACCATAAAGTAGTCTTGGTTCCAAATGCCTTTACTTTGGACCTCTGTGGACAAAGAGAATATTTGTCTGGCTTTGTTACTGCCATCTCAAGTGCTGAATAAAGCAGGGCAGGAGCTTTCTCTCCTGGGGAATGTGCCGTGCACAAACCCCTAACATGCTCTCAATTATGTTGAGCATAATGGGCTGATTTAACAACCTTTTAATTCAGGGAGGGTAGAAGCGTGATTTGCTTTTGTACTTGGGCAGAATCGAAATTGCACAAGACTTTTGCGCTATTTTTCTTTACGCTGCTGCACTGCAGTGCTGGTGGGGCTTTACAGGTGGGCAGGGGGTCCCAGTCAGGGGGCCCTGGGGGAGGCAGCATGGGTCCGGCTCCCCCACATCAGGAGCTCAGTGGCTTTGCCAGGGACACAGCAGGATGTGACCTGCTGATGGGAAGGCACCAGCTCTGCCAAGGTCTGTGACCCCAGAGGAGCTGCTGAGCCCAGGGGGACTGTGCACAGGGTGATCTGACAGCTTTGTGCTCTCTGTGTTCTCTCAAAGAACCTGACATACGAGATCATCCTCACGTTGGGGCAGGCGTTCGAGGTCGCCTACCAGCTCGCCCTGCAAGCCCAGAGAGCAAAGCCTCTGGGTGCTGGAGCAGGAGAAATGATTGAAACAAAATCTTCCAAACCGGTGCCTAAACCACGAGCAGGCGTGAGGAAATCCGCGGTACGTGTGTGCAGGCAGGAGCAACCTGCTGGGCTGAGCTGGGGGTTCTCGTGGGCACCACACCCCTACACCTCCCCTGGGTGGTGGGGGGAGCCCAGACGTGGTTCAGGTGCCTGTCCTGCTGCTGGCACTGCAGGTCTGTGCCTGTGCCAGTCCTGCTGTGGGGTTGGGGCTTCCCCTGGTAGCAGGAGGGCAGGCAGAGGTGGAAATAGCCCAGGTGGGATGGGGCTTAAGAGCCCTGCTGGGTCCAGCACAGCTTGCACGTGCAAACCCTGCAGAGCTGCAGTGAGATCCGTAGGTGAGCTGCAGTATGGGATTCCCCACAGCCAAAACCAGCCAAGACTGGAGCTGCTGAGGAGCAAGGACTGCTACATAAGCCACTGCCTTCCTTTAATGTCTCCTTTTGTCTGTGTTCTGCTTGCTCCCCCCGCTCAGGTGCCGCTCCCTCCCGACACCCGCTGTTGTTACTGTCACACCTGTACAACACACCGCCCCTCCTACCTGCCGCTGCAGTCTGTTAGTCCTGGAGCGAAGGTCTTTACCCTTCTTCCTGCCATCCTCCCTTCCGAACCAACCCGGGCTGCCTCCCCACTTCCTCTGTCTCCTGCTGTGCCCCCGTGTCCTGCCTCGCTGTTGTTCCTCCCCCTGCTCGTTCTGGCCCACGCCGGGGGTTCGGATGAACCCCGGGGATCTGCCGCTCCCACCCGCCCTCACTGATGCAGTGTGGCAGCTCTTAGCTAACCCCGCTGCTCCTGCTGGGGTGGTAACTTCCCCATGGCACCCTGATTTAGCAGGACAAGAGGAAAGAGCCGTGCTTGGTCAGGAGGGTAAATCACGTGGGAGCTCACCTGCCAGGAGCTGTCTCCCTCTGTCCCGTTTCTGTAGCGCTCTGTTTTTCATGCTTGTTTGAGATGAGCAAAGCTGTCGCTGATGGTGACAGGGACTCACAGCCTAATGCAGGGAGTCATCTTGGAGTGCTGGGTTGAGACTGACGTGGCCAGACATGTTTTAGCTGTGAAGGACTCAAATGCCTCCCCAGCAAGAGCTGCTTCCTTGCACACATGCACATTTTTGGGACGGGCAGTAGGCAGGCAGGCGCTCCATGCTTTGAATCCCCACTCGTTCTGTCCCAGAAGCACAGGTGTCCTAACATGCCCTTTCTCTCCTTATTTTCTAGCTGGATCCCCCTGAAGTGGACCAAGACTCCCAGACTCATGCCAGTGTCTCCTGGGTCGTGGACCCCAAGCAGGACTCCAAGCGGACCCTCAGCACTAAGTATGAGACCACTATCTTCTAAAGCAAACGCCCGCGTCCGCCCCGTCTAACCGTGCCTTTGCGATCTGATCTGTCTGCTCTTCTAAACTCCCTCTTCCTCCAGCTGCTCGCCCTGAGCCCGCGTAGGCACCGCGTCCAAGGCAGCAGCACTTAGGAGACTGTAGACTTAAACGGCTTTTGTACCTGATCGCTGCTGAACACTGTGAATCTCCTTTCTCGGAAACAAGGGTAACGCGCTGTAGCTGCCCGTGAGGCAGGAGGAGCAGAGAGGGCAGGCTGGCAGTCAGAGATGTGGATCCAGGAAAGCCGCCCACCGTTTTCACGTCTTCCCCCCTCGCTCTGGCACTGTGAATCCCTGGGGCAATGTGACACTCCCCAGGCCTTTTTTTTCTATCTCACCTTGTCCTTGGACTGATGGAGACCTCTTGTCTCTGCGGTGCACACACTCCCTCCTCCTAGATCCTCCTCTTCCCGACTGAGCCACGGCTGTGTACTGTTCAGTGAACTCACCTCTCCTTCCCTGCCAGTCGAACCGACACTAACCACTGTGATGCTCTCTGCAAATAACACGCGGGCACTTCCATTTCCTCACGACCACCCTTGCCCGCAGTCTCCCTCCTCAAAGCCCGGCGCAGAACCTGCTCTGGGTGGCTGGGGGAGCGTTGGTTTGGGCTGGGTGTGATCGTTCCCACTGTGAGCTCTGTCCCCTCAGAGATGAGGGGGGGGTTGGTTGCATGCATTTCAGTCCCTTGTAGGTTTTTCTTCCCCTCATAGTCCTTGTGTTTACACTCACCAGACTTCTCCTGAGCGCTGGGTGTAGTTCTCACGTGGCAGCCTGTGGTTAAGCTTCCAAATGCACGTGTTGTTGTTAGCCCCGGGCTGGGGAGGGGAGGTGTCAGCTGGGCACCACAAGCGGCATCAGCAGGGAGAGGTCAGGGAGCAGCCCTGGGTTATTTGCCCCTGCTGTTAGGGCCAGCAGCAGCTTGTCTGAGCTTTGCTGTGGCTTTGGAGCTGCTGCCTCAGAGCTTCCATTTCCCCTCACCTGCGGTGAAATCTGGTGATTCAAAGTCCTTATTTAGCTCTTTCTCAGGAATGAGTTTGATCTCCCAAGTCATTTGCAACTTAATGGCAAACTGACCTCAGACTGAGGGCTCAGCTGGTGAGAACCCAGTGAGAGGATTAAAAGTAAAAAGGTTGTCTTAAAGCAAAAAAACAAAGGAAAGCTCAGTCTGGTACATACATTTCATATGCCACAGAGCCCCCTGACACAGAGCCAGCACTGCCTAGGGGCTACAGTGCCACCCTGCCAGCCCAGGCCTTGTGGACAGCAGAACATTGCTGTGCCTGAGGTGCTCCGGGAGGTTGGGTTTGGGTTCCATCAGCACCTTTCCAAGCTGTAAGAGTGCCCTGAAGGTTTCTGTGTCCCTCTAAGAGAAACTCACTCCCTGGTGTGGGTGGCAGAGCAGTTTCTACGTGTAGGTGTTCACCACGCAGCTGCCACACATCCGCCCAGTGTCAGAGGGTCTGAGCTCTTCACCTCCCCCTGCTCTCAGCTGGGAAGGGCAGGTCCCTTCACGCCCCCTAAATCCGGGTCACGAGAGCATGTGCCTTTCTAAGGGTGACCAAACCCAGCGGGGATCACAGGCAGCCCTGCCCAAACCGCACCACTGCCGCTCTGTGTCCGTAGCCCTGACGGCTTTTGTGTCCCATCTCCGGGCCGTTCGCCTCGCCTTTCCCAGCACGTGTTTTTGTATGACTCGGAAATTCATTCCATTATCTTCCTTTCTGTTTGCCTCTGCGAAGCTGAGCTCCGGGCAGCCGTCTCCTACCACGGGATGTAGTAGCGGGGCAGAGACCTGGGACGCAGTGGCCTCCTGACGTGAAGATCATCTCCCTCTGGCACGGGTGGCTGCCTCGGAGTGGGTGCGTGGCTGCTCGGTGAGGGCTCCCAGAGCAGAGGGGGGAAGGGACCCAGCCTCCGCCGAGGAAAGCCGCTCTCTCCATTCCTAGCGAAGGAGAACTCGAGACTCGGAGGCCGAGAGCGATGTCGCCTTTTCTAGTTTGAGACAAACGTCTTTCGACCCGTTTCTTTTTTAACGAAGTGACACAGAGCAAATCCGGTTCACGGTTTCAATGTAGCGCTGCAGCTTTTTGGTGAGGAAAAAAAAACAAAGAAATTTTTATTTACTGAGAATCCCGCAGTCCGGCGAGGAGCACGATAGAAAGTCTTAGCAGGGGCGTGGTGTGCGCATTTCTGACGGTACTTACTCTGCTTCAGCTCTGGGTGAACAGGAGAAAACGCCAAATTCTTGGAAATCGCTTCCTCCCGTGTGAGAACCTGGTGGGGTAAGTCTGCATCCTGTTCTCCAAGCCACTCCACACTGTTGTAGCAAATGGAAGTAACTGGAGGAAAAGAATCTGCAAAGGATCTTTCACCCCAGAGCAGCTGTGGCCAATTTCCCCGATGGTACAAAGCTTCCTTATCCCCCGAACTGTCGTGTTGCAATACTTGACATTTCTATGGCAAGGACCCCGTTTCTTCCCATTTCCGCACTGAATTCCTGGGGACGACTCCCTGCTCCAGCCTCTGTGCACCTGTCTTGTTTTTAAATGCAGTTATGCCCTGAAGGGTTGGGGTTTTTTTTAAGTATATTCAATTGTGATTTAGCACTTTTTTGATACTAGCTCATTATTTAATTAGTGCAACGGTTTCAGAAGATGAACAAATACGGAGTTAAATTTTGGGCATTACACTGAAACAGTCCATCCCCGAGGACAAACCACATCAGCCTGAGGGTGGCTTGGCCCCGTCCGAGCCCAGTGTCCCCAAAGACACCACCTCAAAGGTGCTGTGTGCTTGCTTTTATTCCGAATTACAGAGTGTTTCACAGTGGTTTGGGCTGTGACTGACGTGTTTTCAGACTGTTCCCCTCTGGGGAGAATGTTAAAATGGTGGTGATTTGAATTCTTCAGATGCAAAATGTAGCGCAGTGCGTCCGTCATGATCTCGTCAGGCCCTGTCAGGGCTGTGGGACCTGCTGCTGCACAGGAATGCTGTGCCCGAGTAATTCCTGTTTAACTCCAGTTGCTGCTGTATGTCAGGATTTCCTTTAGTCTCTCTCACCAGTGAGGCTGGGAGGGAAGTGAACCATAATCCCATGGGCACAGACCTGTAAAGGACTGGGAAGGGGGAGTGGAGATTTTGGGTTAAGTCGATGAATTTAGGAAACCTAACATTCCTTGTTATGCACATGTTGCAATTCATACTGGTGTAAGTGTAAATATTTGGTGTGTTGGCAACAAGTCTTTGGTAAGATTGCAAATTGAACCTCTGCTTGGGAGGAGGGACACCTTTCCTTTCTGAAACGTGAGCTGTTTCGGAGGTTGGCTTGGAGGTGACGTGGTGATGAAGACTCCAATCTTCAGGCACTGGGCTCAGTGACCCTGGTGGTCCGTTCCAGCCCCACGTGTAAACCTGTGGTTGTCTTTAGTGATCCATTCTTTAGCCAGATACTCCCTTTCTCACCTCACAGACAGAGCAGTTGTTTTGGCAGTTCAGTGTGGTGGGGTCTCTCGAGGGACTCGGTGCTGGAGACTGACCCTGGGCCGTGCCAGTCGCTGGCTCCCGGCCACCTTCACCCACCCACTGCGCAGTATTCGGGCTCTTCCTCCCTGCAGGGTTTTGTGCTATCTGGAGGAAAGTGCCCCCAAATTTCTGGTGCTGACCATGACATTGCATCCAACTGCATCTGCTGTATTACCTGCCCGGGAGGAGTTGGGGCTGCCCCGGGCCTCGTTCCTCTCTTTAAAGACAGATTGTGTTTCACAGACTTTGGTTTGTGGGCTGAGCCCTCACTCACGGCCAGCAAACGGAGTTGCTGAGTTTTGTCTTTCTTTTTATAGGAGGGGATGAATTTTTTTTTCAAATTGAAGATGCTTTATCCTTTTTTAATTTTGTGTTTACAAAGAAAAAAAACAGTGCTAATTTTAGCTGTTCAGCTGACTTTAAACTTGCTTTGGGATTGTTCTTTTTAGAAGAAATTATGCAACTTTTTTGGGGTACACGCCTGTCCCCCCTCCCAGGGAGAAGATGCGGCACCTTCCAGGCTGTACCTGTAGTGAAGTCTGTACCTTCAGGAGGCTGCTGAGACACAGAGCAGATGCCAAAAAGCCCTGAACACGTCCCGTTCTGTGTGCAGCTGAGGTGGAGCCAATGCTTTAATGCTCCTTCCACCCACCTCAGAAGTTTCCAGCAGCAGCAGCAGCATTTCCCCGGCTCTGCTCAGACCCGCGTTTTGGGGCCGGCACAGTGCTCACAACGCTGTCGTGTTGCAAAGGTCTCCCTTTTAGATCTCACATTGGTATTACTTAAATTTTTCTTTCCCCAAAGAAAAGTACCTGTGCTGTTCTCGCTAAGTCAACCCAGCTCAGACATTTTTCTTACCCACAGAAGAATAACCTGGGATTCCCTGACAGAGCAGAGACAGTCGAGTTCAGTTTGCAACGTGGACATTTTTGCTAATTGTGATGTATGGCAGTGGGGCTGATTTGTAATACAAATGTTATTTAATCTGTCTGTATTTTGATACTTGAATTTCCTTTTATTTCCTGTATATACAATTGTTAATCTGTTCAAATTTGTCTGAATTTTAAACATCTTGTGGTACCAAACATAACCAATCTGTGCAACAACATAGACTGACCTCACTACAACAAGGCGAGATTGTAAATATTCCTGGGCTTCCAGCAGTCGTTTTGTTGTTTTCATAATTGTACAACTTAGAACAGACCGAATTAATAAACAACCTTAGACACACGTGTGTGCTGTTGTGTGTGGCCTCAGTGTTGTGCCCAAGTCTCCTGGGGGTCTGTGTCAAAGCAGGGCAGTTCTCATCCTGCAGGCACTGGCTGGGGGGTTTGGGAGCTTTGGTTGAAGCTGCTCTTTCTGCAGTCAGTCATAATGACCCAAATATTGAATATTATTATTTTGAGACTAATTTATGCGTAAAATCACATCCAAATGTTCTGTTAAAGACAGCACAAGGGTCTGCAGCCATGTGGGTGTGTTCTACACGTGATGGAGGGTTGGAAAAGCTCATTCTTACCCCCACTAATGTACATCTGCAAGGACTGTGTCCCTGGGGGCTGTCATGTACTGGGGATAACCACTGAAATCCCTTTTTGCAGCACGGCAGCGAGTGTTTCTTGTGACACCAGTACCCATTTGGGCAGCCATTGCTTAGAACATTTACCCAGCAAAGACCTGGGGCTTGCCAGGAGCTAGGACATTTCAGTATGTAAAATTAGAGCAAGAAATCCAGACATTTAAATACAGGTTAAAGTTCAGATTTTCGTGTCAAGTAAGATCTGACTGATATGAAATGCTAAATACACCAGGGATTGCTAAATTTATACCATATGTTCCATTTCTAATAACAAGGCAAGTCAGGTTTTCAGGCTGACATGAAATACACTGAGCTGGTTTAATGGTTTGAAACACCATGAGGTTTTATCCCTCACAGCCACAGCCCTGGCTGGGACTGACACCTCAGCAGAGGTTACAGGCCTCGGGCAGAATGAACACCTTGAGTTAAAAAGGCCTGATCTGCACTGCAGTTCAATGAGCTCCACAGCCCCTTGCCTTCCCCACCAAACAGTGACAGGTTTTTGAGGAAAAAAGGCCGCTACTTTTTCTAGTTGAGAGGTTTATTCAGATCCTGATGTGCCAAAGGTCACCTCCTGCTGGCCTCGGTGGAGTTGTCAGATGGATTTTTACAAGCTGAGACAGGATCTGAGAAACTGGAGGAGAATGGATTCCACCCCTGCCTGGTACATGGAGAGTGTGATCAGAAATAATCCAACTTGCATCTGGGAGAGGTACCTTCCTGAGAATTCCCAAACTCTTGCCTGTTGTAGATCGTGCTTCCAAACCCGCACCCAACCTCCAGCAGCTCTTCCTGAATGCAACCAAGGCCCTTTGGGAAATATTTTTGAGAATGTTGTCCATCGAGGAAAATTAAAAGGCTGAAGAGGGAATGAATCCACTGCCCTGTAGGGATGAAAAGTATGAAAACAAAAAATAATTGGTCAGTCAACAGAAATCTCCTTTGAGAGAAGCTTCCTCAGGCAGCCAGGAGCGGATTGGGGACAGCCCTGTTACAGGAGGATGCTGTAGGAACCAGGAACGCTCTGGATGGATGCAGATAAACCAGCATCCAGCACAGGAACCCAGGTGACACTGTGTGGCACCTGAGAGCACTCCAGTATCAGGTGTACTCACCTTGCTTTCCCTTTGTCAAACATCCAATTTCTTTCACGTAGGAAAAAGCCACATCAGTGACTTGCAGTGTGGAGGGGACAGTCAGGCCAGATCCTTCTACAGAAGGTGCAGAGCCAGCTGTTTGTTTGGGTGTCTTTATGGAAAAGCTGTGAAGGTATTTGAGCCCTTCTCCTACCTCAGGGAATTCCCTTTGCCCAGGCTCCCAGCAAAGCAGATCCATGGGTCTTTGGTTAACAGGAGGTGAGACCTGGCTCTGCTTTGCTGCTCTGACTGCGGGGTGGGGGCTGCTGCCAAGGGGCTGTTGCTGCTGCTGCTCAGCCTCTCTGGGGTGATCCAGGCTCCCTGCAATGGGGTCACACACAAGATGTTTGCAGGACCAGCCTGGTCATGCTCAGCCAGCAAGAAGCAGGTTTGGGGCACTGCAGGCTGAGGGGATGTGTGTGGGAGGAACAGCATGGTGCTGTTGGCTGGGACAGCAGGGAAGGGCAGAGAACTGCTTACACTGACACAGCACTCGTGTCCCAGCACAGGGTTAGACTCCAGGGACTGGTATCCACAGAATGTTGTACTGGATAGAGGATTTCAGCCTCCAAGAAGTACCTTTAACGGAGTCTGAGGAAGGAGACAGGCAGCTATAGAGAAATCTCTGCAGGCTAGGGGAAAAAAGACATCTACATCAAATGCAGCTTTTCCTTTTCAAATAGGCCTCCTAACTGCATTCCCTCATTCCTCGCAGGATCTCAGAATCCTTCAAACTTGTGAGAACTCCCAGTTCCTCCTGGGAAGGCTCTCAGCTCTATTTTCTGCATGCAGGAGCTGAGGCTCACTGTGTGAGGTGTGCCAGTGACAGGCCTTGAGGGAGGGATCCATGAGGCCTCCGGCTCTTAGAGGCAGTTCTCTCATCTGTTACTGAACAGCTGATGAAAGCATCTGTTTTGGAATACCCAGGGTCCATTTAGTGCTTTAGTAGCTCCTGTAGAAGTAGCAGTTCTCTCCCTTTCTCCCTGACTTGCTAGGCAGCTTATCCAAGAGCTCTTGGAATTTCTTCCATTCGTACTGGACACTCGGGTCTTGAAGTGAGTGCAGAGGCTCTGGATGGTGACATTCAGCAAGTCCAAAACCCCTCAAATCTCCTTGCCATGAGGCAGTGAATTGAAAGTTCTACACAGCAATAAGTGCTGTAAAGTGGGGCCATTTTGGAATGCTGAGAAAGCTCATCAAATGCAGCACTTAGCCTGTCTTAGCTGAGGAGTAAAAAGAGCACAGCACTTTTCAGAGAAACCCTCCACACCCTCATGAAGACCAAAAGAATGTTTTTCTAGCTAGTGCTTGTTTCTGCAGTGAGAGTGTCAGTCACTTAAACAGCTCTTCAGCTGAGATGCCAACACCTCAGAGGAGAGCTCCTCTGCAGAGTCTGCTTTGTTCGTGTCACAATCACAGCTCACACAGCTGGAGCCTCTAAATCTTTCCATATTAGTGACTCATACCTGACACTCATCAGATTTAAGAACATCTTAGTAAATCATGAAGCAATGAATAAATAAAACAGGCTCCAACTTTTTTTTTTGCTTATTCCAGGAGCTATCTTATTTTCTTGTTACTTCTACAGTCAGACCCAAACCCACCTCCATCCCCATTCTCACACATTTTTTGCTACGGGACAGAGAAAAGCCAAGCCTGAACATATAGATATATATTTGTGTTTATATGCACGCAGACCTGTTGGGAGAAGCCGACCCCTGGCAGTCCCAAGTCGCTCTGAGGACAATTTCATGCACAATGGTCAGTGTGGAAATGTCACCAGTGACTGCCCATAGCTGGTTCCAGGAGAGAACTGGCGCAGGGCTGGCTGCAGAAAAGCAGGATAAAAGTAAGGGAAGGAACACGAACCACAGTCTCGAGAGGAAAACGGGCTTAAAAGCATTTACTGAGCAGCTTTTGAGTGAAAACGTGCAGGTTTGTGTACAGCCAAATCACCCCGCCGGCTGTGGGCGTGAGGGGAGCCGCCTCCCTCTCGGCCCCGCGATCCCCGGCGCGGGGCTGACCCCTAGTGCCGGCCGGGAGCGGCGGCCCCGCCGCCTCATTGAACTAACACCGGGCACTGAGCAAATTAACACCGGGCACTGAGCGAACTAACACCGGGGACTGCCCTCGGCCGCTGCCCTCGCCCCGGGGGTCCCGCGCCCACCTCCAAAGCCGCCTTCGGGCCCGGCGGGCCGGGACTCCCTGAAACCGCGGGGCCCCCCTGCCCCGCGAATGGGCCGCGCCAGGCGCCGTGCCGAGGCTGCGCGGCGGGGCGCTCCCATTACAGGCGGAGGGGGAGAGCGAGGGGGGCGACGGCCCCGGTGTGAGGCGGGTCCCGGCGCCGCGCTGAGGGACGGGGCGGCCGCGGTGCCGAGACCCGGGGGCAGCCCGGTGTGTGTCACCGCATCCCGGCCCTGCCATCGCGTCCCGGCCCTGCCATCGCACCCCGGCCCTGCCATCGTGTCCTGGCCCTGCCATCGTATCCTGGCCCTGCCATCGCATCCCGGCCCTGCCATCCCCGGAGCTGCCGCGGGGCCCGGCTGCGGAGAGCGGCGTCCCGGAGCTGTCGGGGAGCTGCAGGGAGCGCTGCTGGCCGTGCAGCCGCCGCAGCATCCTTCCTTCTCCCTCATTCCTCTGGGTTTGTCCATTTTCCTTTCCGGCGGGCCGGGAAGGAAGGGGCTGACTCCGGTCACCTGCCGTAACCTCCCTTGCACTTCACTGGGATTGGGGTGAAACCTTGCGAGGGGCAAACCCACGAAATCTGGGATGAGGCTCCTTGTGTGCCAATAAACAATTTGCCTTTTTTTCTCCCTCCCAGCATTTTTTCCCCTTCTTACTTTATTTCCTCAGCGTCCATGACGACTGCCGGCCGGCACCCGCGGCACTGAGGGATTGTGGAGCCCCCAGGGCCACAGGGCAGGGGCAGGGGATGGGGCGGCTGCCCAGAACCACGGGAACGGTTTGGGACTGGGAAGGCAACCGGTCATGAGAAACGAAACCAGTCAAGCTCATCGTGAGACCCGTCTGGCCCAAATCCTGCCCAGGAATTTCCCTCAGTGCAGCTTTGTGCAGTGCCAGACCCAGCTCCTGCCCTTTTCTGATCCTTAGCTTCGTGTGAGGAAGCTGAGGGTGGGGAAATAGCATTTATAGAGAATAGAATGGCACAGCTCCTGAGGAGACTGCAGTTTGCTCTTGTCTCTGTTTCAGAGCAGGGCCCATTGCTTCCAGCCTATAAATCCTGATCCCAGAGGAGGCAATTGTAAGTATTTAAATATATATGCATTTGCCCTGCATTAATTTCCTTCCCCAAGTGACTGGTGACATGAAGAATTGTAGTAGCAGAATGTATTTTTAATGCATTTCCTGCAGATTTCTGCAAGGCAATCTAATTCCTGAGTGGGTTTAACTTGCCACAAAGGCAGAAGACCTCAAGAGCACTGGTAATGGGGCAGGGTGGGTTCTTTTAATCTACTGTTTTAATGAGCTCCATCCATCTCTCTGATTAGATTAATCTCATTTATTTTAGCCAAGCCATCTAGCTGAAATCCCAACAGAGGAAATTGGGATTTTGAGTCTTTCAGTGTGAGCGCTTGGAGTGTCAGGCAGCAAACTCCACAGGGAGATTTCCAGTTTGCCCTTTTATCACCTCAGAAATTTGTAACCCTGGTGATCACATTGGAAAAGGACCATTTGGGCTGCGAATCTGCCTCATCGATGAGGGGCTGTGGAGAGCCCACGCAGGTCTCCTCTGCCCTGCTTGAAGCAAGTTCCCTAAGAAATTAAACCCAGCCTGGTGCAGAGGGCTCAGCTTTCCAAGAAGGCTCCCATTTTCCTGGCAGGAGCAGAGAGAGCTCCATAGCTGGGCCTTCCTCACCTGCGGAATGGCCACGCTTTTGCAGCCCCACCATCATGACCGTGCTGGGCGCGGCGAGGGGGAGAGCCTGCCAGTGCAAACAGAAATACCTTCCCCATGGAAGGGGAAATGGATTTTTTGTTTAAAAGATGGCAATGTTTTTCCAAGCCTGATGAATATGAAAGTCCCCATTTAAAGGAGTCGAACCAGCAGAGAAACTGGTCACTGTTTGCACACCCACGCGCCGACAGAGGAGGCGAAAGCAAACTTCCTGGTGTATCCCGATCCAAATCACCTGGGAGTGAGGCACAGTGCCCCGAGCTGCGAGCTGCCGTGCTGAGCAGCCGCAGAAGGCTCTCTGTGAAAAAGCAAACCCCGTCCCAACAGGAGAGGCAGAGCCCCGGTGGTGTCACAGCCCTCACTTCCAAAACGGGAGGGAATTTGGAGCCTAGCAGCTACATCTGTGGCTGGTGGAAATTGGCCTTAGAGGAGGAGGGCAATGGGGGTGGAGGGCAGAAAGCGTTAGCAGGTGTTTTGGGAGGGTGTGGAGGGGAGAGCAGGGGAAGACTGGAGTTTTCCTCTGCCCAATCTGCCAGGAAAGCTATTTTTGCAGGAGCTCCTGGGCGCTAGACAAGGTTTGGATTGTTCCCGTGCTGGATGCTGGTGCAAATACGTGGGCAGACAGCTGGATCCTGAGGAGCTCCCAGCGTCCCGGCAGGCGCGTGAAGGGGTGTTTTCCACCTTGTCCAGGTGAGAGGATGTCTTGGCGTCGGGTTTGCCATGGTCCCTGATTTTGGCTGGGAGTCCTCTGGAGAAGCGAGTGCCTGCTGCAGTGCTAGCTCTGGCGTGGGCATGCAAGGTGTGTACGTGCCTATAACACACCACGTGCTTCACCAGCAGCTGTGGTATCTGTCAATTCCCTGTTCCTCAGGTGGTGCATGACCTTTCCCATGAGACATCCCCTGTGCATGAGCTGGCTGTTGCCACCTTAGTCACAGTGGACATGTCCGAGCTGCGGGGAGCAGCCACTTGGAGCAAAGCACCCCCTTGTCCTGTCCAGCCTCCTGTGGGCAGCACCTGGTCTCGGGGTGTTCCAGACCAATCCGTCATCTGTGTGTTTAGGGGATGGGTTGGTGCTGGGTAAACTGAGGTTTGGGGGGGGGGTTTGGTTCGTGGTCACATGGGCAGCCTGGCCATAGCCCAGGCATTGTGACTGGGAGTTGTGCATGGAGCTGGGGAGATGCTTCTTGTGCCATCTCACCCCGCTGGACACCTCCACACCAAAATTGGTTTTGGGCTCCCCGTGCAAAGCACTGGGTTGCTGCTAGTGCCGCTGGCTCTGGGTAATCTTTGTATTTGCTGACTTGACTTAATTGTGGCTTGGTGGAGAGCTCGGCTCTGGGGAAGCTGAAGGTACAGGGAGGCCCAAACCACACACAGCGCTCGGGGAGGGATTGTGATCCAAAAAAAAAAAAAGTTCAAAGGTGTTTTTGGCTTAATGCGGTTTATCTAGATTGCTTTATGTTCGTTAATCTGGATTAACACAAATTCTCTTGGAATGGCTGGCTGGGGAAGGGTTTGCTCAGCTATTCTGACAAGGACAGACTTTCCCAAAAGTGAAAAGTCTGAGCTGGGAAAAAAAAAAGCGCTGGGTCCTGTCTGGCATGAGTACATGGAAGCCCTGTGAGCAGAACAAGGCTGTTTCATCCCTGCTGCTCACATCCATGGGTCCCTGGCACCCGCAGACACTAATGACTGATCAACTTCCCCCACTACCATGGAGGATTAATCCCCCCTGTTCTTCCTGGGGCGATGTGAACCCCTTTTCCGGCTGGCGTGCCAAATGGATGGCACAATTAGTGAACTGCAAGGTAAATTGGAGGTCAAGCCCAGATTTGAAGTTGGTGGTGGGTGTGAGCGTGACCCAGGGAGCCATGTGATGTGGGCGACGTCCTGGAGAAGCAGGTGATCTCCCTGTCCTCTCCTCTCCCCAGGGCTGGGATTAGGAGAGATTTTACAGCTGAGTGACCAGCCTCATCGTGGGGTTTGGTTCACAATGGCTCAGCCCCCAGCCCCTTATCAAGGAAACTTTTAGGTCTTTTATGGCCAAGCTGTGCATCAGCAGGACAGTTCGTGCCTGCAGGGGACCTGTCCCTGGGAGGCACCACCCCTTTGCATCCATAGGGACTTCCCACCTTGAGAACAGGCAGAGAAACACCCAGTGTGAAACCTGGGACTCATGGAGATGGATGGCAAAGCCCAGTGCTTTGGAGAAGGTTATCTCATGCTTGAACATCCACCTGCGGTCTGGGTGCACTTTGTTGCTCTTCAGAATTCTTCTCGTGCAGCCTTGGGCAGGTCCTTGCACCAGCTGCCTGTGATCAGGATTGCTTGGGTGCCACAGGGCTGGAGACCTCTCGGGGACCAATGGATCAGCTCCACGAAGGGCCCAGCTCCAGCTCTCAGCAGCCAGGAGCAGCAGCAGGCAAGCAAAGCATTCCTGCAGAGCTGGGATGGGAGTTGTAAGCAGGACCTGGGCCCTGCCCCAAACCCAGGGGACTCGCTCCTCCCCCTGCCCGTGCAAACACCAGATTAACAATTTATTTGACGTGTTGCGGCTGGTTAGTTCTTCGCCCGCTCCCCTGATCAGAGGGAATAAGTGTTGCAGTGTGCAATAATGTTCATTTCAGGTGAGGGTAAATATAGAAAGGAAAACCTGCTGAGAGCAAGCCATTTATTCCTGCGTTTGGAAGCCTCTGCTCATAAACAGTCAGTCATGCCCATTTGGAAAATCCCAGTGTGGTTTTCTTGGCCATCCTAGAAGAACATTTACTTTCCTGTAGGTTAAGAAGTCCGTTTTAAATAAAAAAAATAATGTCATCTCACTTCCAGCTGCCCTCGGGCGTTCAGGGCTTGTTGACACACTAAGGCCGCTCTGTTCTCATGCAAAAGTGGTCTGATGCAGGATTAGGAAGGAGATCCTGCAGGGCTTCCCCAGCTGGTTGGGCTGTCAGACCCTTGTTCTTTGGATTCTCCTTGTTCCCCTTGGGATTTTATGAGATGTTTTAGCTACATGTAGTGTTAATACCCCCCAGCTTTTAGGGGTGTGGGTGGGTGTGGATTCAGGGAGGTGCTGGGGGTGCCCTGAGAGCCCCATGGCTCAAGAGCCATGCGCGGGGAGGCTGGGGCAGAGGGATGAGCTCATGCTGGACCAGAAAACCTCTGAGGGTTTTCGGGAGGGCGTGCCAAAGGCAACAAGACAGTGCAGGCTGAGGAGCATCCCTCACACAAGCCAGCAGCCATGGTCAGCCCATGGTGACCTGCTGCAGCACAGGAAAGACACCCCAAAGCAGTGCTGTAGCAGGAGGCTGAGGAAGGTGGGGAGCCCCTGGCACAGCCAAGCTCTGCCTCTCTCCTCTCTCCCAAAAGTGGCACCGAGGAGCCGTGCGGGAGAGCGAAGCGGCCGGTTTGAGTTGGACGGCTGCCCCCGTCGGCCCCGCGGCTGGCACCAGCCAGCTCCCTCCTCTGGAGCGTTCTGCAGTCAATAAGGGTCTCTCCATGTTTTCTGACAGGCTTTGGATTTGGCTCAGGTTTTGCCTTGGTTTCCGAAGGCAAGAGGCAGTTAAGTCTCTCAGAAGAATGAATTAATTAGCAAATGCCTTTGGTCAGGTCAGTGCCCTGAGCACTGTGCCCGTGCCTCTGCGCCAGGTAGTCTCTCGGAGAGGCTTCTCTTACCCTCCCATATTTCCAGAGCTGTACATGCATCATCCAACAAAAAAGAAAGGGAAAAAGCCTCCCTCGGAACACAGTATTGACTCTAATGGTGGCGTTTGTGTAAGCAACAAAATATTGACGCAGTTGGCTGGGGTCTGGCCGGGGCTTCTGGAAATAAACTGCTGCCTTGTTAAATTGTAGATGGAAATGCAAGTGGGAAAATGACTGACATCTTACACAAGGCGGGCAAATAAAACCGCTGCTTTACTACGGCGTGAAAAAACTCAGGAATTAATAGGTCTCCTTCTGCTCCAGGGTGTTGGATTTATCCCCGAGTAAGATCCATAAACTATTTTAAGGAGAGAAGTGCTACTTTTAAACATGTGTGTCTGGGTCCTGGAGTTCCCGTGGTGTCACAGTTAACCCCTGCCTTGTCGCGGCTGTGGGCAGCAGAGCAGCCCCCCACAGCCCCCCACAGCCCCGTTCCTGGTAGGCACCATTCTTGCCAATGCACAAACACATCAACACCTGATAAATGATGAGGTTACTTTCAAAGCATGTTTTCCTACGATGTGTTCCCACAGCTTTTGTCAGAAATGTGTTTCAGGCCTCGACCTGGACTCAGAGCTTGATTTTACCAGTGTGGGACATAAAATGTATTTTAAAAAACCCACCTGCTCCAAAGCTGTGTCTGACTCAAAGCAGATGCACAGTGTTGCTGAGTCCATCTGGGGTGTGACCCAGCACACCCCAAAAGACTCCTTTTGACTTCAGTAGCTGAAGACCTTTTTTCATCTTCTATGGGAAATGTGATTAACAGAGCTGTAGAGAGTGATACATCACTTTCCTTTCTACCCAAATCCCCTTCCTTCTCCACCCACATCCTGACGATCTCCCAGCTGACGTACATGTGCTCGTGGAAAAGTAGGATGAGATAAAAGCTGTCTCCCAGTGGCACACGGTCCGACTCACCGGCAGCAGCGACACCAGTGTAATTATACACGCTCCAGTCTGATCTCCCAGTAATTATTCTGGAATAAAAGCCTGCCTATTTCTGTAAGACCTTATGTCACTTGGAAAGCTGTTATAAATTCAGCTGGAAAAAGGGACCCTTATTCTGGGATAAGTGTGGTTAGTGGTTAACTGGGAACGGGGCTATTCCTGGCGTTGCCATCGACCTTCCTGGTGACGCCGGGGTAAGTCACTTCACCTCAGCGTGTGTCACCTTCTCCTGCTGCAAACTGGGAATTACAAACAAGGGCTTTCGCAGGCAGCATTTTGGGAAGCTCCGTGACACTGGAAAAAAGGTGTCACACAGGGTGCCAGGCAGTCATTTAGTGGCACCTGGTGCTTTTTTACCCACCTTGGAGGCATCTGGATCAAACTGTAGGCTGGGGAAATGAGGGACGAGTGTTGGGGACCAGCTGAGCTGCGTGAGCCTGGGCTGTTGGCGTGTTACTGGGAATACTGTGTTTTCCTCTCGGTTTTTAAAAATAGTCTATTCTGTTCCAAGTTGTAGACCACAGCCCTCGCTGGGGCATTGAAATGTCTGGGCTGCTGTTTTCTTGAGCCAGCACCTTCCAGTGTTCAGGATCGGGATGCAGCGCCAGCATCCATCCCCCAGCTGCTGGGTCCAGCAAAGATGGGGGGTCCTGCTCTGGGCTGGCAGCATTTACCCTCTTGTTCTCGTGGACTGGAGGGAAAGGGAAATCTCCTGGTTCACTCTTCTGCCTGCAGTATCCCTGCCTGATTCAATAGCTGCTTCTGCAAGCCCTAAGGGCCTCGGGGACTTCTGCTTCTCAGCAGCTTCTTGTGCAGCCTCAGAAACAGCTCTTGGCTCAGCATCATGCAAGCACACACAGCCGAAGATGCAGCTCCTTCCTAGCACATGGCATTAAATCCCTGCTAGAGATGGGGAGAATCGTCTCGGAGGGTTTTATCATTCGCACAGACAGTGCAGGCTGGCTCACGGCCAGAATCCCTCTGTTTGCCAAAGCGGGTGCTGCCCACGGAGCAGCAGGACCAAGGTGCTGATGCCAAGAGGTGAAGGCAGAGCCTGCCCTGGCGCGTTCCCACGGCCTCCGTCCCTGCGCAAGCACCGGAGTGGGGCTCACTGCCGCTCGGAATTGGGCTGGAGCCAAGGAGGCAAGAGGGGAAAAAGCCTTTTACAGTCCATTAGTGCTCCCCAGAGCCGTTCAGCCCCTCTCGTCGTAAAAGTGGTGGAAGCCACAGAAACATTACGGCTGGTCTGCAGAAGATGCTGGTCTGCAGAAGATGCCAGCCCACCTCCCGGCTCCGTGTCCCTTCCCAGGGGCTTTGCCAAAGCCGCTGGCCCTCACGGCAGCTCCGGCTGCTGGAATTCCCTCTGGGAACAAGCTGGCAAGGGCTGGTTCCCTGTCCATCGCGAACTCCCCCCAGGCAAAATGTACATGGGAGGGTTCCAAGTGCAAATGTGTGTGTGCTAATGGGAACTGAATTGCCTCTTGCCCCGAAGCCTTGCAGCTTGAGGAAAACAAGGCAGGGGCTAGGAATGACCTCATATCGCCTCCCAGGGAATGTTTTGCCAGATGAAGGGGGGAGAGGCAGCATCAAGACAGCACAATGTATGTATCTCTCTCCCTGTGTAAACATCTCTGTAGCTGCAGAAACCTCTTAAAACCCCGAATGAGAGGAGAACAGCTGCTTTGATCTGTGGATGTGGTTGTTGTTTTCTGAGTGCGGATCCGTTCTTTTTTTAATTTTGCTTCAAATTAAAAAAATGCCTGTTGTGATCTTTTGCTTTTATTTCTTGGCGAGGGACCGGAGCGTGGTGCAGTAAATTTTCATGACTCCCCATGTAACCGTTTCAGCATGGCTGACAATTCCTCGCCGGCTCTTCAGCGCCACAGCACAATGGGCCGAATCTTCTGGCCCTACATGAAGCCAAAGCAAATGGATTTTGCCCAGAAGTGCACAACGGGGAGTGGAGGCAGCAGGGAGGAGAGTCCTGCCACCTCCTTCCCTGCCACACACACACACACAAGGCTCGGGCTGGCAGGGTTGTCCCAATGCCTGTGAAGGGTTTTGGAGACAGCTCCCGGGTGCGAATCCACGCCAGCCCTACGCGGCAGCAACAGGAGCTGGTGGGCCGAAGCGCTGGGCTGCCCTGCAGGTGATTTCAGCGTGACTCATGGCACTCCCTCCAGACTCCCTGTGTGATGTCGGGAATCCCTATTTGCCCGACTTTCCCCTTGGGGGACAGCCCTGTACTTGTAGGGACACCACGGCATGCACAGCCCTGGCACCTCCACTGGCCCTTCGACCGCTCGACCAGGCAGCATCCTTTGGGAAGAAAGCAAGATTATATAGCTTTTTTGGGAATTCCTGGACATCAGCAGTTCACTCCAACCTCACTGCTTCGCTGTGGCACTTTGCAACCCCGTTGGAGGAGTGAGACATGGGGGTCGACCCCTTGGCTCCTGTGGTGTCAGTGGTGCCTTCAAAGGCAAGACCCACCCCCAGTGGTGCAAGGCACTGGTTTAACTGGGAGCACTTGGCCAGAGACCTGTCCCTGCTGAGGCGGCCTGGGCACGAGCGAGGAGTTTGTTCGTTCCCCCGTGCTGTCACGTGGCTGCTCGGTGTTTTGGCATTTTAATTACACACGGTCCTGTGTATTTAAGGCTGGTTTATGGGTGTTTATACTAATGCGTAAACCTGCAATTTAGAAGCTCAGTTATAAATCAACATTGCTGAAGGTCTTGTCCCTCGTGCCGTGAGATCGGTCTCCAGATTTAGAAGATAGGTTAGAGGGGGAAAAAAAGGAGGATTGTTTAGTTTTCCTCTGGTTATGATGATAAAGGATCACAGGATGGGGTGCGAGGTGCAGCGGCTGGGCACAGAGATCCGCCAACGTAATCCAGAGCAGAGTTGCCATTTTGACTCTGCTCTTATGAGTCTCTGCCGTAAGCGACTTGTGTTTCTGCAGCAAATCCCAGCCCAGGAAGAAAAGCAGTGCCACAGCTGCTGATCTGATACTCAGAGGAGGGTGGTGGCACCCCACTGGTGATGTCTTCAGATCAGGATGTGGGCTGCAATGACCAGAGCCCCGTCCTGCTCGACACCTCAGGAAAGGAGCTTTTGTACCCGGGAGCTGCTGGCACAGACTGGAGCTGGCTTCCTCCAGCGGCAGTGACCAGTGGGATAGCACATTCCCACTGGTGGGTCCTCTCCCAGCACATCCTAAGGACAACACCTCCACATTCATATTTTTTTGTACAACATTTTTTTAGAGCTTTAAGAATCATTCTCTCACCTTTGCCCCTTACCAGCTGCCGTGGAGCCTGGCTATGCCAGGGATGGGTTTGGGTTACTGGTGTGCTCCTGCAAAGCCCCTCCCAAAGGGAAGGTCCCTGTCCCATGAGGGCAGCCCAGGGAGGGGGTGTTTTTGTAGGGAAAGACCCAGGGACTCCTCAGCATCCTCCTGTCCAGCTGTGGTCCCTCCTCTCCACTGTGGGTGCCTTGGCTTAGCTGGACATTTCCCACTGCCTCCAGCCCACTTTGTGGTATCTTTAGGGGTTATTAGGACAAAAGGAGGTTCGGGAGGGTGTAGGGGCAGCACAGTGGGCTGGGAGGGAACCCATGGGCAGAGTGACCACTGGGGCTGTCGGCCCCCCTGTCCCTGGACAGGTGAATCACTGCACACCTTCCTCCCAGTCCCACTCCTGGCTCCCAGCCTTATCTCCCGCTGCAGTTTCCTGGCTGGCGATGCCTCTCCTGGCTCGGGGAGCAGGAACACCCCGGAAGAGAGACGGTGCCAGCAGCTCCCAGCGCAAGGACGGTCACGGGGTAGGGCAGGGGTCCCCCTGCCTCCCTGGGGTGCCCCCAGCTGCAGAGGGCTGGGCTGTGAGAAGGTCCCGCAAGCAAACAAAAAAACCCTGAATATTTCAGAAAAGTCTTTTTCTTTCCCCTCCACCCTTATTTCCAGTCCTCCTCCCACCTCTCAGGGCAGCCAGCAGAGCTGCTCTCTGGCCCTGTTTCCCCCTGCCCAGCACCCCGAGACGCTCCCGCAGCCACCGAGCCCAGCCAGGTCGTGCCATCTGCAAACTCTCGTGTTTTTTAATTATATATATTTTTTCCCTTCTCCTTTTCTTTCCCACCCCTTGCCTTTTCCCATGCCATACGCCTCCCCCTGGCCCCCCTCCCCTTGCCACCACCCCAAGCCCTCGGCTGGCCGAGGGGCTGCGAGGTGCGGGGTGGGTCTGGGGGTTGCGGGGGGCTTTGCATTGATGCATTGATCGCCCATGGTCTCCGCCTGACCTCCCTGCTCCCAGGGAAGCAGTCTCCATGGCTACTGGCCCTTCTCCTTCAGCGCAGACTGTAAATTCCTGCAGGCAAAGCCCAGCCTTGGGGGTGCGAGGGGGGGAGCCGTGAAGGAGTAACCAAAGCCAAATAGAAAGAAAGAAAGAAAGGCTGGGAGAGAGAAAAAGGGCGTTGCTTGGATGGGGCTCTCCTTTCCACTCCCCTTTCCCAGGTCCCCAGCACCAGGGCAAGGCGCCTGCTTCCCCCCTCCAGCACTGCTGCTCCTGCTCCTGCTGCTGCTGCTCTTGCAAAACTGGAATTGGCTGGGATTATTTAAGGGAAAAAAAAAGGAGGAGAAGGGATCAGAGCAGCCGCCAGAGAGAGGGCGATAGAGTCCACTTTCCTCCAACTGCCCTGGGTCTCCCTCCCTCGCTCTCTCCTCTTCAGCAACACCAAGAGCCCCAAACTGAACCCAGAGCAGCTTTTTCCATCAGTTCAGTTCCCTTCCCTCCCTCTGTCTCACACACGGCAAGGAGAGAGCCCCTTCCTCCCCTTGATTTTCCTTTGCATGCTCAGCCCCTTGTTTCCTTTAAAGCACTAGAAATCCCCCTTCTTGCCCCCGCTCCTCCCTGCAGACTGGGATTGCAATGGGAGCTTTGCAGATTGCTGGATTTTCCATCCTTTTCTTTCTCCTCCACTCTGGAAACACGCTGGCAAATAAAGCCAGTCAAGGTAAGAGAAAATCTTCCCTGCTTGAAGGTTTGCTGTTTGATGTGTGGATTGGGCAGCCGGATCTCCTCGTTAGAGCTGGGGTTTAAGTGCAGGCTGGAGAAGGCAGCAGCAGTAACAACAAACAGTGGAGGGGATTTTAAATGTCGCTTGCAGATATTCTCGCCTGCTGCCTTGGACTGGGGTTGGGTTTGTAAACTCTTTAATGAGTTGCGTTTCTTAGACTTTAGTTTTTTTGGTTTGGACTCTTTATCTCAAGGCAGGGGGTGCAGGGGCAGAAAATTAGGGTGGGCAAACAAGTCTGCATCCATCACAGGCAAAATGTGGCTGTTCAGAGGGGCTTGGGGGGCTCTGCTGGTTTTGTGTCTGTGAGATGGGGCTACCACGGCAGCAGTGTGGGCGAGGAGGCTGCTCCGGGCTGGGTTGGAGGGCAGGGATGGCGGAGCGGGCGTTGATAACGCCGGGAGGCTGCATCTGTGCTCGGGGACTTCACATCGGCACGGGGGAATCTCAGATGTTGGCTGCAGGGGTGTGGGCAGCAGAAAACTTCGGGTATCTGAGCACAGCTAAGCCTGAAAATTAAGGGAGCTCTTTCCCTATCTCTTGGAAAGAGAGGTATGTCCCATCCTTATCAACTTCGGGCTTTTCGGTTTCATAACTCCCGTGTTGAGCCAGAGCCTCCCCTTCCCAGACGTACACACGGAGCTTTATGTATGGTCTATCTATACCTTCGCTTTTCTATAGCACCTCTATATTTAGCTCAGATTTTTTCTATACATGCGCGCGGGAGTGCGCGCGCCCACACGAGCACACACAGCCCTATACATGATCCTGTTGGCTGTCTCAAAGGGGGTTTTCTCCTTAATTCACCACTATCTGTACAATCTGTCGGGTTTTCTCTTTTTCTTTCCATAGCATGTAAGGTTTCTCCAGCCCAGCTCTGGCTGTGCTGTTGTGGCAGCTGCGTGTTTGTGCGTACGGTGAGATTAAATAGCGTGTGAATGAAATCTCGGAGCGCAGGATATAATGAAAGATCTCTTGTAGGCGGATTCCAGCCACGCGCATGGTCGCCCGAGCCCTGTCACCGACAAAGTTAGAAGGAATTTCAAGGCTATTGTCTTATCTGGCTCAAAGTGTTTCTAAAACAATAGGCGACTTCTCCGGAGGGCAGCCTGGGCAAGCAGGAGAGATTTTCCAGGGCAAAGGTTTGGTGAGAAGGCATCCAGCTTCACGTAAAGCTTTATGATTTAGGCACAGAAAGGAATGCTTAGGTTTTTATCCCCCCTCAAATTATCTTGAGTGTATGCATTGCTTTCATTTCTTATCATAATATTTATTTATTAAGGCCTTTTGGTTTCCAGTTCCATTTAAGCCTGAGCCAGAATTGCATTAAAATAGCAAAGTGAAATTCCATCGTGCAGAGACTTGACAGATCCCTTCAGGGAAGGAGAGGGGTGGAGTGGGGGTGGAGAGAGGTGAGCTCAATCCTGCGCCGGGGTACATAGCCCGCCGTGTGCCTGGGACAGCGCTGGCTCCTCCCGGCTGTCCGGCTGCTCGCCAGCCAGGGGGGCTGCGCTGGAGAATTGATCCCTGAGGCTGCAGTCGAGGGGTTCTCTGGGCTGGGGAGGGGCAAAGGTTGGTGCCTATGGGGCTGCAAGGACTCTGGGCAGGGGTGGGCCCGGTGCTGGTCCTTTTTGGATGAGGCCGAACTCACAGGCATCATTAGGGCATCACTGGCGGCAGGTACAACACGTGCCTTTCCTCAGAACCTTCTGTCTCCTGGTTTTCTGACTGTCACCGAGCTCTTTGATCCCACCCTGTGTGTCTGGGATGTGTTAGAAGGATATTTCTCAAAAGTATCAGGCGTGTGTGCTGGATGGCACCCCAAGGATGGGGCACACATCAGCCTGAAACCTTTGCCCTTTTGAGGGACAGCCACCCTTGCCAGGTGACTGTCACAGGCTGGGAAGGGCTCCTCTCCCATTGGATGGTCTTGTCTTGCTGGGATAATGTCATGTCGTGGGTCGGGCTTGCTGGCTCATTTCTTGCACTGAATTACCCCAGAAAGTTTAGTCTGTGGGGAAGGAAGGATTTAGAGAGCCGGCTGCTGGGCCTGGAGGGTGTCTGCCAGTGGACCTGGCTGGCTGTGGAGTCAGCTTAGGGCTAGGGAAGCTTTCAAGAAGAGAACTGACAATATAAATCTAAATAGCCATAGGGAGGCTCCTGACACACATTCCCAGCTGGGATGGACTCTCTCCCTGCGGTCCCCAGGCCAAGCAGCCCAAACACTGCTGTGCCCACCACTCCTCTGGGTTTTGGATAGATAATGTCACCCCCAGTCCCAACCTCTTGTCCATCAGTCCATCTCACAGTCTTCCAGGCAGAAGAGTTTGTCCTGAGCTCCTGCTTTCAGTGGAGCAGTGCCCCTACCCGCTGTCTGCCAGCATCAGTCCCTCCCTGTGTGCTGGGAGGGCAGAGCCCAGGGACTGGCAGCTCTGCACCATCCTCGGGCTGTGCCAGCCTCTCTGGCAGCACCCTCATCACTGGGAACACATCCCAGGATTTGCCACTTTTCCTTGCAACTAATTGCACACCCCCTCAGATGATGCCGTGGTATGGGTCTGGGAGGGAGATGCAGCATCTCCCTGGGAGACCCCAGCACTCCAGTTTTCAGCCCTCGGCATTCCCACCACCCCTGTTCAGGGTCCTGGGTGGGACAACAGCCCCAGCCGATCCCACTGGGCACTCGATGGTCATCCATGGTTGGCACCAGCCCTCGTGGCTAGTGCTGTGTGGCTGCCCAGGGTCAGAGCCACTGTCTCACGTGAGGGGCTGGTGCGGTGGGATGCACCTGCAGAGCCTACGCTGCCACGGATTATTTTTCTGTATTTTTTTAAGGAGTCTAAAATTTTCCAATTGCAGCGTGGAGATGCTGTTGGATTCCCCTCCCATTGCTGCCAAACCTCCTCCCCCTTGGCCTCTGCCTTCCTACCTCTCCGGCATTCACAGTGTGCGACTGTTGTGCCTGTCCCCTCCACCCCGCTGAAATATGAAATGTAAAACTGTAAACATTTCACATACACAGTTCAAAGGAGATCTTTGACTGAGGGCGTCTAACGTGCCTGTACTGAGATTAAAAAAGGGGAGGGGGTGGGTAGGAAGGAGGGAAGAAGAGTTTTTTTGTAACTGCCAACTGGAGTATAAATATTCAGACACCTTGAGTCTTCCAGTGCCGATGTATTGCTCTCTCCAAACTGCTCAGGAGTTGGGGGTTCTTTTCTTTTACTTTTATATAGATTTTTTCCTTTGCAGACAGCCACACCAGAGCAATCCATTTAGAAAAAAAGTATGCATGATTGACCTTAACCTTCACTTTCAAAATTCTAAGTCCCCTGAGAGGCTTTAGGAGAAGCCTGGGATGGCAAATAAAGTTTGCTCTGTCTGGCGGCATTGGAGGATGCCTGGCTGTGTTTTGGAGAGGCTGTGTCCCCGCTGGAGATCTTGAGATTGTTGCTCCTGGAGCAAAAAACAAACAAACACATTTTTTAAGGCAAGGCTGGGTCAGTCCGATAAGCCAAAGGAACAACAGCAGCAATGACAATTCCCTGGGGAGACGAACGCCCTGCTGGCGTGGAGCATCAAACCCTCTGTGGGGAAGTGGTGATGGAATTGGGTTGAAGTGACCAGGGTTGGCACAAGGAGGTGGGATGGAGGTGGAGGGACCATTTCCTACCCAGGGAATGGTGGTGGAACTGGGATCCATCAGGATGACCTGGACTGCTGCAGAGGATGGACAGCTCAACCTGACTCTGCCCTCATGGGAGTGGGAAGCATCAGTGAGGGGGATAAAAAAAAGCCCTTTTCTGGGTCATTGACAGCTTTGGGGAAGCAAAACCCATGGTGAAGGCTATAAAGCAGGATCTGGGCATTGGACAGTAGGGTCACCGGGCTGGGAATGGCCCCAGTTCCTCGCTGTGACTTGTGGTTCCTCATCCTTTTGTGCTCCATCATTCCACAGGGCCAAGCGCTGGGGCTGCATCTCCTGTGTCCCACCTGCTTTTGGGGAAGCTGGGTGGCTGTGTGGGCACTGGGCTGGTTCAGGGGTCTCCATTGCATGGTGAGATGCAGACATCTCCTCTGCGCCATCCTGAGCACAGATACCTGCCCGGGGACCACTGGCACCCCATCCTGGCAGCAAGGCATCACCCAGCACCTGAGTCGGGATCTCTGAGTTCAGATGACACTTCTTTAGCCAATTTACAGAAGGCTGCCCGGCAGAGCATCCTCCTCCCCTCTCCTAGCCCATATCCCCTCCCAGGGGGCTTTCACTGCCCGTGGCTATGCCCTGAGCCTGTCCTGCTGTGGCACAGCACAAGTCACCCTTGCGAGCTCCCTGGACGAACAAATGATTAATAAACTGCACCACAGTGTCTGAGGTGGTTATTAATACCCTGGTAAAAGGAGCTACTGAAGTTATAAAGCTTTAATTTGGCATTAAGGCCGAGTGGAAACTCCTCATGTCTGCCAACAGCTACACACACATCCCCATACAGACAGGCTGTTAATATATATGCCTATATAAAAACAAAGAATAAAATTAATTTGTAGAGAAAGCTGAAGCGCTTGCAGGAGAGGGGAAAAGGATGGTGGGTTTGTTTGTTTAGGGTTTTTCAGGCCAGTTTTTGCTGCCCTGTCTCGCCCCCCTCCTCAGATTTATTGGGACTTTCGACCTATGGATAAAACCATCTTCTATTATTTTTTTAAAACAAAATAAGGAAGTGAGGAAAGAGCCTCAATCCAGCCTCTAAAAATATACGAGCTGTTGCTTTATTCCCCTACTCGCTGTCGGGTGTGACGCCGCATGGCACAGAGGTGGGACCCGGGCGCCCGGGGGCTCTGCCACCGCCTGCCTCCCTCGCTGGCCCTCGGTCAAAGCCCTTCGGCTCCCGGCGGGTGCGCGCCGGTCCCGGGGAGGTGGCGGTCCCCCCGCTTTTGGCACGCTCGAAATGGCAGTGGCGTTGAAACCGTCTGCCTCCGCTGCCTTTGAAATGGAGAATAAAGCTGCAGCTGGAGCGGAACGGGGCCCAACAGCCAGCGCTGGAAAATCCCACCCACAACGGAATAAAAAACATGGCCCGAGGCGCGGGGCGAGCGCCGCAACCTCCTGCCCTTCGCCGCAGCCCCCGGCGATGGCCGTGCCAGGGATGCTCCTGCCCTCTGAGGAGCCCTGGTCAGCCCCAGCGCGGTGGGACAGGGGCATGGGGCTGGGCAGGGAGCGGGGCCACCGTGGGCGAGACCTGCGGTCCCCAGCGAGACTCAACATCTTCATCAAAACCAAATTCCCCGCCGGGTGCAGAATTCCCCAGTGCCGGGGATTTGAGGCATGATGCGCCCATCTGCGCTGCCCGGTTTGGGCTCATTTCAGGCAGCTGTGGGTGAAAAACAGCGGGTTTTGATTATTTGTGGAAGGAAGGGATGGAGGGGCTGTAGGGGTACAGGTCTGCAGGGGGACTGGCAAACCCTCCGAAAAACCCACCTGGATTTCGGACCTTGACTGGAGCAGGTCTCCTGGAGCAGGGGGACAAGCAGGGCACACCCCAGTGAGGAATTTCTGAGAGCAAATAGGGACAGGAACATCAATCACGATTTTTTATTAAAAAAAAAAAAATCTTCACTTGTCTCAAAGATGAACCCTCTCACATGGTGGCAGCAACTCAAAGCACCTGCAGTGAGGCCACAGGCAGCTTTTTGGATGGAGAAAATTCTCCTGCAGGAAAAACCGGCTGCCCTGAGAGAAAACCTTCCCTTTGATGGGAAAATGTTGCTTGCGTTGACAAAAATGCTAAAAATTGAGTTTTTCAGAGGGTTTTACTCTAATTCACTACATCATTTCTGAAGGATACCGAGGAGCCAAAATTTCAGCATTCTAAAATTGGGATCTTTGCCAATCCCAGGACGGCTCCTGGGGTGCCAGGGAGGGTATTTACTCATTCTTCCCACAAACACACTTTTTTTTCTTTTTCTTTTTTTTTTTTTCGTAATCCTGTAACCTTTCGGAATGACTCCAGCTTTGGAAAAATTACAGAGTGGAAAACTGATAATGTTTTCTTTTGTACTTTTGCTGCTGTGTAATCTTTCCAAAGTTAGAGAACTTTTGAAGTTACAGAATGGCTGAAAAGAAAGAAGATGGAAAAAGAAAGATGCTATGCATATGTGAGTGGGAAAGGGCCAGAGGTGCATTCAGTGCCTCATGCATGTTGTGCACGGTCTTGAGTTTGAGAGCACAGAAGGAAAAAGAAATAGGAAATAAAATTCCCCCAAAAGTGAGATTCCTGGCAAAAGGCTGGGAAAGTTTCAATGATGTGATTGATGCCTGGTGGATGCTTCATGTTTTGAGCGTTTTTAGGGGAAGGAGATGGGGTTTGATGGATGCTCTGCACAGTGTGGGTTCCCACCTGTGTGCCAGGGTGGGTGCCCGGGGTGCCAGACCTGACAACTGTCACCTTGGCACCATGACTCGAAGCATCACAACGTGATTTATGACTTTGGGGGAACACCTGAAGCGGGGTTCCCAACCATGCAGGGCCAGGACCAGGATCTGCAGATTCAGTAGATCTTTGGGTCAGCATCAGCTTTGCTGCTGCTGAGTTCCCACACACATTGTGGCCAGCGCTTGGCATCCCCCTACGTCCCCCTGCTCAGGTGCCACAACCTCCCACCACCCCTCTGGGAGCCCAGTGAGGGATGCAGGATCCCAGAAGTCACTGGGATGCTGAACAGCCACACTCAGCTCCCCGAAGGGACAAGAGCCCTATGGGACCCCTGGCACGGGCAGGTGATGGTGCTGGGTGCTGGGGTGGCCGCAGCACCGTGGGCACCGTGACCAGTGCCATGGCTGCTGTGGGTGCCAGCCAGGAGCAGGGCCCTGCTCCCCGTGCAATCCCTACATCGTCCCCACCGTGGTGGGTCAGCCTCCAGCCGGTGATTAATGGCCTAAGGGAGGCCTTGGTGGCCGCGGGCCATGGCTAATGTCAAATAACAAATATGAATGCGGGCTGTAAATATTTATACAATGCGCAGGCACGTGCCGCCTCCCTGGTGCAGAGACAAAGCTCTCCTCCTCCCGGCCGGGTGACTCACATCTCCCGGCAAAGAGCCGCCGGGGTGGCCGGGACAGGGCTCGGGCTGGCGTTCCCGCGGCCGTGGCCCCTGTCCCGCCGAGCTGCAGGGCTGCCTGCCCGCCCGCCGCTTGCAGGGATGTTTTGGGTCTCTGGGGAGCTCCTGGAGCACTTCTGTTCTTGGGGCTGCTGAAAAGCAGTTTTTTAAAGGCAGCTGAGAGCTTTGAAGCCTCACACTGCTCCTGAGGGGCTACAGGGAAGCTGGAGGGACTCTCAGGTCCCCCTTCCCCAGTGAGAAGCTTCCTATCCCTGTGAGAGGAGGTGGAGGCAAATCCCTCCAGGAGCAGCGCTGATGCTCCCCACGTGCCGCTGTAGCTGGAGCCTGGGCTGCTCTGGGAGCCCTGCCCATACCTGAGGGGCTGCAGGTGATGCCCCTCAGCAGCCTGATCTCCAGGCACTGGCATTCAGGGAGGGGATGTGCCCGCTTCAGGGCACCACATCTCCCTGACTGCCAGAGCAGGGAAGGAAGGCAGTGAGAGCCAGCTGAACAGCCTTTTGCTCACAAACCTCCACTCCATGTGCTCGAGGCTTCTCCATTTCCCAAATACCATTAAAACCTCCACTCCACGGCCTCCTGTCACAGCAAGCCCTTGGGCATTGCTGCCTGAGGCCATCGCCAGCACGTGGAGCTCTGGATGTGATGTCCTGGGTACCATGGCACGGCATCCCAGAGAAGGGGGTTGAGGGGCAACAGGGGATGGGGATGATGCAAATTTTGTCCGTGTCCCCAAGGAAGCCTTGATGTTTTTCCCAGTTCTCCCTCCTGCTTCTCGCTCCTGGCTCCCAGGTTTATTTAGTGTGGTCCCTGCTAATTTGTGCACATTCCTTGGTGCCTAAGAATAGAAAGCGATGACGATTATTTGGGTGCCTGGTTGGCTCAGGAAACAGCTAATTGGAGACAGAGACTTTCACCTCTGCCTGGGCCGGCTCCAGCCTGGACTAGGAGCGCCGAAGCAGCATTTCCTATCATCAGACACATGAAAGGGCCAGGAAGTCTCAGGGTGACGTGTCCAAGAGGGAACACAGGTTGTGCTATTGGGGAGTGGACCCAGCAATTCACCATGTCCAGAGCCCATCATCCACTGCATCAGGGCTGGTTGAGGAGCCAGAGGCTGCTGGGATCCATCACCTTGGGCGGTGGCTCCCATGGGGACAGGGGGTAGAGGTCACAGGCTCTCCCCATTGCTCCCCTCGCCTGTCCTCTTGCAGATGTTGATGAGTGCGTGGAGGGCACCGACAACTGCCACATTGACGCCATCTGCCAGAACACCCCCAAGTCCTACAAGTGCATCTGCAAGTCCGGCTACACCGGGGATGGGAAGCACTGCAAAGGTAGGGACACACTGCTGTCAGAGCCGGAGCCCTGCTGACGAGTGACAGCCCGGCCAGTCGGAGGCCAGCGGTGGCTCGTCAGCATTGGCCCATGCAAAAAGACCACTTGTTTACCTCAGCCCATTGTAAACCTTTTATTCCCCTTTTCTGCCCCAAACTCCTGGCCTGTTGACAGTGCATGGGGACAGAGAGGACTCTGACTGTCCTTGCTGGTGATGGTGGCAGCCATTGTCCTGGCATGGTTGGGGCTGCCCATGAAGGGCCACTTGGGTCTTGTTTTGATCAAAGCTGGGCTTATTTTCCTGCAGGATTTCTGACCCCGAGGCTGCAGAACTGCGTTAGCAGCTAAAACATAAGAAACTTAAAAATAACATATAGAAACAGAGATATAGATGGGTGTAGATATCAATATAGATGTAGATATAGGTGTAAATGTAGATATTGATATAGGTATTGGCATATATCTATATAGAGATACAACTGAGTGGGGAATGGAAAGAAAATGGGTTCCTTGGAGCAGCAGCAGCAGGAAAGCAGGATTGGGGCAGGGGAAAAATTCCCAGCTCTGCTTGGAGCGGGTTCAGGGTCAGGATGGGCCGAGTACAAATAGCAGAGGGATTAAAGCGCTCCAGGCACTGCAGGGCTTTGCCATGGAGACGGGCTGCTCGGCCAGCACCCTGGCAAATCCCAAGAGGTTCCCAGCACTCTGCACCAAGCTAAAGCTGTAAGACGCTGGGTTAGCTGGGGGTCCAGCATCTAGACTGGGGAGAATGGAGATGTTTTTGTAGGGTCTGGAGGGATGCTGCAGGTGATAATGGAGCTGAGGCCCTGCTGGAATACGCAGAGAGAGCAGAAGACCCCAGGGCACGTTACCAGCTGGGTGGCAAAGGTGCTGGATGTGGGGAGCAGCACCCATGGGGGGCAGCAGCCGGGGCAGCCCTGCAGCTCTCCTGCCCTTCTTCTCCCCAGACGTTGACGAGTGCGAGCGGGAAGACAACGCGGGCTGTGTGCACGAGTGCGTGAACATCCCCGGCAACTACCGCTGCACCTGCTACGACGGCTTCCGCCTGGCGCACGATGGCCACAACTGCTTAGGTGAGGGACGTCGGTGCATTGCAGTTCCTCAGCTGCTCCAGCACCTTGGGACCAACCTGCTGGCTTTCTTTGCTGGGCACTTCCCAAGATCCAACACCCCCAGGCCTGCTGCAGAGCCACGGAACCGTGGTGGCGCTCCCAGGGCACTAAGCCGGCTGCAGGCATGTCCTGTGCTGCAATGGGTCACTGGGGACAGGATTGCTCCCCATTACATGGGGATGATGCCAAGGAAGGATGCCCCATGCTGGGAGTAAAACTCGCTTTCTGGGTCCATCCACAGACTGGGAGGGTTGGGGTAAGGCAAAACTGGGAGGGCTGGGTTTGGGGTTGCTGGGGGTGAGGCACAGGCTCCCCACAGCCGCATCCTGCTGCGGCAAGCGGCCGGGCTGGCAGCTCTGCGCCGCTGCCGAGGGTAGGACCAGCTCACCCGGGCCCTGCCGCTCTCTCCACTCGTGCTTGAGGTCAGCCCTGCACCTGCCAAAATAGATGAGTTAATAGCAAATATGGTGGAGATGGGAACCAGCGAAGGGACTGGATAAATAATCCCCGGGCCAAGAAAAACCCGGCATCTGCCTACGGAGCGGCCGTGCATCCTCTCTGCCACTTCCCACCGCCCCAAACTCCATCCGGCCGCGGCGGAGCCAAAGCTCCCGTCAGAGCCCCGGGGCCCATCGAGCTGCCCGCGCCCGTCACCCGCTTCCTCCCGCGGCATCTGCGGTGGGAGCTCCGGGGCACGGGGCCGCCCGCCTCCCCTCCGCCTGGAGCTCATGCTATTTTCTAATTAGTGTCTGCAGAGGGGTCATTAATGAGCTCATCACTGGGAGGAGGAGGAGGGGGAAGGGATTATGGACACATACGCTTTGCATTAACCACCATCACCGGGATCTTTGCAGTCTCCTCGGGGAGGGGGGAGATTTACACAGCTGGGAGGAGGCGCGGGCGGGCGGCTCTGCCTTCCTCTCCCGGGGGAGGATGAGCCCGAGGAGAAGAAAGGGAAGCTGGACGTCATGTGTTTACAGAGTTGGGTGGGAGGGGATGGAGATGGCTGGGGAGCAGCCGGGCAAGCACGGATCTGGGGGGAGCATGCTGGCTCCCACCTTGAGCCCTTCCTTAGCTCATCCCAGCATCTCATGCCTGATCCTGACATGCTTTGCCCAACCTGCCTGCATCCCCTTTTAGTCAAAAGAAAGAGAAGTAGAGCAAAGCAGCGTGTTGTGCCCAGGCTCTGCCAGTGCCATGGGCAGGAGCTGAGCTGGAGAGGGGTCAGGGTACGTGCCCACCAGAGTCCATAGGCCCCTCCATTGCCCACCCTGGGCAACCTTTTGAACCAGGACAGGAATTCAAGCCCCCATCCTGACACGGGCCCTGCTGGCTTCTGCCCATCTCTGTTGTGTTTAATAAAACAGGTATTAGAGCGGCGGAGTCTCGTTTCAGCCATTGGGTTTGAACGGCTGCCTCCTCATTTTTGAGCAGAGCTGGAAGGAGAAGTTGCAAGACATTAAGCCCTTGTTCTAAGCGGGGGATTTGAGGAGAGTTATTGGCATCTGCAGGACATAGCTTGGCTGGGATGAGCATTGGAGGAAGCCCTGAGGTTCCCACCGTCACAGAGGACATCCCTTTGTGCCTGGCTGCAGCCCGGGTGTCAGCCCTCACTGCCCTGTGGGTGAGAGAGTGTTTTCAACACCTCCTTTCCAAGACAGCAAGTTTGTGGGGTGCTCCTTGGCTCTGCTGCCTGGCCATTTCCAGCTGGAGCTGCAGGCCTGCTTTGATATTTCTGAGCATCCCCTCAGGGCTTGCCAGGGGCTGGAGCACAGTGCAAGGCACCCACACTGCTCGGGCATCCATCTGTCCATCCATTTTGCCCAAAAGCAAGGGGTTTTGGTGCGTGCTGTGTTGTTTGGGGAGGGGGCCGGTGCTGGGGGGCCTGGGAGCCCCTGGCGCGTGCCGTCACCGAGCCGCTATTCCGGCGTTTCCGGTGGGCGATGCTGGCGGGGCTCAGTTTTCCCCTCAGCCGCAGCTCTGCAACGCTCGAGTTCACAGGACGTTTTCTTTGGCATGGGGCCCCTCGCTTCCCGGCCCGACACCGTCACCCGGCCCCGGCACCACGGGCAGATGGGGCAAGGGGCGGCCATGGCACAGATTTGTCTCTGCCCAAGCCCGGCGTCCTGGTTGCTCTGGCACCTCAGGGCCCTGGTGAGTTCAGCTCAGACCACTGTCCCCAGAAAGCCTCTAGAGAGAGCAATGGGCAGCTACTCTTCATTAAATGCAGGATTTGCAGGGCTGGAGCAGGAGCAGCCTGGGGCGAGGGCATTGCTGCTGCCACGGGGCCACATCTCAGCCCCTTCCAGCCTTGGCTTGTTAAACCAAAACAGGTGTGAGGGCAGCCGAGCAGCAGGGCAGGGGATGCGAGTCTCCTTACAAGTAATTATCCCTGCTCTGGGCTAAGGTTTCCCAGCTCCTCCTAATGAAGTGCAGGCATCCCCAGCTGGCGACAGGCTCCGAGGGGCTGGGAGCAGGGGCCGGCTGCAGCTAGCATCCTGGATGAGCATCCTGGGTGCTTTGGGGTTTCTGGGACAAGGAAAACCCCTTTCTCTGTGGTCCGGTGTTCCCTTCTGTAAAATGAGGCCATGAGTCAGGGAAGCTGTATGATCCCTGCACCCACTCCTGCTGTGCTTTGCCTTCATCCCCTGCAACATCAAGCATTCCCCTTTCCTCCAGCTGCGGGATCACAGATGTAAGGCAGCAGTAGGTTACTACCCAGCAGATCTGTCCCACCCGGTCCCCATGGCCTTGGTGTGCCAAGCAGCTGTGCTCACCCCCCTGCCACCTTCCCTCTGCAGACCTGGACGAGTGCTCGGAGGGCAACGGCGGGTGCCAGCAGACCTGTGTCAACATGATGGGCAGCTACGAGTGCTTCTGCCGGGAGGGCTTCTTCCTCAGTGACAACCAGCACACCTGCATCCAGCGCCCTGAAGGTCAGTGCTCAGCAGTTCCACGCCCCGGGGCACCCTCCATCCCTGCATTTATCAGGCAGGTCTGTCCTCTGTCACCTCTGGCCACTCCTGCCTGTGTTTAGGTGCTGCTGCTGGGTTCGTGGTGTGGCAGATTTGAAAGCGAATCCGTGACAAACACGTTGGGAGAGGTGATAATGTCCTGCAGCAAAATCCTCGCAGGTCCCTGCACAGCAATACTGAACAAGGGACATAATTCCTATGCCCAGAGCAATTTATTGATAAATGGAAGGACCTGGAGTTCCTCACACCAGCTTAAGAGACACATCTTCTCCTGCCAGGTCTTGCACAGCACCAAGCCCTTCGTCTCGGTGTCAGCTCTAAATTGTTGCCGTCTGGAGCAAGCTCTTAGCCAAAATAGGAGGAAATGAGAGATTTTTGCGTCTCTGCTGATTTTTATCTCTGCTGCTTGGCAAAGCCAGCTGAGTGGTTTTGCTTTCCTCCTTCCCCTTCCCAGCTGTGTTGGTCACTCGAGCTCCCCAAGAATCTTGCCCTGCCCAGGGCGGCTGAGCAGCTGCAGTGGCATCTCCCGTGTGCCCATCCTTGTGTGTCCAAGAGGGATGAGCTGGCTGCTCCTTCCTCCCGGTGCCACAGTGGGTGATCCCTGCTGGGGACGGGGATGCAGGTGCTGGGTGTTGAGCTCAATGCGGTTTAAAGCCACCTCGAGATGTGGGAGCAGCGTCTCACCCAAGGTGGGAGGGATCAAAGGTTGAAGGCTCCCAGGTGATTTTGTCCACCTTCCCAAGCAGCTCTGTGCCAGGAGCTGGCCAGGGTTATCCTGTCCCCACAAGGTCCTCACTGACAAGGTTTCCCCTCATTGCCATCATCTCTCCATCCCGTCCCACCTCAGATGTCCTTCTGCCACTGCTGACCAGTGCCAGCAGCTTTGGAGCATTTCTTTGCTTCCTTTTCTCTTTTAGAAGGCATGAACTGCATGAACAAGAACCACGGCTGTGCCCACATCTGTCGAGAGACCCCCAAAGGGGGCATTGCCTGCGAGTGCCGCCCCGGCTTCGAGCTCACCAAGAACCAGCGCGACTGCAAACGTAAGGAGCACTCCAGGGCTGGGGATACGTCCCCCCAGGGACCCCCTAACCCTGTCCCCATGGTACAGACACCTCCTGCCCCTGCAGCAAAGCCCTGACCCCCTGGTAGCAGTTGGTTCATCGAGCCTGAAGCTCAGCATGCTCAGCTCTGCCTCTGTTGCCCTTACAGGCAATGCTTCTGGTAGCACCCTTTGCCATGAGATGTTGTGTCCTTACATGACCAGGCTGAAATGGCAGTTCAAGGGGGTCCCAGAGGCTCAGTGTCCCCTGTTCTTGTCCCAGTGTTTCACTTTCCAAAGGGGAGGTGAGCAGGGAGAGTGCAATCGGCATGTGAGGAGCACAGGAATCCTCTCCCTGGGGGTTGTGGTGCTCTCAGCCTGTCTGATCTCCTGCCAGCATCCCACTGGCAGTGCCAGGGTTATTAAATAGATATGTGTGTGTTTATGCAATTATTTTTATTTTGTTTCTCATTTGCTGTGTGCAGCAAACGTGTAAAATTGCTGATGAAATGGAGGTTTAATCCTATGAGCCTACTTTCCCTCTAAGCGAAATGAAGAGCACACCTTGCCCCCCGGGGAGGGCTGGCAGGGATTCCCAAAAGCTTCTGTGTCATTCCAGAGCTCAGGAAAGTTTCACCCTTCCCCTGTAGCGCTGGATTAAGGGTCAGGGTCAGCCAGCCCACCAGTCCCCTTTGCTCGGACTCCACTGGTGGCATTTAGCAGACATGCAGAGGGAAGACATGAGAAACCACATAACAGTTTGCATCTGCCAAGATCCCACAGGGAAAGTGAAGGGCTTTAGGAATTATCTGTGAGGGAAGGAGGGAGGGAGGAGGAAGGAAGGAAGGAAGGGAAGGAGGGAGGGAAGTCTCTGAGGGTACAGACGAGGTGTTTTCAAGCCAGCTTTACGTACTGCATGTGGATGCCAGGGAGGGAAGGAGGAGCTGGGGCCGTGGTGACACTGGTGCTTTGCTCTCACAGTGACCTGCAACTACGGGAACGGGGGCTGCCAGCACACCTGCGACGACACCGACCAAGGGCCCAAGTGCGGCTGCCACGTCAAATTCCTGCTGCACTCGGACGGGGTGACGTGCATAGGTAGGTCAGGCCATCGCCCACACGTGGGTTGGGGTGTGGGATGGCTCATCTTCCTCCCTGGGTGATTTGTCCTTGGCCTGGTGAAGGGTTTTTCCTGAGCTTTGGGGATGTGGCGATTTCCTTTTGCTGAGACCGGGGGAGCTCAGCGTGTGTGTGAGGGATGCTGCGGTACCCGCGGGGTGCAGGGATGTGTCTCTGCTCAGCCACAGGGAGCAGAAGTGATCTCGGTGGTGCTTGAGGGGATACCTGGGGACAGGTTGCTGTGCTGGGGTGCAGGCAGAGGTCCCTGCCTGCCTCTGTGTTGCTGGAGAGAGAGCGGTGAGCGATGTCCCCACACTAGGAATTGTTACTGTCGCTGTCACTGGCAGCTTTTGAGGAGGGACGTGGAGGGGGCAGGTTTGCCCACAGCAATCCCTTCCAGCTTGGTATTGTGGGGCCTCGGCTCAGGAACAATTGTGTTGCAAAAAAAAAAGAACAAAACCAAAACCCCAACAACCTGACAACTCAACCACCCCCAGAATTGTCCTTTTCCTGTGTGTGTTTTCGAATTGTAAAACATCAAGCAGAGATAGAAGTTTTACTGGTTTCATATGCTTGTGCTGTTTAACAGCTGCTTTGATTTAAAAAATGTTATATTTGGGGAGTGATTAAGTCCACAATTGCTTGAGACATTTGAGTTCTTATTGCAAAATGAAAAAGAAAAAGGAACTGAAAGCAAGAGAGGTTTTGGCTCCCCATGTCCCTGCTGTGCCTGAACAGAAAACCCTCCGTGCTTTCCACAGACGGCTCCGTCCTCAGGGCAGAGGATCCCCCCTGAGCCCCTGGCTGCTCCCTGCCAGCTTGAGGGGTGTTTGGGGCTGAGCCCCCAGCAAAGCCCTCCTGCCTGTCAGCTCACTGCTGCCTTAATGTCACTGCTGTCCCCCAGCCCGCTCCCAGGATGGATCCCAATCCCTCCTGGCTGCTGGCAGGAGCTCACAGCCCCTGGTCCCCGCCGTCCTCGTGTTTGCTCCCACAGCCATTGCGTCGTGTCCCACCTCTGAGGACCCTCCCCGGAGGTTGTTGCTGTGCCTGGGTGGGGAGCTCTCCTCCAACGGGGACCTCGGGACCCCGGGTGTGTCAGCTGGTGGGTTCCTCCTGGATGAAGGGCCCTGCATGTGGCGTCTGACTTGGGCAGGTTTGGGACCAAGGATGCTCCTGACCTGTTGGGTGTGGGGGGTGAGAGCAGCTCGCCGAAGCATCTCATGGCTTGGGGGATGCTTCAGAGCAATCAGTTTGCTGGGGGTGGGGGTGTCTCTGCACTCAGACCCTGGGTACCACAGGTGCGAGGGTGGGATTTGGGGGTTTCCAAAATCTCTCATCCTTTTGTCCTTGGCCAAAGTCTCCCTCTTTGTCCCCACGCCCTGCATTGTACCTGCTGGGAAGGCATCTCCCACCAGAGCCAGCACATCCCTGTGAGCTCTCCCCTTGTCCGCCTTTCCAGGGGAAATCAAACACTGCACTAGAGGATTTTAGGAGCAGCACCAGCCCAAAGCCCACCACCACGCTTGTCTCATCCCTTTGGGCTCTGCAGTCCCCTCTCACAGGAAGGAGCCTGCCCAGCTCCTGCATTCCCTGGGGGATTCCCGATCCCCAGCCCCACCGTGGGAACACCACGGGATTGTGCTCCAGCCGCTGGGAGCCAGCAGCCGCCCCGCGGGGATGCCCGGCCGGCAGATTTACAGCCGAGGTACCTGCTCGGATATTTATAACCACCCTTTCTTGTTTTATGGCTCGGGCACAGCAAACAGCCCTCCCCCATCCACACTGCCCCCTTCACCGCCCCTTCCCCATTTCCTCCAAAATATTTCATCATTTCAAGGGGAATAAAGTTTCCAGTGAGGGGAAACGCAAAGTCGTTCCCCGGGCCATGGGCTTTGAAATTGTACGCGGTGCGTTTGATGGGCTGCCGGGACAGGCCCCTGGTCCAGGTTCCCTTCAGATCACACCACGCGGCAGGAAGCACGATCAGCCCCTCTGAGTGACAGTTTCATTAGGCCACGGCCGGTGTTTTTCATTTTTCCGCTTTTTATTGCTGCTTTTAAAAATGCAGATAATGAGGAACATGCCTCTGAGCACAGGGGCCATCACTAATGGCTCCCAACATGTCTGCAGGCGCGAGGGGGAGGGGGAGCCGGGAAGGGAGGCCGATGACCTTATATATTTATATTTATGCTCCAAAAGCAGCCTTTAAAAAAAAAAAAAAGAATAAAAAAAAGCACATAAAGCAGCCCTCCAGCAGCCAAGGGTGCAGTGCCCACGGGGAGATGCAAAAAAGGCTGTCACAGTTGATGCAGATTTTGGCTTTCCAGGAATATTTACCAGCCAGGGCATCATTGCAGCTCCCTCCCACCTATATTTGGGGTGCAGCAGGGCTGTCGCTGGCCCCCCACTTGTGGCGAGCACTGGTGGAGCGGGAGGGGGTGGACGGGGAAGAAATACGGTTAGATGGAGGAGGAAACTAAACCCAGCTCAAATTTTATGGGTGATTTCCTGACCCACGCCCAGGCGGTTGGCGGCGGCACCACTGATGCTCCCCAGCTTTGTGGAGCTGGCGCTGCTGGGAGAGGTGCCGGGAGCTCTGGACCCACAGCCGGGGTGCACTGACCCACGGGTGAGGCTGAGCAGCCCAAGCACACCCAGGATTTGGGCTCACTGCTGGCTTGGCTGCTAAATCCGAGGGGTGCAAGTGCCACAGGCAGGATGTGGTTGCCTTCCCAAAGCCCATGGCTGCGCAGTGTCCACATGGCTCCGCTCGGGGGTCACTCCCTGCCCTGGCATGTGCTGGTTTTGTTCCCGACAAGGGCGAGGACCTGGTTCCCCAGACTAACAGGCTGCACTAACGCTCCTCATAACGCGCTTCTCCCGCTCGCATGGGGTTCCAACCAGCCCAGCACAGCTGGAGGGGGTTTGGAGAGGCTGAGGGACATGGAATGCTTGGGAGGTGGGAGAGAAAAAGCCCAAAGGGACAGTTTCCACCAGGCTGGAAAGGCAGCAGAGTTGAACCCATTGATGTGTGACACCAACCAAGTTCCCTGCTGGACACTGTTTCTAAATCACTTTTTTATAATGTTAAACAGGGGAGAGACACTTCCAGCAACACGTTATCCTTGAGACGTTTTCTAATGGTAAATATTTTTGTTCTCTCTATCTCTACGAAGGGGTCTAACCGTAGATGGTCTCTCCTCTCGAGATCATAACGGGGCTCGGGGGCTGAGCTGCTGCGCTAACCGCATGTCTCACTAACCCTGCCCCGCTGCTGCTTCCAAACCCCACCAGGCCAGCCTGGGACCGGGCTGGGGGAAAGAGCAGGGAACCCTCCCCCCACTGTGCTTGCATGGGATGGGGCTCTCACGCTGCTTTGGTGGATCCAGCCCGGCCCCGGGGGTGACAATCTGCTTTCCAGTGGCTGTGGCAGTGGTTACCCCCCACACCCAGGAGGAGCTCACAGTGGGCTGCCAGCGGCTGCGTGGTGGGGAGGGGGATGCTTGTGCCCATCTCTGTGCTGTGCACTCCCAGTTACCCCTTCCTAGAGCCCACCCACTCGAGGATGGTCCCCTCTGGGACCTTCAGGGTGTCCCAGGGTTTGGCCTTGCCAGGCACAGTGGCTCTCAGCCCAGAGCTGCAGCAATGACAGGGCTGCAATGGCCCTTTACTGGGCTGGGCACCTCCCCAGGGATTTCTTTGCATCCCCGTGGGGTCTCCAAGCCCTTCACAAAGGTAAGGTGATGCCTCTGCTCTGCCACCAAGGAAATCAAGGCAGAAGGTGCAGCAACTTGTTTGTGGTGGGGAATCTTGTTCCTGGATGTGCTGGACGCAGGCAAATTCCTGGCACATCCAGAAGCTGTGGGAATGCAGCTCACCAGCAAAGGGAGCACCGACTGCAGCTTTTGGGGGGCTCTGCAGAGCTTTTCACACAGGGGTGGGAGAAGGGGGGGACCCCAGATCTGCACCATCACCACACTCCAGCCAGCCCAGCTGTCATTCCTCCGATTACCGCGGAATTATCCCCTCTGGCTGGTGGGATCACATCCTGCTGAGATTGTCACTTCTGAGAAGGTGGAGGTGAGGCCACAGTGTCTGCAGTGAGGGTGCTGAGCAGGGTGAGGAGTGCCATGGCACAGCAGTCAGGCAGTGAGACCAGAGCTGGGATAGAGGAGGGTGGAAAAGAGTCTGAGAGTGTGTGTGTGTGTCTGTGTCTGTGAAGTTTTGTCCTCTCCCTGCCCGAGCGATGGAGGCCTCACCACAGCCCTGTGTGGCTGGTGAGTCACGCCAGGCTGGGAGCAGCTCTGGGCTGCCAGCTCCGCCGAACAATTGCTGCTCCCCGGGGCCGTTCCGGAGCCTGATCCGAGCCGCCGCTGCCTCACAGGTACCCCAGCAGCCCTCTCCAAGCTTTCTGCAAGCCCAGGACAGGGTCCCCCCTTCACAGAGGGGTTTGCAGTGGTGCTCTGGCTGTGCTAGCTGAGCTCATACCCATTGACCACCCTGGGCAGCTGCCCTGGGGTGGCGGGTGGGACTGGCTTTAATCTCAGCTGAAATTCCCAAAGGTGCAAAGGGGCCAGGAGGGGTACGGCGGTGCTGGAGGAGGCTGTGAGCACGGTGACAATATGCCCAGGGCACCACATTCTCTGGAGAGCCCCATCCTCCCTCCTGCAGCTGCTTCTCCAGCCTGATCCCGCTGGCAGCAGCACCTGAACCAAGCCAATCGTCTCATCTCAGTGGTGACCCTGTTAAATCAATCCTCCCCAGGCTGCTTCTGCATCAGCTGCTGGAACAAAGGCTGGCGTTAAACAAATGATTCACTGGGCTTTCAGAAAGTTTCCCTTCCCTTGGGCGCGGTGTCACCCGCCCCGTGTCTGTTACCCCGACACCACAGGGAGGGGATGGCCCTGGCACGGATGGGCCACGTGAAGCACGAGGACCTGGCTGGAGGAATAATATCTGCAGAAATCCTTCCCCTGCCATTAGGTTTTGTAATTGTGCTGGCGATTAATTTCATAAAACGGTCCCTTTTGTTCTCTTATTATGGGACATCATAAAAATAGCAGTGGCAAGACGAGCACAGAGCGATCCCAGCTCCCGAGCCCTGCAGCAAATGGTTGGATGGTTCAGTCACTCCGACCCCATGCGGCGCTTGCAAAGAGCAGGAGAACCTGGGATTTGCTCTTTCCAAGGAATCTCTTCCAGGCATTTTCATCTTGGGTTCCTTGAAGCCCAAATGCCTCATTTATCCGAGCAACCAGCCTTCTGAAAGGAATATTTTATTATCCTTTGTGAACAACTTAATGCACTTCAAACCATTGTTCTGGTGGTTAGGGTTGAAATTGAGGATTGATCTCACAGGGAAGCTGTCAAGCTGAAAATGCTTCATTTAAATTAGTGTCCCTTCTAGTCCTACCAGCAACAGCTGACTTTGATAATGCTGAAATAATTAGCTTTTTTTTTTTTTCAATTGGATTTTTTTTTCCACTGATGCTGCCTGCCTCTGAGTGTGTGTTTTAATTATATGATGTGTCTCCCAAATTAGTCTGAGACACTGGACCAGCCACCGTGCCTGAGCAGTGGGTGACGGTCAGGGACTGACGGCACAGGGTCACCCGTGGCTTTGTGGCTCGGTAGCTTGGTGGCAGCGAGGGGGACAGAACCCCCCTGCCACCCCACCAGGGGACTGGGGCTGTGCACCCACATCCCTGGGAGCTGCAGCTTGGGCACTCCCGGCAGGACCTGTCTCTGGCTGCGTTTGCACAAGTGCTGTGACTTTGTCCCTGGGAAATTTAATTCCTCCTCTTTGGAGCTGCCAAAGGTGGCCTCCGTGAGGCCCTGTTTGTGGGGGACACCAGCCCCCATGTGTTCATTATTTCACGGCTCTGTGGCCTCGTTGCTGTTGTGTGCGAAGCCAAGGGCGGTTTCCATGGGCTCTGCAGGGAGGTTTGTACCCGCTGCCACTCCCAGGCTGCGGCAGGGAGGACATCTGGGTGGCGTGACTCCCCCAGTCTTTTGAACACCGGTCCCTCACCCCAGCCTTTCTCTCCCCTTCCCCTGCAGAGACGTGTGCTGTGAACAACGGGGGCTGTGACAGCAAGTGTCACGACGCGGCCACCGGCGTCCACTGCAGCTGCCCCATGGGCTTCATGCTCCAGCCCGACAGGAAGACATGCAAAGGTAGGTGGGTGTGAGTGGGGCTGGGGTGCTCGCTGCTCACCCCTGGGTGCCTCAGACCCCCGTTGTGTCCTCAGTGCCTGTAGAAAAGGCTCAGATTTAGCTCAGCTCACCGTTGCCCACAGTGCTCACTGGCTTGGTGTTTGCATCCATGGGGTGGGGACAGGAATCACCCCCCAGCACAGGGACTGGGATGCCTTGCTGCAGGCACCATGCTTGGCTCCACTCCCCTGGGAAGCCTATGGGGAGGAGGAAAAGGGGGTCAGGTCAAGTTGGAGGCAATGGCACAGCCCTTGTGGGGCTAGAGGGTCCTGTCCCATCTGACTGCACCCCACTGCCTCAGCTGGAAGGGCTGGATGTGCAGGGAATCCACACCTGCTCTGGGAGTGCGAGATACATGAGTCCCTCTGAGGACACTGCCCAGCCATGTCCCACATGGGGGAGAACATCCCGAGATGCTGCACATCCCACCAACATCCCCAACCACCTGCCCCTGCCAGGCAGGGCAGTCCAGGCTGCTTTCCCTGCACCCCAAACTTGCCCCTCTCAGGGCTGGCCAGTGCCTGCACTGTGTCTTTTGGCAGCTCTCGGAACTTGACCACAGCTGAAAGGAAAGCCTGTCCCACTGCTGGCTGCCTGTCTACCTGTTGACTGCTTCCAGAACCCCCTGCCCCTGGTATTTTATCAGAGCATCCACCCCTCTCCAATTCTGCAGTTTCCAGCGACGTGCAATAACCCGGAGCCACGTCGCCGGTGTCTGGGGTTTTATTATGGCTGCAGGCGGGTTTACAGCTCGCTCCCTTGCAGTCATAAAAAGAAGGAAAGCCTCAGCCCCAGCGAGGCAGAGCTGCTGCCACGGCACTGGGGGATGGAGGGACAGGGCAGGCCACTGCCTCCTCCTGGTCTCCTTCCATTTCACAGGTTGTTTCCTGGCAGTGAATTTTGTGATTAGTGGAAAAACAAGAAAGACAACCAAAAACCCCACATCCCAGCCTCTTTCCAGGTTGTTGGGGCTCTTTGCAGTTACTGTGCATCATCCTTTTTCGCTTTGTTAGTGGCAGGAAGGAGATGGCAAGCAGAGAGGCAAGGGCTGAAAAGCAGTTGTTTTGTTGAGTGGCTGTTTTTGAAGGAGGGGGTTTCCCTTCCTGGTTTTCTCTCTCTTCCTGCTACTCCTGGCCCCCCAAAGCAGTCCCCAGCCCAAACCTGTGGCTCTGCAAGCTCTGGTCTGGTGCTCTCACTCAGTTGTGAGGCTTTTTTGGGGCTCCTGGCTCTACTCTGGGGGATGCTGAGACCTGCAGAATTTAATCATTTTGCACCGCTTCCAAGGAGAGCTGAACCCCAGAGCCCTGACCTGGCCCAGTGTCACACGTTGGCTCCTCAGAAGCACACAGAGAAAAGCAGCAGCCACGTTCCCCTGGTGACCATCTGAGCCCAAAGGGTTCAGCCCGAGCATCCCAGCCAGGGCGTGACGGGTGTCTCCTGTCCCCACCAGACATTGACGAGTGCCGACTCAACAACGGTGGCTGTGACCACATCTGCAGGAACACGGTGGGCAGCTTCGAGTGCAGCTGCAAGAAGGGCTACAAGCTGCTCATAAACGAGAGGAACTGCCAAGGTAAGGGGCAGTGAGTGCCCAGGCCCCCTGCCCTGCCTCTCCCTGCACTCCTGTGTCTCCCACCCTCCCGTGGCTGCTGCTGCAGAAAGTGCTGCCCCAGTTGCTCCTTCCTCTGGCTTTCCTGTGGACTGCACACATCCTTCGCGGGATTAGTGTTGGATTTAGATTCTGGTCTGGGGCTTAGCCCTTCAGTCTCAGAGCTGGGGGCTTGTGGGCTCTTGCAGAGTTAAAGCCAGCAATTAGGCAGACGCGAGAGTTCCCACTTCTTGGAGGGCAGGAGTGGGGAGAAGATGCCTCCTGCTCACTCCAGAGGGAGCTGGCTGCTCCATGCTGCTTTTCCACCTTTTTCTCCCTGTCCCAACGTCTTTCTACACATCCCACATAAACCCAGCAGGTCACTGGGCTGCCCCCGCAGCGCATGGCCAAGGTCAGCACGGCAGGTGTGCATGAGCCTGAGTATTGCCTCCTGAAAACACACGGCCGGGAAAGGAGGGGGCTGGCAGGCTCCGGGGCTGCCACTGCTTTCATCTCCGTCCAGGTTCTGTGCTCTGGGAGTTTGACGTGAGCACAGCAATTAACTTAATGAAGCCAATGAAATGATGCTCCAGCCCACCAGGCTGGGTTCACCTCCCAACCGGGGCCTCCCTGCCCCAGCGAGGTGCCCGCGGGGCCGAGCAGACATTGCTGGCACCGTCCCCGAGGCAGGACCTGCCTGCGCAGCATTCCTGATCCCTCCCTGGCATCCTCCTGATCATGGCATCCTCCTGCTCCCTCCAGGGCAGCCGGGGGCTCTTGCAGCCCTCCCGTGCTAAGGACAGGGTGCTGGCCCTGCTTGGCCCACTTGAGGTGCAGAGGGGCTGTAGGAGCTTGTGGCAGGGCGGGGCTGGTGCAGTGGGTGAGGAGGAGCTTGGAGGGAGGGAAGGAGGGAGGGAGCACAGGGTTCTGGAGCGTACTGGTGTTGGATTCCCCCCATCCTGGTGTTGAATGCCCAGAGCAATCGGGTTCTGGACCCTTGGAGGATACCAGTGCAGGGTCCCACAGCATCCCCGTGCAGCCCCCAGCTTGCTGGAGCAACTGGAGCAGGAAGGGGACAGTCTCTGTGCCCGGGACGGCCCCTCTGCCGCGCCAGCTCTCACCTCCTCCCCTCGCCTTTCCTCCAGACATCGATGAGTGCTCCTTTGACCGGACCTGCGACCACCTCTGCATCAACACCCCCGGCAGCTTCCAGTGCCTCTGCCACAAGGGCTACACGCTCTACGGGCTCACCCACTGCGGAGGTAGGGCCAGCTGGCTGCTGGCAGCCTGTCACCCCGCCGGGGTCGGGTCCCAAGGAGGGGCACGGGGTGGGGCGGCCCCGCGGTGCGGCTGCTCTGGGAGCCCTGGGGACACTGCCCACCCCAAGGGCCCACGGCGAAGGTCGGTTCCCCGCTTACCCCGGGCTGAGGCCAGGCAGGGAGGGGGCTCACAGCCAGACTCGCTGGTGTCTGCAACTTCAAACAGAGCGACAGGAACAATTTGCGACTTGTCTGCAGCGGGAGAGAGGGAGAAATCCCCGGCGTTTTTGGCAGGGAGCTGTGACGGGGTGGGAAGCGGAACATCAAAAAAGTTTGATTTAAATTTCACAAGGCAGATAGCTCCCAAGGGCGGGGGCGTACTGCGCCCGGGAAGCGGGGAGGCAGATGAAACATGCTTTGCAGGGGCTGCCGAAGCGTGTCGTGGCAGCGGTGCCGGCGGCCCGGGATGACGAGCCTGGGTGCTCCAGTGCTGCCCGGCTGGCGAGGGTCAGCGACCCTCCTCATATTTCTGAACTACTCAGCGTGAGCCAGCGCAGCCCCCGGGACTCTCTCGGGTTGGCCCTGCAGCAAAGGGATCGATGGCTCCCACCGATGCCCCAAATGAGGGGGAGCTGGGCAGGGAGGGTTGTGACAGGGGCGGCTCCATCCCTGACCTGAAGGATCATTTCAGGCCGGGGCAGAGGGTCCCTGCTGAGGAGAGGGACCAGGGCTGCTGAGCAGCTGTCTTTTGAGTTCAGTTCCTAAGTGCTTCCATGTCGGCTCCGTCTGCTGCCCCCCCAGCCCACAAGGGGCCGGGGCTAGGCTCCGCCTGGATGAGCTGCACCCATCCCTGCCTAGCCCCTGGGGACAGCGGGAGTGTCCCCATAGAGCTGGCACAGCTGCCGGGAGGTGGCATTGCTGGAAATGCCCTGTGGTGCAGATCCCCTCTCTCTGCTGGGCATGGATTTATCCGTCCAGGATCCCAGCCCTGAGACAACGCAGTGATTCAGCGTCAGAGCCGGGGGGTCCCGCTGCCCCCCACCCACGGCATCTTCCTTTCCCCCCGCAGACATCGATGAGTGCAGCATCAACCGGGGCGGCTGCAAATTCGGCTGCATCAACACCGCCGGCAGCTACCAGTGTACCTGTCCTGCCGGCTGCAAGCTGCACTGGAACAAGAAGGACTGTGTGGGTACGTCAGGCCAGGAGCCACCACGGCTGCTGGGGGAGCTGGGGGGTTTGGGATGGCAGGCTGGGGTCCCTATGCTACGCTCTGGCACCCTCTCCTTCCCGGTGAATCCCCCCGTGAGCTGGAGGGTGCAGGGGTCCCTCGTGGGTCTCTGGGCTGTGCCAGTCATGGGCATCCCTGATTGTCATCACCAGCTGGTGCGTGTCCCTTGGAGCTGGTGAAGTGCCTGCCAGGTTCGGTGCCACCACGGGCCACCCTCACCTGCAACAAGATGGGCAAGAAGGACAGCTGTGCCCTTTCCTGCACCTCCAAGGCCCGATTTCTGCCAGGTACTGGTGCCAGTGCCACCACCAGCATGGACAGGGGGGGTCCCCATTTTTCTGCATGGCCTGAACTGGGGGGAGAGGAGTGGCTACACTGCCAGAGTGCAGTGGCTGAGGGAGGGAGGGAAGTTGTTGCTCAGGAGGGCTCGTTGTTGGGTGTGGATCCATGGGACAGGTCCCTGGTGCAGGATCTCTATGGCAGGGTGCTGGGCATCATCCCCCCACGGCACGGCCGTGTCTCCCTGCATCACCCTGGCAGAGCCAACACCCCTTCCTCCCTCACAGAGTCCGACAGCAGCTACACAGTGAGCTGTGGGACCCCCGTCCTGCGGCAGGGCGGCCAGCACAGAGCCACCAACAGCAGCCAGCAGTGCCTCGGTAAGGGGGCTCCCGGGGTGCCCATGGCTGCCACCAGCGTGGCTGGGCCATGCCAGGTTGCTGAGCACCTGCTTTTTCTTTCAGAGACTGTGGCTGCGCCCGTCAAGCAAAAGGCCTCCTTCAAGATCAAGGATGCCAAGTGCCACCTGCACCCGCGGACCAAGGGCAAGCAGGAGGAGGCCGGGAAGGCCGGGGCACAAGGTGAGGTGTGACGGTGGGGGGCGGTGGGGGTGCCTGTCCCCCAGCAGGGATGGGGTGCTGACCTGTCCCCCGCATGCAGGTGGCTCGGCACCGTGCTCTGACTGCCAGGTCACCTTCGTCAACCTCAAGTGCGACTCGTCCAAGAAGGGGAAGGGGCGCCGGGCTCGCAACTCCCCCAACAAAGAGGTGACGCGCATCACGCTGGAGTTCGAGGCAGAGATCAAGCCGGAGGAGATCACAGGTGGGCACAGCACTGGCCTGGCCCATCTTGGGTGCAGGCACAGGTGGTGGGACCAGGGACACGATGCCATCCCCGTGCAGCAAGGAGAGACAAACCAGACCTCATCTTCCATCAGATTGGGATGTGCTGGGTAGCACTTGCAACTGAGCATTTGGGGGATGGCTTTAATCCTTCTGGGCTTCCCTCCACATCCCTCCCTTCTTACTGCATCCCTGTTTCCCCCTGTACCCCCATTTCCCTCTGCACCGCCCAGCCAGCTGCAACCTGCACTGCCTGCGACAGAGAGTGGAGAAAAAGCTGAAGTCGGCCATCAAAGCCCTGAAAAAATCCATCAACCAGGAGCGGTTCCTGCTGCGCTTCGCAGGGATGGAGTACGAGGTGGCCCGGAAGCTGAGCGTGGCCCCGGAGCGGCAGGAGAGCTGCGGGCCGGGCCAGCAGCGCCTGGCCAGCAAGTGTGGTAAGGAGCATGGTGGGGTGACGAGGGGACCCGGCGGTGACAGCCCCCACAGCATCACCGACGTCCCCCCCGGCTCTCAGTCAGCTGCTCGCAGGGAACCTATTACCACGGGCAGACGGAGCAGTGCGTGCCCTGCCCCCCCGGCACCTACCAGGAGAAGGAGGGGCAGCTCTCCTGTGACCTGTGTCCCCGCGGCGACACCTTCGGACCCATAGGAGCCACCAACATCACCGGCTGCACCGGTAAGGAGGGCACGGAGTGGGGCTTGAGGCACTCTTGGGGGATGTCCAGGGCTGCAACCTTAACCATTAGCCAGAAGACAGGAAAGCCTTGAGCATCCCCAGGGCCCACACAAGTTGCTGGTTTGGGTGTTTATCATTTAGAGGGGACCCCGGGAAGGGCAGCACTTGCTCTGGGTATACTGGTGCTGCCAAGGCTGAGGGGGAAGAGGATCTGGGTGTGGGGCACGAGAACCCTGGGCATGTGGGGTGCCAGGATTGAACAATGCCTGTGCCTGCAGGTCAGTGTCCCCCTGGCCAGCACTCTGCTGATGGTTTCAAGCCCTGCCAGCCGTGTCCCCGTGGCTCCTACCAGCCCGAGGTGGGACGGGCGCTCTGCTTCCCCTGCGGCGGGGGGCTGACCACCCGCCACGAGGGAGCCCTCTCCTTCCAGGACTGCGACACCAAAGGTAGGTCAGAGCTGGTCCCCAGGAAGGGGCCACCCAGCAGGGCTGTGCCAGCAGCCTCCAAGCTGACACAGCCCTGACACAGGCCCCCTGTGCTCCCTGACCCCCCAGTGCAGTGCTCCCCCGGGCACTACTACAACACGAGCGTCCATCGCTGCATCCGCTGCGCCGTGGGCACCTACCAGCCTGATTTCCGGCAGAATTACTGCATCTCCTGCCCTGGCAACACCACCACCGACTTCGATGGCTCCACCTCTGTGTCCCAGTGCAAAAGTAGGCGAGCTGGGGGGCAACCGAGGCTGGGACAGGCTTTGGGTGCTTCCTCAAAAGTATTTTAAAATCCTGTGAAGTAGAGTTTGGGGTCATTTCAGTGCTTTGTGCATGCGGGCAGGCATGGAGGGGTTGCCTAATGGGACACTGCCCCTCTTGCCCAGTAAACCACCCCCAGTGCCCCCAGGCCGCTGGTTCCCAGTTGAACCGATCTCCCTGCCTTGCAGACCGGCAGTGTGGAGGGGAGCTGGGTGAGTACACGGGCTACATTGAGTCCCCCAACTACCCGGGGAATTACCCCGCCAACATCGAGTGCACCTGGAACATCAACCCCCCGCCCAAGCGCAAGATCCTCATCGTGGTGCCGGAGATCTTCCTCCCCTCTGAGGACGAGTGCGGCGACGTCTTGGTCATGCGGAAAAACTGTAGGTAACCGAGCGGGCGCGGCGCTCAGGGGAGGAGCTGGGGAGAAAAAGGTTGGGGTTTGGCAGAGCTGCCTGGTGCGGAGGGAGAAAGCCGCATCCCTGGGTAGCAGGAGGGGAATTTTGGGAATAGGGTGAGCAGGCAGATGAGCATCACCCTGCCGTCCGGGTGTGTTGCTGGATCTCAGGGGGTTGTGCGTGGGTTGAGCTGCACAGCTGGGCCTCAGCATTCATTTTGGGGGTAAAAAGCCCCATTTGGTGCTTTCCGGAGCAAGGAAGGAATAACAACATCCCCGGTATGTAACGTGAGGGTTGGGGGGGGGCTCAGCCTTGCACAGCACGGACAGTTCCCATCCCTGGTGCCACCCTTAACCCAGGCTGGGGGTAGCTCTGCTGATGGGCAACCAGCATCCCGTGTCCCCTTGCTGTTCCCTGCAGCCTCCCCATCCTCCATCACCACCTACGAGACCTGCCAGACCTATGAGAGGCCCATCGCCTTCACCGCCCGCTCCCGCAAGCTCTGGATCAACTTCAAGACCAGTGAAGCCAACAGCGCCCGGGGCTTCCAGATCCCCTATGTCACCTACGATGGTGAGCACAGGGCATGGGGAGATGCCAGCCCAGCATGCTGATCCTTCTCCCCACCACAGTTTGGGACCCAGATCACCCCCCCCAGTTCCTACCTCCTGAGTGTTTGGGGCAGTGGACTGAAGGATGGGGACCAGAGGTTTGGGGAGAAGTGGCAGCTCATGCTCTAACTGTGTTTCTGGCAGAGGACTATGAGCAGTTGGTGGAGGACATCGTGCGGGATGGAAGGCTCTACGCCTCTGAGAACCACCAGGAGATCCTCAAGGTGAGTGTGTGCCCCCAGGTCTGTGTTATCCAGGGCTGTGGGGGATGCAGGAGCATCCTTCCCTTCGGAGGTGCCTCCTGCTCTCCTTGCACTTTGGGCTTCAGTTCAGGGGAGCACGGGGGGGATGCTGAACCTCCCTCTGGCTTGGCTTCCCTGCAGGACAAGAAGCTCATCAAAGCTTTCTTCGATGTGCTGGCGCACCCCCAGAACTACTTCAAGTACACGGAGAAGCACAAGGAGATGCTGCCCCGCTCCTTCATCAAACTCCTGCGCTCCAAAGTCTCCAGCTTCCTCCGGCCTTACAAATAGCCCCCTGTGCCCCCGCCGCCCCGGGCCCCCCCGCAGCCAAGGAAACCCTCTTCTCCTTTCCTTCTCCTTTCTGATTTTTCCTTCCTCCGCCTGGATCCGGCAGGATCGCCACTGCTCGCCCCGCAGACGTCCCCCCACGATTTCCCTGCTGCTCCCTGCAGAGCTGTGCTCCCAGCCGGGGGCACGCTCCGGTCTCATCCAGCGGCGGTGAAGCCGCTCCCCTCTTCCGAAGCAGCTTCTTCGAAGGTTTTAGGAAACTGAAGTGCTGGTCCTATCGCTGTCCTGTGTCCTCCCTTTGGTTTCCTTTACGCCAGGTCTGTCCCCATTTCCCTGGTGCCACCAGCAGCCCAGGACAGTGTGGGGGGTCCTTGTCTTTGCAGCCCCCGGGGCTGGCGCCGGCTGCGGCCCCGCGGAGCCCTCGCAGAGGAGAGCAGGAGGTGACGCCGTGTCCACCGCAGCGCCGGGCCCCGGCTACCGGCGCCGCTTTGCAGAGATCGGGGGGAAGAGAACTGACAAAGCCGACTTGATTAAAAAGGAAATGCAAAGGAGAGATGGCAAAGCCCACCAGCGCGGCACGGTGGCGGCTCTGTCCCGCTGGAGAGCAGCGCTGGTGCTGGGAGGGAAGCGCAGCCAAGCCACGTTCCCGGAGAACAATGTCTGGCTGCACGGGAGAAAACAGGGAGCAAAGGAGAAGGACTTTCAGCCGGGTTCGATTTTTTTTTCTTCCCCCCCCGCCCCCCCCCACCCCAGACACTTGTGCCAAGAAACCAGACTTTGTTACAAGCTCTGCCAAAGAGTAACTCGGAAAAGCAAGCTTTGAGAAGAGCAGGAGTTAATGTTTGTGCACTAGGATATCCTCCTTTCTACCTTTTTCATATGTATTAAGTGCAATCATTTGAGTCTTCCTTATATTATTTAGAGGGAAGTTGTTTTTTTTTTCTACTAGAAACGACAATATTTATAACTGCCTGAGAAATGAGAATGTGTGTTTGCAAGAAAACAAAAACCACCCACCCAGAGCAAGCCGGGCCCTGGGCTGCGCTGACCAGCGCGATGGCGTCTTCAGGCCTTTTCTGCCACGTTTGTCCCCGATAAAAGCCCCTGTCTGGGGGGAGACGGTGCCTCTCCTGCTCGGCGCAATGGGGTGAGTTTGTGCAGGGAGTTGGAGGCATCTTGGTCCGTCCCTGGGGGATGGAGTTGGTCCTTTCAGACTGATCTGCCGCCGTTTGGGCGTTCAAGCCCCATTGTGAGGGGGGATCAAAACTTGGCCCTGTCACCTGCTTGTTGCAAACTGATTTGCTTCCCTGCAGGGGCTCAGGGATGAGCCAACAGCTGCTGAGGCTGGGTCTGGGGGGCACGTGGGGAGGAGAGGGGAGCTGACCCTGCACTCGGCCCCGAAATCTCTCCCCCAGGTACAGCGATCCCCCTGGGCAGAGCAACCCTCACAGACCCAGGGCAGTTTCGTGCTTCTGAGTCCCACCAGGCATTTTTGGCCCCATCCCTCTGCATGTTCTCACCCTGCAGGGATGCTGTGGGAGCCCCTCCCCAGGGGAGCAGATCCTGGGGAAGACCCGTCATGCCACCCCCGTTTCACTGCCGTCTGCCTCCCCCCCAGCTTTGCAGACAGGCTTAGCTGGGGGTGATGGCCAGGTGGATACCACTGGTGGGTTTGTCCCCCCAGCATCTTCATGTGGACAGACAGGACTCCCAGGGACAGGCAACTGCTGCCACCATCCCTCCTCCTCCTCCTCCCCAAGCCTCCCTACTTTTCCAGCCCTGCCACCAGTTCTCAGCTGTCATCCTCCCCACACCTTCATCCCCATCTTCATCCTCTCAAAGACCTGGACCTGCCAGGACTAAACATGATTGACTTGCCTGTAGCTCTGCCGGTGGCAGGTCTCTTCCCATCACTGTCCCCACTTGTCCCTCACTGTCCTTTTGCCCACACCTGAACCCAGCCATGCTTTTTAACAGACCAATTATTTATTGCTCTGCGTGTCCCACTGGGTCCATCTTGCCTGCACTGGGGAAAGCAGCTGCTCGCCCCTGTTTTCCCTCCTCGATCCATGCTGCTCCAGCACCCAAAAAGCCTCTCCCGGGCTCTGTGAGGGGCTGCAGGCAGGCTGAGCACTGGCACAGGGGCTGAGGTTTGTCCCCAGGATGCATCAGTTGGAAAAGTCTGTCCTGATTCATCCCAGCTGTGGATTTTCCCCTCCTGCCGCCGGCTCCCAGCCTGTTTGGAAGCCCCACATCTGTGGGCTGAGCTGTTTGTCACTTGGTCGCTGTCTGAAAGCAGCTGCTTTAATGCACAAAAGCTGCTGTAGGGATCTGGAGGGGTTTTGTGGCTCTGGGACAGTGGTGTGGGCCAGTGACCTTTGAAAGGGTCCTTCATATTTAGAAGAAAAAAAAAAAGGCAACAGCAAAAATAAAATCAGCCCAGGAACGATCAACCCTGCTGTGGCACCCTGGAGTGCCACAGCCCCTCATGCCCACTGGAGAGTTCATTAACTTTGATTAACTCTGGCTGATCTAATGTCAGGCCACTGTCCAGCTGCCTTTGTGGGGCATCAGGACCTCGGGGTGTCCTGGTTGTCACCCTTGTCACAGCGGCCACCTCTGCTTCCCTAAAGCAGTTGTGGAAGGATGAGGTGGGCAACACATCCTCCTGGAATGGCCAAAGGCACCTGGTAATGGTGCTTCCCCGTTCTTTCACCAAATAGCTCAAAAAAGCCCCAAAAATTCCATGGGGCCCCTGGAGCCACCCACCCCACAGTGGTCCAAACCCACTCCTCACCCACCCCCACCTCAGAATGGGTTTGAAAGGCTGAAATCCACATCAGCCAGCTCGGGGATCAAGGTTTTGAAGCCGTCAAGAGAAATGAGGGTTGTTGGGGTTTTGGTTTTTTTTTTTTTCACGTTGGAGTATTTATATCTGCCTTTTGCAGCGGGCCAGGACTTGCCATCTCCAGCAGAAACGATTAAAGTGATGAGCAAGATGTAGTTCATGAAGTTATTTGCACTTGATTAAAAGAAAAAAATTGTTATTTGAACTTTGTAAAAAGAAATGTTTGCATTTTGTATTGTCTTTTTTTAATTATTAAATGGAATTTCTTGGTGTTGTGTTGATCTTTCAAAAATTGGCTCTGATGCTTATTTTAAAGGTTTCTAACAGCAGGATACAGAGTTATTTTCATTGTTTTGTTCCCTCAGATGCTGACAAGCTATTCCAGGGCCCCAAGTATTCCCCCCTCACCCCAGCTCCTCAAACCCTGCACTTCCCTAAGCTCTCCAGTCCCTGCACAATGTATTTATTTATGCTCATTAATTAGATGCAACAAATTTCATTTTTAGCCCAGAACATGGAGTTAGACAGACTGGGAAGAGGGAAGAGGGGATGGAAAACACCCTATACCTTGGCCACAACCCTCTTGCTGGGCTGCAGCTCCGTCCTTGAGCACCCCTGGACATGTGGACAATGCTCAAGTGCTCAGGAGCTGCACCTGGGCAGGTGTGGGCCAGTGAAGGGCACTTGCATTTAAAGGCCGCTGCTGCCCCTCACCGGCCCTCCCAGAGCAGGGCTGGGCTCTGGAGCAGGACTCAGGTGAGCTCTGCACCAGGTAAGGGCCCTCTCTGTGGGCACAGGGGGCATCTGGGGGCCACAGCCCAACTGCTGAACCTGCACCTGCTGGGACACCTCTGCTCTGAGGGAAGAGTGGAGTCCTTCCCCCTCCCTCTCTGAATGCAGGGGGGGATGAGGCCCCTTCCCTCAAAAGCTCCAATATCCCACGTGGAATTCACATCTCCCTTAACACAGCATCTGAGGCCTTCCTCACTAGGAGGAAGTGAGCATTCTTTGGCACACCCTCCCCAGGGAGCTCTGGAGGAACAGAAGCACACACAGCTGTGGGTGTCTGCAGAGTTTATTGCTGCCCCCCCTCAGTAGAGGCGCTGGGGTTTCCCCATGGTGCTCTTGATGTACAGAGCTCGCACGTTCTGCCAGTTCTTCTTCAGCAGGGACACCAGGAAGTTGATGGCCAGGTGGATGTTGTAGACGAGCTCATCCTCTGTCATCTTCACGTGACCGACAGCCACAGCCAGACAGAGCACCTGGGGACAGACACAGGTACAGCTTTCACAGGCAAAGCATAAGTGACTCGAGCACCTGTGGAGACCCGCTCATGAGTGTGGTGGGCTGTCCCATGGTCTGGACACGGCTTCCCCAGCCCACCCACAGGCTTTTCCACCCGGCCTGCGGCTCCCTGTGCCTGCAGCACCTGGATGCCACCTCTAACACATGCCGAGGTGACTGGGTGAGGTGGGAGCACGGCTGCCTCGCAGAGATGGGACACCAGGAAGGAGCCGTGGCACACTGCAGAACTGGCACTGGAGCAACCCTCGGGGTTACCCCTGCTCCCACACCCTGCTCTGCCAAGCCCACACCAGCTTCACTTTCTGCCTCTGGGGCCAGCCCCCCGCCCTCTCTCTCTGCACTGTAGCAAAGGCCAAGCCTCCTCCCGCCCAGCCTCCCTGAGCAGCCTGAAGTCAACGCTCCCCACAGGCTGGAGGCAGAAGGATTTACGAGCGAGCCAACAGGCCGAGTGTCAGGACATCATTAGCTCAGCTATTTTAAATGTTCAGGCATTTGCAAACCCTCACATCTGCTGTTTCCTCCCAGCTGTGCCCCCAGGAGTCACACTTGGCCCACTGACACGGGATTAGGATGCCTGAACAGGGTTATTTTGGTTTGAGGGAGTCAGCTTGCCTCAACAGCGAGAGCAGATCCCCACAGAGCTGCTCCCAAGTTCACTTGGACAGAGTCAAGTCCCAGACTCGCCCCCAGTGAAGTCCCACTCACGCTCAGCCCCCCAGGGACATGCCTGGCCAGGTCCCACCCCATGAGCATCACCCACATGAATTAATGCTGGGAGAAGCATTAATTACACTGGACTGTGCTTAGCACTGAAATATCCAATCATCTCCTCATCACTTGCTCCAAGATCTGTCGACCACAGTTAAATTATTCCTCCTTTCTGGCTGGCCACGGAACACTCTGGGTACCATCCCCCCTTGCTGGAGGAAACCAGCCACAGCTTCGGGAACACTCGAGGGACACCTACAGCCCAACGCAGAGATGGCAGAGACACGAACAGCCCCCAGGTACACAACTAAAGCCATGCTTTACCTTCTTCATCTGAAACTTGATGGTCGATTTGACCTCATCCACCTTGGCCACCAGGTTCTCGTTGTGGGTGAGCAGAGAAGGGAATTTCCCGGCTTTGTTCAGGCCCGGGCCCAGGATTCGAGGAATCTGTTTGATCAAGGACTCGGAAGCCAGGAAGGCATCGTACTTCTTAGCTGCAAGGAGAGCACCAGGGAGGTAAGGAGGGACTCCGCTCCCACACCGAGCTCCCAACGAAGGACTTGGCTGAGAACACGCGACTCCGCTGCCACCGCAGACAATTCCAACATTCCCCGGGTCCCACCTGAACTGGAGCTGGTTTTGGCAACAATCTTTGAGGAACGATTGTCACAGCAGCCAGGCCCCAGCCCCACTCAACACAGTGACTGCAAATGACAGACAGCTTGTTCCCTGAAGGAACTGTCCTTTGCTGAGCCCCAGGTGACACTGAACTCCAAGCTCTGCCACAGCCTGTGCACACCAGGGTGAGTGGGATAGAGGAATAGATGATCCACCTAGGAGAGGCTTAGCCAACAATCATGGTCATTTCCTAACTGCATATAGTTCCATGGCCGATTATGGATTGAGGGGCAAGTTCCTGTCTGCCTGAGGAACGTCCCAAAGGGACTCTGGAGTTCTCAGGGAGGGAAGGATTTTCTCTCTGACCCAGGAGAAAATGAACGAATTTCATTCTGTTCACATATGAACGGCAGGGCTAAAGCACACTTTTGCTTCCAGTGTTTCTGGGCTTTTGCTGCCCTCCAGCTCCCCAACCAGGAAACTGAGGCACACAGCAAAGGGTGAAACTGTAGACAGGGACATTTTCCTCTGTCTCTCCCTTCCGTGGACAACCATACCTGCAGTACTGACCTGTCATACCTGCACTGGAAACAGCCTGGTGGCTTTTCTGAATAGTTTCTGGGTAGATTTTGGTACTGTGGCTGACTCTGCTCAGCTTTCTATCTCTGCAACTAACCACAACATGGAAATCTGAGCACTGGGAAAAACGTTACTGACACTCACCCAGCTTCTTCACCAGCTTCTTATTTTTGTTGAGTTTCTTCAGAGCTTCTATGTCCATATGGGGAATATCAACTGCTTTGGCCTCATCGCAGTGCTGCTGGTCCCCCAGCAGACAGACCGAGAATTTGGGCCGCGGCGTCGACTTCAGCCTGAGGAAGAAAGTAAGGTCCGAGTCAGTGACCGGCCAGCACCACTCGCGTGTCCATGGAGCCAGCACGGAGACACCTTACCACAGCACGGGGCATCCTGCACAGCCGCTCACCTGCCGTCCCCAGCAGGCCGGTGAGGACAGCCCAGGGGCTGCCGCACCTCCCCTCATGTTTTAAGACCCAGGGTGAGGGTCCGTCCAGCCGCTCCCACTGGGCCGGGGCGCGCTGGACTCCCCAAGCGGTTCGGCGCCGCGGCGGCCCCGAGCAGGGCCGGGCAGGGCCGAAGGCTGGGTAGGAGCGAGAGGATGGCGAACCTGACGGTACCGGAGAACCGCTTGTCCTTCTGCGGGTCATAGTTCTTGAGGCTGATCTGCAGCTCCACCGTCTCCACGAACCTGCAGGAGAAAGCGGGTGAGGCCCGGCCGGGCGCGAAAGGGGGAAGGCCGAGGCGGGGGTGACACGCCCGGTCCCGCCGTGTCCGCGGCTCTTACTTGCGCTTCTTGGCACGGCTGCCATGCAGCACCTCCTTCACCGCCTCGTACAGGGTGTCCCGGGACACTTTGCTGCTGCGGGGGGAAACGGCAGCGCGGGCTCAGGGCCGGCCCCGCCCGGGACGCGGCCCCGAGCCCGCCCCGATCCCCGCGCGTTCCCCCCGCGATCGACCCCGTCGGCCGCCCGGACGGCCCCGCGGCTCCCACCGGGCGCGGATGGCAGCGGATGGCGGCTGATGGGGCGGATGGCGGCGGATGGCGCGGAGCGGACGCCGGCCCGAACACACCTCATGGTTGCGGCTATTCGGACCGAAAGGGCGGAAATGCCTCCGGCGCAGTATAAATAGGGGCGAGATCTCGCGAGACTCGAGCGCGCGGCGCGGCGCCATATTGGGAGCGGCGGCGGGCGGCACCACGGGGCCGCCATGTTGGGAGCGGCGGGGGGCACCGGCCTCCCCCGGCTGCCCTCGGCGGGCAGCCCGTCCGCATCTCCTTCCCTGTTAAACAAACAACCGGGGTCTCTTTGCCCCCTGTCTCGGACCACCAGGACAGGAGCTCCTGCACTGCTTTACAGCGTATCCCAGGAGCCCCGGGCTTGCCTCAGCAGCCGCCGGGAAGGAGGGGGGATGCGTGAGGAGCTGCCGGGACAGGCTGGGCGTGGGCGGCGGCGCTGTCCATCACTGACACCGGGCAGGTACCGCTGGCAGCCCCAGCCGGGCAGGGCGAGGGAAAGCGGTGCCCTGTGGCATCAATGTTGGCAGGGCGCATGCGCCGCCGGCTGTGCCCCACCACCCCCTCCCCCCGCGCATTGCCCGCCCGGCGGCGCGCGCTCCGTGGCCTGCCCCGGAACCTGTATGGAGGGCGGGGCCGGCCGCGCGCGGGCGGGAGCGCCGCCGCCATGCGGGTTGCGGGGTGGGCGGGGCCGGCCGCGGTGCACGTCGGGCCGGCGGCGGACCCGGGCCCGGCGGGTAGCTCAGGTCGGTGTGGGGGATGGGGGGGCGGCGATGGCGGCCGGGCCCTGGGAGCCGCCTCAGCCCCCGGGTGCCGCGCGGGGGGAGCCCCCCGTGTCCCCCGCCACCCGCGGGCCCTGCCCTCCCCTCCCCGGTGCCCTCGCAGCCCGTACCAGGGTTTCCCCGGTCTCCTGGGGGGACAGCGGTGCGAGGGCCGCCGCAGCAGCCCCGGGGGAACGCGCAGGAGCCTCAGCCGGGTGCGGGGAGCGCGGGGCGAGGCGGCACCGAGCGGGCACCAAGCCGGGCTGCGCCCCGAGTGGCGGCGGGGACAGACTGGGCGGTTTGCCTTGTTCCTGGAAATCAAACGATAAAATATTTGGCTATCAGAGGTCGCTCATGAAGAACGCTCAGTAGCTCCTTTGAAAGATAACCTATTAGCAGAGAGTCTCTTAGCAATATGTTTTTGTGGGGGTGTGGAGGCTTTAACATCATTTGCTTAGAACCTGAAATTCTGTTCCCTGAGAAGGCTGGAAATTAGTCAGGAAAGGGAGGAGAGAAGAAGGATGCTTCGAGGGATAAAGCTCATCACCCTACCCCTGTCTCCTGCAGCACAGGACATGCTCAGCCTGTAGGTTCAGGATTTAAAGTACTTGGAAACCCCACAGATCATTTGGAGGATGGGAGGGCCTTGAATGTGACATTTGTACTGTCTCTAAGAATAGAGTCTGTCAGTTCACTGGCGTGAAAAGCTTTATTTCATATCTGGCTGTGGAATAAATGGTTATCCCTGCCTGCTTTTAGTGTGGGAAGGATGCAGCATTGTCCATCTTAATCCTTTATAACCTCAAAAGTCGTTTGGGGCCATTCAAGCCTTTCCTAGTGTGCAAAAGTGGAGAAACTAAAGGAGAAGGAGAAACTAAGGGGAGAAACTTAAATGGAATTGTTCTTTTTACTTCAGGCTCACAGGAAATACAACGACCCCGTATCCCACAGGCCGCTGGCTCTGGGCCCCAGTGCTCCCAGGCAGGATCCATGTGTGAGGAGTCGGGGCAGGATGGAGAGTCTGGGGCTGCCAGCAGTGACCCTTGGGGACGGGACCACGGCCTACCTGCAGCAGGCTGGCAGAGGTAACAGAACCTCGGGCTGCCAGGGCTGAGAGTCTCTTCCTGGCTCTGAAATTAAAGTCAGACTCGCCAAAAGTGCCCCTCACGGCGTGGGAGCTGCCACACATGCGTGGCCACTTCGCACGGGCAGCTGGCGACTGTTGGATTTGCACTGAAGTCTGATGTAAAATAAAATACAAATCAAACGTGCCTCTGGTTTGGAAATGAAGCTCCGGAGATGGGAGAGCTGTTGCCGTAGAAAATAAAGGTTCTGTTCAGGCTAGAAGAGTCCTGTTCTCTCTAGGGTTGCTGTGAACAGGGAGCTGATGTTGTGGCTTGCAGGGCTCTGTTCCACCAAAACTTCCCCTGGGCTGAGCAGGTGGTTTTGCATCACTGGTGTGCACAGGGCTTGGTTCACAGCAGTGCATTTCTCACTCAAAGAGGTGCCAAATTCAGCACCTGCCCTGACTGGTGTTAATGAGGTGCCCCTTTCTGTACCACCCACTGCTCCCAGGAACAGGAGCACGCTGTTTCCCAGCCTGCAGAACAGGATGGAGGAGTTGTGCAGCTCCGTGTGCTGGGGGTTGCTCTCCTTTATTTTCCGTGCAAACTCACTGCAAGTTTATTACACGTGTGGAGCTGAACTGTCTTGGAACCACCAGGTTGCGTGACCCCCCTCAAACCTTATGGTCCAGGTGAAACCAACCTGGATTCTCCATGTTTGGTGGGATGGAGCAATGTCCTCTCTGCATCAAATCATTGGGTAACTCAGTCTTTATTACAGGTTTGTGCAGAGTCAGGCTTTGGAAGAGTTCAGTCTCTACAGCCCAACACTGGCAGCACTTTAGGCCCCTTTAGGTGCTGTAATTGTTTCCTAAGAGTTGATCCTCTGCCAAGGTAGAAGATAAATCTCCAGGCAGTTGCTGATGCTACTCAGCACACCCAGTTGATTTTTTTTCTTCCAACACAAGTCTAATTGCTTTCTCTGTGTGCTCTGCCTTTCTGCTCCTTGGCACGAGGAGCTGTGAGGGGCAGCTCCTCAACATGTGATGTGATGCCTGAGGGTCTTTGTCATGTGTCCTGCCTAGAAAAGGGCAATGCCAGCATTTTTGGGAAGCAAAGTGCCTCTGTGGGGGAAAGATGATCCATAACAGCCTAGAAGTGACAATTTCTCCCTTTTGTGGGACTGTGGGAAGCATGTGGGACAGTGGGACTTGGCTCAGCAGCTGATGGCGTGTTTTAACTGTTCCAGGTGAAAAGCTGATTGAAGGGCAAGTCATTGAACTTGAAGATGGGACCACAGCTTTTATCCATCAGGTGACAGTTCAGAAAGGTGAGGAACACACATTCCCCTCTTTCTGTTTGGAGGGACGTTGTAGATGTGGCTGCAGCTCTCAGTGCCCCAGCACTTGGGCTCCTCTGTCAGCTCAGCTCTCAAAAGTCCATATGAGTGTAGGGTTTCTGCTGGGGTTTTGTTTCTTGTGGTTTTGAGGCTGAGTAAACAAGGACGTTGCCTGCAAAGTCTGTAGCAATCTGATGAGAAGGTGAATTTGGTGGAGGTGGAGACAAATGTTTAAGTGTCATTTCACCTGTGGGCTCTCCCTGTTGTCATACCACAAGTCCAGCGAGCTGTGTGCTATGTTGGTGCCAAGCCACAAAGCACACACAGAGTTTGTTTCATGTGGGAGCAGATGGGCAGGAATTTCCTCTGAGCTGTGAGATAGTACATTACTTCTGGAATAGGTGTTGGTGAGGGGGTCATGTGGGGATTGTTGGGAACAATGCCACCTTGGTCACTGACCCATCAGCCAATGTCATCTCTGAAATTAGGTGACATTAGTCTAAGAGGTGTTGGGAATTCAGTTTATGTGGCAGGCACCAGAGTGGCATGGAGGAATCATCCTTGGCCATGCTGAGATGCAAAAGGGCAGGTAGAAAGAGCTCTGTTACTTTGGGCAGTCCTTCCTTGATGCTCCCAAGCTCCTCGTATGCCACCTCCCTCTTCTGTTCTCCAAAGGCTGCTCGAAACCGATTTTTTATAGCTTTCCCCTCTTCATCCTCTTCCCTGCCTTCACATGCACAGTGAGAGGGGTTTTCCTTCTCACCCCTGCTTCCCCTGCCGTGGGATGTTTGTGTTTTCCTCCACACACCCCTGTGCCAGAGCCATCCTTCTTGTCTAGGATATAATCTGGCTTTTGGAAATTGGCGAGGCACTTCATTACTCCTTTGAGCAAAGGAGGTGGCAAATCCGTGCATGAAGCCTTGACAACCTCATCATTCACATCAGAAGGGCTCAAATGGTGTCTTAAAACCTACAGCTGTGGTTGCCTTTCAGGGCAAGCAGGTAGCCCTGTGTCCTCTCCTGCCTGGCAGCCTGAACTGCCACAGTGTTCCCCCCATCCCAAGTCCTCCAGGAAGGTGTGTGGATGTATTTCTTTTCTTTTAGAGGCTGTGGCTTTTGAAGATGGGCAGCCAGTGGTGCTGGAGGATGGCAGCATGGCCTTCATACACAGCACAGCTAAAGGTAAAGCACTCCCTGCTCTTTCGCTGGCAGCTGGAGAGAAGCTGCTGAAGTGTCTCAGATTTCCAAGGCTGGGGAGCTGAAGCACTTTTTTTCTGCCTCACACTGAGCTTTATTTCAGCTGAATTTTTTTCAGCTCTTTACCTGTGATGTTTCCTCTTGCAGACACTTACGAGCCCGGCACATTCCAGGCTGTCCAGCTGGAGGATGGCTCCACTGCCTACATCCACCGTCCTGTCATCGTGGCACCTGGCAGCACCATCCTGGAAGTGCAGACAGAAACTGGGCTCGAGGAGTTGGCTGGGGAGGAGGAAGACGACGGCTTTGATGTGGACACCATTACTGCATTACAGCAGTATGGCAGGAAGGTGAGGGCACAGCATCTCTTGGCCTGAGTTTGTGCCCTACCTTCAGCAGTTCTTGTGTGCATCTGTCTGTCAGCAGCACCAGCTTTGAGAGAAGCAGCTGGACAGAGCTCCAGTGTGAGTGCCACTGGGTGAGGGGTGCCTGGCAGTTGGGGACCCAGAACGGGGCTGTTTGGTCCCGTGGAGTGCTGGGCCTGCCACCCTTAACCTGCTGCAGGCTCAGGTTTGGGAAGGGAGGACAGCTGCTGTGATACAGCCTTTGGTGTGTCAGCAGTGGCTAAGCCATGGCCACTGTCCCCATGGTGACAAAGGCCTCAAAAACCAAAACAGCTTCAGATCCTGATGTGCTGTCACTGCAGTGTCTCACCTCAATATCCCAGGTGCTGCCTTTGTCTCCCATCTCCATAGTGCTGTGGAGAAGGGGCAGCCAGGAGCGTGCTGGCAGTGCTGAGCTGGGCACAGACCTTCCTGCTGTGGCTCTCTGCGGAAGGGTGGGGTGGCACTATGGCTATCACTGCCTTCCTGTTCCACACTAGAGTGGGAGGCACAGATAGTGCCTGTGCTTTTTCACTCACAGGGGTCTGATGAGGAAGAGGAGGGAGTGACTGACACCTGCCATATGAAGAGTAAGGACTCCAGCAACGTCCCTTCCCAGGTCTGAATTTTTCAGTGACTGGAATTAGGCCTAACTCCTCTTTCCCAGTAATTAAAAAAGCATTGTGGCTTCTCTGCCGAGTTAGCAAATACTAACTGCACATATTTCAAATGAGCTGAGAAAGGGAGTTTCACGTCTGAGAACCCCCAGTGAGCTGGGAGGTGGGAGGGGGAAATGCAGGTTCCTAGAGCCCTGTCACCTGGGCTTCACCATGTGGGTATGAGCTGGTTTGTAGGAACATGTTTTTGGAGGATAACTGCAGGGGTGCATATGTATGGCAAGGAGGGAAATATTTGTGTGGGCTTGGTGAAGCCGTGGTGGCTTGCTGGATTGATTCCCGTACTTGTCTCAGCAGGATTTGCAGGAGGAGGAGGTGCAAAACCACAGGAAGGGGCAGCAGGTCGGCAGCAGAGCTTTCCGCTGTGGGTACAAAGGCTGTGGCCGCCTCTACACCACTGCCCACCACCTCAAGGTAAAGCAGGTGACATGGCAGTGTGCAGGCCAGAGCTGTCCCAGGTTACACTGCCAGAGCAGAATGCTCCATTGTGTGCAGCTGAGTTACGTGCTGAGCTCCCCAAGAGACCCAGATGTGTCAATTGGCCAAGGTGAAATCCAACAGGGAACTTCACATTCTCTCCACCAGCATTTTTCCACAGTTTTCCTTCTTCCTTGCCTTGGACCTCGTTTTAGGTGCCTTGGACCTCGTTTTAGGGACCTGTTCTTTCTTTTCCAGGTACATGAACGTGCTCACACAGGTGACCGGCCATACACATGTGACTTCCCAAGCTGTGGGAAAGCATTTGCTACAGGTAACAATTTCTCTTTTGAGCAGATTTTGTTTTCTGTTCAACCCAACCCCTGCTGAGCTTCAGTCCTTACTCTGGTGCAGTAGAGCACAACGTCCAGAGCATCTAAAGCAAGGGAATCACAACACAGGAGCCTGCTGGGACTTCACTGATTGTGGGCAGATAATGGTGGAAGCAAGGTTGGAAGTAGTGTTTGGGCTGTTTGGTTATTTCTTCCCCTTCAGCTTTGCAGACACAACACAGACATTCAAGTGGACTGAGGGGGGGTACCCAGCTAGATTGTCACGGTGTTTCCTTCTCATTACAAAATTAATTGTGGTCTCTGTCCTGGACAGGGTACGGGCTGAAGAGCCACGTGAGAACACACACGGGTGAGAAACCGTACAAGTGTCCAGAAGACTTGTGTAGCAAAGCCTTCAAAACCTCCGGGGACCTGCAGAAACACATCCGCACACACACAGGTGAGCAGCACGGGGGAAGAACTGCATAGGGGGACAACCCAGTGAAAGAGTCTCCAGGGCACTCCGGGTGGCAGGTCTCACCCACATCGCTCTGTCCATGCAGGTGAGCGTCCCTTCAAGTGCCCCTTCGTGGGCTGTGGCCGCTCCTTTACCACGTCCAACATCCGCAAGGTTCACATCCGGACGCACACGGGCGAGCGGCCCTACATGTGTCCAGAGCCTGGCTGCGGCAGGGGCTTCACCAGCGCCACCAACTACAAGAACCACATGAGAATCCACACAGGTAGGAGGGGGCCAGTTTCCCCCAGCCAGCAGCAGGGAGATTGGTGGGGCTGGAATGGGCATTTCCAAGCTGCATGTCACAGGGGTGGATCTAGGGGTGGCCGGGGAGTTGGAGGAAATAGTGGGAATTGCTTTATTGGATTGATTGTTGTTCCAGCAGTCTGTCTCCAGCTATTTGCTTTGGTGGGGAATCCCTCCCCAGAGCATGAGGAGGGTGAAGCTCAGCTCTGTGGCCTCTGCCCTAGGAGAGAAGCCGTACCTGTGCACCGTGCCAGGCTGTGGGAAGCGCTTCACAGAGTACTCCAGCCTGTACAAGCACCACGTGGTGCACACGCACTGCAAGCCCTACACGTGCAGCAGCTGTGGCAAGACCTACCGCCAGACCTCCACGCTGGCCATGCACAAGCGCAGCAGCCACGGCGAGCTGGAGGCCACCGAGGAGAGCGAGCAGGCCCTCTACGAGCAGCAGCAGCTGGAGGGTGAGCAGCCACTCACTCCCCCATCAAGGTGTAGCAAAGGGGAGGGAGGTGACAGCAAGAGCAGCCACTCCCCTCTCAGACTCAAGTGTGTGTCATGGCCTCCTGCCTCCCCATCAAATCCAAATCTATTGGAAGGTCCTTGCTGTAAGTCACAGATTGGGAACAGGCTCCTGCCCATTCTGTAATACAGGGAGAGGTAAAGGCCTTTCTTCCTAGTCCTCACTGGGCTGGTGTCATCATGATCTTGTGCTCTTTTGTGCTGGCTCTCGAGGCCACAGGCACATCCAGAGGCCAGGCATGTTCTTTCACACTCTGATAATGCTGCTCTTCCCCTTCTCTGATCCAGCTGCTGCAGCTGCTGACAGAGGCTCTCCACTGAAGAGTCAGCATATTGCTTTCCTGTCAGAGATGGAGGAAGATGACGAGGAAGATGCTGTGCCTACACAGGTCTCGCTTATCTCTCAGGATGGGACAGAGCAGGTATGGACACAGACAGCCTCCAGCATGTCAGGGACAGCTGTTACTATCTGAAGTGAGATTCTGCCTCTACTCAGCCGTGATGTTCTTTGCAGGGCCTTTTTCCAGCATTGTTTCAGACCTTGGGGCTTCCTGGGATCTTCTGCCCTGAGGGCTCCCTCCTACATCCTCACCCACTGCTGCAGTGTTGGTTTGGGGGGTCTCTGGTCCTGGCGGCCCCCCTTGCTGAGGGGGTCTCAGGGTTTTTGTGTGGTGACTGGCAGCCCTTGGCTCCCTGCAGCTCCCAAGCTCTGCTGACCCAGGCTGGATTTGGAGATGTTTTGTCATCACTTGTATACAACAGTGCTTTTCTTGTACTTCCCTCCACCAGCTGCCCCTGTGCTGACTGGAAAAAACTGCCTTCTGTGGCACGGGGCAAAGGAAACAGCTGCCACGAGTGACCTGTTTCCTCTTAGCCTGAGATGCTCCTGCTGCTGCAATGCACAAGCTGTCCCATCCAGTCTGGAGACAAGAGGCTGGAAGGGGAGGGGAGATGTGGTAGAAGGGGGAGGGCTGAAGACCCAAAGCTCTGAGTTCTCTATCATCAATTTTATCCATGGCCCTGGGCAAAGTCCTTGGAGTTCTCTGTGCCTTGAGTCTTGCGGAGAGACTGTTTCCTCCTCACCCAGACCGATGCATTGCTAAACTCGGGAGTTGCCTAAGACTCCTTGAGCGTCTGCTGTCATCCCCAGGTCAGTCTGTCTCAGGAAGAGCTGCAGGCCCTGGGCAGTGCCATCAGCGTGGTGACACAGAGCGGGGCCCTCGCCGTGCCCGAGGGAGAGCTGGTGGGTGGTGACACTGGGACCGTGACTGTGGCCAACACTGATGGCACCGAGGCGCAGGAGGTACAGACAAAGCTGGGACTGTCCCTGCTTCCTCTGCCAGAAAAGAACTGCGTTGTCTTTTAAAACATGATTATCTGAACTTTTCCCAGGTGACCATAGTCACTTCTGGGGCAGTTGTGTCAGAGGAATCGGACATCACCCCGCTCTGTCATCAGCAGGTGGCATTGCTGACCACCTCCCACGGCACCCAACGGTACATCGCTGTGCAGGTACCACATGGCTCTTGCCACCGTCCCCTTCACTCCCTGGCCACCTGCTGCCTGCAGCACTTGCCCTCTGGCACTGCTGCATTGCTGCTTGCCCAGGGGGCTTGCTCCTTAATTCCCAGATGCCTTGTATGCAGAGGACAGCAGGGACATCCTCCTGGGATTGCAGAATGCTCCTTTGTAAACAGCCTTTCTGCATCACTGCCCTGTCTGCCCTTCTGCTTCACAGTGTCACCCACCCCACTCCCTCATCCGTCTGTCCTGCTGGGAGCCACCCTGAGCTGCCTTTTGGGGGTTCAGCACTCATTCTCTTTCTCCCTTCTCTCCTCCAGCTGGAAGAGCAGCAGAGCCTGGAGGAAGCCCTCAGCATGGCCACAGCAGTCATCCAGTACGAACCAGTGCCACCTGACACAGCCCTGCCCGAGAAGGGGAGCTGAGGCCTGTGGAGCCACCAGGGCAGGGGGAGTGGCAGCCCCAGCCTGCTGTGTGCAGGGGTGGTGGGTGCTGCAGGTGGGACACGGGGCAGGGACAGTGTCCGAGCCAGTGCCAGGGCGTGCCCTGCGCTGGCCGGGACACTGACGGGGCAGCGCGGGGCTGCTGGGGTGACCCTGTCTGAAGGGCTCTTCCCTCCAGGGAGGGAGGGCGGGCAAATGCACTGGACTGCTGCCTTCTCCTGGGCTCTGAGCAGCAGCCCTGTTTTCAGAGGGGCATTTCCTGCCCTCTCCCTCTAGGAATGGTGCGACAGCTCCCCTTTCTTGCCCACCGCTCCAGCTCAGGGGCGAGTGAGCAGCACATGCACAGAAGCAATAAAGGCCCATCAGAGCAAGCCCAGGCTGTCCTGAGCTTGGTGTGGAGGGTGACCAGTTCCTGCCATTGGAGCCAGCACTGGGATGGTTCCAACAGCAGTTCTCCCATCTCTTTGTCACACTCCGTTCTCAAGCAAAGCTTCCGTGGCAGACTCTTTGGCTGTGGAGCAAAGCAGCCAGCACTTGCCAGGAGCTGAACTAGACCTGGATGTAAATGCTGAGTTGAAATAAAAACAGATTTAAAATTTTGTTTTTAAAAGGACCCCCCCCTTCTCTTTGGGGGAGGCTGGAAGGGGGGGATCAGTGTTGGCATTCAGCAGCTGTAAGAATTAAGGACATTGAGGAGATTGGAATTGACCAAACATGTCCTGCCAAAGCAGCAACTGTCCCAGAGGAGAGCTGGGAGCAGGAGGAGCTGTACCCTCTGAGCCCTCAGCATGTGGCTTGGAGGGGCTAAGACATGTCCCTGAAATCTCACATCAGGCCTTGGCTCTTCCAAGGACCCCTGCAAGCCTAGATTTAGGGAACTGTGTCTGTGAACACATCCTACACTCTCCCCTGACCTGGGGAGAGAGACCTGGGCTGGTGTCCTGCCCCCACAGGTGCCTTCAGCCCCTCCACTGCCCCGAGTGCTGGGTGGACAGAGCTGGAAAAGACCTTCGAGATCCTCGCGTCCCACTGTAAACCCGAGCCTGGTGCGGGCTGCCGGCAGTCACGTGGGTCGTTTTTTGGCCATCCCAGAGGAGTTTGCAGAAGAAGAGGTATCCGCGGGCACGGAACGGGCACAACCCGAGAGGATGCCACAGGCTGAGTCTCCACTCGCCTGGTGCGACCGATCCCTTCCAAAGGCAGCGCTCCCGCTGCGAGGGGAAGCTGCTGCTTGAGCCAGGGCGGGGATTTCTCTCCCCAAAACGCAAATTATGACGGAGCTTTTGATCTCTGGGCCGAGCTCAGCAGAGGGTCGAGGCGAGCCGCGGCCGTGCCGCCCCGGCCGTGCGGGGAGCGGCGATGGGGCCCGGAGGGTTCCCGGGGCGCCCCGAGCAGGCGGCGCTCCCGCCCCGCGTCCCGCCCGCCCGGGCGGCTCCAGGAACCGGATCCGCGGGCTCGGCAGAGCCGCCGCCGCCGCCGCCAGCCATGGACCTGCGAGCGGAGCTGCTCAAGTCCATCTGGTACGCCTTCACCGCCCTGGACGTGGAGAAGAGCGGCAAGGTCTCCAAATCGCAGCTCAAAGTGAGTCCCCCGGGGAGCTCGGGTGGCTCCGGCGCACGGATGGAGGGTGGGCAGCGAGGGGCAGAGCAAGTGCGGGGCTGCTTTGCATCCCCGCGGGTTCCCACGCAGAAATTGTTAAATATTAAAATCAAGAAGACCTTGTTGTTGCCTTCACGCTAGTTCTGGTGAAGTTCTCAGGCTCTGTGGCATTTCCCTTTAAAAAAAAAGACGGGGGGGGGAGGGAATTAATGCTCAAATGTGTTTTCTAGGTGAAAATGATAGGAAATCTAATTTTTAGTTGTTATCAGTTTCTTATGCTTTTTATGGCCAACTAAGAGCCCAAACTCTATTTACATTTTCTTGCTTGCTGGAGCACCTGTGTTTCTCCTTCTTGCTGAGCCAGTGGGTCGGGAGGTAGGGGCAGGTTGTTTTTAAACAAAAACTCCCCAGTGGTGTGGCCAGAAATAACACAGCATTTTAAAAACTCTCAGCTTTCCCCTCTTCCCACTCTTAACAGCTTTCAGAGGGCTCATGCCCTCAGCCCTTCATCAAACCCATCATAGCTTTAAAAACCTTTTTGTCTGCCCCCAGGCCAGGGTTGTTGGAACCCACCAGGGAGCCCCTTGGCTCCGAGAATAATTGATTTTTTAACCTTTGCACACGGCGCGAATCTTTCTTTTTCGTCCGTTTTGGTTCTTAGGCTGGCACTGTGGCTGGAAATGTTGGTTGGTACCAGGGTCTGAGATGAGAGAAGAGACCTGAGCAGGAACATGCTGAGCATGGGGAGGTGTTGCGTCAGGACTTGGCAGCTGCTGCCAGTCTGTGAGACCAGTTTTGAACCACTGCAAAAAGACCCACTTTTCTTCTACTCCCTCTGTTTTATAGGGCTTCCCCAGGACAAACTGCAGGGAAGGTGCTGGGCTTTGGGTGGGGGGGTGTGTTTTGCCCCAAAATTAAGAGTTTGCAGGGATCTGGAGGAGAAGCAGCAGGAGGCAGATTCTTCCTGCTCAGCTTTTGCGGCTGAGAGCCTTCAGCTGCCCCCCAGAACTCATGGCATGTGCCCTGCGAGCCACGCTCACCCACTAAAGCTGTAGAAATAGCGGAAGGAATTAAGGAAAATCCTAAAGTAGGCCAGAGATTAATTCGGTTTGCTAATCCCTGAGAGGGGCTGCTGTGCCCCCTTCACAGAATCCCCTGCACCCATGCTCGGGATCCAGAGCCTGGCCCAGGCGTGTGATGGACCCAAAAGCACCAGCCTGAACATGTGCAGTGCTTGTCTGGAGAGATCTTTGTCACCAGTGATGATGCTGAGGCCACAGAGAATCTGATTTTAATGGCAGTTTCATGGAGAGTTCATGCAGGGTCTGCAAACCATGGTGTAGGGGCTGTGGTGGTGCTGGGGATGGCACCTCCACAGCGGCTTTATCCAGGGGGACATTCCAGAGGGGAAGGGACGTTCTCCCGCGCACCTTCAGTGACGGGATGTGTTGGTGGCAGGTCATTGAACAGCAAAGCTCAGCTCTGGGTGACCTTCCACCTACCTCCAGGCCAGGGAGAGCTTGTTTCCACCCCCAAAAACACTCAGGTTTGCCCCAGCCTACACAGGCCAGCCGCGGTTCAGTGTGGAAGGAATCTGGGATCTCACAGCTCTGAGCAATAAAGTGTTAAAGCCACGGTGGCCGAGCCCACTCCAAACTCCTCCAGGGCTCTGAGCCCTGAGCCGGGCTGTGCTCTGCTCCCTCACCCGGGCGTGTTGCTGCACGAAGGGTCTTGAACAGGGGTGGGAGAGACACCAGGTTTGCACCTACAGGACGGAACCAGCCCCAGAGCTGGGTGGGAGCATCCTGGCAGAGTGGGAGCTGGGGCTGAGCTCCGGCCGCGCTCCAGGCGGTCGCTGTGAACGTGTCGGGGTTTCCAGCGTGGAGGCCCAGCTGTGGGAAGCCGTTGGGCTCCTTGCAGGGGCACTTGTGCGCAGGCAGGCGCGTGCAGATGCTGCTGTGAGTGTAGGTGTGTGTGTGCACAGGAAGGAAGGACAGTTTGCGGTCGGGTGCTGCGCGCCCAGCGATGTCGGGTAGTTTTGTTCCCAGCCAGCCCTGCTCTTGGAAGAGCGTTTGTCCTCTCAATGCCATTGCATCCCCCTCCCCGGCCAAGCTGGAGGAGCTGTGGATGTGGGATGGGGTATGGGGTGTGGTCCTTCAATGTGGCCTTGCGTGGCTGGGGCAGGAGGCAGGAAATACCGAGCACTGCCCTGGTGCTTTTGGGCACCTCTGCTCATGGGTGATGGGTGTGACAGCGGTGGGAGAGGGTGGAGAACAGAAATGAGGTTGGTGCTCAGAGGAATCCAGGGCACGAGGAGGAGTCAGGCAGACCCCTGCCCCCCCCAGCCATCCCCGGCATGCCACAGGGGAAAGGTTGTACCAGCAAACTGCTTTCGTAGCATCCCTTTACCCTGCTGTTACTCTCCTCCCGTCTCTGTCAGAGCCTGCAAGGGTTTCCCACCTCTCCTGTCTCCAGTCACCCCACCATCGACCAGGCCAGGGTTTTCCTCCCCATTTGTCAGTGACAGCCCTGCGAGAGGAGGGGCTGCAGGTCACAGGGTGCCGGGATGGATGAAAGGGCTCAGGGTGTCCTCCATGGCCGGGGTCACAAGTGAGACCTCACAGAGCTTTTTAGGGATGCTCTGGGAGGGGTGAAGGATGGAGATAAGGGCCCACATTGGAAACACAGAATGGGATAAGATTCCCAGACTTTGAATTCATCCTGGTGGATTTGTTACCATCCTGGAGGATGTCCATGATGTTCCCAGGCCTTTCCACCCTTGTGTGGACCCTGGGGCGGCACCAAGCCCCAAAAGGCAAAGCCACAGCAACAGTGCTTGGGGCTACAGCCCTGTTGTGTGAGCACAGGGTGGAGTCCTGCTGATCCCATTGGTCCAGGGGGTGGAAAAGAGAAAGAAAATCTGGTCGAGCAAGAACTGTCTCCAGCTGCAGCAGCCATCATGGCCTCCGGCAGCTCCTCTCCTGCTGGGAGGAAATTTCCAGCCCTGCACAGAGGAGCAGGGATGCTGTTCCATCTCCTCCAGCCCCTCTCTTGAACCCTTGGCAAGCTGCATTGGCAGATCCTGGTGCAGTGGGGAGGTGTCAGTCTGGGACACTTGTTTAACCATCTCCTGCTTCTGGGATGTAAAGGCAAGGAGAGCACCACCTGCCCAGCACCACAAGCTAGAGATGCTGGTGGTGCTCATGGGCAGCCTTGTTCCAGGCTTTCCAGCACGTGGGAAATCCATGAGCTTCTAAACATGCTTTATTTGGGGGGATTTGAACAAAACAGGCTGTTGGCAAGTCTTGCTGAATATTTCTGGGGATGGTGTGTCTCCAGATCTCCGTTGTCTGCTTCCATTCCAGACAAAACCTTTGCTTAGTTTCTCACCAGTCTTTCCTATTTTCATGTTTCCATCTTTCTGTGCCCCGGGCAGACAGTGGCTGCTGCCAGGCTGGGCTGTGCTTGTGCCAAATGCACAGCTTGGGGTGGCTTATCAGCTTTTCTAGATCAGAGCGACTCCTGTTTGGTCTGAGAGGTTTGAAACAGCTCTTTAAAAAAAGAAGTTTGTCATGTGCCAAGAAAAGAAACTAATGTGGAAAAATCCTCAATTTTTGCCTGTTTCTAAATGATTCTCTAAGGTTTACATTTGGAAATTATGCCAAACCCAAACCTTGACTCGATGCTGTGGCTGCCAGGATGTGATGCCATGCAGGGCACAGTCCCCAGGCGGTTGAGTGAAGGGGTGGCACCTCGGGGATGTGCTGGGGCAGGGCTGGAGGTTGTTCACCTTCTCACCACCCCTTGTGCTTGGCCAGGTGCTGTCTCACAACCTGTACACGGTGCTGTGCATCCCCCACGACCCCGTGGCACTGGAAGAGCATTTCCGTGATGACGATGATGGGCCAGTGTCCAGCCAGGGCTACATGCCCTACCTCAACAAGTACATCCTGGACAAGGTGAGTTCCTTGGTCATCCCCCAGACCTGCTAGTTCTCAAGTGAGGACATTGAGGGGAGCTCCCCTTAGCTCTTGGAAACCACAGGCCTTGGTGGGTGGAAAGAGGGTGCAGAGAGATGGGGACTGCTCAGGTGAATGCCAAAATGTGTGAGAAATGTTTAATACTCAGCGTCTCCCTGGCAAGGATGAAGTCATCCCTTTACGTCACAGCTCTGGATGGAGCAGCATCTCTGCCCACGTTTCCTGAAGGGCTCAGAGAGAGAAATCAGCCTCTTTTTTCCTCTCCAGCCATGTTCAAATTTGAGGTGTGACCTCATTTGGCAAAGAGGAGAGGGAGGAGGATGAGGTGCCAGGGCAGGAGCAGGAGTTGGTGTGGGCAGGGGCTTTCTCCCTTTTTTCCGCGGTTCAAACGCACCTTTGTCTGGCACAGCCAGAGGTTGCTCTGTGGGTGCTGTTTCCTCCAGGCATGTGAGGAGAGGAAGAATGACTGACAACTTTCTTCCACTGTGTGCTCACAGAAAGGGGCCAGAGCTGGGTGCAGTAACCCTTCGCTCCCCTGGCTCTCCCAGTGTTCTTGTCCCTGTGCCAGTCCCCTTGCCAGTCCCTGTGCCAGTCCCCATCCCTGTGCCCATCTTTGCCTTGCCCAGAGCTGGTCCAGCAGCTGCCCAGCCTGGTCCAGCAATGCTGATCTTGGCTGCAGGGATCTGGTCTGCAACAAGCAAGGACAAAGCTTTCCCCAGCTCCCTCGGCCCAGAGCAGGAGCTGCCCAAGGTCAGCCCAGCCCAATCTCCGCATCACAGGGTGGCCAAAATCCTTCCAGTTGCCCATGTGGTTCTTCAGGAGGTGATCTTTAAACACACCTCTTCTGGTTTCACAATGTTTAATAGAATCCTAGAGGCAGTCTGAAAAGGGGGAAGTGGGTGTTCCTAGTAAGAAAGCTTTTAGCTTTTACCACACAAAGGTTTTCCTCCAGCTCTGCTGCTACAGGCCGCAGTTTGCTCCTGAGCTGGCGGTGCGTGGCTCACACAGCTGGGATGGAGCACCCAGGGACAGCCAGAGCTCCTCTGATCCCCATCACAGCTCACCCTTCTGCACCAAACTTGCTGTCTGGGGCAGCTCACGGTGCCAGGACATGATTACAGAACCGTGACAGCAGCAGGGACCAGGCTGGTGGAGGCACCATTCCTGCTGGCTGCCCTCGGGCCAGCACTTCCCTTCACTCCTCAGTTCCTCTTTGTGGTTGAATGGGATAACAAGAAACCCAAAACCATGGAGACACTGGGGAGGTGGGCTTGGAAAGCTCCACACTGTCCTGCATATGCTGCACCCCAGGGTTCCTGCTGGTGCTGCCAATCACCCCATGCTTCTCACTGGACAGATTTTAGGAGTGAGCGTTTCTTCTCTCCAGCACTTCATCCCCCAGAACCCCTTTCTGTAGCTCTTCAGCTCCCCACTCACCCCCTGACTCCTGCCTGCAGGTGGAGGAAGGCGCTTTTGTCAAAGAAAACTTTGATGAGCTTTGCTGGACCCTGACGGCAAAGAAGAACTACAAACCCGACCGGAACGGGAATAGCGTTGTGTCCCACCAGGACGCTTTCAAGCTCTGGTGTCTCTTCAACTTTCTGTCTGAAGACAAATACCCTCTCGTTATGGTGCCAGATGAGGTAGGACCCGCCTCTCCTCCCATCCCTGTCCTTCCAGGGCTCCATGTGCTGGCAGAGCCCCATTTGTGGGTGACATACCCACTATCGCTTCCTGGCACGTCCCACTGCATCCTGCAAGGTGTGGTGCTCCAGGGATGAGAGAGAGAGGAGGCTGGGGGTGGGACAAGGGGGCTCTCTGCCCTGGGCACCCCCACTGTACCCACAGCCACCCTCACTGCCCAGGGAGAAGAGGGGGACTTTAGAGGGGAGACCCCTTCAAAATGCTGCAGCCTCTCCTGCCTAGAGGGCAGTGGCAGAGCAGACCTGGCTGTCCGTCTCTGTGGCCGCTGCCACCGGGTGCTCAGCCCCTGCCCAGCGTGCAGAGTGCTAAAGGTGAGATGCCAGCCAAAGAAAAGCCTCTGGCAGTAATCTCCAAATCTCCAAATTCCACAGCATTTAGGGGGGAAGGTTCTCCCTTTCTCTGGGGTCAGATTAAACCCCCATGAGAAGGGGGGCAGATCTGGGGAGAGCGTACAAGTGCAGAATCCAAGAGCGGCCTCAGCAGAAGGAACTTGGCTGGGCAAATGGCTGCTGTTGCCTTCTACCCTTTCAACCTCCTGAGATCAGCAGAAAAGTCAAAATAAAAAAAAAGGGGGGGGGGAGGGAAAAAAGACAAGAAGCACCGTGCTGCGCAGACGTAGAAGGGCAACCACACTTCCTGTGCCCTGGTAGAGATGTTTCCTGTTCCCCAGACCGTGAAAAACTGAATCATCCTGAGCAACTGCATTCAATTCTTGCCCTTCTCACAACTAAATGACATAAAAAATCCAGCTGGGTGCAGGGACCCTGGTGTCACCTTCCTGTGTGGCTCCCTGCAGTCACCCACCAGTCTCAGTCCCCAGATCGTGGGCAGAGGAGAGCTGGCAGCAAAACTTGAGCTGGAATAAGTCTTCCCCACATCATGTCAACCACCCTGACTCTTTTAAAAGCACTTCATTTGCAGTTTTAAAACGATGCTCATCTCCATAGGAACCTGTCCCCCTGCTCCTCCCCGGTGATTTTTGGAAAGCAGAGTGGTGCTGAGCTCTCCGTGGCTCTGAGACAACAGTCCTGAATGGGGTTTAACAGTGCTGGCCTGTACTCCCTCAGGCTCTTGACTGCTACAGAGTTTTCTTACTCTGCAGACAAACCAGCCAAAACATCTCAGCCTTGGGGTTAAAAGGAAAAACCTCCCAGTAGTGGTCAAACTCTAACCCAGTTCCAGCCTCCTGAGCCAGCCTGCTGCCTGGAATGCCTCAACCATCACAAGGAGTGATCCCTCTGGGATCAGGGTCCTGCATCTCTAAGCTGGAGAGAGATGTGGCCTTGGGCTCTCCAAAATGGGTTGATGGGGTGGGACAGCTTCTTTCTGTCACTGAGTGTCCCCATCCCCACAGGTGGAGTACCTGCTGAAGAAGATCTGCGCAGCCATGAACGTGGAGCTGAACTCCTGTGAGCTGGATGATTACCTGTCCCAGGAGCCGCAGGGGCAGGGCGGGCTCACGGTCTGGCAGTTCCTGGACATGGTGAACTCGGGGCGGTTCCTGAGAGGCATCGAGCAGGAGGCCATCAGCATGGCCGTGGAGGAGGTGTACCAGGAGGTCATTGAGGATGTGCTCAAACAGGCAAGGAGCCCACGTATCCTGGGGCACAAGCTCCGTCCTGCCCCCAGCACAGTTTTGATCTCCGTGTCTCTCGGGCGCAGGGCTACCTCTGGAAGAAGGGCCAGCTGAGGAGGAACTGGTCAGAGCGGTGGTTCATGCTGAAGCCCAGTGTCCTGTCCTACTACATGAGCGAGGAACGGAAGGAGAAGAAGGGGAGCATCGCGTTGGACAAGCACTGCTGCGTGGAGGTACAGCCCAGGCCACGCTCAGCTTGGGGAGAGCAGACCCTTCAGACTCCAGGAAGGGAGACCCAAGAACACACAGTTTCCCATCCATGAGCATGGGACAGCCAGCCCTGTGGCTGAAGACGGGGGGATAAGGTGGGGTACGGGGGGTAACGCTGTGCTGTGTCATCTCCCTGCAGGTGTTGCCAGACAGGGATGGGAAGAGGTGCATGTTCTGTGTGAAGACTTCGTCCCGCACCTACGAGATGAGCGCCTCTGACACCCGGCAGCGCCAGGAGTGGACGCTTGGTCCGTGCCCACCCCACACCCTTTCCCCAGCTTCCCCATGCCCCCTGCATGTCCCCACTGACGGTGCCCTCCCTCTCCAGCCATCCAGACGGCCATCCGGCTGCAGGCTGAGGGAAAGAAGTCCCTGCACAAGGACCTGAAGCAGAAGCGACGGGAGCAGCGGGAGCAGCGGGAGCAGCGCAAGGCGGCCAAGGAGGAGGAGACGCAGCGGCTCAAGCAGCTGCAGGAGGAGAAGGAGAGGAAGCTGCAGGAGCTGGAGCTGCTTAAGGAGGCCCAGAGGCAGGCAGAGATCCTGCTGCAGGAAGAGGAGCAGCGGCGGAGGCAGCAGCACGAGGAGATGCAGAGGACCCTGGAGATCCAGCTGCGGGAGGCTGAGCAGGTGGGTGCATCCCACGGTGTGTCTGCCATGGGCTGTGGTGCTCGTGGGGTGGGTGCTTCCTTCTCCTTCCCTTGCCTGGGGTAGCTCAGGGGTTTGGATGTGCAGTGCTGCTGCCACCCATCACCTCTGGCTCTGTTGTTGATCGCTTTGAGCAGGACATGAGGACAACCTGCCTCAAGGGTCTTTAGCTGGGGGACAGTGAGAGGCGAGTGCGGGTGCCAGGCTGGACAGGGAGCCCATTTCTGACCTCACAGCCAGCACTGGCTCTGAATGACATAGCCTGTCTCCTGAGCAGGGAAACAGCTTTGCTTTGGACCTGTCACTATGGGCTGTCCCTGGTCTGGCCCGCTCTGCTCGGTGGGCCTAAGTGGGCTCTGGGGACACTGGTGGTGGCCCAGCCAGCTGATGGCTCCTGTCCCCGCCGCAGGCTCGTGCCTCCATGCAGGCTGAGATGGTCTTGAAGGAGGCAGAGGCAGAGCGGCAGCGCAAGCGCATCCTGGAGCTGGAGGACATGCAGGAGAGGCTCCAGGAGGCCCTGCAGCAGGAGGTGAAAGCGCGGCAGGACGAGGAGGCTGTGAGATATGCACAGGCCAGGTAGGACCAGGGCATCCCTCCCCCTCCTTGAGCAGTCCCGCTCCCAGGGCAGCAGCTGGGCATGGGGATGTGCTCCCCAGGGCAGCTCAGTGCTCCCACGTACTGGGGTGTGCTGGTGACTTCCCAGTATGCAGGCTGGGACAGGGAAAGCTGGTGGAAGAAGTAGCAGAGGGACATCCTCACCTCTTCCTCTTAATTGTCAGGCTACTGGCTGAGGAAGAGGAGAAGCTGAAACAGCTGATGAAACTGAAGGAGGAGCAAGAAGAATATATCATCAAAACTCAGAGAGAGAAGCAAGTCCTCAAGCAGGAGATGGAGAACAAGAACAAGTGCCTGGAAGAGGCACAGAAGCAGTTGGAAGAAGTGAGAGTGAACAGACAGCGGGTGGACCAAGATGTCATGGTGAGCATCACGTCAGTGCCACATCTCTTCACATGGCGAACCCAGGGGCCTTCCCAGCCCTCCCAGGGTCACCTCCATACTGGGGAGGACCAAGCTGGAATTGCCTTGGGGGTTTCTGAGCTGTGCCATGTGCAGGCAGGGGGTGATGCAGTGACTGAGACAGGACAAAGCGCTGGTGTCCAAAGCGATGTTGACAGTGGGAGCGTGTGAAGGGGGAAGGTTTGGAGGGGGAGCAGAAGGTCTAGAGGAGGGTGAGCTGGGTCTCCATCCCAGAGGGAACCTCCAATCCAGGCTTACTCAGGGAAGGGAAACCTGTGCCCACGGTCCTGAACAGGGGCAGTGGGGCACCAGCTCACCCCTTTCATCCGTCCCCTGCCAGGCGGCCCAGCGGAAGCTGCGACAGGCCAGCACCAACGTCAAGCACTGGAACGTCCAGATGAACCGACTGATGCACCCCATCGGGCCAGGAGGTAGGAGACCAGCTGACCCAGCTGACCACCCTTCCCTGGACCTCCTGAGCACAGCCATGCTGGGGCAGAGCCCACACCCCCACCCATCTTCCCCTTTGGGGGCATCTGGTGGTTGGAAGGACTCTCAGAGAAGATACCCCAACACCTCTTGCAAGGAGGGACTCTACAAACCATTTTCTCAGCTGAACAGTCAGTTTGGGCCCCAGGTAAACAACTCTCTTTTTCTGTCCCTCCCCAGACAAGCGAACAAACGTGAGTGGAGGAGTCTTCGCTGGCTACCAGCCCCTTCTGTCCCGGAGAGATTCTTCCCTCAAACTCAAGCAGAGGGTGGAGGATAAAGGCAGTGACCCCACGAGAGAAAACAGCAAGGAAAACATGAGCAACGGTGGGAACAGCAGCGTGCTGCCATCTCCAGATGTGGACACCATGGCCACAGAACCCACCAATTAGCCCACCAGGATGGCAGAGCCCAGCTGGGAATGGCAGGGCTCAGCTTGTCCCTCCGAGTGGACGGTCAGTGTGACCATCTCTGGATAGAGCCAAAGTGGGGACCAGCACAGAGCCTACAGGGGACTGCATAAGGCAGAGGTGCTCCCATTTCCATCAGTAAAGGAGGCTCAGGCAGCCCAGTGCTGGGGAGGGGGCAGTGGGACCTTCTCTGGACTGCTGGACTCAACTCCTTGCGCTCTGTTTTACACCCTGTACTAAAAAAGAGCTGCTGGTGGGTCGGAACTCTGTGGCCCGGGGCTGCAGTTCCCCCTTGGTTTCTACAATAACCCTTCTGCATCACCCACTGTGCTCCAAGATGTGGGGCCTTGCCACCATCCAAGGACACCTGGACTGACTAAGTGGGGCCTTCTCGTCACCCTCACACCACGCCAGGGTGTCCCTAACTACAGCTATCTCTGTGTTTCCTGGCGGTGGTTGTTAGTACTGGATTCACTTAGCAGAAACTAACGAGCAATAAAGCTTTTGGAGCCGCTGGCCACAGACCTCCTGCCCCACACACCGGTGGCCCTGCAGGCACCAGCCCTCTTTCCTTGGCAGTGCAGGGTTTGGATTTCCCCTGTGTGAAAGAGCCCTTTGAAAGGAAATCAGCTACAACCTGTGGAAAGTGGCTCCACCAGATTTTGGGTTGGTGTGTGGAGGGCCAAGAGAACAGAACTAAACAAAAAAGCCCCAATAACACACGATCACTGGGGTTAGTTTTTCAAGCACCTCTGTATAAATACAGTCCCAGTCACCTGTGCCTTTGGGGTTTTTATTGTCTGGGACATAGAGCCAGGGTCGCCTCTGGAACAGGCCCTGGGAGCAAGCTCTGCATCAACTCCATCTCTGCGCAGTTGCTCGGAGATGAGCTGAGTTCGTTAGGGAGATTATGATCTGTTTCCTCCGGGGCCTCGCACGGCGCTGCCCCCGGTCTCAGAATGTTTCTCTCCCACAGTTTTTTTTTTCCATCGTGGCCGAAGGCTCCGCGGGCCCCGGGACAAAGCGCTCAGTGTGCCCGGGGTGCGGGGTGGCCCCGGCCCAGGCCCACGCGGCCGCGCTGACGCACAGCGGGGGCACGGGCAGTGCCGGGGCTGCAGGTCAAATGCATCATCACCGCTCCCCGCTTCCCTCGGCGCTGGGACGCAGCGGGGGTGGCCCCGAGCCCTTGAGCCCCCGAGCCCTTGAGCCCCCGAGCCCTGGGCCGTCCCCTTGTGGGGGCCCCTGCCTGCTCCGCACCATCCTGGCCGGACCACTTGGACACAGGATCCCGCCATTCTGCACGGGTTTTCTGGGCAGAGTGAGCCCTTCCCAGCTCTGCCCCGTGGCTGGGCTATTGTATTCTATCGAGGCGCGAGGGGGGGCCGCGGTGCGAATTGCAGGGGCCGAGGGGTCGCTGGCGCTGCTCGGGCTCCTCGGGCGCGGAGCGAACCGCACTGAACCGACGCCGCCGCCATTTTCGGCCGCCCTCAGGACGCTCCGCCCCTGGCGAGCCCCGGCCCCGGCCCGCCCTGCCCCGCCCCCAGAGTACACCACGGGCAGCGCCTACATTTCCCATGAGGCCCCTCTCCCGCCGCGGGGTGCAGTGCGGGCGGCTCCCGGCAGGGGGCGATGCGGCGCGCGGGGGGGTGGGGGGGCGGGGCCGTTGCCGTGGTGACGCGGGCGCGAGGCCTCCGGCGGCGGCGGCGATTGGCCGCGCGCGCGCGCGGGGTGCGGTGGCGTCAGGGCGTGCGCGGTGACGCGCGGGGCCGGGGATGGCGGGGGGGGGGGGGGGGCGACGGCACGAGCGGGGCCGCGCGCGAGGTGAGCGGGGCCGGGGGGAGTGCGAGGGACGGGGGCTGTGAGGGAGCGGGGTCGTGAGGGACGGGGGCTGTGAGGGAGCGGGGCCGTGAGAGACCGGGGCCGTGAGGGACGGGGGCTGTGAGGGAGCGGGGCCGTGAGAGACCGGGGCTGTGAGGGACGGGGGCTGTGAGGGAGCGGAGCCGTGAGAGAGCGGGGTCGTGAGGGACGGGGGCTGTGAGGGACAGGGCATGTGGGGGACGGAGGGTGTGAGGGACGGGGAGTGCGAGGGGCTGTGAGGGTCAGGGGGTGTGAGGGGCTGGGGATGTGACAGGGTTTGGGGCAGGGGTTGGTGCAGAGGGGATATGGGTGCGAGGGGCTGGGGCGTGAGTGGCATCGGTGACTTCAGGGTTCAGGCTGTAGTTCTTCTTGGGAAATCAGGGGAGACTGAGGACGGGACATGGCCCACACGGGAGGAAGCTTAGGGGGACAGCGTGCCCGTCTTCTGTGCCAGGGTGGCAATGGTGGAGGGGGAGTTGGCCGGGGGATTGAGGGTACCGGGCACTGCAGAGGTCTGGGGCTGGAAGGAGGAGAAGCAGGAGGATCAGGATGGACCTTTAGCAGAGCATCCGGTCGGGGGCTGCTCCAGGAGGAAGGATCTGAGAGTCCTTTCTCATCCCTCGTATCTCCACCTTTTGCTGCCTCTTTCCCTGAGATCCCAGACGAAGGGGATGCCTGTGGGAAGGAATCGGATGTGCCATAGGGTCTGGACAATGCCCATCATGGTGATGCAGAGGGGTCTGAGCGGTGGCTGCCCCACAAATTAGAGTCCCAGGGCTGGTTGCAGTGTTGGTCTCTAAACCAGTGACCTGTGGGTTGAGGCAGCCCATGTCCCGTTTCTGGTTTCTGCCCCACTCTCCTCTCCTCCTGCCCTCTCCGTGCAAATCCCTTGTTGCCTTCAGCAGAGTATCCTCTTCTGTACAAACATGCTCCAGGCTGAGGGGAGTTTTCCTGATGACTTGCCATGTGTCAGCCAGGGACAGCAGAGGAAGCATCCAGGTGGGATGTGCTGGCAGGTTCCCTCCATGCCCTGCCGAGCTGGTGCAAGTGTTGCCTTGCGTGTGGTGTGATGGGCATGTCCTGGCATTTAGCTGTGAGTGGGGCAAGGTGAGCCAATCATTTAGTTTTAATTCTCAGATCTCTGGCAGCAGCAGAACACTCTGGTCTACAATGGGAGAGAGCTCAGGGTGTGATTTGTGCACTCCCTGCATGTGATTCAGCCCTCGTTGACAGTGTCAAGGCTAATGCTGTGTTACTGAATCAGGATGAGCTTTATTGCTGGTGGAGGTGGAGAAAGCCAACTCCTGGTGTGCCAGTGGGGTTGGAATGACTTTAGTATTGTTCTTTGTCAGAGAGATTAAAGAGAAACTTTGTCAGGATTGTTTAGAAAAACTGTCTTCCATGTTGGGAGAGAAGGGATGAGGAACCTGCTCTGCTGTGAAAGTGAAGCTCCCGAGGGCGCTTTTGTGGCCCCACTGAGGCAAAGGCTGGTGCTGGATCCACACTTGGCAGAGCTCTAGGCTGTCCTCAGCCCCCACCTCTAAACAAGGGCAATCACTACCTTCAAGAGGATGTGACTTTGACATCACTGACCGGGCAATCCTGATGTGATTGATGCTCCAGTGCGAGGGACTTGGGTCGTATTTTTGGATCTCACACTTGTGCCCTCCTCTGGATGTGCCTTGATCCTGTAGGGAACACCCTCCACACTCAGGCCACTGGGATCCTCAGCTTTTGAGGCAGGGGATTCATGTTCTTTTTTCATCCTCTCCTGGGCAGCTGCAGCTGCCACTGCCATGTCAGACCTGGAAGGATGTGCAGCACTGGGAGTTCACTTGCAGGTTGCTGCCGAGCTGCCCATCCTGCTAGGGGCTGGCAATGCTGGTTTGTTGCTGGTTTGTTGCTGGTTCTCAGCTGCCTCACGAGTTGTCCCATGTCAAGGGCAGCAATACAAAACGGGGCTTTTCCATCGGAGTGGGAGGAGCAGCTAAGCCTGGGTAATGTCAAGGAGGGTATGTGGGTGCAAACAGCATCACGTTCACAACATCTTTGTTTAATGTTTTAGTCCAGTTAGTCTGCATAACTGTCTAAAAATAGGACATATTTTCTCTAAATCCTCTAGTTCAAAGCCTCATAAGCCATTTTTTTTCCGGCATGAGTCTCTTCCTTCTCTTTTGAGCCTGAAATTCATACAAGGCAAAGTTCTCAGGAAAACCAAGAGGAGTGAATGAACTCTGTTGAATCCTTAAGTTTCAGCCACCCAAGAGGAAGTTCATTAAAGTTGCAGGAACTTTCTGGCAGCCTCTTGAAGGTGGATTAAGCAAGCTGAGTAAACAAGCAGCCTGGTGGCCACCATAGACCTTTTTGTAGCATCAACTTTGTGCATTGTCATAAAAGCTCAGGGTTATCAGCCTCTGGCTGCAGGTGACTTAAGGCAAAGGTGACATCCATGATGAGGGGATGGGGCTGTCTCTGCTGGACACCCCAGGGTTTGCTCTACCTCCTGGTCTTGGGACAGATGCTGCCTGTGGCAGCAGCCCCCTGGAGTCACCCTGGCCCAGGGCTTGAGCATACGAAAGAGGGAGTGTGTGTTTAAATTTCAGAGCTGCTGCTGGACCCAGCCCAGTGCTCCCAGCGGCATAAATATCTGGCCTTCAGCACAGCCGTGGAAACTTGCTCTCTGTCCTTCTGCAGATTGCTCCAGGTTTCGGCTGTCCGTGCTGACATGGTGACCGAGCGGTGGCTTTCGGCGACAGGCAGACGGGGGCAGCTGCTCCGCAGAGGTAACTCTTCCCCTTTGCATGTGGGCCACCGACAAGGCACTTAACCAGTGTTTCTAGAAACTTGGGGTAGGGAAGAGCCTGGGAAGAGCGGTTTGCTTCCATCAAGTTTCACTTTGTCCGTGAACTTAAACTTTCTTAAATTTCATTTTAAATTTAAGCTCCGTACCTTATTTTTGTTCAGTTTCTGAATATGATCTTATGGATTACTTTAGGAATACACTGTGAGGACCATGGTCTAATCCTGTTCTCCTCAGCTGGCTCTTGCTGTTAAAGCACAGTGACATAACATTTCATTATTTTTGCTGATGTTTATGACTGAAATTGGCTCTTGCAGATGGGGGAGGGCACATGAGATCCAGGGCTGCACGTGGGTAACCGATCACCCAACAATCCCACACATGACCCAGCAGTGGGGCCAATGCTGTCTGTCGGTGTTGGACAAAGCCCAGCAGGTCATGGCAGAGGCAGGACAGGGGTTCGGAGGAGGTGGTCAGCAGGGATATGGGTGGGCACCGTCCTGCCCGCAGACCTCTGAAGTGATTCCTGGAATCAGCGGTGCTGAGGCTGTCTGCACGTGGCTGTGGGTGTGTGTTTGCCACAACATAGGTCTGAGGTGTTGAGCTGTTGTGGGTTTCTGTGTCACGTTGGTGCAACTGTTACGCCGTCTCTGTTCTGGTATTCAAGGCACAGACTTCCAAGGATTTTCACAGTGTGTGGAAAGGATTTTATAATGAGCCCCATGAGGCTTTGCTGTTCAGAAGAGCATTGTTGTACAGAATTGCTTTCTGGTGTTGATGGGCTCTGTCTTTCTTGCGTGATGCCTTTTGACAAATATGTATTTTTGTACAGTACATCTTGTGCCCTTTGGGGAATATTTCGTGTGTGGCTATTGAATTATGGACTGGAAATCTGCAAATCATCTTGGAGACTGAGGGATTGGCGCAACAAGAGACTCTTGGGCTCCTCTGAACAACAGAACCTGACATACAAATGATGTTTTAATTGGGTGAGATGATGTTACAGTGCTTATGCCTGAAAGGTTATTTGCTGTCAGAGCCCAGCCTTGCCCTGGCTATGACATTTTAGATGTCAGGGTTTTTGTGGTTTGTACTGACTCTTTTGCTCAGAGCAGGAACAAACTGATAACCGCAGATTTGTCGGGCTCTGTTGCTGCTTCTCATCAGGTGCTGCAGAGTAATCTCTGCTTTTTCTAGAGGTGCACTGCTGCAGTAATTTTGGAGAGTCTGGGAAAGTCTGGACAAGCAGAAGTGATTTCCATAGTGAGGACAAGTAAGATTTTTCTGTAGAACTAGTTTTATTTTTTTGTTAATACTCTGAAATGTGCTTGCCTTGGCAGAATGCCTGGGAAATGACTTTCCCAAAGAAGAGTTTAGAGTGGAACGATTGATGCCAGTATGAATCCTTTTGGTCAAGGAGATTGTAAAATGTATCTTCCCCAAAATATATGTTTTGGAATGACGTTCACTGGAGCCCTGCTTGATTGCAGGAACGGTTCAGAGCAGAACTGACTCGAGATGTATCTTAGTTTCATTATGACTTCTTGAAATGCTTTAATATTCACTGTTTCAGTCATAGTGTCTGGAAAATGTCTGTGTTCTCTAAGGCTTAGCCAAGAGCTTGTGAACATCTGGGATCGTTTTGGTCAGGTCTTTCTATTTGGCTTTGCAAAGGGCTCTGAAATGTGTGTGTGGATGTTGGGGTGCTTTCCTGGGGACCTCACGGACAGACTCTGCTCAAAGTTTTGAGTTTTGGGGAGTCTGTGGTTTGCAGGGGAATCCTGACCATGGAGGAGGAAGAGGCAGGATGAAAGCACAAGCCAGAAACACAAGCACTTGTTCCGGTGCTGGGTCAAGCCAGAGCCCATCTCTGGGGCTGGGGCATAGCCACAGCCTGGTAACCTCCATGTTATCCAAAGTTGTTGCCATCATGCTGCATTTCCTGATTTGCCCTGGTCTGGGAACTGGAACTTGAAATAGCAAAAACCAGAACATGCATGTTCAACGCTTAACAGAGATGTGGGATCTAGACAGGGAATGGTTCTGGTGATTTGAAAGGGCAGATGAGCTGATAGGGAAGCATTTCTTTGATGGGCTGTTAAGACAGACTTTACTGCGAAACACATGCCTATCTCATTAGGACAGGCTTTGTCAGGCCTTTCCTGGCAGAGGTTGTGTGAGATGGCTTCAAAATAAGCAATGCTTTGTGCAGTCATCTTGTTGATGGGAGCCTAAGCTCAAATCCTTATCCTGCCTGACTTGTTACAAACATTTTTCAATGGAACTCTTGATTTCATCATAATGCAATCTAGGATATTTCTGAAAATGCCCAAATCAGCTTTTCACCTTTAAGTTGTTTATATGGATTCTGCTAGAAATGTTGGCCCTTGAACGCTGTTAACTCCACAAGGGCTGATGGTCAGAGACCCACATCCCTGAAAATACCCGTGGGCTCTCATGTCTCTGGGGTAGGCCTTGTGTTGTGGAACTTAGGGACATGGGGATCTCTGGAAAAGGGTTGTTGGTGAGCATGAACTTGAGGAGCCTGCTGAGCTGCCAGCAGCTGGCTGTGTCAGGAAGCAGTAGCTGTTGGCTTGCCGTGAGCTCTGTGGCTCACCCTATACCCCCAAGACAGTGCCAAAGGCATGAGGATGTTACGAAAGGTGTGAATGCTTTGCTCAAGCGTTTTGTTTTCTGGGAGCTGAGGCAGAAATCCAAATGGTCAGAGCACACTGTGAGTCTTGGCAGGATCACACTGACACGGTCGCTGCTCCTTTCCCTGCTGAAAAGGCAGGGGAATCTCTGTTCTCCAGGCAGCTATTGCTGTGTGAATGTGGCCAAAAATAGTAAGGAAACAGCATTCCCATCTAGTTCCCTGAGAGGGTGTTGTACTAGTTTGTGTGGAAAAGTGATTCTGGTGTTCTCTGGAGGTTTTCTTACGGAGATATGTGCAGTCAGACTGGGACCCCTCTGTTTTCCTGGCTGAAGGGGAGCTGCAGCAGACACAGCAATCTGCTCGATCCATCTCGCTGCGCATGTTCCTGGCCCTGCTGAATCATCGGAACTTGTGCCTGGGCACAGTTACTCTCTGTCAGCTGCATCCTGGCATCAGAGCAGCGTGGCTGGTGCCCAGGATAGTTTGCTAAAGTCTACAAAACCAAGTAGCACTTCTCTGGGAGTCAAAGTGTAAACATAACAAAACTTACAGGCTGATGGATTTAATTTTTTTTTCCTGGTTAGTCCATGGGATCTAAAATCTGTTGCTGCAAAGAGGATGAGGCTTGCTACTGGTTTTGTGGTCATTTTCCTGGATCTGGGAGCACAGGCAACGTAGCAATAAAACCTAGGGGCCTGCTGGATATTTGGCTCCAGACAGAAGGCTGCATGCATGTGTGTGATCCTAAGTGACTCATCGGCCCAGTGCTGCTTTTCTGCCCCCGTTGCTTTTCTGGGGAGCTGATTGTCCCTTCCAAAGCAGGGGTGGCACTTGTTGGTGTCCCAGTGACCCTGAGACTTTGGGGAAATCTAAGCTGGGTCCTGGTGTACGCAGCACTGCCAAACTTGGCCTCCCTGACCACCAGCAGTGCTCAGCCACAGCTTGTTCCACTCGCCACTTTCCTGGAGTTCCATTTCAGTGCTGCTCTGGGTCTGTAACACCCTGTGCCCACTGTTTGCCTTGGGAAGTGGTGTTGCTGTTTCTGTGAGCTCCTCCCTCACCAGCCCTGTTCTATAATTACTGATGTTCCTGAAACCGGATCCTTCCATGTGTCCTGCTCAGGTTCGGGAGGACAAGGGGTCCCTAAGCAAACCGACTGCCCTGGAGTACAGCCAAGAGGACTTCAGCAGTTTGGGAAAGCGTCATCTTACAGTGGTTCAGTGAGTTCTGAGCCTCCAGCCTCCTCACCTTTGGGATGGTAAAGGAAAGAGGAATATATCCCAGACAGCTTCTCTGGCGTGAGTGCCAGGTTTGCAGCATGATCCCAAAGCATTGCCACAGTTTCACAGCCACCTCTGCTGTGTGCTGGGCTGTGGGGGGATGATCCTCTCTCCTTGCTAGACTTAATGATCTTCTCAAATAGCAGCACTTCTGTGCCATTTCCAGCACTGAGAAGCCCCAGTGGTGTCACCTTTCCAATACCTGCTTGTTTCCTGGCTGCTGTCCTTGTTCCAGTGGGTCAGACCCACGTGCCCCTCCTGGCCATAGGTACTTTGGGCTGTCCTGAGATGACCGCAAAACACAAATACCAGTCAGCAGTTGGCAGAATGAGATGCACCAGTTTATTTCCTGAAAGTCATCCTGGAAATGCCTTGTACAGGAATGTACAACAGGAGAAGATGGTCACAAGCAGTGCAGGGAGCTGACCTGGGGCTGGCCAGGCCAGACCTGCAAGTGTGACTGCGAACAGGTGTCAAAATCTGTAATAACAGGAATAAACAATGACACTTGGCACTGAGCTATTGCTCTGCACTTCCAAAACATGCTGTCTCCATGCGCTAACACAGCCAGGGAAGGAAGCACTGTAAAAATCCTGGGTTTGTTTCTTTGTGGTGGATTTTGGTTTTGGTTGAAGTTTTTTTGATGATGAAGGAAGTGGAGGTATGGGACTTGACCAGATTTGCTGAAGGTCATGGAGCAGCACTACAAGTAAGAGCTAACAACTGCACAGCTCTTCACTGCCTGCCCTGCTGCTGCCCTTCCACCAGCATCAGCCACAGAGCCTCACGAGGGCAGGGAGTCCCTCTGCTGTGAAGCTGTGGAGGGATGACTCCTCTGTCTTCCAGTATCTGCCATCTGAAGATTTTGGAGCACATCTCATGCATGCTTGGAGCTGCTGGAGCCAGGGATGGCTGCAACTCTTGGAGAACAAGCAGCCTGGCAGACCCTGCTTTGCACATGGCTGAGAGTTCAGTGCCCAAAGTCTGCTTTTTTTCTGTGTCTGCAATACCTCTTGCACTCTGAACAATGCCAGCAGCAAGTTCCTTTTGGAGAAAAATGGCATGACCTGGTTTTGGGGACAGCATCAATCATGGTACAAAAAGAGAAGAATCCGGCAAGTTTTGTAACCTTTTTAATGAGCTGGGGTTTTTCCCCCCCCCTCAGTGCCCAGGAAGTGGGTGAGTTAAAACATGCAGTAGATGTGTGATTCATTTTGGCAAGCCTGGCTGCTCAAGGCAGCTGAGGGAATCTCCTGCACCCTGTGTCACATGTCCCTGAGTAATTAGCAGCAGCTAATGGTAATGGCAGCTCTGGGAGCACCCTGCTGCTTAGTGAGCCCAGCTCACTCTTAGGGAAGCACTGGTGGTCCACACTGATCAGCCTTGGAGAGAGAATCACAGGACTGGACTCTGGGGCATGGAACAACATCTAAGCAACTGCTTCAAGGGGAAGAATCTGGCCCAGAACGTCCGTCCTGGTCAGTGCTGTGTGGGAGGGCTCTTCCTTGCTAGCTCTAGTAGTTTATTTTTGTGTGTAGCCTGCCTTGCGGCCAAGACTTTGAGTAAGGGAGGAAACACTCAGCTAAGTGCTGCTGAGATCTCATTGGCTAATATGGGGGTATGCTGATCTTCCAGGAGCAAACACAAACATGTTTTCAGTGTTCGTCTCTCCTGGTTTGTATTCTTAGTTACCTTTCCTGTATTGCAGCATCTGCTTTTATTAGTAGTAGCTGACGTGTAGGAGGAGGAACAGAAACTGGTACTTGATCAGCAGATCTTGGAAGCAGACAATCTGAGGGAAGTCTGCAAAAGGTGGTCAACCAGCAGCAATCACATCTCCTTGATGGATTCAGGTCAGTTTTTGATTGTGGATTTCAAAATGTGCTGTGCATCACAGTGCTGCCCTATGGAGGGCTGAGTTCTCATCTCACCCCTTCTGTTTCTTTTGGCTGTGAATTTGGCAAACATTCTTGTCCAGAGGAATAAAAACACGAGCCAGGAGCGCTCCCATGGTATATTGGTTTCCTTTTGCCATTCCTGATGACCTCTTTTACAGCAACTTGAACAACTACTTTGAGAGGATCAACTGTGACTTGACTCTTGGGAGGTTTGGACCTTTTTTTGGTGCTTTGCTTTGCCTGGAAACTCTGAGCTTGGCTCTAGGATCTACATGCTAATCAGCAGGATTAGCTGCCAGGGGAACTGCCAGGCCACAGGGGCACAAGCTGTTGGTTGATGAACTGGAGGCTCTTGGTCAGCTGTACTGCCTTCTTGCAGGGAATCCACACTGAAGGTTTATCTCCTTTTAACTTCTATTCTTGTTTTTTTCCTCTCCTGGTTGTGCCACGTCTCTCTCCCTGTTCCCACTGATGGTTTAGCTTGGCGTAGATGCCAGCTTCTAGGAAAGACAAACCTGTTGCCCAAGCTGTTTGCAGCCAGCAGGCATCAGCCCAAGCCCAGAGCCAGCAAACAAACCCTCCCTGCGCCGGCTGCAGAGGAAGCTGCTGGCTCAGCCAGGGTTACCAAAGCTCCTTGAAACAGGGATTGAGGCAAGGGCAGAGCACGTCATGAGATGCTTGCCCTCTTGCTCATTCCCGTCCTGTGGGAAGAGGAAGGGAAACAGCTTTGCTAGATTCTCTGGATATGCTTAGGAAGAAATTCACAGTCTCCATCCTTGTTTCCATCAGCGTCCTGTGACAGCTGCCGAACAGAAAAAAGGGGTGGGTGTCTACGGCAGGCAGAAATCTCTGCCCGTCTTCCTGCAGCTCAAAGTTTGTGTGCTGTGCTCTGGCATGGGGCTCAGCCAAGAGGAGGAGACCACGTTATCCTTGCTCCTGCTCTGGCAACTTGGCCACTGGATGTGGCGGCACCAAATGGCTGGAGAGGTCCTGGGGTGGAGATGGGCCCTTTGGCTGTCCTTTGTCATCCACAGTGCTGTCCCACAAAGATTCCGGGCTGCGGTGCAGGCAGGGCAGGTCCCTCCTTGTGCTCAGACGGAGAGACTTTGGACAAACCTCTGGAGAGCTCCAGCTTCCCAGGACCCCCATTCCCACTGAAGGGCTTGCAGGGGAACAGAGGGAAGCACGTGAATCCTTGGTGAATCTCCACAGTCTCTGCCTGCTGCCTCCCTGCTATACCTGGCGTGGGGGCGAGGGCTGAGGTCCCTCTCCTGCTTGGGGCTCTGCCCAGCTGGCTGGCTCCTCTGAGGGGTGCACAGGCACGGCCCACGCTCGGCCCTTTACCCAGGCAGCGGCTGCCTTGGCCCTTCATCTGCCAAAGGCTGGGGCTGCAGCCTCCCATGTGAGATCAATCCTCTTTTCCAGTCCTCTCCCTCTATCCCAGCTGTTTAGAAAACAGGAAGGGCTAAGGGAGAGGCAGGTGTGCAAAGAGCTCCCGCAGCTCCCCTCTGCCCAGGCCCCTGAACTCTTGGCCTGCAAGGAGATATTCAAACAATACATTCAGAGCCTTCTGGTAAAAGCTTTTCTCTCTCTGGCTCTCCAGCCACTCTCAAAGGGTGGGATTCACATCCATATCCTTTCTGTAACGCCTGCGTGCACGAGCAGCCTTAGCTGGGGCCCTGTGGAGCTGTCTGTCCATGTCTCATCCTCTGCTTTCCCCCTCCTCACACCCATCCAAGACCGACTCAAAGCACAGTTTTGGAGTTGTATTTTTGGGTTTTGGGGAGAAAAAGGCATGCCAAAAACTCGCTGCTGCTCTGGGAGCACATGGCCCTGAGTAGGCCCAGCAGATGCAGGACAGCATGTCAGGGACGTGCCCAAATTATTCCAGCATGTCCCATGAGACACCTGGGGCAAAGCAGAGAGCTCTGTTCTGCAGTGGGTTTAAAGCAAGGGGCTTGTGCTGGATGCCAGGGACAAAGGGAATCTAATGAGCTGCTCATTAAGCTCCTGCTGGATGGATTTTCCACTGTAGATGAGCTTCTCCTGCCACAAGCCTCCCCCACTAACTGCTCTTCCAGGCAGAAGTGTTTCCCTGATGTTTGCGTGATCATTTATATATAACCCTGAAAAGGATGAAGTTCATTACCCTCCCTCTCCAATGAATAGGTTTTCCTGCCTGTCTGCCATGTCCCACCACGTGGGATGTGTGAGCAGAGGCCAAGGATAACACAGCCCTTCAATGGTCCCTCAGTGCTCATGTGGAGGCACGGGAAGGGAGCACCCCTCTGCCTGCTCCTGCTGCCAAGGAGCACAGGGCAGCGTGCTCGCTGTTGCCACTAATGTACCTCTCCTGGAAACAAAGCCACCTGTCCTGCAGTCTGAATTCCCAGTGTGGAGGGAAAAAACAAAGCCCCCTCAGCCACAGGAGACCCAGGCTATGGTGCAGCACCAGCTCTAGGGGTGACTTGTGTCCTGGCTTTGTGACATGTTTGTGTTCACCCTCCCACCTGCAGGTTTTGTTCTCTCCCTGAGCTGCTTCCTTGCTCTTTCAGGGAGCTCTGACCTTGATGGCTTTCCAGCAATCCAAGGAGCTGGCTGCAGCTCAAATTTGAAGTGCCAGGTGTAAGGGTCTGCTGCGGGAGGGAAAACAAATCCAGGGAGTCCTGGGTCACTGTTGCCCTCCCCCAGCAAGCCCTGAGCTGTGCTGTGGCCTTGGGCATGGGGCACAGGCCATCCGAGAGCTTGGGGTTGCCCTTATACGAGGCCCCTGCAAGATCCTGCATTAGTTTAATTTGGGTCTGCAAATTGAGGCTTTCTTGGTTGAACCTGGATTTCAGTGGCTTTCCTGATGGATATTTCTCCACTTAAAAATCGTTCTCTTAAGGAAGTGGATGGAACTTTACATAAGCTGGGCTTGAGATATTAATTATCCAAGCAAGAGTCATTTTAGGAATCAAGATGTGGCATGGTTGGGAGGGAGGTGGGAATGGCTCTGCCATAGCCACGGTACCGGTGCTGCATCGTTTGGACGGCTGGAGCTCTTTGTGGGCTCTTTGGGACGGAGTAAGGCAAACAAGGAGCGGAAGCGCGTGGGGGAGGATGGGGCCGTTCCTCCCACAGGAAACCCAGGATTAAGACACTGGGTGGATTGTGTGGCCGTTGGGATCGCACTGCTGGACCCGTGGCTGAGCACGGCTCGGCAGCTGCGCAGAGCAACAGCAACACGTTCAACCCTGCTCTTGGCAGAGGAGCCAAGTGAAAACAAACACAAAGGCTGTAACTGGCAGCACTCTGACGGGAAGGAGTGCGAGTACAGGGCCGACAGGAAGCCATCAGTCTTGCAGATGGCTTGCACGGGCCAGGGACTTCTAGCCACTGCCTGCTGCTGCACGGAGCCCTGCTCCCCCAGTATCTTCCACCCACGGGCACAGCACACCCTGATCAGCTGTTGCTCCCAACCCAAGCTCTGCCGTGGCTGGGCAGGGACAGAGGGTGAAGCCAGCCCTGCATTATTCTTCTGGATATGTTGGCTCTCTCAGACCCTGGCCCTGGCTGTCACCATCACATCCCAGGTCACTGGCAGCTCTGGGGGAGATTGTCTGGGGCAGTGTTTCTGCTATGGGACTTGCAAGCTGGGGACCCTTGGTCCCTGGGTGGCATCTGAACTGGTTTGTGGTCTGCTGGGCTTTAAAAACAATTCTGTGAGCTTCTGCTTCCTTGAGTCCTACAGAATGTTTATTCCAGAGTGCAAAGGGATCTTTAAATGGCCCCGGCTCTGCATGTCTCACTGGCCCAGGAGCAAGCACAGAGCAGGACCGGTGTGGTTGGTGACACTGCCCTGCTGCTGAGCTGCTCCGTGCAGGCACTCAGTGTCCTCTCTCCCATGTCCTGCAGGCTAGCAGGAACAGCCTGGTGGGGTCCATCTTGGATAGACGCGGATGATGCCAGAGCTATGACAGGGATTGCAGTCTTGGCACTGAGGGGTGATCAATTATGGAACAACTACAGGAGGAAGTACCTGAGGTCAAGGAAGAGGAAGAGGAAGAGGCAGTGATGGTGGCAAGCGGAGCCTCAGACCCAACTGGAGGACCAGACAGCTCGCTGCCTTCAAGCAGCTACACAGGTGAGTGGAGCCACAGGCGCTCATCCTATGGAGCATCTGGGCACCCACAGCCCACAGGCAGCATGCTCAGCTGCAAGGGCAGAGGATCTGTCCCTGAATGGAATTCAGCTGGTTTTAATCTCTTCCCTTTGTGAAATAATGCTCCAAGTTATGGAGAGGCTTATTTCTTCCTCTGAGATCACTGCACAGCCATTGGCAAGGGAGATTAAAAGGACAGGTAGGTAACACTGTGCTTCAGAGCAAGGGGCCCCCCAGGGTGCTTGGGAATGCTTCCTTGGACACTTCTTGAAGTCCTCAGTGCAAAGTGATTGTAGGAGGTAGGAGAGAAGGTTTGTGGATGTGGAAGAGGCTCCTCCAGAGGCCTTGATGTTCCAGCTGGGATGTCCTGTGCCAGCAGCCGGCCAACCAGGGATTATAAAATCTGCTGGTTGGGGTTTCATTGCCAGGACATGAATGCCAGAGGGAAGAAAGGAGCATTGATGTGGAGTCTGAGCTGCCTGGGGTATTCTTGGCTCTGCGCATGGCATTTGCCTGCAGCCAGTGCCAGATTCCAGATGTGATACCAGGGGCAGGCAGGACAGAGCTAGAAATCCCTCCTCAGCCCCATGTCTGGAGGAGCTGGTCACGCCAGGAGCTGGGCCTGTGGCCATGACGTGGAAGGACGTGTCCCTGTGCGTGTTTGCAGACCTGTCACAGAGCTCCTCTCCCTCGCTGTCGGACCAGCTGCAGATGGGCTGCGAGGAGGCGGCGCTGGGAGCGCTGAACGTGGAGTGCAGGGTCTGCGGAGACAAAGCCTCGGGGTTCCACTACGGCGTGCACGCCTGCGAGGGCTGCAAGGTGAGAACCAGGAAGGGCTGGGTTCAGCAGCACCAAGCAGGGCTTAGACCCCAGGGACTGGGCTGCCTCCTCACACAAGCAGATTTGCCGCAAAACAGGGATTCGGGATTGATTGTGAAAAACTCAGTTGAACCTGTCTAGAATGTGGCAAGTACAGGCAGGCAGCAAACGCTGCCCTGGGAAGGTGGCTGAGACCTGTATGGCCCAAACCTTGCCTTGTCATGCTTTGCTGTGTAAGGCAAATCCATCTGTCCCCACAGGGACCCTGAGTTTGCTTTTAAAAATGGTTTCTGTGCTGTGGATCAGCAGTGAGCTGTGTATTTATCCTCCAAGGATCATTGGCTGCAGCTTGGATGTTCCTCTGGAATTCTTTCCCCTGCAGCAGATCCAGCAGGGTTGCGTTAGCAGCCCAGGTCCTGCCAGACATTCCTGCAGGCTGGGGTTGGCCCATGGCTTGTTCCTCCATCCCTCCTTGTGGGCTGCTGGCACAGTCACACAGCACCAGGCATGGGGTGCCCCCCACGCTTCCTGCTCTGCAGCCCCTTTCTCCCACCACATGACCTCTCCTTGGGACAGAGACTCTGCTGCATCTAGAGACCCAGGGCTCCCCCTCCTCACCCCCCTGAACCTCCCTGAAGCTCCTGGGGATAACAAACCAGCCTGGTCCCAAACCATAGGCACTGCTGCTCCATGTCCCCCTGCTCCCTGCCTGCAGGGTTTCTTCCGCCGGACGATCCGCATGAAGCTGGAGTACGAGAAGTGTGAGAGGAGCTGCAAGATTCAGAAGAAGAACCGAAACAAGTGCCAGTACTGCCGCTTCCAGAAATGCCTCTCGTTGGGCATGTCACACAATGGTGAGTGTCACTGCTGCCCACAGGCCTGGCCAGCTGGGTGACACAGGGCCAGCTGCCCTCCTGTGAAGGGTGCCCATGGCCTGCTGTGCTTTAGCCTATGGCTCTTCTTGCTAGGGGATCATTCAAACCCAATGCTTCAAGTATTTGACTCTTCATCCCCTTTTTCTGTATGAGAAGGGGCTGTTTATTCCCACCGTGCAGTACAGCTGCTGGCACGTGGCTGTCCCTTACGGACTGGCCCAAAGGGAACTGGACATGCAGATTGTTCTTCTGTGCTGGGATTTTTAGACTTCAGGTGTAAAATCTTGGATCCAGAAAAGCAAAGGTATTTATGTGGGAAGCGGGGTTTGTGCAAGAGCGCAGAGGAGTGGGATGGGAGACTGGTGTGAGGAAGCAGCAATGGCTGGTTCATGAAGGTGTCAATGCTGGAGGAGCTGCAGCCTGGAGAAGCATTGTGTTGTGTAGCTGCAGGTGTTCGAGAGCAGACCTGTCTGCAGCAGCAGAACAAACTGCTGCCTCTCTGGATGCATCTCCTGGGGTCCCCCCAGTGTCCTGACCCCCAGTTTTGCCCCCCCAGCAATCCGCTTCGGGCGCATGCCAGAGGCAGAGAAGAGGAAGCTGGTGGCAGGGCTGACAGCGAGCGAGATTGGCTGCCAGAACCCGCAGGTGGCTGACCTGAAAGCTTTCTCCAAGCACATCTACAACGCCTACCTGAAGAATTTCAACATGACCAAAAAGAAGGCAAGAGGTATCCTGACCGGGAAGGCCAGCAGCACCCCAGTAAGTTCCCTCCCAGGGCAGGTGGGGTTGGCCATGGCCAGCACAGGGGACTGTTCTCTGGGAGATGCCGCACGTCTCCCTGCTGCTGTAGCTGTTCCATATGCACCATTCCCACCTGCGGCCAGGTGGGCTCTGCATGTCCTACCCCTTGCTGAGAAAAATCCCATTGCTCTGCAGACTTGTGCTGTGGTGGGTGGGTGCAGATTGCCTGGGCACTGTCAGCCCCAGAGGCAGGGCACAGCACAGGGACAGGCAGACAGGACTGTCCTGGGCAGAGCTGGCACCTCGAGTCCCCGCAGCAGACTCCTAACTTGCTTCTTGTTCAAGCAGCCTTTTGTGATCCATGACATGGACACCTTGTGGCAGGCAGAGAAGGGGCTGGTGTGGAAGCAGCTGGTGAACGGTATCCCCCCCTACAAGGAGATCGGGGTGCACGTCTTCTACCGCTGCCAGTGCACCACGGTGGAGACTGTGCGGGAGCTCACCGAGTTCGCCAAGAGCATCCCCAGCTTCGTAGGCCTCTACTTGAACGACCAAGTGACTCTGCTCAAGTACGGGGTGCACGAGGCCATCTTTGCCATGCTGGCCTCCATCATGAACAAGGATGGGCTGCTGGTGGCCAACGGGAATGGCTTCGTGACCCGTGAGTTCCTGCGCAGCCTGCGCAAGCCCTTCAATGAGATCATGGAGCCCAAATTTGAGTTTGCTGTGAAGTTCAACGCACTGGAGCTGGATGACAGTGACCTGTCCCTGTTTGTGGCTGCCATCATCCTGTGTGGAGGTGAGCGGGTGTCCTCGGCCGTGCCAGGGTCAGGAAGAGTCCTCCCTACTTAGAGGTGGTTCAGAGGGGGCTAGGGGAGCTGAGCTGCAGCTGGCCCTGAGGTCAGCCAGGGATGTCTCAGGGGCATAAGAGAAGAACTGAACACTTCCAAAACCAAAGCTTCTCTGTGGCAGTGATGCCTGGCAAGCTTGGACCAACAGCAAGGAATGTAGAAGTGGCATCTCCTTCTCATGTGCTGCTGTGGGATACGTTGCCCAAGGGCATGCTTCTCCCCTTTCTAGCTGATGAGGTTGAAGTCCTGGTGGGTGGGTTACAGTCCCCGGCTCCCTTTCCCCAGGAGGAGCGTGTACTTTGGAGGGCTGCACCATGACCCTGCAGCTACCGTGCTTCCTCTCCACAGACCGCCCTGGCCTGATGAACGTGAAGCAGGTGGAGGAGATCCAGGACAACATCCTGCGAGCACTGGAGTTCCACCTGCAGTCCAACCACCCAGATGCCCAGTACCTCTTCCCCAAGCTGCTGCAGAAGATGGCTGACCTGCGGCAGCTGGTGACAGAGCACGCCCAGCTGGTGCAGAAGATCAAGAAGACAGAGACAGAGACATCTCTGCACCCGCTTCTGCAGGAGATCTACAAGGACATGTACTAAGGACCTGTTATTTATGAGAATGAAGCCATGGATTCCCATCAAGACTCTGTACAGAAACAAAGAAAACCTTTCCCAGTGTCTTCCATTTCTCCTACTGGAAACTCTTTTCTATGTGACCCTGACATACGGTACATAGGGCAAGATACCGTCAGGATTTGCAGCTGCCTCCTGCTCAGCCAGGGCTTCCGTTAACCCACACTAACAAATCTGCAAAGCTGCTGTTCCCGTTCCTACGGCCCAGCTCTGGCTGCTCCCGGAGCAGAGCGGCCGCCCAGTTTACATGGCTCAGGCAGCGAGGTTCCTGTGGCACCCCGGGTCCCCAGGGTGGGGAGCTCTGGTCCTTGGGAAGGCCGAGGGGGTGCAGGGGCCAGCGGGGCTGACAACAGCACTCACAGTGTGTCTGTATTCTCTTGTTCATTTGCACTCCGAAGATGGGGTCCTGAGCCGTGAAGTCTGGGACAGTGTGATGAAAGGATGTTTCTCTCTTTCCCAAAGAAAAGCCCCAGAGTATTTGAACATGGGTAGGGCTGTCCCAGCAGAGACCCTCAGCTGCAGCCCCCCTGTGCTCTGCAGTGTGTTCCTGTCTCCCAGCGGGACTGTGTGAGCTCTGCCTTCCCGGGTGCTGTGTGCAAGCCTTTGCTCCTGGCACCCTCGTTCCATAGGGAATGTGTCCCTTGGCACCTCGGTATGAGAGGGGGTGGGATGGGGACGTGAGAGGGAAAGGATTTGACTCCTTAAAGGTCACCTTCAGAGCAGAGGCACAGAATCTATGGCTTCCACAGGCTGTTCTGCACAGACGTGAGTTACAAAAAAGGTGTGCGGAGGGTCAGGGGCCTTGAACTGGTCAGGGTTTGGTGTCCTGCCTCAGTTTCCCCTCTGTGAAAGGGACCTGCATTGTCACCTGCTCTCTGCTCAGAGCAGGAGCACGAGGATCTGTTAGTGCATTGGTTGCAGAGAGCTTTGCAGCTGTAAATGCCAATGCTTTATAAACAGGGAGGGGGTGGTTGGGATGCTCACAATGGGCAGCAGCTTCCCAGCGAGCGTGGCTGTGTCAGGGAAGCTGCCAGTCCTCCTCTGCCACTGTTCCCAAGAGCAGGAACAGCTCCAGGCTTCGGGGTCTGCCTGAACCCAGCACTGTTCTGGGACTTTACCTCACAACTTCTCACAGCTGTAGTGAAACACCACGGTGCCAGCACGGTGCCATCATTTGGGCTCGGGGTGGGGGGAGGATGGACCTGGGAAGGGCTCAGTTTCCCTTTCAGGATAAGGGTGTCTGACCTAAGAAGCGACACTTCCCTGTCTGCGGCTCGTAGTCCCGTGTGTCCTGAGCAGCCTTATTAAAATACTGGTATTCCCAAGGAGGGGTTGTGGGAGCAAATTATTCAGTTTTATTTTACTTTCCTCCTCTTCAGGGTAGCAGATTTCCCTGGTGCAATAATTCCTTTAAAACCCAAAGGGGAAGAGCACTGGGCTTTCCCTCCCCGTCACAGGGCTGGCCGGTCCCAAACCTCCCCCTGCTGCCACACTCCACTCCTTTCGCCGTGCCTCAGTTTCCCCGCCCAGCCCCTCCCTTCCCTACCTCGCAGGGGTGTCGGGAATTACCGTTTCTGAAGCACTTTGAAGCCCTCTGGGGGAAGGCACTGGAGACGTGTGTGTGCTGGTCGGAGCCCGGGGGATTTGCCCTTCCCAAAGCCCCGGTGGTGTCCCCACCGAGGCCGCAATGCAGGACTCGTGCCCATCACCTGGGAAACTTTTTGCTCTTCCTTCCTCGACAGTATAACAACCCTCAAACTGAAATGTATATTTTTGCTAGAAGTACAAACCTCCAAGTGTTTTTAATAATATAAATAGTGTCCACAAACTGACTTGACTTTAAATAAATCTGAACTAAATATTTAAGAACCTTTTAGCGTCCAGCCTGTATTTGTGGGATTTCTCTCAGCACCTGGGGGGCTGTCCGTGGGAGGATTTCCAGCAGAGGCTATGGCATTTGCTGTGATTTCCAGGGATTTGCCATGATTTCTGGGGCACTGTAATTCCCAGATCTCGTACCTGCTGTGGTTTTCCTGCCTGCAAACCTGAAGCAGTAGAAAGAGCCAGTCCTGAGCAGGATCCCAGCCTCAGAGCTGGGTGCGTCCTGCCACAAATGCTGCGGGCGGAGCTGGAAATGAGCTGAAAACACCCCGAAACGGGGAAGAATGAGCTCCAGGGCAGTCACGTGCTGGTACCTGGAGCTGCCCAGACCCCCAGGCTCCCCTCTGCCCGGCGTGAGTGGCCTGGGGGAAGCTGTTCCAGTGCTCCCTGCCTCTCCCATGCAGCATGGAGCCGTGGTGCTGCTGGGCAGGGGGCCCAGGGTACCTGGCTGGGGACCCTATGTGGTTTACCCCAGCAGGCAGCGAAACATCACCCAGCCGTTCACTCCCTCCCTTCCCAGTGGGATGGGGGAGAGAACTGAGAAAGAAGTGAAATTCACAGGCAGTTTAATAGGACTGGAAAGGAAGGGGAAATAGTAATGATAAAAGAATTAGACTCTCCAGAATTTAGTGATGCACCCTGGAATGGTGCCCCCGTCCAGGCTCCTCACTGCGGGAGCAGCAGGAGCTGCAGAGTCCTTGACTCAGTGTAAACAGTGCTCACGCACCCGGGTGCTATCAGCCGGCCCGGGCTTGTCCTCCGCCCTCAACACGTGTCCCCGACTACTAGGAGAGAATTATCCCAGCCGGACCCGGGACTCACCGAGGCCATAAATAGCCCTGGGAAGTGGCCCAGCCCTCTTCGCTGCTGGGGAAGAGATGGAGCCGAGCTCGATGATGGCATCTGGGCCGTTAGGGGCCGGGGGAAGCTGGCTGAGACCCCTGTGCAGGTAAAGGCTTGGGGATGGGACGGCTGGGAGCAGATCTGGGGGAACACAGACTGGAGATGGGGCCCCTCGCTGTGGGGGTAGAGAGTGGATTAGGATGGCCTTGATCCACCCTCCCACCCATGTCCCCATCCCCCCTCCGGAGCTGGGGGTGGGCGGCAGGACTCCGGCCAGGCACCCCCTTCCTGCCAGCCCCAAGCCAAGGGCTCCTGCCCTTCCCTGTGCCCCTGCCCTCGGTACCCCTGCTCCCCCAGTCCCGAGGAGAGCCCCCAGACAGTCCCTGTCCTGGGCTTCCTTTGCTTTGCAATTAACCAGGAAATTAGGCTGGATGGGGCTGGGAGAGCCCTGGCTCCCCCGGGCTTTGCCCTTAGCAAGGGCTCCTGAGCCCAGATGCCAGCCAGGGGGGGCTTCCAAAATATGTCCCCACCCAGACAAAGCTGGTACCGGGGGGTACGTTAGGGCAAGGCTGGAGCAGGGCCTGACCCCAGCCATGCGGCCCCTCTGGCTAACAGGAATTTTGCCCGTGGATCCTGTCGGTGGGGCCAGAGCTGCCGCTTCTCACATGACAGAAAATCAGCCCAGGTCTGCAGGTACTTCCAGCGTGGGTTTTGCCGTTACGGAGAGCAGTGCAGGTAAGGAAGGGGCTGTGAGGAGGGGCCTGATGCCGTGAGGATGAGCCGGGAGCCTAGAGGAGTCATGCTGGACTGATGGGACCCTCTGTCTCTGTCCCTGGGCTCCTCCAGCTACCAGCATGTCCAGGAGGAGCCAGCACCTGTGGAGACACAGTATGGTCTGGTGCCCCACCGCCACTGGGGCCTGGAGCCTGACACTGAGCCCACAGCCATGGACCGGGACCAGGGAGGAGCCCAGTGCACCTCGGTCCACCCTGCCCGCAGCATGACACGTGTGGCCTTTAAATTCCCAAAAGTGGAGGTTGAAGTGGAAGAGAAAGACAAGAAGAACATCCCAGCACTTGGTAACGTCACCCTTGGGGCCATCGGTGGAGAATTTGTCCCCGCAAAAGCTCGGGGTGGCTCAGGTAGGTGCTAGGCTGCCCAGGAGACCGGTGGGGTGAAGATACTGGGGTGGTTCTGGTGAAGCAGCCTGTGCATGTTTCTTCCTGTGACCCAAGCCTGGGCCAAGCTGGGGCTGTGGAGAGCTCTCCAGTGTGGGGACTGTCCCTGCTGAAGCCGCATGCTCCAAGCAGCCCATCCAGCTCTCTGATGATGGGCCAGGATGCACTTTTCCTCTCTAAGAACTCTCCTCCTGCAGGCTTCCAACCACAAGGGCCAGCACTGGATCCAGACTCCTCTGACCCCAGAGAGGCAGTTGTGGAGACGGCGACATGGACAGACCCTGCAAAGGTGGGTTTGGGGTCTCCCTGTGACCCTGTGGTGTTCCCTGAGGCCAGGGCAGTGACGGAGACAGGGGGTTGCCACACTGTGCTGCTCTGCTTGCAGGTCCCTGCAAAGCCAGGTGCTGTGGCAGCCCTGGTCACCACTGCAGCACTGAGAGCCCGGAGCGAGGCCGTGGTGTGCGGCATCTGCATGGACAGGGTGTACGAGAAGCCGCTGCCAGAGGAGCGGCTCTTCGGGATCCTCCCGAACTGCAGCCACGCGTACTGCGTGGGGTGCATCCGCAAGTGGCGGCGCAGCCGGGACTTCCAAAGCGCGGTCATAAAGTGAGTGGGGATGGGGACGTGAGAGGGTCGTCACAGTTCCCCTTTCTGTGCCCTGAAATTCTTCCTTGGGTCTGGTGATGTGGCTTTGGGATTGGCGTGACTTTCCTTTGGGAACAGGCACTTGGGAGTGGTGATGGGTATGGGGGTGCTGGATGAGGCAGCAGGACCACCCAGTGTGGGTGCTGAGCTCATGCTCCCTGCTCCCTTTTTGGTACACCCGTCTGCATCCATCACCCTCAGGGCCTGCCCAGAGTGCCGGATCACCTCCAGTTACTACATCCCCCACAAATACTGGATCTCAGACGTGGGTGAGAAGGAGAAGCTCATCAGAACCTTCAAGGCACGGACGGGGTGAGTGCATGGCGCTGCTGCGGGTGGCAGGGCTGCGGGCTCTGTGCTGCTCTGGGAGCTACACTCACAACTGTGCTTGGAATCCCACAGGAAAATCAGGTGCAAATTCTTCATCCGTGGCCACTGCCCCTTCAGATCAGAGTGCATCTACCTGCACGAGCTGCCTGCCCGCCAGCTGCTGCGGCACAGGCGGCAGCGGCCGAGGATGCCCGCTGTGAGTGGGGTGGCACATGCCGGGGCTGGGCTGGGCACCAAGAGGCCCTGGCTCATCCTCCGTCCTCTGCTGCAGGTATTCATCCCTTCTTCCTCGGAGAGCTCTGACGAGGAGGATGAGGAGTTCTGCATGCTCGAGTGGGCCCTTACCCTGGCCATGCTGGAGACAGAATTTCACTACTCCAATTCTGGCCACGAGATGCTTCTCCTTGACTTCAGCGATTCCGACTGAGCCTTGGGGGCCACGCTGGGCCTGGGTGCTGCTGGTGGCTGGACACATCTCCAGGAGGCGGAAGCATCTGCTTTTGACTCCTGCCATTGTTTTGGGGTGGCTCCAGCCGTGGGGATGTTGCAGGGATAGGGTGGGATGGGGAAGCAGTCTGGCTGGCATTTATGGGGGTGACTCAGGGCACAGCCCCCCTGCTCTTGCCCGAGACCCACGGGTGGGGGCTGGGCTGGGTGCTGGGGGGCAGCGGGGGGGTCTGACATCCACGGGCCGGGCCGGGGGTGCCGGGCAGCAGGGGGGCACTGTTTTAAACTGTTTTTAGCCAAATCCGGGAATAACGAAATAAAACCGGTTGTGCAACGTTACGCTTCCGGGGGCCTCTGATCTGTGGGCTGGGGGATCCACCCCATGGGGGGGAAGGCGATGTCTGGGTTGGAATTTAAGGGTATTTGCATAATGAGCTCGATTGCGCGCGGTCGATTTGCGTTTCCCGGGGGCGGGGCCGGGGCCGGAAGCGGCGCCTTCGGGCCCGGGGGCAGCGGGCGGAGCCCGGCGGGGACGCGGTGACACCCGTGAGTGTGCCCGGGGCACGGCAGTGACTGGGGCAGGGCTTGGGGCCGGGAGGGCAGCGGGGGTTGAGCTGGGGATGCGGGCGCTGCCAGCCCCCGGGTGTTGGAGGGCACGGAGGGACTGCCGGAGCTCCCGCCCAGCTGCGACCGCAAGGATGCTCCCGCACCCTCCGGTGGGGAGGGCGGGTAAAGGCAGCCCCCAAAGCTGATGCCGGGGTCGGCGCCGAGCACGGGCAGGCGAGTTAGGATCGCCCTGTGCCTCCCCAGTGTGACCCGTGCCCGGTTCTCCCCTGTGGGACTGCGTTCGGCTGTCCCGGGTGTGACCCGTGCCGGGTTCTCCCCGGTATGTGTGCCCCTTGTCCAGCTCTCCCCCGTGTGTGTGCCCCTTGTCCAGCTCTCCCCCGTGTATGTGCCCCGTCTCCAGCTCTCCCCCGTGTGTGTGCCCCGTGTCCGGCTGGGACCCATGCCCGGCTCTCCCGTGTGTGTGTGACCGTGTCCGGTCTCCCCGTGTCTCGCAGGCGGCTGTGCCGCCCCCGCCGCAGCGATGGAGCCCCGGTGCCCGCCCTGGCTGCAGAGCTGCCCCCGGCCGTGCCGCCTCCTGCTCCACGCTCTGTGCTCCGGCCCCGCCGGGGCGATGGCCGCGCTGCGGGTGCTGCAGCGGGGCCAGCCCTGCGAGGGACCGGGGCAGGCGTTCCCCTGGCAGGCTCTCACCGCAGCCGTGTGCGCCGAGGAGCCCGCGCTGGAGGGGCCGCAGGACACCCTGGCTGTGTGAGTCGGACGCGTTTCCAAAGCTCGGTGTTTTGCGGGAGGTTTGGGTGTCAGGTGAACAATTTGGGAGAGCACATCTGCTTGCCCTGGTGGAGCAGTTCGTACATGAAGCTGGGATCATAGCAGCGACCCACCGGTGTCCCAGCTTGTGTCTGCAAAAGCTGGTGAAGGCATTAGGTGCCTCCTTTTGCTCCTTGCTAGTGCTGTGAGACTCTGCTCCGCAGGGCGGGTTGGAGTCAGGACGTGGGGATTTGCTCTGACAAGTCACCTCTCCTTTTCTCCCCTGACCCAGCAAGCCACGGCTGCTGCTGCTGCCCGTTTTGTGCCAGAGAAACCTCTTCTCCCTGCTCCTCGTGGTGCGGGATGCAGTGCCGGGGGACTGCCTGGACCGGCTGCTCCAGGCCTTGGAGCAAGATTCCCACGTGGATCCCTGGGTGCAGACACTGGGGGATCTGCTCCGGCAGGGACCAAAGGCAGAGGAGGGCTTCCCACCTCCCACTCCCCTGTCTTCCTCGTGCCAGCAGCAGCTTAGGGGCCTGTGCCAGAAAATTGCCCAGAAGAAACCAGAGGGGCAAAGAAAATTGAACTGGTGCTTCAGCAAGCAACCTGGTGCCCCTGATTCTGTGCCTCAAGGTGGGAAGCGCAAGAAAGCGTCGGAGGAGAGCCTGGAGTTGGACAGTGAGAGAGAGGGGAAGAGGTTGTTCCTGGAGGAGGTGGCATTTGAGCCCCTGGGGCCCCAGGAATGTGGGGATGTGGCAGGGGTGGAAGAGGAGGTGCCCCAGGAGCCTTCAGGGGACACATCTGCTCAGAGCACAGGTCAGGCTGCTCCGGACAGCTCCCAGCAGGATGCAGCTGGGGAGCTCAGGAAGACTTCCCAGACAGAGCTGGCAGCGGAGGTCCAGTCCTTTGTCCAGGTACTGGGTAGGGTTTGCTGTCCCCTTCCAGCCAGTGAGCCTTTATAGCCTGATTCCCATTCCTTTATCTCATTTCCCTCAGATGCATGGACAGAGGCTGAAAATGCTGCTGCTGCAGGAGTCCAGTGTAAGTGGTTGCTTCTGTCTCTCTCCTGGAGCTGATGCTCTAAACAGGCTCATGGCAGGGCCTCGGAAAGGATGGAAAAGGAGGTGGATTTCACAGGGCCAGCTGGATGGGGATAAAAAGCCCTGTTGTCACTTCCTCTGGGCTGGGATACAGACACCTGCCTGCACCTTGCAGGTGTGAGGGGCCGCCTGTGGGCTCAATGCTGACAGACATGGGGGGAAGGGAAAAGCCCTGGCGCCGTATTTTGTGGGTTGGTTTATTTGGTGCGTTACTCAGGACTGTGTTTCCCCCCAGCACTCCGAGCTGCGCACCCCACCCGAGCTGAGCATCCTGAACAGCTGCTCCCCCAGCCAGGTGAGCCCCAGCACCCCTGCTGCAGCCACTGCGGGGGGCCTGCTGCTGTCCCTAATGTCCATCCCCTCTGCCATCCCCAGCTCGAGGGGCTGTGCTCCTTCCTCCAGCTCTCCACGTGCCCCGAGCCCTTCCTGGTGCGTTTCTGCAGCTGGCTGCTGGCTCTGACCCCCGACCTCAGCTACACCAGCGCAGCCGTCCTGGCAGAGCAGCTCTTCCTCAGGCGAGTACGTGCCGGGGCAGGGGAGGTTTCCTGCTCCCCGTTTCCCTCTCCACTCTTCCCACCTCCTGCCTTTTCCACCCCCAGGTCCTGTCCCTCACCCAGCCGCCTTCCCGACACCTCATGGCTGCCCTCACTTCGTTTTGCTCCAAGTATTCCCATCCCTTCTGCCGTGTGCTGGTGGCTGCGGTGCTGCAGGAGCCAGGGGAAGGTGTGGTGGGTTCGTGGGAGGCCTGGCTGCCTCTGAGAGCTGGAGAGGGGCCCAGCTGCAGAGTGCTGTCTCCTGGGAGGCATTTGTCACGTGGAACATGTGTTAGGAACCATGGAGGCGTGGGGCTGGTTTTTTTCTGGGCAGGTGAATGCTTGGGGGTTGGGATGGGAGATGGGTTTACAGATGCCTGAGATGGAGTGGGAGGGTTGGCTAGGCTGGCTTCTGGCTTAATTTTTCCCAAAGGACAGCTCCATACCTCCATGATTGGAGGGCTCCTGACAGCTCCTAATGCTCAGACCAGAACTGCCCCAGGGTGGCTGTCCTGGTCTGGGGAGAGGATGAGCCCCTGCCACAGTAGCATTCCCTTTTCCCAGAGACTGGTGCTGTTTAAACCCTTGCTGCAGCTGGGCAAAGGAAGCAGGATTATCCTGAGCAGCAGAAAGAGGCACTGCATGGTTTCTGCCTGTCCTGACTGGGTCATACAGCTGTGTGAAGGGGTGCCAGGAAGGGCCAAGCACATCCCCATGGATTTGGCAGCCTCTGGAGGCTCTCCCCTGCTGCTTTGCCCTTGCAGGTGCTGAGCAGACCAAGCTGATGTGTGAGCTGGTGGAGGAGTGCCTGGAGCCACATTCTGTGCAGCTGGTGCTAAGGTGAGGGGTTATGGGGTTGACAGCTCTGCTTTGGCCTCACATCCACCTGGATGGGTCCAGCTGGCTCCAGCCATTTGGGAGCCCCAGCAAGGCCATGGGGCAGCACCTTTCCTCTTCACTGTCCTTCCAGCCAAGTCTTGGAGGTGCCTTTGTCAGAGAAACTCCTGCCAGTACTGCAGGCCGTGCTGGGGCGGCAGGTGAGGGGCCCGCCTTGTCCCACGGGTTTCCTTGACAACTCCAGCAGTGCTGGAGCAAGGACCCACTCTCCTACCTGCTCCTGGGTCTTTTCCAGGAGGTGCTGCCCCCTGAGCTCTTGGATCTCCTGGTCCTGACTCTGTGCCAGCAGGCCCCGGCCTTCGCCACGTCACTCAACTACGCCAAGCTGGTGATGGCCGTGCTCACGGCGTATCAGAGCCAGGTGAGGGAGGCCAGGCTCAGGTCCTGCAGCTCCTGGTGAGCCACCAGCCAGGGCTGCAGCTGGCCTGGGACCCAGCTCAGAGGTCTCAGGTGGGCTCCTGGCAGGGCAGCACCCCGAGCTCGTGCTGCCTCCATCCCAGGTCGCCCCAGCTCACCGGAGCAGTCTGGCTGCTGTCCTGGACCGGAGCAACGCGGCGCTGAAGAAATCGCTGCAGGCTGTGCTGGAAGGGGCCAGGTGAGGTGGGGACAGGGGTCCCTGTCAGGGGGGATGGCAGGCTCTGCACCCTGGGCTGCCCCAGGGGTGGGGAACCAGAAGGTGCCATGGCTGCCGTGCCAGAGCTGTGATGGAGCTGTGCCGTGGTGTGCACAGCAGTGGCTTTCCTCTTCCTGATTTCTGTCTTTCTCTTTTCTCAGGTGAGCACCAAAAGGAACTGTGAGGTGACAGCTTCCTTGCATGGAGGACACTCATTGCACAGCAGCAGCCACAGCCCACCCCTCACTGGGTTCCCCCTGGTGAGGTGGGACCCTGCAAGCGGGGTCTGTTCCCCACAGAGCACCCAGGGCCTCCTGGCAGCACCTGGTGTGAGGGGGCTCTTGCTGGGGAGTGCCATCCCAGCCCCCCACACTCCCTGGGACTCAGAGGTGTCTTGGTTGAACAATTAATGTGTTTCCAGGCGTTTCTGTATCTGTTCTCCCTCGGGTCTGCCACGCTCAACCTGGCCCTCCTGTGATGGGGGCAGGGCAGGGCTGTGGGGGCCAGGCAGGACACAACCCGTGGGGGAGTTCCTGAGTTCTTACTGCCCAAAACACATTGCTGAACCAGGACAGCCATTGATTTGAGGCTGCACGAAGTTGATAATTCTGGACTTAATTCGCTATCTTGATTTTACCTCAGCTCATTCCAAGGCACGAGCTCTGTGCACGTCCACATTCCTCCTCAGCAGCCAAGCCAGTTTCAGAGTGGTGCAGGCTGGGCTGCTGCTTTGTGTATCTGATCTGCTGGGATTTACAGATCTCTGGGTGCAGGAGAGTGGGATTTAGCTGAATTCCAGCTGAATTTAGCTGGAAAATTTGAATGTTCTGCTTTATATCCACCTCTCTTTCCCATTTGCCAGGCCTGCTAGGAGCCCTGCTGTGTGTGACACATTTCTGGTGATGATGACACTTCTCATTGCCCTAATGGAAAGTGCTTGTATAGCATGACTGTGCTCAAAGTTCTATCCTGTATTCTTAAGGGTACCCAGTGGAAACCTCATCTAGGCACCTCCTGGTCTGAGAACTGGGAAGAAAAGGATGGGAGAGAGTGGAGACTCAGAGAGGCAGAGCTAGAGTTTCAGTGGAGGTTTTGAAGCATTGCATACTTCAGGAGCTGTTTAAAAATCCATAAACATCTACAAAGGGAGAAGGAGAATTATAACATGCAGGTGTGACATGTGACTGCTTCAGGTTTGCTTGTTAATGTTTAGATCCCAGCCAGAGGAAGGGAACTCTGGAGCATTAGGTGACACTCTTAAGGCTGAGAGCACAGATTTCTTTATATAAGAATCTCTTAAGCTATTTTAGGTGACAGTGGACTGATGAGGCTTCAAAGGCCACATTAGCTGGAGGACAGAAACCTCCAGGGAGCCAGATTGTTGATGTGTTTGCATTCCAGTGAGTTAATGGCTGAGTAGAGTGAAGCTATTGTAGGGCTGCCCAAAACACGACATAAATAGAAATTGTGCCATGATCACCAAGGTCTAAGCCTGCTTTTGTGGCTTTATTAGGTAGCAGGCTCTGATCTTTGCAGTTTCCCTGCAGAGCTTCTACCGAGTGACCTCGGTGTCATTGTCCCCAGTGCTCCATCTGACTGTGGCTGTTGGCCATGGAGATGGCCACTGGCTTGTGGAAAGAGCCTTCTTAGCCCTGGTTTTGCTCTTGGCTGCAGCTTATCAGCTGTGGGTTCCTCTGAGGTGCACACGCAGATAACAATCACGTAAGGAGGACTGGGAGCAAACCCTGGGGCCTCTGCACATGCTGGTGGAAGACTGCTTGTTGATGTGGAGGTTGGCAGCACCTGCACAGAAAACTCTGCTTTTGACTCCTCTTGACCTTTTCAAGAACTTTAAAATCCATCCTGAGCAGTGCAGAGAGGTGGATGCAGCATAAAACATGAGTCAGATTTTATAGTTCAGCAGAACCTTGGCCAAGGGTGGCGGGAGTGCCAGGACTGGCTCTGTCCTTGTCCTGATTTAACAGCGGTGTGGGTGAAGGGAATGGTCTGAAGCTCTGTAAAAGACCTTTCCTAGGCTGGAGGTGGAAGGCAGCGTGGGATTTTCAGCCAGTTCATTTGTGATACTTGGCAGTGGTTCCTTTACCTGCTTCCTCTTCTGTTTGTAGAGTTTTACTTCATGGTACAGAGGGGAATTCCCTTTGTGGCCTAGTAGTTCTCGGGTTTTTTTGAAGGAAATTCATCACATGCAATTGCATGGGTTGTTTGTCCACTCTGCTGCCTCCACACCCTCCACAGGGATTTTTGAACCAGTTTCATGACAAGATGATTCCTCCACTCCCCAAGTGCCTTCGTGGGGCTGTGATCAGGCAGCAAAGAACCTCTTTGGGGTGAGCAGAGGTGTGGGGTCCGTGGATGTTAAACACCAGCCATCAGAGCCATGTAGGAGCCTCGGGCCATGCAGCACCTCGTTGGAAACGGCTGAAACTCAGTGGCTTTCTTGAAAATGGTCCATATCCATCCCCCAAAGGGCTGCCCCTCTCCAAACAGGAGCTCCAGGTTGTTGCCGTGTCCCTTCTTGCAGCAGTGCTGGGGGTCACCCCACTTCTCCCCGGAGGTAACTGCGTGTCCAGTGACAGCCTGTTAATCTCGTGTGTAATCCCCAACATGCTGATGCAGTTCTGCCTGGAAACCTGGGGGCCGTGACACCCAAATGTGAGGCTGAACTGCTTGGGGGGGATGCTCAGCAATATTTATTTTTTTCACTTGGGATTTAAAACTGAATAAAAAGAAAGAGCAATTTTCCTTCTCATCTGTTTGGGGTTTTTTTGCTAACAACCTTTTAATCCTAAAACAAGAATCGTGTTCTCTCTTGGGTAGCCTGGTGGCTGCCAGGTCCCTGTCAGATGGGGGAGGCAGGGCCACAGAAAGGTGAATTGGAGGGAGGGCTGGGGTGCTGCTTTGTGGTTGGGCCCCTGCACAGACCTGTAAATCGTGCTTGCCACATCAGTGGCACCAGTCAGTGTCAGTCTGAGCAGCTTTCTTCCAACAAGTGGATAATCCAGATGACCACACTCCCTGTGATCTGAGCTGCAAGTTCAGCTCAGCTTCGGGCGCCCTGGAAGATGCTGTCGCTGTAGCTGCTGTGAGGGACCTCGCTGGAAGGAGGACAGGGGACAAAGCCAGAGCCCGCAGCCACGTGCTGCCACTCCTCACCCCCCTGGGCTGGAGATCTCCCAGCAGGGTCTTGTTGGTCCCTGCTGAACAGGTCTGTGTGAGGGGAACGGGGCTGCTTTTCCGCGTTTGAGGCTCTGTGATACCTAGATTGCAGTCACGATTTAGCTGCTCCCAGGTTAAAAATAAGAATGCCTAAAAATCCCTGCATGCTTTTACTCAATGCTTTTGGAGGCTTTTGAACGGGATGGTTTGTGAGCAGGGGCATTGCCTCTTGTTAACCCTCCCCCGGCTGCGGGAGGGAACAGAGGCACCGGTGTAATGGTGTCCTTAGCTCTGTGTCCTCCAGGGGCAGCCCTGGGCGTGCCAGGACACCAGAGCGGAGGCCATGGAGCCTGATCTGCTGCCTGGTGCCAGCTGCTGCTCCTGGGGAAGAAGCCGGGGCTCTGCAAAGGTGTCCATCCTCCACTCCCCTTGCTTTGTAACCCCTGGGGCTGCGTTCTGGGCTCCCACTCTGGCAGGGGGGTCAGAGGCTGGGCCAAGCCTGCACTGGGACTGGCAGATGCTGTTTGTCCTCCCAGGGCTTACAAGGTCTGCAGACCCCAAGGGATCCACTGGGGTCCCTGGGCAGGGGGAGGACAACAGCAGCTGCCTCCTGGTAGTGCTGGACATCGAGCCCGACTCCCTGTAAGCTCCTTAGGGGAAGAAAGCAGCTTTAAAGGATGTGATCTATTTGAGCAAAGGGATTGGGCCGGGGCTGGGGCAGTGGGGTGATGGCTGGGGGGAAAGTGAGGCTGCTGAGAGGGGCAGGAGGGATGGGGGTCCTGGGCAGAGTGGTTTCCCTGCATCACCAAATAAGATGCTACTGGGGCTCCTCATCAGCCATCCTGGTTTAGCCTGGTGCTGTGCCCCCCATGAAAGCACGGGGGGCTCCCCCACCTCTCCTGACTGGCACCACCCTGCCCTGAGCCTCCTGCCAGGGAGACGCTGAGGCTCAGCTCCGCTCTGCTCCGCAGACACCGGGCACGGAGGGAGCAGTCCTGGTCTTTCCCAGCTCTGCCACCTCCTCAGCCTGCGGGTGCAGGCTCTGGCCCCGCACCAAAAGCAGAGGTTTCCTGGCCACCTGCAGACCACTCTGCCCGCCCTGGCCCGCGCGGGGAGCTCCCAGCCGCTCTCATGCATCTCCTTTAAAGGCCTTCTCTCCTCGGGCTCGTCCCCGGCAGCTCCGTCCGCCGCAGATGCGGTTGCTCTGCCCCGCGGGGAGGCTCTGCCGCCGGCAGCGAGCGCCGTGCGGGGCCCCGGCACCCCCCGCCCCACCGACCGCCGGCCCCGCCGTGCCCCCTGACCCCCCTCCCGGGGCTGATGGGGGCCCAGCAGAGCTGAGCGCCGGCTCCGGGCTGGGTGGCCCCAGCATCTGCCTTCGGCCGCTTTGAGAGGAGTTCAGGCAGGTAATGATGACCCGGGGAGCGTTTGGTCGTCGCCGAGCTGAGGGAAAGCGCCCGGTCTGGCATCCCAGGGGGTTCCTTATGCTAAACCAGCTGCGTGCCTCGTATCTTTTCCATCTGTAACACAAAGATAAGGAGCGAGTGTCTGCGAGGCTGTCAGAGCTGTGGAAAAGCAGCAGGCTGCACGGTCTGCCGTGGCTGTGATGGATTGAGCACTTTGCAGCAGGGACCAGCCCTCCAGAGGACTCTGATGCTCGCTGGTGTGATGAGTTTGGCTGATCCCTGCTGACTGGGGGCGCCTGAGCCCCTGGGTGGAGGTGTCAGCGACAATTCCCACTGTATAGGCGTGAAATGGGCTGGCTTTGACAGGTGCCAAGTGCTGCTTTTTACACCTTCATCAGGGCTGAACAGGCTCTGCGAGCTGGGTGATGGCCCTGCTTGGTGCTGGGGTGACCTAGACTGAGCTTGGCCAACGCTTTGCACACTCACGTGGAGCTTCAGGCAGTCGCTGCTCTCTGTCCCCCTAGATCTCTTCTGAATTTCCTGTCCTGGACAAAAAATTCTCCTTCTGTCCCATGTCTGCATGTTCACGGGCACAGCCTGCGAGGAGTCACTGCGGGACCATCCCTTGTGCACAGCGACTTTACCCTGGGCTGGGAGAGGCTCTGTGGACTTTCTGCATCTGTGATTCTTTCAACATTGTAAAACAGCTTAAATGGGTTGTCCAAGCTCCTTTAGATTCGAAAATCTTTTATATTTGTGTCTCTGGGAGGTCGGGGATTGCTCTGTCTGCAGCCTGGAGAACGGGGGTTGCTCCCACTCTGCACTGGGTGCTCGCATTGTTTGGTGGGTGCAAATTTACCTCCCCCCATGAAGTTGACCCACATCACAAGCCCAGAATGCTGATTGCCCTGGGGGAAGGAAATGGGGGTGGCAAGCAGGAAAACCCACCCTCAGCACTGCCCAGAAATGAGGCTTCCATTGAATTTCTCATCTGCCTTGCTCCGTGCCCGCCCAAATCCCACCAGCCTCCTCCAGAATCACAGCGGGCCTCCCCACCTCTTTTCCCACAGATGCCTCCACGCTAAGCAGAGGAGCTCGAAGCTCCTGCTGGGTGAGAAAACGCTTTAAAAATACGACATTTAGAGGCGTTCTCCATCTGCGCGCAGCTAATGTGGGTCTCTCACGATAGGTGTGCCAGTCCTGGAGCCTCTGCACTTCACAAATGAAGCCACTCGAAGGGATCTCGCTGGGACAGGGAAAGGAGGAGGCGCAGGGACCAGCCCAGGGACGCCGGCGGCGGCAGCGGCAGAGGACAAGCTGCCCAGCCAGCCCCTCACCTCGGAGGTATGTGCACAAAAAGCTCACCCAGCGGCTCTCGGGGTGCTAGCAAGGATGGGACAGTGATGGCAGTGCCAGGCAAGGGACACTGAGCATCGTTTTGGCATGGTGGCCCCTTCTCCTGCAGCCTCTGCGCTCAGGCTTGCCAGCAGGTGAGGGAAGAGCCCTTTCCAGGGCCAGGGGTAAAAGTTTGGGGGTTCAAACCCTCTCCCGGTTGGGTGCTGGGCTCCAGCGTGGGCTGCAGAGGGCTCTTTGCACAGCAGCCCCTGTGTCTCCACGCACTGGTGACCTGCCATCCCTGGTGGCCTCCAGCATCCAGCGAGCTTGGATGCTACAGAGCTGCCAGACTTTCTGGCACCCAGGACAAGGTTTTGGGGTGATGAACCCGTCCCAGTGCACTTCTAGGAGAGCCTGCCATCCTCATGGGGGGTGCTGTGAGATGGTGCTTGGGCTCTGTCGGCGGCTGCGTTTGTTGTGGTGCTGGAAGAGGCCGGCTCGCAGAGAGGTCCGCTTGGCAGCCAGAGCAAATACAAAAAAAAAAAAAGACAGTGCTGAAGCAAAGCTGGTGACTCACTGCTGGCTGGAAACGGCCTCGGCGGGTCCTCTGTGGGGCTCTGCGGCGGCGGCAGGAGCGGCAGGAGCGGGGGCGGCTCGCCCGGGACAGGCGGAGCGGGACAGGGACGGAGCAGGCTGTGGAGGATGCTCGGGAAGGACCCAGGTCCGGAGCAGCCCCATCGAGGGAGCTGGGGGAGCGTGGGGGGTGGGATGCTGCCGATGCTTCCTGAGTTTCTTTAGGGATTACCCGGGATTCCCTCCACAGGGAGCAGCAGGCAGAGCTGTCCGGGCTCCTCACATCTCCGGATGAAGGTAAGGGCAGCCCAGGGGGCGGTGGGGTCAAAAGGGTGGGTTTTCCACCCTCCCTCCCTGAGCAGCAGGAGGGTGTCCCCTGGCCTGGCAGCACCTGCCTGCAACCCCTTCCAGCCCTGGGACCCCAACCCCATCCCCTGGATTTGCCTCACCAGCTGTAACCCACTCTGCACGGGATCCCTTGCCCTCCTCCCCCTGCCCTGCCCAGCTGAGCTCCAGCTCCCTCAATCCCACGGGGGTATTTTGGAGGGTACCTGCCAGCTCACGTTCCCTGGCAGCCTGCAGGCTACAGAAGCGCCAGTGGCAGTTTTGGGAGTCTCTCCTGAAGTGGTGTCAGGCTGGGGAGGGGACCCCTCTGCCCACCACTCTCTCTGTCCCCAGGCAGGATGAGCAGTCCCCAGGGACACCCAGGCGGGGTTTTGGCCGGGAGAGAGCAGAGCGTGGAGCAAGTCAGCGAGGTGAGAGGGAGGGGAGGCCAACAGGTGGGGGGGCCTTCCCTGCCTGGTTCCTTGGGCTCAGCCAGGCCCCCAGCCCCTCTGTGCTGATCTTTTCGGGATGCTGTGCAGCACCAGGGAGAGGTTTGCTCCAACAGAACTTTTGTGCTTCTCAGGAGCCAGGCAGGGCTGTGCAGGAGCAGGCTGTGCACCCTGGGGACAGTGACAGGACTGAAGAAGGTGGGTGAGTCCCCATCCCACATCCCAACTGGGTCTCCTTAGGGGAAGGCTTGAAGCAGTTGGGGATGAGCATGGGAACATGTTCTGATGGGGGTCATCTCCCTTGGTGGGGACACGGGGAAGGGGAGACTTGGCCTGGGGGGACCTAAAGCCCCCTGATGCTGGGGGAAGGATTGGGATGGTTCCACAACATGGGCACCTACCCCCTGCTAAGACAGGAGGGCAGAGGGAGGAGGGAAGGCCAAGGAGAAGCCCTCACGTGTGGTCTCTGTGGCCCCACTGCCTTCCTGCAGATGCAGAAACCCTGGAGGAGCCGCTGCTGAGTCTCCCCAGTGAGGTCTCAGTGCTGGACAGACTTGGCTTGCACAGGTAAGACCAGTGAGCACCTGCATCCCTCCGGGGGCTACAGGACAGGGGGGTCCCAGGGTCCCAGGGCACAGCACAGTTCAGAGATTGGACTTTCCTCCTTTTCCACTGCACAAGAGTTGCTGTCCAAACAAGGGGCACTTGGCTTCCTGCTTCTCGTGGTGGCTGGCACCCCTGGGAGCAGAACAAGGGCATTTTCAGCATGCAGTCCCCATGATGCCTCCACCCCTGACAGCACTTCTCTTTCTGCAGGGTGGCTTTGACAGAGCAGGATCTGGAGGTGAGGGCTGCTGGGGGCTCCGGGTGGGCTGGGGAAGGGGGACAGAAGGACAGACACCTTGCTGGCTCACAGTCCCAGGGCTGTGCCCTGCTCCTGCAGGCACCACAGTGCCCTGGCAGCCGCCTTATAAACCCTTTCCCAGAGATGCTTTTGGCGTTTGGAGGCAGCTGCATTTCCATGAGTCGGTCCTCTGCGTGCCCGGCAATCCCACAAAGTGCTCTGCAGCTGTTGAAGAGCGCCCTTAGCCGGGGAGGCAGCAGGAGCCACGCTAATAAAAATAATTTCCCTGCGAGTGCCAGGGCTGAGTCAGGCTCAGCCGTCAGCCGGGACCCGCAGCGAGGGCTGGCGTCTGCCCGGCGCGTGCTCTTGCCAGGAGGGCTCAAGATTTCCATGCGTTATCGGCTGCCTGGGGGACTCGTGTCCTCGGGCTGGCATCTCAAGGGACTGTCCCCAGCATGCAGCAGCCTAACGGGTGCTGGGGCAAAACAAGTGCTAATTATCTTTAGCACTGCCCTGTTTGGTGGCACGCTGGGAGGTCTGTCTGTGCCTTGGGGAGAGCAGCACATGGCCCTGGTGGCTCCCCTTCTGCCCCCATGTCCCACCTCTCGCCCTCCCACCCCGCAGGCAGCCTTTGCCCACCTCGCCCTGGCTTTTCGCTGCGATATGTTCACCCTGCAGCAACGGGTGGAGGTGGAGAAACGGGCACGGGATGCAGCAGAGGAAAACATCCAGGAGGAGCTGGAGCAGTGCCGAGCTGCCCTGGAGGTAGGTGGGCACCAGGGCAGGGGGCTGGCACGTGCTGGGAACATCCAGCCCCGGAGGGGTTTGGACGACTCAAAGTGCCAGCTCCAGCAGTTCCATCCTTTCCCCCCACAGAGGCTGGGTCGATCCTGTGCCAATGCAGGCTGCAAGGAGGTGCTGGAGCAGCTGCAGCACAACCTGGCCGTGCTGTCAGCAGCTGTCGAGCGGGCAACCAGCGCCGCGGAGAAGCTGGGGGCTGTACACCAGGTATGTCCACAGCCCAGGGCTCGGAGTGATGGAGGGTGCTACACACGGGCTTGGGAGCTTGTCCCTGGGTTTGCTGGGGTTTGTCCCTCCTCCTCATGGCACTGGCCTTGACCTCATGCTTGCACTTAGCAGGGTGCAAGGGATCCACGCTCCTGCCCTGGGGAGCAGGAAGGGGATTGCACCTGCACTCCTGGGTGGAGGCACCATGGGATGCTCAGGGAGGGACTGGCAGAGACCTGGCTCCTTAGGAGACGGGGGCCCTGACCCCCATCCTGCCTGGCTGCAGGAGGCCCGGATGAGCCGAGCAGCGGAGGTGATGGTGCAGCACGTGGAGAACCTGAAGCGGCACCACATGCGGGAGCACGCGGAGCTGGAGGAGATGAAGCGCCTGATCCAGCAAAACTCCCGCAACCGGCAGCTGGCGGAGATCCAGGGTGAGGTGGGCTCTGCCGCCGGGGCCTCTGCGGGGTTTGCACGGAGCAACCCTGCAGGATTTGGTCCCAAGCCCCTCTGGGGGGTCAGTGTGACCCTGCACCACAGAGCCAGTGGGCGGTGTGAGTTGAGGAGCGGTGGTGGGGAACAGCTGATGGATGGGGTGGTGAAGGGAACGGCTGGTGACAGTTGTGAGGGGACAGTGGAACAGCAGGTCAGTGTGGGAGCAGGTGCTGGTGGCCGGAGAGCCGTAACCCAGCTGGGAATGCGGGGCAGTGGGGCCTCATGCACAAAAAGAACTCTTTTCCTGAACACCAAGCCCCATATGTGCCATTGCTGTGCATGTGCCAGGTCCCCCTGCCCGGGGCACCACCTGTGCCACACACAGAGCACATGGCCAGGACAGCTTTCAGTGGGAGGGAGGTTTGTGACTGTCTGTGCATCAGCCCCATCTTAGTGTTGGGGGACGATGTAAGGCAGCTTCTCTTTGCTCCCAGATGATGTGGAGCCACGGCTGAGACCTCACCCCCTGAAGAGAACTTTCCAGCAGGTAACTGGTCCCGGTTCAGGAGTCTCAGAGTCACTGCTTCCCCATGCCCTGCTGCCCTCGCTCAGCTGGCTGCCCCCACACACCCACTAGTCCCCAAGCAATGCCACTCCAGCCGGCTGCTTGCTGCAGGGGAGATCTGCTGGAAGCGCCAGGGATGAGGCAAAATGTAGGGGCAGTCTTGGAGGGCTCTTGGTAGACAGCCAGGGTGCCCAGCAAGCTGGGGGCTGCCTGTCCAAGAGATCTCAGGCAGACCCTTCTTCCATTGCAGGGTCACAGTGCAAGAGCCACAGGCTTGGCTGTTCTCTAGCACCAGCTTGAATGCGACACTGATTCCCCTGTAGCTCCAGAGGTAGGGGAGGGGGTTAGGCAGCCCCACCAGAACAGCTTACAGCAGTAATGACAGGCACAAACCTCTTGGCTTTGACCTTCCCTGGCTTTCTGGCTTCCCCTCTTAGCCCCAGGGCCAGTGCGAGTTGGCAGTGCCCCTTCTCCTTGATGTCCCTTGCCTGTGCTGGGGAGGTGATGGGAAGGAGGAGGTGAGAAGCAGCCGCACAGTGCTCACCCCCAGCCCCTCTGTTGCAGGGGTCTGCCCGCCGCAGAGTCAGCATCGCCGTCATCCCCAAGCAGCTCTTGGTAAGGACGTGTTCGGTGGGGACAGGCAGGAGCTGCGTCCCCAGGCTCGGTGCTGCTGGGGCTCTGGGTCCCCACTGATGCTCCCACCTTCGGTGCCCAGCCAGGTGCCAGCCCCGACAGCCGAGCAGCCCCAGCAGGTGACCCGGAGCCAGAGGGGGCCCAGCACTGGCCCAGCATCCAGAGGTAACTGCGCTGGGTGGCCGGGCAGCCATGGCACCGGCTGCCACTGGCCCACGTGGGACAGCACCGACCCCGTCCTCACCCTTCCCAGGAGTGAACTGGAGCCACAGGGCCAGGACAGCGCCGTGAGCGGGAAGCTGGTGGCTGAGGCAGATGGCAGAGGCTCAAGTACAGGGGACGAGGAGCTGGAGCAGCTTGGGCTGATGTGAGCAGCACCCTGTGTGTGCCCAGCATCCCCCCATGGCTGCTGGCCTCTCTCTGGTCCCCAGCTGGCCAGCACTTGGGCAGGGGCTGGGGGATTTAGTGGTGGAAGGCTGGGATGTTGCTGTGCCTCAGTTTTGCCCGTGCATTGTGGGTCGCCCACACCCTCCCCAGGCTTGTTGCATTTGTGTTTGTAAAAGGGCCAGTGAGCTTTGGGGCTGAATTAAACAACCTCCTTGTCCCCCGCTGGCGTGGAGGTGGGATTTGCTCTCTCCCGTGGATGACAAGTGTCCCTGGTCACTTCCTCCCCAGGTCCAAAGGGTCTGCAGCAGAGCTGTGGCGTCCGTGGCTCTTCTTCCAGCAGCACTACTGGGTTTTCTTCTGGCTGCTTCTCCTGAGCATCGCCTTCCTCCTCCTCGTCCGTGTCCTGGAGTTGCAGCGGCTGCAGTCTGCAGCATCATCCAAGGCCTAGCTGGACCGAGGAGGGGGAGCTGAGAGGCAGCTCTGCTCCTTCCCCACGTCCTAAAACACCAAAACCCTAGAATAATAAAATGGGAGGAAAAATGGGGGAATTGTAATGATGGAGCAAGGGGAACATCCCGTGGTGGGATTTAAGGTATGGCTGGCACATCCATATAATCATGAAGGGTTCAGGGAGCTGCAGAAGCTCTCACTGATGCTCTGAGTTGCCTCTTCTCAGCACATCGGGGGGTGCAGGTGTGCTCCCACGTGTCCCCTGTGCTGGGGACAGCCCGGGCTGCCCACAGCCGTGGGTTCGCAGTAGAGCCGCGTCCCTCAGTGCCACCACGTGCCCTCAGTCCCTGCTGTAATTCACATCTAATGCTCCTTTGCTGCTGCCCGGGGGACAATGCTGGGGCTGGAAGGCGCAGGTCCGTGCTCAGCCTTTCCCACGGCACCACAAAGTGCTCACAAATAGAGGGAGCTGTTTCCGACCGCCCGGGAAAAGCGCCTGGTTTGACACTGACACCCCGTTACTGTGTCCGCCCCAGCCTCCCGCGGCTCCGAAACACGGGTGGGCTTCACTGCACCCGCACCCAGCAGCTTTGCAGGGGCCAGAACAGCCCGGCCGAGCTGCCCTAGTGGGGGTTTCTGCACCAGGGTCCCCAGGAAGGGGCCGGAGGGGGCTGCAGAAGGGGAGGGATGGAGGTGCTGGGCTGGTCACCCCGCTTGCCGTAGCCGCCGGCAGTGCCACGGGTGACTCAGGGTGGCCACGTAACCAACGCCCCGTTTGCCAGCTCGCCCCGTGACCCTGAGTCACCGGCCACAGTCTCGTGGCAAGGTGTCACCGCGCGTCACAGCACGCGAGCCCCTCTGCCCCACGCCCGTCCCAGCACGGGGCAAATGTCCAGCAGCTCCCCGAGGACATCGCCACCAGAAACCCTCAAAAGCACCCGGCCAGCAGCGATCTTCGGTGACCCCGGGGGCTCCCCCCCCCCCCGCCCCAAGGTACCTTCACCCCACTGGGACCATTCCCACCCGGAAACGTAATCCCAGAAGTTTCCAAGCGAGCTGTGGTGGTCGGGGTCCGGAGCTGGCACTGGGTGGGTCCCCCCGCCCTGGACCCCCCGGTGCCCCCAGCTCCCTCCTGGCCGGTTTCTGGCTGCGGGGGGAGCAGCACAGCGGCGGGGGCGGGGTGTGAAGCGGTTTGGCTTCATCGCCCGAGTCTTTTTGTTTGCTTGCCGAAAAGTCCGGTTTCTCATCCTAAAACACAAAAAAACCCCGCTGGGGTTGCGCTGTGCCGCTCGTCCCGCTGTTCCGAACCTCCCGGCTCAACATCTGCAGCAGCACAAAGCGGGGGTGGCCCGGGGGCCGCCCCTCTCCCGGCACCGCCCGGCCTGGGTCGCCCCGGCCGCGGGGGAGGGTCGGGGAGGCGAGGGGAGGGGAAGGCCGAGGAGGGGAGGGCAAACGAGAGGAGGGCCGGGCCGGCCGGCAGCTGCTGCTTGCGGAGCCGGAGCTCGTTTCCTGCTCGCTGTCGCCCGGCTGCGCCCAGCTCCGGTCCCTCCCCACGCCCCGGTCCGTGCCTCAGTTTCCCCCGCCGAGGGGCTGTGGAGGTGAGTGGGGGGTGAAGATGGGCAGAGCATCCCTGGGCGTGGGGGGTTCCGGGCTCTGCTGCCCCCCCAGCCCCGTGTCCCCCCGCTCGGTGCCAGCATCACGACCGCCGGTGCCCTCCGCCCGCCCCGCTGAGAGCATCGCTGCGCAAGGCGGGGACGGGGGGTGACAAAACCGAGGGGTGATTCTGCGGGGCTGGGGGGCTCAGCCCCCCCGAAGCCCTGTCCTGCGTGTCCCTGGGACGCTCCGTGGCAGGGTAGCGCTTTTTCTCCGGCGGACCCCTCCCCACAGCCTCTCCCGGGGGCAGCGGGGTCCTCCCCGCTCCACCCTCGCTGCTTTTGCCCTCCAGCCTCTGACCTCTGCTGCCCCCGGGACAAAGGGAAAAGAGCGGGGTCCCCGCTCCTCCTCCTCCATTCCCAGAGCCACCAGTGCTCCAGTGATGAGTAGGATGGGGTGGGAAGAGCTTTGCTAAGATCCATGAGGGATGCTCCGTGGCATCATCACAGAGATGTCTTTGTCATGGATGTGGTTTGGGGTAAAGGAGAAGCAGGAAGAGGAAAATGATGTGGGGGTGAAGCCTGGCTGTTACCTGACTTCCTCTTTTTACCAAAATTCAGCTGCAAGAGGCAGGTCCCTCCATGGGCTGGTGCTGGCCGGGGGGGCAGGCTGAGCAGCAAAAATAGGGGGGCACATTTGCTCCTCCCCAAGTGTTGTCTGTGCCCAGGGCTCCCTGGGACATGGCCAGGCTGTGGCTTGTGGATCCCTGGCAAAGGGCAACGCAGGTTTGTCCCCTCTCCTCAGCCCTTCTCCCCATAGCTCCATGCTGGGGCCTTGCAAAGCTGGGCTGTGCTCGTGCACCCACATCCCTGCTTCAAACCAGAGCTGCTGACAGGGATTTTTCCCTCCCTCCAAGGATTAAAACCCACCCAAATCAAGGCAAGTTTCCGTGGCAGTGGCCAGGGTGGTCTCCCTGCCCAGTGCCACACCTGGGATGTTTCTCCTGAGCACAAGAACGCTTGTAAGAGCTTCCAGTGCCTTCACCCCTTCCTGACACCCTCCCAGCTCAGCTGGTGCTTGGAAGCAGGGGCTTTGGCCAAGCTGTTGCGTGGTCACAAGGAACCCTCCATCCTGCCCACCGGACTTTTGCTGGAAGGGCTTTCACGGGGTCCAGCCCAGCTCAGCAGCCTGGCCTGCAGTCTCCAGGCTGAATCCCAAACCCAGAACAGCCTGTCCACGCTGGGAGCCAGCGCAGCGGCGGCGAGGCGATCCTCTGAAAATCCTCCCAGCTTTCATTAGCTCTGGAGCCGTGTCCTTTCCCACCCTATTTCCATGTGCCTGGAGGACACGTGAGCTCCCGAGCAGCTTCCCCCACCTTCTCCCAAGAGGCTGCTTCTCTGCATGCAAGGGCAAGAGGGACACCCCGACCTGCGAAGCGGGATGGGGTGTCCCTGCTCCCGGAGTGCTCCCCACGTGTCGGGCCCGGGTGATGTCCCCACAGGCAGGTCTGCAGCCAACCAAAGCTGATGTGAGATGAGTCAGGGCTGGCCACAACCCCCCCCCTCCTCCCTCCTGCTTGCAGGAACAGTGTGAAGGCAAGAAATGCAAAAGGCTTTGATAGGGAGAGCAGAGCCTGACTCAGACTGCGCCCTCCTCCACTGCCACTGGCCTTTGTGGGCCGAAAGCCGGGTTTTTGCATCAAGCCTGCAGGAACTGAATTTTCCTAGGAGTTTCTGACCTTGCTTGCAGTTGTCAAGGAGGGTTGAGCGTGCCAGAGTGCTGGCAGGATAATCCTTTCTGTAGGAAACTGTGTAACACAAGGCTTGTTGTTCTGCCTCCTCTGAGCCTCCCTGCCAAAGCGTAGGGGCTGGAAAGCATTCCCGGGCAGCACGCTCGCCCTGGCATCATGTCCAGTGGGAATCAAGGCCGAGAGATGGGCTTTTTTCAGAGCCGGGGCTGCTGAGGCTGGAGTAGATGCTCCCAGCCTGAGCAGCTGCCTTTGCCCTGTCTCCCTGGGGCTGCCGTGTGGTGACCTTGGCAGGTGCCAGCGCAGTGACATGAGCTCCTGGGGGGCAACCCAGGACGGGGCACTGGCCAGCCAGTGCTGCCTGGGCAGCCTCTGTGGTAGGAGGATGGGTGGGAGTGCTGCAAATTCTCCAGGGAGGTTCGCAGCGCTGCCTCAGTTTCCCCAGGCTCATCCTGTCCTGCTAGCAGTGCTCAGGGGAAGAGCAGAAATCTGTCCCCAGGTCTCACAGCCCTGTCAGGAAGGCACAGGCCATGTCCTCTGTCCCCACGCTGCCACTCTGGTGGGTGCCAGCCCCTGCTCTGCCCCGCTGGGTACCTTATTCTCTGTCTGCCCAGGAAGGAAGTGGTTAAAATGTCCGGATTTCCTGACTGTGATGATGGAAGGGAAGGTGACCTGCAGAAGTGATTGGAGGGAAGGTGACCTGCAGAACTGCTTTGCAAGGCACGTTCTGGTGTCGGGGAAGTCCTGAGTGAGACTGAACTTGAAATCCAGCTAGAATTCAGTCTTCCCAGCCAAAATTTAAGCGCACGCTTAAATAACTCCTTTCTCCGCCCATCCCCAGCCCTCTCCTCCCGAGGGCAGCTTAATTTATTCACGGCATCCGTGTCCCAGTGCAGGGGTGGCCGCCACTTTCCGCCACGTGCCCGCGATAACACTCGGGGACGAGAGGGCAAAGAGCGGTGGTTCAAAGGTAGGAGCTCTCCGTCTTCCCGAGCCTTTCCACCGGATCCTCCTTGGCAGCACCGTGTCTCCGCCAGCTGCTTTGCCGGGCTGGGGGAGCCTTTCACAGCCCCGGGGCTTGGCGACAGTGGCCGGAAAAGGCAAAGCTTCGTTCTTCGTGCTTGGGCTGGCAAGACAAAGGATGGCACAGGCTGGTGCTCGGGGCAGTGCTGGGAGTGGGAGACAGATGCAAGGAGAGCTGCTCCCCTGGGAGATGCCAGGGGCAGGGGGTTTTGGGATGCCCAGGGGGAATGTGCTGCACCCCTCCTCCCACGGCTTCCGTGGCATGATGGGGCTGTTTGCAGGGTGATTTGACTTTTATTTGATTTCCTCACCGCTGCTTCCTCTGTGCTAATCTGCTTCCACCCGCTCCAGGAGTGGTAGAAGGGGAGGTGGGGGAAAAGGTCACCCCACTCCAGCTGCAGAAGCCAGGCTGGTGGGATGGCTCTAATCCTGCCCCCTACAGCCCCAGCGCTAGTCTTGCTGGTTTTTGCAGCAGCTGTGGCTGATTCCTAAAGCCAGGAGCTCCCTCCCACCCCCCCCCGTAGTGAGGCCAGGGCTGCAGAGGAAGGAAGCGATAGCTTTGCTCCAAAACAACTCACTCTGCTCTTGGCTGTTGCAGGTACCCCCTGTATGGAGGAAGCCACTTACTGCTGCCACAGCCCTCCCCATCCCCTCCCCTGACACCACCGTGGCAGGGTGACACCGTGGCTCTCTGGGTGCAGCATCTGGGGACAGCTCCACCAGCTGCTGCCACAAAGTGTGCCAATTTTGACAGTGCCATCACCGCCCAACAGCACCTGCAGCTGGGAAAGCTGGCACTGAGACACCAGGTCTGGTGCCGGCTGCGTTTTGGGGTGGGGATGCAGGAGGGTCCCCTCCCTGCTGACCTCTGCTGTCCCTCTGCCAGGCTTCTGGGTGACACGAGATGAGTGTGCCGGCCGACGAGCCGGGCAACCCGGCCCATGCCATCTTTGAGAGGTTCCTGCGTGCTGGGGAGTGCCGGGAGGTGCTGGGCTGCTTCGTGGAGCTGTGCCAGCAGCTGGGGCTGCAGGGCAGTGGGCTGCAGCTCTACCACGGCCTCAAGGCTGCCCTCAACTACTGGAATGCCAAGGCCCTGTGGAGCAAGCTGGATAAGAAAGCCGGGCACAAGGACTACGACCAGGGCACAGCCTGTGCTGGCACCAAGGTACCCAGGATGTGGAGTGAGGGGTTTGGGTCCCTCCCTGCTCTGTGTCCTTGTCTCCAGGGTGAGAACATCCCTTGGGACACTCTGGCTCTCGTCCCAGGAGGATGCAGGATGTGCCAGGCGGGAGGTTGATGGAGTTTAATGGGACAGGATGTTAATTAGCACTGCTCAGCTCCCCATGGCATGATGCCACCTCAGTGCCACCCAGACAGCAGCGTCCTTCCTCCTCCCAGCTGCTTCTCACTGGGGACATCCCATGGCGGGGCTGAGGGACCTGTCAAGTCCTTTCTGGGAGACAGGAGCATCCCAAGTAGGATGTCCCCTTGGGGACATCTGTTCTCTGTCCCACAGATGATGGCTTTTGTCCTGACTGCTGTGCCCTGTTGTCCCAGCCCTGTGCAGAAGCCGTCAGGAGACCAAACCCATGTCAGGCCTGCAGCAGACCTGCACCTTTATCTCATCCAGTGCTTTAATTGCTGTCATTCCCCTGACTGCCATTGCCCTGGGTGAGGGCAAGGTTCAGGGGATGGGGGGCACCCCAGTTTGCAGGGAGAATCGGCGAGAAAAAGGGAATAGTGGGGAGGGCCAGATCCTGACCCAGCGAGCGGGGAGGTGCTGCCTTTGGGAGTGCTGGGGGGTTCACCCAAACCCCGCTCTGCGGCTGCCCACCCCCTTGACCCTGCCCGTCCTGTGCCGTGGCAGTGCCTGGTGGTGGGCGCCGGGCCCTGCGGGCTGCGGGCGGCCATCGAGCTGGCGCTGCTGGGCGCCCGCGTGGTGCTGCTGGAGAAGCGCGACTCCTTCTCCCGCAACAACGTCCTGCACCTCTGGCCCTTCACCATCCACGACCTGCGGGCGCTGGGCGCCAAGAAGTTCTATGGGCGCTTCTGCACTGGCACGCTGGACCACATCAGTGAGTTTTAGGGGAACCAGGCTCTGGGGTCCCCGACTGTGGGGAGTCCAGGGACCCGGGGGTGCAGCCCTGAGTACCCCTCTGCCCTCCCAGGTATCCGGCAGCTCCAGCTGATCCTGCTGAAGGTGGCTTTGCTCCTGGGGGTTGAGGTGCACATCAATGTGCGGTTCGAGGGCCTTGTTCCCCCCATGGGCAAGGCAGGTACGGTATCTCTGCAGGGCGGGTGGCATTCCTGGGGACAAGGACAGGGCTGTGGGTGGCCACTCTGAGCCCCCCAATCCCTCTGCTAGCCCAAGGCATGCCTTTTTGGGGGGAATGAGATGCAACCCTTTCCCTGCTCCCCAGGGACCAGCACATTCATGACCCCCCTTCTCCCTGCAGGTGGCTGGCAGGCTGTGCTGCAGCCCAGCTCCTCTCCCCTCACCCACTACGAGTTCGACGTCCTCATCTCAGCTGGCGGTGGCAAATTTGTCCCTGAAGGTGACATCAGGTGTCCCTGCAGCCCCAAGACCAATGTAGGGGGCTGGGTGGGGGCTCACTCCTCTCCCCTCCTGCAGGGTTCAAGCGGAAGGAGACGCGTGGGAAGTTGGCCATTGGCATCACCACCAACTTCATCAACCGCCACAGCCGGGCCGAGGTGGAGGTGGCTGAGATCAGCGGCGTGGCCCGAATCTACAACCAGAAGTTCTTCCAGAACCTCTACAACAAAACGGGTCAGTGGTCCCAACCCCCGCATGGGGGGCGCTGGGGGCTCCTGTCCCCTCCTGAGAGAGCTGGAGGCTCAGCCCCAGGGTGTCCCCAGTGGTGGGGTGCATTTCCCCGCATGGTACCCCACTGCAGGGGACATTTGGTGTCTGAGCCCAGTGCTGGGGCACCCTGTGGCCCTGGCTCAGCCCCTTCCCCGTCACCAGGCATCGACCTGGAAAACATCGTGTACTACAAGGATGACACTCACTATTTCGTCATGACGGCCAAGAAGCAGAGCCTGCTCAAGAAGGGGGTCATCCTCCAGGTGAGAGGGGCAGGATCTGGCCCTGGCATCCCACAGCAATGGGCAGCTGAAAGCCTTGAAAGCGGGATGCAAATCATGGATGCTGGTTTGACTGCACACCCCTGGGGTGGTGAGGGCTGCAGCAGCTGTTGCCTATGCCACAGGAAAAATCCTTCCAGGGTACTCAGAGCACAGTGGCACAGCTGCACCCCAGAGCTGGGTGCTCCCAGGCTAAGGGACAAACACCACCTCCCACATCCCAACCAGCTTCACCCCATCCCCGCAGGACAAAGCAGACATCGAGAGCCTCCTGTCCCCAGAGAATGTGAACTGGGACGCCCTCCTTAGCTATGCCAAAGAAGCTGCCAACTTCTCCACCAACTACTGCCTGCCCGAACTGGAGTTTGCCCTCAACCACCGGGACCTGCCGGATGTCGACATGTTCGACTTCACCTGCATGACACGCTCGGAGAACGCGGCGCTGGTGCGGGAGCACAACGGGAGCAGGCTGCTCCTGGGGCTGGTGGGCGATTGCTTGGTGGAGGTGAGAGTTTCCCCTGCAGCACCACCTCATGCCTCCACTTCCCTCTCCCTCTAAGATGCATTGGTTGCAATATATTTCCGCTCCCTAAGTGCTTCCCATCCCAGTTGCCCAGTGCACCCCATCCTTGGGCAGGCTCCCAGTAGTGGCATGCTTTGGGGAGGTTATCCCCTTCTCCAGCCCCACCAGGTTTGGGGTTGGTTCAGGATGGAGGAGCAGCCCAGCCCCTCCCCAGACGCAGCTGTGCTGGCTGGGGAGGAGACGGCCACCCATCCTCTCCATGCGCGTCCTGCCGCCACTCCCTCTTTCATCCCTGGCCAAGCCTGGCACCTCTCAGCCTCCTCCCAGCTGCCCCGACCAGCCATGCAACTCCAGTTCCAGCTCTGCCTTTCCCTTCGCAGCCCTTCTGGCCGCTGGGCACCGGGGTGGCCAGGGGCTTCCTCGCCGCCTTCGACGCAGCGTGGATGGTGCGGCGATGGGCGGCCGGGACACCCCCGCTGGAGGTGCTGGCCGAGAGGTGAGTGTCCCCATCCCGCTGGGCTGGGTCTGGAGCACGTGAGGGTGGTGGCAGTGATGCCAGCCCTGTCCCTTGCACCCAGGGAGAGCATCTACCAGCGCCTCTCGCAGACGTCCCCGGACAACACCAACAAGAACATCAGTCAGTACAGCATCGACCCGGCCACGCGCTACCCCAACATCAACCTGCAGGCCATCAAAGCCAGCCAGGTACCTGGCCAGGTCCTGCCATGGGACAGCCAGCCAGCCCAGCCTCCCTGGCTGTCAGGGTGACACTAATTTGCCCGGTCCCCTGTCCCTAGAGAGTGTGAGACTGAAGCTATTAGTCCCCAGGACACTGAATACATTGCCCATTGTGGATGGCGGAGGGTTCTGGAGAGTTGTGTGGGGGTGTCCAGGTGTCCTCCTTGCCAGAGCCATCTCCCTGCACGGTGCCACTGGCTCTGTACAGGTGGTGACCCACCACTGGCATGTCCCCATCGGCAGGTCAAGGACCTCTACCTCGTGGGCATGGTGGAGGTGGACCACAAGAGGAAGAGCGACAACCGGCTCAGCACTGGTAGGAGCAACCAGTCCTGCCCAGCAGCCCATGCCCAAGTGACTCCTGCCCTGATTTTCCTCCCCATCCTTGTTTCTTGCGCCCTGGCCTGTGTCCAGCAGGCTGTCCTGGTGACACCACTGGTTTCTATCCCCTCTGCTGGTGGCCCATGTGGGGACACAGCCCCCCTGCTGCCTTCTGGGGAGGAGGCTGTGCCTCTCCAGCCTGCACTGATGCTGAGCCATGAAATATTGACAGATGCTTTATCAGCCCATTTATTGAGACTTGCGGGGATGGTTGCGGGAGGGGCAGGGGGTGTCTCAGGCCACTCCCATGGGATCCCTTTCCTGTTAAAGCACTGATGCTGAGGCAGGAGGTGGGCTGGGGGGGGTTGTCCCCTGTCTCTGTGGAATGGGGACACACAGGCTGCCTCCCCAGCAGCCCCTGGAGACGTCTATGAAGAGCTGCTGAGCTGGTGCCAGGCCAGCACGGCTGGATACCCTGGCGTGGCTGTGACCAACTTCACCACCTCCTGGACCAGTGGCTTGGCCCTCTGCGCCCTCATCCACCGCTTCCGCCCGGACCTGGTGTGAGTGCCTGGGACCCCCCCGGAACCCTCCGCTCTGCAGAGCCCACCCTGATGGCAGCTGTGTCTCCCCTCAGGGACTTCAACTCGGTGGACCCACAGAATGCCATTCAGACCCACCAGATGATGCTGGACGTAGCAGAGCAGGAGCTGGGCATCCAGCCTGTGCTCTCCAGTGCTGAGATGGCCACCATGGCAGAGCCTGACCGCCTGGGCCTCATCACCTACCTCAGCCAGTTCTATGAAGTTTTCAGGACCTCTCCAGGTGTGAGATTTTGGGGGGATTTGTCCCATCCTGAGGCCCACTGGGGCTGGCTGGGTGCTCTCCTCTTTGTTGGGTGGGTCCCACCAAAATGGCCATGTCCTGTGCAGAGGTGGAGGTCAGCAAGAAGCCACTGTCGCCCCGTGGCACGCGAGGGGCCATCCTCTTCCTCAGCAAGCTGCAGAAGAGCCGGAACCTGACACACAAACGTGCCCAGGTGAGGGACCCCCACCCAGACCCTCGTGACACACCAAAGCCCTGTCCCCCTCCCCACCCGAACCACCCCATTTGCATTTGCAGGACAGTGCCCAGAAGGACACTGAGGCCAAGAGGAGCCGCAGGGACACCGAGGTGGGTCTGCCCCAGGCACCCCGAGGGGTGCTCTGCTGGGGTGCAGCTGTCCTGGGGGGAGAGTGGGGGGCTGACCCTCCCCTTGGGTCACTTGTAGCTGGACACGGGGCTGGATGGAGACACTCCGGACAGTGCCCACGAGCCGCCGCAAACCACTGTGATGGAGCCAGGGCAGGTTGGTCCTTGTGTCACCTTGGGATGGAGGGTTCAGCTCAGGGCAGGTGGGCCCTGGGGGGGCAGCAGTGGCTGGCAGGGCCAAGCCAAGGGCTGGGACCAGGGCTGCGCAAGCGGACGCCCACAGGCTCCCAGCTCCTCCCTGCCTGTTTCCTGACCCAACTGGTTTTCCGGAGCCAAGACTTGCCACTCCCTCACCCATCCCGAGCACCCAGACCCGGCGCTGCAAGAGGGGCAGAGCCCTGCCCCGTGCCCCCATGGCTGCCTGCACAGCCACGGGGCAGGGTGGGTGCCAGGCCCCCGGTGCCACCCCAGCCTGTCCTCTCTCCCCGCAGCCAGCGAGGGAGAGGACAGGGGAGAACAGTGACGCCTGCTACTTCTGCGGCCGCCGTGTCTACATCCTGGAGCGAGCCAGCGCCGAGGGACACTTCTTCCACCGCGGCTGCTTCCAGTGCTGGCGCTGCGGGGCCACCCTGCGCCTGGGCGACTACGCCTTCGACGAGGAGGATGGTGAGGTGGCTTTTGGGGAGAGGGAATGCTCGGGGCACGACTTCTCCACCTTGCAGGTTGTCACATGAGTTCGCTCCCCCCCCCCTGCCCCCAGGTCATTTTTACTGCTCACTGCACTACCCCAATCCGCCCAGCATGGACCTGCCCCGGGATGAGGCTTCAGTGCTGCCTGATGGGGTAAATCACCCTAAATCCCTGTAGGTGATGGAGGAAAGGCAAAATGTGGAGGGGGATGCTTGGGCGTGGCCCTGTGCTGCATCACCCCTCTGCTCTGGCTCTGCCATAGGATGCTGATGCTGCTGCCCACCCACCCTCAGAAGCTGGAAGCCCACGTGTGTCCCCCACGGAGTGGGCACCCAGTCCACCTCAGCCCCCTGCAGCAGCCCCACAGCCAGGGGAAGAGCCTGGGGAAGTTGAGGACACTGCAGATGCTGGTGACATGGAGGAGCAGGAGCTGCTGGCACAGCCTGGGGGGGATGTGAGGGAAGAGGAGGTTCCCAGAGCAGAGCCCCGAGGGACAGCAGAGGAGGGCGAGGAGAGTGGGGGCAGGAGGAAGATCATCCTTACACCACTGGAGAAGCTCAGTCTGTCCACGCTGAACCTCACCAGTGAAACAGAGCCCGAGCCTCCACCGAAGCCAGCTCGTCTGCGGCCCCAGGCAGCACCTGAGGCCCTCCCTGCCCTGGGGCAGGGACAAGGCGCCTGGAAGGAGAAGGAGGGGAAAATTGACATGGAGAAAGGTAGGTGGTACAAACTGGAGTGTCCAGACAAGCAGAGCTCTCAGTCCCTCCAGGACCTTCTGTACCCACATCTTGCTCATGAGGAACCAGCCTGAAACAGCTCTTTTCTTGGGCAGATTTGGAGGAGAGTGACAGCGAGGAGGAGGAGGAGGAGGACGAGGACGAGGACGAGGAGGACGAGGAGAAAGAGAAGGAGGAAGGCACAGGCCTTGGCATCATGAAAGAGTTGGTGAGGATTTTCCCCAAGTGCCGGTGGCCCCACCAGCACAGGTGGCAGATGGGGCTCTTGATCCTTTCACAGAGGCACCGGGTCTGGCTCAGCTGTGGCTGCCAAGGCAGGAGGTGCCTGGTGCAGGGCCTGACCCCCTGCCCGTGCCTCCATCCTTTCACAGTACTCAGACCCGAGGGAAGAGGAGAAATATCCCACCTGGAAGCGCACATTGGCCCGCCGGGCCAGGGAATCCCAGGTGAAGCGGTTCTGCAGAGCCCAGGTAACCCAAAGGGGAGAGCCAGGTCCCCAGCGTGGCACTGTCCCCCCCATCTGTCCCCCTGCTGCTGGTGGCCACATGCTGGCAGGTGCTGGCCTGCAGGTGAGTGCTGCCCTTCTCTCACAGGCCATCCAGAGACGGCTGGAGGAGATCGAGGTGACATTCCGGGAACTGGAGCAGCAGGGCATCAAGCTGGAGAAGTTACTCCGGGATGAGAACGGTAAGGCCAGGGTGGACGGAGCACTGTGACCCTGTGATGGGGGTCTGCACCCCGCTCACCATTCCCCTGTCCTGCAGAGAGCCCGGCTGACCAGCAGACACGGTGGACAAACCAGCTGCTGTACCTGGTCCAGAAGAAGAACAACCTGATGAGCGAGGAGTCGGACCTCATGATCGCGTAAGGCTTGGGGGATGCTCCCTGCTTGGTGTGGGGGCTCAGCTCACCCCAGTCCCCCGCAAACCCTGTACCCAGCACACCCTTTTCCTCCCCACAGGGTGCAGGAACTGAAGCTGGAGGAGCAGCAGTGTCAGCTTGACCAGAAGCTCCGGAGTTACATGAACAAGCAGGGTGAGTGCCGGCACGTGCCAGGGGCAGGATGCCTTTGCATGGTGTGGGGAGCAGGTCAGGGCTTGTGGCCTTCCCAGCCCTACTCTGGCCCCCTGCACCCACAGAAACCCTGAAGACACCTGAGGATGAGAAGGCTGAGCAGGAGATCCTGAAGCAGCTGCTGGAGGTGGTGAATAAGCGCAACGTCCTCATCCAAATGCAGGAGGAGAAGCGGCTCAGTGAGCTGCGGCCTTGATCCGCACAGCCCCCGGAGCCACGGGATCCTCCCCGGGGGACAAGCAGAGTGTGTGTGTGTGTGTGAGAGTCCCTCTGGGCATCACTCTGAGCTACCTCTGGAGGTGGTGATGCCCCAGCTGCCCGCAGGCGCCAGCAGCCACTCCAGCTCCCTGCTTGCCAAAGTCTGTCACTGAGGGGCCAGACCCGCTGGTGGATGCTCACGTGAGGAGACACCGAGAAGCACTCAGCTTTGGGGTGCTGAGAGGACGTTCCTGTGCATGCCTGGATTGCCTTTGCCTTGTGCTTGCTGGAAAACAAGACTCGCAGGGGGCTGCAAAAGGGGGCTGTGGTGGCTCCCAGCAGCAAGGAGGTGACTGTGGCCACCAGAGGCAGCCCACAGGGCAGATGCCGTATGTGCAGGGGCACCATCAGGAGTGGTCTCTCGAAGCCACACTGGGACATCCTTCCCAGCTGAGGGCATCCATCCCAGCCCAGACTGTCCATCTCACAGGACATCTGGCTGTACAAGTGGGGGCCAGTGACAGACAGACTGGGCTGATCAGCCGCTCTGCACCGCTGCTTTTGGATGCCACGTCCATGCTGTCCCCAGCTGCTGCAGGAAACCACGGTCAGAGCCCTGCCATGAGCCCCTTGGGCCAGGGAAGGGCTTTTTGTCCAGTAGCTCCTAAGGGAATTGTGCTCAGGGCCAGCACTCTAACACCGAGGACAAGGGACACCAGCGGCTATCCCTCCTTGGGATCCCTTTGGGATTTTTTCTGCTTGGCAATGCCACAGTGGCCTTTGCACAGACCTCAGATGCCCCTGGAGTCCCTGGCTGTTGCAGGGTGGCCTCTGTGGCCAAATGGTGCTCATGGCAGCCCCAGGCGTGTTGGGATGGGGGTCCCAGGCGTAGGTTCCTCTCTTAGCAACACCACCCTGTGTTCAGCCCTCATCCTGCCATTCCCCTCAGCACCTCCTCCAGCCCTCCCAATCCTGCTGCAAACCCCCTCCCTTCAAGTAAAGCCCCCCTCACCCGGTGCCAAAGGTTAAAATACCGCCTTTATTTTCCATCTGAGTCAAAACTGGTTGCCAGAACAGCCACCAGCAGAAACTTTGAGGCCACCCCAGACAAGGGGAGCCTCAGCCTCTCAAGCCTTCCAGCCAGGCCAGTGGGTCCCTCCATGTACAAAAAGGTGTGTTTAAAAAGACAGCAATAAAAATCTGCCTCCATCGTGGTTCTCACAGGAGTCAATGCAATAAATCTACCCCAAAAATCTTAGTTTCACCCGGAGGCAGCTGTCAAACCTGCACTACTGCATTGGCTGCAGTGCTGCTCTCCTAAAATCTGAAGTCAGCTAAAAACGAGGATCAAAAAGGGGACACGGTGGAGCCAAGGGGACATTGTGGGACACCCATAGCCTCAGCTCAGCCTTCGCTGGGACGCTCCTGCAGCGCCCGCAGCGCCATCCACATCTGGTCCTCGGTGCCGTGCAGCATCTTCACCTCCATGGTGTGAAACAGGTGGAGACCGGTGGCGAGGACGAGGACGCCCAGAGCGAGGAAGGCCACCAGGCAGAAGGAGAGCTTGGGGAAGGGCTGCTCTGCGCCCAGCCCGGCCAGTATGCCCAGTGCGGCCGCGGCCTGGAGCAGCAGCAGCAGCACGGCCAGCACGGCCATCCTGCCCGAGGAGTAGCGCTGCCGCTGTGCCGCCCGCAGCCCCACGCCCACCTCTGTCCGTGCCTCTGTCACCACGTCCACCAGCGCCAGGTCTGCGGGGACAGGAGGCCTCAGCAGGGTGGGACCCCCATATACCATTCCTATACCCCTCTGTACCACCCCAATACCCTTCTCCCCATCCCCACCGCTCTGCAGCCCTCCACAAGCAGCACCGCAAGGGGAAACGTCCCCAAAAAGCTCCATCCAACTCCACCAGTCCATCCACCAGCCCTCCCAGCACATGGTGGATGCTGGCAGCAGCCCCCACACTTACCAGCTGTGCCAAGGGTGGCACCCACAGGCTGTCCCTGCCTCTGGATGTGCAGTGTTGCCATCACGGCTTCATGATCTGAGAAGGGGATGTCCGTGCCCAGGGCTGGCCCTGTGGTGGTCTTCAGCTCTTCACACTTCACCGTGAAGCTGGAGATGGCCTGGGTGAGGGGACAAGGGGGTCACACCAGTGCCTCACCCCCGCCACTCATGGCTGGTGGCCAACGCTCCCCATACCTTGTAGAGGATGTAGTCGATGCGGATGCCCAGCGGGAAGGGCAGCAGCTCCGACGTGTCAGTGAAGCAGTTCTCAGGGACAAGGGTGCAGCCATTCTTACAGCCCTGAGACAAGAGCCTGGGTGGGTGGGGGGCTCTTGGTGTGCTCTGGGACCCCGCTCAGCCCCCCAGCTCACCTCAAAGCGCTTGGCCTCAGCAAAGGCGTCCCGCAGCCCCGTCCAGCCACGCAGCAGCCGGATGCCCACATCTTCAGGGTGCATGTTCAGGTCCCCTCCCAGCAGCACCACGTCTGCTGCCTTTGAGGTGTGTCTGTGGGGACAGGGATGGCTGTCCTGCCCTGCCCTGTCCTGCCCTGCACCAGACTGGAGTGACTGGGACCTGCCCAGTGCTCCTCAGCCTTACTGCTGACTGGGACTGGTGCAAGTGGGAGCTCTCTGCAGTGCAAGCCCTGGGGGCAGGGGTGACCACACACGTGCTGGGGACCCACAGGGGGACACCCCGCAGCTCCTCACCGGATGAACTGTGCCAGCTCCCAGGCCTGCACCAGGCGGTGGGGCAGGTAGGCGTCCTTCTCCCGGCAGTACTCGGCGTGCAGCTGGAGAGAGAGGGAAAGGAAAGGGGCTGTGACTCCCACACTGACACCTGCCCGGCTCCCAGGCTCCCTGCAAACCCACCCAACCCCTCTGAACAGTCCCTGCCAACACCTCTGTCTTTATGTCACCCCCACTGGGGAGAGCCTGGGATGCTCACCCCACTGCACAACCAGCTTGTGGGTCCCTGCTCCCCCTCCCTGAGCAATATTTTATTAAATCAGTGCATAGTCCAGGGCAGAGTGTGGAGAGCAGTGGTTAAGCAAGGGGACAGTAAAAGAGGGGTATGGCCACTCATTCCCCTCCTCCCCATTGTCCCCCCCCCACGCTGGGTTCTTCCCTGGGGTGCTCACGTGGGTGACGTAGACGTTGAAGATGATCCCTGAGATCTTAATAACGACGAGACCGACCGACTTGCCGCAGAACCAGTCCCCGTGCTGGAGCTGCCACAGGGGAAGGAGAGCAGGTCAGGGCTACTGAGGCTCTGTGGGGATGGACACCATGGTGCCACGTGCCCCCCACACCGCTTACCATGTAGGGGTACCCGTTCAGTGAGTACTGGTAGAGGAGCGTGTCCAGGATGGGGAACCTGGAGAAGACGCAGAGGCCGCTGCCGATCACCCCACTGTGGGAGGGAAAAGGCACAGTGAGGAAACGTGGTTCCCAAAACCTCTGCCTCTCCCTAGCCCTGAGCCAGGAGGACTCCCCGGATGCCTGGATCCTAGTGTGCTCCTGTGAGCACCCCACTACCCAGGCATGGGGTCTCCCATAGCGACAGAGGTGACCTAAAGCACCTGCACAAGGTCTCTGCAAGTGCTAAACCCTGAGGACACGGCACAGTCCTGGCACTGCCCCACAGACAGCCCCGGGGGGGTGACCTTGCCCTTCTCACCTGCGGAAGTAATGGGAGAAGGGGTAGCAGCCCGCTAGTTTCACCCTCAGGTCACTGTAGTCCTGCTCGCTCCACACCTGGAGAACAGCGGGATAGGCTGAGAACAGTCACGCTCATCTCCCAGTCTGGGAATGGCTGCACTTGGCTCACAAACTGCCCTCACCTCCTGGAGCAGCACCAGGTCAAAGCCCTCCTGGCGCAGCGTGTCCCCGATGAGCCGGACGCGCTCCTGCCGCCGCTTGCTCAGGTAGCGGATGGCCCTGCCAGAGAGGGGTGACAGTCACAGCCTGGTGGGGACAGGTGATGGGGGCTGCCAGGGCCCACTGTGACCCAAAACGAGGGAGAGAAAGAGGGCTCCAGTACCAGCAGAAGCAGGATGCAGATGGGAAAGGGGAGAGGGGGAAAGGGCCATGCGAGGACATGGGGACAAGAGGCATATGCAGGGAGGCTGTCTGGGGACAGCTTCTCCTGCCTGCAGAACTGAGGTAGCTCATCCTTGCTTGAGGTGCAAATGGGGGGTATTCCTGGGACTAACAAGCACAGAGAAGACAGGAGGCACTACGCAGCCAAGCACCTCATGACCCTCTGGGGCTGGGAGAGTGGTGTGACCCCAAAATGAAGGGGACATGATGGTAACCCCAAGGTGGGACCCCTCTCCCAGTGCAGTGTCCCCACCTCCACCCACATAGCCTGGCACAGACCTGGCAAACCCTGGACTCACCAGCAGTTGAGGTCGAAGATACGGAGGCGCAGGGTGGGCTCTCCCTCCATCGCTTGTCGGGGCTTTGCAGGGGCCAGAGGGCAACACCGAGCAGAGGAGGGACCTGCAGGGAGGGGGTAGGAGTGACAGCCCCGGGGAGCCGGTGCAGGGTGCAGGACAGAGCCAAGGAGCCGGGCTGGGAAGGCAGAAGGGCTGAGCCAGGGCAAAAGCCAGGAAGGAAGGAAGAGTTCTCGGAGTGCTCCAGGACTTTCCCCTCCTTTCCTGCGGGCAAGGCTCACTCCGAACCCCAAACTGCCCCCATACAGCGATCCATGTACCCAAACCACCCATGTGACCCTTCATCCAGTGGCTGGGGACACCGGTGGACCAGGGGTGGAGTACAGGGCTCAACCCCTCTGCCCTGTCAGTGAGTTGTGTTCCAGGATGGACTTTCACCCTGGTTTCAGAGTGAACCCCCGAGGTACGGGCACGGGACACCATCACACACCTCCCCGCTCGGGAAGCCCACGGATCCTCTTTGAGACCCCAAACCACGGTGGAGCCAGCAGCTCCGGAGCAGCCCCAGCGCTCCGCCATCCCCGCTTCTCCCATGCCTGACCCCGTGAGATCGTCCAGTTTCCGGTTTAGAAGCGAAAAAGAGCAACCCCGGAGCTCCAGGATGCCGGTGCGGGCAGCCGGGCTCTGCCTGCCCCCGCGGGATTACCGAGCGCCTCATCCCGTTCCTGAGCCGCGCTAATTAATGCCGGCGGCTTCTACCAAGCCTAATCCCCCAGGGGCGCTCCCCGCTGCCCGAGGGATGGGGCGGGCGGCGGGGACAGCAGCGGGACAAGGAGCGCGACAGCGGCAACAGGTGGAGCGGGGACAGCAGCGGGGCAAGCGGGGGAGCGGGGGGACAGGAGAGCGGGGACAGCAGCGGGGCAAGCGGGGGAGCGGGGGGACAGGAGCATCGGAGCTACAGGAGGAGCGGGGACGGCAGCGGGACAACCGGGGGAGCGGAGCAATGGGAGGGTCGGAGCTGCAGAAGGAGCGGAGCTACAGGCGGAGCAGGGCCGGGAGCAACAGGCGGAGCGGGGCCGGGAGGAGCGGGGCGCGGAGCGATCGGCGGAGCCGAGAGCGGACCTGCAGCGGGCCGGGAGCGGCGCGGGGCCGCGGGACTACGCGTCCCGGCAGGCAGCGGAGCGGGGCGGAAGGGGCAGGACCGGCGCCGCGGCAGAGGGGGTGAATGGGGCCGGGAAGGGTGGAGAGAGCCAGGGCCGGGTGGCGTGGGTGTAACGGGGCGCGCCGGGGGTGCGGGTGGCATGGTGGGGTACGGGCAGCTCGCAGGACGGGGGAAAGCGGCCGGTGGTGAAACACGTCGCCTGTGTCCCCTGAGTGTAGGACGGGGTGTGTGTGCCGGACAGCGGGCAGGGCTTGGAGGGGTGGCGGGGACTGGTGGGACAGAGCAGCGCTCTGCCACCTGCTGCTGGGGGCCCCGTGTGTTCCTGAACCCAGCGATGCTGCGGGGAAGCACAAGGAGAGCGTCTGCCGTGGCCAACCCAACGTTTCCCCACCAAAGCCTGCAGTACGGATGCAAACTAGAGCAAAACACAGCTGGATGTGGCAGAACTGGGGTCCCAGGAGAAGTGTCACCCAGCCAAGGGGTTACATGGGACATAGCAGCTCTCATAGTCTCGGCTGTTGAAGAAAATCCCAAGATATAAAATAGGAACTTCAGAACTGCTTAAGCCAACCCATGAACAAATAATTTTAATGTTTTTTTTTTCAGCAGACCGTAGTTTTCTCGGAGCTCCACAGTCTCCTCTCTTTGAAGTTGGACAGATACAGTAAACACAACAAATATATGATACAACCCATCACAGCTGGATTAAAAAAAAATACACAAAAAATATAATACATAAAAAAATGGATTTTTAACATTGTGGACTGACGCAGCTCTAAAAATGGTGATTGTAACCCTGGTAAGCTTTACAAAGTCTTTAAAAAAATAAAACAGTACTTCATGTGAAATTCATAAATACACTGGAGGAGAACGGAGGGGCTGGGGGGCGAGGGAGTTGAGAAAGTGTCTCTGGGATCATGACTAAACCCCGGCCAGGGCTGCTGGGGGCACCAGTCTGTGTGCGTGGGGTGCAGTGTGAGCCCTGGGCTCAGTGCAGGCAGGAGGGAGGGAGGGATGGAGGCACAAACCGGTCCAGTTAACGAAGAGCTTCGTCCCCCATCGGGGCTGGGAGCGGGGCACGCCTGTGTTTTATGGTGGGGGAGTTTTGAGTTTTCATTCCCAGAGTTTTTAGATCAGTGAGTGAAACAGAAGAAGAGAAAAAAAAAACCCCAAAACCTACAAAACAACAAACAAACATGCTACATATGAGAGCTTGGCCAGAGAGCCCCGGCACAGCCCTGGGATGGTATGCCAGTGTCTGGCCTTGGATTTTTCCCTCTCTCTTTCCCCCCTGCTCCGTCTGCCCTGCTCACAGCAGCCGCCTCAGTCCAGTCCCACCACTGAGCCCTTGGCCTGGCACGGGGCCGGGGTGGCCCTGCCCTGTCCCACAGGGATGGGCGGCTTTTCCCAGCAGTAAGAGGTCGAAGTCCCCATGCCTCACAGCACACGTGGCATCAAGGTGGCAGCCAAGGCACTTTCCTGAGCTCTGGGGCTGTTCCTGCTCCTTGCACTGGCAGCATTGAGCCTAAACCTGCCCTGTCCTCCTCCCTAAGGGGCTGCAGTGCCCCTCAAAACATTCCTGCCCTCCTTCCCCCTGCCTTCACTCCCCTGCCAACATGAGAAACCCATTCAGACCTGGCCACCTCGGGCTCCCTGTCCCCCTGCCAGCCTCCTGCCACCCTGCTCCCTGCCACCTCTGTCCCTCTGTGACCCTCCTGCACCCTGAGGATGCTTTCCCCAGACTCTGCCCTTGCAGTCGCAGCCTCAGGACTGGGCACACTGCCTTGGCTTACTTTGGGCTGCAGCCACAAAAATACCTCCAAGCTGACCCAGTCCCTTATCCTGGCACCCCCTCCTGTTCTCCATCCCCTGTCTGTCTCTGTCCTCTCTGTCCCAAACTGCCCACTGACAGCTTGGCCCTGCATTGCTCAATACGTTTTTCCCTGCACGAGTCACCTCCCTGGCCACTTCCCACAGGATGCAGGCGAGCGGACAGAGCAGTCTGGAACAGTCATCGCAGAAAAAAGGCAAAAAAAAAGGTGAAGGAACAAAAAAAAAAAAAAAAAAACCAAACAAAACAAGGAAAATGTACATATGCAAAGTAAATCAGGCAAATCTGCCCTCACTGCTCTCTACTCGTGACTCCTCAGCAAGCGACCACAGTGGGGACACTGAGCCTGGGCCACCCCCAAGTGTAATTCCTGAAAGCGCACACAGAGCTCAGGGGATCCCACACAAAACCCAGCCAGAGATGGAGACATCCCAAACCTTTCCCTAAACAAGACACTTCCCATGCAGGGTGGGAGGGGAGCACCTGGGCACTGCAGAGGGTCATCAGCCTGATTACAAGCATGGTGTCTTTTTAAAAAGTATTAAAAAGCACTTTAATTCTTAAAAAAAAGGGGAAAAAGGAGCCATAAAACCCCATGGTTTGCATTGTCAATGCCCTCATGCCTTCACTGCCACTGGGCATAAAGAAGGAGCATCCCTGGGCAGGTGGCAGTGTCCCCTCCTCCATTCTGCCCTGCCCAGCTCCTGCCCTGCACGTCCGTCCCCACGTCCCCACGGCCCCCTGGGCCGTGCCACGCAGTGCCAACACCACTGCCGCTGCCATGCCAATCAGCGCTGGAGCAGACCTGGCACGGTGCTGCATCCTCCTGACCATCAGTGCTCGCTCCTCTCCACTCAGGACCGGGGCCACTTCTGAGCGAGGGCGGGGGTGAAAGGAGGGAGGGGTCGTTCTCTGCTCCAACGTCCTCCTGCTGCTGCTGCTGGTGGCACGGTGGGGTCCTGGCCTTCATCAGCAACACCGAGGGCTGGTCTTTCCCTCTCCAGCGCCGGATGTGGGTTTCCTTTCTCCCTACGCTTCCTTTCCCATTCTTCTTCTTTCTTTTTTTTTTTTTTGTAATTTTATTTATTTATTAAAAAAAAAAAAAAAGAAACTGTTCCTAAGTAGAAAACATCTGCGATCACAAGTCAGTCTTTTTTGGCTATTGTTTTTCTTCCTCCTCCTTCTCCTCCTGTCTTCAAATGACTTCTTGCAAGGCAACAGGCACGGGTGGCTTTTCTGCATGGCCCTTTCCCTCCCCTGCACGCCCCTTGTGCCCCTGCCTGTCCCCAAGGGCCCCTAGTCCTTGACCAACTTGTACACATGGTGCTGGGCGCCGTGCTCGCTGGTGGAGACCTCGAAAACGAAGGCAATGCAGAGCAAGGTTTCCTGGGTATCCCTGTTCGTAACAACCTGCAGCAGAGCAGAGTGTGTCAGGGGAGAGCTGTGCCTGTGGGCAGATGCTGTTATCTGGGGGGGCCAGGGGTTGCATGGGCTCAGGCACAGTCACTTTGCACCATGAGAAAATCTGCTACCCATTATTTGTGGGGTAGCACAGGCGGTAGCACAGCCAATTTAATTGCACCATCATTAACTGCCAATTTAATTGCAATTTAACTACGCAGTTTTGGGGAGGTTGCACAGGCTCAGGAACAGCCTGAACTGCATCATCAAAAATTTGTTTGGGGGAGGTTGCACTGGCTCAGGCACAGCCACTGCATTTGCACCACCAAAAACTGCTACCCATTATTTGGGTAATTCTGGTGAAGCCAGACAGTCAAACTCAGGCACAGCCAATTTAACTGCACCATGAAAATTTTGCTCCCCATTATCTGGTAGACTTGTCCAGACTTGGGCACAGCCCCTTTGTTCGCACCACCAAGATCTGCTCCCTGGAATTCAGGGGCTGTGTGGGCCCAGGCACAGCCAGGTGTGTGTGGGGCCAGCAGGGTCGATGCAAGTGCGGGCTCCACGCTCCTGGTGGGACACACCCCCTGGAAAAGGAGGGGAGGTACCTGCAGGATGGTGAAATTCTCCAGGACACTGTTCATCATGTACTTCTCCGGGAGGTGCTTGAGTTTGTGGATGAAGTTGATCATGTACTCGCACATGGGAGACCGGTGGATGCGGTAGACGAACCGGCCGTTCTCCAGCCGTGCGTACTCCGTCTGCAGGGGACAGCCAGGGTGAGCAGCTGTCCCATGGGTGGTGGCGGCCAACTGGGACATGGCAATGTCCTCTCCACTCCACCCATAAACATGCTATAGGCACCCATGTGTCCTACACCCAGCTCCAGGACTTCCTCCATCTCAGGACCCGCCATGGACCAATTCCCACCCCTGCCTGATGCAGCGGGGCATGGAACTCACCTCCACCTTCTCCACGACCTGCTTCCCGAAGGAGCACACCTTGGTGGAGACTGTGATGGTCATGTTCTCTGCACTGCTGTACTGGCTGCTGACACCATAGAAGGTCCCTGGCCCGTCCTGGATCGTGCTGTTCAGATCCGCCTGGAGAGGGGAGAGGGGGAGAGGGTCCCATGAGGCCCCACCACACCCAGCTCTCCACGGGGACGAGGGACATCAGCTTTCAGAGCTGCCCAGGATGGCCCCGACCCACCAAGGGCCTGTGGCTCGAGGATGACCCTCCCCACCCGAACCCTCCCAGCAGCATACCCAAAATTTGACGAGGAAGAAGGAGTTCTGGGGCCCACGCTCATAGAGCTCCTTGAGGCCGCCTTTCTTCTCAGGAAACTTGTCGTAGATCTGGCGGATGTCCACGGCCTCCAGCAGCGGGTCGCTGTACGAGGGGTTCGTCTGGCCGATGTGCACGAAGAGGTGTTTGCTGTACTGTAGGGAGCGGGGTGGGGACAGCAGCAGGAGAGGTCAGGCAAGAGCAAGACGCCACCAGGCACAGGGATGGACGGGCACCATCCCGCGCGGGCGGCGGGCACGCGGAAGGGACCGTTACCGTTTCGGCATCCCGGGGCACCTCCATGAAGGCGGAGTACTCGAGGAGCCGGAGCTTGGTGGAGGCGATGGTGCGGTCCTGCCAGACCGGCACGGCCGAGGCAGCTGGCGGGAGCGGAGCCAGGGGCTCGTAACCTGGGGCAGGGGGAGTGACGTGGGGGTGGAGGGGCAGCCAGGAACTGGGGTGAGCCCCCCCTGCAATGCTGCTGTCCCCATTGCATCCCCCACCCTCCTGTATCGCCCAGCACGGGGCAGCTAAAACATGGGATGTACTGGGTGGGAAGGGACTGGAGGGGACCCAGCTGGGAGCAGCACAGTCCTGCTCACTGTGGAGCTTTTTGCTGGATTTAAACTCAGGCTTTTCCCCCAGTAGGGCTGGGGAGGAGACACAGGTGGGGGGCACAGTGGGTGGGAGGCGACAGAGGACAAATATGACCTGGCAGGGGCACAGGGTCCCCTCCAAGGGGGTAAGGACATGACTTACTGGCTAGTGATGGAGGCATGGGTGGCTGGATGGGGTAAGCTGGTTGTGCAAACGGTTTAATGCTGGAAAGGAAAAAGCATCATCAGGTTACCACGCCCGGGATGCCGCAGCCCCTTGCCAAGGCGGGGCCCCGCCTGGTGCCAGGTGTGGAGGGGTCTGTACTTACTCCTGAGAGGGTCCAGGCTGTCCTGGGATAGGCCCACTCCAGAACTGGGGAAACAGCACAGGGAAGAGTCAGTGGCTTTTGACTCTCCCCACTCCCAAAATTTCCCTCCTCACCTGCTGCAGACAGCAGGGAGCCCCTGCATTGCCACCACGGCTGAGAATGGCTGTTGAACATTCCCCTGCCCCCTGTGCGGCTCATGGTGTCCCCACCACCCTGGGGTGTCCCCGTGTGGGGGGCGTGGGGCTGTCCTCACCCTGGGGGCAGCAGAGAAGACGGCCTGAGGAAGAGGAGGGGGGGGGCTGAGCTTGTTCTGCAGGACGCTGGCCGACACAATCTGCGCCGAGGACATGGAAGCCATGCTCTGCAGAGCCTTATCCTTCGAGACCTGGTCCTGAGGGGAAAAGGGGGGACACGAGGGAAGCGGGGTTACAGGGGCACACTGAGCTCCCTCAATCCGAGCGTGCCTGACAGGATTTGCAAAGCCAGCAGCCAATCCCACAGCCCAGCCGAGGGACCGGTGCAGAGGGATCCCCCCACCCCCTCTCAAAAGTTAATTAACATTTGAAGCTTGCCAATATCCTCTGGGCAAAAGCTGATGGGTCTGGGAAATGTCCCCCTCCCGCTGCTGGTGGCCCTCCCCCCTTGGCGATTCGAAGGGTTTTTAGCTCCTCTGCTGGAGAGGGCAAAAGGCAATGGGGAACAAAAGGAATTTCAGATTCAAGCTCAACTTACCAAGTTCATGGCCTGTCCGCAAAAGAAAGGAAAAAAAAAGGTTAGAGTGTCATGGGAGCCTTTGGGTACTCTGTACACTCCCCCTAAGTCGGTGCTGGTGTCAGCTGGGGCAGAGTTAATTTTCTCCACAGCACAGGCATGGGGTGGCTGTGAAGTGCTGTGACGAGAATTAACTCTACTGCAGCTGAAACCAGCACAGTTGGGTACCCCCACCCTGGCTCATCACCGCAGCCCGACGTGGGGAGTGAACCCCTTGACCTGGCTGGTCAGCGGGGGATGCACATGGTGGCCACTGATGCCCAGGCTTAATCCCACCAGGAATGGGATGCCAAAGCCCCCCACCCACTTTTTTAAGGGGTCACTGTGGTGAGCCAGGCCTGTGCCTTTCTTGGATTTTTAATATCCCCTACATGGCTCCCCAGTGCTTGCAGCCAGGGCACGCAGAGGAAGAGCTGCTGGGATGCACTGGGACATGGGCACCAACTGCCCCACAGGCACTGCAAGGAAAACCCCGAGCACAACCCTCCTGTGACACAGGAGACCAATTGTTTTTCCTTTCCCCTTTTGCTCCACAGCACTGCTGGGCAGGAGCGGGGCTGCTCCTCCACTCGCATCGCCAGGACAGGTTCATGCTGGTCCCGGTGCACACCCTCTGCTTTCCCTCTGAACCTTCCCCAGGGATCAATGCTTCATTTATTTTCACCTGGGGCAGGGCAGGAGGGCGGGCGTGCAGCCACACGCCGGCAGCACGAACACGCACATGACTGCAGCTCAAAAACACAGATACCGCTCGTGACTGCAGCTCAAAAACACAGATACTGCTCACAGAAGTGAGTTTTCATCCCACAGGACAGTGCTGGGTGAGGGCAGGGGGCTGCCTGCACTGATCTCGAGAGGGGATGTCCTGTATCCCCTGAGTATTGCTCAGGGGGATCTCTGCCCTGGCTGCTCCCTGCCAGAATCCTGCAGGCAGCATGGCTGGGGATGGAGAGCACGGCCATGGACCCCTGGGGTCACTCCTACCTCCAACTCCCCCTTGCTCTGCACTGTGCCCTGTGGCAAGGAAAGTTTTTATTTTATTTTTATTTAATTTTATTTTATTTTGTAAAGGCTTCTGCTGTCGTCGACCCTACTGCCCCCCTCACTTCCCTGACTGCCCCTCTTGGGCTGGAGACTGGGTTTAAGACATACAGGCCCAAAAGAGCATCCCAAAATAGTTTCAGGTGCTCTCTCCTGGCTTCTAGCAGACCAAACCCATCTGGCTGTGGGAGCCCTCCTGGCATCCTGCTCATGGGGCACTGGGGTCCCTGCTGAAAGGCTTTGGGGGGCACATCTCGGTGAGCTCCCAGGCAGCATGAGCTGGAGTTTGTTAAAGCTTTGAGGATGAAAATGCTCCAGCTCTGACAGTGCCCCTTGTTCAGCCTCCACTGCCAGCCTCAGTGCTGGAGATGGACACAGCACCCAGGACAGGGGGAGCTGGTGATGCTTTTGGGACCTCAAGGTCAGCAGGCTGAAAGATTTTCTGGGCTCCCACTCACACAGCAAGGCAGCAAATCACCCTTGGAGCTACTCAAGGAGATGTTCCCTGGTGTGATGGTGCAGAGATGAACTCAGGCACCTCGCAGGAGCTGGCTGTCCCCAGTGGGTGGCTGTGCAGTGGAGACTTCTCTGTCCCCCACCTCGCACCATGTGGGTCCAACCCGAGCAGGGCTCGGTCCTTTGGTGATGCCCCCAGCCCTGCCCATGCCCTCCCGTCATCACCCTCCCCACTGCCACCACAAAGCTTGGTGGGAACAGTTATGGAAAGGTTAGTCGGGCTCCAGTTAGGAGGAAGGAAGGAAAGGAAAGAAAAGAAAAGCCAACCAGAAAAGAGAGAGAGAATGAGCCATTTTTTTCTCACTTGGCTCCCTTGGCTCCTGGCACTGCTGTGCCCCCGTCCCCAGCAGCATGGCCCCACCTGGACCTGCTGCCACTCACATCCCTGAGGTGCCCCTGGGCTGTACTCACACCCTGGTGCATCACAAGCCACCGGGCTGGCAGCCTGCAGGGACCCCTGGGGCCCCCCTGCTTCTGCCCACATCCCACCGGCACCTGTTCTGAGCTGGGTCAGGTCTCAGTTGTGGAGGGCAGGGGGCCTTTGCACACACCTTGAACCTCACTTTGCCTCACTGGCTGCCCTGGGGGGGCCCTTCTCTTCGTGGGAGAACCCCTGATGGCCCAAAAGAGGGGGCAGCCCTCGTGCATCACCAGAGGAGGGTTTAAACCCACATCTCCCCATGGCAGAGTCCTCGCCTGGATGCAAAGAGGGGATTTGGCACCCATGTTCACCCTCCAGGAAGAAAGAGAAGAAGGGCTCTGCTGCCCCTCCTTGCACTTCTCTCTGGGCATCCCACGATGATGCCTGTAAAAACCATCTGATCCAAGGAGCCAAGTGAGGGGGAAGAAAAAAAAAACACCAAAAAAAGAGAGGTAAAACAGGAAAGCAAGCAGCACACCACAGAGCCGAGTGCGTTAGTCGTCAGCAGGCGGGGGCCAGGCGAGGCAGGGCGTACCTTCAGCTTGGACTGAATCTCACGAGATTTCCGTCGGGCAAGAACCTGCAAGTGGCTAGAGACCTGCAGAGAGAGAGCAGAAGGAGAGGGGGAACAGCAGAGCCGTCAACCAGAGGAAAGGAGGAGGAAGGAGAGGGGCTGCCCATGCTCACAGAGACACCGCCGCGGACACCTGGGCAAGGGCGTCAACGTACCTTGATGCCAACCTGGTACTCCCGCACCTTCTTCCGAGCTAGAACCTGTATGTGGCTGGACACCTAGCGCCCGCCACGCCGTTCGGAAAGGAAAACACAGAGAGCGTGAAGATACATTCCCCCCGCAGGACGGGATGCTGTCCCCGGGGGAGGGAGTGCGGAGAAACGGGGGAGCACTTTGGCTGCTCCTGGAGATGCTGAGGGTCCTGCACCCGCCAAGAGCTGGAGGAAGGAAAATTGCAGGGGGGGCCCCGGTGCTGGTTGATGCTGGTTTGTGCCCTCCCCAGCTGGGGTGAAGCTCCTTGGTGTAAAGCTGCTGCAGGAGAGGGGGTGCCCACTGACCATCTCTTGGGGACAGACAGACAGGGCCTGCCAGCCCCTGTGAGCACCACATGGCAGGTTTGAGGTGCCCCGGGTTGCTCGGTGGGGCCTGAGGGTCCAGGAGGGACTGGCACATTGCCCCAGGCCTCCTGCTGATTGTGCATGTGGGAAAGGTGAGAAAGATTGGGGTTTTGTGTCCAGGCCCCTATAAGAGCAAGATCTAAAGAAAAGGGGCTGATGTCCAGGCAGGAAAGGCACGACATGGCTGGGGGGCCACCCACAGGAAGGGTGGGTGACCATGTACCCACAGGGCTTCAGGGCTGATTTTGGCAAGAACCTGCTCCCACCAGTGCCAGGCTGTCCATGAGGAGACACCAGGCTGTCCAGGAGACGACTGCACAGAGGGATCAGTGCCATGTGTGCTCTCTCCCATGCCTTTCCCGAGTCCCCCAGAGCATTGCATCCTTCCCCCATGGATGGGGGGGCCAGCTAAGTCTTTAAGCCAGAAATGAAGCACTGCTTGGCCCTGGTCTGAACACAAAACCAGTGGCCAGACCTTGGTCCCTCTCCTTTCAGCGTAAGTCCTGGAGGAATGACCCCTGCAGTGTCTGGGGACCAGCATCCCTCTCTTGTGAGGACTTGCGGCATGGGACAGTCCCAGAATAAGTGTCCCAAACCCAACCAACTCTCTGTGGTGGGAGATGCTCCCAAGCATCCAAAGCCACCGGCTCTGCCAGGACAGGTGGCCTGGCTCCCGGCTGGGGGCCACCACGAGGGGAGGGAAGAGCCACTGGACACACGATAAAGGGACATGTCCCATCAGCAGCCCACTCCTGAGACAGGTTTGGTGCAGCAAGGGCATGCAGGGAGCTCTGTGTGCTCCTGCCCTGTCGGCATCGCTGCCTGCCCCAGCATCTAACTGGGCAGGGCGGTGAGAGCAGGGCAAGGGCTCTGTGGTACCTCCAGCCCCACCAGGACCAGCACCACAGCTCCACACAGCCGGTCCCTGGACCCCTGGCTGGGATGGGGCTGCCTTGCTCTCAGCCCATGGGGTTTGCAGTGCCTTTGCTGTGGCACCTGGCACAAGTGGCATAAAGCCTGGCAAGGGCCAGAGATAGGAACAGTCCCAGCTCCGGGAGGCGCAACAGAGAGACTCATGCAGACACACACAGACACACACACACTGCCCAGACAGAGTTTGAGGGCTCCTGCCACCTGCAGGGTGACCCAACCAGGCGGGGGGGCCTGGGTGCTGTCTGCCCCCACACCCCCAGTTTCCAGGCATCCTGGGAGAGAGGAAACCCCAGGGGTTTTGTGCTCACAGGCGAAGCTCCTCGCAGAGGATGGGGGACCTGCTGGCAGCAGCAGCGGCTTTAGGAGGGGACACAGAGGACGAGCGATGCAGCCGGACATCCGCTCCCCCTCGGGCTTACCTGGCACCGCCTCCCACCCCACCCCGAGCCCACCCCAGGAGAAAAAGCAGAGCAACGCCTCACCTGCTTCCTCGTCCGTGTCTTCCCCGTTCGCAGCTTGATGTAGCGGGCGATCAGCTCGTTACGACCTGCGGGCAGAGCCTGGGGTCAGCCCCGGCACACGAGGGGCATCGGCCCCGAAACCCCCGCCGCCCCCCCGGCCCGGCGAGGGAGGCGCTGCCAGGAGGTGGCGCTGCCGCGACAGTGTCGGGGCGACCTCGGGGACACGGGGGTGGCCAGGGCAGGGCACCCACCCCGCGCCCCCCGCCCCGCTGCGTTACCAGCCCCGGGGCTCAGAGGAGGTGACAGTCACCGGGGACCCCCACCACAGCGCTGCCTCAAACCACAGACCCCCCCCTCAAAACCCATCCCAGCCGGAGCCCCCCACCAGAGCCGACAAACCCGCTCCGGGCAGCCGTGCCCGCGGGGGTCCCGGGCTGTCCCCCCCTCGGCACCCCGCTTCCCGTTCACAAGCCGTGCTGGCCTTTCCACCAGTATTTCCTAACGTCCTGGTCTAATTCGAAGCAGAAGTTGCTTTTGCGCCACATTTCAGGGGCCAGCTGTGGCCAATCTACGTTCAAACGTCAGAGCAGCTGGGAGCTTTCTTCTCCCGGCCCCGGCCCCCCCGGCCCCCGCCGCCGCCCCCCCGCGCCCCCCGCGCACGGGGGCAGCCAGGCACGCCAGATTTATTTTAATGGACCAGATGGTCGCGGTTGGAACTTGTCGAAATGCCCTTGGAGCGGGTTTCGGCTTTAAAAGAATAAAAAAAAAAAAATCCCTTAAAAAAAAAAAAAAATACACTCCCCCCCTCCTCTCCTCTTCCACCCCGATTGGCCCCCTCCCAGCCCCACAGCAACTGGGCCCTCCTGGGGGGACACACACACGGGGACGGACAGGGCCAGGTGCCATGCAGAGACAGCTGCCCCTTGGGGGTGCCCGCGCCAGGCAGGAGCTGGTGGGTGGGTGACAATGGGGGTACCCCTTGCACAGCCAGCATGGCACCCTGGTGGCACCCTGAAGCGCTGAGCACAGCTCCCACCCCTCCTGCCTCCCACCCCGGGCTGGCTCCCTCATTAGCACCTAGCAGGGGCCAGGTCTTAAAGGGTGTCCTTTAAGCCCGGGTGAGATGACACCTGCAGCAGGGTGCTGGCAGGAGGGACCCTGCTGCTGAGCCCCACTTTGGGGGTACACCTTCACCATCCCCCTTCACATGCCCTGCTCTTCAGTCTCATCCTCTCCTCCCTGTACCCTGCCCATGGGAAAGAAATATGGGGAAAAAATACAGGAAAGAAATGTGGGTGTCTTCCTGGACTCGGTGGGCCAGTGGCAGCCCTAGGGCCCAGCACCCAGGGCCAGCATCACGTGCACCCATCCTGCCTCACACCATGTCCAAAGCTGCACCTTCACAGCCATCCCTGTGCCCACGTGCCCTGTCCCTTGTCCCTTTCCCTGTGATTCATCTGGACCGTGCCATTCCCTCTGAGAGGGCACGTCCTCCTCCAAATTACCACATTCCCCAAATTCCTCTCCCCTGACACCACCACGTGAACCAGTTGGACAGGCTGGGTTAAAAATAACCCGTCCAGCAGCCGAGTGTAGCAAGGCCCAGTGTGCCCGTGCTGGGTCCTGCCTCCCCAGCTCCCACCTGCTTTGCCACCCCCGCAGTGCTGGCACCAGTGTGGCAGGGGCTGGCACGGCCACGGGCACCCGTGGAACCCCCAAAAAGAGGGGTGGTGAGAGAGACCACACCATTATGCTGCACGCTGGCATTGCCTGTGCTGCCAGTGCCCCTGGTATGCTCGGTAATGCCAGCCAGGGGTCCTGGGGGTCCCAGTGGGGAGGTGCTGGGGAAGGTGGGGGGAGATGAAAGGCGGCCGGCAGGGGCTGCTGCCTCTTTAAGCAGCTGCCAGATGTCTCTGAAAGGCTGGAAAAACCGGTTGGGGCGTGCTTCGAAGGGCCAGGCTCCCGGCGGCACTTCAGCTATTCCCGGAGAAATCCAAAAAATGCACACGCTTGGGAAGCCCTGTGCTCCCCCGCCTCCCCCTCACCCCGCTCCTCCACCAGCCCCGATGCCGTGGGTTGGGGGCCCTGGCAAATGGGGTGGCACAGGTAGCTGGCATGGGTGTAGGGACAGTGGCATGGTGCTCTCCAGAAAGTCTTGTCCCTGTTGCCCCTCTCTGCTGGCACTGGGTGAGCCATTGCTGTGACAGCAGCATCCTGGGCAGGTGTAGTTTGGAGGCTGGGGATAGAGACGCCAGCCCTGGTCCTGTCATCACCATGGGGTGATGGTAATATGGCAGCCTCCTTGGGGGTGACATCATGGGATGTGGAGGGGAGGAGGAACCAGTCCCTACCCTGGCAGGGATAGGGAGTTTTGGGAGACACCAAAAGCGAGGCTGACACCTCCAAAATCATCACCCCAGCAGGGCTGACCAGCCCCGCTGCCACCAATGAAGTCACCAAAACTGAGCTAGGTGCAGGTGGCTCAGGGTGGGTAGGTGGCTGGCCCTTGCCACAGGGCGCTCTGGCCACCAGGTCCGGTTGGGGAAGGTTTGGGGAGGGATGCAGAGGCACAGGGGAGCAGGAGGGCTGGGGCTGCCCTGGCCCCGCAGTCCCGCGCCCGCTCCCTGCCCGCGCCCGCTCCCTGCCTGACGGCTTCACCAAACCAGTCGGTCCGGCAGGGCCGAGAGAGGGAGGGAGCGGGAGAGAGAGCCAGAGCAGAGGGAGGGGACGCAGGTCACTGCCACCTCCCCACTCCAGCTCTGGGATGAACCCGGGCCAGCTGCTTTCGGGGTTGGGGGATGCCCAAGGGCGATGCCCCAGCGTGGGTTTGGGGCAGGAGGTTTCGCTTCGGCCCTCACCCCCTGTCCTGGCCGGCGGCGCGGTGCCTGTGCCCAGTGCCTCCATCCCGTCCCCGTCACTCACCGTACATCTTTCCCTCATCTGAGAGGATGATTTTCCGCCGGCCGCAGGGTGGGTAGATCGCCAGCGCCTCCTGGAAGCTCTGCTCGATGTCTGGACTCCACACACCCTCGGCATCATTGTCCAGACTCTTGTCCATGCCGTCCTGGCCATCTTCCCGCCCCTCCCCGGGGCTGCCGCTGGCGTTCCAGCTGTTGGACGCTATGGTGCTGGCTGCTCTGGGCTCCGACCCCGAGCCCCCACGGACACGCGACAACCTGCTGGGACACAGGGGACACCTGTCAGACCCAGAAACCCTTGCTAGGGGCATGGGGTGCAGTGGCAGCATGGTGCCAGGTCTGTTCCTGGCCCTGTTCCCACTTGCACCCAGAGCAGCATCTCATTGTAGGGCATCAGACACACAAACAGGCTTCCCTTGGGGGCAGAGCATGATTTCTACGAGTACCCCCAAATCCAAGTCACAAGTGACCACCCAGGATCCATCCAAATAAAGCTTGGGAAGGAAACTGCCCAGGCTACTGTATTATCCATACAAGGAACTTGAGCACATGGTGTTTATGGCTGACACCTCGGGACAGGATGGCAGCAGCCCCACAGCCTGTGAACCCTGACCCTGCACCAGTACCCACTGCCAAACAGCAGTCTCTTTGGGCAAGCTGGCCCAAAAAACACCCCTAGGCCCCAAAATCCCAGCTCCACCATGCCTGGCAAAGGCAGAGCTGGGATTTGAAGGGAGATGCTGAGCAGCTCCAAGCCAGACCCCACTAATGGGAACCAGGTGGCCAGGGCCGTCCAGCCGCCCTTCCCCTGGTACCAGGAGAGGCCCCCCACCCTGAGGATGCTCAGCTGGGGCCCCGGACCCTCCCCAGCTGGTGGGTGATGCTGGGGAGCCTTCAATCCTCCTCCTCTTCCTCCCGCTCTCGCCCAGCTCCCAGTGCAGTGTTTCAGTGTTTTGCAATAACATGTTTGGCGGCAGCTGCCGGCGGTGGGAGCGGAGAGGTGTCTCCTGCGCCGCCGCGCTTCCCGGACGGGCTGGGAGTGTACAAAGGTCTCCGGCACAGACATCTCCTTTTAAAGGAACTGCTGAGCCCGCTGGCTCAAGTGCGCTGCGAGGCCTTGCTGCCTTTTTTTTTTTTTTTTTTCCTTTTATAAAAAAAGAAACTTAGCCCCCCCATCCCTCTCTCCCTCGTTGCGATGTGATGTCAGCCCCTCCGGTCCCGCCGCCCGTCCCTGCCCGCGTCCCCCCCGCCGCCGCTCCCCCTCTTGCTGAGCACTGTGGCCAAATAAGGAGAACTGGATTGTAGGATCGAGCCAGCCGGCCAAGGGAGGGATGGCGGCAGCGGTGCCGGACGGGCCAGCGGCACCCCGGCTGTGCCTGCTGCTGGGGGCTCCGTGGGGCAGCCCCTGGCACGGATGCAGGGCCCAAACCCAGTAGGGTATCGGGGATGGGAGGGCAGGGGGACACCGGGACCAGGCACCACACAGGGACGGCGAGGGCAGCATATGGGGACAGGCCCAGGGGGACCCTCACTCCCCCCTGCAGCCCAGCAAGCGCATCGGGGCTCTGTCCCAGTGGGGCACCTACACTGGGGTGCAGCTGCCTTGGTGCTGAACCCCGGCTGCTTCACAGCAGCCCAAGGCTCCCTGGCAGACCAGGACCCCCAGACATGGGGGAACTTGAGACTCCTCAGCTTCTGCAGCAGCCCAAGACCCAGCAGCACTCAAAAACCTCAATGGTCTCAGACTCCACAGCAGCCCCATGGCAGCCCCAGGCCCCTCAGGACTGTGGCAGCTCAGGAGCCCCCAGTCTCAAAATACCTCAGTGGTCAGGGACCCTGCAGCCCGGTGCCAGCCCAGGACCCAGCAGCATCCCAGGGCCCCACAGCACCACAGGGCTGCTGCCATCAGCTCACCCTAACAGGGGAAAACCCCAAGAGCTGGTGCCGGAGGGTGACTTTACAGGGACTCACCAGACCCCCTGCCCTCCCCAGCTGATGTTTTGGGGGCCAAGGAGAAAGCTATAGGGCTGAGAGCAAAACCACGGGGCTGGCTGCACCACTGCAGGCAGCGTGCCCAGTGCCCTGGGTCCCTGTGCCAGGCACTGCCTGCATAGGCAGGGTGGCAGCTGACCCCACACCCTGCCTGTGATACACGTGTCCCCCTCCCTTGGAGGTCCCCAGCCCCCTCCCAACCCACTCCCCCTCCAGGCAGGGAAATCCCAGCCCAGCCTTTTCAGGGAAGCTGGGAGAGGAGGGAGGGTGATGCTGGGGCCCCGGCCAAGGTGCGAGGAAGCAGCTCCTCCTCCTCCTCCTCCTCCTCCTCCTCCTCCTCCACCGAACCTGCTTTTGGCCAGGCGAAGACATTGGATTTCCTGGAGGGAGGGTGCAAGCACCGCGCTGACGCAAGGCACGGCCGAGTGCCGCTCCACCCTGCCCTTACAAAACACCAACAACAGCAGCAATTAGGGAACCGGCACGGCTGGACGGCCTGCGGAGACCGTGGCCAGACCTGCTCAGGGCAGGGAAGGGGACCGGACCGGCCAGAAAACATGTCACCGGCTCCTGCCTCCCAGCTGCTCCCCAGGGACCAGGGCAGGAAGACCACCCCTCCCACAGCACATCTCTGCAGGGTTTGGGGATCCCAGGACCACTGACCCACATCCCCAGGGGATGCTTGCCCACTCTGAGGATGCTTGCCACCCAGGAGTGGGGATGGTCACTGACACCCACGCCAGGAGGGTGTCCCCACATCCAGCTCGCTCGCCCCCTGAATTTGTGGGGCGGACATACTCCAGCCCACAGCTTTATAGGGTGATGGAGGGGGCTGCACCCTTGTGAGGTCCCCCAGTGGACGCGGTGCCCACAGCAGGCAGGGGAGGATGCCTCCAGGGTAGCCCTTATCTCCCTGCGAGGTCAAGGCTGCCCAGGAGACCGGGACGGTGTTCCCACGGCTCCCAGAGCTCGGCCCTAGCACCACGTGTGGGGGACGTGAGGGAAACCTGGGGCTTGAGCAGGCAACGGGGCTGCAGGCAGCCACCCTGTTGGGAGAGCTGCCTGGGGCTGGGGACCCTGCTAAAGCAACGAGAAACTCTTTAAACCCTGCAAAAGCAAAGGGGGCAGCAAAGAGGAAAGGGTGCCTGAGAGATGGGTGTTTTGTGGCGGGTGAGGGAAGGAAATACTTTGGAGGCAGCGTCTGTAGTCAGAGATGCACCGTGGGCACCCTGTGAGTGTCAAAAGCTGGGAGCAAGGTGCTGCTGGATCCAGCACAACCAGCTGTGATAGGGATCGGGTCAGGGATGTGCAGGGTGGCACAGGGGAGAGTACTTGGGGCCGGGAGTACAGGGACACCGTGAGATAGTCAGAGGTGCCCGTCACCGCCACAGTGTCCCTGTGCACCCAGTCCTCATCCTTGTCCCATGCCGCCTAGCTGGGAGACAGCATATTCCTCTTTCCCAGCATGGTCAGCCCCAAAAGCATCATCCCATCTGGGGCACCATGAGGCACAGCCCCAGCAGCCCTCGCTGCCCCAAACCCTTGTGTCCTGCCCAAACTGGGACGGGGGTGGTGGCTGTTGTCACAGCATCTCCTCAAACCACCTGGACTGGAGGGTATGGTCACCAGCACTCGCTTCACAAGGGGGATTGCAGCACAGCATGTCCCCAGCTGGCACTGCCCAGAGGGACAAGGTGTGGGGCAGAGCAGCCCCAAGGACCCCTTCTTACCTGGGGCTCCCCCAGCCCACAGCGGGGGCCACTGGGACAAAAAGACTCTGCAAAGATGCTGGGGACACTGCGGAGGCAAAGAACCCTGCAAAGACAGGGAGAGGAGTCCAGCTGCATCCTGGCTCCATCCTGCCTCCCCATGCAGGGGGCCCAGGGCAATCCAGCCCTTCTCTCTCCCCGCTGCACGCAGACCCCACGGCAAAAGGATAAAAGTTCATGACAAGCCTGGGCAGGATCAGCACAGAGCAGCTCAGTGCCGCCCGCGCCAGCCCTGTGGGGGAACATGAGGCTGCTATCACCCCCTCTCCGTCACCAGACTGATGGCACCCACACTCCAGAGGCGAGGGGGACATGAGTCCCCATCCTCCCTAGCGCTGAGCACGCAGCCCCTGCCAGGGACTGCTCTGCAAGACCCCAAAGCCACGGATCTAGGGTACCCCAGCTCCTGCGTGTCCTGGCACACTGGGGCTCAGTGAGAGCACAGCTGGGGCCCTGATACAGGCACTGATTTGCAGGCAGGCAGAGGCTTTCGCTAACGTGCCCCTCGTTTCAGGCAGGGGAGTGCTGGCTGGGGGCTGTGTCCCTGCTCTTGCCTCTGCCCACCTGGTGACATGGCTGGGAGGAACGCTGCCCACACGGTCACACGGCCACCAGCTCTGCAGAGCCCCTCGAAGGAAACCCAAAAGCTGTGGAGCTCCTGGGGGACATCAGCAAGACCACAACACACTGGAGAAGGTGCTGCCCTGTCCACTGCAGCGCACAGAGCAGGATGCTCTTGGCTCTGCCAAGGATGACCCTGCAGCTCTTCACAGGAGCCCCGTATCCCTGGCATCTTGCCCAGGGACCCTTTGGGAACACCGTGCCCCATTCCCGCAGGGAAACACCGTCCTGGTTGGCACATGGCTGTCCCAGGGACAACCAGAGCTCACCGAAGCGGGTGGCAGCGGCCAGGCAGGACGCGGCGCGGCAGGAGGGCGGTGGAAGCAGCTTTGTTTACATTGCGCTCCTCTTCCAAACAGCTCTCGGGCTGCGGTGAGGGATTCCCTGGCTCGTGGAGGGAAGGGTGGCCACCCTGCTCTCTCCCACCCAGGTTTGCACCTCCTGACTGGCCACATCCTCTCCGAAGGGTCCCCTGGCACAATCTGGGGACCCAGGTGGTGGCAGAGCCCCCAGTGCACCAGGCCAGCTCCCCACGAGACAGCCCAACTAATTTCCTCCCCTCTTATCACTTCCTGTCCCTTCCGGCTTGGCGGGCAGCTCAGGAAGCAATCGGAGCGAGGAAACCGCAGGAAGCCACGTGGCAGCATCCCACCAGAGTCTGAAGAACTGCCAGGGCTGCCCCAGGCTCCCCATGCCCCCCAGATCCAGCTGGACCCCCACAGCCAAAGGGTCCCCTAGCCCCCAGCAAAGCCTGAGCCTCCACCTGGCAGAGATGTGGCTGGTCCTCACCCAGCGGTGTGAGGTCGAGGGATGCTCAGACCCTTCATCCCAGAGGGCTGTGGATGAACAAAGAGCAAATGTGAGCGATTTGCTCCCACAAGATTTGGGCAGAGAGGAGGAAGGGGATGAGGCAAACCCAGGGCACAGCTCCCTCCTAACGGCAGAATCACGGGCATCCAAACCAATCCCTCCATCCCCTCCTCTTCCCCCAGTCCCGGCAGGGTGGCAGAGCTGGGTTTCGGCTTCTGGAGGACCTGAGCCGGTTTTGCTCGAGTCTTCAGGCTCAGGACCCGAGGGCAGAGGACAGACGGACACTGTAACCCAGCGTGCCTCCCTGGCCCAATTACGCTGCCCTGCCCAGCCAGGACGGGGCGTTTCACCCAGCAGCGCATAAATAGAAAGCTTTTAGAGCATTAATTGCTCTCTGTGTTATGAAACGAGCTGGATGGAAACAACAGGGTTGGAGTTGCCTGCTGGGGATGGGCCACCCCCATAGTGTCCTGCGACACCCCCAGTGCTGGTGGCCCATAGCACAGCCAGTGCTGGACACAGCACCCACTGGGGACTGCTGAATTCGCCAAAATACATCCATCCCAGGATGTCTCCCCCTGAACATCCCCTGTAGATGAGCTTGGAGTGGCCAACAAGTCTTGAGTCCTCGGGGACTCCCAGCTTGTCCCAAGGGGAAGCCAAGGGTCTCTGGTGTTAGGGGAGCACCAGGAAGCCTGGGCCAGGCAGTTCTGTGCCTGCAGTGGGACAGTGTCCTACCACTGGGGCCAGCCAGGCATCCCAGGGACCCCACCAGCCCTCGGTCCTGCTCCTAGGAGGAGAAATGCCTCTGCAGAAGAGCTCCAGGTGCTGCTGACCCCATTTTGTGCCATTGCAGCAGGGCCAGGGAAAACGTCTCCCAGGGAACCCTACCAGGCAAGAAGGAGGAGGAGGAGGAGGAGGAGGAAGGCTGCAATGAATTTCACACCTGCCCCCAGCCGCCTCCACCCCCGTGAAACCCAAGCCTGCCCAGGCAGCAGCTGTACCCACTGCCCGCGCTGTGGCACCCGCTGGAGCCCAGGGTTAGCCCCGACTGCCACATTCACAGCTCCCAACCCGAGAAACCCCGTGGGATGGGGCGTGTGAGAGCTGACTGGGGGGGATCGGCTCCCGAGACACTGGGCAGGGCGGCTGTCAGGCATTACCACCGCAGCCAAGACACGGAGATGTCCCTGGCCGCCAGGGTCTGGCACAGAATGTGACACAGCACTGTCACCTGGCCACTGTCACCCCTGTGAGGGGACATGCTTCCCTGCCTTCCTGCAACGAGCTCAGAAGCTCGAAGCAGTGCCCAGCTGAGGTCTTGCAGGAGCTGCGATAGCAGATACGGGCTGCCCTGCACAAACCCCATCAGTGACTTATTCCCAGAAAGGGATATTTTGATTTTACTGCCACCACCCCAGACAGTCCCAGCGAGCAAATCCTTGTGCATGCCAGGAGCGTGCTGGGAGTCCATGGCAGCTCATCGCCTTCTCCCAGCATCTCTCACCACTGCCCGAGCCGAGAGCTGGAGACGGGCACAGCGACTCCAGCTCCCGCAGATTGAAAAATTGCTCTGGAATCCTTGGGGAGGAAAACTGCTAAAAATACATGAAGGCAGTATTCTTGGTAAAAGAAGGAGCTCCAGCGAGGAGCATGGCCCAAGAGCGCCAGAGAGCCTGGCACAGCATGTTAGACCCCTGCCCAGCACACTGATGTCCAAACACCGCAGCCGGACCCTGACAACTCTGCAGTGCCACCCAGGCAAGGCTGCGAGGGGACACAGCAGCCACCCCACGCAAGAGCTGGAGCCCGAACTCATGCCACAGCTGGGCACAGGTGCTGGCAAGCACGAAAGCAGAACCCTGCCCAACTCATCCGCCAAGCGCGCGGGCACAAAGCCGGGCAGGGAAAAGCAGGGTGTTGGACCAGACCTTCTCTCCTGGACTGTGAAGCGCCCAGATCTTCCTGCTAATAAAAACCCGACGCTCGGTTGGGTCGGCAGCTCGCATGCCTGCGTGCGGGTGTGCTTCTTCCTAAACCCGAATTGCCTAAGCCGGCGGGGGGGAGGCAGGAGCTGGCTGCCTCTGGGGGAAGGGCGGGCGGCGAGGAGCTGGCATGGGAACGGCAGCCCATCCTCCACGCACCCGCGCCGCTCCGCGTCTGTAAACTTTGAACATCTTCCGGAGAGAAGTTAGTGGCTATTGTGAACAGCTGGATCTAATTTTACGAGGAGCGAGGAGGAGACAGTTGTGGGGAAATAATAAGGCTTGGCGCTCCCAGGCGAGGATCCCCGAGCCCGGCCAGCCTTCCTGCCTCCACCGCACTCCGCCGGGGGAGCGCTGGCGAGACGGTCACGAAGAAACTGAGGCACGGAGCAGCGCGGGGCTCACCCGCCTCCTGGATAATGCACACCGGGAATCCGGGGCTTTGCCCCTGTGTGTTTCCCCGGACCCACCGCCCCTCCAGCAGCCAGGGCATCGCCGGGGGCATGGCTCTTCCTCAGAGCAGAAAACCGGGCTGCCAGCGAAAGGCCCCCTTGCCAGCCCAGGGCAGCATCTCCAGAGCCAGGGTCACCCAGCGCTCACTCTCGGTGCTCGTGGGCACCGTGGTGCGAGTGCGACACCTCCCTCCAGCCGGCTGCTTCCCATGAGGCTCTGCCCACCTCCTAAAATTAGCTGCAGCCCTGCTGTCCCCTCCCCTGCCACCCCCCGCAGCCCGGGGAGCTCTGCCAGCACACGCTCCGGGTCCGTCCCGATCCCCCGGCGGCAAAGGGGGAAGGGGATCAAGCAGCCTCCTCCATCACTCACACCTCGCCTGCCACCCGCCAGCCAGCGCTGCCCGGGAGCAGCGCAGCCCCGCAGTCACCTCTGTGCCTCTGGCTCGCAGGAGTGTGCCCGAGGGCGAGCTCTGGGTCGCCTTTATAGAGCAGAGACCCAGCACAGCTTGTGACACACCCAGTGCCCCGCTGGGAGGTGGCAGCGGTGGGCGCGCTGCGTTTCGGTGCTGCTGTTGTCTCATGGCAGCATAATGGGGGACGCTGGGGGCATTGGAGCATCACATCTGTTTGGGACCGGATGGGGGGACGTGCTCCATCGGGATTTGCGCTGCCAGGATGGGATGTGCCTCCTGCGATCAGTATTTCCCCGAATCCTTCGCCCACACGATCAGCTGTGCCAGCGTAGAGCCCTGCGTGAACACTGTCACCACAAAGCCACCGTCTGCCGGCCCCAAGAGTGAGACCACGGGGTTCACGGCCTGTCACCTCCAAAGGGCTCTGCCACATGCGCTCATAAGGAAACCCTGCCACGAACCGCCCAGGAGAGCCTGAAATGGCACCAGCACCGCACGACCCCCTGCTCCCACCGCCACGGCCAGCGAGTGGCTGACCCAGCACCACGAGGAGGTTCTCCCGGGGCCCCTCGCTCCCATTTCGCAGGCGGGGAAAACTGAAGCAGCGGGAGCTGCAGCAGCATGTCCAGACCCGCAGAAGGATCCGGACGTGCGTTATCGCGCGGGGGGTGGGGGGCCGCTGCCGCCGCGTGCCCGCTGCAGGCTGGTGCGGGGCATGGCCCCGCCGGCTCACCCCATCATTACCTTCCCTCCCTCCCTCCCTCCAAAAAAACATTTCATAAGTCGCCACGTGACGGTGGCAATAGCGAACGCCCATGCGCTTCAGGTGTCTGCCCCAACCACAACACGCAGGTGCCTGGGCTCGGCCGCCGCGGCTCCCGGCCTGGCCCCGACCCCAAATAACACCTTGGACAAACAGCTGAGAAGGTCAGGGCACGGCCCGGCCACTCGGCAAATCCCCCGTGGATGGAAGCTCCCAAAGTCAGGGGTAGTTGGTTGTATCACATCCACCAACGGCGCTCAAGGCTGCCCCGGCAGTCCCTTGCCATAGCCATCAAGGATTTAATGAGACAGGGAAGCTCCTAGAGATGGGATGTTTTTTGGAAAGCATCCGTCCAGTTCAGTGATGGATGGAGAGATTCCAACCTCACAAAGAGCCTCAGGATGGCTCTTGTCACACAAATCCCAGCAGCACCCTTGGTTAGGGCTTTGCAGCCCCTTCTCCCCTCTTTCCCCTCCATTTTCCACTTCCACAGACAGAGGAAGAGGTGCTAACGCAGGAAAACACATTTCTCCCCCCACAAACAGCCCAAAATTGCCCATTTATGCCCTTTCTGGCTGCTGCATGCCTGCACCCAGCCTCACCACCGAGCTCACCTGCCACCAGCCTCGTGCTCTCTGTGTGTTTGATGGGAGCTGCGCGGTTACTTGCTTTTTAATACATTAATTACAGCTGATTACCGCTGCCACCCCCACCTCCTCAGTGCCATGACCTGCTCACACACCGCTGGGAAAAGGCTCCTTCCTTCGGCACAGCGCCAGGGCCACCGGGACTCGCCTCCCAACCCACTTGGTGGTGGCAAGATGGGGATTAAATGGCGATTAAAAGGAGATGCTGTTTCTGATATCATGATAAACAGCCACCGCGTGTCACGGCAAATGGATGCAAGTCCCTTTTATTGATGGAGCTGGAGGATTCTGCTTTGCAGGAAAGGGATGTTAGATGTGGGACAACTGCTGGAGGGTTATGCTGTCCAAAATGCCCCAGTTGAAACATCCCCCTACTCTGAGCTGCACCCCAATGTTGCAGTCACCTCAGGCAGGACGGGGCTCCTTGAGATACCTGGGTGCCGTTTATAGAAGGCGGCTGGACCCGCTGCTTTCAAAGGGTTATTCCTGCCAGAAAAGCCACTGTGGTGCCAGCCACATGCCCACTGTGGGGAGGTAGCTGGGTGCTCGAGGTCCCCAAGAATGGCAATGTCCCCTGTGCCACCCAGCTGTGAGGAGGAGCTGCTCACCCCACAGCCTCTTCCCATGGGAATGCTGACCCTGTAGCACCCTAACAGGGCCAAATCCAGTGCCTTCTCCCCACAGGACAGTCGCACTCATCCTCTCTGGTGGGGGAGTGCTGGGACACTGCCACAGTGACCATCACCTGCCCTGTCACCAGGGTCCCAGCCCCCCTACCCGTTTCTCTCCTGGCTTCACCATTGAGCGACTTTGGTGAGCCCTCACCCCTCACCCGCTTTGGGGACCCTCTTCCTCCCATTCTTGGGGGAAATGACCCCCAAGGGGTGTGGGCTGTGGGGTCACAGAGGCACCAGGGCCAGTGGGTACATGGGGAGTTCATCAGCCTGGCAAACCCCAACTCTCCACTCAGCATCACGAGCGCTCCAATACCGGGGGGGAGGTTGGCAGCCTGGCTGGCAGGGCCCCCCAGGGTGGCCGGGCACTGCCAATGCCCTGACTCACGACACGCACGTACCCGCGCGGGGTAAAGCGATAGGAGGGGAGAGAGGATGCCGGAGCCCAAAATACCCCGGCGTGCCTGACACAGGAGATTATCGCTTCGCTGATGGGACGATCGCCCAGCCCGGCTTGTCCCGGCTCCCTGCAAAGCACCAAAACCCCCCAAAACCTCTGCCTTCACCTTTCCCCCTGCCACCCCATGCCAACCACCCAACAGTAGTGAGCGGCTGCAGGGTTCCTGCCACTCTAGCAGGGCCACTGGTACCATTTCCAGTTGGTTTCTCCCCAAACTGGGTTTTTTCTCAGTCAATAGAAGCCAAATGCATTGTATAGGGCCTGAACGGTTTTGGGGGGTTGGAGGTGGGTGGCTCTGTGAAGGCTTGGCTGTATTTTCCTTCCAAGAGGGTTAAGGGGGAAAAAAAACAACACCAAACCCAAGGAGGGTGTAAAAATAAAATAATAATAATAACAATAATAATAAAGATGACACACTGCTGAAAATTATACATCTAATTGCCGCCTTGTTAGCAATGCACCCCTATGACGAGGCACAAAGTGTTTAGCATACAGTCAGTGTATGCTCATCCCCTACATGCGTGTGACACACATGTAGCGTGACACGCGGGTGACCCCGCACCTCACCCGGGACCCTCCCGCGCCGGTTCCCCGGGGGGCTTCGGCCGGGGCGGGCTATCCCTGTCCGTAACGTCCGGAGCCCGCCCCGAACGCTCCCGACGTGCGGGCACAAGGCCCCTTTGTCACCCCGGGGATGCGCCGCGGGGGGACTCGGCGGGGACCGGTGCGGGGGCAGCGCAGCCCCTACGGGGCGGGAGCCCGGGGACCCGACGGGGGGGGAGAGAAAACAGCCCGACTGTGCCCCCCTCCACGCACACACCGCATCGGGGGGCGTCGGGGGGAGCCCCGGGGGGAGGCACCGAGCTGCCGGCCGGGGGGCGATGAGGGCTGGTGCGACCCCGCCGCCCCCCGCCATCCGCCGGGGCTCGGTGCAGGCGGAGGGCTGCGGGCCGGGAGGAAGGAGGGGCTGGAGGAGGAGGAGGCGGAGGAAGGGGGGTTGGGAGTCTCTTCCCGGCGAGCGCTTACCTGCTCCGTGCTCCGGAGGGGCTGGGCCGGCCGCGGGTGCCGGGAGCGGGGCCGGGGCCGGAGCGGGGCCGGGACCGGGGCCGGGCCGGGCCGGGGCGGGCGGCAGGAATGCGGGGAGCGCGGCGGGCTCCCGGGTCCGCGCACGGAGCCAGGCGCAGGGACGGGAAAGTTTATGCGAGGGAGGAGCGGAAAGTTGGGAGTCAATCAGGAGGCGGCGGGGCCGGGCCGGGCCTCCTCCTCCTCCTCCCCTAACCTCCTTCTCCACCTCCTCCTCCTCCTCCTCCTCTTCCCGGCCCTTCCTCCCGCCCGACTCTCCCGACCTCCCCGTCGGGGCAGCAGGCAGAGGGGACACGGGACTTCCCTTCCACAGGGAAGGTTTTTTTTTTTTGGGAAAGGGCAGCCCTGGAGTTCGGCTCGGCCCGGCCCGGGCTGTGGGAGCGCCCTCTATGAGCCTTCCTCACCTTCCTCCTCTTCCTCCTTCTGCGTCCGGCATTCCCGGGATGAGGCCCTGGGATGCGGCCTTGGGCCAGGGCATGAAGGTGCTGCTGTCTCGTCTTGTCCCGTCCCGTCCCCAACCAGCCAGGGTCACCCGTGCACACCTTCATCCACTCCTGCTCACCTTCATCGCACTCTTCATTCTCACCCCCCTTCACTCACCTTCATCCCTGTGCTCACCTCCATCCCTTTCCACACATCTTCTTTGTCCTCTGCACGTTATAATGCCCTGCCTCACATCTTCATCCTCCTCCTCCTTCCCATCCTCACATCTTCATCCCCCTCCAGACACCTTCATCCTCTCCTCATCCTCACATACACACACACATACTCAGTCCCCTGCATCCCACCAACCTGTAGGTTCCCCATTTCTGCCAGACACCCACCCCATGGTGCCCAGGATGGGGATTTCAGCCCACACTGTTGGGATTTCCCAAGGGAATCCAGCCAGGATCCAGGCCATGGTCACTTCCTCTGAGTGAGCTGATGGGTGGTAACGTGCTAAGCCACAGCAGGCTGATCACATACAAGTCCCTGGCCACGACCCAGCCTGACTGTCAGGAGCTGCAGCCCCAAAAGGGGCAAAATCCTGAGTCCCCCTGGCCACTGGGCCAGCACACACCGCAGGCCTGTGCCACGGTACCCAAAACCCCCAGAGATTAATCCGGGTGAGGAATCCTCCCGGCGCCCTGCTTGGAGAAGGGATGTTCTTTGCATCCCATTCCTTCTAGAAACATATTTTTCTAATTTTCATCATGAGCTTGGTTGTATTCAAGCGTTTTGGGACAAGACAGCCAATGCTTCAGTCCGTGAAGTGACGGGCTCTGAAGCATCCAGCACATTCAGCAATTGTGTGTGATTCATAAAACCATATCGCATTCTTCCACCCTTGGCCTGGTGCTAACTTGTAAGAAATCTGGACCAAAAACTGCAACAAAATGGCTGCTATTCTCCAAGGGCTGTTCAGAGCCTCGTTACTCATCCCTTACTTGGGCAAAAATGACATTGAGAGCTCCTAGAGATGACAGCCTTAATTGAGTTCAATAGGAGTTTAGGCTGAGTAAGGCATGAGCAAACAAGTGTGCATTAGCCCATGAATAAAAAGCCTGATCCACAAATGTTTAGGAACACATGTAACACCGAGCATGGGAGTGCTGAGGGGGTCACCGCTGCTCTGGCCTTGCCATTTGGGCAGGGATCTTGCTTCAGCATCCAGCACAACTGATAGCGATGCTGGGATGAGCTTGTTCAGGAGTGCAAAGATTCAAGGCTGGCTCAGTGGTTTGTTTCCGTTCTGCCTCTTAATTTTTATTTCTTTTCCTCCTTCAGAAGTCCATAATCCTTGTTTCTGCTGATTTTTTTTGTCCACTGGTGGGAACAGCAACTTCCTTTCTCAAATTATAATATAAAAGAGCTGCAAGCTGCAACGCCATAAATAATATTTTCTTATGGCCAGAACATCCAAGTCTAGGCAAGACACCAAGAACAGCTACAACATTGTAAAACTCCAACACTTCTCCAGAATGGATTCACTAATTAAAAAATGACTCTTTTTAAAAAGCAGTTGAAAAATATTGGCTTTCCCGTTGCCGCCTGTCGCTTGCTGCACCGAGAAGGAGCCCATCCTGCAAAGCCACAGCTGAGCTAACCAGCAATGAGTCTGCCTTTCCCTCTAAAAAACGTTACCCAAATAAATACAAGGGGAGGGGGAGGGAAGAGAAGAACACCTCGTCACAATCACTTCTTTAATTAATTAAAGTATCGCCACTTCAAAGCCGGAGGGAGATCCCCCAGGGCTGGGGCCGTGGCAGCTTGCTGGGAACCAAACAGCTCCAGCCCTTCCATTGCTGGACAAGGAGTTTCCCAGCTCTGGTCTCCCCTTCCACACCCCCCCCAGGATGTACCAGCCCTCCCCTGCTCAGGCTGCCCACCTGATGGGGCATTTGCCTCCTGGAACCCATGGAAATATCTGTCAGCCCCCCTAAGAGAGCAGGGCTGAGCCTGGGCTCAGGACTGGGTGCATGGAGCCCCCCAAGCCCCAGGGGTCTGGGGAAGGGGGAGAAGCAAGTGGTTGGAGAAGAGCCCCCATGTCCATCTTCCTGCTCAGCTCTGGACCAGCATCTTTCCACTCATCAGCGTGGGATGGCGATGAACCACTGAGAGAGCCGCCAGCGCCGCAGTGACACCGGTCCCGGCTGGGATGTGCTGCTCAGCAGCGAGGTGGGGCCTTGTTTTTTTCCTCCCCTTTGCCTTATAAGCATCTCTGCAAAAATAAAATGTATGTCCCAGGAGGTTCCCTCGAGGAGCTGACGACAGTCGTCTCTGGCCACTGGCCACGCTCGTGCCCCTGCACGAGCACTTCGTGGGGTTAAATCCGTGCCTGCAGCACCAGCCCAATGCCAGCCCCCCTGAAACGAAGCTTCAGAAACCTCAAAGTCTCACACTGCAGGGAAAACATCACCCCTGGGGACTGAGGAAACCCTTTCTCCAAGGAATACACACACTTTGGACTCAAACACCATTGATAAGGCTCTTTCTTCTTTTTTTTTTTTTTTATCTTTTCTCGAAGCGAGCATTCCTTTCACACCCACGCACACCCCAGCATCCTCAGCCATTGGTCTGCCGGCGCATCCGTCACACTTTCCGCCGGCCAAAGCAGATACACATTTCAACTGCTTCCATCCCTCATCTCCTCTGGTGTTAACAGCCAGCGCAAACAAAGGGCCCGAATATCCATCGCCCCATTAAATTGTTTTCATTCGTTTCTTCTGCCACAGTTGGTTTGCGTTAGAGGGTTTGTGTAAGGGATTTCGGGTGGGCGGCTGATGCAGTGGCTGCTCTGAGAGTGGGTGACACTGCACGGGACACTCAGGGCAGGGATTTTGCTCTGCCATGGGCGACAGGCCAGGGAACCTGAGGGGTTTGCAAGCAACAACGGGCAAATGGGAAATGGAAACGTTTTGGGTGAGGGGAGGGAGAATCGACCTGGGGAGCAGCTGGGATAACAGCAGACAGAACTTGGGGAGCCCAAACCCCTCTCTCTCAGCCTGCTGCTTCTTTTCTCCTTGCACTGGAGGAAACGGGGACAAGTATTAGCTCAACCGTTAGCTGAGCTCATCCCGATTTCAAACAGATGTTGGGTTTGTGGCTGGATTTGGGCAGAAAGTTCTTGCTTTCCCCACATTTGCTGGCCATACCTCGCCAGGGACGCTGGCCCCGAACTGCTGTGGCTGGTTCTCCCTTCAGCTCACAAGATGTTCTGTGAGCTCGCTGCACGGGTAATGGATGATGTCCCACGCTGGCTGGCTTGTCCCCAAAGCTGTGCACCTCTGCCTACCCCACCACGAGCATCTGCCCACGAATCATGAAGCCCAGATTCATACAGCTGGGGAAAATCTCCACTCCCATCTGCAAAGCCACTGGGGCAGATGTTCACCAGTGGTCCAGCAGCAGCTCGTGGTCCCCCATCACTGTCCTCTGTCCTTGGCTCCAGGCAGACAGGCTCGGGCCATGGTGATGTTGTGACAGTGCCCAGAGAGGATGAGCATCCCTCTTGCACAATCACATCCATCTCATCCATCTGCTCCTCAGCCTTTCCGCTGCAGCTGCCTCTCAGCTGCATTAACTCGGGGGACTCAGATCACCCCCAGAATGGGGGAACAACCCGTATGTGTCCTGGGAAGGGAATCACAAATTGTCCCGGAGTCAGTATGTGAGCTAAGCAGGTGAGAGAAACAGCACCAGAGAGCTGAGGATGGTGTTTCAGGGTCCCTTGGCATATTTTTCTCACCACTGAATTAATCAGACTTGGGACTGTCTGTGCAGCCAGATCTTCACCCCATAAATGGTGAAACTGGGGGCATGAGCTGTCCTGCTCCCACCGAGCTGCCTCTCTTCAGCATCTCCCCTTCCCAGTGACTCCCTGCAGCTCCCCACCAGTCTGAGACAGGGGACGGCACCTTGTGTCCACCACCTCTCATGAACAGAGAGCACCAGTGAGGCAGCTGTGGGGACACCCGGGGCACGTGAGGTCTGGAGGGATGTCACAGAGTGAAGGGGCAGCGATTGCTGCGGGCACGGGGAGCTCGGTGGGGCCTGCCTGGGTGCTGAACATGACTCAGCACCGCACCACACCTCATGAGTCACTCCACTGCTTCCTGGTGCACCCTGAGTTTTCTCTTCCAGGTCCCTCCTGGCAGCAATGACCCAGCTGGGCCACCTGCCAGCAATGCCAGCTCTGCCTCACGTGCCTGCCAGCCCTCCTCTGCTGGCACTGTCACCCCTCGGCACGTGCCTGTGCTGCCAGTGCCAGGCTGCTTCTCAGGGACCCAAATCCCCAGCATTTTCTGGGCAGTGGGGTGAGACCCAGCGGGTGCAAACACACCATGGGCACTGGCCATCTGCTCACACCAGGGCAAAATGGGGCAAAAAAGGGGCTTTGTGCCCAGTGGGCAACGAGCCAGGATGGGGGTCTTTAGCCAGGAGCTTAGGCAGGGCCCACCTGCATGTGGGCAGGGATGAGGAAACACAAAGCAAGGAGACCACCTACCCCCTTCTCACTGGGAGACTGAGCATAAAAATACAAACCATAATCAAAAAAAAAAAAAAAAAAAAGAAAAAAAAAAAGAAAAAAAGGGTGGGGATGAGTTTCCAGGATCTGAGTCCAAGAAAGGATTGCAGTCAGCCTCATCTGCTGAATATACCCCCAGCCTGGCTCTGCCATCACCCCAGCCCAGCAATTTGCCCCAAATTTGCCTGGAGAGGGTGGCTGCAGCTGGGTGAGCATCCCACAGCCCTCAGTGGGCACCAGGTGCCTTGAACCACCCCAGAACAACTGTGACCACAAGAAGGTGGAAACGCAGGGAGCGGAACAGGACAGGGATGCAGGAGCATCCTGTGGGCACTGGCAGGCAGCCCCGGTGGTCCCGGCAGCCCCGGTGGTCCCGGCAGCCCCGGTGCAGGTGCTACTCGCAGGCCAGCTTCCCGTCGAAGCTGGAGAGGGCGATGGCGAAGGCCTGCACGGCGCACAGCGGGTAGTTGTAGTCCATGGTGAAGGCGTCATCCGCCACACGCCCAAACTGCATCACGATGTAGTCGGCTGCGGGAGAGAGGGCGAGCAACTGGGATGTCACCTGTGCACCCAGCCTGCCTGTCCCCAGCGAGCCCACGCAGCAGCATCCCAAAGAAGCTGCCCACGCGCCCCCACCCAAACTCTGCCTGTGACTCCTGTGCTGGCTGCGCTGTACTGCAGCACAGATCGCCAAAAAGCATCATTTTCCCATTGCACGGACCTCTGGTCCCTCCAGCACCCTCCTCCCTGGGTGGCACCCAAGGGACAGGGACCCCACTCACCCCACCTCCCCCCCCCCCCGGACCGTGGGATCGCTGCTGCTGGAGGGCGGGTGACAGGAAATCTGTAAAAATAACCAGGGGCCCTCAAGAGGCTTTTTCTGTCCCGTAACCCAACACCCCGGAGGCCAAGGGCTTCTGACTGCGCCGGACAGGTGACGAGCGGCCGCATCCAGACAGAGCTGCTGCCACCCCTGACGGACTGTCCCCAAGGCACAGGGAGCCAGCCAGCGGTGTGGGGTGTGTGCTGGGGACAGTGCTCTGGGGTGGCCTGGGCTGAGTGGGTGGCTGTAGAGGGCTCAGCACCCCACAGGATCTCTCTGTGCCCTAAATCTGCCTGGCAACAGCAGCCCCACACGCTGCCCCTACCAGCGCCAGTGCCCAAGGGCAGCTCCTGTGGGGTGCCTGTCCAGCTTCATCCCAGCTCCAGCAAAGGCAGGCAGGACCCCAGAGCATGAGAAAACTAAACCTCAGCCAAAACACGGGTGTTGGGGCCAGCTCATGAGCAGTGCTCCCCCACCCTATCCCATCCCATCCCCATCCCAGCTTACGGTCACTGCTGTGCACGATCTGGAAATTTTTGACGGAGGCGTGGGTGACCCGGCCGTGGAAATTGAGGACGTAGGATTGGGTCTCATCATTCCACACTGGTGCCTTGTTGTGCAGCTCGATCACGTTGTCCATGTTCCTGTTCTGCCATCGCATCAGGAGGCCATCGTTATCCTGCGGAGGGGCAAAAAGGAGCAGAGCAGAGTTGGGGTGACCCCTCCAGAGCCCTGCCACCTCCTGTGGCTTTGCCTGGGGGATGCTCTGTAGCAGTACCCAGCTGGAAATGGGATCTATCATGGAGAACAAAACAGACACCATGTCTCCCACCTCCCAGGGACACCTTGAGTTTCAGGGACACCTGAAAGCCTCTCCATGCCCCAAGATGGGTAAAATCCAAGGCAGTCCCTTGCAAACCCAGGTCCCAAGGAGTTTCTCCCAGTCTGGCCCCTGACTCACGTTCCGTGGCCGGATGGGCACCCTCTCACAGTCAGCGTTCATCCCAGGGATGATCACAGTCATCTTCCGGGGGCCTTTGAACCCTAAAACATTGGTCTCCTGCAAGAGAAACCCCATCTCTAAAACCAGCAACCACCATGGGTTACAGCCTCTCACCGGGGCTGAACGAGGGCTCAGGGGTGGCTCCAGCCCATCCCACACCTCTGCAAGCCCCAGTGAAGGGGTGCAGGGTGGGAGCCCCTCTCTGCCTGCCCCGGAGGGCTGGGGAGGGGCTCCCTGTGTGGTTGCTCTTACGTAGACCACAGCCGAGAGCTCCTGGCGCACATTGGACCAGTCAGCGTTGGCCCTGTCGGGGTTCGCGCCGTTGTCGAACACGGTGAACCTTGTACCCATCAGGTTGGATCTGCACCCAAGGGTGGGAGATGGCTGTGGCTGATGCCACTGAGCCCCCTCCACCCCCTCTGTGACCCCTCTCCAGGCACAGCCTTGGCTTTGGTCTGGCTGCAAACCCCTGGTGCAGCTCCCCAGCAATGCCGTCTTTCCCACTCTTCAGTCATTTTCTCGGGTTCAAGGCAGCCCTAAATCAGGGTGTTATAGGGTGCTGCCACCACGGGGACCCCCAGCACTGCTGTGTGGCTGCTGGCAGTGCGGGCTGGGACTTGCCAGGCGCCTTTTCCAGCCATGACCTGTCTGCTGGGAGGAACCGGCCAAGCTTGTTTTCCCCTCTCAGCCCCCCACCACTCCTCAGGTCAGGCACAGCAGTGGAAAATGCTGAATTTAGCCTCCTGTCTGCCCCAGCCATGGCTTGGAACAGCCTGTAGGCCATGGAGTGGGAAGAGGGTGCTGCAGAAATGGGGTGCCACCAAAATGGGGGGCCACCTCTGCTCCTACCTCAGTTTCCCGATGAAGTTCTCCCCACCCCGTGACAGGTCAGTGGGGTCGATGGAGATGAGGTAGTTGGAGGTTTTGCTCTTCTTACGCTTCCGCCCAGCAAGGAGGAACACCTGGTAGAGCAGTGGGACCATGTGGGAATGGGACATTGTCACTGCCATCGCCACTGCTGTCCCCAGCTTGCCCCCCAACAAGCCACTGCCATGACCTTGAGCAAGTCATGAAGATGATCCCCAAAATACTGGCTGCATTACAGGGCAGGAGGGGCTGAGACCAGCCCAGCTTTAGCATGGCTCTCTAGCCAATGTTAGCTCATCATCCCAGGTACCATCCACAGGGGCATTTCCCAGGAGGAATCGCAGGGGAGGGGAGCAGCCTCATTCAGGACACACCAGCACAAGGGGATGCAGGCGAGCATCCCCCCCAAACCCTGAGCGTGCTCCCTGGGATGGATGCAGAGCCCCAGGGGTCCCCATGCCCCCACCCCAAATCACCTTCTTGTCATTGTCCAAGTGAAGGTAATAGGTGGGGTACAGCCCCCGGTCCATGCCCCTCTTGTCCCGTGTCACCCGGCATTTGATGGTCACCCCCTGCGGCGCCGGCTGCAGCACGAACTCCTCCAGGTTGTCCACCTCGATGACAGGGGACGGGGGCCTCTCCTCCTTCTGCTGCTGCGTGAGAGGGGATGGTGACCCCAAAGCCGCCCTCCCTTCCCAGATATTTGCTCCTTGCTATCCATCCCCCCGGGCTGTGGCTCTGCAGCCGGTGGCTTTGGGGACAGTACTGTGGTGGGTCCCACTGTGGGGTGCTGCAAACCTCCTGACCCGCCCTGGGGGGAAGAGCTGCTCTTCCCCTGCCCCGAGGGGTTCCCCATGGCTCTGAAGGGTCTTTTGTACCTTCTTTGATTTCTTTGCTTTGCCCTTCTTGTTGGAGTTTTTCTGCAGGGTCTCCGGAGTCTCCTCCTCACTATCAGCCCCTTTGGGAGGAACTGTGGGCAGGAACAGGCAGGGGCATAGAAGGGAGAAGATCCTGACTCCACTGAGCCCCAAAATCAAGCTCAGCACAGACCCGTGCCAACATCAGTGATTGTAACCCCTGTCTTCAAGGCCAAGCTCACTGCACCCCCAGAAGCCCCACCAGAACCCACCACCCTCCAGTGCCAGATTCTCACCTTTCTTTTTGGATTTTTTCTCCTTTGGGGGATCCCCACCAGTCTGGAAGAGGGACGCTGGGTTTTTCTTCTTCTCTGACCTGATGGGTTTGGTGCTGGAGTCAGAATCATCCTCCTCATCGCTGCTGGTGGTGGCTGCGAGGGACGTGAGGGACGTGGTCACACAACACTGAGTGCTCTTGGCTCAGGGTGATGCCATCAGGCAGCAGGACTGGCTGCCACCCCCTCCCGCTCATCCCATACCTTTCTTCTTGCTTTTCTTCTCCTTCTTCACCTGGAACACAGACATTGGCTCCTTCTTGGTGCTTTTGGCAGATTTGGCTTTGCTGTCAGGGTCACTCTTGTCTTCTGCTGGGACAGAGGAGCTGATGACCAGCCAGACAGGGGGATGGGGATGGGCAGTGATGGGGACAAGGAGGTGGCAGGGTCGGAGCAGCAGGAAGGGCTGAGCAGGGGGAATATTGCATGGGTAGGAGGCAATGGCTCTGCAGCCCCCTGAGCCTCCCGGGACAGTGACAGGGACGGGGTGCAGGCACTTCCCTCCTCCCGGCAAGGACAGATGCGAGTGGCAACAGAGCTGGGCTTAAGCCGTCCCTGTCCCCTCGGCACTCACCCTTCGGCTTCAGCTTCTTCTCCCCCCCGCCTGAGAGGGGCTCTTTGGGAAGCTTCTTCTTGAGCTTTTTTGGCGGGTTTTTAGTCTCCACGTCTTCTTCCTCTTCCTCATCTTCCTCATCCTCAGCCGGCTCTGCCCAGAGGTGACCACGGCATCAGCCAACACAGCCTCGTGGTGTGCGAGGGGGGACCCTCCCTGGGCAGCAGCGGCCGGAGCGGGCGCTCATCCTGTCCCCCCGGGGGGTGGCCGAGGGGCCCGGCCCGGCCCGGCCGCGCTGTCCGGCGGGCCGTGGGACGTGTCCAGCGCCGGGCACTGCGGGCGCAGCCACAGCGCTCTCTCGCGGCCGCGTTCTCGCCGTGCGGAGGACGGGGCCGAGCCACTTTTCGCTCCAGAAAAGTGTCCGGGGACCTCACTGCCACCTTCCCAGGGACTGTGCCACCCCCTATTCCCCCTGCACCCCTCGATCCCAACTCCCCAACCAAGGCAGCGAGCGCAGGTCCCCTGCCACATCCCCGTTTCTCCCAGGTCCGTAGCTGGGTTTTAGCCAAAAAGCTCTGCCGGGGATGTGCAGAGGCGCAGCAGAGCCCCAGCAGACGCTGGGAGCACCGACGGCGCTATCGGGACACGGTGCAAGGGGACACGAGGTGCCACGAGCGAGTGCCTGCAGAGGGGTGGGTGTTGCCCCCGCACCTTGTGGCTTCTTGGGACCCTTGGCCACTTGGGAGCGGGGAGCCGGGCTTTCCTTCTTCTTCCGAGGCTCCTTGGTGAGTTTGGAGGAGGGGTCCTTGTCGCTCTCCTCCTCCCCCTTCTCCTCCTTCTTCTTCCTCACCTTCTTCACCCCTGTGCATTTCAAGAGATGCCCACGATGGAGAGCGCCTCAGGTGCAGGATGGGGCCACGGGGGGGGGGGCCCGGTACTTGCCCTCATTTCCGTGGGGGCTGTGGGGGATCTGTGCTCACCCTGTGCTGGGGCAGGGGGCTCCTCTACAGCCCCCGCCTCGCTCGGCTTCTTCACCCGCGGCCGCCGTGGTTTGGCCTCGGGCTCCAGCCCAGGCTCCTGCCTCTTCTTCTTCAGCTTCTGCCCTCATGGATGGTGCTGCAGAGGTGGTGCCAGCCTTCAACACCTTTTCCCTTTACCAGGCAACCCCTGCTCATACAGCACTGGGTCCCTTTCAGAAATACAGCCGGGCTTTTCCCTGGCCCAACACGGGAGCAAGGGACACGCTCCGGAACAGGGACACACTCCCACCTTCCAACAAGTGACTTACCATGGGGCAGCCCCCCGAGGAAGGCAGAGGGAGGAAAACAGAAAGGACTGTTAGCAGACAGACAGAACATCTGCCCTGGGACAGCCCCAGAGATGGGGGATGTGACGATGGTGCTGCCGTGACACCGAGTCAGCACGGAGGAACAAATCCCACTGTGCCCACAGGGACCCTGGCTGGGAGCCACTCTGGGCACTGCTGGGTGCTCTGGGTACCCGAACTGGGACAAGGGACATAGGGACGGGCAGCCAGCCTGGCCTCTCACCTCCATCTCCTCTCATCCTCGCAAGAGGCTCCTGTCAATGGCAAGGAGGTCAGCAGGAGCAGGGGAGCAGGAGGATTAGGCACAGCACACCTAATCCCGGTTAGCTGGGGCTATAAATAACCCCGATTTACCAAACATGGAGCATGTGGGTCAGCACTTGGCTCTGGACAGGAGGTATTTGGGGAGTGGGTGTCAGCTCAGGGCTGTCAGAAAGTGATCTCAGCAAATCCAGATGCACCAGGGCTTCTTCCACTGCCCAGCAGAGCATCTTCCCCCTCGTAGGGGTTTCACTTCTCCTGCACGCTCCAGGGTGGTGTGTGAAGGTGCTTTGCAAAAGGTGGGATCCTGATGGATCCCAGGACTGTGAATTTGGGGAGGGGGAGGTGGGGGCTCCATGGTGAAGCTGTGAACTGGCTGTTTTCTTCCGTGTCATGAGCTCACACAGAAAAGCTCTTTTGCACCCCCTAATCCCTTAAGCAGCTGCGGGTGGGCAACCACTCCCTTACTTAACAAAGCCCTTCAAGGAGGAGCTGCTGATTAAAAATTAAATTGGGTAGTGGATGAAATTGCTGCTGAGACCCTTCCAAGGCCAGGGGGCACGTGGGGCCTGTTCTGAAATGCAGGGAGCAGGGGGTCTGGCTTTCAGGGTCGTGGCCTGGGGAAAGTGAGTCACAGTTTACAGCTTAACTGAGGGGCTTAATTAAAGCGTTATTTAAGAGCTAGGAACCCTCCTCATGGGGTGCTTCAAAGTGATGGAGGGGGAGGATTCAGAACGATGCACAAAGAAGGGAGGGCTGTGGAATTTTCCCTACCCACCTGCTCTGGAGGGGATTCCCAAAAATCTCATGCCCTCACAGGCTGCAGCACCCCAATGGAGCAGCCCAACCAGCCCCAAATCGGCCTTGGTGTGGACTCTGGGGTTTGAGGGTCTCTGGTGCCCCCAGCCATCGGGGCCAGCCCACAGCAGGGGATGGAGGGGAAGGATTTTTTCTCACCTGTTTGGGCTTGTGCTGCTGGGGGCTCCCCGGCTCCTCACTGGGGCTGTGGGGCACAGAAAGCAAAAGCGTGAGGGCTTTCAGCCCTCCACAGACCCTGGGGGCACGAGATTGCCCCAATTTTTGGTAAAGGGGGAAAGGTCAGTCTTTCATTTGGCTCCAGAAGCATTCCCCCCTGTCTCGACTGGGTCGAGCTTGTCCGACCATCATCCTTCCTAACAGGGAGCACAGGACAGGCTCTGCCTTGGCTGAGGGGGACAGCAAGGAGCTTAATTTGGGAATCCCCCCCTCTAACAAACACTTTTCCTCTCTGTAACTCAACGAGCATCATCCCACCAACCCCCAAAGCAAAAACGCTATGAAAAAACTGCTCACTAAATTGCACTTAAATTGAAAACAGGAGGGAAAAAAGCGCTGGAAAGGAGGGGAGTCCTCTGGGGGTGTCCAGCACATCACGAACCCCTCAGACCCCACCCTGCCCGCCGGCACTCACCTGTCGGCAGCCCAGACTTCGCGCAGGATCTCCGTCTGCAGCGGCATCGCTCCCGGCTCTGCCTCTGCCGGGCCGGCTCCGTCCTGCCCTGCCCTGCCCTGCCCTCCCTGCCCTGCTCCCGGCACCGGCCCTGCAGCCCCTACTAGCCCAGGGCCGGGGCCATGGGGTCAGTCTTAGCCACAAGAGCCAGAGCGGCCTCACAGCACCGGCTCGGCCGCCTCCGCAAGTCCGTGTGGTGGGAGGAGGAGAAGGGAAAGGGGGAAGCGCGGGCGGAGGAGGTGATTAACTTTATTTCTCCTGAAACTCGGTTAATAGGATTTCAGGGGCCGTCAGCCAGGCTTGCTGGGAGAGCAGCTGGCAGAGCAGTAATCGCAGGAAAAGGGGGCTCTGCAGGTCAGTCAGACCTCGGTGCCTTTTTGGGGTTCCCCCGGCTGGGTGGGGTCCCTGGCACATCACAACCACTCACTCCAGTGGGCAGAGAAGCGGCTCTCTGACCGTGTTCAGGGTTATCCTCTCCTGGTATCCTTGTTTTTCACCCAGAACTGTCTCCTGGGTGAGTGAAGAGCAGGATTTGGGCTGTTCCGTGTGAGTTGAGCATGGAGAGCCCATGCAGGGAAGGCAGCACCCCTGGCTCTGGGCCGTGCTGAGGGTTTCTGTACTGACCCCTGCTCTGCTCTGACCCCGTGTCCCGAGGTCTCTTTGCATGATGGGTTTCATAACCTCCTGCTCATGCCTCACCTCGTTATTACACCACTTAACATGTAACTCTTAATTTTCCTCCTCAGATGCCCCCACAGATGCTGTTGGGTTGCAAAGCCGGACGAGCCAAGGGTCCCCAATGTCCCCACCGGACCCTTGGCCTTGCCCAGCCCACCACGGTCCCCCCAAAACCCCCAGCCCGTGCTTGGTGCCACTAGATGGCATTTGAGCACTGCACACTGAGACCCACCAGCACCGGGAACTTCTGATGCCTCCCTGCAAAACCCTCCTGGTTTCCCTTTCATCTCTGAACCTCATCTCATCACCCGCACAAGTCCAATTTCTCTTCCAAGGGACAGAAAAGCACCAAGCCAAAATAAACCAAAAATCTGCTTAAAAACGGGGAGCAAGCCCAGAAACTGCAAAGCAAGTTTTTGGTTTTGGGGGGTTTTTTTGTTGGTTTTTTTTTCCTGTAGAAATTGTTTCCTATGGAAAATGTGGCTTGGGCTGCCCCCAAAGGACTTTTTGGCCCTGCTGCAAGAAAAAATAAAAAGCCCATGTTTCGCAGAGGCCCTGGGTCTCACAGCAGCCTCCAGGGAGGTAGAAAATCCAAGACCTGGATGAGCAGCTGGAGTAGCCACATGGATGCTGTGCCACTACTGCAGGTGGGAGAACAGATGGGCTTGAGAAATGATGCTTCAGGTACCACCTGATGGGACTAGAGGAGAGGAGTTTTAACCAAATCTGGCTTAGTCTCCCAAGATTGTGGAGGCAGGGGGATAAAAGGGGGATGGGCAGTCCTAACATCCCCACTGGCTCAGCTTTCTGCTCCCTCTACACCCTCAGTCAAGGGGCACGAATGACTCCTCCACCCACCCAGCTGACCCTCAGGAAGCCCCCTCCCAAAAGAATACATTGGGGGGGGGGAGAAAAAAAAGCATGAGGATCAATCTCCCAGGCTGAAAAAATAGCTGAGACCCCCAAAGAACATCCCCCAGCCAGGCATTCCCAAAGCACGGATTGCTGGCCCTTCACTGGCTCTCCAGAGGACAATGGCACTGATAAAAAGGGGCAGCACCAGTCTTTGGAGACACCAATAATTCCTCAACTGTGAGGATATCTCCCCCAAGGAGTACACACCCCTCCTCCCCACAGCCACCCCATTTGCTGAGCAGGATCCAGAAAAAGAGTACTTTTTTTTTTTCTTTTTCTTTCAGTTGTTTATTTTCAAGCTCCAAAAGGGGTATTATTATAGAGACAGGAAAAATAACAACTGGAAAGCTGTTCTCATTGGGGTAGTGACAGTGTCCCTTCAGGATGGAGAGGGCTGATGGCTGAGGAGGCAGCAGCAGCTCCGGTGCAGGGACACAATGCACCCGGGACCCCCTCACCATGGGAAAGCTGCTCAGTGACAAACCCATGGCACCAGCTCAAACCCAGCCATGGGCTTTCTGAACCACATGTCAACCTGCTCTTTTATTTTCCCCACATACAGATCCCAAGTAAGCAATAAAACTCCCACTTAAAGCCGGGAGCCAAGGGATGGGGTGCAGGCTGTGGGTTGAGCGCCTGCGAAGCTGGACAGGCTTTTGCTCTCTAAAGAAACAGGAACCAGCTCCTTCAGAAGGTAAAATCTGTGTGTGCCCCCTCCCCAAACAGTGCTTTAAAGACTGATGATGTCCCTGCACCCAGGGGCTGCAGCAGAGGCCATGTGGGTCCTTACCCTGAGCCTGGCTCTGCACTGCAACCCCCTTGGCCACAGGCAAGGAGTCAGCAGGACACAAAGCCAGTCCCTGACCCCCGGGGCTGTGCTGGAGACACCCAGAGGCAGCACTGCAGTGTACAGGGAGCATGTCCCACATCCCAGCTCCTCTCAGAGGACCCAGGATGCTGTGCTGAGAGCGGACACAAAGCCGAGGGAGCTGGAACAAGCTGTCTACGGAAATCTCCCGAGAGCCAAGAGTTTTAATTTATTATTATTATTTTTTTTTCTTTTTCTTGCTGTTTAAACGCTATTTGTTCCACGTGCGGTGGTCCCGTGGTGTCCTGCCGCTCCTGCTCTGCCCCCAGTGCACCCAGGGCGGTGGGACGGGGGTCGCTGTTCTTCGCGAGGTGTTTTTTGCTTCCACGATCACACAAACTGTAACAAGCTTTACAAGAAAACACTGGCAAGTCCCAAGGTTTGGCAGCAACCTTTTTCTGTGTGGGCCGAGGGCACGAGGCTATCTCATCCTCCTCCTCCATCATACGTGTCCTTCAGCCTCTTCACCTTCAGCACCAGAAGTTTTTGGCTGTTTTTCGCAAGCCGCCTTCCCCGCTGTTTTTTGCGCCCCCGTTTTGCTGGCTGCCTCCTGCCAAACAGCAAATAAAACACACTGAGTGGGAAACAGGAGAGGGAAGGGGCAGGCAAGTGACAGGAATGCTGGTAATAGGCACAGGCAGTCGAGCCTGGAAGGGGAGGCAAAATTGCCCCAACTCCCCCGTGCCCATCAAACAGTGCAGCTCACACAGGAGGGTTCTGTTCTCTTGGCTCAGTGGCTGGGAGAGGTTAAAGCTCACCAGCTCAGCCAGCTTTTGTGGAAGGGATGGGACCCCTGGGAACGATGTGATCCGCCTCAACAGAAGCAGGGCAGTGACACAGAGTGAGCCTGGATGGATGGATGGATGGATGGATGGATGGATGGATGAGAGGGACGAGGAGGTAAGGCAGCAGTGTCAGAGCGGAGATACAGGACTGAGCCATGGGTGCAGCCCATCCAGAGGGTGCAGGAGAGGAGCACTCATACACAGGGTAGCCTTGTGGCTGCTCCAGCAGTGACTGTCCCCATCACAGCTGGCCACACAAGCCAACCACAGTGCCAGTGGTTGGCCGGGTCAGCCCCGCTCCCTGCCCAAGCCAGGTGCCCCAGCATGCTGCTCCCCAGGGGCTGCACCAGTCACTTAATCCACAGCCTCAACCTCCAGACACCGGTTCAGAAGAGATTATACTAAAAATGACCCACGCAGATGGCTTGCAAAGCTGTGTCCTCTCTCATTACAGTACACCGGGTTTTGTTCAGTGGAATTTTGGATGAGAGCCTGTTCTGAAACAGCGATCTCTCTGCCTGAGCAGAGGAGCAGGTGTTGCCTTACCAGCTTCAGGAAATCCATCCTATCATGTCTCAAAATACCCCTGCCAGAGATGGAATGATACTTCATTTTACTGGCGACCAGGAGTTCATCAACAGTCACCAGCTGGGAGCAGCAAAATTAAATACCAATGCCAGCCCTGTTATCAGCCCCCGTGAGCTCACACTGCAAATGCTTTTATTGATGATTGAGCACCTGGTGGCAGCCTCTGCATAAGAGAGACCAAGAAGTGAAACACTTCTTCCCACTGCAGCAGGCTCTATCCTTCCATCCTCAACCTGATCTATAATTTAATTTGTTTTAGCCCATCTCTTCTCATCACAAACCTGTCGAGCATCCCTCAGAACAACCTTAAAGCAACCTGGCCAAAAAGAAGCAACACTCACCTTTGCATCCCTCTCTGCAAACTTTGTGAACATGTTGGCGTAGATCCTCCGGTCCCGCTCGTTGTGTTCCTTTGTTTTCTTCTGGCACACCGAGATCTGGGATTTCGCAGCTTTGTTCTGTGGATTCACTTCCAGCACTTTTTGAAAGTCACATTTTGCCAGCTCGAACTCGTTCATCAATAACCTGGCTTCACCCCTCCTGTACAAGCCTTTCTCATTGTCCTGGTCCAACCCCAGAGCCTGGAAACACACACAGGTCCCTGTTAACATCTCAGAGCCCTCCCAAGAGATCGCCTACAGCTGAAGCCTCAATAAATCTGTCAAAATTAGGACAAGGTGGCTTCAAATCTCCAGAGCACTTTCATCTTGCTCAACAAAAATTGCCTCATCTCCATCAGCAGTTGGCAGATCATTAATACAGTTTTATTACCTCTCCTTGCTTAAAATACCTCTGAGTGTGGCAGTCAGTGGGAGACAAACCCACAGGCAAGATCAGGTAAATGCTAAACCCAAGCCCTTTTGTCTCCCTGTTTTAGCAATGACATTATTTTCCTTTAGTAAAAGCCTCAGGCATGATTTACCTTTTAGATTAACACAAATACCCCATATATTTCCCATATACAAGATGCTTAAATCTAAGCCTTTTATAAAAGAATTCAGAGTTCCCTGACAAAGACAAGGTCAAAGATCTTTTAGGGACTGGCAAAGCCCCATCCCACCCCTTGGTGGACTTGGAGATCTGCTGCAGCTCCACAGAGCTTGCCCGTCTCACACCCAGAGCAGAACCCAGTGCCCAGCCCCAGCCTGGGCAGACCCAAACAGCATCCCAAGGTGGTCAGTCTACACAGATCCATTCACACGGATGTGGCTTTGGAAGAAAAGCTGCTGTAAATGCACGCCCAGGTGGATTTTGAACCCCCAAAGGCCCTTGTGGTCCTGCAGTCTCCGAGCACACAGCAGCCACAGGGACCTCCAGGTGCAGAAGGGATGCCACCATCCCACTGCTGTTTGGAAATTCCTTCTTATATGAAAAGAAACTTAAAAAAACCCCACCAAACTCCCAATGAAAACTTGCAGGGGAAGAGGAGGCTCCATCCCCCGGGCTCGTGCAGCTCTACCTTGTCACAGCACTCGACAGCCTTGGCGTACTCTCGCAGCTTCAGGTAGCACATGGCCAGGTTGAGGAAGGCAGCCAGGAGGAAGGAGTCAGAGGCTTTGGACTCCTTTTCAGACAAGCCATACTCCATTTCCAGCCAGGACACGATCTTCCCATACTGAATCACTGCCTGCAGGTACTTGCCTTCCTGAAAGCAGCAAAGAAAAGGCTCAGTCTGCCCCTGGAACGTCCCGTGAACAGGTGACAAGTGTAATGTGGGGTGTTCAATAAATAAAGGAAAGGAGGAGGATCCCAACTCCTACGGAACCAGCAGGCTTGGGAAAAGCTGAGTCAGAACAGTGAGGAGCTGGGATGCCCCAGCTGGGAAGGGGAATGCAAAGCCCCTCAGCATCAGCCCCGGCCTGGCAAGGGTTGGATGTGCTGTCCTGCTCTGCAGGGAGCACACGGAGCCAAGGCAATGCTGGGAAAGGAGGAGACATCTTGGGGAGCATCAAGGAGTGAGAAAAAGGCAGAGGAAGGGCAGGACTCGCCTTCCCCAGCTCTATCTGGGGGCACATGGCTTCTCTGACACTGATGGCTGCCGAATTCAGTCCCAGCTCCCCTCCTCTGCCTCTGCTAGCCCCAAGATCACAAACCTTGAAGTACATCGTTCCCTTCTCCTTGACCACGGCTGCCTGCTCCAGCTTCTCCTTGGTGTCCATCTCCCACGACTCCTTGGCCTGCAAAGGAACACTTGGAGCACTCCCAGTGCAGCAGAGCAGCCTCCCCTGCCCCAGCAGGACCACGCCACTCTCTGGGACAGTGTGGTCACACCCAGGGCTCATCAGGGCTGTACCACAGAGTGTGGAGCCAGGTCCTGCCCCTGCTTTGGCCACGGTGATGGCACAGGCAGGGGACCCATCCAGGGATGTGCAAATCCCATGGACTTCTCCTGCATCCCATCCCCAGCCTTCCCATGGGCACAGCCAAGCTCTGCAGGGCTAGCTGGATGCGCCAGCTTTTATCTGTGCAGCCCAGGGGGAAAAAAAAGAGGAAAAAAGGAGGAAAAAAAGGGGAAGAAAATAAAAGGAAAAGAAAAAAAAGGGAAAAAAGGAGAGAAATGGAAAGCAAAAGGAGAAAAACGAGAAAAAAAGAAAAGAGGAGAAAAGAAGAGAAAAAGGGAGAAAAAAGGAGGAAAAAGGAGGGGGGAAAAAGAGAAAAAGAAGAGACAAAAAAAAGGAAAAAGAAAAAAAATTAAAATAAGAAGAAAGTACAAAAGGACAAGGTTAGGAACAAATAAGAGACCCAGCCTTGGACCTCAGCCACAAGAATAAAACAAACCAACAGAGAAGAACAAATTAAGAACACGAAGCTCCTTGGTGACGTGTCCACTTCAGCAGGGGTTGGGCTGCAGACACGCCAGGGACAAAGGCTGGAGGCTGCCCAGGCCCTGACATTCCTGTAACCCGGGGAGGGACCAGAGCACCTCTGCCCTCACCTTCTCAAAGCTCTTCAGGGTCACCTCGTACACCAGCTCCGCGTTCCCCTGGATGCCGTATTTCGGCTTCCCGGCCTCACCAAAGCCGTACCTGCAGGGCAGGAGGAGGCACTCAGAGGAGGAGGGAGAACCTTCATTTTGGCAGTGCTTGGCCATAAATGCTGGCCCAGGTTGCCACCCAAGCTCCCTGCCCACAGCTTTCTAACATTTTGGGATCAGGGTGATGTTACTCTCCATGAGCAAAGGTCCCTGTGGGTGTACAATGCATTATTGTTGGGAATCATCCCTTCTGGCTGCATCAAAGCCATCTTTTTACACAGGCTTCTCTCCAGCCCTGGTGATTTCCAGGGAGACATTTTCATCTCAGACACCGGACTTGGATAAAGCTCTTTCACCTGATTTTTTTAAAGCACCTCAATATTCCTGTTTACATGCCACTGGTCACTCTCGCTGTTCCTGCTGCTGTTCTCTGAGGCTCTCCTGGAGAGTCCTGTTTCCAGGATCACCATCTTCCACAAGTGCTGGGGGCTGAGACCCACCCAGCATCCCTGTGGAGATGCTCCTTACCGTGGGCTGAGGTAGAGGATGCAGTGCTCTCCCCTCTGCATCTTCTCCAGGGCCTTGTCAATGCCGATGGGGATGTCATGGTCCTCCCCCTCGCCCACGACGAATTTCACATCCTTGCAGTCGAACCTGCGGCCGCCACAGAATCCCTCCAGGTGAACTGCAGAGGGGCAAGAGGGGCAGGATGGCACCCAGAACCACCCAAACCTTGGAGAAAGGTGGGCTCCAAAGTGTCTTAGAAAATATTTTATAAAGCATCTCTCCCAAAACTCAGCAGAGCCTGGAAGGGAGAAGACAGAGGGCTGGGGGCAGCCTGGAGACGAGGGATGGGGAGGGCTTGGGAACGCTGCTGAAAAGCAAGGCAGGCATATCTCGTCTAACCAAGGACCAAACAACAGATAAACATCGTGACTAATATGTTCCCCTCGTACTCAAGTGCACGAGTCAAGTCTTACTGGAACTGGATATTGCTCCTGGCACGGCGCCACGCAGAGTTTATCACGGTGATTACAAATCTTCTATACTGTGCTATACTGCCTTGACTCCTGCCTCGAAAACAAGGCCATGTTCTCCCAACTCTGAGAACTCAAAGTACAAGATAAACTTTTTTATTTTTAATCTTCAACCAGGAGCCGTGCTGTTCCAGCCCCAGACGCTGGCAGAAGCGCAGCCAGAGCGGACACTGGGTACCTGGCACATTCACCACCTGGCACTCCTGGCTGGCTTTCCACAGCAAGATTATTCTTTATTTATTCAAACCTGAAGACGTTCCAGGCTTTGGGGACGCTTTTACAGCCCTTGCATTCTGCTTGCAGGGTAAAAGGCATACACGCATGCAGGCAGGCATCAAGCAAAAGCAATTTCACAAGGAACTCCTACATACTGTTAAAAAAAAATAAAAGCCAAAACAAACAAACAACAAAAAAGCTTTTTAACAGGAAAAATTCACAACTGTGCTTAAAGGTTTTGCAGCCTGCAAAGACATGAGCTTTACCTTTGCTTGTGGGGAGCAGAATGCAACCTGAGCTGCTGCAGGGCACTGAGCATCCTGCTGTGGTGGCAGGTGAGGGGCAGGACAAGCTGGGTACCAGAAACAGCCATGAGGGTCTGGGCTCTGCACGGGAGAGCTGCAGCCTGGGCTGAGGGAAATCTGTGTCCATCCCCTGCCCTGGGAGCTACAGAAGTCCTCAGGATGAGAGGCATGGGCCAAGCCAGACCTGGCAGTCCCCGTTCCAAGGGCAGGTCCAGCCTTTGGGCATTACACGCTGCCATAAGAGAACCCACGGATGGGTTCCCCACTGCAGGGACAGGACACCAGGCTCTGCCGTGTCACCCCACTCTTGCCACCAAAGCCACACTGGGACTCAAGCAGAGGATGCTCAGGCTCTTGCCAGCTTCCTGGGACACATCCTGCATCCATCACTGGTGCACAGTGACCACGAGGCTCAGGCTGCTGTGAGCTCACCCAGCTTGGAATGAGGACAAAAAGCAAATCCAGCACCTCCGGGGACAACCTCTGCTTTTGCACTACCCAAAACCAAGCTGGCTGGTTTTTTAGGCACAGGAAATGTGGAAATTTCTGCCTAAAATACAGGTAACCCAGCCACCCCACAGCGCTGTGCCATCTCCCTGCACGTTCCTAGCGAGCACAGATCCATAATCCCTGACCCCAAAAGCAGCACTACAGCTCCCCCAGGTCCTGTGGTGGGAAGATCCCACTTTAAAACAGGATGCACAAGAGGATGTTGTGATCCTTCCTTCCAAGGATAGCTCCGCTCTGCTTTAATTGCGCAGAAAACACACGGAGCAAAGGGGGGAAAATCTCCGCTCGGGTTTCCAGGAGTGGGTCAGCTGGTTCAGCTGCTCTTGGATTACAGAGAAAAAAAAGTCACTGAAGGAACATCACTCCGGTTGCAGCTCTGACTTATTGTTCTCTCAGTGCCTGCAGCGATTTTGTTTTTGAAGAGCTGAGAACAGAGTGTACTGAGTGCGGCTGGCACACGAACTTGATGTGCTGACAGCAATTTGTACTCAGATTAAAAACGGAGAAGGAGGAGGGGTGGGGGGGGAAAGGATGTAACAAAAGCTGGAATGCCAGATTTCAACTGCAGCACAGGTTTTAGGGACCAGAACTGGGATTTAGGGTCTGTAAAACTTAAAGCCTATAAAGGAGGTACTTGCTCCTGGAAGCGTGGTTTCTTCCAGCCTAATTCCAGCCCCTCCCAAAATACACAGCTGAGGTAAACCACCACAGCCTTGCCTCAGGGTGGACTGCTGTGTCCCCACAGCTGCTGTGCCACCTCCAGCACAGTGACCACCACTCAGACAGTAGAATCAGAGTCAAAAATCTCATTTTTCCTTAAAAGAGAGCCTCATTAGAAGAACATCCACTTAAAGCTGCGAGCTTTATAAGCTCTCACAGCTCAGACTCAATTTCTCAGTCGCTAAAGGGACTTAAGGATCTTTGTGTACAGGAGTTCTGGAATTAAGAAAAGAAAGTAAATGCCTCCCATATGGAGCAAGCTGTGGGTGTGTGTGTGAGTGGTTCTTGGGAAGGAAACAACCCAAAACCCCAGTCTGCCTTCCCCTGCCCAGCCCCATGAAATGTGTGCTCCAGAAATGGGATCAGAACAGGGAAAGCCCAATGGGACATGAGCTCCTCATCCTCCCACGCCAGCTGAGACCACCCCAGCCGCAGCAAACCCCTTGTAATAATTTCCTTCCCCCCACCATCAGCAGCCCTCTGGCCATAAGGGAAGGAAGAAGCCCCGTTCTGCAAGAGATGTGGTGAGACCCCCCAAAAATGCCATCAGCATTGGAACAAGGAGGCCAAAGGAACTGCTGAGTGCCCGAAATACTCAGCAAGTGTCGAGGGGAGAGGGTCTGGCAATGGATGCTTTGGAGGCAAGGCAGAGCCAGGGGTTCTGGCAGATGGCACATCCCAGAGCACCCTGGACACTGCACTGGGATGCAGAAGGGTCAGGGGAGGTGGCAGAGCCCTGAAACTCCACGGGGATTTGCTTCTTCCATCCTCCCCCCAGCCGCTGCCTGAGCTTTCCTGGGCTGCTGGTTTTCCACCCAGCCCTGCAGGGCAGCAGCTCTGGCAGAGCCACCACAGGGGCCGGCCAAGGAGAGCTCAGAGGAGCATCCCCAGCTGCTCTCCATCCCATCTGGCCTCCGGATGGATGTAACTGCATCCCACCAGGATGCACAGCCACCTACAGCCTCTGCAGTGCCAGCAGCTCCTTGCCAGGGATCAGCTCAGGGCAGGCTGATCCCTCCAGTTGTCCCACAAGGGATCAGCACTCACTCTCCACGGTAGCACCTTCATTAGGGTTGGAGTAACCTTCTCCCTTCCTCTTGATCCTCCGGATTATTCCTCCATCCTCAAACAAGTCCTCGCCTTTGAAGTCAAGCAGCTCGACCTAAAAAATAATAAAGAAAAAGTGGGCAGAGCGCAGGGAGGGGGAAAGGAGAAGAGAAAAACAACAGAAGAGCCACAAAGCAGCAGTTCATCCCCTGGCTGGAGAACCAAGCCAGCTAATTCTCCGTTCAGCTGACGAGCAGAAGTTGCCCATAAAACCCAGATCCAAACCACAGCATAAAACACGCAATTTATTAGAAACTGGGACACATCCAGTACCTGAAGCATAACACAAAGTAACAGCAAAAATAAGTTTATTGAACCTGTGAGGGTACAACACAGCTGCTGCTGGAAGATGCTGTGAAAGGCACCCAGGGTGGGCAGGAGCTTCCCCTTCATCCTCTGATGGGACCAGCTCTGAGCCTCAGCTTAGCCCACACTCGACTTGGAAGGACTGAGCCTTAATTTAGGACAGACTCCCTCCTCCTGCCAATGAGCCCTGCCCAGGGAGCACTCTGTGCCAAAAACTTAACTTTCCTACCGCCCCTCAGCACTAAAGGTTTTTTAGCACCTGGAGGCATTTCCCAGCTGTTTTCTCCTCCCCATGTGCATGTTGAAACCAGGAATCTGCCCATTCCCCGCCCCAGCACCAGGACTCTCCTCAGCCGGAGTTTCAGTCCCAGCCCTCCAGCTCAGACACACATTTCTGAGAAAGCCCTGGCAGCGGTTCCTGGAGCAGAGGGACACGTTTCAGGAATCCAAGCTGGGGTTTTTTTGTTGTGGGTTTTTTTTGTTGTTTGGGCTTTGGTTTTTTCATTATTATTATTATTATTATTATTATTATTATTATTTATTAATTTTTATTTCTGAGCTGGCTGGCAAGGCAGAGAGGGAGTCAGCTTGCTCATCCACACACCAGCTCACCAGCATTACTTGCCTCGAAAAAGAGGGTGGCATTGGAGGGGATTTTGGGGGCACTGCCAGCAGAGCCGTAGGCGTACTCGGGTTTGCAGAGCAAGTAGCAGATCTCTCCCTTCTTCATGGTGGCCACCCCAATGTCCCATGCCTTGATTACCTGACCTAGGAGAAAGGCAGATGTCAGGCAGCAGGGAGCAACCAGCAGCCCAGGAAAAAACCAGCCTGAGTGCGGCAAGGATGGCACCCAAAAAAACCCCACATTCACAAGTCACTTAAGGCAGGGCTGACACTGTCCAGCTGTCCTGGAACAGGGTCAGTTGACCCCCCCTCTCCAGGATGATCCCACCCTCCACCATCCCGTGGATGGACATCCCTGGACCAGCTCACCCTTGCCCAGGCTGAAGATGAAGGGCTCGTTCCGATCGCGGCTGGAGTCAAATTTTTTCCCGTTGGCCAGTTTCCCTTTGTAGTGCACATAAACCTTGTCTCCGATCATGGGAGACTCATCTTCACTCCCAGGTCGCTTAATGATCTGAGAGAGAGAAACCACCCATGAGCTGGGGCCATGGGATAGCAAAGGATGCATGTGGAGAGGGAGAGAGAGAGACACACCCGCATTTACATAAAAATACATTTATACACATGCGTGCACACCCCAGTGCTGCCCTAACCAGCAGGAAGGCTCAGAGGGGAGCTATTCAATTTGCCCCTTAATTTGCCCTTCATCAGCCCCTAAAAATAAATCTCAGACTGGAGCCACAGCAACGGAGCTGGACAGGGCTGGGAGCAGAGACCAGTCCATGCTTGGTGGATAAACGCCGTGGTTCCAAATCTGCAGTGAATGCAGCTCCACTCGCTCTCTGTCCGTGCACATTTTACTCACAGGGGTGTGTCATTTCACTACTCGCTTCTTGTCAACACTTTTTTCTGAACGCTGCAGCCGGGAACAAGCAGTTCTCGAGCTGAGGATGGAGCAGGGGAGGATGCTATTCTTGGAGGAAAGGTCCTATTCGAGTGGAGAAGTGCAAGTGCTGGGGAGCAGAACTATCCAGAAACGGCCCTGAATATGAAAAAGGGGCTGTGGAGCAGACTGGATGACCTCAGTAATGTGCTCTTTCTAATGTTCGTGAGTCACACACAGAAATGCTTTGTGGATTTACAGCTAATAATCTGATTAGGAACACAATAGCAGTGAAATTCACGGAGCAGCCTGGGCCCACCAGCCTCAACCACTGCTCCATCCCCCTTCACTCCGAGCGATGCTCATCCCCTTTGCCTTTGAAATGAAAGAACTCAATCCCATGGCCCTGCAACTGTGACCCCGAGGGCTGGGGATGCAGCCCAGCGAGGTGACCACGCACCCCAGAGCACAGGAAGGCAGGACGCTGTGGGCAGATCCCCCTTACCTTCAGAACCCCTCGGTCTTTGGACGGTGTGATGTCCTCCCCGCGCTCGGCCAGAGCCGCTGCCTGCACCTCCCCTTCGCTCTTGGTGGCCTCATCAGTGGTCATGGTCTCCTTGGACCTGGGGGGACACAGCACACACCCTGTCAGCCTGGCAGGACCACGGGAGGTGGTGGAAGAGGAAAGGGTTTGTCACCCTGCGTGGAAAGACAATGAACAAGCAAGCATTTTCCCCAAAACTTAAAGCAAACCCAACACCAAAGGAATCCCAGCTATTTGGGTGGATAAGGAGAAAACTCACAGCAAGAATCTAAGGAACTGGGGGGTTTTTGGGCAAACCGCTGGAGCACTGAGCTCCCAAATGTCACCACATGAGCAGCCAAGGTGCCAGAAAAGCCACGTTTTCCATTGAACACAGACTTTTTCCAATGGTTCCTGGTGAAAAAAAGAATTGCCTACGGTTTCAAAAACATATTTCCTGATGATTTCCTTCAGACCATGGGGCTATTTTGGTAGCTGCACTGCTGGGAGACACATCATCAAGGAAACATGTGACGGAGAATTAGAAAGCGATGGGTTTTTTAAGACATAAACCAGATCTATTAAAGCCACTCTAATTGCGAAACTTTCCCACAGTCTTCAGCGTGGAAGCTGATGTTAACCAGCAGGAGAAATCATTCATTTGGGGGATTCGAAAAGAGCAAAGAAAGGATGTTTTCAGCTCCAAGGACAGATAAGTCGCGCTGCGAGAAGAATTGCGTTCCTCGCACCCGGGTGGAAAGGGAAGGACTGGAGCCTGGCCCCCCCAGCACAGGAAGCCACCGAGACACAAAGAGGCCTGAAATGGAAGAAGCAAAGAGAAAAATAAGGGAACTACTTGTTGCAAGGCTCAATTATCACAGTCTTTGGAGTGATATTTAATGGGATTCTGCGTCTGCTCCCTTTCCTCTGTGCTGCTGAGGTTTCAGGTGGCAACATCTTAAAAAAAAGCATTTAAAAAGCAAAGCAACATGTGGTGAGACCCATTATCTCACAGGCATTTATTGGAAAACGTGCCACGGGTTACTTTGGAAGAAATGTTTGACAATGTGGGTAGTGAAGCACTGGTTATCCAAAAGGGTGATGGATGCCCCATCCCTGGAAACATTCCGGGTGAGTTTGGACAGAGCCCTGAGCAACCTGGGATGGTGGAAGTTGTCCCTGCTCGTGGCAGGGGGGCTGGACTAGATGGCCTTTAAAGGTTCCTTCCAATGCAAACCATTCCATGATTCAATGATTTGGGTGCTGGGATGGTCTCCAAGCCACCACAGTCCACACTGCCCTGCCACCACCATGGCCTTCCTCTCGGAGAGCAGTGAGGAGGTGCCAATCATGGCATAGGCATGGCATTGGCAGCGGGCACCAGCACAGGGCTTCCCAGCACAGATCCCGTGCAGCACCAGGGACACAGCATCCACAACCCACCCATAAGGACCAGGAGAAGCCCAAACATCAGGGAAGCTTGCCCAAGAATTGCCAACTCTCGGGACAGAACCTCCCCAGGTCCACCAAGCAGCCACGGCTGGGATGCAGGAGACGGACAGGGAGGTGCTGGCTCCGGCTTGCCGGTTGCTAAATCCCACCAAGAGACATCTAAAAATACACCCTATGCATCCTTCTCATTATTTTTCTACGTAAGCAATTAGAGGAGTCATCCAGGGAAGCTGGCCAAGGCGGGCGGGAGGGGAGACGCTCTGCGTCAGCAGCAGTGGGAGGGATGGAGCCCACAAGACCCAGCTCTTGAGATGTGGTCCACGTTATGAAAGAGCTCACGACTCCTCCGTCCAGCAAAAACGGCTCCAACTAGGTTAAAGAAAAGAGTGCACTGCTCCCACTTATCTCCCATTTGGAGCGACAGGAGGAGGCTGGCCGGGGGCCAAAATCCCAATTAATTTGAAACAAACAGTTGTAGGGCAAAAAAAAAATATCTGCTACTCCCTGAGGTTTAAATAGCGAGCAGGCAGGGATGTCACTGAGAGCACAGCAAGCGTGCTGCTGGTGTCAGAGCCTGAATCCTCTTGTTTGCATACTCTGGATACAGGGAGGGCATTAATTCATTACCCTGTGCAAAAGCCCCTGGGTGTTTCTGACACCCCAAGCAGATCCTGCTTTCTCATTGCTGCTACTGCCCACAAGATTGATGTTCTAAGTCTGTAAATGAAGCCAGGATAAACCATCCTCCCTCCTCTGAACATCCACACTGCTCCATTTCCATGGGACATGAACACGGATGGGTCGGAGAAGCACAGAAATAAATAAAACCAAGCCTTTTAACTTTACAATTCCCTCTCCACACAGGTGTTGCCGTCTCCCAACACAGAGAAATAGGTGAAAATTCAGAGGGGACAATGGGATGCAGATGTCTGACCCCGGGCTGAGGACAGACAGGTATCACACATGCTAGGGTTTCACCGACCACACGATCCCCAGCCACGTTTCCTAGAAATCGGCATACCGGGAATTTGCCAGCTCCAAATGGAAACTTCATGTTGCAGATCACTCCCAGAGGCTCGCAGGAGGGGAAAGGGACGGGGAAGAGCAAGGCTGGGCAGGGTTTTGAGGGGTCTCACCTTGCCACCATGCAATGGTTGGAGAAGGTTTGGAGGTCCGGGAAGAGTCCGGGCCCAGAGACACAGCGGGGAAGTACCTGGTAAGAAGAGGAGGGGACAAAAAAGAAAAAAAAAAGATTAGAAAACCACATGTGCTTTATTCTAAAACAGGATTTAGGATTGAAGAAGAAGGGAGACCAGAGCAGTTTGGAGCCACAGATCATGCTCCACCACGGTCAGAGGGGGGTGATGAAAACTATGGCCAAAACCTGTTTTGACTTGCTGTTTCCACAAAACAGCATCTTACCATCAGCTGTAAAAAAAATAAATCAAGGCTACATCCCGTCCAGTTGTTTCACTGGGATGAAAATTAACGGGGTGAAAAAATAAGAGTCGGCTGCTCTGGGGTTTGGTTTTTAAGACCCACTTAGCACAAAGCACTTTCACTTCCACGGCACCACAACAGCCCTAAAAGCTTCGGATTGCAACACAGGAGGGAGTTTCTTGAAAACGCAAAGGTCAGGCTTAAAAACAACAAATCCGAAAGCACAGGAGGGGGATGTGGGGCCCTGGATCCTGGTGATCATTGCCCCAGATCCCAGCCCTTCGAGCTGGGCAGCAGCACAGGGCTGCACATGCATCCTCCAGCCCCAGCACAGACTGATAACAAAGAATAACCCAATTAGCGCAGCAGCTGACTCTCTCCACTGTCCCTCTTCCATCACAAGAACTACTTTTTTCTCATAAAATCCCTTCCTGCTGAGCAAGCTGTGCCTGTGCAGCAGGAGAGGGAAGACCACAGCAGTGATTTTTCCTTGATGAGGGTGTTTTAAGACACCTCAGCTCCAGCCTGCTGAGCAGAGACCCAGGAAGATGATGGTAATGAGTTAAAATTGAGATTTCTAACAAAATATGACCTTCTTAAGACAGACAAGCAGCTCCACATAATCCTCAGCTGCATCCCAACACATCAGGATATACTCAGACATCAAGTGCTATTTCTCACACTCATGCATCACAGTCAATTAATATTTTTTTTTTTCTTTTTTTTCTTTTTTTTTAACCTTGGCCACTTGACTTTCTCCCCCTCCTTCAAAACAAACAGGGAAGCCATAAAACTGAAACTATTGTCCACCAACTAAGAACTGCCATGGATCAATTTACTTCCTAGTGTGCACATTGCGCAAGCGGCCAACACCCCGGCGGGCCGGGCATGGCAACTTCTATTCAAACAAAAAACCAGAATGCAAACAGAGCTGCTTTAATTGCCCAGCACCCTGACAAGCCCCCATGGCACCCAGGGTGAGCCCTGATTGACCAGGGACTGAAGCACAATCCTTGGGCTCCTTTGTCCCTGGCCAGTCCCTGCTTCAGGGCGAGCACCACAGAGACCCTGGTACTAAAACAGTGCCCCCCACCCCATGGGGACACCTCAGGGAGGGATGGAGCCCCTGATCATCTCCCAAGAACCAAGAGCATTCTGCCCATTACCAGAAAAGCAGCAACAAGGGAAGGTTTTAAAACAATTAAGAGAATAACAAAGTGAGAAAAGAAAACTACTGCGTGCAGCCAACTTAAACACAGCGGTGGATGTTCCCCTCACACTTGCTTCATCATTCTGCCTAGCTAATATTTTCAAGCTTCTGAAATGGTTTTATTTAAGATTCAAGTCATAACTGATTTATTTTTTTTTTAAATATGTGGAATAAGAGGCTGTTCCTCAGCTGCAGCGAGAGGAACAAGCGAGCAGGATGGGTCACTAACCCCTGCCAGAATAAATATCTCAGGCCAAAGCAAGATGGGTTCAGTCTCTCTGCATCCCCTGGAGTGAGGTGAACACGCCCGTGCCAGCAACACACAAAAGACTTTCAGAGAGGAGTGGTTTTATGCCCCCAGTTTACAATATAAACCCATTAAAAATAAACTGCCTCTTTTGCTGGTTTTCTAGCGAGGAAATGCTCGCTCGGTGGTTTTCCCAGGTTGCTTCAAAATCAAAAACAAATCAGAGGGATAAAGCTCCTCTGAACTCTCTCCATCCCCTCCAGAGTGGGTACCCGGAGACACAACGCCCTCCACTTTCATGTGAAAGGGAATAAAAAAAAAAAACCAAAACAGCATTTTCTTTTCTCCCTCCCTTATTTTGAAGGACAAACTTATACTGGGAAAAGCAAAAATCCATAGACTTTTATGGGTAGCTGCTGTCCCCAGGGGAGAAGGTGCCGGGGGCAGGATGAGGTTGAGGGTTTTACACGCGGATGCTCTGCAGCTCCTTTCCCACCTGCCCCCCAAAGCCACCCCTGGGCCCCAGCAAGGATTTCAGCTGCTTCCACCACAAAAATCACAGCAAGTCTCTGCCACGAGAACAGATGCTCAAAACACTGGGAAAACCAGGAATGCCCAAAGCCTTTGCTCTGCATCAGCGGGGAGAGGCAGCAGCCTGCACCCATCCTGCTCCTGAGAGGCTGACACAGCTTTTGACAATGGCTAAAACAAAATAAATAAAGAAGTATAGTCATATTAAGTGTATAAACAGCTGTTCCACACCAGCCTGAGCTTCCTGGGAGATGCCTGGCAGGGGGGCCAAGCTTCCTAACAAGCTCAGAGGCCGTTCTATAGAGACACATAACAGCGGGGAATGCAATGTCCTAAAGCTTTCATAAACTGGGATTATGTAACCGGACAGGAGAAAAATACAATAATATAGCCAAGCAGGTTATATAAACCATCTGTAAAATGTGAGAAAGTACTTGACATCCCACTACCCACTCCTTGGCACCCTCTCACCGGGTTTTCTGCCACCAAAAATGAGTGGGCTCCTTTCAGTTGTGTCTTCTCCCCTGGTCAAAACAACCAGGCAGAACAGAGCAGCCGGGCTTTGTGGAATGAAATATTCCACCTCTGGCTGTTAAATGTGAAGTTTCCCTCCCCATGCAGCACCAAGTGAAGTCCAAGCCCTCCACAGGCGACTCGAAGCAGCCTCCTGGCAGCAGCTACACCAATGCTGGGCAAATTGAACTTCAAGTGACAGCTTGGGGGGGGACTAAAATAAATACAAAATGGGAATAAACAAGAAACTCCTTGTTTGCCAATTCTGTTTTAATTTAGCTTTTTCTCCGGAATAAACGTCGCAATTAAACTTGGATTTATTTATTTTTTTTCCTTCCTAAAAGCATCTCATTGCTCGTAACAGATTCGGGGTTTTCACCAAGCAGCTTGCAGCCAGGTGACCCCTGGCAGTGGGAATGCTGTGTTTAATGATTTATCCCCACACACGAGGGCTCAGCAGCACCTCGAGCATCCCAGAGCCGGATCCCAAGGGGGGATTCCCGGCTCAGCATCCGGCGCTGCCACCAGCAGCGCGGGCACCCAGAAATAACTCAGCACCCAGGACCATCTGCACCAGGGGTCTATAAGTGCCAGATTATTTTGGGCAAAGAGCAATTCCCAGCACGCTGTGAAACACCAGCCTGCTCCGGTGCCAAATGAGGATTTCTTGGAGAGGGAGAGGAAGCGCCACAAGAGGACAAACCGCAGGAGGGGACCGGGGTGGCCGCTGCCATTGCTGGGGACGCTGTGAGGGGGCAGGAGGAGCGGAGGACACTGTGGCTTCGGGGACAACGCTGCACCAGCAGCAGGTCACCCCTGCCAGCCACAGGGGTGAGAACGGGCACTGACACACACACGTGCACAGGCACACACTGGTGAGCATCACCTGAGGGTGGGGAGGGAGGCTGCATCCCAGCAGAGCTCCTCGCTGGGATGGTGCCACATCCCAGGAATGATGCTCTTTGCCAGGCAGTGCCTCCCAGAGCTCGTTTTGTTAAGTGGTTAAATTGAATGTAAACCGAAAAGTACTTGAAATGAGAATATTGTTCAAACGAAGAGCAACACTGCTGTTTACAAAGATGGGATGCTGCAGGTAGAAGATGATTTAACTGCAGTCCCTCACCATCCCAACTCTTCACTACTGACAGTTACTTTACTATTATTTTCCTAATTTTCCAACACACTCGCTTGCAAAATCAGAAATCCTTACTAATCACAGTTACTGGTTATGGAAAAAGTTTGTCAGCTCCATGACAAACAAGTTATATGAACAACTTGTACGTTAGAGCACTCGTGGCCACTTCTTTACACCCACAAGCACAGAGCATGAAAATAAAAAAAGAATCCTTGCTAGGTAGTTTCTGTTTCCCTGTGATGTGCACAGGATCAGTAGGAGCTTCACAGCTCCCTCAAGGGGCTGCAACAACTTTATATAAATTCATGTAACCGAGAGTGACTATAAAATAAAATTGATATAAAATAGTATAAAAGGAGAAATAACTGAGGACAAACCATTCTCCAAACAGTTTACAAAATATTTTTCCCTTGAGCCAGTCCGGGAGCTGCAGCCAGACCAAGGAGGTCTTGGTGCCGAGCATCTCAAACCTTCCAGCAAACTTTCTCCTTCTGCAGGCAGGTAATTAATTAAAACACACGTAACTACACAGCAGTGATGTTCCCAAGGGATGCAGCTTGCTTTTTACTCAGGAATTGTCCTTATTTTTTGGCTCGTCCCAGCAGGAAGGTGCTCTAACAGTGCTGGGAGAGGACCTCACATGACAGAAGAGTGTGCTGGGCGAACACAAATGAGGTTATTTGCATTTATTTTTCAAAAAAGAACAAGAAAAGATAATTGCATGAGCAATTATCCTTGCAGACTTCTCTGTTCTGAGCAGGATGGGCACCACGAGCAGCCTGTACCACACCAACCTTCCCCACTGGACCCCCTGCATCCCCCAGGCCCAGAGCCACCAGCGAGGCCACGTGCTGTCACCCCTCCCTGTGCATTTCAGCAGAAGAGAAAACTTCTTCACTGACTCCCCAGAAATCTGCTGGGGATTTTTTTTTCCATGCCACCACATCTTTTCCACAGCACAAACCCCACCTGCTCCATCACCCAAGCCCTCAGAAAAGTCCTTGGCCACCCCTTCCTCCACCAGCACCCCTGGTGGAGTATCCAGCTCCATCACACATTGCCTTGTCCTCCTGCACCCCACAGGGTGCTGCCATCACCCACCACGCTGGGGATGATGACCAGCACCCCTTCAAGGACCAGCAACCCACCCAGGACCCCACCATCCCCCCCCCCATGCTGCAAAACTCCCAGCACCATCTGGATTCCTGCTTAGCCCCCGCTCCTGGTTAACCCCCTGGAGGCTGTGGACACTCTTCCCTCTCTGTCAGGGATGTTTCTGTCCCCTCCCCAGCAATTTTGTCCCATTTCCAGAGTACCAGCCTGGAAATACAACCCAAGTGTCTCTGAGTTGCAGCACTGCCACCCAAATCAAAGCCACAGCGCCTTGGGAAAGGCAGCCCATAAAAGCCAGATACAGGCTCTGGCAGACGTATTTAATGACTTTCTTCTCCCTAGACCTTCAACAGGACAGGGGAGGAGGCAGGAGGGAGGCAGCTTTCTCGTTTTTTAAAGGAAGGAGCAATTTGTGCTTTCAACTTTTTTAACTTTTAATGCCAGTCCCCAGGTTGGCTGTGATACCCCAGCGATGTCCTCAGATCCACTTCAAGTTTAATAGCTCATTAGGGTGAGACACTATTTAAACTCTGTCTTTAAAACCATAAAGTATCAGGTCCTGGCTTGCTGCATTTTTTTATATTTCATTTTTAAGGGTATTTTTATTTTTTGCACCGGCACGGTGAGGACAGAAAAACGGTGCAGCATTGGAGCCCCAGCTGGAAGCTGCAGCCTGGGGACACACCGATGACAGACGTGTCCCCCACGAGTTCCTACAGCCCATTGTGTAAAACACAGTTTCCTGAGAAGGGCAAGCTCGCTCGAACGCGCATTTTAAAAACAGAAGCTCTGAAAGAGTTTTTATGCCCGGAGAGGAGGGAAAAATCGCAGAGGCTTAAAAACAAAAAAAAAAAAAAAAATCACATTTACCTCGTGCAACCACTTCTACCTGCTGCCAAAGGCTCTGTATAGTGATGCACACACCCTGCGGGGTCTCTCTGGTAGGTGGTGTCAAAAGAAACGCTTCGGCTGCGCCCGGGAGCCTCGGATGGGGAGGTGAAGTGGGGAAAAGAAAAATCCCCTCCGGCGAGCAGCATCCCGGGATGTCCCGGAGCATCCCCGTGCCCGCAGCACCGCGCGGGCACCGCCGCCTTAACTCCTCCCGGGCATCACCGGGGGGGCTCCATGGGGCAGGAACCCCGCTCCCATCCTCACCCCACAGCACCCACGGAGGCCGCCATCTCCTTCCGACCGCCCCAACCCCACGCGGGACCCCGGTGTCCCCCACAGATCCCCAGGCGCGGTCCATTCGCGCGCGGCTGCCCGCGGCCCCACACCGCCCCAAGCTCACGCACCGCCCCGGCCCACGGCACTTCTCCAGCCCCACACGGGGTCCCACAGGGCCCCCCAGCCCCTCGCGGGGCTCCCCCGAGCCCGCGGCACCCACCTGTCGCTGTGGCTGTCGCCGCTGTCGCCGCCGCCGCCCGGCTCCGAGTGGCTCCGCGCGCCCGCCCGGCCGGGCCGCCCCGCCCCGCCCGGCGCCCCGGCCCCGCCCCTCCCGCGTCTCATTGGTCGTGCAGCCTGCCCGTCTCAATTTACGCCTTTCTATTGGGTGAGGCGGCGGAGATATGCAAATCAAGCGCTGTGCCCGCCCCAGGCCGCGCGGTGCCCGCTCACTCGCCGGGGTGGCAGCGGCGGGGCCGGGCGGCAGCGGGGACGGGGGACAGGGACAGGGACAGGGGACAGGGACAGGGGACAGGGGACAGGGACAGGGACAGGGACAGGGGACAGGGACAGGAGACAGGGGACAGGGGACGGGGACAGGGGACAGGGACAGGGGACAGGGGAGAGGGACGGGGGACAGGGACAGGGACAGGGGACAGGGGAGGGGAGAGGGGACAGGGACAGGGACAGGGGACAGGGGAGAGGGACAGGGGACAGGGACAGGGGAGAGGGGACAGGGACAGGGGAGAGGGGACAGCGGGACAGCGGACAGGGACAGGGGACAGGGACAGGAGACAGGGGACAGCGGGGACAGGGGAGAGGGGACAGGGACAGGAGACAGGGGACAGGGACAGGGGAGAGGGGACAGGGACAGGGGACAGGGGAGAGGGACAGGGGACGGGGGACAGGGACAGGGACAGGGGACAGGGGAGGGGAGAGGGGACAGGGACAGGGACAGGGGACAGGGGAGAGGGACAGGAGACAGGGGACAGGGACAGGGGACAGGGGACAGGGACAGGGGACAGCGGACAGGGACAGCAGAGAGGGGACAGCGGGACAGCGGACAGGGACAGGGGACAGGGACAGGAGACAGGGGACAGCGGGCACAGGGGAGAGGGGACAGGGACAGGAGACAGGGGACAGGGACAGGGGAGAGAGGACAGGGGACAGGAGACAGGGGACAGGGACAGGGGAGAGAGGACAGGGACAGGGGACAGCGGACAGGGGACAGGGACAGGAGACAGGGGACAGCGGAGAGGGGACAGTGGACAGGGGACAGGGACAAGGGACAGGGGACGGGGACAGGGGACAGGGGACAGGGACAGGGGACAGCGGACAGCGGACAGGGGACAGCGGACAGGGACAGCAGAGAGGGGACAGGAGACAGCGGAGAGGGGACAGTGGACAGGGGACAGCGGACAGGGGACAGCCCGACCCTGGGAGATGCCCCGGGGTGTTTGGGCCCCGTGCAATGCCCCGGGTGGGGTCAGCTCCATGCCCTGCTGCGAGAACACCCCGGCCACGTGCAGTGCTCTCAGCCCCCCGGCTGCCCCCCGCCCCTCGGCTTCATGCGACCCCCGCAGGGACACCCCAGCCCCAGAGGTGCCCTGGCCGCCCCCCCGCCACGCCCCAAGGGTGCCCCAACCCCTGCCGGCTCCTCCGGGTGTGTTACAGGAAACACGGCGCTGAAGAGTGAAAAATTGCCTCATAGCTGGGGACAGAGATGTGGGTTTGGAGGACACAGCGGCTGCTGGAACGCGCAGAAATGCTCCAGTTTGGAATTGAAGGAAATAAGATTTTTGTCAAGAGCTGCCCTAAAATCCCCCCCGAGATTAGAAATCAGTGATTTTGTGATTAAACACCTCATCGCTGCTCATGCACGTTCAGCTCGCTGCAGAGCCTGAGCCAAGAGGGGCAAAAAAATGTTTGGGGCAGATTTAAATCGGGACATCTCTCTTTTATAAAGTGGTCATTTTTCACCAGGTTTGCGTTGTAATGAGTGCCTGCAGCTCCCAACCTGCACCCTGATTCCCACATGTTGATCCGATAAAACCCTCAGGGGCAGGCTGAAAGCAGCACTGCGTTGGTGGGTGTTTTCTCACAGGTCTGCTCTTTATGCTGAGTTCGATTTCCACAGCTGTAATTTAGACGCTGATGTCACTCATCAGAAATACAGAGTGAAAATTAAAGCCCACTCTAGAAAAGAAAAAAAAAAAATTGTTTTCATAGCATTTAATTTTTCCCTCTCTAAAATAACCCAGATGAATCTTGCATTTTTGGTTTTAAACATTTCCCTCCCGGCTTTAAATTTCCAAGAGCTTTAAATATTCATCTACAAAAAAAAATGTAAATATTGTGGGTTTGCAATATCGGGAAACCCCACATCTTAATTCCATCAGGCCTCTGAGATAACACCAAAGCCCTGAAAAATCCCATGGGACCAATGGCAGCAATGAGGGGGTTCAGTCTGGTTTGTCCTTGCACTACAAAAATGGTAAATTTGTTTATTTGTATAGAAAATACCCCAAAAAATACATAAGAAGAAAGCATCAGAATTGCTTTTTTAAAAGATAAAAGACATCTTCCAAATCACTGCTTTACCAGTGCCAGACCCCTCAGCTCACTCTGCTTTCTGGGATGGGGAGATGTCCTGAACCCTCCACTTGCCAGGTGCTGGGGTCTGCCCCGTTCACCCCCATCCCTGTAACACAACCTGGAGGAAATCTGTTCCATAAATAATCCTGTTCGGCTTTGTGACGCCTGCCAGGGGTACTGCTTGTTCCCCCTCGCCCTCCAGCTGGCCACACGTGTCCTGCCCCAGCCCTGAGCCCAGCCCCGAAAGGACAGCGAGCCTCGGGGAAAGTCTGGAAGCAGGGAGCAAAGCCAAGGAACCTGCCCTGCCTCGTGCTGGCTCCCCAGCACCTTGTGTGAGGTGAGAGCAGCTTTTCTGAAAGAGAGAGAAAAAAAAAATTAAAATAAACCAGGGGATATTTTTATTCATCCTTGTCTTCTGCTAAAAATAACCAGCGTTAATCTGCCTCGAGAGCACGGGGAGGAGAGGAGTCCCTCCACCTTGGCTGCACAGTGAAGAGCCACATCAGTGAATCTCTTGAGAGCGGAAGCAATGGGTTTTCTCTCGGTTTCCTTTCGTATGTGGCAGCACAAATCGATGGTCCCGGGGCAGGGATGCTCCCCTTCCGAGGGGATCAAGCCCATCCTTCCCCCCAGCACCCAGCTACCCATTGCTCATTTGGGGATCAAAGCAGCTTTTTTTGCAGCCCGACAATGCCGTGGCTTCACCCAGCCACACCCCGCGGTGTGTGCACCCCTCCGAGGGCCCCGTTTGTCGCTGGCACCGGGGGTGCAGCGTGGCAAGAGCCTGGTGCCGTGGTAGTGGGAAGTTGCGTGTTTACGGGAGGTGCAGCCTGTGGTTGCACAACAGGCGGCAGAGAACAGGAGAACACCGTGTCCTTGCCACTGGCTGTAGGTGCAAGTGCACTGCCAGCAGGAATGGACGGACAGTGGGGACATGGGGACATGGGGACATGGGGAGTAGGGCAAGACCACTTGCTTGGCATGAGGGACACTTGACCCCGGGGATGCAGAGCAGCTGGAAAGCCGCTTTCTGTATGAAACTCCCCCTCAAATCTTCCTAGCGCAAAGGCCGGGGGAGGGATGCTGGGTGTAGTCGTGGAACGACCGCCCAGACCCAGCCTGGGGCAATCCCTCTGGTCCCTCCCTAGGCTGCCACAGCCTCCCCCTCTCTGCCTGGACTCACGGCTCCCACCATGACTTTTTAACAGCAGAGGGGCCAACGCATCCCCTGCACGCGTGGGGACCCCCAGAGCAGCCCCTGCTCCATCACAGGCCGGATCCTGCCCTGTCCTGTAGTGTGGCCAGGGCCATCTGTTTCCCAGTGCATTTCCAATCCATAAGTTACCAGATTGTGACCCAAACCCCGATCCCTGTTGCTAAAAACCCCTCAAGCCAGCAGGCAGGGGCACCTCCCTCCAGAGGCTTTACTGGGACTAGATCCATCCCTGCGTCCCCATCTTCCTCACGCCGCTTCCTTCCAAACACCGGGGACGCCTTTTACCGGCTGGAAGGACACAAATATTTTCCCAGATTATTTCCCCCCTGAGGAAATGGGGAAAATCGCTGCCTTCCCCGGCTGGCAATAAGCAGCAGAGAGGCGGACAGAGCCCAGGGCTCCCCCAGCCCTGCCGGAGATCCAGCCCCACACGAGTAAGGGCAGGATGCAGCAGCGGGGCCGGAGCAGGGAGGATAAATAAAGTCCGGCTTTGCCGTCCTGGCTTGTGGCCACTTCTAACACAAAGTACATTCCGGTCTGGACGTAACGAACTGTACCAGCCTCCGCCGGGGAGGGCGGATGGCTGGGGGTGGCTGGGGCTCCCCGCCCGCCCCGCTCCAGCGGCGGTGTCAGGGTGGGGGTGCGAGCTGGCACCTCTGCGCTGGACTGGGCGCAGGGGTGACAGGGGGCTCAATCCCCCCAGGAACGCTCAGCAGCGAGGCTGTGCCCTGCCGTGGAGATGCTCCTGCCAGAGGGATCTGAAGCCCAAAAACTCCTGGAGATCCCCGCCGGGTCCCCGAACGCTTGCGGGGCGCCCAGGGAGCTCCGGGTTGCGGGCACGCCCGGCAGGGACGTGCCCAGAGCGTGACTCAGGCCAGCGCTACGGCTGCGCCCCTCGAAGCCCCGCCGGCAGCTCCCGGGGCTTCGTCCCCGGTCGCAGCTTCTCCAGCCCGGGAGTCGCAGCCCGGGAGCCCGGAGGAGCCGCCGGGGCCGGACCGGGCCGTGCCCCTGCCGGGAGCCGCACCGGGCGGGCGCAGTGCCAGGCGCCCGGGGTGGGGACGCGATGTACCGGCCGCGGGAGCGCCGGGAACAGCCTGACTCAGCGCCGGGCCGGCGGGGGGGGCACCCGGCCAGGGCCACCCGGGGCCCGGCGAGCGGCTGCGCCCTCTCGGGGCCCCCGGCTGGTGGGGTCCGGTGTGGCCCCCAGCACCACCTCCCGGCAGTCCCCCCGTCACCCCCCCAGGATCCCCCCTGTCATCTCTCCCAATATCCCCCCACAGCATCCCGCCGGCGTTTCCCCTGCATCCCCTCTGCCCCCCCAGGTCTCCCCCCGGCATCCACCCAGTACCTCCCCAACATCCTCCCCATATCCCCCCAGTATCCCAGCTGCTCCCCCCAGCACCCCTCCCAATATCCCCCCGCTCGTCCCCCTGGCCTCAACCCCTGCATTCCCCCAGCATCACCCCCAACACCCTTTCAGCATCCCCCAGAGTGAATCCCCATCAATGCCATGGAGGTATCCCCCAGAATCACCCCCACTCCCACCCTTGGTCCACTCCCCCAGCCCAGCGCGTCAGCATTTCAGAGAATTTAATGCTAAAAATACCCACTGAGGGGGAACCCAGCTGCAGGGAGCACTTCCCCCCAGACCGGCTGTTGCAAAGCACCCAGCCTCGAGCTCTCCGTGGTCTGGTGCAGCCCAGCATCCCCTCCTTGCCCTCCCCGCCTCTCTATATTGCACTAATTAATTCTTCCAGCAGTGCAAATTATTCAGGATGAGGATTTTTTTCACTTGTGCCCTGGTGGACAACATCGGGGGGGGCATGTGGAGGTGTGTGGGGTGCCTGGATGTCTCCCAGGCTGCTTCTGCATCCCCATGTCCCACTTGCAACCTCCACTACTGCCCCGAGCTGCTCTGGGGGGCCATGTTCAAGAGACCCCACTTCCAGCCCCAAAACCAACCCTGAGGATGCAGGAAAGACTGAGATCCTCATGCCATGTTTGGGAGCCCCTGGGCATGTTATTTGCCTAGGATAGGTCCCTGTCCTTCAGTTGTATCCTTCCCCTTTTCCAGCTACAGGGAAAAAAATCAGGGTGGGAAAACAGGAGCGTGTCTGACATTGTTCCCTCTGTCACAGGCAAAGGCAAAGCCAAAGCAGCCGTGAAAAATCATCAACAATTGGTTTTGGCAAGAAGAGGCAAACCAGAGCTTTCCATGAATTTATTTTTTTTTCTTTTTGCTAGAAAGGTTGCTTTTCTTCCAGAGAGAGCTTGAAGGATGGCTTCTCGCCAGCCTCATCCCAAAGCCATCTCCCTGGGACAGTCAAAACCTGGCCCAGATTTAGGAAAACCCTAAGTCACAGGATCAGGTCCCCACATCCCTGCACCCCATTGTGCCCCATGACTTGGAGCTGCCATGGGGTTTTTGCTGCTGCAGGCACAGCTTGAGGTGTCCCAGGTCAGCAGAGGGTGGTGGGGGCAGACCGGGGCATCTCCCTGAGAATTCGGGATTCCCCAAGTCTCTGGTGCTGGCTGGGGTGCCCCACACCCTGCAAGGATGTGCTTCATCCTTCTGGATCCTGCCTTGGCCAAGGGACACCCTGAGAGGGGCTCCTGCCCCCCTGGCTGTCCTTGCCATGTCCTGACCACCACTGGGGGGTAAAGGCTTGTGGGGGGAAACAAACCCTGGAGCCAAGAGCAGGCAGGGAGCCCCAGGGGCCTCTGTGCACTCCCGGCTGCCTCTGGGCAACCCCTCAGGCACGAGCAGCCCAGGCCTGCCCCAAAGCATCCCCTGTGCCCCCCAGCCCCAACCCCAGGAGCCCCTCTGACCCTGCTGGAGGATCAGGCCCATCATCACCCCAGTCTGCAGCAAACTGGGGTGTGCTGTGTGTGGGGATGTGGAATTAGGCTGTGCCCGGGCTCTTCCTCCGCTGAAATCGCTGCCCTAAGCTGGAGCTGTGGGGTTGCTGCCTGTCCTTTCCACCGTGGGGGAGAGGGGCAGCTCAGCACCCCCCCCAGAAAAAACATTCAGCCCTCCTGGGGCTGGCAGCCTCTCTGCCCACAGGGCGAAGGCTGCAGGAGCAAACACCCAACACGCTGCCCCAGACACGCACAAACACTTTTTCCTTGGAGTGTTTTGCAAGGCTGGGAGTGGGGTGACTTTGCTGGGGTTGTCTGTAAAGTTGGGCATTGAGTGGGCACCCCACGGGAGCTGCAGCGAGTTGGGGGTGCAGGGACACCCTGGAATGGGCAGAGAGGGAGCTTCAGTGCATCTGAGCAGAAATTAAAAAGAAATTAAGAAGGAGAAAAAGAAGAAGATGAAAAGGCAGGCGGTGTTTGGGGGCAAAAAAAAGGGTTAAAGCAGTGCAGAGGAGGAGAGGTGAAGGCCGAGGGCTGGCGGAAAGGGGGGAGAGGCGGGGAGAGGTTGGGGAGCGGGAGCTCGGCTGAGTGAGAACATCCTGTACCCTCGGGTAACAACGGCCAGGGCGGGCGGGGGGGTGCGGGGGGCACTCGGGTGGGGAGGGATGTTTCACACACCCCCCCGGTAAGCGGGCACCCCTTGGGTGACCAGGAGAGGATGGGCTGGGACAGCGGGGGACACTCCTGGTGATGGGGTGAGGCTGGGGAGGGTCTTGGGCTGCCCTCCTCCCCAACGTCCCTCCCGTCTCATCTTCCTCGCTGCTTTTTAAGCAAGCAGGGAGACCCCCGTGCAGAGCAGGGGAGGAGGAAGGGACACCCCAATGCTTGCACCCCTCCTTCCCCCGACCCCCACGGCTCCCCGCAGGGATCCTCGCTGCAGCAGAGCCTGCCTGCACAAGGATGCCCTGCTCACACCGAGCTTTGCGGCTGAGGCTGCCCCCGCCCAGCTGGAGGGTCCCCCTGTCCCCAGGGCTGGCAGCACCCCACACGCGCCGGGGGCCCCTTCCTGTGTTTGTTAAGACGCCGTGAGTCAGGCGTCTGGTTTTCGGTTTAAGCCAATATTTACCAGCCGAGAGCTGCCAAAATAAAGCTGCGGCTTCACCAGTAAATATAGGGCTGAGATGGGGGGGGGGGGCCGGCGGGGCGGGGGGGGGGTTATGCATCCCCTACCTCAGCACAGCCACCCCCTTCCCACCTCTCTGGTGCCCCCATCCTCCTTCTGCCAGCGTAGGGACGCCACAAAAACGGGGACACCACAAAAGCCCCCCATCAAAGGCACCAGAGATTAGCCCAGCCTGCCCCCCACCCCAGTATCACTCCCCCTCCTTCCAGGGGGACTCCCACTGCAGGAGTCAGAGTGTCAGGGTCGGGTGCATTTCAGGGAACCCCTAAGGCTGCGCTGCCCCTGGGTTGGGGGATCGCTGCTGCGCTGGGGTCCCCGGGCTGTGGGCACGGTGCCGCTGCCCTCTGCCGGTCCCGGCACGGCCGGGGCTGGGCGTTGCTCACATCCTGCCCCTGCCAAGAACACAAAGCCCCGGACGAGGCCGGCCCTGGGCAGGCAGGGCTCTCGGGATCCCCGGTGTGTGTCCCAGCCTCTCCGGGGTGCTTCCCACTGGGGGGGAACAGCGCGTGGGGCTGAAGACCCCACACAGACGGGGAGCCCGGGGACAGACTCTTTGTCCCGTGTCCCCCTCCCCTCGCTCTGCCTGGGGCTGGCTGGCTGCTGCAGGAGAGGGGCTGCTGTCCCTGCCCCCATCCCCATCTACCCCTTACCCCACACCTCATCCTGCCCAGTGAGGACATTGATCTGGTGGCCTCTTGCCAGGACCACCACGACAATGAGAACAAGACCCTCCAGAGTTTCACCGCCCACCACAAGTTTAGAACTAAAATCCAGGCCAGAATTTTCTCCTCCTGCAGCTCCTCTGAGCCAGACTTGCAGGGGCCAGCAGGTCCCCACATTGCTCCCCATGTTCCTTTCAGCAATGGGGACTCCCCGAAGCTGTGCCACCCTCCCAGGCGTGTCCCTGGTGTTTCTGAAGGTGCAGATCCTCAAGCTGTCAGTCACCCTTGTCCTGAACAGAAAGTTTCCTGCAGCACCTTCTCAGCTGCCAGGGATGGCTCCCAGCCTTTGTGGCCTCCCAGTTTGGTGCAGAGCCCTCGGGGTAGTGGGGCGTGGCACTGTGGGTGCCTGGTTCTTGCCCTGCCCCAGGGATAGAAAACCATGGGGTGAAGTCTGCACTGGAGAAGCCAAGAACCTCTCTGATGATCCCCTCATCTCCTGCTGCTTCCACTGCTCTGCCAGACAGGTGCATCCTCTTCCTCACTGTGCTGTGATACATCTGTGCTCCCTCTCCATGCCCAAAACACTGACCCTGAGCTGGGCATCACATCCTGCAGCCCACCCTGCCCAGGGCACAGCTCTGCCAGGGGCAGGGCTGAGGGGATTGGGACCTTGCTGCCAGCCAGGGCTGCTTCCAGCACTGTCACTTTCCAGGTCCACCCCGAATTCCCAAAGCTCCTGCACACCTTGCAGCCTGAGGAGGTGCTCTACAAGATGCTGGTGGAGGTGCTGCACAAGGGGCTCCCATGGCACACACAGCTGCTGCCTGCACAGGGTCCTTTGCAGGGAGGGCTCCCACTTGGCTGAGCCACGTCTGCCCTCCCTGGGGAGGAGGTCCAGCTCCCAGCTCGATGGTCATCCAGAGCCTGCAGTGTGGCAATACAGAGGTGGACACAACCACCAAGCACCCTGAGCACCCACAGCTTCAACACCTCCTGCAAGTCCCTCTTTCCTGGCAACAAACCTTTTCTATGGAATGTTTCCAACCAGAGCAGCCACAGCAGGAAATAAACCAAGTCAAGCACAACCCAGGCGGCTCCCTCAGATCCTGGGGCTGCTGCATCTTCCCCTCCCCTGCATCCCCTTTTTAAAACTCCCCTGGAGCAGAGCTCAGCCCACGGCTTGCTGCTGGCCTAGCCTGGATTATTGTAGGATTGCACGCACATGTAGGTAAAGCCATCATGCCCATGTGGCTTTTTCCGGGACCTTCTGGCCCTGCTGTCCCAGTCTTGGGTCGAGCGAAAAAGCCGCCGTGCAGCTTGGCAGAAGCTGCTGTTTACTCAAATTCTCCCACAGCCAGATCCAGGAATCCCTGGAGAGGGGGAGAGACAGGGTGGCAGGGGCAGCACAGAGGGGCACGGGGAGGGTCTCCCTTCACCGCCGCCTGTAGGAGTCATGGGGGTCCTTGCAGGCACCGAAGTCGCTGTTGGTGATGGAGCCCACGATGGTTCTATCAGCGTCACAGGACAAGCCACTCTCACAGGGACACTTGTAGTAGACCCCATAGATGCTCTGCAGGGAACAAGGACACAGTGCAGTGTGGGGTACATGCCCCCATCCCCACCCAGCCCTGGGAGCAGGGAAGCACCTACCTTTGGGGAGCACGCCTGGAACTCAGCTGCCTTCGGAGCACACCGGGCCAGGCTGAGGCCGTCTTCCCGGTGGCAGCAGCCGCTCTTGCACTGGGCACTCTGCAGGCACAGCTCCCCGATGTCCTGCAGCACAAGGCAGGGCCTGAGCACCGGGTCCCTCTCTGTTCCCCTTCAATCTCCCCCTAGCTGTGAGCCCAAGGGGTTTGGGTGGGTGTTGAACACGAGCTCTGTCTTTCAGCTGAGGCTCAGCACCACTGCTTGCATGCCCCAGCCTCCCCCTCTGCAGCCTTTCCTCAGTCTGGCCCAAAATACCACCCACCAAAGTGTTGTTTTTTGCTGGACTCACGGGAGTAGGGTTGAGACACCACAGAGAAAGCACCTCCCCTCCCCAGTCCCTGTGAGCCACCCAGGGTGGGGGTCCTGGCCGGCTCAGGCAGCTGAGAGCTTCGGTCTGATCCCCTTTCTGTCTTCCCTATCCTTTTATAGAGCTGATTTCCCAGGCTCCAAATTCCCTCACAACACCAGAAAACTCAGCAGATCCCTCCAACCCTCCACGCACTGCGTGTCCCTTGCAGCAGTTGGAGCATCCTGTGCCAAGGACGGGGTCGGTCTCCTCTTACCAAGTTGAAGATGAGCCCTCGCTCGTGCTGTGCCGCCAGGGCTGGGGCCAGGAGCAGCAGGGCCAGGAGCAGGCAGGCAGGCAGCACGTTGGCCATGGTGGGCTCGTTTGTGGCTCTGCCACGGGGCCAGCAGGTGTTTTATAGCCGCGGTCTCCGTCAGCTGACGTGGCTGCTCCTATCACACCTCAACTCGTGGCATTGGGACTCTGCTGCACTGCCCAGGGCAAGGAAACAGCCATGCCTGGGCAGCCAGTGCTACCAGGTCCTGCTCCCAGGTGACTGTCCCCCACTGGCGATGTCAACCTGCTCTTTGGCAGCTCCTTTGGCCAAAGGGAACACAAAATAATGGCACTTCTGTGCTTCTCATCCTTCCTCCTCTGCTTCCCCCTGGCAGCAGAGGGCTGTGGAGCTGGAGTTCTCTGGAATGCCCTCCTTGCTGGGTGCTGCTGACGGATGGGTTCATGGGCAAAGTGAGGGCTGGTTGCCATGGCAGGAGCTCTGCTCCATGGGAAAGCCATCAGATCCTCCAGTGCTCAATCAGTGGGATCACGGATACCAAGAAACCCTCTGGAGAAAGCTCATATTGTGCAGGAAAGCACAGCCCCCTGTGAGGATCCAGAGCCCACCAGGCTCTCCAGCCCAAGGGCCAGCACTTCAGCCTGCCCTGCCAAATATTTGCTCTGTGTTTCAGTGCTTGGGGGGGTGTGGCTGATGAAAGGAAAGCAGCCCTGGGAACAGCACAGCTTTTCATGCCCACGGTGGCTTGGACATGATTAATGGCCACACAGCCCTGGCTTTTGACAGCCACGGGAGTGATGCTGAGGCTGGCACTGGCTGCGGGGTGACTGTCACACACAGTGCCCACGACAAGAGCTGAACCTGTGTGGTCACTCAGGATGCAGGGCAGATGTGGCTCCTGGAGAGAGGTCTCAAAGTGGCCACAAGTGTCTGCAGCCCTCTAGGGTTGCCCATGCTCCTCTGGCAGCAGGACATGGGGCTTTGGGCAGAGACCTGGCCCTGCCCAGGCGCTGGCTGACACCCTGGTGTGTCCTGCTGGCAGGATGAGCCATTTCCCTTTCTGCAGTGGAGCTGTGGGGACGGTCCCCTCCCTGCCTGCAGCCTGCCAGCCCGGTGAGGCAGCACCCTTTGTACTCCCCGCCGCTGTGAGAAGACCCTGGTGACACCGGCTGGGAGGGCAGAGGGGAGCAGCCGAGGGGACACAGAATTTGGGACACATCCCGGGGCACACAGCAGAGCCCGGTGGGTTCCTGGGGGTCATGGCAGAGTCCCTGGCACATTCTGGGGCACACGCTGGGCATCAAGACGCATCCTGGGTCTCATCCCAACATGCATCCCGGGGCATGTGGCACATCCTGGGACACACCCAGGGGTGCACGGTGCAGCCCAGGCATATCCTGACACACATCCCGGGTGTGCATGGCACATCCCAGGGCACACGGCACGTTACCGGGGGCACAGCAGGGGACAGAGTGCACCCCCGAGGGCATTGCAGGGCACAGCCCAGGAGCACAGGGTGCATCCCAGGGCACACCATGGGGTGCATATTGTGGGTATTTGGGTTATCCCGGGGTGAAGGAGGCGAAGGGTGCATCCCGAGAGAGCATCCCAGGGACAGAGGGGCACATCCTCGGGGCTGGTTCAGGGAGCATCCCGGGAGCGCATCCCGAAAGGCACCGCCCGCCGCCTCCCGCGCCCGCCCCGGCTGCGGGAGCGGGGTCTCTCCGGCTCCTCCCGAGTCCCCCCCGGCTCGGCGGGGTTGGGAGGAGGTCTTGCCACCGCCCCCCGGGGCGGTCCCGGTGCCGGAGCCTCCCGCCGCCCCCGCGGGCGCCGGGCGGGGCCGGAGCGGGCACCCCGGGAGCGGGGCCGGGGCCGCTGCCCCCGCCATGTCCAAGCTGCTGCCGGCGCAGGAGGCGGCCCGGATCTACCACACCAACTATGTGCGGAATGCGCGGGCCATGGGGGTGCTCTGGGCCCTCTTCACGCTCTGCTTCTCCATCCTGATGGTGGTGACCTTCATCCAGCCCTACTGGATCGGCGACAGCATCGACACGCCGCAGGCCGGCTACTTCGGCCTCTTCTCCTACTGCATCGGCAACGCGCTCACCGGTGAGCTCATCTGCAAGGGCAGCCCCCTGGACTTCGGCACCATCCCCTCCAGTGCCTTCAAAACTGCCATGTTCTTCGTAGGCATCTCCACCTTCCTCATCATCGGCACCATCCTCTGCTTCAGCCTCTTCTTCTTCTGCAACGCAGCCACCGTCTACAAAGTGTGTGCCTGGATGCAGCTGGCAGCGGGTGAGCAGCGCTGGGGAGATGCACGGGGGAGCGAGGGGGGCTGCCCGTGGGCCGATCCTTTTCTCTTTCTGCCCTCGACTCTGCTGGGGGGTGGGGTGGCCAGTTAAGAGACACCAGTGTCACCTCCATGCCATTTGCTCCTCCCTACTGGTTACCAGCGGGGAGTTTTTAGTAAAAGACTCCTTCCAGAGCAGCTGAGACGCAGCAGACTCGCCGCATGTCGGGTGATGCTTCCCCGGGTGCTGCTGCTGCTGCTGCCAAACCTCGTGGCCCCACTTGCCTGGGGGAGCTTCTCCCAGCGCCACTGCTCCTGCTCAGCCGCAGGGAGGCTTCAGAGGATCGGTTCGAGAGCACCAAAAAACCCCCCCAGGGCACAGAGTGCTCTGCTGTATCTGGAATCCTGCGGGAATTAAGCAGGGAGACAGCGATGACGTTTGCTGGGCCATTGTAGTAACTCCCTGAGCTCAGGGAATTATATCCGAGGAAGATGAAACACGAGGAGGGGACTGACTGATTTGGTACCACCACTCTCATTTTCTTACTTTTCTGCTCATCCGGGTGGATCTCCAGCCTTCCCCACCTCTCCCCCAAGGCACTTGAGACACCTGGTAACTCAACTCCTGTGTTTGATCAGAGCCTCAGCTGAAACCCAACCCAGCGCTTTGCTGCTCCTGAATCATTCATGTGAGCCCTGGCCACAGCCCCACTGACACCCCGTGGGAGGTGGCATCGGGGTTTCTTCAGTTCCCAGCTAAAGAATCGAGCTCAAGCAAAGATTTAGATAAGAAGCTTGGGGCAGCTCAGCCTCCTGGGGAGCTGGAGCAGGGAAAGGCTTTGCTGTGGTAGTTGAGGTTTTTACATTTTGTTTGTTGTTGTTCCGAATGGGGAAAGAGGAAATGGTCACAAGCAGTTCTGGCCAGAGGGACAGGTGCTGCTGCATTTTAGGAATTATTTTAAAAAGTGGGCAGGCTTAAGAGAGGATCCATTTCCTGGCCTTTGCTCTGCACCAGGGTGCATTTTCACAGAAATTATTTCTTTCCCGCTTCCCCCCTTTCTCTGTGCATCTCCTCTTGGTTAGTTACAGGGAAGATTAATTAAATACAGAATAAACCAACTGCTTTTCCATGAAGGGGAATCCTCTCTGCAGACCAAGGACGCTGCCTGCGCGCCTTGCTGCTCGCTTGTCCCCAAGCCAAGGGAAAAGAAAACGTTTGCAAAGGACAAGATAACTGCCCCAAAAGGGGTTTCTGGTTTACTGAGCACCCTGTGGCAGAGAAGAGGCACTGCTGTGGGGCAAGGTGCATTTCAGGAAGCTGCAGCTGTCCACGAGGGCAGGGACAAACATCTGCTTGTCCAGAGCTCCCACCACGGGGTTATTTCTTGTGTGAGAGGAGTCAGGGACTGCCTCACATCTGCACTAGTTATTTCCATGCTCTGCACCAATGTAAGAGTGGAGGATGTGAAGGGTTTTTGTTAATCATGTCCCAAAACCTTGCAGATGAACTCATCCCAAGCCTGGTCATCGTTCTTGTCCAGTAAATACAATTTGGCTGAGGGGGAGAAAAGGCACTTCAGAGATTTTGGGGCATGAGCCACCCTTCAGCAACCTGCTGGCACCGAGGTTGTTGCAGGTGCCATGGCACAGCTGCAAAGGTGAGGTGCTGGGGACCCCGTGGCCAGGCTGGAGCAGCTCTCAAGGTTGTGAGCGAGCTCTGAGAGCAGCCACAGGAGGAGCTGGTGCTGGAACCGCCACAGCTGAACAAGCAGAATTAATCTGCCTGCAAAGCTGCTGCTGACAGCAGCTCTACCTTAGCAAACCCTAAGCTGGAATCAGCTGCGAGGCTCTAGCCGGGTTCTCCATCTTGCACAGACCAAACCCATTGCAGTTTTGTTTGGAGAAAATATTTCCTTGGAGTGACACAGGCAGGGCTCCGTGCAGAGGCAGGAGAGACGTTGCCTGGGCAACGCCGTGATCGGGGATGCTGGTGCAGCACGTCCTTGACTCTGGGGAGGCAGCACAGCCCGGATCCTGCTCCTCCCTGCCTGTGGAGCAGAGCCCACGGGGATGAGCAACTACAGGGCCTTTCAAGGGACAAGTCTCTAGTACCTGGTGTGTTTGTAGCATGATGTTTGCTCCTCCAGCTGCTCTCTCCACTTCAGTATTGATGCCTGGAAAACAGCATATCTTTCCAATTGGAGTGCATATAAAAGCAAGCCTTTAGTTGAAAGCTTTCAGGTAACACAACAAAAATCGCACGTGGTACAGTAATTGTACAATTTTTATAAGGTTAATCAATTCATATACTTATCATATACTGTCCAATTAAAAGGTTAGTTGGTTAGGTAATAATTCTTGGGGTCCTGACCCACTGGAAGCAGTCCAGAGGTTTCTTTTGCCCCACTTCTGTTATGTCTGCTCCAGATTCTGGTTGACAAACAGAACACCATTGCAGTCGGTTCTCTTCTTGGAATAAGACTAAACAGTATTTAGGAATGTGTTTAGAAGGTTAGCTTATTGTTCCTAAATGTAGGGAAGAAAGATAAGAAAAATACTAGACGCTACAGCCATGCTCAGCAATCTACAAAGCTACAAATACAGAAAAAACATAAAAAGCTAAAAATCGTAGGCATCAGTATCAGCTCAGCAGCAGCTGGTGGGCACTAATGTCCCCCTGTCCCTGCAGCTACAGGGCTGATGATCGGCTGCCTGATCTACCCCGACGGCTGGGACTCGAGCGAGGTGAGGCGAATGTGTGGGGACAAAACAGACAAATACACGCTGGGCGCCTGCACCGTGCGCTGGGCCTACATCCTGTGCATCATCGGCATCCTGGACGCCCTCATCCTCTCCTTCCTGGCCTTCGTGCTGGGCAACCGGCAGGACAACCTCCTCCCCTCGGATTTCAAGGTGGAGGATAAAGGTGAGTGCGGTGAGAATGCTCCCACTGCAGCGTTTCAGCCCCACAGGTCATTGCTGGTTTTTGGGTGGATGGTGGGTGGCTTCCTCCCTGCCACGGTCACACGCTGCTCTCTAGGGATGGAGCCAGCAGCAGGCAGAAAATTGATGGAGAACAAGGCAGGAACCCAAATTCACCCAGATTACCTTTCCCAAGCCTCAGGGGCTTTCTCCTCATTCTGTTTTAAACATATTCCATTTTGAAAACAAACCTGCAAAACACACCCAATCCTTTCAGTTTTACACATTAACTCTGCAATTCTCTCTTTGTTTTTACAGAAGAGGGAAATGACTGACAGAGCTGATCACCACGTAAGTGATAACCCACACAGATTTTTCATATTCCCAGCATTCACGGTGTCACTGTTGTATTCTGATTACCAAAGGATTGACAGCTGATTTTGCTGCTGGAGTCACACTGGTTTTATTTGTGGTTAAAGAAGAAATAGTCTTTGCTTAGCTTCCCAAAACTGGGAAAGCACAAACCCTTGCCAAGTGCAAGATAAAACAAGTGTAACATTTGAAGCCATACTCCATTTCCCAACAGCTGACTTACTCTTTCTGTTCCCAGGGACATCCAGAGCTCTTCTTCCATCAGCCCTTTTCTTTGAAGTGACTCTTCTAGGAAGCCTAAACTTACCAAATTCTGTGGATTTTCTACAGCTGTTTTCCTCACCCATGGGACTGCTCTTGGCTCACAGCTCTTGTGGAGCTTATTTGGTGGGAAGAACCCATAATGGACATAAGAGTTTTTCTGAGTCCATCAATAAGAGGGACAAGAGGGGAAGGATGGCAATTTGCTGCTTTCTGGAGGGTTTGTACACCTTCTTTCGAGGAAATTACTTATGAATTAAAAAAAACCCACCACCAAAACATCAGTGTTTTGGATTTTGTGCTCATCTCCTGAGGGCAGAGGAAAACATCTGCCATGTCCCAGGCTGCCCTTTTACTGGAAAAATACCATGACAGGCCAATTCCCAGCTCAGCCATGAATCAGTTTCCTGCTCTGGGCAACAATAACCAAACACAACCTCTGGAAAAGGGCACTTTTCTGGGAAAAAAAAAAAAAGAAAACCAAACAACAAAACCAGAAACCAACGTGCTGGGCTGCAGCAGGCCTGGAACAGCACCCACAAAGCACAGCAGATGGTGCCAGTCAGCATCAATGCCCTGCACCACCCAGTTAATCTGATTTACCCTTCATCTCCCATCCCATCCAACACCCACCCATGGCAGCCCTTGGCACAGCCCATTTCTGCAGAAGACAAAGCAGCTCTTACCTGGTCAGGACCCAAAATCAGCCTCCGTTATAATTTTCATTTTTACTTGCTGTAAATTGCTGGTTGCTGCAGCAGTCAATTCAGTTCAGTTCTACCAAATACGTCTCAGTTTTATGCCTCCCTCTAAAAAAGTGTTTGGGAAGGTTTTATTGAGACTTTTGTCTAGATAAGACAGCAGAGATATGACAGACTTGAAGAAAAACATATTTTAGAATGGAAAAATTCCAGCAGAGTTGTCCTATTTTTTACTCTTCTCCCCTTTTTAAAATGGATCACAACACCAGCAACAAAATCTTTGCCTACCTCATTCTGGAAATGAAAACTGAGTGTTCAGTAGTGAAATAAATCCCATCCCTGAGCCCCTGACTCAGAATTACAAGGGGAATGTATGAAGACTAGGGCTCAGGTGTTAAATAATCTGTTTATTGTAGGGCTTTCACAAAGGGGAGGAAAAAAAAAAAAGACAAAGCACCCAAGTAGAAAGAATAAAAATGTATTTTCCTTCAGGTTTTAGACTGACACAGCAAGTACAAATCCTTTAGTGTGAGCACTTCACGGCAATTTGGAAATGGAACAAAGCCCAAGTGAACGAGCAGACGGTACGAGACTGAATCATGACAGCTGCTTCTGCAGGTCTTCAACTCACAAGCTGGCTCTAGCCTTGGCTATCATGGTAAAAAAACCCCTCCTCCAGCCAGGGCTGGCAGAGGGAAGGGAAGGAAGGATGGGCAGGAGCTCTCAAGAGTCAAAGAGTGCAGACCCCTTCTGGGAAATGTTCCTTCATCAGCCAGTCTCAAGCAGGCAGGACTGGGTGAGCTTTCAAGACCACAGGAATTGTTTGCCCTGCCAATGGATCTTCATAGTAAGCTGGAACCCAGTACTGTCTGCAGTCCTCCTGTAACAGATACAGGAGTGACCCACAACTGGAAAATGCCAGAGGAAAGGAAAAAAAAACAAAAGAAAAGGTCAATTCAGCAGCTGAAAACATTTTTTGGTATGGTACCTGCCTTTCTTTTTTTATGATATGCATAGAGAACCTGATCTACCACTAAAGGAACATGCAGCATAATTTGCATAAATAAGCCAAATCAGGCTCTGAACTGGAGAAACTCTGTTCAAGTGGATTAAATGACCTGGTCTGTGAGTGAATGATCCTTACAAACCACAATTCCCAAACATACACACGGAAGGGACACGTAACAGTGGTCTTGGCAGCTTTGGCAATGGAAATTGTCTTGGATAGCATCTGCAGGGTCTCCAGCAACTTCTATCCTCTGCAAGCCACCACAAATCCAAAGGCCTGTTTGGTCCAGAGTAAGGAAGTGTCTCTGAAGTCTCAATGCTGCCAAATCTTGCTTAGAGAAGAGTGGGATGCACTGAATCTGTAACAGGATGGGCAAGTCTAGAAGAAGCCATCATAGAACTATCAAATGCCACAGTGATTTAACTTTTAATTAAAATTAACCCATTTAACCCATTATGTCCAAACCCCCTCTGAGAAGTTTACATAGAAACCCCATAGAACATTTTTTATTTGGGGTAAACTCTAGAAACAGCTTCTAATCCAATATCTACGTGGAAAAGTCAGTTCTCTTCCACTTCTGCTAGCTCTCTTCTTGTGCTAATGGCCCAGAAAATAAAAGGCAGTCCCATCCTGGGAAGTTATTTCTGAAGGCCTGCACCTGAAGCAAATTAAAAGAAATCTTTACACTGGAACTTCAAGTGTTGATTTTCAAAGCCCAGGGCTGCAGCTTGGCTGTGATACAGGCGCTGCAACCCCTTCCTTGGAAAAAAAGTGAACGGTCAAAAAATGAAAAGTCACAGCAGACTGCATCAGTGAAAGCCAATCTCTCATGAATACCACCTCAAGCAAGGCCAAAAAGTGCCAGTAAGGGATAAAAAACCCCAAAAACTTATGGCTCACTATAATGTTAAGAGTTGCCTGCAACAAGGCTCTCTCTGCAGGCTGAGGGTGCACCCATCTGTTTGCTGAGGGTTGTGCGTTGAGTCAGTTCCAGCTTTTGCTTATTTTGCTTGTCACCTTTTAGTCACAGGCATTGAAGTAGAAAACACCACCAAGTCCAGAAACTATTCTGACTACCAAGGGCACAGGGAAGGAGAAAAAGTAAATGGACAGACAGGGCACTTTGGAGGAGGAAATAAAGGACACTAAAACCTAGGTTTAAAAAGCTCTTTCAAAAGCAGCTAGAACTAAATAAAAGTTTGTGACTGGAAAGCAAAGAATACAGTAGACACCTAGAGAGTGATGGCGGATTTCAAGGTCTTTGCTCTAACAAGGATCTGGCACCACCTCGATGCCAACTGTTACATCTCACCCCATCAGTAGCTACTGGATCAACAGTGGGAAAATTGACTCCTGAGTCAGCGAGATCTTCACAGGAAGAGAGTTGGAATTTAGCTAAGGGAGATATCCGAGCACGGGTGAGCTCACACCTGTCACTCACGGTGCCTAACAGTGAGGAGACTGGGGAAAAATCTCTGATTCTAGTCAATTAGTCTTTGGTGAAGCCCAATCAAGGCAAAAACACAGATGATGCCCACTGGCTGAGGAGAGTCACCATTAAGTCACACAAACAAACTCAGCAGAACAGGTTAGATTTATCTAAAATCTTGGAAGCCTTGAAGGAAGAACTCCACACTGAAAGTGAACAAGGAGAAAAATGGATCTGGGAAAGGGCAGCTGGGTGTTTAGGCTATGCTGTAAACCAGAGTATAACGTTGTGGCATTGCTTGGAAGCTTCTAGGAGTTAAGCCAGGGGTGCCTGAGACACTCTGCTGCTGTAGCTCGTTTCTCTGGGATCAGCTCCAGCATAGGGAGTAAGAAGTCTGTGAATGCAGCTGCCTCATCTTGGGACCACTCGTATTTTTCCACCAACACTTCAAAAAGGCCCCAGGGCTTCAGTTTGGTGATGTGCTTCAGATCACCTGAAAACCCAAGACAAATGGGTTAAGTGCAAGACAGGGGAACAGAGCAGCTCAATAAAATTGGCTGAACAGCCAAACATGACAGAGTGAGCTCAAGACACTGTTCAAAGGAAATACAAAGTGCTAGGGCATGCTGAAGGGACAAGTCAATTATACCAAACCCCCTTTTCTATCTGCTTTAGAAGCCTGTTACAGAAATGTACTTCCTCAAAGGGTTCCTTTTCCACCTCCTGCTATTTCAGCTCTCCTATCAGCAAATATTAACTTCACTAAATCACCAATTATGCTCCTTGACGTGACAGATAAACTGTGCCACTGACTCTGGAATACAGGCAATGCATGGAGCACTGTTTGAGAAAGCAATACACTACTAATAAAGAAGGGCTTGCTTTTATAAACAGAATTATTAAACTAGATCAAAACCTAATTTTTTGACTCAATACATTTCTGGGGTGCTCAGGACTTTATGGTAATGTTCTGTGTTCTGAGCAACACGGCTCATGATGCCGGGCATTATTTAAGGTGCCTGGCATGCCAGAAATGGAGTCAGGCTGTCTAGAAAAGCCTTCAAAAGTGAGTCCCCACCTCCAGATGACAGAGATCAGCTAAATCAAACCACATCAAGTTTGACAAAACATCTACTGTGCTGTTTTTCTACCTGCTGCATTTGATCTACACCAAGATGCTGAGCACTAGGGTGTAGGATACTTTTAGGAGTAAGACAAGAACGCCTTACATTTAGCTGCAGTTTTACTGATAAAGCATTTCATAAAATGAAGGAAAGACTTAAAGATGCATCTTTGCTGGCATCTATTTCTAATAGGCATTTCCAGCAAGACACTCCTGTGTATTTGGAGCAAGGGATGAGGGATAAGTGATATTTGCTTTGTTCCCTTTTACCTTTTTTGGTGAAAAACTCCTTGGAATATTTTCCTGCCAAAATGAGCTTGCGAGGTATTTTCCCCAGAAGTTCTATGATCAATGCAATATGATCTGCATGTGAAAAATAAAAAAAAACAAACCCAAAAGACAATGAGATTCGTCCACACAAAACATCTCTATGCTATTTTCATGCTCTGGGATATAAAGACATTATCCCTTAAAAATTACTTTGGAGATGCCCCTGAAACCAGATCACACTAAGCAACAACAAAGACAAGGGGCAAGGGGATAACAAATATGGGCAATTTGAGGCACAATCAGTTTGAGACACAAGGTAGAGAATCCAGCAGCAAGAGGAATGCAAAACACCAGCACAAGAACATGGACTTCGTTGCACAGTGTTTTACTGCAGAGGCCTGAGCACAGTTGCTGCTGATTTGGGTGAATTATCTTTTTGCAAGGAGCTTTTGCATTGCAAATTTCTAAGAGAAGGCTCATTTTGAAGAGGCAACCACTGGATTTCAAGTCCCATTTTAAAAAGGAAAAACGGAGACAAACAGACCTTCATCTCGTGAGTAATCTTCCCCAGAATGAGGCTCGAACAGATAGTCCCCTGTTGCCAACTCAAAGGCCTAAACAAACAGAAATGAGCACATTAAATCCCTTCAAAACACCGTAAGATGTGCTGCAGGTTGACTCTGCAAATCTCTGTGGGCCAGAAGCAAAGCAGTGGGAAAGAATAACCTGCAAAACTCTGTAAGCAGCTATCATCTTAAATACTCCATTACAGGCTAAAATGTGCAGTGACTTTGAAACACTTTAAAAACTGCATTAAAAATGTCATAGGCACACCTAGGATGAATTTTGGATGCAGGACCACCAGTTAACCACAAAGTTGAGGTATTTCACGAGCTTAGCCTTTCCTTTTCCTTGTCAGAGTTTTGCAAAAATAACACCATGTCCAAACTGGTTATTTTTAGTTTGTTTTGTTTTGCTTGGGGTTTTTTGGGATTCTTCCCTCTCCCTAATTTTCACTTGTTTTTCAAACAGTTAATCTCTGAACATCTGTCTGCAGAGATGAAACCACGTTTTAAATGAGAAAAACATCTGCACTCATTTCAACTCACCACTCCTAAATTCTGTAACACATTCACCCTTTATGTATTCACTTGTACTCTGACCTTCTGTATTCTCAGTTTTCTTTATGAACTGCTGGTGCCAAACAATTGAATCAGGCACACTGTGTAATTCTGGCCACATGCTCTGCAGAGAAAACATGACCCTACTGCATTTTCTTTTACCACATTCATCAAAACCCCAGTTTGTTTTCCAAGACAGCAAAAATGTCTATTTTCCAAGCTTAAATTATAAAAACCAAGCTTTGGTTTGTAGAAGACACAGAATGGAGACAATGAAGGGGCACATGCAGTAACTGGCTTGACTGATTTTTTTTCATTGCCACATTCCACATTTGCCAGCTGTTAACAGGAACAGCTTCAGCCTCACCTCAGCATTACTCAGATTAAACATCAATTCCAAACCTGCAGAGGATGATTAAAATTAGAAATTATACTGAAGGCATTAGTGAAACAGTGCTAGATGCAGCAGAAAGGTTTTTTTTTTTTAATATAAAAAGATATTGTGTCCAGAATTGCCTGGTTGTCTTGTTTTTCCAAAGAGCATGATGGCAAAGTACAATCATACTTGAAATCTGCTGATGCTGGACAATGAAGCTTTCAAAAAGAAAGCCACATATGGAGAAAAAAGATAAACAAAAAACCAACTCTGGTGTGGAAACATATTATTCAGCAAGTCTGGGAGTTGACTGAACACTTGTAAGGGTTTCTTGCCAGCAGCTCAGAGGGCAGAGCACAGAGGAGGAACATCCCCAGCTGGCAGAACTCACCATGCAGGCCGTGCTCCAGATGTCAGCAGGGGTGTTGTACCCCGACCCTATCAACACCTCCAGGGACCGGTACTGTCTTGTCTGGATGTCTTCAGTGAAATGCTTGTGCTAAGGAGAAAAAATGTCTTACTAAACAGCTAAAGACTGCTTAGAAGAGGAGAATCAACAACCTGGAAGGCCAGAGTAGATCAAAGCTCATTGTCATTACATTTCAGCTGCATTTTACATCCTTATAACTATTTCCTTATATTCCTACAAGTGCTGTTTAAATGTTCTACGTGAGATACTCCTCCTCAAGTGAAACAGTCCAGCAATTTAGAGGAAAGCAAGGCACAAAAATCGAATAAAGGAAGACTCTGCAGCATCTCCTACCCAGTCCTGGCAGACAGGCCATGGTCCAGTTACCTTAAGGCAGATAAGCAAGAGCAATGTGAGAAATCACCTTGCCAGGCACTGCAAGCCTGACTGCAATTCTGAATTGAGACTCATCCCTCCCAACAGATCTGAAGTAATTTGCCATTTTAGAAGCCAAGTAAAAAGAGATAGTTCTTCTATTTGAAATGTCAAACATTTGAAAGCAGCACAGCACAACCATCAAAGAATAAATCTTGGGAGTTTTATTGTGTGAGTCTCTTTCATGTGCTCGTGAATGCACTGAAATGGTCTGACAAGCTACAGAACCAGCACATCAGAGCAATTGTTTGCACTTTCTCAGTCTCCAAGAGAGCTACAAACTCCTGCAGCAGTTTCACATGAGCAGATTCCTACACACTGTATGTGACATGGGTCACAGCCCTATTAAAAGGAATCAAATACCAGTGAGGCACCCAAAGCATGAACTGAAATTTTGTGTTTAGAAGACCATTTCTTCCTTTGTGCCTTTGCTCCCCCCTCTTTTTTTCCCTGTCATAGTTTCAAACTGTGACTGCTTTCACAGCCAGGTCTAAGGATCTGTTTTACAGATTATTTTCCATCTTGGCAAACTGACTGAATCTGCAGGTTTAAACAGCCAATGTGAAAAGACTACACTTACCACCCAGCAGGCGTTTCCTAGGTCAGCTATCTTCACTTTGAGCTTATCTGCATTCTTGGGCTCAAGAGGATTAAGAAGGAAATTCCCAGCAGCTGATTTTCCTAGAGGCAATGTGTACAACAGCTGATTAAAGCTACATAGGCAGTGTCACCATCTGTCACCCAAATCCTATCAATCTCTCCCCAGCCAGGAAGTTTTTCTTATGGATCAGAACTGCTCCCTCCCTGATGCTTGGGTATAAAAATGAGCATCACTCTGCACTATCAACAACATTATTAAGACCGAACTGGTGTCATTAAGCAGAAGGATAAATGAGCATATGCAAGAGTGACTATTTCCCAGCATGTTTTGCACAGCCTGTCTATATTTAAAAAAAACCCTGTTGAAATAAGGGCATTGCCAGAAACAAAACAAGCCTCACAACCCCTCTTAAGACTTCCTAAATCTTTGAAGGAAGAGTCTCCATGTTGCAGCATCTTTCTGACATAAGCATCACTCACTGCTGCAACACAGTTACAAGAGTTAAAGGATAAATTGGGAAAATTGAATGACACGATGGAGAGCAAAAGTATTAAGTCACTAAATGACATCCAGCTGTACCTTTAAAGCTAAAATTTGGGAGAGTTCAAAGCTGTAAATTTGGGAGAGGGCTGTGAGAAGCAAAAGATGTCAGTAACCTAGCAAAGGCATCCAGCAAAGTGCAGTTCAAGTTTCAAAGTCTAAATTTCTCTTGTTACTTTTCTTCCATGTAACTCCCCTCGTGGTACTCTGGCAAGAAAATGCTAGAATACTTTTTAAAATAAGTACAAATGGTAGTTTTACCCTCCTTCTCCAAGCAGATATGTATCACCTGGCATGGACACAAAGATGCAAAAATGGACAGTTGTAGCAATTTGTATTTTTAACACATACACACCTGGAATGTGTTTAAATTGCTGTACACTACTTCATGTCTTATTTTCTCCTAAACCTACAAGACACATTTTTTCCACTCTGAAGAAAATCATATTTAAATAAAAGCATTAAAGAAGTTGGGAGTTTTTTTCCCTACACTGTATAAGCTTTGTTTCAGGCTGCATTTTCAGTTCTGGGAAAACATTTACCCATCTTGAGTAACTGAGAGAAGTTACCTTTGCTCCGTATTAAGAACCAAACTGTCAGAACACACTGAACAGCACCAATCCCTTAATTTAACAGCAAGTGACAATCTGTAGACTTAATATCACATAAAGCAATACCTGATTCAACAGAGGAAATGTTCCTCCACTGAAAACCAAATGGATAGGTATTTTTAAAAAGTAGGAATACTTATGCATGCAAAAGTCAAAACTGAAGCACAACTACAACTAGCAGCTACAAACAGCAAACATCTTGGAGTATGATTGTCAGGTTAATTACTCCTGGCAGGAAAAGTCTCAAACAGGTGGTTCTGATTACTTCAGCCTAAAAAATGCACATTTCTATCAATATGATAAAGTGTTGGAAAGGAATCTCCCACATCAAGGAGCCCTTTCTTACAAGGTTCCTCTTATACCTTTGTTGTCTGTCGGGCTGTTATTCTCATTCTCATCCTCTGAAGGGATCTCTGTCCTGATACTTTCCTGAAAATTGTTGATCTGCTCACTGAATGCCTGCTGTTCGTTGGACGTGGGCTGACACACCATGGAATCCTCTGGGGCCAAGGGCACAAACGAGTCCGACATTGCTTCTTGAGGCCTGTTCTCTGAGTCACTGTTGTGCTGAGTGTAATTACAGCTATGGAAGTTCTCAGTCTTCTGTGTGTGAGGGCGATTGCCACAGTCATTGGCATTGTGAAGGTCGTCCTCGAGTCGCACAGACCCTTTGTTCCCAGAGTTTGTGAAGTCCGTCATTGGGATCACTCCGTTGCAGTTGATTTCTGTTGCATGTTTTTCCACGCCGCTTTCCATGAGATTAGATTGCTCCTGTCCAAGGGCTTGTGCTGGAAGAGGGGGAAAATGAGAATGTAGCAGAATATGTCAATAAATAGCTGGAAGCTGTTCAAGGGAGCAGTCTAAATGCAACTGAACACAATTATTGACTCTGTTTGTAACAGGAAATTTCCCAGTCTCATTAGAAGGACAGAACCCAATGCAAACAGGTGAAACAACAACAGCCACCTCTGCTAAAGGTACTCCCTCCTCATACCCACAAGTAAATGGACAACACTGTCCATTCCATGTTGGCAATGCTTTAGGTTCATACCTGGCTTTTTGCTGACATTTTCCTCTGGTGGACTGACTTTTATGAGCATTTCCAGAGGGGTCTGAGCTTCTTCCTCCTCTTCAGGTTGTGTCTGCCCAGGGTTTGCTTCCTTCTCCATTTCCTCTATCTCTTGCATTCGCTTCTCCAACAACTCAGCCTGTCGTTTCTGCTTCTTTTTCAACTTCTTTTTCTTATTCTTTGACATTTTGTCAGCCTACACAGAAGCAAACAGAGAAATTGGACTTAACATTTTATACTTCAATACATTTAAAACGCACCAAGGTTTAATTTATCTTAGAGCTGAGGAAGCAGTCTGTGATGAAAATGCTGGAGACAGCTCCTCTCCCAGATAAAAAGCAGCTATTCTGGGTTTTGAACCACTTGTCTATGGCTTTTATCAGTGCATTTTTGCCCTGACCTGAAAAACCTACATTGTTCTCCAAGTGAGGGATCTCAGACTCCACAAAATAGTCACTTTCACAACAGACCTTGAGATCACCACAAGGACTCCTTGTTCTGGTGATAAATGAGCCAATACTATTCACAAGTCCATGACAGCATCGAACTTGATGTCTACGCCAAACACAAATCACATTTTTTCTTCTGATACGAGATTGCTTTCTCTTAATGCTGACTGTTTTATGAAACAATGCAGGAGATAGTATCAGTAGATGCATACTTACAGATGAAAGCTGTTACACTTACTGGTTTTGGCTGTGGTGCAGTGCTCACTGAAAGGGAAAGGAAGATCAGTAAATCAGTATGGCTATATTCAAAAACTGCAACTGCATTCTGATCTTAAGGTACATTTCTCCTATGTGGTTTGATAACAACATTTTAATGATACCAGCAAATGTGATTTTGAAGGCTCATTTCTCTACAGAAACACAGCAATAAAAAAAAAGATAAAAACATTAAATGAGCAAATGCATTATTCAAGTTTCAGAGAGGAGACTTGCTTGACTGATATCAAAGACTTAAACTTCCTGTCACGTAGCTTCATTTACTGCATGTATTATGCATCCTACCCAAATGAAAATGCAAATCAAAGCATTAAAATACCAAACTTCAGGGAGCTTCCTTAAGCTAAGACATGCTATGATCAGTTCAGCTCAATGTTGGTGTTGTAAGATTATGACTGACAGAGCCTTCCAATACACACTGCAGTGGTTTTTGAAAAGTACACGCTGCTACAGATGGATATTCTGAGGAGGAACACAAGGAATAAAAGGAAATTTGCCCTCAGATCTTTGGGGGTGTTTGCATGCCAAGGAAGCTGCTTCTGTTACAGTTTTTCAGGCTTCTGCAAACTGACAACAGGTAAATCATCTTGTTGAAACTCTCATCAAATGCATTTCCAGCATCATGCAATGAAAGGTAATAAACTTTTGAAGGAAATGTGAGAAGTATTTTGCCACATTTTCACTCCAGTTCTATACTGAGTGCATCAACGTTGTGCTACATAAGACTGACTTCACCAGTGCCAGATTAGCTGTTGTTAAAAGCAGGTGCCAGTGTGCATTTATCCTCCCTCTTGTTTTCTTACACAAAATGCCTTCCCAGCCATCCCTGAGCTACAATTTATGACTAATTTCACAACTTACACTCAGCTTTTCAAAGGTTACTTGCATTATTGTTCCACTGTACTCAGGAAGTTTTCCTTAGTGATGATTTGGGAGTATGTGGGGGAAATAGCATCAATTTTCAGGGGGGAAAAAAAAAGAAAAAAAGAAAATCACCTGCAGAGCCAGATGGTGGGGGAGCCCCAGATCTCTGCCACTCTGTTGCCTCTGCAGCCAGCCTGCGGATGTACTGGTCATTCACACACAGCAGGATGTTCTCAGGTTTTATATCTGTGTGAATGATTCGACATTTCGTATGCAAGTAATCCAGACCCTGAAGAACCTGCAGGCAAGTGAGAAGGAAGTCAACCATTAGACAATCTAATTGAGAGCAAAGTGAAAATGTAAAATGCCTAGGGTGGCCAGTGAACCTGAAAGGGTTTGTGTGTTTGAGAATACTCCAGGTTAGAGCTGATGTGATCAGTGGTTACTACCCAGTTCCACCAAAAAAAGAGATTTGCATACAGATTTTAGTTACCATTTGAAAATACTCTATGTACCCTCATAACTTAACTTACCACAGGTGAAAATCTAATTTTAATACTCTACAATAAATCACACTTTCCTCCTTCCCCTGCACCTCCCATGTAGAAAGGTGTTTCTTCTTAGGCAACCACCCAGTAGGGAGAACCAGTTTCTCTTGCTCTTCCCATCATTAAGCACTGTGCTTACCGTGACAGCTTTAAAAAAATACTTCACTTATGAGAAATGACTGAGGGAAGAAGAGGTTAAAAGCAAAACCCATCATGGTTTAAGTGTCAGAAAACAACAATCTGCAGCAGAAGGGGCTTGTGGGAGAGAAAGGAAGTATTAACTCAAGAATATTTTGTTGCATGAGTGGACCACGGGTTTTTAACTTTTGTTTCCTTGGATCTGAGAAAGATTAGGGAGAGAGTTTTAACTGGGTCAAGGGGAAGAGTGCAGTCAGAACTGGAACTTACCTGTTTGATGATTTTTTTGACACAAGGGAGTGGAAGACCCTGATAATTTGACTTGATGATCCACTTCAGGAGATGATGCCCCAGAACTTCAAACACCATACAGATATCTGGAACTGAATCAAGGAAAAACCCGGACATCCAGACCCAAGGAGCCCTGAATTCCCAGGACTGAGGATGGAAAGAAATCCGTACCAGTTGGGCACTTTATGTTAAAAAACCCTAATCCTATTCTGACACAGCTTGGAAAAGCTGCCTTCCTCAACAGCATCATCCTATCCTACACAACAGTGCCATTATCTAAAATAAAATAAAAAAAATACAGAGGGATGGAGCTGCACAATGGTCCTACTGCAGCAGTAGCAATCTCCTGCTTTGAGGAGAAGCCAGTTGCACAAATGTACATTAGTATTTCTGTATGTTTTGGAACAGCCAATGCTTTTGCCCCAGGCAAAACTCGATGCCAGATCTTTTTGTACCAGCATTACCTGAAAAGATAATAAAATTTCCATTTCATAAGTCATCTTCAGAACAATTAAGTCACTTTCTTCACCCTCCTTTGCCTCTTTACCAGCAAAACAAACATTTGACAAGCCTGGATTTCAACTTTATTTATATGATCTGCTTTTTAGCTCTAAGATCTCAACAACTACAGTCATTCCAGTGACATATTCAGTACAATGCCCTTGTTTTAGAAGCCAAACTTTCATGAGTTTCTTAGGCTGCTTTTCATCTACACTGGCAGAAAGCACACATTTCACAAGAGTGGAAGAAATACAAGCTCAAATCAACATTTACTCAGAAAAAAAGTTAGAGAAAATGCATTATGGGTCTACTGTTTATAATCTACAGCTCAATTCTCTCAAGCAGCCCAGCAATTCTCACTGAAATAAAATTTAAGCTATCTCAAAGTGAAAACAATGCACTAAAGTCCAACTTTCAAATTTTAAGGATCCATTATTAGGACTTGCTACAAATCACGGCCTGTGAGAAGGCTGTTCCCAGAACTACAGGCCACTGTCAAAGCAATACACTTCAAACATCCTAACAATGTTGATAAATTACAAAGTAAGATGTTTCCACAACTAGAAACCAAGCTTATTTTCAAGTTATAGACGGCTCATTCGCTATTTTCAGCTACTGATTTTAACATGCTGTACTGCTTTACTGAAATAACAGGTTATTAGCAGGCTGCTTGCAAAATTGAGGGGTTGAGATAGATGGGCTCTCCTACCTCGAAGGTACCTCTGACACAGCCACTCAGTCCTGATTCACAAATTGGTGGCAGAACATTAAAAGCACAACCAAGCAGTGCTGACACAAATTACACCAGACTGAATCATCGCTCTGGATCTGAGCTCAGCAGGCAGTTTTGAGGCAGATCCTCCTACAGCAGGTTTCCTTGGGCAGGGAAAGGGATGCCTGGGCATTGCTTGCCAAAACAGGACAGCTGCCCAAGCAAATTTCTGCAATTCTTGGCTTTTATTCCACGAAAGGATACGGGAACCGTTCACTCCTGAAATCTTGAAGTCATCTAATAACTGAACAACTCTCTCTTTGCTTGGATCATTTGGATCACTGTTGCGGACCTGCAGAGAAAGAGGTTATTTTGAAGTCAGATCCACTGCACTCTTTGGTTCCTACACAAATTCTTGATGATCTGGAAATATCAAGCACGTGACAAATGTAAACTCCCCAAAATGGAAAAACAAAATAAAATTGAGCCCAACTCAGGCACTCACCGATTTCAACAACTTGATTTCATCCAGTGCTGTTTCTGTGTAGTGCTCTGCACTCTTCACCACCTTCATTGCCACAAATCTCCTCCCTCTGTGCACACATGGCAAGTAAATTGGGAACTGTTAATGCTCATACAAAGAACTTATTCTCCAGGATTATCCCAATTCTTTTGCATGCAAGAGAGTTTATTTCATGCATCATGGAAAAATAAGGTTTAAACACTCAAAGACTGTCTTTGAGTCTTTTTTTAAAAAAGATTCATGTTAGTAATTTCTCAAAATACAGAATAATAGGTCAGAGGCTGCTGAACACAACTCTTCCCACAGATATGGTTTGTCCTGTTAATTCCCTCCCACACACTTGCACGCACAATTATCAGAAGAAACTTCTGTGCTAGGATGTGGACAGCTAATGCTTTGTGTTTTTATCTAAAAGGATGTTTTCTGCTCAGGTTTGTGCATTCCTGCCTGGAACACCAGCTGGAACACCAGCTGGAACAGGAACACTTACTGGATGTCCCAAGCCAGCCACACGGTGGAGAAGTGGCCCCATCCAAGCTTCCGAATCACGTGGTAACGTCCATTGAAGAGATCTCCTATTTTCACAAGGTGGTAACCCCCTGGAAAAACACAAGAAGCACAGAACAGGTGTGTGGAACAAGCATCACAATCACTGCAGCATCACAAAATATTTCCTCAGTGAAAACACCTGAAGTCTGCTAGGCTGACCACCTTTGGAAAACACAGGTTGTGATGGTAACAGAATCTTCCAGCTAAATATCAGCATTGCTTTTGCATGCTCTGACCCTGTAACATGAAAGAGGTACTGCAGCCAAGATCCCAACAGTTTTCCTTGCAATTTTCCTGACTGAAAGGCACTCTGCCACTGAAAACAGGGACGTCTCCTCTGCACCCTTCATATTTCTCAAGCTGCTGACTATACAGGGGCATTCCATCACAGAAGCAAAAACATGAAAAGCCAAAGATGGAACTGGTAGAAAACAGAACAAAGAGAAGAAATTGTGATTTGGTGTTTGCATTTGCCCTATATTTAATTTCTACTCAGAGAAACAGGGGAAGGCTATTTGCAGAAACAAATTTTTCTGAAAAATGGGTATCAAGATAGTGATCTGATCTTCAAAAGAAAACCAAAGAATATGAAAAGGATTTGAAAGTGTCCTTTTTACAATGAAAATCAAAAAATAATTAAATGCCTACTTTCTTTATCGATATTGAAAGCCCTCTGGCACAGAGAAAAAGTTAACAGCTTTAAACTTATGCATTTAAAAACAGCTCTGCAACTCAAATCTTGACTGATAACAGAGGGAAACTTGGAGACCACCTTCTCCATTTCATGTTGACTTGAAAAATGTTATTATCACACAGTTCCAAAACACCCAATGTAAGAGGGAGTATATTTTTGCTCTCTACAGCAAATGGGAAATGGAGGGAATTCCTTGATTGCACTGAAAATCCTGCATCTTAAACAGGCAAGTGCTCACCTTTACAGTAATCATTTGGATCCTCTTGCTCATCATCATCTGATCCCAGGATTTCCTCCTCTTGCTCTGGAAGATCATTCTCGGAATGGGCAGCAGGGCCCCGGTGCTGGGTGTCGGGTCTGAAAGAGAACACACTGCATGTCTCACACACGTTACTGCTCAAGTCTGCAGCTTCCACAGCACATGAGGGACTGCTGAGGATGGAGGAGATGCAATATTCAGCCTTCAGAAAAGCTATTCACATTTCAGTGCTTTTATTTCTAAGCTAGGATTGAAGTGGACAGAACTAATTTTTTTGTATACTAGTGAGAAATGCACCTTCATGCCCTAGATTCACTTTTTTAGTGGAACCAAGAAAAGTCCAGACAAGACAGAAAGTTAAAAGTTTAGTGATCCCACCAAAATATTGGCCTCTGAACCTCTTCTCTGCTTTTCATTCAGTGAGAACTCTTCTAAAGCAGATTTATATTGTATTTGTTATCCTAGGTAAAACTTGAAAATTTAAATGTTGATGAACTTTATTTTAAAGACTAACATCAATTAGTTTTTACTCTCTTGGAAAAAAAAAGTTAACCAGTGTTTTAGAACTTGTGGCCCTTTGTTCCTTTGACATTCAAGGTCAAATGAATATTTAACAGTCCTTCTGCTTCTAACACTTTAGAACAGTAGAGCCCCTAATCTTGACATTTATTTCTCCTGTTCTCAAGGGGCAGGCTGCATTTTTAGCTCATCTCTTCACTCAAGATCCAAAGTTTATTACAGTTGTCTGAACTAGGGAGAATGGGAGGACGCAGAGCAGATGTTCAGTAAACCCTCCTGAGAGCTTGTGATTGCAGAGGGATTGGAACCAGGCACTGAGGTGGTGGAGGTTTTTCACTCCCACATTCATAAATAAAAGCATTCATTTTAGGTGTTTAACTTTTCACCAAATGTGCTACTCTGAGTTCTTGCTTGTGAAGGCCGTGTCAGCAAAGGCCACCTCCATGCTCTCACACACTCAGGCTGTGCTCCCCAAATAAAACATCTCCCATGTCTCAGCTCCTTCATGGCATCACATTGATCACAGCCAATCAGCTCATGAAAGGGTAACACCAAAATCAGGTAATTTATTTACTTTACAAAGCATTACAGGGAACGATTAAATGCCTACAAAGATTCAAGATCCTTCTGTGCAAAGCAAACATTTATAATGAAAACAATGCCTACAAGACCATTTTCTTTGGCAGGATTTAAGGGCAAAGTACTGCAAGATATCAACATTAAGTTTTCTTTCTTTACAAGTATGAGATATTAAAAAAAGCTGGAATTGTGCAAAGAAGTGGGCAGCAAACTTCATTGCAGCAGTGACACAGAAGCACAAGATAACATCCTTTACAGTGAGTTCCCAGGCAGTGAATCAGCGGAAGTTTCTTGTATTGAAACTATTGTTGCAGGGAAGTAGCAGATAACACCGGTGCCTTCAGCACCCTCTTTCAAATTCAGCTCATTTTGCTCCAACAAAGAGGAACTGCCCACCCAGTGGATATGCCAGCAACATATGCAGGCCCTCAGATGCAGTTTTCACAGCTCCTGAGCTGGAGTCCTGCTCATCATGTCAGGGCTGTACTAACTCACCTTAATCCACAGGGAAAATGTAGTATTTCCATTTGGAATAGTTACACAGTAGAACAAATGTTCAGAACCAACCTACTACACATGCACTCTGCTGAGACTTCACACATTAAATACATTGCTAACACATTCAAGCTACAGCCGTCTTAAACATCATAAAAAGGGAGAAATCTTGCGTTCCAATCTGATGATGACTAAATTTGTAGCCACTTAAAATCCACAAGTGAAGCTCATTTAAGCAAGGAAGAGCCACAAAGGTCATTCCAGGCACAACCCATCACCAGACACTTACTTTCAGTCTGCTGTCAGTAAGTCCTTCTGACTTTTTAAATTCAGGAACAGCTTAGTGGTCTCAAACCATAAACCAAAGACTGCCAAGCTAATGAGACTTTTGTTAACAACCCTGCAGCTTGGTCCAGCCCCAAGATATTTAGCATTTAGACTTTTTAGTGACTGAATTATAAGTCGGGTGTAGGAAGAAGCAAACCTGCAGTAGGGGGTGCAGAAAGTCTTAAGAGGTCAAAAAGCTACTTTAAAATTGCTGCATTCTTTTGGGGACAACTGAGATACAAATAAAGTCATGCATTATCCCCAAATTAAGAGCAGGCAGCAAAGGCAAGAAATAGCCACGGACAGAAAGGTTGAAGGGGAGATTAGATGCTCATAGACTACAAATCCTGTAGACAGGGTAAAGAGAACAGGAACTGGACAGAAAGATTTTAAGCCAGAAACCTCACACATAGAGTGAGTAGTAAAGAGCAATTCTCTCCAGTGCTGCTTCAGGATTTTCACTTTTTTAACTGCAAAGGATGTAGGGGATTAAAAAGGACTCGAACGAAAACTCCCTTTAAGTGGCAGTGATGCAGACAGACACATCACGCCATTCTGCAGTCCCAGTGCTTCTCAATAATAGCAATTTCATGCATCGAGGAAGAAGTTACTGGAAGCACTAAAGCCCATTCTCCTGGAAGCTTTCTGTGCCCCTCCTAAGGGGCTGACAAATCCTGCTGCTGGCAGTCTCACACACGACACACCCTGGAGTCTGCAGCTGAGTCTTTCATGGGGATCCAAAAGCGTTTCACTTCTACATTAGAACCTATCAGACCAACTAATGTAAGAAAGCCGTATTCGGGTCACACACATCTCTACAGTGCTATTTCCTTTATGAAATCACCTCCAAAATCCATCTCATTCCTTTGCCTCCCTGTGAAAATTTGTTTGATGTTATTACACACCACCCTGTTCTTCCCCTGAAATGACCATGTCAGCTGAAGATATCGATTAAGACAGAATTAATCAGTGCAGAATATGTATTAATACCCAAGAAAAAACGACATACAAAAGCACAAGCCTCATCTGTCTGCTTTGCTCACAAATACAGTACTCTAAAAGGCACAAAAGGCTGTTAAAGACAGCAGAAAAATCCATACCCACTATTTAAAGATGACAGCTGAAACAGTTGTTGTCAAAACTGCAAAATGCAGATAAAGTACATAAAAATCCTATACTAAATGATTGTTTACACATTAAAAACCAAGGGTTCTAGGGTACTTTTTTTTTTTTATAGCCACCTCTGATCTACAGAAGAACACCGTGATCACCTTTTCCTTTTGCTCTCTCATTGTGCTAATTAATTGTCAGAATGAACTGGATCTGCAGGGTCTCTCTACAACTATATAGCAATATTTTACTTAAGAAAAACAATGTGGAACAGCAAAGCAAAGGCAAAATGCTAGGTCTTCTATGGAATTCATGTGAATCCACATCTAGAGAGACCCTCCTAAAAGTCCTTATTCTCTTGAAGAACTGCAAATTCACGAGACAAAATTAGAGAGGGGCACCTACCTGCAAGAAGCACGGCCTCCCATGGATAAAGATATTCCCGAAGACAGCCCAACAGTTTTCGAAAAAGCCATCAAAAATCAGACACCACAGTGTTGGGGAAGGAGGGGGACATCAGCAGCAGGCAGAGGGGCTGGTTCTCCTCAAATGCAGCAAAGCTTTGTGCAAGAGTGAAGGAGAAGAGGGATTTGCCTCCAGCACCCAGCTGCAGCTGCCCAGCACTGCATTGCAGGTGAAGGGCCGTGCAGCAAGGCTGGGGCTTGCTCTCAGCTGATCTTCCTGCAAATTCAGTCATGTCAGGGGGGTGAGCATAAAGATTCATCCCCTCCTCTTGATGTCTACATGTCTCTTCTTCCCTCTAATGAAATTAGAAATTCAGGCAGATACTTTGTTTCATCTTCCTGAACCAGCCGGTTTTATTTGCCTATTCAATAGCCCAGTGGATTCAAAGCTGGGATGAAGACAAGGATCATGGTAATTGTCGACAGAGCAACCCTTTTGATAGAGGAATTCCAGCACAATCACGCAGCAGGGAAAGGGCGTTCAAAGGAAAAACAAATTTTCTGAAGTGATTCCACACCTCTCCTTCCAAAGTTACAAGAAAAACTTATCCTTTATGCTTAAAATGACAAAACAAGCAGGAGGAGTCAAATCTTCTTTAAAAAGTTGAACTGAGTATTTTTCATAGCAGCGGGCACTTAACATCATCCTCCAACAATGCACAATTCCCAGTCATTTCCTGTGCCTGTTTATCCTGCTGGTTTATGTAAGTGATAGGGGAAACAAGTCAGCAACAACGTGACATAGCAAGTAACAATTTAGAGATTTCTCTCCTAGGGAAGACTTTATTAGTGAAAGGCACTCTGAAGCCGCCCCTGCACTTTTAAAGCAAGAGGTTTAAAGAATTCTCTTCGTCTGGTTGTATATCTACAATGTTTTCACCTTAAAAGCTTACAGAAGTCTGACTATTCTTTTAATAGTTTAGCATTGCCAAACCTCCTCATATTAGAAAAGGTGCTAAAAACATTCAAAATTTTCCACTGTAGACAAGATTTTGCTCCACGTTCACTGAAGATATCACCCAACCCCTGCAATGCACAGCAGGGATGGTAAAGAGTTATTTGCAGGAGCTAAGATTTGAGTCACTCACTTGTTCCTTACAGAAGGTGTTAAAGCGATTTGGAAAAACACTGTGGAATTCTCCTGCCAGTTTTCAATGGAATCACTTACCTGGTCCACACACTAAAAGGAAGGTAAAAAATGATTAAGAAATCTCAGCCACACAATGTGGGTTCTAACAGATTTGCAGTGAAGAAAGGGTGCCCTCTATAAATTACCCGACACACAGCCAAGTCCCCACACTCAACTTCACCATCAAACTCTGAACGTGTTCTCTCTGCTCCAATGTTACATTAAAAAGAAAAAACAAACACTTGAAAGGAGGTGTTTGGTTCTCCTATTCAAGAGTATTAAGAGTGACTTCAAAACTCTATTTTGGACAGAAAAGATGTATTCTTCCTTGTCCCTAAAACAGGAGAAATACTGTCCATGCTACCTAACGACTTGCCTTGAATAGATACAAAAACAGACTCCTTCCATCATCAAGCAAGGAAGGCAACACACATTTAGGCCAAATCATTTCTGTCACACCCATCATCCTTAAATACATACTAACAAAAAAAGACACTCTCCTTACTCCTCTCTCTCTCCCTCTCCGTTTGCCTCTCCCTTGATATTTGCAAAGATGACGCCCATCTGCAGGAAACTGAAGGGAAATGCTTTCCTAATTTTAAGTCGCCTGCAACACAGTCTTTATAAACAGTGTCACCCCTTATTAGTGAGCTCGAATTACACATATGAAACGCCCCCAAGCAGAACTAAATTCAGTGAATGTAGGACAAATGACGAATCCAGCTCCCACTGTAGGCACCACAGATAAAGGTACTGCAAACACACCCCACGACTCTTCTTTCCACCTTAACCATCCAGCCAAAGACTTCCTGGGCTCTACACCCACTACAGCAAGATCTCACTTAAGGATTCCATGTCTTCATTTGAGAAAAAGCTCCATATGGCATGGTGAAAAGCCAGGATTTAAAATCCCTCTCCCATTTTCACATCTGTGCAATGGAGACAATGTCTCTTTAAGGAAAAATGTTTGCAGGCTGCATCTCATTACTATTTCTTAGTGTGCCTGTAATTTCCAGATCATGTTAAGACACATCTAGTGAGAATGAGTGCTGCTGGTGCCAGCCTCCAGCGTGCTCACACGCAGATCTGCTGGCAAACCTCATGCTCAATGAATATGGTAACTGATTACACACAACTTCCAGGATGGATCCAGGTCTGAAATGATGAAAGTGTTTTCCTGCTTGTATGCAGCTGATCTTTCTGCTCAAGAAATTCCACCTGTTTTGGGGGAATTATAAATTACAGATGGTGGGGGACTTATGAGTGTACAATCCACGTTATTTTGTGATTATTGCAACTTATTCACTGTTGCATCCCTATTTTTCTGAATAAATAACTGGTGTTTTCTGCCAGTAGGGCAGACCCACAATACTTGCTGCTATAGAGCACTCATCCCAGAGCTACAAGAATACCACTGTCAAGAACTTAAAACAAGACTGGAGATGGTCAAACATTTAGTTTTTAAGTAACAGCACTCAGAGGCACCAAGACATACTTTTGATTAGCAGATCTGTGGGAGCTCAGTTTGAAGACAAGTACTGGCTTTCACACGAGAACAGTATTAAAACACAAATAAGAGGCAATCAAGTTTCTTGCTTCCCATCCCCACTCCCCCACACAAGCACTTAACAAGCTGTTTGTAGAACTGTCTGCTATTCCAGCTATCACAAACCAAGGGACTTCCATGGAAACCAGCAGATTTCAGTTGTGTTCTGTCACGGTCTGATAATCACTTCTGTACTTGAATGAAAAAATTACGAGGGCAATGCGTTCTGACTCTACCTTAAACTTATATTTAAAATACTTAAGGAAGACAAGTGAGGAAAACAGAATCCAGGATCCTGATCCCAGGCAAAGCTTTGAATAAATTGAGGGAGAACCTGAGAGAGCTGTCAGAACTCTGGGGCTCCTCAAAGACAGAAGTGATACAATACAAAAACAAACTGGAAACTATCAGATCCTACTAAGAATTTTCTGCTCCCCAGACTGCACAGATGGAAAAACCACCAACTGTGTCTCTCTTCAGAGCAATTTTAGAGAAGAGGAAGAAGTGAGGCTTCACTGCATGTCAAGAGTCTTGCCAGAGATTTTCAGGTAACGATAAAACAGCTTCTTGAAAATAATGAATATTGCAGGCATTTGGGAAGAAGCGGGGAGAAAGCAAGATTACTAACTTAGCTCTGCCACTGCTTCCCTGCAGGAGTAGAGGGAGACAGAGGATCTATTCAAAGTCCTGTGAAAAAATATCTCCCACTCAGTAAAGCCTGTAAGAAACGATTAAATTCACCAGCGCAGGCAGAATTAGCAGAAAGAAATTCAGATCATGCACATTTTCCAGAACAAGCCACATACCTTATGGCTGCCACTACTTTTGTAGATACTCATGCTTACAGTAATAAAATGCTCTGCTTTGAAGCACAATTGGTTCAACATCCCTCACACAGAACTAGTGGTTTTATACATGAATAGGCCAACTTTTCCTGAAACAAACACTGAATTGATGAAACAGTATTATCATTTGGGCCTGCTACTGAAATAGCCACCACCTACATATTATACAGACTTGTAGCCTAGTTCTATGTAGTACAGTTATTTTCTTCATTTCAGAGAAATGAGCTGTAATACATACATTTTTCTTCAGTCTCTTGCCTGTTTCTTTAACTGCTTTGAATCTGGATGAGTGTTTCAGACTAGTTTTTAAATTCTGGCTCTTAATCTCAGTAGTAACTAAAGGAGTAATTTTCTCCTAGGACAAAGAAAACAGTTTGCACTTCTAAGGCCTTGCAACACAAAACATAGACAGAAAAAACCCACAGTATTTTACTAGCAGTTATGATCTAACAGTCACAAGTGCCCAATTCCATTACAAATTGCCAGAGACATCAGTAAAGTACAATTGTATTTGTATTTTAGTTCAAACAGAAGCTTGTATTTTCAAACAGGAGCACAGTTCTGAAGTAAATACCAGATTTGCCTTGTGTATTAGGCTTTTGTTCACACAGTGCACTTTTACAGAGTATGGTAATGAAGAAGGAATTCTCAGGAGGAATTTCTCCATGGAAAGAGTTGTTAAACATTGGAATGGGCTGCCCTGGGAGGTGGTGGAGTCACCATCCCAGGAGATATTCAAGAAACACCTGGAAGTGGCACTCAGGGCCCTGGTCTGGCTGACAAGGTGGGGAGTGGTCCCAGGTTGGACTCGATGATCTTGGAGGGCTTTTCCAACCTTAATGAACATGAATCTCTTCCAAACGCAAGCAGATAGAAGCTGTGCTTCAGCATCACTTCCGAACAAGAGTTAACTCAAAGCAACCTTCCCATCCAAACAGCACTCGGGGTCTTCAAAAAAACCCAGCTGATGATCTCCTGTTAGCCTGCTCTGCTTCCTAAACAGACACCACCTTGCTGCACCGTGGCATTACAACGTTCCCAGCACACCTGTGCAGGGACACCTGCAGAGCACAAAGCAGGGGTGAAAGGCTGAACTGTTGGCACACCCATCACACCTTCCTCCTGGCACATCCCCATCCAGGACAGCTCATGAAACACCAGAACACAGAGAATTACGTTTGCAATTCCATAGAATACAAGGAAAACTAATAAAAGAAGTGTTCCCAGGAAAGCACTGTGCATTTCCATCCTCAGGACCAGGGCAAGTATTACATCCAACACATCTGTCCACTATGATGAACTCCAAAGACACGGTAACTGCTCCAAAGAACTGCAAAAGTCTCGTCAAAAATGCAGAATTGGGCAAAACCAACTACCTGAACACACCACACCAGATACTGCTGTCTGGAGAGTTTACAACTGAAGTTACTAAAGCTCTGGTATGAAAAAATGCTTGCAAGCCTACAGGCTCCTTCTTTAAAGACAGGTTTTTTTGAGTGCCTTTGGGAATCAACTGACTGTGAGCATCCAAGAGGTTCACACCTCAAGAAACGATAAAATTAATGCATCACATTCTTCCCCAGGTAACATTTGGAAAAGCTGCCTTTGGGCAGCCAACACAAACTGCAGGAACCTACCTACCAAACTTTTGTTACTAACTACTTCTGACATGCAGATCTCCTGACATTCTTAACACTAAGGAAAAGGCCTCTCATTTACCAAAAACAGATTAAAGCAATTTTAATTCTAATTCCTTGCCTTTTTGATGGAAAATAAGTGAAATTAAGAAACTGAAATCAGTGCTTCATTCAAGGCCACAAAGCAATCAGTGACAGTCAACATCAGAACTCAGGATTTCCCTGTATCTGAGCTTGTCTTTTGTCCCTCCAGGGCACTCACCTGTCACTGTTCCTGCCCTGCTCCTCCGTTCTTACAGAAATGGGACCTGAACAAAGGTACACAGCCAGGACATTCTCCCAGCTTGACAGTGGCAGAAATGGAACCACCAAGCAGGCAAGACAAGTAGAAGCTTCCTGAGCAAACATTTGAGACAGCTGGCTTAATGAATCTTGCAGGTTACCAAAAGATTTGGGATAGTTTTATTGGAGTGGGAAAATACAGGTATCTCACCTTCAGAACTCCAAGAAACTCTGCCTGCTCTCTTTCTACACAAGAGAGTTAGGATAAGTGCATTCTCTACTTCATTGATGTAAAATTAAACTTCTAAGACAGGAAGGAATGAAAGAAATAGGATCATCTTGAATTTGCAGAAAATTAAGAACGTGGTTGACGTTCCTATAGGAATATATATTCATTTCAAAAATATATATTAATTTCCTATAAAAAAGCTTACACACAGAACCATAATTAATATTTCCAAGGTGTTTCTGTAAATCATCAGTTTAGACTGGTCTTGTCTGAACCAAACACATAGCAATGTTAACTACTGGATGATGAAAAAAATAAGTAACTTTCCAGTTTCTTTTAACCTTTCCAAGTGGTTTCTTTTGTTCTGTTTTTAGTGATATTGGATTTATAGGTAAACTTAAAGCAGGTGTAGCTCATTTCTAAAATGAAAGATATTTCGAATTGTTTTAAATCCCTTCAGAACATTCTCTGCACTTTTATACTTACTCGTGATAATTCATAATACTGAACTCAACCTTCTAAAATCATTGTTTCACACTTTTTACTGCAAATGCATAGAAAAAATATATTACAGAAAAAATTGCATGTGTGATCTAAACTATCATGGAACATCTGATATTAAAAGCACATTCCATGTGGATTCAAGTATAGATTTTAAGGAAAGTCATGAAACAACCCAGTTAAGCCTATTTTAGAAGATTTAACTAGAGCAGCTTTGTATTTAAATAGAATAAATGTTGTGGAACTGCACCTAAAGTTAGAGGCTGACACTGAGTTCTTTTAGTTGCACAGCATAAAGCACATGCAAGTTTTTTTAATTTCTGAGGTACAATCCAATAAACTTATGGTACCAGAGAACAGAGCTGAAGCATGCAGTGTAAGAAAACGAACACAGCATTTGACAACAGCATGGCTCTGCACTCAAATCAAGGTTAGTGGCAAAATCAAGAGCTAACCAGCAGTGCATTTAACCTGTCCTGAATATGTGGTTAAAAAAAGATTTTTAAAAAGCCCTAACATGCCAGCTCTGAAAATTATCATTCAGCAACCTCAAAATCTACACAGAAATCAGTTTTCCCAGTTGCACTGTGGACTCTATTGGCAGAGTCAGTATTGCTGGTCTGCAGCTAAAGACGGGAAAAAACCCCATAGCACATACAGGATTAAACAACGGATTATTCATACAGAAATCAGAGAAGGAGGAGAGCATTTCAAAAATTGTCCTAATGCTACCTTCAAGAAATACCAGGAACATGTACGGAATAGCACGGAACCATAACGCACATCTCCCAAATACTTTGGTTAAGGCTCCTCACCCTTCAAAAGCCCCATCTCAAAACCACTGACTCTTGGCTGGAGGCAACAAGAAAAAATATTTTAAATCCCTATGATGTATCTGAGGAAGTGACTGAGAAAGCATTACTCTAAGCTTACAGAAAAAACCCTCCAACTCCCACCCCCAATGCCTTAGCCTGACTTACTATCTTTGGTTCCTGGGCACCTTCGAGTTAAAAACATCCTGAGGTACCAGAGACTTTCCAGAAATAAGCTGCGCTTTATGGAGCACACAGAACCAGCTCCAGGATTTACATCACCTTTTTCTAGAAAGGAATCCACGAGCAGCACTGAACATAGCACTTAGTGCAGCCTGCTGAAAGCCATTGTTTCGTATTTACTCGAGTTCTTTCAATTTTTACATCTGCCTCCAAAAGTTCCCCACACATAAAGACTCGTGACATTCCTGCGGTAGGAGAGAAGCCACACGAGAGCATCAAAGTTAAAGAACGAAGTAAACAACACACCACGGCATTCTTTCGGCAAGACTTAAGAAGAAGAAAAAAAAAGCTCAGGGGGAAAGAGAGTCAAGAGAAGCTGGTTCCTAAAGCTGCCAGTTACTGAAGTGCCCCGGGGACTGCAGAGAGGGAACGGTGACAACTCCCGCCGGGGTACAGCCCGCGGCCAAGGGGAGATTGCAAGGGCAGACCACCACCCGGAGCCCCATCCCCAAGCACTACCGCAATTCCATAGTTTCCACAGTCGGGTTTTGGGAACAAGCAGGGAAGGCAGAGGCTCCCGTTCCCCGTCCAGCCCAAGGAGCACTGACCGGACCCAGCGAGGGGCCGGCGCCCAGAGCTGCGCGGCAAAACGGCCGCCCCGGGCCACGCGCTGCGCCGGCTCCGCTCCTGCCTGCGCCCGAAACGTGCGCTCGGTTAACTCCCGTTAAAAACCCGCCCAGCCCCAGGGGCTCGCACGCTCCCCCGGCCCCGAGCGCCCTCCGGGCCGCCGGGCCCGGCAGCCCCTTCCCCGCGGGGAGGGCCGGGGGGAACAAAGAGGCGGCGGTGCCGGCGGGAGATGCCGCCTGAAGGGAACCGCGGTCGCACTTACTTCCTCTGGGCCTTGTCCTTCTTGGCTTTGGTCCGCTTCTTCCGGGCCTGCAGCGCCAGCACTGAGGGAGAGAAGGAGAGAGAGGCGTGAAGGGCGGCGGGCCCTGCGGGGGCCCCGCGGGGCGATGGAGGCCGCGCCGCGCTCACCTTTCCGCTCCATGGCCGCCACCGCCGGCGGCCCCGGGCGCCTGCGCTGCGCCCGCCGGGCTGGGCACGCGCGGCTCGGCCGCCTCGGCCGCGCGGAGCCACCGCCTCCCGGCCCGGACCCGCCCCTGCCCCCGCCCGCCCTGCGCGGCTCCGGCTCCGGCTCCGGCTCCGGCTCCGGCTCCGGCTCCGGCTCCGGCTCCGGCTGCGGCTGCGGCTCCGGCAGCGGCGCGGGCGGGGCGCAGGCGCGGGGCCGTGCGGGACCCGCCCCGAGTCGAACGGCGGCGAGTGGCACCGGTAGTGCCGCGGGGCACGGTGCGGGCTCCGTTTGTCGCCCGCCGCCGGGGGACCCTTGGGGCGTCCACCGGCCTCCCGCACCCGCCGGCCTCCCGTAGCCGCCTCTCAGCGCGCAAAGCCTTTCACTGCACCGATGTGTAAAATCGTGTGCCCCGAGCAGAGTGCAACGCCCATTAGACTCAGAGATTCTTAATATTAAATCATTTATTTAATAACGAGCACGAAGAAAACCTTTGCAGTTACGGGGCCGTTCAGGCATTTTGCTGCATGTGTTGAACAAATACCCGTGTTTAAGGTATTTATTTAAGGTATGTGTGTGCAACTTTGGAAGACTGAAAAATCCTTTTCATATTTGTAATTGTTGCTGTATTCTACAAGCATCAGATGTTTAGGACATCTGCCTGTTCTGCAAAGACTTCTATGTGAGAAACTAACACAAGATTTTGTGATAACAGAGGGGCAAATTTCAGCCTTTGCTGAAAAAGTGATCAAGGTAAGGTTGAGCTGAAAGACCTCAAGTGTGGTAGAGTACCCCCCTGCAAGCATTGCACAGCAATGTCCTACCATAAAGAAGACACAACAGTACAGACCAGAGATGATTAAAATCTCTGGAGCCTATCTGTCATCCCATATCTGTACACAGTGACTCGTGCTGTTGGCTCTGGAAAGGTGTGTGCTCACGCCTGGCAGGCTGTTCTGTTCCCTACAGGTTTCTTCACGTGGGGATGACAAAGAAATGGCTGGATTTGGAAAGCCACAGTGAAGCACATGTGCAGGCTGGCATTGTATTCCCTTGAGCAGTAGCTGCCACCAGTCTGAACGAGGAACCCTGCCCCCCAGAGTTCTGCTACAAAAACAAGAGACTACTGAGCATCTTCCTCCTTGCCATGTTTCTTCCACACTTCTCTAATTTGGGGTAGAAAACACAATGAGAGTAGCACCATCAAGGGGTTGTTGAGCCAGGCCTAAGCCAAGATAGACTCATCCTTCCACAACCAGCCTGGCACTGTTTTTTAGAGCAGAATAAATGTCCCCAGACTATGCCCTTACCTAAGTGGTTTATTTGGTCCTTCCTCCAAGCTTCCCAGTGCAGAGTGACACACTGTCATGCATAGCCCCAAGAACTGCTCCTGCCATGCTCTACATGACACCGAGGTTCCTCAGTTGCTTTATTACTTCTGTACAAGAGTAGCATGTGAATAAAAGCACAACAGAGCAGGGGATATGGAATAAAACCACAACAATATGCAGGCTGCACCATCAGCAATGATAATGTGCATGTCCGGGGATCTGTATCCTCTAATTCAGTGCAGTGGGAGAGCAGCCTGGGTTTCTGCAGCATGCCCTGCCAGGAAAACATTGTGGCATCCCACTAGCTGGGAAGAACATTAGAATATTGCTGCGTGCAAAACAATTGTAGTTGTTGCAACTACGTCAGGTGAGAACGTCAGGCTGCCAATAAAAATTATAGACGGCCCTTTAAACTCTGACTTCTGTGGGTTTTTAGAGATATACTTGGCAATAAAGCAGGTGCTTTATCACTTCACAGCCCATGTCCAGGGATTTGTGCTTGGCTGAACACAGAAGCCTTGTGTCTGTATGTGGGAACAATGTTATGGCACTGCACACCTGCAAGGAAAAAAGATCAGGATTGACTGGACTTTCTCTCAGCAGGATATTTGTTTTGCAACATGAATACCCGTAATTTGCATGCTGACATTCTGATGCCTGATTTGTCCCCTGGTGCTAAACTCTGCAGTCATTGTGGTAGGAAGGGAAGATTTGGAACTTTGCTGAATAAGAAAAAAAAAATCTCTTTACGTTTTCAGTGGAGACCTTTCATGGTACCAATAGCTGGGAATCCATTTCATCTTAAATCAAGGCTGCCGTGGGAGAATAAATAGAATCTGGAAATGAAGGCTAAGCTTTTCATGGGTTTTACGTTACTCGTTTTGAACAGAGCTGAGAGGAGCTTGGCGTGAAGCCACTGTCCAGAACAATGTAGGGAAGCATATGTGGTTTGAGAATTACTCAATACCATTTGGGCCTTCAGTTTTTCCTGTCTTTCAATCCAAAAAGTTCCAGGATTCAGTTTCCTCTGCAGTAAGAAACTCTACACAGTAATGTTCACTAAAATCCTTTACCAGTACACTTTTTGCACTGCAGTACTGTGGCTTCCATCTAGAAACTGCTTGGAAGCAACCAAAATTTAAATGGCAAAAAATGAAAATAATATTATAAGAACTCTGTGGAAAACACACACTACAGATAATTTAATACTAATATTAATATTCCAATTAGCCATCACATCATTGCTACAATTTAACAGCCAGGAGGAACAGAATTCAGAGGAGCCACTTTGCTGTTACTGCACACCCAGAAACCATGAAATGCCCAGCAGCAAAACTTAGAGCTGCTCACATGTTAACAGATTTAGCCCAGAGCACACGATCAGTACACAAAGGATCCATCATTTGAATTTAAGCTTTGCCCTAAAATGGGGTCTGAATTGTATATACTCACAGTGCTGGCCATCCATCAAAAATAATTCACCTGCAGCTCTTCACACAAGGCAATTTGTGCCAGGAGAGAATTCTTCAGACAGGATACGGTGAAGCTTTGTGATGTGTATTGCTGGTGTAGTTAAATGCTTCTGCTTTCAGCAGAAACCTAGGTCACATTTTTATACTGATATTACTGCATCAAACTCCATGGCTGATCTCCAGACAGTATAACTAAGTTGATTTTTTTTTCTCAAGTGCTAAGTGTATTTATTTCAAGTGCTAAGTCTACAGTGTTCCTGCCTCTTCAGAACAAAGGGAATACATTCCTCCATTCTCCACTATTTCAGTACAGGACTACAAAAATATGAACAAAAATATTAGATTGCCTACTGGGGTTTAGTTCTGGTGGATTAGAAAGGGACTGAGGAAGAAATTATGGAGGGACACCCTGTTATGCTGGTGCAGTCAATATCAGCTTCAGCATAGTGATGAAGAGAAGTAATAAAATGTTTTCTTTGAAGCTTCACATCATTCTAAATACATCTGAAAATAATAAAATTGCCTGCATGTAATCTGTTGAAATACACTAGATTAATTTTACTTACTAGCAAGAAAGACATATTTAAGAAATGCTGAGTTAGGACATTTAAACTTCTACAGAATTTTGAAAACCAAGTCCAAATAATTTTTTAGAAGTAGCTACGAAAGTAGGAATTATACATTGAAATTTCTCTGCTTTTGGCATTGCTGTGTAGCGTATCTATTTAAAAATACTTGAAATAAATAAGTGTTGCTTTTTGTTTAAAACGACAGAATTTCTGAAGGCATTAATTAGGCTATTTTAAGAACTCTGGAACAGAAAGAATGAAAAGAGGATCAACGGCTGATAAAGAATCACCAGAACTGTTGCTTAACTGTACCTTTCTCCTCTACTGAAATCTGAATCCCCCAAAAGTTGTCCTTCAGGGATTGCTGGTATACCTCCATCTCTTTCTCCAGCCTGGGTCTTGGAAATCCAATTGAAGGGGTGGAGTATCGTGCTGCTGGGAAGAGCTTGGCTCTGTTTTATTCCGGGCTGAGCATGAGATCTCTGACATTGGCCCATCATGCAGAACTTTGTTGGCAGAGTTTTTTGCAGAGAAAAAGTATTTCTTCTTCTTCAAAAACCAAGTTCATATCTCGATATAACTCTGAGCCAAGGGTGGCCACACTGTCAGTGCAGTTCCCATAACAAGGCAACACCGTCTGAGCAGCGAGAGGGCCCTGCTGGCATGGGAGCAAAGGACAGTCCAAATCCCCACCTCTCGAGGAACTGAACTCACAGGGGCTGCTGAAGGTGACATCCCCAAGCTGCCATGGCTCCCTGCTGCATTCCCAGCCCAGCCTCATCTCAAAGGGGGCTCCTGGGGAAACAGTCACCTCCTGTCTGGGGGCTGCTCCCAACCCTCCCACCACCTGCATTAAAGGGAGATTGGGGAATATTTACTGTCACCTTCATTCTTTGAAGTTTTTTCTATGGGGGTGAGAGTCCGAAAGGTCAATATCCTTACATTAGACTATTATGTACAATGGCAAGATAAGAGAGTTAAACAAGTTGTTTCATGAGCAGCAGAACTCATGAACCCTGCTTTCCTGCAGATTTGGAGAGGTTTTTCTCCTCCTTCTTGCCTCCTTCAGGCATAGGACCCCAGCATAGGATGGTTAGCCAAGACTGGGTTCTTTCCCTAGGTGGAGCAACCATTGGAATATTTTACTCAGAACAATGGCTTTTCCTGGAACTTCCAGCCACCTGCCTATTCAAACTTGGCTGAGACAGCCACCAAGCTTAAAAATTATTGCAGAATACTGACAGAAAAGGCACGTGCATAAACTCCAATTCTTCAGGAAATCAAGCTATCTCTGTCCTTCACTTCCCCCATCAGCCCCAAGACAGCTGGTGCAGTAACCTCCGGAAAGAAAAAACTTGGAGCTTTTGCCCTATCCTGGCAGGGTCCTCACTCTGTCAGAGAAATGGAAACAACAACAAGGTCATTCTCTGCTGCAGAACTCAGCAGGATGCCTTTCCAGCTTGCACACAAAGATGTCTTTGCCCAAACAGGAACACAGGACTCAAAGCAACAAATTGGATTATTGATCCATTACAAAAAGACAAGTATTGGTGAAAAAAGGGAGAATTCAAAGGACGATCTGCCCAGCCCCATTTCCTCAACTCCATGACAACATTTAAGTTACTAACAGGATAATTTAACATGAAGGCTTAACTGTCAAGCCAAATATTCTACCTTCTGCTGTTCTGCTAGACTTCAGCAAACTGTTTTGCAGTCGATTCTACCTCACCTAACTTTTTATGCTTCTCCAAAGCAGCCACCACAGCATCATAAAGAGTTAGAAAGAACGTTTCTTTGATGACACAGCTGTCAAAAAAAAGATTCTTCCCAAAGTCTGCTGTCTGCAGGGCTCCGTCTTAGGTCCATTTCTCTTCAACATCTTCATAAACCACTGGCACACAGGAGACTTGAAGGCATACTGAGTAAGTTTGGTGACAACACTAAACTGGGAGGAGCTGTCAAATCCCTTGAAGGCAGAGAGACTGCAGAGAGACCCTGACAAATTAGAGGGCTGAGCAATCACCAGCTGTATGAAGTTTAACAAAGGCAATGCTGGGTTCTGCACCTGGGATGGGGCAACCCTGGACATATGGACAGTCTGTGGAAAGGGACCTGGGGGTCCCTGGTCATGGCAAGGTGAACACGGGTCAGCAGTGCCCTGGCAGCCAGGAGGGACATCCCTGTCCTGGGAGGTCAAAGATGGGGATTATCCTGCTCTGCTCTGTGCTGGTGTGGCCTCACCTCGAGTGCTGGGGCACTTCTGGGTGCCACAATACGGGAAAGATCTAAAGCTGTTAGAAAGCATCCGAGGGACAAGAAGATGATGAGGGATCTAGAGGGGAAGCCATACAAGGAGCAGCTGAGGTCACTTGGCTTGTTCAGCTGGAGGAGACTGAGAAGAGACCCCAGGGGTCTGCAGCTTCCTCATGAGGGGTAGGCACCAATCTCTGCTCTCTGTGAGCAGGCACAGGACCCAGGGAAGGGCTGGAGCTGTGTCAGGGGAGGGTCAGGCTGGAGATCAGGGAAAGGTTCTTCCCCCAGCGGGTGCTGGGCACTGACCAGGCTCCCCAGGGAATGGGCACAGCCCCAAAGCTGCCAGAACTCCAGGAGCATTTGGACACAGCTCTCAGGGATGCACAGGGTGGGATTGTTGGAGTGTCTGTGCAGGGCCAGGGGTTGGACTGCATAGTCCTTGTGGAGTCCCTTCTGACACAGGAGATTCTGTGATTCTACCACAGAGGCTATAAAACATAGAGGAAAATAAATAAAGAAGCAAAACCACACCAAGAAGTACAGTTAAAACATTTCACTTAAGCTCAAAACTTATCCTTGGAGAAAAGTCAACACTAGTAAACAAATACTACTCCCACTGACAGACAGCTGTAAGGACTGTTACAACCCAAATAAATGAGATACAAAGAGAAAATGAGCAATAAGAAGATGCAAAATGACCACCGACTCCACCCTAGCACTTGCAAAGTGCAGACAGTATTCTCCTTACAGTTTTATGAAGAATGCACATAGGGAAATGTCATTAAGGATATAAAACAGATTCACCCTCCACCTGAATGATGCCAGTCAAAATGTTATTGATGCAGTAAGTGAAAGCTTCCATGTAATTTTTCATAATTCTAGGGTCTGAGAAGGTGTCCAGTGAACCATTAGGGGACAATGTTTAGTTGAAATTAGGATGGTGAATGAGCCTAGATCTGACAGAAGATGGAACTGCATGAGATGTTGCTACAAAGATTTGCCTTAAAACCACACAACCTTCTCTTCCCCTCAGCATCAGTCTGTGCAGTATGAGACTATTTTCACTCATATATATAATTCACATATATCATTAACTTCTACTGTTTCTGAGTAAGTACCTAAAGTTTTCCAAATCCTGTCTGAAAATTGCAGAGTCCTACCATTTTACGAGTAAAATCTTAAATTAATCAGATGCACAACAAGAAGATTTTAATGTAAAACACAAAAACATGACACATTATAATGAGCTGCCAGATAGACTGAAAAAAAGACAGAGAAAAAATTGCCAAGTTACCTGACAGGCCAGAGCTCTACATATCCATTTATTATGATAATGTGAAGGGCCTTCTCTCATGTAAACAGCATTTTAATAAGTTAGCTTCTGAACAAACTACAGACATAAACCCATCAAACATTAAGTCATGGCAAGAAACTGCATGTAGAAGACCATGGAGAAGACCAGGACCCAAATCATGATTCACAGTGACACCCTGGGGGTAAATGTGAAGCTGCCTGCACTGGTTATTTATGCAGGAGACGCCTCCATGAGCCTCCAGCCATCTCTTCTGCACAGGACTCTGTGCTACAGGAGCTGTGCCAGCTCCATCCTCAGGAAAACAAAGCAAACTTGACTGACATGGTGAAATTCTCACCACAGAGCAGCTGCAGGAGTGGAACAACAATAAACTGAGAATCTGGAGGTCTGGATTCTCACCTAAATAACATCTGCCCGTTAGATGAAAAAGACAGGACGTCTTGCCAATACTTTGAAGCAGCAGTGAACAAAACCTCCAAGCCCTGCAGAAACATTTCATGGTACAAAATAAACCTCACCCAGATACGATGTGAAGTTTCAAATATAACATCTGTCATCGAGCAGCAGAAAGCAGAAAGGAAGTAATTTATATTTGGCAAAAGTAATCTGGTCAGCCAAACTCCTAAAAGCCCCAGAAAGTAAAAATCTGTTTCTAGAATCAAATTAATTTGGTATCCTTGGTTACTGTTTTTAAGTAGAACTTTGCTGCTGAAAACCTGACAACCTTTATGAAAATTCCAGTTCAGAACCTGATAAAGCCAGGCCAGTTAGTGGCAAAAGCCAATGCTGTTTTATGTCATAGGATCTTGCTAATTAGAAATTAGACAAAGAACCAGAACAACTGTTCAGTTAGGCCTCCTATTAGTCGGATGGTTATGCCTGTGAATATCTACCAGACCTGATTTTGCAAGGTGGATTTTAAAGACCATGATACTTTGTTTATAGGAAAATGATGCTATTACTTTATATTTTGAGTAGTGTCCTGTCCTTGAAATGATACCATGGAACATCTGATTATAGGAAAGTCACTTTCCTACAAATATGCAAATAAATCACAAATGACTCAAGGAACTTCCAAGCTTAAAGCTCCCACATAACCTGATGACATCAGAAAGAACAGAAACCCACACAGGAGACAGATTATGAAAACCATGATATACAAAAGGGAAGCTTGAGTATGTTTTTCTCTCTGCTTACGTTGAGGAATCTGAAACACACCAACATTTAGATCCCTCAAGATCCAATCTTTGAAGCAGTATGAAAACAGCCAGTTTAGGATAGGGAACATCTTGAGTGTGATCTTTCTGAACCTTCCACAGGAGAAGCTGAACAGATAAACAATTCCTTTTACAACATCTGTCTCTGCAGTGCTTTTGTGTGACCTCATGCAGCTCCACCATGGTTTGCTCTCTGCAGGCACCTGCACAGGTGTTATCCTGCCACAGAGCCGGCACACAACATCAATCCCAGGTAAGCACCTCTGTGCCTTTGCATTCCACCCAGATGAATCACAAATACTCTGTGTGCTGTTCACATGATAGCCTGTCACTGGAGAAGCCCAGAGCACTGGATACATCAATTACTTGACCTAATTAACACTGCAGAAAAAGAGGGGATGGTATTTTGATTCCTTCTGTTCTGACCTAGAAGAAAATCATATAAACACTGCATCTGGGAAGCAAAAATAAACAAACCTATCCCACCTCCCCAAAACCAGACAAGAGTTTCCTGTATTACGTTATTTAGTAAGTGGGTTAAACCAGGACTTGACCTACATGATTTATTTCCCATGTATGTGTTTGAATCAGAATTTCCAGTAGCTAAACTCTGAATAACCTCACCGCCCAGTGCTCCTTCTTCCCCCTTTTAATTCCCTGGCAATGTTGGTGATTTTTTTTTTTTTGATTTACAAACCAAATATAAGCGAGGCTTCTGGCATCCCTGAACTGTGAACAGTGACTATGGGGACTCACATTAACATTAACATCATAGAGCTGTGTCCATCTCCATAACTTCATTGTCAAGGGTGGCTATGCTGACAAGTGCATACAAAATGGAGAACAAAGAAAGCACATGAGATAGGGAAGTGGTAAAGAAACAGGGAAAAGATCATGAGGAAGCAAGGCGGACATTTTTCTTAAAACAATGAGTTGGAGGAAGAAATAAAAGAGATTTTCTTATAAAGCATCAAGTGCAGGGATGAAGTTTCCAGTAATATTAGCAAAACTCTCCCTTTGAACTCTGGGCAAAACCTATTTTATTGCATCAGGTAATTTTGGGTGGACAGACTTAACTCTACATCACGTGTCATAATTATACACAATTCAACCCTTTCCATCAAGTGATTTTGTTTCTCTGACTCCAGAATTTCATCCAATCTCCTTCTTAAACTTTTTAAGGTATAAAAAGACAGTGGTGGAACAGAAGGCTTTTGCACAATCTAAAGGATCTCACTATAACAGAAAGTAACTTTGTTGACAAGTCTTCATGGTTACTTAAAACCAGAAAACACAATAGCAACTCAAACCACAGCTCTGTTTGCCTGCATTTATCACCAGAAAATTACTTTACAGCAGTGTAAGTTGGACAAAACCCATAGTTTTGGGCTTCAGTACCACACATAGCTAAGCTGATGAGAGCTGGTTATCCAGAAAGAGAAGGCTGGCTCCCCTGCTGTCCTTTCCCTGTGTGGTCCTGTCCCTTTTGGCAGCAGCAAGCTGATAGACTAGCTCACCACACCTTGGAGAACCTCACCCAGTGTCTCAGTCTTGAGTCTCAAGCCCTGTCATGGTCTCAAAACAACAGTTTAAGTTTCAGTATACACTGAAACAAAGCCCAGATAAATGATGAATCAGAGATTCTGTGTTTACTTTCTTAAGAGGACTTTGTAGAGCAGACACAGCCATAACCATTGAGAGTCCAGTCTGGATCCAAAAAGAGATTCAGAAAGAAAACTGCGATATTCACAGTCAAACCAAACTCAAAACCAAAGTCAAAACAAAGAAACAAAACTAAGATCAATGAGACCTGTTTCTCCTGATACCACGGCAGGGGCTCCAGCATTGTATTTACATGTATTTGTAAATACAATGTATTTGTACACATATACCTGCCCCAGTCATCCCAAACCACAGAGAGAGCGAGGTGTGTCTGACATCCTTGAGCACAATCACCTCTTTTCAAGGGAAAGTCATACAACAAGCAAAACCAACAGGAAGCAAAAGAGTTTGTGAATTAAAGGTGTTAAAAACCCTAACAGGCCAAGAAGTAGTTACTTTATAGATGATAACTTTTAACTGTTTACTCCTGTGGGCTTCAATGACTCACAGCACCCGATAAAGCCAGGCCAGTTAGTGGCATAGGACAGAGTGCCACTTTGTGTAGAGAAAGAGAAGGGTTTTGGCGTGGGAAGCCAAATGTTTTAAAGGCAAGCTTCTATAACCCATTAAGAATATGTCTATCTTGCACTGTATCGCTAACAATTCATCTTTCTAAAGCTTGAGATCAAAAGCTAAGTGGCCTTGAACACAGATCCCTAACATTAATTATTTGCTGGGATATTCTGTACTTACTACCTGGTGAAGACACCATGGGTTCCACTCCAAAATTAGTTTAACCTGCTGCACTTAATGACTTGAGACTTATGCATGCACTTGAAAGCAAACACCTGTATCTTTGATATTGCGAGGCCTTTTGAGAAGTATTGAGAAATAGCTTATCCTCCAAAAACACAGAGAAAGATCAGGACACTGGGAAATCTGTGCAGGGCGAGTAAGCTCTCTCCATCGCTCCTGGCTTGACAGCCCTGGAAGGGAACAAAACATCCTTGGGAAGTTTACAGGAATAACTCATACCAGCTTGCAAGGCTTCAGGAGCACTAGGGCTGAGATACACCCTGGCAGGCTGTTACTCACCCTGTGCTGCCCTAGCTAAGCTTTCTCATCTATTTTCCTTTTTACTTTTAGAACAGCCCAAGGAGAAGCACAGCGTCCGCCGAGGTGAAGACGGGACACGCTCGGACCGAGCCCGGCCGCGGCCCCGCCGCCCTCAGCGCCGCTCTCGCGAGACGCCGCCGCGCGGGCTCCATATTGGGGCATCTGCGCCTTGGGCCCGGAGCTCTCGCGAGCGCGGCCCTGAGGAGCCGCCGGGCTGTGCCGCCCGCGGGGAGCGGGCTCCGCGCTCGGGCTGTGCGGGGAGAGCAGGGCCAGTGCCCGCGGTCAGCGCCCGGGGCTGCCTGAGCTGTGCGGGGTGTACGGGGCCGGAGCTCGGGTACGGCGCCCGGGCTGTGTCGCTCGGGGCGGGACGTGAGGGGCGGAGGCGGCGGCTGCGGTGTCGCCTGCGCCGTCCCACCTGCGGCGGGAGCGTGTCCCCGCCCCGCACGCCGGCGCCCCCGCCTCGCTCGCCGCTGGCCGCACGACCGCCCGACCGCCGGCCGCGCCTCACGGGGCCATCCCGCCCCTCGCTGCACAGCCCAGGGAGGGAGAGCGGCGGGGGAAGGCGGTGACAGGGCCGCGCTCGGCCTCGCCCCCCGTGCCTGTGGGAGGGGGGGCAGCGGCGGCGAGGGGCGGGGCGTGAGGGGCCAGCGGGGGCGTCGCTGCTGCGGGACTGCCCCCGCCCGGGATCGCTGAGGGGAGGGAGCGAAAGAAGGAAGGAAGGAAGAAGTCGCTGCTGCTGCTGCTGCTGCTGCAGGAGGAGGAGGAGGAGGAGAAGGAGGTAGTGGCGGCGGCGGTGCTGTTGCAGCCGCGGGCAGAGCCTCCCCCTCCCGCCGGGTCGGGCGGGGCGGGCTCCGCAACCGAGATGTCTCAGGAGCGGCCCAAGTTCTACCGGCAGGAGCTGAACAAGACGGTGTGGGAGGTGCCCGAGCGCTACCAGAACCTCTCCCCGGTCGGCTCCGGGGCCTACGGCTCCGTCTGGTGAGTGCTGGGAGGGGACCGGGCTGTGCGGGGGAGGTCGCGTTAGGTCGCTGCCCCGCCCCTCGGCCCCCTCTGCCCTGCAGGGACCCCCGGCGGGATCCGTGCGGGGCGGGCACCGCGGCGAGCGGGGCTTGTCTGTCCCCCGGGGGTTCCTCTCCCCCAGCTCTTCACCAGCCTCCTGCAAGAGACATTTTTCCTCCCGGGCTTACGCGCGGTGCTGCCGGGAAGCCGCAGTCTCGTCTTTGGAATGCGTCGGGCATTGCACCACATGGCAGGTGGCTCTGAAACATTTTTGCAGGGGAAGATAATAATGTGTCGTTCCCGGCTCCCCCCCACCCCCCCCCTTCGCCCGGAATGATCTCATATGGGCATATTTCAGTGTGATTTCTTGTAGTCAGTAGGTGGGGAGTGCAGAGGGATGGAGCCTGGTAAGCCCCCCATAGCTGGCTTTGCAGAGCGGAGGGCTTGGCAGCTCTTGTCCCAGTTTCTTTCTGGACCTGAAGGATAGATTATACTTGAGGCAGTTGTGTTTTTATCTGGAATTTGTTGATAAGGAGGAAGTAAAGGGAAGGCTATGAGGGCTGGTTTTGTATCCCTGACTTCTTGTGGATTTACAAGCACCAATATTGTCTTGGCAGTAATAGATGCACACTGGAAGACTCGTTTTATTGCTATAGAATTACTGCAGTGTGTGCTCCCAGAGAGAGTAAAGTCCTGGTATGAGACCTGCAGAAATACAGGGAGCTCGAAGAGTTTAGTTTTTAATGCTTACCTAACAGGAACAAGCCAGGCTACGTGTGTGAGGTACAATACGTCCTTAATTTGTACCTTCTCTGCTGAAGTATGGTGGATCATTAAACATAAATGGAGCTGCATATTTTGCTTTAGCTTTAAGACAAGGTAGTATTTGAATCAGTTTGACTCTAGTCTTTAACATTCATTTAGTAAAGTGTTCACAGATTACTGCCTCCTTTGACTAAGAAACATCTTCCACATGAGCATTCTGGTTTTTATTCCCTGTTCTTTGGTTCTGTCAAAGCGTGGTCAGAATTTTGAAATGTGGGCGCATAATTACATTGCTGCTTTGCTGTTGTGTTCGAGCAGGCATGCATATATTTTTATTAACATAGTGTGCAAATTTATGTTGTGAATATCATTTTTATTATAAGGAGGGATGCATGCTGCATTCTGCTGGTAAAGAAAATAAGTTGCTTTGCATGTGCTACAGTTTTAATGAAATACTATCAGCTGATCTTAACCGGTTATAAAATTGTTGGTAAGTTAAGCTTAAATAACGTGCATTTCTTAAAAAGCTGTGATTGAAGTGTGCAGATGCTTGCATTTCATAAAATTAAAACAGGCTGGTCAATTTTGTAGCAAGAATAACCAGTATACTTGCTGAGGTGTTTTGTTTGTTTTTTTTAAAATATAATCATAGAATGATTTTGATTGGAAGGGAATAGACAGGTTTCATTTGGTGAAAGAAGGACCTTGTTGACACAGCTGATAAATACCCCTGTAAGTGTCACAGAGTTACGCAACTCCTGAAATGTAATGGGAAATTAATTTGCTCAGTGCCTTGTCCTTTGTATTTTAAGGTTGATCCTACATCATACACCCCACTCTCTTTTTCTTTTCCCCCTCCCTACAATCTGTGCTGTACATGTAATACTTGCAAAGTTTGTTTTCACAACCAGTAACTAAAGAGTTTGCCTCATGAATTTCCTGTTGTGCTGTGTCAAAACTTTCAAAGATTGTGCAACTTTGTTCAGACCAAATGAAACAGTTTTGTATTGGAAGCAATTTCAGACATGTGGCACAGATTCTTTTTACAGGCCATGTTAATGGCTTCCTGTATGTTCTTCTAAAAATAGTTTTCAGAAAAGATACAATGATGTGGAAAGTATGTCAGAATTGAAAAATTCAAGAAAACAACAAAAACCTTTGCATATTTATGGTAGTTTATTAAGCTGCAAGCAGTGATGCATATTATTTAGGGTATTCCTGCAATGACTTGCTCCACTCTCTGTCCCTTTAGAGATTTTTTTTCTCCCCAGTAAAAAGTGACCTAGTGTCATTTGAGACTTGGAGCTTGATGTATCCCTGTTGGGACAGTAAATAGTGGTGTTTTAGCAATCCTTAAACAAAATGGTTAAATATACTTCCATGTATGTTCAGTGCATTATTATATTCAAATGTAATCAAATTCTCTGTTGTTTTAGTTGTCAAAACGAGGCATTTGAAAATGAAGAATCTCTAGAAAGTAGAGGGGAAAATGAATAAAAAAGAAAGCATTAAGCTGGCAGATGAGTCACTTAGGCTGTGGTGCTGTTGTGGGCTGCTTTGAATGTGCTGTGAGTATGGCTTGGAACACCCTAATACACAAACCTGACTCTTGTGGAGTCAGTGGATGGAGGGAGAGGCATTTTCTGCAGGCAGCCTGAGTGAGACACCTGAGACACGTGCCTGAAGTGAGAGCAAATATTGCAGTGTTTTCTGAAGGGTGATGTGTAGTGTTGGAAGAAGGAGGTTCAAGTGGCCAGCTCAGGTATTTTTCAGGATCCATTTTTTAAAAACTAGAAGTGTTACTTTTTTAAAAATCAGAAGAGATACAAATAGGGATTCAGTTCCAAGACTTTGAGAAAAATCTACGCATATCCTCAGATTGATTCTTACTAAGTCACATAACAATTGCTGTGGCATCTGTTGTATGAAATGCTGTTTCATTCATTCTTGCAACAGTTTTGTATATTTATACAACACAGTCTTTTGCATGCTTTTGTACCCAGGCCTACATTGGGAAAAAAAAAAAAAGGTTCCTGATATATCCATTTTGTAATATTTCATGTAAGGAGGAGAGGGACCTAGACAATACAAATCTCGCAGTGGGAAGTTGCTGAACAGAGATGGGATTGATTGGTGACTCACACTTTAGTTGGAGGATTGCTTCATTTCTTGCGTGTGCAGGAGGGAAGTCTCGACTCCTGGCATCAGTTCAGCCAGCTCTGAGCTAAGCAAAATGGTGTTTTCACAATTTTTGCCATCAGTTTCTGAGATGCTGTGAAGCACATTCAGTATATTCTTAGTTTACTTAATTGTTGTATTTTTAGCAGCTGTTCTTTGTTGTATTGGTGCCTTTGTAAGATAATGGGCTTGGTTTAATTGCTTTGCAAGCTATCTGTATTGCCTTAATTAATTTGGAAAGAATTGAACAGCCAAGACTTACTCTTCCTCAAAATCTTGCGTAAGATTTTTTTTAGCTTTTTTTTTTTTTGTAGACTGTCAGGTGATACAGCCCTTCCAAAACCTGTGATTTCTTCCCATTGCAACCCACAGGTGTACTGAGTCTGAATTTCTTGGATACTGAGCATTCCCAGAGAAACATTATAGATTTAAGAAATTGTAAAACATTAGGCTCCGGAGGAAATGAAATAACCCTAAATATCACCTTTGTAGAAACAGTTCCTCTGTGGATTTCTTCTAATCCCTTATCAAAGCGTGCAAGTGCCTCCAAAGCTTGTGTGTGCTTGGAGGGACAGGTGCCTGCTCCTCCAGCAAGGTGTGGTAGATCTGGGAGGAGTGATAGGAACAGAAGGGTAAAACTGAGTGGGATGAAGCAGCCATACAGGAAGGATTGGCAGAAGATGTGTGAGGAAGGGGGAGTTGAGTAGGAGAAGGGCAGGCACAGAAGAGCTGTGAGCAGAGCTCTGAAAGTGCTGGCAAGGAGTTTGCACTGTGTGGGAACTTGGGATATGAAGAAGGGAAATTAGTATGAGCACGTGTCCTATAGGGAGATTTTTATTACAGCTTTCTTAGAAGCAGAAGCTAATCTAGCACAGGAGAATGATATTTGCAACTTTTATAGTGTGTTGGGAGGGTAATGACTGAAATGCAAATATAGAAGTGACTGAAGTCAATAATGACCTGTCAGGTACTAACTGTGTTTTTAACTTCAGAGGTAGCACTAAAGAGATTCATTTAGCTTGGGTATTTGCAGAGGCACTAGCAATGAGCAGCATATATTTAACAAAATAGCCTTTGCATAAAAATTAACATTCTGATTATCTAATATTTGAATAAATTGTGCTCATAAGTAACTTTGTGCATACTTTAGTTCCTCAGACTGCTTCGAATGTTACTTCTAAGATCTAATTTGGATCAGTGGATAGGTTCTCTAAAATAATTGTTTTCTTCTACCTCCTGTGTTCTGGATTCAATTCAGGTTAGATCAGAATTGTAATTTTAGCTCGCTTAGGATGAGGTGGATGCAGTTCATTTGCCATAGCACAGTACTATGTAAGAGGTTAAAAAAAGTGTGATAAATTCTGAATTTGTGCTGATCTTGTTTTAAAAGGGATTTAAAACTGTGGATCATGCAATTTTTTCCTAATTGGGCTTCTTTAGCTGAAATATGATCAGTGTAATGCAGCTGTTTTAAGTCTGTGATGAAAGGCAGCTTAGTGTTCTTTAAAATGTTCTCCAGCTGACAGCTGTTCTGTGGCTCTGCAGGAACCATTAGCCAGTTATCTGTATTGGCAGAAAATTATTCAGCATGATTTTATCTGTGGGGAAATAGTCTTCAGGCCACAAATATGACCAACCTTTGTGTTCTGACTTTTAAGTCTAGACTGTGAATGTGCAGTAATACAGAATTTTCTTTCCTGGGCTTGTGCATTGTGCTGTTTAACCAGTACTGTTGATTGCAATTCCCTTGGAGGTTGTACAGCTACTACAACAGCACAGTGACTTGATATGACCCCAAAAAATGTCATTAAAAAAAAAACCGGTGAAATTGAATTTCATCTGAATCCTGAAAATAGCTTATCTTACGTCTGGTGGCTCTGAAATCTCAACATTTTGGAAACCGAAAGAGAAATTTTACTCTGGAGCTGTGGAGGGGGTTGAGATGCAGAGGATCTCCTCCTTTGCAAGATGAAAGATGAAAGTATATGCTGCATTTTGTACCTGAAATGTTTGGAAACTGGTGAAGACTCATGACTGATTTATAACAGCATGTGTTGAATGATGATGACTATTCTTATTTTTGCTCTAAGTCCTAGAAAACACCTTATGTATCAGTAAAATACTAGCATGTAATTTCAGGCCAAACTAGGGATATTTGTGTATTGCAAGATGGTGAATTTTACCTGAGGCTGAAAAAAAATGGAATTCTACATTTCATGAAGTATTGCCACTTAAATATTGATATTTTTTTTTCCTAGTGATGTGTGAAAACTCGACAATTTGAAATCAACATTAAAAAATGAATGCTTGATGGCTTCTTTTGTCTGCCAGGCTGAGGTGTAAAGGATAACTTGTACGTGGAAGTAGTTGCTAAAGTGTGAGCCAGTGTGATGTAGCTTGAGTAAGTCAGCTCTGGCAGGTTGCTGCTCCTGTGACCTGGTGTACTCCTGTGTGTTTTCCAGAGAGCTCTTTCCACTGTGTGGATGCCCTTTACAGAAAGGGAGATGCTCTTCTTCCACTGTACACAGTGGGTTTTTCCATTCCCTGGCAGGAACTGGGGGAACGGTCACCGGTTGTAGAAGGGTGCTGGAGTTGTGTTTTCTATTTCTCATAAACTTCACTTACCAAATTCCTTGGAAACTGGGAAAATTTGAGATAAGGAGTCTTTTTTGCAGGTTAATTCCAGGTGGTTGCTTTAAAAGTAAACGACAGCTACATTTATTTCAAATAGCTCCTTTGGTGGGGTGGGCGTTGTGGTTTGCATATGCGGTTGTGGGTTTATTCTAGGACAACTCGTGATTTTTTTTTGAGCTTCATTAGTTAAGCTTTATATTTCACACTTTACCTTTATAAATATGTAGCATTTATTTTTGCTTGATGTTTATCAAGAACTAGTGCGTACTCACTTTTAAATGGAATCAGGAGTTCACCTGAATCATGAACACAGCAGGAAAATCAACCAGTATTGTCCTTGTATGACTCTTTACATTCCATACTTTCCCCATATTTGTTGTCTTGTCAAGTGTTGATTACACATCCTCTCCTTCTCCTTCCTTTTGGACAGACCAGAGCTTTATAAGTTGCTTAAGGAGTTACTTCAGAAAATATAATTTTACAATACAAAATATATATGTATGTGTGTGTGTATGTGTGTGTATATATATATATATATATATATATATATATATTTAGTTGCTGAGTAGGATAAAATAAGTCCTCATGGACTCTTAAGAAGAAATACTATTTGTATGTACAAAGTTGCTGCTAAAGGGACAAGTTTTGGTAATGTACAGCTATGTATCATTTATTCACCTGCATTTTTGTATAACAGGACTTGGGGATTGGATGTGATTTACTGAAGAAATTTAATTTCAGCTTCAATTATGACTGACAGTAGTCATAACTGATTTTATTAGGCACAAGTCTTGGATTTTTGTATGGACTTAAACCCTGAAAATAGTATTTTGAGCATAGCATTTTTTGATCAAGTGTGGGGTATGAAAGTATGTTTAGGAATAGCAATAGTATTTACAAGTACTCTTCTCTTCAGAGTTTTAGTGTATAATTATGTTTAAGAGCACTTTAGACAGCAAAGTCATAAACATTTCTCTTTTTTTTCTACAAGATTTCCCTTTACTGTTGGACAAGACTCATCTTTTAAACATTTTCTGCAGAAACCAACAGTTGCGTAAATATGTGGGGATTTTGGGTGGTGTGCAGATTATGGACCAGGATACCTAAAAATCATTTTCATTGGAGAAATGGTGTTGCCTGTGACTCAGTGTCTAGATAACTCTGTCTAGAATAAGTGTGGATTTGAAAGCATTCATAAAAAGTTGATTTTGTTAATTTGGTTACTCTCTGTTGCAGTTCTGCCTTTGACACAAAAACTGGTTTGCGTGTGGCTGTGAAGAAGCTCTCCCGGCCATTCCAGTCCATCATCCACGCCAAGAGGACCTACCGGGAGCTGCGGCTGCTCAAGCACATGAAACACGAAAATGTGAGTTGAGGGAGAGGGTATGAAATGCTTTTCTGAAGTTGAACCGAGCATCCATCAGGATTGCATTTAGATATCTTGTTGCATGTTTTTTTCCTAATGCTAAATGCAAAGCTTGTGGTAGTCCAAGGGACTATAGCTTTGGAAAATAATGCAGAATAACAGAACCAACCCTTAAAATCCCCACAATAACTAATTTTGTATTAAAAAATCTTAATATTTTCTAGAATAATCTCGAAATTATTATTTAGCAAGTTCATAAGGATTTGGGACACAGGTGGTGTCACATTCTCCTGGTTACTAGTAGTAAACTGCAGTTTTTGTTATGTTAAGCATTTATTTAAAGAAAGAAAATCTCAAAGTTTGCTTTTAGTGTCTTCTGGAGGGTTTTTGATAATTTTTTTTTTGGCTTGCCTGTTTCAGAAAGTTATGAAGCAGACATTCACTAGATTCCTGTGGGTAAAATAGGGAGGAGAAAAGGGGTGATGATGAAGGGGTGGAAATGAGATGGCTGTTCATACAAGTCATCCACCTAAATCATCAACAAGGAAACAAACCAGAATGTGGTAAATGTTATGTTGAACTATTTTTTGGTAAAACTTCCATTTGGTATAGAAGACAATTGCCTCACCAGTCTCCTCTGTGACATTACCATGCCAACATATTTATACTGCATGGTGTTTGGAGCAAACTCTATGTGCAGCGGAGCAAAAATTCTCATAACCAGCTCTTGGTAGAGCTGTCAGAGCGTCAAGAAGAAAGGAAGGCTCTTGTTTTCTTTTGTCCCAGCAAACTCTGTCTTGACAAAAGGGAGATACTCTTTGGACATGAGCTGAGCAAAGCCAGGACGTTTACCTAGCACAAAAAGCCAAGCAAGCATAGTTTCATTGTAAGGATCTCCTTGGCTGGTCTGTTCAGAGCTTCTGCTGTGGCAGCAGTGGTTGTGTGATGTGGTTTCTAACCACTGCAGTCAGCAGCTGGTATCCCATAAATCATCTTGATGTTTTTAGTGTGGCTCACATCACTGGAACTTCTGATGTGTGTGTGTATGTTACTGTCAATAATTCTTCCTGTGTGATACCATTGTCTCAGCAGTAGAGGTAACTTTTGATCCTGCTTAATATCCATAGAAGTCTCAAATGCTTTGGGTCGAAAGGGTCCTTAAGATCATCCAGTGCCACCCCTTGCATGGGCAGGGGCACCTTCCACTGGACCAGGTCGCTCCAAGCCCCATCCAACCTGGCCTTGGACACTTCCAGGGATGGGGCAGCCACAGCTGCTCTGGAAATCCATTCCAGGGCCTCACCACCCTCACAGGGGAGAATTTCTTCCTAATATCTGGTGTAAATCTGCCCTTTTTCAGTGGAAAGCCATTACCTTTTGCCCTGTCGTGACATGGCTTTGTGTGAAAACTCAGTAGTACCCAGGAATTTCTTTCTGGACCTTTTCTCATAGCTGAGATATTCTTCAAACAGGAAAGCTTTGATTTATCTATTGACACACAAAAAAAAAAACTAATCAGGCAATGAAAATTAGTTTGTGACTACAACTGTCTGAGATTCATTAATATTTTTTGATTGGCATTGCAAAGAGCCTATGTCGCTTTAAGAGTAAGGGATAAAAGGAAGTTAAGTCATTTTTATAGAGAGAGAGAGATATATTATCAGTTCATCATACCATCATTTATCTATGGGAAGTTAATCTAGGTTGTGATTTAAAAATCCTGCAGATGCAGAGATGATCAGGCCTGGTTCAGGCAGGCATATTAGTGCTATTGTCCTGACTATTAAGATCTCAGTTTTGAAGAAAAGCATTTGGTTTTATGTGGCACAGAACACACCAGCAAGTGTGGAAGGTGTGGTGGTTTGAGGGGCTTGAGCATAAGGTGGTTTTGTATATCCTGTATCTAGTTCATGATGATCTTGAGCAAGTAAATGGAGCTGCAGAGCACTCAGTGTGTCTGCATCAGGTTTTGAAGTTCTAGGAGGCCTCGATAGCTTGCATAAAGCACCACTGAACAGATGGAAATGAAGCATCTACTGGAATAAGAACTTCAGTGCCACAAAGGATCTTAGTAACTGTATCAGAGTATGCTATAAATATATTTCACAGCTTTTCTCTTCACTGTTTTCTTTTTAGGTGATTGGCTTGTTGGATGTGTTCACCCCTGCCAAATCACTAGAAGAATTCAATGATGTGTAGGTAACTTCTCTGAAGATTGCAACGGAATATCTTTTGTATCTCCTTATGCCTCCCAGTTTATGACAGAAATATTTGTCTCTTTAATTTGTCTGCCATCATTCACAAATAATCCTGAATTCAACACAAAGTTATAGTATATCCTAAGCTATAGGACTTGTCAGACTTGTTCACTTGCTGTGGTTTACTGCCCAGTGCTGTTGGAATCACTGTATTAATTTCCTACAGTACTTAAAGTGTCACGGTCTATGTTTCATTCAACAACGTGCTTTGGGACAGTCAGCCCTGCCACTGGAGATTTATAAGGAATTTTTATCCTAATCCTATTCAAGAGATTGCTTCACAGCCCACGTGTTTGCTTTTGTTCACAGGTACTTGGTGACACACCTCATGGGAGCAGATCTGAACAACATTGTGAAATGCCAGAAGCTCACTGATGACCACGTGCAGTTTCTCATTTACCAGATCCTTCGGGGACTGAAGGTGAGTGCCTCTGTTGTGCCTGAATGGTGACAGCTCACCGTGGGGGGTGGAAGTTCCTGGTGAATGTTACATCCTCAGAGATTCAGATGAGTACAATCTGGGGCTTCTATAACTTCCCTAAAGTATTGTAGCATAACATTTTATTACTGTTCTTTGACTTCTGCCTCTCTGGAGTTCTGCATCAGTAAGGTTACCTATCATTTTTATGTGTTCCTATGGGCAGAGTCTGGAAGATGATGAACTGTGATGCCCTCTAATCTGCTCTGGCTATGAATTTTCCATTTTTTCAGTTTTGTTTACTTGTGTTGTTCCACTCGGGTGGCAGCACTCCTGGGTGTTCCTAAGGAGAGGCAAACTGGAACACCCACCTGCTTGAAACCCACAGACACACAGCTGGTTCCTTCTGCAGACAGACTGTGGCATCTGAATCGTGTGGGCTGGGGTAGGGCAGTATTTTCTAGGGAAGAGATGAGGAGGTGGCTACTTGGACTGTTACATAAATTTTGTCATCTTATTTTACAGTACATCCATTCAGCTGACATAATACACAGGGTGAGTATTTATTCTAAGATTGTTTCCTGTAGTGAAAGAATATCTTTAAAAAATGAAGCATAGAATTTTACAATGTAGCACCAAGAGAAACAAGAAAAAATTTTCTGAGAATTATTTTGGTTAAATAGTAAAAAGATTGAACAGGGGAAGTGGTTGTCAAGATCCATAATTTCTTTTCCTTTGTGAAATAGCTTTTCTATTAAATATAAATATGCAGCACCAGTGTTGCAATAAGCCTTTATACATTTTTGCTTATACATGACACTTCTGAGAACCACAGGAGAGATATTTGACTCTGTGATAAAATAATTTATCCAAAGTTAGTATTTGCACTCAGTTAGAATCTGTATTTTTATCTCCATTTACAAATTTATCTACTTCAGACTCGTGAATCAACACGTATACCACTGTTAATGTTGATGTTTAATTTTTTAGGATTTAAAACCTAGTAACCTAGCTGTTAATGAAGACTGTGAGCTAAAGGTAAAGTAATTAAAAAATCTGATTTGTTTGACTGAGATTTGAGTGAGTGCCATGTGAATATCCCTTGCAACTAAAGTGTCAAAATAATTCCTTTTGAAAATACTTTTGTAGAAAAGTAATAATGTGCTTCCCAGCTGTAAAGAGTTGTAAGGATGTGGGATTTGTATCTATCTGTTCCTGTGTTTTTAGTGATCATCATGAAAGTGAAGAGTTAACAGCTTTAGTTTATGTTTACTTGTTTTGGAGACAAGATACCCAGACATAATTCTGATTGTTGAGTCCTACGCTGTTCTAGCCTAGTGTCTTTTCACAGGTTGTGAAATTTGGTTTCATAATCTGGTTTTACAGCTCACCCACCTCTCCTCTCCCCAGTTCAGTGATTGCCTGGTTGTTTGTGCTGGGTCGTTTGCATTGTTGCCCTGCAGTAGCTGGTGTGTTCTGTGTTGTGTAGATCCTGGATTTCGGCCTGGCCCGGCACACGGATGATGAGATGACCGGGTACGTGGCCACCCGGTGGTACAGGGCTCCTGAGATCATGCTGAACTGGATGCATTACAACCAGACAGGTAATGCCTTTGGCCAGCACAAGACTTTTGTGTTTTGTCAAGTTCCTGAATTGTGGAGGGGCGGAAAAACAGACGTTGTCCTTGCACGTGCTCCCTTTCATCTGATTGCATAAATTGGCACTCTTGGTAATTATGCTTCAGGATTGGTATTTGAACCACAGTCTGTCAGATGGAAGTTAAGAATCATTGTGGTAGCATTCACAAGACTTCTTTAAATTTGAACCTTTGAAACTGCAATCAGCAAAATATTGTCAGCACTTATCCCTTGCTTTTTCTAGCAGAGTGATTTTTAAAATAAGTGACTGGAATGTATCTGGTTGAGGAGACTGTCTGGAGCTATAGCGTGAAGAAATGATAAAAAGTGTGTAAATCTCCCATTCTTTCCTCTCCTGTTAGCCACTTCTTCACAGATTTATCTTCCTCACAGTTCCCAGTATCTTCTCTCCAGCAATACTTGCAGATCAGGCACAGAGAAGAAAATCAAAGTCTGAGAACAGTTCTTGTACAGGAGAGCAACAAAGAAATGTGCTACCCCAATTTCATATATCGCTACCTTATCTTTCTCTTTTCCCCTCTTGCACCTATATGGGCTTGTCTTTTATCTTCAGTGTAATAGTTGGTGGTTGTTTGGGTAGAATTTATGTAAGGCTACATGCAAATCCATTCCTCAGAGTCCTCTTGGACAGGTTTCTTCCTCTTGGAGGGTTTAGATTCCTTCCCAGCTCTTTGGTGTTCAGGTCATGTTATAGTCTGGAAGGAAGAGTTGCCTGATCTTGAATTCTGTTATTTGTACAAGTTTTAGATGACACAGAACAGTATCAGCTAGCTTGCAATGTATTTCAGACTGCTTGAATGCCTAAGACTAGTTAAGGACGGAGTTGTTTGCACTGGTTGGATGGGGTGATTGTGCTGAGACTGTATTTTTATGCATCATGTTTTGTTTTTTGTTTTGTTCAGTTGATATTTGGTCAGTGGGATGCATTATGGCTGAACTGTTGACTGGAAGAACATTGTTCCCTGGCACAGACCGTATCCTTTAGGAATAATTTCTTTTTTGAAATGGAAATTAGATCTTCATTTTCACACAATTGACAAGAAAATAAGGTCTGGGTTTAGTTATGGACTTTTGTTTGTTTTTAAATTAATGGCTTCTTTTACTCACAGTACAAGGAGGTGAGTTCTTGATTTTGCTGCACATCTGTTCCTCTTTATTGTCTGTTGTCATCACTAGATTTACATACTGTTTGTATCTGGGATTTACTTTCCTTTAAGTTTATTTAAATTTATTAGTTGAGTTTGTAGCTAATACTTGCATGGATGTCTGCCAAGAATCCTCTCATGCTTCAGGTTTCTTGCAAATGTGAAGCATCCCTTCTGGCCTTTCTTCTTTTTATCCTGAAGGTATCCTGGCTGTGAAAGCAGTGGGTTTGCAGATTCTTTAGTGCCAAGGTTCTCATTAAAATTGCTCTGAAATGTTTAGGTTCCATTTCCATGTTTGACTGTAAACAGACTGTGAACCTTCTTTCACAGTGCACTTGTACTGGTGTGAAAAATCAAGCTTGAATAAGATCTTTCCAAAGTATTTTTTTTTCCTCATCGAAGTGGACTGGGTAGGACACTTTGGCAAATTTATGAAAGGGCTTTGTGAGATTTGGTCATATTTTCCCCAGGAAATTGGAAGTGAGACTTGATGAAAATTGTTAAAATTTTTGTTCAGCCACACAAGATAGGGGTGTAATTTACTACTGGCAAGATTTTTCTTTGCCTAGAAATTGGGCTTTTATTTGCCAGAGAAAATTGCATTGCCCCCTTTTACCAAAGTTTATTATTTCAACCACAGTTTGTTTATTTTAATAACTTTTGTTAATTTGTTAGTATTTATGTCAGTTAATTCAAGTATGTTAGCACTTGATGAAAAGAAAGCTGGTGTTGGAATTGCTGCCTTCTGTTTAATGTTACCTCCAGAAAGCATCTGGATTCCAAAACCCACTCCTGAGGAGAAGCTCTCATTCCAGCTCTTACAGTGTCACTTCCCTTTTGAATGTGCTTTAACTTTATCCTCTCTCTTTTTCTGCTTGACTCCATCTCATAATTTCCATCTAAATTTGTTGAATTTGTTGTACTGTGCTGTGTAGTCATCTCTGCTGTACTTTTCTGTTGTCAGAGACAGAAACTGAATTAAACAAAAGCTGGTATATTTTTATCTGTTGATTCAGCATGTGTAGGTTGGTTTGGACAGATTTTTTTTTTGTTTCTTTTAAGAAAAACTGAGATACCAGGAATTGTTCATTCAAACAAAGCAAAAGTCTTTAAGCTGTTGCCATTATTTGACCCTAGCAACAGTGACACTTTAGATTTTAAAGAACTTGACACTTGCAACTAAAATATTTGCTAATAGGATTTGCAATGTGTAAGAAATGCTGCATGATTTTATTTTGTGGTTTTTGTGAATTGAACAAAATGGTGGTTTTTCCAAGTCTGAGAAGTTTTTTCTCCAACTCTGTTCTTAGTTGTAAATTGAAGCCACTAATATCTGCAGTGCAAAATGAAGTTTACTCTTAGGATCTAATTTATTTGCTTTATCATAATAAGGTACTTCACTAATTTATCTCTCCCAGGAGATGCTTATGATGATTTACTTTAAATGCTCAATTTCTTTTGCAAATGGCAGTAATGCTTTTTAATTAAATGCCTTTTCTGTCCTGAGTTGCTTAGAGTTAAGAAAAACACACCCAATCCTTTCCCATCTTAAAAAAAAAACCTTTGTAGTACTGTAATTCTTCCAGTCCTTCTGTGTGGTTCCCCACTTTGTCTGTGCTTTTTGATCACGAGGTTAAAAGTGAAAGGGGAGCAGGGTTGGTTCTGAATCTTGTTTGTGCATGGAACACTTACCCAAGGATTAGAAAGGACCCAGGCTGGCAGCTTTCACTCCAGTTTTGCTGACATCTAAAGATAGTAAGCAGAATTAAGGTAGGTCAGTTCTAGTTTCTTCCTGTCTTGGAAGGCTCTTTGAAATCTTTACATATGCGTTATTTTAGGAGAAAGTTGAAGGAGTTTTCCAGGTTCAGATCCTGTTGGGTAGTTCTGGGCTCTTAATAATTTCATTGTACCCACAGATTTGCAGAGGCCCTTGTTCCTCCTGTAGTGTCACTGTGCAGTTGCTGACTTACTGACTTTGGAATTATTATTATTATTATTATTAACATGCATAATTCAAGGTATGTTTGCCTTGTCTCCAGTAGCCAAGGATGTGGTATATCCAAATCCACTGCAGTTCTAGAAAATTCCCTGTGCACTTGGAGGCAATGTGACCGTGTGTTGCTGGAAACTGCTCCTGTTTGACAACTGCAAATTTGAAGTAGTTCTTGCTTTTTGGTCTCAAGATGTAAATTTTCTCAACTGTGTAGCTTTACATTTCCAAAATTAGAGTGACAGAATATGTAATGGCTTCCCAGGATGATCATCCCCCTGTTCTGATGGTTCTCTTGTTTGAAGTGTTGGTCCCTTTCAGCAAGGATTTAGCAGAAATGCTGTGATGTTATTTACAGTCCATCACATATTTCTTTGTATAGCCCAGGGATGCACCTGTTCAGTACAGGTAAGCTGTAAGCTCCTTCAATCAGGTAAGTAATAAAGTTGTACTCTGAAATTATGATCTTCAATGCTGTCTGTGATGATTATGCCACTGATGAATTAATGTTGAGTTTAAACTTCTGAATCTGTAGAGATTCTGAACACAGCTGTCATTGTCTTAAAGCAAGAATTGAGATACTCTTACACAAAAACCCTGTGGTTAATTTGGGCTTAGCTCTGCAGGGTTGCTGAAGTACTTCTAATTTACAACTGAATGTAAGGTAATTGAATTATTCCTGTTGTTATCCATGGGTAGAAGTATTTGGATGAAAGATGGATTTCTAATACTGGTAAAATCTCTGCCAGGAGGTGGAGAAGGGGATCAAGATTGTGGGAAAGAAGTCAGAGACCAAAAATGAGGTGATGAAAATCAGAGTCCTTCAGGCACTGGACTCTGATCCTTGTGGGTCTCTTCCAACTCAATGTATTCTGTGATTCAGTGCATGGGAGGCTTAGCTGAGGCTTTCTTGTTGGTGTATGTGTCTTATGCCACGATCAGTTTCTGTTAAACACGTATATTAAATTTCTACAGCTCTTGTAATGTGAATGATTCATACAAGTAAGTAGGAAAGTTGACTTTGTTTGACAATTTGACTTGCATAAAATCATATAAAGTAAAAATAAGAATATCTAGAGTTTTCTTGTACTAGTTTAGCTTTTTCTGTATGTTTTAAGTTGACTGTGTTCCTTTAAACTCTGAAGAGTGTTTTTATTACTATTTTTATTCAGTGGTATGAGACTTCCATGATAACTAACCAGTCTGAAGTTACATATTCTTCTGATACACCTTAGTCTTGCTTGTGGAGGCAGCTAAAACAACTTTGACCTTTGCTTTGCCTGGAAAAGCTCTTAGAGTCTTGTGAGATTTGCTGCTGGTGGTGATGGCAGGTTATTTTCTGAATTTTAGAATCCCTCATCAGTCCTTGGGAGTACCTTGAAGATGGCACTTGGCGTTTGCATGCTGTGCTTTCCTTCTCCATGCACTTGTGGTGGTGTTTTTCTTCTGCTTTGCATTTACTAAATCTCTTTCTTGTCTTTAATTGCTTGTGGCTCATTTCTCTGGGATGTGATGGGCCCTGTAGTTAAAGAATGCTGCAGTTCAGCAGGCCTAAAACCAGAAGCAGGGTTGGGTTTTGGCATGGCTGTGGCAGTGCCAGTTCCATATTCTGTGTTTTTTCTTGTTTATCTGAGAAGTATCTTCCAGTAGCAAACAGGGCAGCAATATTGTTGGCACACCTGTGCACAGGCTTTTAAATGCCTTTAAAATAACTTAAATATTTAAACTGAGCCATGACATGTTAACATTCTAAAATTTGCACTTCAACTGTTGCTTGTACAAGAATAAGTGAAAAGTGTAAGGACTATTTTAAATAGCTCTGGAGAAAATCTAATTTAAATGAGCCAGTTGTGGTTAGTAGAGTGTCCTTTGCTGATTCTCCTACAGCGGTGGATATTCTGATTTCATTTTCAGCATTGACAGTTCAGAGTTAGCAATTCAGCTATGCTAAATCCAACTAAATACTGGATTTACTCGTAGATTTTGAGTGTTTTGAGTAACTAGAAGTTTGCCAAGTAACTTGACAAGTGAGAAATTAATTCAGCTGTTCTGACAAAGTGCTATTTCCAGGGCTCTTAATTAATTTGATATATAAAACTTTAGACCAAAATTTACCTCAAAAGGTGAAGGTTTTAGCAAAGCATTGGTGATTTCCTATATAGAGAGTTTGCCAGTATTGCAGGAACTCTGAGTTGTTGTTTTCTAGGTTTTTTTTTAAACAGGTGACAGTTTTTGAAGTTCTTGTAGTACTCAAAAGATACTCTAAAGGAACTGCAGCTGTATCTTAAGCCCTCAGGAAGGCATTGATCCCAGAAAACAAGATTGTCTAAAAAAAAATTCTGTAACTACTTTGGTATCATTTTAAAGGCAAATATAAACATTACAGACAGTCTGACATCCCTGTGGAGGATAATTCAGGGAAGAAGGGAGATTATGCATTGATGGTTTTAGAAAGGGTATTTTGTGTCTCCTTAGTGTCTTGAGACTTAGACATAAAACAGTGTCTTTGATGGATTTTTTCCCCCTCTCAAATGTGTGTTTTGTCACCTAGGCCTTGTTAAAGGGGACAGCTCAGACTGGCCTGTGGCCTGCTGGGAGCTCTGTTCCTGGTAAAACATTCTTTCCATCTGCAGTGTGCCATCCTGAGAGCTTTCCACAGAGGTGTATTAAACCTGAGCCCATGTTCTGTTTCTCTCTGCTGCTCCAGCAGGTCTGTAGGGCAGAAGGGGTGTTCGAGTGCCTTGATCCCCCTGCTCTGATGGTCCCCAGGAGGTGCCAGGGCAGGACCCTGTGCCAACTGCAGCAGCTCAGCTGCCCTGGCCGTGGGCAGGGTGTGCCCATGGTGAGGTGATGCTGTAGGGTACGAGCAGGGTCCAATCATTTCCTTACCTCCTGAGTTTTACAAGTGGCTGAATTAGCTTGGAAGGTGTTCACAAAAAGCCTTGACTTTCTTCTTAATATGAGTGCCTACCCTTTTCAGCCATCTGCTTTACTTCAGCTGTCACTAATGCAACCTAATCCTCCTAACTGCAGCTTGGTGTGGGGCCTGAGGGGGTGAAGGGAGCATGGAGATTCAGCCTTTGCCAGTGGGGCAAAAGATTTCTGCTCCAAAGTAGTTCAGGATGCAGTGCCTGATTCAATGCATGTGGGGTATCTGTAGACAAGATGTTCAATCTGTCTGATACAGAGAGAGCTCAGCTATATTCAGTTGTAAACAAGAGGAATGAATATGGTTTGCCTAAAATAGCTTTTCAGTCAAGGCCTTGGCAGGAATTAATTTTCAACATTAATAGGGTGATGTGTTGCGCTTTTCATTTTGATTTCTCCCAGCATTTTCCTTTATGGTCCATCATTAGATATTGATCAGTTGAAGCTCATTTTGAGACTCGTTGGAACCCCAGGGCCTGAGCTTTTGAAGAAAATCTCCTCAGAGTCTGTGAGTTTACACTTTGATTGTAATATCTGCCCTTTCAGAAGTCCCAAGTTTGTGTGTTGTTCTCCTGTAGTCTTATCTGTAGAATGTGTTGGGATTTATTTTCTGTTATTTTTCTTCCTTTGTAATTCTTTGCTCTTGGATGGCTTTAAGTTCTTATGCTTTGTGTATCTGATCTTTATGCCTCTTACCTCTGCCCATGGTATGATTTCATCCTTTCATATTCTCATTTTACTGCTTCGTGACTTTTCTCTCAGTTTGTGGGTTTATGCTTTGTGATCTATTGTATGATCAGGTGTTACTGGGGAAATATTTTTCACAGCTAAGAGCTTGAGGCTTGTCTCAGTTATTATTTCTCCAGATTGCATACCCAGGGATCTTTCTAAATAGGAGCAGGTGTGTTATCCTCTAAACACACACAGTCCCTTCTGTAGTGTGATTAATTTCTGAAACACTGCTGCCACTATCTTTGTTTTCGTAGCATAAAATGCCTTTTAGGTGCCGTTCTGGAGCAGCTGTTGCAGGGCACACAGCAGAGTCTGCTGAGCATAGAACTACTTGTGCTATGTAGGATGTTGCTGTATGGGGCCCTTTTACCAAGAGAACAGCAAAAAGGCTTCCTGCAGTCCCTGTTTGGGAGGGTGACCTCTACTACAGCACAGCAAGTGGCTGAAAATAATCTTGAATTGTGAACTTGTGCAAAGACAATGTGAAATGACCTTTAATTCTACCTCTTCCTGAAGGTGGAGTGAATAAATCAGAGCCAGGGATTAGCAGGTGAATGCACAGTGAGCACTGAGGTCACTGCTGTTTGTGAAGTGCAGCAGAGGATCAGAGCTGTGGAAAGTGGTGATAAGATTATGTTGTGCTGCAGCTTAATGTTCTTGTAACAGTGACTGTAAATACAAATGTGAGATTAGCCTTGAATAACACCTGCTGGAGGTAGATGTGCAGCGCAAATTGGGATAAATTGGTCAACTTGCTGGGTATCCCACCAGTGTAAAAAGCTCTGGGATGTTCCACCTTTGGAGAGGTTAGAGCTGAATAACCCAGGTTGATTTGGTTGCCCTGTGAACTGACCTTAAGGCTACTCTGGTGTTTGAAGTACAGGGGATTAGCAAGAGACATAAGATGGAAGGTTGACTAAATTAAGCAAAAGATTAATTTGCATTTGTAAGTTGAAGTGGGTCTTTTTTTAACTATTATTGCACAATAAAAATAGTAATTGCTCTTATCCAGGTCTGAAACAAGAGTCTTTAAAAAAAACAAAAGCAGTAAAATACTGTTTCTACTCTTTTTTTCCATTGTGTGGGGAAAGCAAAACTCTTAAGTGTTTGATGGTTTTTAGTGTGTCACTATAACAAATTCTGGTTTTCTGCTGCATTACTTTACTTACTCTCACTTTCCCTGTTCACTGATACCTGCTAACTCTGTCTTATGCAATGCTACTGTTTTGCTAATTTTGCATTTAATGCCTTCTGTCACCCAGCCCACGTCAAAGGGCACTCAGAGCTGTTCAGAAGGTGTCAGTTGTGAGCCAGTTTCACTTTGCACCACAAGAAACTTAAGCACTTTCTATGCAGCAAGAAAAAAAAGCTGGTAACCAGTGCAGAGGGTACAGTTTTTGTTTCTGTTTTAATTTTTGTCCATTTTCCTGAAGCTGTCTGTAGCTGCACAGCACAGGGGAAATGTTGTGGAGTAGCCTCAGCCAAAGGAAACGTCTACTCTGATGGCTTAAAACTGCTGGGAAATGTGAACACAACCTTGTAGTGTAATGCTGCTTCCATTGGACAGAAATACTTTCTGTACTGGCAGTTACCAACTGAGCAGTGATTCTCCATTGCTTTCAGTGTTCACTCGTGCAATTGCTGAACATTTCACAGGTAGTTGAAAAAATTAGTGGACCCTGCCTGTATGGCTTTTGCCTTGTGGTTTGCAGAAGAGATGCTTTTGTGTGCGACTGTTTTCTGTTTGAAATGGTTTTTGCACTGTTTTTAACAAAGCCCTTGACGAGGCACTTAAGATATTAACCAGCTTCAGCAGATCATGCGTCTGACGGGAACGCCCCCTGCATATCTCATTAACAGGATGCCCAGCCACGAGGTGAGATCTGAGCAGATGGAGGGGGTTTGCAGGGCAGGGCTTCACTCAGAGTGTTCACCACTTCTGGAAATGAAATGCTTGCATGTGGCATGGGGTGGGCAATTAACTACCTGCTCTTCTGCAAGGTTTTTGTACTAAATGAAGATGTGAGATTTGGACAGTGCGTGACTTGTGAGCCTCGGGAGAGCCTGCCTGTGAGTTGGTTTTGCATTGTGTGCTGTGTTGTGCAGCTCAGCAAAGGACAGCAGGCTGCACCCAGCCTTGCTGGGACACCAGGGAGTCAGCTCTTCCTGCACCCCTCTACTTTCCAGTCTTACTTTACCACAAGTAATGTCAGCTCTTCCTCTATCTTGAGTGCCTTAGTTGGAACAGGATAATGCTGATGTGCTTAGTGTCAGAGTAAGCAAGGAGACAGAGCATAACAATCAGTGCTTCAGGATGGTTGAAAAGTACTTGGTCTTTCTGGCTGGATATTGTCTGATACTTCAACAGAGCATTTATTTCCACAGGCAAGAAACTACATCCAGTCTTTGTCTTACATGCCGAAAATGAACTTTGAAAACGTGTTTATTGGTGCCAATCCCCTGGGTAAGATTTGTTTATTGAATTTTCCTGAAGCTGAAGCTAGCATGTCCTGGGACACAAAGATTCCCAAAGCTTTGTTCTGACTGCAGCAGTAGCGCAGAACACGGTTATGTTTATGAAGGACGTGTGGGCTGAGGGTGTAAGAGGAAGAAAATGTTGGATGGTGGATGGATCCTGAGAAACTACAGATTCCTCATATATGTTAGGCTTTTAGAGTAGAGTCACACAGCTCATGTGAGAAATCCTCTCTGTCTGGTGCTCTTTGCAGCCGTGGACTTGCTGGAGAAGATGCTGGTCCTGGACACGGACAAACGCATCACAGCTGCAGAGGCGCTGGCCCACGCCTACTTCGCCCAGTACCACGACCCAGATGATGAACCCGTGGCAGACCCCTATGACCAGTCCTTTGAAAGCAGAGAACTTGAGATTGAAGAATGGAAAAGTGAGTCTAGGAGAAGGGAGAGAGAGCCAGTCAGCTTCTCTTGTGGTTGTAGAATCATAGAATATTCTGAGTTGGAAGGGACCCACAGGGATGATGGAGTCCAACCCCTGGCCATGCACAGACACCCCAGCAATCCCACCCTGGGCATCCCTGAGAGCTGTGTCCAAATTCTGGAGCTCTGGCAGCCTTGGGGCCGTGCCCATTCCCTGGGGAGCCTGAGCAGCGCCCAGCACCCGCTGGGGGAAGAACCTTTCCCTGATGTCCAACCTAAATCCCCCTGGCACAGCTCCAACCTCTCCCTTGGGTCCTGTCCCTGCTCACAGAGAGCTGAGATTGGAGCCTGCCCCTCTGAGACCTTGATGAGTCTCCCCTCAATCTTTTCCTCTCCATCCCATGAGCTGAGGTTCAACTAAGCCATGGTTAGAGGCACAAAATAAAGTGATAGAAATGTGGGCATCCTGTTGATCCTGAGGTCCTTAACACTGAGTGCATCTACCACGTGCTGTGCACATATTTAGCATAGTCCCTGGTAACTAATTACTACTAGAAGCATACAAACATATCTTTGTTTTCAAAGATATTCACATCTCCTCAATGCTCTGGAAGTGTCTTTTATTGTGTATGTTAGTCTCTGAGAGTGGTGTAACCATTCTTTTCTTCTTTGTCTTAATTAAACAATACTTTTTGTTCAAAATAGTGTTAGAACATTTGAGATTGTTGCAGGTTTTCTTGCATGAAGGTGTGTCTAGTAGTGCTAAGTTTCTGTCCCGCTTTTCCCCCCTAGGCCTGACTTATGATGAAGTAATCAGCTTTGTGCCACCCCCGCTTGACCAAGAGGAGATGGAGTCCTGAGAAACTGCTCTCTTCTGTTTGTCCCACTTCACTGTGAAGGGAAGGCCTTTTCATAGGGACTCTCCGATTATCGTTCAAGTGCCTCATCACAACAATATTCTCCTTAGTGGAGGGGTTTTGTGTGTGTTGAACTGGGGAGGGAGGGGGGAGGGAAGAAAGCTGAGTCTATGTAAACATGCTGCATGCTCTTGTATTCTGTGTACAGCCTGGGGCAAGCCTCTGGAGACCTGTTCTGACTGCACTTAGTTCTTCCAGAGTAACAGTGCACCACCAGTTTGCACTGCTGGGGCAAAGTGGGGAAGGTGACAGTTCAAGGTTTGGTTGCAATCATTGCCATTTATCAATTCTCCTACAACTGAGTAACCTCAAAATAATGAAAGTTGGTTTGTAGGCTTAGAGGGTCCTCTGTTTTCTTTGGACTGAAGGTGGGGTTGAGGGATGTCCTTGTTCAATGCCAGGTGTCTGATTTACATCCAGACTTTCCTGGTAGAGCAGAGTGTGGAGGCCTTCCAGTGTTTGATTCTTGGAACACGAAAAGATGTTGTTTGAAACTGTAAATATGTTTGTGCCTTAAATGAATGGGGAGAGAGGGGAAAGGAAGTGTGGGGTGGAAATCTGACCCACTGTTCTTGAGGGTGAAGGCTCCCAGGTAGCCAGGCATGAACTCAATGTAATTGGGAAGTAACTTTGAGGCAACAACTTCAACCCCTGGATTGGGTATTCCTGTGTTTTTCCCTTTCCTCCTCCTCTTGTTCTGAGGCTTCTCAGCATTATCTCCCAGGAGACAGAGGTTGGGGAAGATCCTTGCTAGCCACACATTTGTGTATTCTGTTCCTTACAAGGTGGTGTGTTTTTGCATGTTGTAGCTGTATGTGCATGTAGAGCTGCTTGATTTTTGTCCTTACTTTTTGGGGATGGCACTGGGGGCAGTTCAATCATCAGTGAAATGTTTACTGAGTACCTCAGGCAGTGCCATAAAATCACAGCACCCTTCCTCCTGTGCTGCAGCTCCTTGTGAAATACCTGCCACTCTAGAGGCTTCAACGAGGGAAGGATGTCATATCCAGCATAGAGAAACATGCACCTTTTTCTTTGTTCTGACCTTCTCTCTGCAGAGGAGGAGAGCTTGGGCTGGAGGGTTTCTTGTGAGATCAAAAATGTAAAAAATGTTCTTTAAAGAAATGACTATAGTATCTTGTGCCAGAACTTAAGTTATTTCCTGAAAAGATTTTTTTTTTAGAAGTATTGGAATCCAAAGCAAAGAAATAAGCATGCATAAACACACAATCACCCTTTCACTGTCTATAGCTATAAATACAAATATTTATATACATAAAACTAACATTTACTAGAAGGTTTTTTTATCCTCTCACATAAGAGCTTCTTGGCTATTTCTTAGCAGGTTGATCTCTGCCCGAGGAAACATGAGAAGGGAGTATGTTTGAATACAAACATGGTTCAAATATTTTGTATTTTCCAGGACTCTGCATGAGTGAAGTGCCCAGTTAGAGACTGGCAGGAGGGAGGTTTCTCAGCATGTTTGTGTGCTCCATCTGTAGCTGGGGAGCTCAGGAGCCCAATTTTAGGGCTTCTGGAGGAAACATTTTTAAACTTTAATTTGTCGCAGGCATCCTGTGTGGGCAATGCACCCGTGTATGTGAGGAGAAAGGCTTTTGCAGTATTTTGTATTCTTGTTACTTGTGGGGCAGAGAGTGTTTTTGTAGTGTTTTTGCCCCACATTTGAAGAGGCAGCACAAAGGGATGGGACGTGAATGACAAAGCCATTGATTCTCCCCAGGCTACTTCCCAGCGATCTCTTCAGGCCAAACATTTAATAAAGGTCTGGGCTGAGATGAAGAGAGCAGCTCTGTTGTGCTCTAGGATAAAACTCTCCACAGCCCAACAAAATCAAGACAAAAACCCTCCCTTTTCTGCTGGGCCAGCAGTCTGGGTATTCAAATGAAAATGTAGATATACTATGTAAACCTACAGCAAGATTATTTTTATCAGCCATTTTATGTGTAGATGCTACAGTGTGATTTCATGCGGAAATATTGCTAAAGATTTTTAAAAACTATCGGTGTTGTGTGTGTGTGTGGGTGTGTCTGTGCGTGTGAATGGTTCATTGGAGTCTGTCCTCTGAGGGAGCCCCTGGGGCACAAACTCCCTGCTGCCAGTGCGGTGCTGCTCAGCTGCCTGGGCAGGAGCTGCACCCGAAAGATGAGATCTGCTATTTTGTTCCTATCCATGGATTTTGCTGTAATTGGTTATGCCAGATAAGATGTCACAATACCACTGGTTAAAAATAAAATCTATTTTTCAGATTTACTGCACTGCTGGTACTTGGAAACCTCCTGCACTGAAGTGTTGAGTTTTAGCATGGTGTGAATTTCTCTGCTGTGCTGTGGGGGATCCTGGGTGTGATGGCTGGGGCGGGGGACAAGGCCACGCCTTGGTGGCTCTGCTGCCATGGGGCTTCCTGTCCGTGTTTGTCCCAAGTGAGCTCTTTGCTACAAAAATAACTTGAGTAGGACCCTGATTACTGGACACAGAAACCCCCCCCTGCCCCCCAGCTTTTATTTTCTGTTCAGTGCAGGGAAGCACTAATTCAACACAAACAGAGCAACATCCTGCTGCTTACCTGGACCTGGGACCCTCCCCCAGCAGGACTGGGTTGTGCTTGTTTGCTATTTAAAAGTGATTTCTTTTTTTCCTCTTCAGCTGCCATCTAGTTGGTGGTGGAAAAATCACCACAGTGGAGCTTTTCCAACTCCTCTTGTCTATCAGTGTCACTCCCTCAGAAGAACTTGGGTTGACCAGAGCTGTTCTTCACACTAACACAGCCCACAATCACTGAAGTTCTAGGCCTTGATGAACCAAGGGAGGTGGTGCTGATCCCAGTCAGGCAGTTGATCCCCACTCCCACAGCAGCTGATTTGAAGAAATATAAAGAACAGTGCTGAGGGGGTTCTCTCAGCTCCATGAGCCTTCCTCTTCTCTTTGCTGTCTGCTGGCTTGAGGAGAGGTGGAAAAAAAGCCTAAACAGGACCAGTCCTGTGTTGGTTTCTGGGAGGAAAAAAAAATAATCCCAAACACCCAAGACTTACAATTCCAGAATGTGCTCAGTTACAGTATATCCTGATCAGAAAACAAACAAACAAACAAAAAAAAAACAACCCCAAAAAACCCCCCAAACTAGAATCAGTGAGAATTGAACTGGGGAAAAAATACAAACTACATCTGTAAAATCAAATTACTTAACTCATGAAGCTTAACAGTCAGTGTGCAACTCTTGCAAATTATTGTCCAACTGTGCTCCAGTCAGTGATGGGGCCATCACACATGGGAACAACATGCTGGGAGTTTGGGTAGACCCACGATGAAATGTTTATTACTAGAAGGGAAGCATGGTCAAAATTGTAGCCCTGATTGTCACCCCCAGCTGCACTGTAGAGAGTGCCTGGAGAAGGATTTTTGGGTCATGCCACCACTTCTTTTTGTCGACTTGGCAGAGTTGGGCTCACAGTAAGACTTGATCTTGAAGGTCTTTTCCAGCCTCAAGGTTTCCATGATTCTAAAGTTCCCTGTTTGATTTGGCACCTGAAGTTAACTCATCTCTGTACAGCCCAGACATGCCCCAGCTATTCAGGACTCCCTAATTGGGCGCTGATTGCCTGCATGTGCACAAGCAGCTGAGCAAGGGTTGTGTTCATCAAATAACCGAGGAGTTACATGTTTGCTTAAGGACCAGGAGGTTTTGCTGGGCCACCTCTTGCTCACAGGTGTATTTATAGACCCAGCCAAGCTGTGGTTTATTTCCGGGCTGTGCTGCTGCTGCAGCCAGGGCTGATGTACACAGATAAGGCCGTATCTGTCCTTGGTTTGTGTTTTATGAACAGCAGGCTCTACTGTGGCTGCTCGAAGAGCATAAGGGCCAATGCAGTGATTGCACATAAAGCAGGCACAGTGATTTTTTTTCTGCCCCCCCCCCCCCCCCCCCATTGTGTTTTTTCTGTAGGGACACTTTGCAGGTGACCTGTATGGAAGGAGCAGAGGCTCTAGGCAGGGTGGAGGGCTGGTGGGGTAGAACACTGTGCAAGCAGCTGGGCTGGCTTGGTAAGGCTCGGCTTAGTCACTTCCTTTGGGGAATGGGGAGGATGCACCTCCTGTGTGGGAGCCCCACCTGAGCCTCCTAATGCTGGAGCGAAATGTTGAGGTGCTGCTCTCTGCTTACCAGGAACGGCCCTGCTCGTGGGCTGGGTGTGCTGGTCTGGTTGGTCACAGCAGTGGCCATGGGCTTTCTTTTGTCCAAGAAGGCCCAGGAAGGGATCGGAGCTGCTGCAGGAGATGAAACCGCACCCAGCAAAGCCTGGGGCACAAACCGTTCTCGGGATGTTCCCATCTCCCAGCTGCTCCTGAACCTCCTCGCAGCAGTCACTTGGAGAACCTCAGCCTGCTTTCAGCACCTCCCCACCCTGCTGGGAAGCCAGGCTTGGGAGAAAATCGCCATCGCTGTGACCCCGTGGTGTCCTTTGTCACGAGCCTGGAGTTGCCCATCGACTTTGAAAGAAGGATGTCCCTGCGTGTCTGACGCGATGCTGTGGCTTCTCCCTCGGATTCCCCGGCTCGACAAGTCCTTACTCATCCCCTTGTTTGGAGGAGGGATCTCATGAGCCCCTCTCCGAGCCCTGTGAGGATATTTCTCGGCTGATGGAGCAGCAGAGCGAGAGCTGTGGATGACAGGGGCTCCCAGAGGCGTGCCCGAGCGGGGCTGGCTTCTCCCCTCCTGCAGCAGAGCCCAGAGGCACCGGTACAACACCGAGGCGTGTCAGGAAATCTGATGCCTCATCTCTGCCAATGTGGAGGCGGAGGGAGGAGGGCCCAAAGACATGTCCCTTCACGCTCGCAACAGCTGAAAACAGAGAAGGAAACTTGCTAGAGCCTTTTTTACCAGCGCAGGAAGCCTCCCTGTCCCGCTGTCACCCCAGAAGCCCTCCCGTATTCCACTACTCTGGGGGGGTGGCTGTCCCACACCCGTCGGGCGATGAACATCGCAAGGAGAAGAGGCTTTTACAGACAGGAGGTGAACAACACGCTCTGGGAGCTGCCCAGGAGATACACATCCCTCCACCCGCTGGGGTCCGGGGCCTACGGCTCGGTGTGGTGAGTGGGGTCCTGCTCGCACCGCCCGCGGCAGCGCAGGGCGGGCTGGGGGTGTTTGAAGTTCCGTGCCGGGGGGGAAACGAGGAGGTGCTTGGCAGCACCCCTCCATTAAGGAAGGGCATTTGCATGTGTGATGGAGGCAGGCTGTCCCCTGCTCCAGCGCAGGGCTGGAGACTCGCTCGCTCGAAGGAAATGTTTCCCCCTTTGGTCAGGCCGGGCGGGCAGAGAGGGGACCGGGTGGGCAGGGCAGGGGTGCCGGGGCAGCCTGGAGCGTCACCTCGGCACTGGGGTCAGGCGGCTTTTGAGCTGCTTTGGACTCGAGCTTGCGCTACGGTTCCTGTCTGGCAGCAAAGGCAGGAGGCGGGGGAATACCTGGGTGTCTGGAGGAGATCTGTGGGTGATCACAGAGGTGGGAGCTGGAACAGGCTGTCCTTGCTGCTCAGTCCCAGGCAGCTGATGCTGGGCTGCCTGGGGGAAGCAGCTGGACAATACAACCCTCACCCTGATACTGTTTCCAGCTTGAAATCATAAAGTGGATAGAAATTATTGTAAACCAGGATCAGTAACAGGCCGGGACTTCCTTCATGGCTGATGATAACCCCCAGCCTACAGGAGAGCAGCAGGAGCTGCTGTTAATTATTCAGCCGGGCAAAGGTGCCTGAAGCAAGAGCAAACATAAGTCAGACATTGCTGGGTTTGCACTGACGAACCAGAGATGGGCAACTCTGAAAGGTTAAATATTAAACAGTCCATTGACAGTATCTGAACAGAGCCCTTATTTAATAACCTGCTGAGCTAAAAATAATTTTAAAAAAGGTGTGTCCGTTTTCATAGGTGTTGAGCAAAGTCTGGCCTGCCACTGGCACTAATCCTGAAACCCTGGTGCCCAGGTTTTGTCCTTTCCCCCAGCTTCCAATTTACAGAGGCGCCCACTTGGCAGCCCAGGTGTTTTTGTGCTTCTTAGATTCTTAAGTAAGTCCTGCAAAATCAGGCAAGATTAGACTTGACTTTTAATTTATATTTGTACAGTGTTCTCTGATTTTATCACAGAGAAAATCAGGAAGAAAAATAAAGACAGGAGCAAAAATAAGGAAGAGAGAAATCCTTTCAAAATTTCCTTGCCCACCCAAAAAAACCAAACATCAAAAGAAATCTTTACTGGTTCCTGTAAAACTCTCAGCTGCTCTGGAGCTCTCAAGGAGGGAGGGAGAGGAGGGTGTTGAAGCAGCCCGGGGATCCGTGGTGGTTTTGAATGGACAGAGCTCAGCAGGGAGGGCTCCGTGCCGATTCCTGTACAAAGCTGAGGCAGAAAGTGTGGAGTTAGGATTTGCTGTCCTCTGCTGGGAATTGCTGGGAAACTTTCCTATTGCAGCGTTATGCAGCAGCGGCTTTTACACTTTCTTGAGCAGCTGAGAAAGTAACTCAGGAGGAACAGCAAAGGCTTGTTTCTCCGCTTATTAATTTGCCAAAATCTGCGGTGATTTGGCTTCCAGCTGAATGTAATTGTGCAAGAAGAATCTTCTGACCTCTCCAACGCTGGCCTTGCCGATCTCTGCCAGCCAAGGCAGGGACACAGCTCTCTGCCTGCCCGAGGTCACCCCAAACTGCATCTGTTCACTAAATTTGTGCTGGGAAGAACACGGTGGGATCTCCCGGCTGCACCGACTCAGTTGGCTCTGGGCTGTGATTATGGCAAGGCTGCAACCAGCGCTGTCTGTGCTGCGCAGGCTGAAGCTCCACCACCAGCTCTCCCCTGTTGGCTACTGGGGTTAGATGCTCTGTAGGTCAGCAGCTGGGAGGGCAGGCAAGAACGTGCGCCCTCAGACTGGGAAATCTGCCTTGGATTCTGCAGTTTGACTCCCCAGTCAGAGTTCCTTCTTGTTATTTTCCTGGCTCCTCCAAAATCTTTGCGCAGTGCTGTCCCCTCTGCTGACACCTGCTGAAGTCCTGAAATGAGACAAAATCTCACTAAGAGTCTTCCTCTGATACCCTGCAGCATCTTCAGTGCTTCAGCTGCTTTGTGTAGCTGTTCCTGCACTTCTTTTGCTTCTCCTGACTCGGTTTGTGCCAGTGCAAGGCTGGAGGATGCAGCTAGAAGCCATGGGATTGAACACGATGATTTACAGCTCTTCCGTTCCCATGGGAGATGGGATAGGGATTTATGAAGCAGTGGGAAATACTCTGGGAAGCCACAGTGGGATTTGGCAGGGAAAACCCTTTTTTTCATCTGTTTGCCTCTTGGGAGGGATCCAGGAAGGGCTGAGACACCCCTGGAAAACACCACTGAGAATCCTGAATGACAGCTGTCTGTCTGAGGACCTCCCTTCCCGCCTGGAGTGTGGGGCCTCCTTTGCAGTCTGAGCAAGGAGCCTCCAGAGGAAGAGGAACTATCACAGGATCTCCGTGTCCAGCTGCAAACAGCAAACGTGACCAGCAGGAATAACACAGAATGTCTGTAGCAATGGCTGCTGTACCGTGTTTTCATCAGCTTTAGAGAAGTCTCCTTTTCAGTCAGACCTCCTCTTACACAGAAGCAAATGTGTAGCACCAAGGATTCTGAGCACAGCAGAATTAATTGCAGCAGCATTTTCAACATGTGGCATCCACTGTCTTTGCTCCAGAATCCAGTGAAGGCAGCTGGCCTGCCCTAAAATACAACAACGTCCAAGCAGATGGCAAAGCAGAAATTTCCATATCTTTATTCCCTTATCTCCATGTATTAGGGAAGGAGAAGGCAGAGTTAGAACTAATTCTGACCTTTAACCACTTGTTTCCCTTTTCTCACAGCTCTCTTGCCTCCAGCTTGTTTCTGCAGGTTAAAGGGAATAAAGATGAGCCACTCATGCTTTCCTTGGTGTCCCACCTCACCCTTCAGAGAGCCCAAAGCCACACAGGGTAACATCTCTGTGTGCAGAGCTCCACTGAGCTCCTCAGAGGGCCTTTCTCTGCTGTCCTTCTGCGAGCACAGGAATGAACTCTTCTCTAGGAGGTGACCTTTGGGCTTGCAGAATCTGTTCAAACATATTGCTGACATCAGAATGGTTTTTTGTTTGCCTGCTGCAGTTCAGCCATAGACAAGAAGACGGGGGAGAAAGTGGCCATCAAGAAGCTCTGCCGCCCTTTCCAGTCAGAGATCTTTGCCAAGAGAGCCTACAGAGAGCTGATGCTGTTGAAGCACATGCAACACGAGAATGTAAGTGCTCCTTTCTCCCTTCCTGCTGACACAAGGGGTGTTTCCTTGCCACCTGCGAGCAAGTCCTTTTTGGTGGCATCACCTCTGTTGTAATTGACATTTGGTATGTGCAGGCGGTCTCGGGGTTTACCTGTGACCTGTTTGCTGTGCCCAGGCTGAAACAGGTGTGTAATGGGTGAGCCCAGGTATTTGTAAGAGGGCAAACATTTCTGCAGCATCAGTGAGGAGTCCCTGGATTCCTCAGATGGAATTCTCTGTGTCCACCCACGTGCATGTGCCAGTGGAGAGCTGATGAGTAGCATGTGCACAGCAAATGCTTTCCAGGTTTAAATGTGGGCTCTCTCCTTCCTCAGGTCATTGGGCTGCTTGATGTCTTCACCTCCACTGCCTCCTACCAGGGGTTCCAGGACTTGTAAGTTTGGAGTTGTTTGCTCTGTCTAGACTTAACTATTTCCCAAGACAGCTGTGTCTTAGCAGCAGCAGAACAGAGAGGGTGGAGGTGCAAAGGGACCAGACTAAAAGCCAGGCATCCTCAAATAACGCAGAGAAACGAAAGCACACATCAGCCCCGTGGCTGACACACCCAGAACACATAAACAGATCTCATCCCTGCTCACAGCTGGGACACCACAGCATGCACAGACCAACCTGTGCAATGAGGATGTGTTACATTCCATGGTGCATCACATGTAGGGTGATCCATGCTAGCACTGTGACTGCTGAGCTAAGAGGCTGCACTCAGAATGGGAGAAGTATTGTTCATCAGGCCTCAGGGCAATTAGAATTTGAAGGATCTGTCCTTCTTTTCCTCTTGATTCTGGCTCTTCCTAATTAATTTTTTTGACATTTTCCCTCCGTGTTCATGGTCAGGTTGGACAAGTCATTTTCCCTTCCCCATCACTGCAGATGAGCAGTGTGTGCCTGGGTTTGGGGGTTTGGCTGATGGCTCAGTGTTAGCAGCCTGCAGGAAGAGCATTTGAAGGTTCTCAGAGCAGTTCCTGCAGGAAGACCATCAATTAATTAGCAGCCTCAGCAGGCAGATACTGAAGGAAGCTGGATGTTGTCTTCTGAGGCAGGGCTGGAGAACATTACAATGACAAATTTGGGAGCCAGTGCAGCTGCTTTGCTGTGTAAGATGTTTCAGCTCCTGGGTGGTGAAAGGCCGTCCAAAACTGAACTTCACTTGAGGTCTAAAGTAAACTAATTTAGGATTCTGAAGATCCTTGTTCTTACTTGACATGAGATATCTGATTTCAGGGGAGGAGAAAGAGCAATTTTCAGAACAGGTTGAAATTCCAGCTTCACTGCAGGCTGTGCTAGTTAGCCAGGAACACTGTCACAACCACTCATCTTTGTTACAGTGAGTTACACAGCCAAAAAAACCCAAACCAAGTGACAACAAGGCTAGCCTGGTCCCGTGCATTTTTCTTCCAGACTCAGGGCCTTGTCTTACTGCCTTTTAGCTACCTGGTGATGCCATACATGCGGACAGATTTACAAAAGATCATGGGACATGAATTCAGTGACGAAAAGATCCAGTACCTGGTCTACCAAATGCTGAAAGGGCTGAAGGTAGGTGGGTCTGGAGGAGTTTAGTGACTCCCTGTGTCTCCTCTGTGTGTCACCTCTGGACTGACCCTAACTAAACTCCCCTCCAATACCATACAGGACGATGTGGGGAGTTTATGGCATCCCCTCAGAACAGGTATTGGCTGTTGAACCATTCCTGTTCCAGCACACATCAGTGGAATGAGTGCTTGCTTGCATCAGTCAGTCGAGTATCAAAGTAATCAGCAGCCACAGATAGGCCTCGTGATGGTTTTTCCATGGCAGCACTTGCTTCTCTCTTTGCCTTGCCCAAACCCTCAGCAAAACTCTACACAGAGAGTGAGAGGCTGGCAGCAGCAGGAGCTTCTGCTGAACCCATAACAGAGGCTCTCGGGGGAGAACACAGAGGGAATGATTTTCTGTTCAGTAGCATAAGGGAGGAATGTGTTTCTGTAACTGGCTTTGAGGGAGCTGAAAGCAATCACTGCAAACTCTGGGATGTAGAGACAGAGCTTTACAGCTGCCCTCTCACATCCTTCACCTGGAGTCACAGCAGTGGCTTACAGGCATCAACGAGTTCACCTAAATCACACCTCTCCCCAGTTCACTGCTATCTTGAGTTTAAATGAAGGGGGGAAGAACACACAGAAGGTTTGACTGGTGTGCTAAAGGCCCTGTAGTCAGTTTTCACCATTTTATGTTTTTGGGCTGAGATTATTTTTTTGAACATCCAAAATAACCATGTTTTCATGTCATCTGCAACCTTGATGACTTTGATAGTTCGAAGCTGTTGTTGTACTTGCTCTAAGGAACTATTGCTTCATCCCTCCTCTTCTGCTCTATGCATCTTCTTTGGACTGGCAAATACTGTCAGTAATTTGGGGCAGAAATTTCTTTTCAAACTGCTGCCCTAGGCACCAGGGCCCTGTAGAAGGCTGCAGAGGTTTGTTCTCAGCACGTTCTTGTTTGTAGCTCTTGTTTCTCTGCTGGAGAACAGAAAATTTTGTCTGCTGGTGATCACATTGTGGCTCCTATTTTTATTGCAGTATATTCATTCAGCTGGCATCGTCCACAGGGTAAGTTCATGTGTGCTCTTATTCTGATTTTTATCTGTTTGAGAAACACAGCATAGTCATGAAGTTAATAAATTCCTAACCATCATTTCACTAATAGCATTGTCTGCTCTAATTTTGCATCCTGCCTGCTCTTTTTTCCATCCTACACCCTATATATGTTTGGATTTGCTAATATCCAAAATGCTGTATTTTCTGATGAGCTGAGAAGCATTTCATGATGCTTTTTGAATTAAAACTGTTTCAGAAAAAAATCAAATAGCAATCTAAAGCTGTACAGTATAGCAGGTGTGGTGTTAATTCAGTCATTTGCTGAATTGATACTGAACCTGGGGTGTTATGGGACCCCATCAAAGGCAAGCAGAGGTTCAATTGAGAGCTTTTTTGATGTGGTGGAACTTGAAACATCCAATTTTTCTGCTCTTGTCTGTTGTAGGACCTGAAGCCAAGTAACCTGGCTGTGAATGAAGACTGTCAGCTGAAGGTAGGTGGCAAAGCAGCACTTTGCATCAGCAGCACATCAGCTCGTGGAGGAGCTGCTCTGCCAGCAGGAAATTGGCACTGTCATGTTTCCTCTTTCCTCCCGAGCCTCGATTCCAGGCGTTGTGTTCCTTGGCGGCTGCGGCAGTGGGAAATACTCCCCTGCTGATGTAACTCGCTGAATCAGGGCACAAGACTTCAAATGAACCTTCTGTCACTGTAATCCTCGTGGCATGGCAGTGTGTAATGACTTCCTAGAGAAATTCAGCACTGCTGAGCAACACTTGCAGTAGGTGAATGATCCCTGAAGGGTAACTGATTCAACTGCAGTTGCCCTTTGGTTCTCATGGACATTGTGGTTGTGATTCCAGACAAAGTTATTTTCAGGGTTGCTCTGAAGGGTTTGCTTGCAGCTGGCTGCTGTGGTGCTCTAGCCTGCATTTTCTGTAGTGTATATTTCAGGGAGTGGCTCTGCTGCCCGTAAAGGTTGGGTCAAGCTTGTTCATCTTCAGCATTGAGGGAGAGGCCATGCTGTGTCACCTGCAAGGTGTTCTTGTAGGAAAGGGTGAGTTGTGGTGACCTGGGAGCATGCCTTCACCACCAGGTCATAGACCAACTCCAGTAAAGCACAGAGACTCAAAACTTAAGCTTCAAGAAAGGAAGTGACCTTCCAGGGAGCACAAAGCACTGATCCTTCCAGCAGGGTCTTCTTGTGACAACTGGGTCTGCAGCTGGCTTGCAATTTGCAGTGGAATTAAGACATACTAATTCTTTGAACCATCCCATGGGTGTCTGTGGTGTAGTTGGAGCTTTGTTATTATCTGACTGGAGCTACTTCATTGAAGTAGTCTCACTTGCCCATAGGATTTCTCTTTTCTCTCCTGCCCTTCCTTCTCTTTATTCTTCCTTTGGAACTGCAGATCTTGGATTTTGGCTTGGCCAGACAGGCTGATGCTGAGATGACTGGCTACGTGGTCACACGGTGGTACAGAGCCCCAGAAGTCATCCTGAGCTGGATGCATTACAACCAGACAGGTGAGCAGCCCTGCCCCAGCAGTGTGACTCTCTGGTGACGAGCCAGGGGATCCTGCTGGGTCAAATCTCACAGAATTGTCCGGTTGTTTTTCCTCTTTATCATCAGTGTTCCCTGGAGCAGAGCAGGTCCCAGAGGTGTTGCACAACTCCCAGAGCTGGTGCTTGCAGGAAATGATGAAAGCAGAGATTTTAGCAGCATAGAATGAACAGAGGAGGGTGGGAGGGAGTGAAATTTAAAGCAGTGCTTGCTGCAAGCAACAGCAAAAGCGACAGCCCCAGCAAGCGCTGCTGCCTTTCTAATTCCTTTTTAAAATTTTTTTCTTCCTTTTCCCCCACCCCTCCTTTTTTTCTCTGGACAGTGGATATCTGGTCTATTGGCTGTATCATGGCAGAAATGCTGACTGGGAAAACACTCTTTAAAGGAAAAGACTGTATCCTTTCAAGCTGAACCTTTTCCCTGAGGGGAGTAATAGTTCTTGGTGTGTGTGAAAGCACTTTTATGAATGAGGCCACTAAAAAAGACAGGTGTCAGTCTGGTTTATCAGGAGGTAATCACAAGGACCAGTCTTTTTGGTGAGGAAAACAGAAAGGGACTTTAGAAACACACCTCTGTGGTGGTGTGGCTCTACATCAGCAGTTCAACCTTGCGTGGCCATAGCTCCATTCCCAAAACTTTGCATATCCTTCCGATTCCGTGGATGTGTGTCCTGGCATAGCTGTGCCAGAAAAATTACCTGTTGATGGAAATGCCATGCCAGGGAGAAAGGCTTGGAGCTCTTTTTGCCAGTCTAACAAATCTCTACTTGTGTGACTGTGATGGGTTTGTACCATGAGCTAGTTGTAGCTCTAGCAGGCTGAGCTGGGGGCGGGTGTGTCCAAGGGTTGCTCCTCAAAAGGTGATCTTTAACACAGCTTGCCAGACCTGGATCAGCTGACCCAGATCCTGAAAGTAACAGGGCATCCAGGAGAGGACTTCTTGGAGAAGCTGGAGGACAAAGCGGTAAGGAAGCTCCCCGTGGGTTTGGGTCCTGCTGGCAGAGGTGTCAGGGGAAGAGGTTAACTTGTTTGACCTGGGGGAGGTGCTGCCTCTACAGCAGCAGAAGTGTAGCAACAGCCTTTTCCCCTGGGAAGGGAAGGCATTTCTCTGTGCTGCTGGCACATCTGATGGACCTGGTGCTGTGTTGGGAACTGCTGTGTTTTGCAGGGACTCCCACGGGAGGTGCCTGATGCCCCAGCAAACCACCAACCTACTCTGTTTTCCAGCTTGGCTCATAAAACAAAAGTATTGCTCTGTCTCGATTGAGAAAAATAGTTCCTTGTGAAGTGCCTGCTGAAATGGGACATCTGGGATGCTTTGCTCTTGTCTCCATTTGCCTTTGCTCATCGGAGCCATGAGACTGAGAGCTGTATTTCACACCTGTCCACGTGCAGTAATTGTGCTTTCCTTGCTCTTTCAGGCAAAGAGTTATATCAAGTCTCTCCCTAAAATCCCCAAGAAGGATTTGTCTGTGCTTTTCCCTAAAGCAAATCCTCAAGGTAAGTCATCTCCAGCATTTCTCATGAGTTTTCACAGCTGGAACAGATGCAAGCTGACTGCCACAGCCCTGACTTTATTTCTCCTTCTTCTCATCATTTCTTGCTACTTTTTTCCCTTGCAGTTTGTGCCCCTGCCCCTCCTCAGGGAAAATATGTACCAATTAAAAGCAGGATTATCTTTTATTGGCATTACAATGGTTGATGTTCTGCTGTTCTTGGCCATTTATTACTTTTTAAAAAGTTATTATTTTTTTAAGTACAGTGTAGGTCCTGTTTGTTGAATACCTGGATCTAGCAATATTTAACAGACAGCAGATGTGCAATTTTCAGTATAAGAATTATCTCTTACAAAGAGCTCTCTTCCCAGGTAGGTTAGAGGTGAGAACAAGCAAAACTCTTCTAGAAACTGAACCGAAGAAAGTCTAAAAATGTTAAAACCAAGTGAGAATGGGGCTGACAGACTAGTCAGCATCTGGGTTTCCTGCCCTCCTCTTTACCAGGGATATATAGGTTTCTATACAGATTATTTATGTTAAGACTCCTTTGAGATGCAGGGCTCTGAATGAAAGCAAATGATTAAAACTGAAAAATATCTTGAGGTTACTGGCTTACTCTTCCTGTTTCTGCAGCCCAATCTGTGCAGCAAGGCTTATTCAAGTCTAATTTGTTATTTCTGCACAATTTAACTTCTGTTAGTAAGAGCTCCCTGAGGCTGCTCTTGGGCAGACTTTGCATCTCCACTGATGGGAGCTCCTTGCTGCCTTGACCAGGTTGAGGAATCTCTTCACTTTTCAGGTCTGGAGATGAAACACTGGAAATACCAGTGCCATCACTTGCAGGGGTCATGCACAGGGTGCCTGTTCTCCCCTGCACCTTGCTTAGCTCTGTTCCCATCCTCTACAGCCGTGGACCTGCTTGACAAGATGTTGCAGCTGGATGTGGAAAAGCGCCTTACAGCAACAGAGGCCTTGGCTCACCCCTACTTCGACCAGTTCCGAGATATCGAGGAGGAGACAGAGGCACAACACTCCTATGATGATTCTCTGGAACATGAAAAGCTTTCAATAGAGGAGTGGAAAAGTAAGAAGTTTATTTTCTTTGAGGTTTCTGTCCTACCCCTCTTTCTTTCCTCTACAGGTGCTGAGTAAGGCTGGGATTGCCTGCTGGTGCCTCAGTGGTAGTGCACAGATCTCTCTCTTTTATGCATTCAGCAAAGATCCCTCCAGCTCTTCAGGCAGACTTTTTTTGTCTCTCTCCTTTGTCCCTTTCAGCTGCCACTGAATGCCTTTCTGCACATCCAACACTCAAACTTTTGTGTCCTCTGAAATCACACATTCACGGTTATTTTGTTCTGTTTTTTCAAGAGCACATTTACAAGGAGATCTTGACCTTCAGTCCCATTGCACGGAAGGATTCAAAGAAGAGAAGTGGGATGTCATTATAGCGACGGGTGCAGCTGTGGCTGGGACTCAGTTCTCCTTGATGACTTCAAATTCATTCCACACTGCGTTGCTGGTGGCCAATTTTTGGCCTGTGGGACCTCTCTCTGTGTGCCAGCACAAGGGTGACACCATGCTGTGGGCATTGGACTTCGTTCTACTAAAGGGGAAGCACCCCAGACAGTTTTCAACATAAAAGACAAATATATTCTTGTTGAAAATTTAAGTGAGAGAATTTTACCTGATGATTTGGTTTTTCTTCCTGTATTTGTCCACTTGAGAGAGGAGGGGTTTCATTCTTTCTCATCAGTCTTTTCAAACACAGGGTTTAGTACATTAATTATGGATGAGGTAAAGAAAAAGGTAAAATTGACTGGGAAATGAGTCCTAAGCAAAAGGATCAGAAATACTGAAATTCAGCATAATAAGGCCTTATCCAATTTCCCTCTGACTGTGTCCTGCTTCCCTGAATAGTCACAGAGCACCCAGCAGAGCAAGACTGCTGGGATGGTGTCAGCTCCAGGGCACCATGGGATCAGCCTGTGTTCAGAACAGCTGCAAACTCATCCTATACACAGAATTCTGCTCGGATGCTTCCTCTCCAAAGAACCACTGCCTCTTTTTTTAATTTTTTCCCTGCTTATTTCATTCCCTGGGATTTGATCAGTGCTGTCTCCTCCTCACTGGCAGCAGCAAACACAGCCTGGGAATTCAAGGCCACTTCCCACAGTGATAGACTGGGTGTCCCAAGCAGCTGCACAAGGTAGTTTGAATATGGATTGGCAGGAAGTTTTCCAGCCTGTGCTGAAACTGGAGTAGTATCTGCAGATCCACGGCTTATCAATACAGTCACTTGATAGTGCAGTGCTAGGCAGGCACAGCTGCTCGTTGTGATAACACCTTTGGACTGCAACACCTTCGTCACTATGGTGATCAGGCAGGTTCAGCCAATCATTCCACAGTCTATCCCAAGGGATATGTGCCAAGAGACAAGTGTCTTCTCTGTATCAGAGCTCAGAGCACAGAGTCCCCAGGACTAGAGAAAAGTATTGAGGTATGTGACCTCAGTAATACATGCAGTGATGCTCAACTCCCCCCTCTTCTGTAGCTGCTGACTTATTTTGGTTTGGTTTAGCCAGGGTGATTGTTTTCAGTACTCTCTAATTTTCTTCTTAAGTAATGTTCAGTTTTGCTGTACAGACGACAAGTAAGGGAAAACTGCAACATTTCCAGAATTTTCTGATCTCTCTTCTCCACTGGGAACTGGACACAGTGATGTCATGTTTCTTGGCTGTCTCCCTGTTGCAGCCCATGGCATGCAGCACTCGGGATAACCCTCCAGTGACTGCAGCTTTTTGATAGGATGGTGTTGATGTTTGCCTGCTGTAGCTGCACAGCTGGTCCACGATGATAAGATGTGGTTTCTCTTGGCTCATATCTGTCTGGGCCATGTTCAAGCTCTTGGCTTCACTCCTCTCTTAGGTAGGGACAGTGAGCACAGAACTGTTGGGATGTGCCCTCAATTCCCTGGAAATTCAATGTTTTCTTCTGCAGCACTCTTTTGTAAAGAGCTAGGCTGGGGGATATGCAGTAATGTTCTGCTGACTCTGTCTTGAAAAACACAGCTTGATGAGATTTAGGGTTCATCCTTTCCTCTTGCTAAGGAACAACCTGCATTTTCCTTGAGTGGCAGAAGGGAGAAGTTCTAGCTGCATCTGTCAAGCTGCAGTTGGAATACTGTCCTTTTGAATCTGACTTGGCTGCCATGTGCCCTGCATAATCTTGAACAGAGGTTGGTGAGAAGCTCTCTGCAGCTGCCATTTACATCTCAGGGAGCTGCAGATGTTTAGAGCTGCCTGTGTCAGGGTAAAATGAGGCTTGGTGGTTTGCAGGGGAGGGTCATTGTCCAGGTGAGCGTTTGTGAGTGCACAGGGAGATGTTTCAGGGCTGTGGGTGAGGCAGGCTGCCCTCCTGACTATATGCAACCCTGGACGTGGAGAGGCAGAGAAGAGTCTTAAAAGCTCAATCTTGTAGAGAAAATTGAGTACATCTATGGAGACCTTTAGAGTAGAGAGCTTTCTTTCAGAAAGTCATCTCTAAAGTCAAAATCATGTTAAGGCAAAGAACCCATTCAGACAGAACTCATGAACCACTGTAAATGGGAATGTAGTGTATGATTTCTTAGTCATCTTGCCCTCCTTCAGAAGGGGATAGGTAGACTTGAAGAGTTTTCTGTCTCAGTAATGATGGCTGAGGGAGAAAACATCTTCATGATAAAGGAATGTACTGAGCAGTCTGCTGGTAGTTGGATAGTTTTAAAGAATAATTTAAGATGCCCTTTGGGAATTGTCTGTCTGAGCATGAAGAGGCACTGGGGACATGTGATACAAATAGGTGTGAGAAGAACAGTTGTGAGCATAACCGAGTAGGGCACACAGATTTTGCAATCCTCAGTCTCACTTGTTTTAGGGGTAGCACACACAGGCTCTTCAGCATCAGTCTTTCTGCTGAGTACACATCCAGTTTCAGGGCCTGGGTTTCTGGGTTTTTCGGTAAGTTTACACTTACCCTGAATGCTCTGAAATTGCAAGAGCAATCCCAACAGCTGCTGTGTGGGCTCCATGCTCTGGTTTCATTCATTCATCCACCAACCCCATATAGTGACAGTACACTGTCCAAAAGCATTACCAAATATCCCAACAAATGTGGAGAGCAGGTGCTATGTAAGCCCAGGAACCCTGGAGGTGTATGCATATTTGTTTTTTGTGGTATGTATCATCCAAGAACTGAAAATAGACAGTAGAAAATGTAGCAGGCTGGTAGTGGAAAGAGTATCTGTCTGTACAGACCAACCATCCCAGTGCTCCTGCGGCATCTGAGGACACGTTTCAATGAAGAGCTACCAGAAGGGAGAGGTGAGGGGGAAATTCTATTGACATTTCCTGAAAGGAGTTTGAAAAACACCTGCTTGACAGAGCCAGTGACTCAGGCCAAGGCTGGAATCCTTCAAAATCAGCACAAGAACGAGGGGGGGGTGTGTGACCCTGACAGACACTGAGTCAAAGCAGAAATTACCTCATGCAGAGGTGCAGGCAGTGCCTGTTGGATGACTCACACTGACACATAATTCATGGACATTCCTTTCGTTACAAGTATAGTTTACATACTTAAAAATACAAAATCAACTGATAAAAATCCCTCAGCCATTAAGTGGTCCAAAATTCCATAAATCAGGCCAGCCAAAAATACGTTTGCTGTTTGTATTGAGGATGTATGACAAAAATTTACATGGATATATGGATGGAACTTTTGTGCCTGTCTCAAGTAACATACAGATGTCTAACTTGGAATACTATTTACTTGCTAGTCTTACATTCATTTGTGACTTCTGAGCATCTTTTTTTTTTTGATTTGGAAAATAAAGCCTTCAGAAACAATCTTTCTCTGTAAGTTTATTTTGACAGCTAATTAGGTCTGTGAAGTTGCAACTTCATGGGGCTTATTTGTTAGGTACTTGTACATGTAAGTGGGAAAGAAAAAGCAGATGAAGCAATGATTATTTTATTTTCTTAAGAGACACCACAAAATTACCAGGATTTTTTAAGAGAGACAATAGTTGCTGTGTTTTGGATACCACCTAGAAACCTTTCAGTGCACAATTTTGAAAATTTCCACAGCCTTTTAGAAAACTACTTTTTTTTATCCTGTAGGAAAAAGATCATCTGTTTTCATATTTAACATTTTCACATTCTAGGTAGCAGACTAAACAAATAATGTTCATGTTTTAAGTATGTGATAATGGGAAAGAAGAAAAACATAGGAAATGATAAACACATCTGAGAACTCTAGTGAGATACTGTACAAAGGATGGTAATACCTTTTCATATTCCCATGTCTTGCTGTTGCCTGAGCAACCAGGGAAAGCGTTCCTAATCCTCTGCATTTTTCCTGTATCATGGGTCAGCAGAGTGTTGGCTGGAAACGTGATTATGGCTGTTTTTCTTTTCACAGCTGAGAGAAACAAGACGTGAAAGATTGAATGAAGACCAGAATAGCCAGGAGTAATTTGTTTTTCCCCCAAAAGGATGGGCACTTGCTGCACTAATTGCACTTATCATGGAATCATTCAGGTTGGAAAAAGCCATTAAGATCATCGAGTCCAAATCTACACTGTGAAAATGTCAGAGTTTCCAGGTGAATGTGGTTTAGGGGATGTTTTGCCCGATTTCTCTCTACAAGGCCATTTTCTGAGCACATGAGCTTACACAGCTTTTAATGTGATGTTCAGCTGGTGCTGGCTCACAGCTGATTCAGTCAGCTCTCCTTTTTGTTGGAATGCACTCCATTAAATAATACTGAAGGGTGAGTATATTATCTCTGCAACCCTCATTGATTTGCTGTTAAATGAAAGTGAGTTAACTTCTTTTAGCCAAGTTTGGCTAGAAAAATAAAAATTCTTCTGCCATAAACCATCATTTCAGATCTGTCTTCAGCACACTTCAACTGAAAAAAAATGTTTTAAAAATAGAGGGTATTGAGATTAAAAAAAAAGAACCACTGAGGAGGTAGTGCTGAGTGCTTGTGTAACCTCTCTGATGTTAGTGAGGCTGAAGAGGATTTTTATTTATTTATTTATTTATTTATATGTTTATATTTATAAAGGGTCTTAGGAAATGCAGCTGAGCACTTCCTAGGACCCTAGATAAATATATATATATAAAAATCCAGTGAAAATACATATCAGCTGAGGCTTATCACTTTGAGGTATCAAGTTTTAACCTTTAATGCACAAGGGTCCTGTTTAGCAATTGCTCTAATTTCAGCAATTCTGAAGAAAACAGCAGCAGAACAAACAGCCAAAGAGAGATACAAACATAACTCAGTTTTGATGCTTAATAAATCAACAAAGAAGAAAGGTCAGCTCACAATTCTAAATGCTAATTCTCTTCCCTTTTAAAGTATGTCTTATATGCTTGAATAAACATGGAGAAAATTGTAATATGAATGAAGGTGCCCAACTCTGTTTGAAGTGTCTTGGCTGCTGCTTTCATGTGAAGCAACATCACTAATTTTGCACTTGCACCCTTTAAAAACTGGGACAGTAAAGAAATTGAATTAAGCTGTGCCTCTGGGATTTGAGAGAAGTTCAGAAGGTTTTTTTCAAATAACACATTAGTTCCACAGCTTTGATACAAAACTAAATGATGAATAACTTGTTTTGATGTTGTAACATATGACCCCCAGTCATCAGAGATGTCTGGACATCTCTGTGCACAAGTCATCCCACTGTTCTTAATAGGGAACATAATGTGATTATAATAAGCTAATTCCAGTGCAAATTTAAGAGTATAAAGTTTCAAAACTGAGGTCAAAATGAAAGAGTTTGCAAAAGTTGGTCATATTCAAAAAAAGAAAAGTAAAAAAAAATTCAAGTAAAACCCAATTAAAATTCCCACATAAAGAAGGAAAATCACAGAATGGCCTGGGTTGGAAGGGACTTAAAGAACATCTGATTGCAATCCCCTGCTGTGGGACACCTTTCACTAGAGAGGGTTCATCACAGCTCCATCCAACCTGGCCTTGAACAATTCCAGGAATGTGGCAGCCACAGCTTCCCTGGACAACCTGTTCCAGTGCCTCACCAGCCTCACAGGGAAGAATTTTTTTCCTATTACTTAATCTAAACCTACTCTCTTTTAGTTTGAAACCATTCCCCCTTGCCCTGTCCCTACATGATCTTGTAAAAAGTCTCTCTTCATCCTTATTGTAGGCTCCCTTCAGGTACTGAAGGGCTGCAATTAGGTCACCCCAAAGCTTCTCTTTTGCAGGCTGAACAAACCCAGTTCTCTCAGCCTTTGAAGTCACTCATCAATTATTGAAATTATTTTATTTACTGTTTAACTAGGAAGCAAATGCATCTATAGATTGTTTTGGGTTTTGTTTTATCCTTCATGGCTAGGACCATACTCTTAAATAGCTGTTCTTTTGAGGGTGAGATCCTTTGTAAAACAGTAAGTGTACTGGGACTTCTATTTCTAAATCTTTGATATGTTATTTTTCATGCAAGACAAGAATAGATTATTATTTATTTTAAAGTTTTGATATGTAAATAGTAGATTTGCAAAGAAGTATACACCATATATACACAGTATATACTTCAAAGGTGATATATGTAGAGACTGTTCAGCAGTAAGTAACACATTTTCCTTTGCTTTTAAAGCTGCAACAAGCTCTGGTCCAACCTCAGTACTTTGCGGAACAGACTGTCACAGACTGGCTGCTCTCAGATTCCACGGTTAACATACGTTAAGAGACAAAAGATCTCCAGTTGGACTGTAAATGAGGGAAAACAGCATTCATTGCTTCCTTCTAAAACAGTTAATTCTATAAATTCAGATGGTGATATTATGCAATACTCTGCGCAGAGTGGGAGGTGGAACATACATATGCCCAAGTATGTGGCATGCTCTATAAAAAGTAAGTGTGGGAGCCTCTGCAATTCCTATCTCAATACTTATCTCAGTTGCTAACTTAACTTCTTCCTTGTTCAATCCCCTCAGTCCCTCTCTGACTGTCCTTCCAGCCCGTCACACCTCTGCATGTGAAGAGGCCATCTGGACCTGAAGTATTGGTCTAGAAAATAAATACAGGCTCTTGCTATTTACACCGTTTGTTTGATGTTGCTTGTTTAGGCTAATAGTGGCAGGCAAAGGTTCTCTGGGAGTGTAGCTGGGTTGGACTCTGGCACCTGGCGATGCTCCAGGGTGTTTCCTGGGACCCCACGCCTCCCGCAAAAAAAAAGTGGGTTGCAAGAGGAAGACACCCCAAATGAGCCTGGGACAAAAATCCCACCTCAATTCCCGTGGCCTGAGGGAGCCCGGCTACGAGGTACCGGCCTGGGATGGGCCCGCGCTCCCAAACCCCAATCCCGCGGATGATGTGGGGGGCAGGGAGGCACAGGGGTAGCCCCCTCCGGCCGCGGCTCCCCGGTGCTCGCTGTCTCGTCAGCCACAGCGGGGGACACGGGCGGTAGCGGCCCCCGCCTAAGCCACGAGGCCAGCGCGGAGGGACCCCCCGCCCTCCCGTCACCACCAGCCCCCGGGGGCCTCCCGCTCGGCGCGGCCCGGGTGTGGGAAGGCACCGGGGAGGGGCGGGCGGTGCCTGCCCGCGGGGGGAGCGGAGCGCGGAGCCCCCTCCCCCGCCTGGCCGCCGCCTCTCCCCGCCGCTCGGCCGGCCCGCGCCGCCGCCACCGCCGCCTCCATCTTGAGCGTGTGTCCCCTGCTCCCCCCCCCGCCTCCACAGCGCCGAGAGCGTCGGGGGCGCTGGAGCCCCGGGGGGGAGCGGGGGGGGAGGTGAGGGTGGTGGGGGGCGAAGCGGCACCGGGGCCGGAGCGGCAGCGGCGGGAGCAGCGGCGGGAGCAGCGGCGGCAGCGGCAATGAGGAGGCGGCGCTGAGGAGGCGGCGGTAGCCGGAGCGGACGGAGCCGACATCTTGCGCCCTCCCCTCCCGCCGCCGGCTGGGTGAGCCCGTCCGCCCCAGGGGGGAGGGGAGGGGGAGGCGGAGAGAATTAAAAAAAAAAAAAGAAAAAAAAAGGAAAAGAAAAAAAGGAAAAGAAAAACAAAAACAAAAAATTCCCCCCAAAAGGAGGCGGCGGCAACGGTGGAGAAGCCGCGGCGGCGGCGCGCTGAGCCGGCCAGGTAAAGCTCTGCGCGGGAGGCCGCGACACCCTTCCTTCAGGGGTCTCTCCTCCCTCACACACCCCCGCGCCGGGGTCGCGGGAAGGTGACCGGGCGGGCGGGAAGGAGCTGGGGGAGGCCGGTGCGCCGCAGCCTGCGGGCCTCTCCCGCGTCCCCGCTCTGTCTCCGCGCGGCGAGAGCGGCCCGCGGTCCCTCGCCGAGGAGGGGGCAGCGGCGGCGAGCGCCCGGGGACGGGGAACAGGCAGCGCCGTGTCAGCCGGACCCCCCCATTGCCGCCATCTTGGCCCCCCCCTCTTCGCGGCGCGGCGGGGGCGCCGCCCACCTTCTCCCACGCGATTGGCCCAGGCGGGGCCGAGCGCACCCGCCTTTAGCCCCGCCGAGCCGTGCGTTGCTATTGGTGGTGGAGCTATGATAGACGGCGGTGCCAGCCAATGGCCTTGCAGCCCTGCTGCGCTCGCGCTGCTCGCCCCCGCCCGCTCCCTCTCTCTGGGGACTGTTGCGGGTCCGCGGGGAGAGGCGGCCGCGCCTGGGCCCGGGCCGGGGTTCGGTCCCGCCGTGGTTAATCGCCTTTTCCTCCCCGCCCGCCTCGGGGACGGCTTCATTTTTGTCCGAGTCCCTGGTGTGCCTTGGCCTAGATCGCTCGCTCCTGTCGGAGTTCCCTGCAGGGAGCCCTCGGTGCGCAGGGTAGCTCCTGAGAGGAGCTCCCGCCGGCGCCTGACAGCTGAGGGCATGTCACAGTTCCCTCAATTGCTGCTGAGGCCGGACACAGCTCGTGGCATATCGCAGTTCCCTCGGAGCACTGCTGCTGAGGTCAGACACCACTCATGGCACACTCCATCTGTTGCTGAGCCCAGAGTTTACCTGAAACTTCATCCACAGCCTGTCTCACACCCTCCCCGTTCCAGAGGGAGAGCCTCTCTCGAGGCCTGATGCATTTCCCATCATCTTGACTTGGTTACAGAAGTATCAGGGCATTGATGAAGATGAAGATCTCTGCATGTGCCAGGGCAAGCAGCTCTCTGTGACATCTGTTGAGCACTGACACATTTCATTGTAGGCATCAATCCGGGTGTGAGGAGCATAAACCCTTGGCAGGTGTGTGAAGGGAACATGGGCCCTTGGCAAGCACAGATGTGGCAGGAACATGAAGGGACATTGTCGAGGGCAGCAGAAGTTTTGCTGGTGTTTTGTTGGCAAAAGGTGGAGAGGGGGCTGCAGCTGTTCCAGGTTGTTTCTTTCCTCTGGCATCCGTTGCTTTTACTTTACAGATGTGTTTCTTAAATAGCTCCATGGGTGTCCGTTCCCCATTAAACAGCAGTGGGTTTTAAATCCCAGTTGCTGCACGGAACTGAGTGGCTGCTTGTGCAGGAGAGCAGTGCTGAGGAACATCTCCAGACCTTGTGTTTGGCTTGATGTCCCAAAGAGGGACAGTCTTTGGTAACAACAAACCCCAAACTCTTCAGGAGTATATGAGCTGTAGCCACTGCCAATAGTCATGGTGCACCAGAATCCAGCGAGAGCCATGTCGTTCCCATCTGCTGCTGCACACTGAAGTCCAGGTGGCCTTTTTGCTGCAAGTCACTGAAGTTCTTCATTGTTGAGGGACCTAGTTTTTTGCTGGGATCACCAAGCTATCCTAAAAGAAAGGGCCAGGAAACTCCCCCAGCAGCACTGCCTCGAGCTCCAGCCTTGCGTCCTCTGCACATGAGAAACCTGGTGCTGTAAAGTGAATCCTTGGTTGTTCAGCATGGGAAGGCTGGAAGGAAGGACTGCAGCATGAAGGAGAGTTGGGAAGGAGACTTAGGTCTTCTGCAGTGTGAGAAAAGGACTTGGAGATGGCCAAGGCAGCATTGCATGGCTGGAAATCACGGCCTTCCTTTAGAGGACCCACTTGTGTTCAATATTCCAGGCTATGTGTATAATTGTGCCTGTACTGTGATATTGTTCCATACATGTTGATATCTTTGTTTTTTTCAGGAGAGCTTTTGCCCTCTTTGTAGTAAATTTAAGTGTCCTGATGATGGGCTTGGTTTTTTAGTCACCTATTTCAGCCTTTCCAGGCAGCTGTTGCCCACAGGTGTGAAAGCTGCTGCTCAGAATCAAACCACTCCTGAAGGAACTCCTTGGGTAGAGTTAAATTCATTCTCAGCAGGTTTATGAGTTGCAGCCACCTTGTTTGCTCAGTTGTGCTCTCTAGGAACTTCACCCTGTGCTCCCATTGTAATCCCCAGCAGAAATGGGTGACGGGAGCTTTTTGGAATGCCTTGAGCATATTGTGGCAATGGCCAAAGGATGTCTGTTTGAACTTTCTGCTTTCATATCAGCAACCCTTGTCCATGGCAGGACAGAATCAGCATGGGCTGAAATAGCATTTAACCCCACTGATGTTGAATATCTTTAGCATTTCAGTGTGCACAGGTGCTGTTTGCAGAGGGATTCTTTTTTATGTGTAGCTGGGAGGTGTTTTCAAGTGTGTCAAGGGAATCAAAACATTCCTAGGTTGCTGCTTAGAAGTTTCTGTTGTAGACAAGGTCACAGTGCTCAGCTCAGTGTGTCTGAGTTGATTTTGTTGCTGCTTTCAAGGTATTTTGGAGGTGTGTCTCCTAATATCCAGGTGTATGTCTCATTCCAGGCACTCAGCTCTTGCTGGCACCAATTTCCATGCCATTTTAGATGTTCCTTCATAGTGCTAAGTAATTGTGTGTTTCACAAATGGGTTGTTTTATGGCAGTTGGTTGCTGTGGTGCAAAGCCTGCTTTGGGGTAATTTTTCTAGAAATACACTGATTGTTTCACTAGAGGAACCCTGCACACTTGTTTTTCCCATTAACAGCTAAAACAGCCCTTCCTTCAGGTGCTTGTTTCATTGAAATTTTCTTGTCCCTCAGCATTCCAAGCAATTAGCTATTGCCTCATTTTTCCTGAACACAATATTAATGTAGTGTGTGGTCAGCTCATTACTTTATCCTCCATATATCTTTTTGCCTCCAATATCTTCTTTGCTTGTACCAGCCTGAATTGTGACAGACCTGTTTGTCAGCAGGATTTTCTGTTGTTTTTTTTCGTTTCATGATCAAGTTGCCTTTATACCCTCCTTTTAAAATTCTTTTTTCCTACTGATTGAAGCCATTGGAGCTCAGCTAGGACAAGTGCAGTTGGGTGTCTGCAGTGTGTGGATCAAGTGACTGATTAAAATTTTAAGGCAAAGGTACCACCAAAATTTGTGGTACCTATATTTGCAGGTAGAAATGATCATCTTTTATTTTACATCTGAAGTAAAACTGCATTTACAGGCTGCATCATTATGGGTGTGCATACTGAAACTGGCACCTGCAGCTTATTTCTGTTGATGCAGGGAAGAGTTTGGAAACCTTTCCCAGAGCCTGTTTGTTTTTTAAGACACAGGTGGTGTCATGGCTTAATCTCATGGTTCACAGAACCAGTAATGAAAAAAAACTATTGCTCCTGGAATTTGTTCCTTCTTTCTGGAATAAGCTTGGACTTCTTGTAGGTCCTGGTCCTGTGAGATGCTGCTTGCTGTGGCACACAGTTGAGAGTTTCTGGAACTATGTCCTTCATAAAACACAAATACTGCATTGGCTGAGTACAAATTGTGGGTTTGTAGTGTTTTTTCTTGTCTATGGGTCCCAAAGAAAGGAACTGAATATGTGGATTGCTTTAAATAAGGGTGAGGTGCTGGTTCAGGCCTCTGCATAGCAACAGATAAGCTCTGGGCTGGCTTATCTTCTCACAGAGAATTTACATTTGCTTTTCTTTGTCTCCTTTCCGACTTCTTTCAGCCTCAGCTCGTTTATTCCCATAAGTCATGTTCCCATCCTTGACTCTGCCCTTTCTCTCTTGCATTACTCACTTGGCTTCCTCTCTGCTTTCCCTCTTTGCCAGCTCCCTCCTTCGCCCTCTGATCACTGAGCTGCTGCCACCATGTCTGAATCCTCCCCCAGACCACCTCCCCAGGCTTCTCCTCTGCTCCCCTCTGACAGGCACCTCCTTAATGTCAGCAGCTGACTCTCAGCTAATTATCTGGATTGCTGATTAGCAGTTTGCGAGGGCAGAGCTGGCTGGGGCTTTTTGTTAAGGCTCTGAGCAAATGCCATTGCACGGTTCCTGGTGCTGGAAGCTGTCTTGCTGCTTTCCTGCTTGTAGCCCTGCAGACTCTCCATAGGCTGGTGGCTCAGGTGGATGAATGGGAATTGTGGCTCCACAGGGGCTAATGCCAGAGCTTGTAAGTCCACTGGGATCCATGCTGCTTGTTGCCATGTTTATTCCTCTTCACTTCCTCATGGAAGAGCAGAAGAGATGCACATCTGGTCTCTGCTACATTGCTTAGCTCATCCTCTGGTTCTGCTTGTGACCCTTGAGAGAAGGAAAAGCAAAGCTGGAGGATGGTTTTTCATTATGGGACTTTTTTGCATCTGCAGTATCAGAATGGAAGGATTGGTGGTGGCAGCCCTGAGCTGTGAAACTTGGAGGAGGTCCCTCCTGGACTGAGGGAGAACCACTAGTTTTCTTATCTGGAGCTGACCAAAAAAAAAAAAAATTGGAAACTGCTTTCATAAGACCTGAACAGTGCATTCCTTTTTACCTGGAAAACATCTAACACATTCAGGGATATAAAAGAAAAGTCACAGGCAAAAGAGCAGAGAAGAACTCATTGGTTTGTGTGAGCTTAATATGTGAATGGTGCTAGCAGATGTGAACAGTGTTGTTTGAATTTCAGGGGATCTGAATGGTTTGCTGATCTGGGTACACAGCAGACTGCTTGTATACTGTGCTGTCAAATTATTTAGAGTTTTTCTCACTGGTGATATGGTGGAATGTATGTCTGAGGTGCAAATAGCGGAAGTTGGAGGGTGCTGTGCATCGCTCTGATACACATTGCAAGAAATGGTTGATATATCAAATACCTGCCTGTATCTAAGGTGTAGAGATTCAGCGAGCCTGAAATTCCTGGAGTTTCTGGTAGAAATTTGCTCTATTGCAGCGTTGAGTGAGTTTTTCAGTCTGTGCTGCTTCTTGCTTGTGTCCTTGTCTTACACTGTCCTCTCTTGTCTTGTGTCACAGGGTCTCTGGACCACAGGGATGAGGAAGCCTCGGAGGAGGTGCCGGCAGCACTTGGAGGGGAGGCGTTCTCCCTCGCCCTACAGCCTCAAGTGCTCCCCCACCCGAGAGACGCTGACCTACGCCCAGGCCCAGCGCATCGTGGAGGTGGACATCGACGGGCGGCTCCATCGCATCAGCATCTACGACCCCCTAAAGCTCATCACTGAGGACGAGCTGACAGCCCAGGACATCAACGAGTGCAACAGCAACAAGGAGAACAGTGAGCAGCCCCTCTTCACTTCCAAATCTAAGAAAACACCTTCCAAAGGCAAGAAAAAGGAGTCCTGCTCCAAACATGCACCAGGGATGTCTTTGCACTTGCCCCAACCCAAGTTCCGTGTGGTGGACTCCTTCAGCCAGCCAGATGCCCCTCCCCTCCCTGCTGCTTACTACCGGTACATTGAAAAGCCTCCTGAGGACCTCGACTTAGAAGTGGAGTATGACATGGATGAGGAGGATCTGGCATGGCTGGAGATGGTCAACGAGAAGAGAAGGGCTGATGGTTATGGGACAGTTTCTGCTGACACTTTTGAGCTGCTGGTGGATCGGTTGGAAAAGGAGTCATACCTTGAGAGCCGGAACAACGGGGCTCAGCAGTCCCTCATCGATGAGGATGCCTTCTGCTGTGTCTGCATGGACGATGAGTGTCACAACAGCAATGTCATCCTGTTCTGTGACATTTGCAATCTGGCCGTGCACCAGGAGTGTTATGGTGTGCCCTACATCCCTGAGGGGCAGTGGCTTTGCCGCTGCTGTTTACAGTCCCCTTCTCGCCCTGTGGATTGTGTCCTTTGCCCAAACAAAGGGGGAGCCTTCAAGCAGACCAGCGATGGCCGCTGGGCCCACGTGGTCTGTGCCATCTGGATCCCAGAGGTCTGCTTTGCAAACACTGTGTTCCTGGAGCCCATCGAAGGGATCAATAACATCCCTCCAGCTCGGTGGAAGCTCACATGCTGTATCTGCAAGCAGAAGGGCATGGGAGCTGCTATCCAATGCCACAAGGTGAACTGTTACACTGCCTTCCACGTCACCTGTGCACAGAGAGCTGGTCTGTTCATGAAGATTGAACCCATGAGGGAGACCAGCATCAACGGCACGACGTTCACCGTGCGTAAGACTGCCTACTGTGAGAGTCACTCCCCGCCTGGCACGGTGAGAAGAGGGTCTCCAGCTGCTGGTGGTGATGGGCAGGAGGTCACTGTGAAGGAGGAGGAAGAGGAGGAAGCCAATTCTGGCCCTCCCAAAGGGTCTGTGAAGAAGAACCAGGTGAAATTGAAGCAAAAGATCAAAAAGGAGCCTGGTGACGTGACCAAAGGGCGTTCGTCCATGCCCGTGGTGACTGTTGCACAAATTCCCTCTTACAGGTGAGTGTTGCCAGGTTTAAGGAAGGAGTTGAACAGCTGGAGCTGAACAGGGTCTGTTTTAAGGACTCAATCCCTCTCATTGTTGACCTTGGAAACACTGAATCTTCAGTCAAGGCTTAGCAATAACTGTTCAGAGTGCTCTGTAGCATAATTCGTGGCTGGGTTTCTTCTGAGTGTCAGTGTGGTTTTCTGGCTTTGCTGAACAGCCATCTCAAGCTGTTGTGTAATGCAGACTCTGTGGTAGTCCCTAATGGCAAACACCCATCTGCCATGAAGTATTTTTAAAATACTTCAGGCATTACAGGTTGGTAGACAGGTAGGGGCCATCCCACTATTAAAAATTTTGAGATCTCATTTCATAGTTTCTTAATTCCTCCTTTTATTACAGAATGTGTAAAACCTGACTGTGTTGCAAGCAGCTTTGACTTTGGCTGTATTTGGCTGTATTTTTGTATTTTTTTCTCCCAGCTCTCCCTCATGCAGAACTAGGTAGTGCTGAACTTTTGTTTGGTGCCTTAGGAAGTGTGTTGATGTGTCACTGGTATTTTAACAGATAGGCTGATAAGGCACCATGTACAATCTAAGAATGGTAAGCAAAGGTCAAAATAAGTGATATATTATTCTTGGACTCTGTCAAGTTAATTTCCCAGGCTCCAGCTTAATAACATCAAACTTAAATGGCCCCTGGAAAGTTCTTGCCACGGGAAGTAGTTCTGAAATTAAGGCTTGGAGCTGAATTGATGATTTCATGCTTTGCGCTGTGGCAAGTGCTTGGTGGGACCCTCCAGTATGAAAAAGGGGCACATCTGTCTGCATGTGAGGAGATCCCAGATTGTCCCAGTTCATGTGTGCCTCAGAGTGTGCATTGACACAACACTGCAAAGCTTCATCAGGAAACCCAAGTGTCTGCAAAGCAGTTGGCTCCATGACACTCTCTGCTTCCTTCAGGTTGAACAAGATCTGCAGTGGGCTCTCCCTGCAGAGGAAGAACCAGTTCATGCAGAGGCTGCACAACTACTGGCTGCTGAAGCGGCAGGCGAGGAACGGGGTGCCCCTGATCCGGCGGCTGCACTCACACCTGCAGTCCCAGAGGAACGCTGAGCAGGTACCAGCTGCTCCCCAGCTCATCCCACATGGGAGGACACAGAGCTTGGCTGCCAGGAGGAGATTAGCTTAACACATGGCTGGGGAGGGGAGTGAGGGTGAAAAGATCAGATTTAAGTCTCTTTTGGTCTCCTCTTGGTGTGCTCATGCCTGAAGAACCGAGTTAGTGTATTAGTGGGATATCCATGATGTCACTAAAGTTGGTGTTGGTGAGACAGCAGGTAGGAGTTTTTCCCCTGAGTCAAGAGACCCAGGGTTGTGCAAGGGTGTGATGGGCCCTTGGTGGACTGATTTCTTAGATGAATGATAAAAACACATACATTGTGAGTGAGTAAAGAAAATGGGTTTTAACTCCAGAGTTATGGCCAAATTCCAGTTTGAGTCATTCTTCCTGCAGCTTCAATTTCTATTCATCCTATGCACATTTAGACGTAATCATCAGCTCTGGACTCCTTTGCTTCCTCTTTTGAGGAAGGCATCTGGAGTCACTTGGTCTTGGTGCTATTAAGCAGCACAGCATTTGGCATGAGAAGTAGTTGGTGGAGTAATGAAGCAGTAGGACTCTACCCTCTAACACAGCCTGTCAGTAGGGATTGCATACAATGTACATGTATATTTTTACTGTAGTTAGAGGAATTTTTAGGCTTTTGGTTTCCAAGACTGCTCTGGGTGCTAAATAAAAAAAATTATTCCCCACTCATGAGTGCGGAGCTTGGGAAAGTGCAGCATTTCCTTGGTGTATTACATTGGCAATTTACCATAAGTAAGTTCTTAAAAACAAATGTCCTATTAATATAAACCATGAAGATCTTGTGAAGCAATTGTCCTCTTGGCAATCATGTGAAAGTGCATGCACTTGAGGTATATCATCCAAACCATTAAAAAATCTACAGATTTAGGAGAGGAAGGTTGATTGTGTTGTGAAGCCACTGAACTGTGTCTTGGAAGGTGTGAGCTCATCTCCCAGTGTTGGCCATTCTTGGCAAATGTCTTTCCATGGCTCTATTTCTTACAGGTTACAAAGAGGATAAGAATAGCTCTTTTCTCTCCTGCTTTTGGTTGCCTTCCCTTTAGACCGTAAATGCTTTGGGCTGCTGCTCCAATGCACAGAAAAATTTCCAGCCTCTGTGATAAACATGGATGTAAAAGCAAGGAGGGGGTAAATGAGCAGGCACTGAAGTGTGTTCCCAGGGTGAAGCTGCAGTATAATTTGGGGTAATTTCACAGATAAGGTAAAACCTAGAAAAGCTGATGTTCTCTTTGTTACACAGCTAAATGCTGGAGGAAGGCGGGGACATGGTCTGACAAGGGAATAAGAGGAAGACTCTGAGAGCAATTCCCAGAGGATTCCTAGAAAAAGAAGGAAACACAGGAAGCCTGTTGTGTTTTTAATCTCACCCCACTTCTATCTTGCAGAAGGAGCAGGATGAGAAGACGAGTGCAGTGAAGGAAGAGCTGAAGTACTGGCAAAAGCTCCGGCACGACTTGGAGCGGGCTCGGCTGCTCATCGAGCTCATCCGGAAGAGGGAAAAGCTCAAACGGGAGCAGGTAGGAAGCTCTGGCTGTGGAGTTCCTGCACTCAGTTTCAGTCCCATGCAAGCTCTCTGTGCTGCAGGAGGCACAGGAGGAGCATTACAGTTTTTCTTAAGCCTTTTCCTCTTTTCATAGGTTCTGACTGTTGGGTGTGCAGAGCCACCTCTCCCTTGTGCCAGTCACAGGTTTGCACTGTGCAGCCTCTGCCCTCAGAACCAGGGCTGGGCTCCAGAGTGCTGGGAAAATGTATTTCCATCATTAATACTGGATTTGATTCCTGACCTACGGAACCCCTTCTGTTTCTGGGCATGGACCAAGTGTTTTGCAGAGTAGAAGTTAGGTCTCCTTTCATGATTATTTCAGGAGTTTGGTAACACCTGCTCCAGAGAGAGGTCTAAATCACAATTCAGCTCTTAATTTATAAAGCTAAAAATTCCTGTAGTTTGTCCTCTAAGGACATTTTTAGAAGAAAAAGTTTTAAGATGGAGACCATTTACTAAATTTTCCAATTTCTTCTTTGACGTATGTGCACATCTCCAAAGTTTCACCAGTTGCTTCCAATGCTTGCCAGCCTTGCCTGTCTTTGCTGTCCTTACCTCGTTGTTTGCTGCACCCACAGCTGTGCTCTCTGCTGGAGTATCCTCCAGGGCAGCTTCAGCAAAGGCTCACTGGGCACACAGTGAGCCCATACGTGTCCTCAGGCCTTGCCTGGATGCTTCCAGCCTCTCTGCAGGGAGAGGGAAAGCAGCATCCTCTGTGATCACAGCTCCACTGAGAGCAATTTTTTTCATGGCCAGAAACTACCCACAGCTTTTTTAAGTCCTCTTGATGGTTCATTTGTTGCATTGTCCTTGATTTACATCAATAACTCAGCCCTCATTGCTGCGTGAACATATTTTAGGTAGGAGGATGAAAAAAAAATTCTTGGGCTTTGTTTGCTTTTGATATCTTGATATAACCCTATCACAGTTGGCTAAATCCATAAAAGCTTATGGAAACTATGGTGTGCTTTATAAAAGGTTAAAATACCACAGAAAAGTGTATCTAGTTGGGCTCTATCCGAGCCCAGCTTTCAGGTGAGTGGAGAAGGATGCTCCAGAATCATGCATCTCTATTTGGCTTTTTTCCTGTTTTGGGGGGAAAGTGTGGTCTTTGTCTATATTCATTCTCTCACTGATGCTGTCTTGTTGCTGAGCACATCAAATACAGTTTGCTTTGTGTAAACAGACTTGCTTACCTTTGTTATTGAAGTGTTGATTTAATGACATAACAAGTGATTATAAGATCAAAGAAATGAAGATGTTAAAGGATGAATAAATACTTTTATCCTGTTCCAGTCTTCTTTGAATAGATTTGTAAGAGATTTTCTGTGCTACAACTTGTTTGCTTAAAAACAAACACTACTGGAGACTTCCTAAAGGATAGAAGAAACTGTATTAGGAATTTGCAGACATCTAACCACTGTTGTTTGGTTTCTGCCTTGAAGTCTGAGAGCTTATGTCTTAAACTTTGTTTTTGTTCTCTAATTTTATTATGGATGTTGCTGTTCATGTAAATGCCTGCATACTTTTAATTTTTATATAATGTTGCTAATTGGCGTAATAACAATATCTTGAGGCAGGGAGTTCTCCAAGATAATTTACCAGGCGTGAAAAGCCTGTTTTCATTTTTAATTGTAGTATCCTTTAATTTCCTGGGGTTTCCTCTTGTTTTGACTTTGTGAGAGTGAATAAACAGGAGTTCCCCATGTGAAAGGATTGGGCTGTGCAGTTAGACTGGGCAATGCACATCCTGCACCTGGAGAGTGCAAGGTGTTTGCCAGAAGTTCTACAACAATGCTGGCCTGAAGTCTCCACCATTGAGTAAAGCTGGGGGGATCATTCAGAAGAATCTGGAGGGAGACACCACTCCCAGATCCTGTCCTCACTGAGTGTCCTTATGGCTGTGTTCTCATTCCCAGGTCAAGGTACAGCAGGCTGCCATGGAGCTGCAGCTGACCCCTTTCAATGTCCTGCTACGCACAACCCTGGACCTGCTGCAGGAGAAGGATGCTGCCCAGATCTTCACAGAGCCTGTTAACCTGAACGAGGCAAGTTTCTTTCCTAGAGGTGTTTAATGGGTTGTAGATGAGATATTGCTGGGCAGAAGCACAAACCACCTTGTCCCAAGCTGCTGGCGGACTTAAAAATATCTCAAAAAGGACTCATGATGTGTGTATCCTTCCAGGCCAAAAAAAAGGGTATTTTTTTCTGGAAGTTTTAGCACATCTTGGACAAGTAATGTTTTGCAGAGCCAGGGTGTGTCTGCCTTGCCTGGGTGACACAGAAATGACCATCTGTTGCTGCCCCTTGCCAGTGGAAAGGGCATTAAGAGTTCTTGTGCTGGGTGCGCTCTGGTTGGCTAGTAAATGGTTTTTGTAATTGTACAGGTTTTATATGTTTAGGTTCCAGATTACCTGGAATTCATTTCCAACCCAATGGATTTTTCCACCATGAGGCGGAAGCTGGAGTCCCACCTGTACCGAACCTTGGATGAGTTTGAGGAAGACTTTAACCTTATAGTTGCCAACTGCATGAGGTATAATGCTAAAGACACGATTTTCCACCGAGCAGCTGTCCGGCTCCGGGACCTCGGGGGAGCGATTTTGCGTCACGCGCGGCGCCAGGCCGAAAGCATCGGCTTTGACACTGGCGTGGGGATTCACCTGCCTGAGTCGCCCAAACCCCACGACTTTTACCGCTTTTCTTGGGAGGATGGTGAGTAACGATTAATGGTTTTTTTTCTCTCCGGCAGATCGTAGTTTTAGTTCTGAGCCTGCATGAAAATCGCGGCCATTCTGCATACGAGAATTTTCCTATCCATCTGTTTACCTAGGCACATTTCTAACTTCTTTAGAACCTCAAAGAGTGGGATTTCAGGTGAGCTGGGCACTCTGAGCGAGGTGCAGTTTAGCTCCAGCTCTCCTAGTGCATGTGTGTGTTGGCACAGCCCTGTAAACTGCCAGTGCTCTTTGATTTGTGGCAGGAATGTCGTACGAACTTGCTATTTTAAAGAGCAATGCAAAGATGGGTCATTGGGATTTTTTGCTCTGGGGAAAGCTCTTACATTTCATTGTAAACTGGCAAGATATACAGCAGCTGGGTTAGGAGGAGCACTGAGGGCTGAAAGGGGGTGATGAAGGATCACCTAAGCCATCCTTCTAGCTGAGACTTTCCATTCCCAACATGACCCCATCCATTCCCACAGCCTTCTTGAGATGCAGCTCCAAAGCATTGGTTGAATAACTTGGCTAAACTTAGTACAGCCATCAAGCACACAGAGCTTCCATCTGGTTCCTAAATGTTGAAGCCCTCTTGGGTGCAGATGGACAGTCATTATGAAATTTGTATTGGTGTTCAGCTGTCTGTCGTGCTCCTGCAGATGCCAGCCCTCCAGCAGAGGCAGAAGAATGGCAAACATGTTACATTTCAGCCACTTCTGTTTGTGGTGTGATTTTGTCATTTAATCTGACAATGAGATAGGTTTCTGACAAGGGCCTTGGCCACAAGCTGTTCTGTATGTGGTGCAGACATGTCCTTTCACTGTTGCCCCTGGGGCAGTAACAGGAACTGAAGGACAGTGCAAGTTAAATCAGCTGCTTTTTATCCAAAGGAAGGAAGTCTAAGCTCCAAGATTATTGACTGCTAAATCCCCAGGCTAAAGCGATTGATTCCTGGATAGCACCAAAGGGAATGAGGCCTGGCACTGGCCCCAGCTGCTTCTCCAAGAAACTTTACACCTTCCCTTCACTGTTCCATCTCTTGTGCTGCAGTGGATAACATCCTGCTCCCGGAGAACCGGGCTCACCTGTCCCTGGAGGCGCAGCTGAAGGAGCTGCTGGAGAAGCTGGACACGGTGAGCACCATGCGGTCCAGCGGTGCCCGGACGCGGCGCATCCGGCTCCTGCGGCGCGAGATCAACTCCATCCGCCACAAACTGGCCCAGCAGCAGAGCAAGGCCCTGCCCAACGGGGACGCTGTGCCACGGGAGGGGCTGGAGACAACGTCCAGGGAAGGGGATGAGGAAGGGGAGAAAGGTGAGCAGCAGGGTTTTGATTCCAGGTCTCTAGTGCTCGTCAGCAGTCAAAACCTGCTGTTTCTCTTGTGATCTTAGTGAAAGATGGGAATGGCTGTTGGTAGTTTTAGAAATAACTCTTTCTAAAATGTTCAAGCAGATTCTTTATTCCTTTAGCAGATGGTGCCAAGCTCCCGCACCCTCCAACCCTGGAGCCCACAGGACCCGCACCCACCTTCTCAGAGCTGGACTCTCTGCAGGACCCTCCAACACTCAAACCCATCAGTGAAAGCAAGTCCCTGAACCAGCTGCAGAAGAGGATGGTGTCGGACAGGGAGCTCTTTGACAAGAAGGCTCTGCAGCAGGAGAGCCAGGCTTTCCAACGCCTGCTGTCCAACAACGGCCTCAACGGCCTGGCCCTTCCCCCTGCAGACAGCCCTGCCAGCCCCGCCCTCAGCAGCGTGGGCCGGAGGACATCTGTCCTTTTTAAAAAAGCCAAGAACGGCGTGAAGCTGCAGCGGGGTCTGGAGTGCTCCCTGGAGAACGGGGAGGAGCACAGGCAGGGCGGGCAGCGCTCACCCTCCTGCCCTGACGGGGAGCGACAGGCGCGGAAACGGCCCCAGAGCAGGAGCTGCAGTGACGGCAACGGAGAGAAATCACCCAGGCACGCAGGACAGAGAGGTGAGGAAAGGGCTGGATGTGACAGTGCCATGGTGTCGGGTCCTAGGTTGTACTCGATGATCTCAGAGGTATTTTCTAATTGATTCTGTAATTTCTTGGGATTTCTTTTCCTTCTGGAAACTGTGGAGGGGGAAATCCTGGGGCTTTGTAAAAACTTCTGTGTCCAAACTACACACCTGGAAGTGACTTTATGCTTAGGGGAGAACACAGTCCTCATAACCAGATGTCCCTGGTGAAAGCTGCATCTCTTCACGTGTTTACAAATAGGGCAGACAAGACATGTCCATAAAGAGCTGGACTTCTCCACTGACTGTACATTGGTTTTGGTAGCTTAACTCTAGTCACCCCCATTTTTGACATTTAAAGGTACCAAGATGAAGCCCAGGGCAGTCACCAGTAATTTTCCTCTTTGCCAGGCTGCTGTAAGAGGAAGTTTTTAATTTTTTATAGGGCAAACCAGTGTGCCCAGCTGCTTACAAAGTTGTTGAGTGGCCTGGCTGGAGACTCTGGGAGCTTAGGTGTTGGCATTTCTGCCCTTGTGGAAGGGTTTGGTCACTCTTAGGAGAGTTTCCTGCTGCAGAAATGATGCATTTGGTTGGAAGTGTTCGCAGTGTGGAGTAACTGAAACATTAATTTGAAATCACTTCTGGAATTTAAATAAAATTAGTGGGAATACCAAGCAGGTTCCTTTTCAAATTAGATCCGCAAATGAGAATAAGCAGCTGAGATGAAATTTGAAAAGACAAAAGAGGAAAGGAACGTTTGAGTGACAGCACTGTAATTTCTTTTTAGTTCTGTGTGAACAGCCATTGTGGGACAGTTCCCATCTGGAAGGTTTGACTTAGCCTACACCTCAAATATTATCTTACAGTTATTTGGCTATCATAAGGTTTCAAGCATATTGAGAGTGAGAGGGCAGCAATGGAATGTGGGGATTGACTTGACAGGTTAAAGGAAACACAAATGACTTCTCCAGAGAGTGGACTCACCATCATCATGTCCTGGTAATTAAAGCAGAAAATTGTCATCCACACTGGATAGAGGTCAGAATGAGAGGCTGAAATTAAAAAAAAAAAGGGAAAATGAAGGCAGAGTACTGGAAAATCACTGATAATAGGCAGTGACATTTCTCCTCTGCTGAAACAGCACAGCTGGCTTTTTTCTGAGTTGCACCACTGCTTTTGGGATTCAGCTCCAGCTCCTTCCACGATTTCAAACACAGTTGATTTCTCCTAACTGGAGGGAGTGTGTGGTGTGATGAATCTGTGTTACTGCGGAAGCAGGTCAGTGTGATGGGGATTTTCACAACAAGGTGCTTCCCAGAAATGTGCTCTTTGTGACAATCCCATATTTACAGCTAAAAAAAACAACAGAGGCTTTGCCATGAATTTGTGCTTTGTGTGGCTGTTGGACTTGTGAGCCCATGGGAGTGTGGGGGTGCTGGGTCCATGGATTGGGGGAAGGCCATGGTCACCTGGCTTCTTGTGCCTGCTCTGGGCTTGGGGGTGCTCTCAGGGATCATTCCTTGTCATTCCCATTTGTCTCCTCGGCAGGAGTGACCAATGGCTTTGCAAAACATGCAGAGAGTGGCTCTGACTCCGAGTGCAGCTCTGCCCTGGGCAGTGGGCTGGTGTTTGAAGCCTGCAGGTAAGTGCCCCAAGCAAAACTGGAACACCTGCTGTGTCTGGATTAATCTCTCTGGTTCTGTTCTTTGACTTCTTAGTTTCAAACCTAGCCCAGACTGTTACTTACTTGGGTGTTGACTCTAAAAAAGCTGCTGAGTTTTCATCCTGTCCTCTTAAGCTGCAGGTCCCAAAAGCAGTGCTTGATTTTTCAAGCAAGTGGGTGTGTGTTACACTTCTTTCTCAGTGCATGCACATCCTCTCTGCTGATGCATGCCTTACAGTTCTTGAGAAACAAAACTGGAAAAAACTTGAATTCAGATTTTCAGTTCAGCACTGCAGGTAAAGCTGAACTTTTACCACCTACTAAATAGCTGCTTTCTTCCTCTCAGAAGTTTAAGAGCAGAAATGGGCAGTTCAAATATGACTGAAGAGACTTAAAGCAAGCACCTGACATCCTCTGATGTCTCGTGGATAACTTGTACAATTATTCTATTCAGGAACAGCTCTGTTTACTACTTTTTCTCAAGTCTTTCTTTTCCAGCACCAAAATCACTCACAATAGGTTGCTTATTAGAAAACTGTAAAAGAAAAAAAAAGACAATATGTGGAAAAAATATGATTGCTTGAGGTGGATGGAGGTGGTCCATTTTCTGAAATGTTTGTAGTGATGGGGTGAAAGGATGTTCAGGATATGGGCTGACAAAGTCCAGCGTCGTACTGGAGGGCTGCTGTGTCATCTCTCAAGTCTATACACAACTGGTGTAGCTCATGCAAGCTCCAGGCATCGTTGCATCAGCTCTCAGGCGTGAAGTCTTCACTGGATTTCTCCTCATGTTTACAGCTTGGTTTCTGTGAGGCCTTTTCATGGCTCATGGGAAAGCTGGGATGATGTCCAGTGTGCTTTCACCAGAAGAGATCACATTTTGCACAAGTATTCAGTGTTCTTTTCATGTCAGTGATGCACCAGTGCAGTAACTTTTCAGTATTTTAAACAGATTTGGGGAATCCATTGTCTTTGTTGTCAAGGATGATCTGTTTTCTCCTAATGCCCTGCTTTTCCATATCTTCCTGACAGTGGTTTGATGCCTCCCAAGCGGAGTCGAGGGAAGCCGGCTCTGTCTCGGGTGCCCTTCTTGGAGGGTGTGAATGGAGACTCTGATTTCAGTGGCTCAGGTGAGAATTGCTGCCCAGCACCCCCTGCTCTGGGCCTACCTGAACCAGGGGGAACACATCTCAAAGCACACCAGGAGCCATTTCTGCACAAACTACCCAGGTTGGACCTGCCTGGGCATTAATTACCTGCCTTGTTACTGATTTAGGTTATTGCATGTAACATTTTTCCTGCTTCCACCTTTCGTGGTTGCCTGTGCCCTGTGTTCTCCTTGGAGGGGTGCTTTCTGTAGGGCTGGTGTGTGTAGTGTGCCTGTCACTGTTTCCTCCTGTTTTGGGACTAGTTCTCTTTAATGCTGCTGTAACACAAACAGGAAATCATAATTATAAGAGGGGTCTCTCTGGAGATGACTTCATAGCTGTTCCCTCTTGAATTGCTTGCAGGATCTTTGTAACGAAGTTGTCTTTGTCAGGCTGCGTTGTACATCTGTAAAATTGTCACATTCCTGTAATCAAGGCACTGCACCATCCTCCCAGTGCTCACACGACCAGACTGTTGTGTTTCATAGGGTGTGGCAGTGATAGAGTTCCTGCAGGTTTATGCTGAGATCAGAATTCAGTTTTGAGGCCCTGGTACTCCTGTGCCTTTCTGTGCAGCTCCATGTGCTGGCTCTTGTCATGGCTCTCTGAGAACCTTATTTTGGACCTTGTGTGCTCAGCAGTCTGCTTTGAGATAAGCTCACAGAGTGAGGCTGGTGCCATGAGAACTGGAATCAGTGGGACAGTTCTGGGGTTTGGAATATAATTTCATTAATGAAAGAATACATCTGGAGTGCAGTAGTGGAGAAACACATCAGATCTGCCCTGACAGGGTGCTCAGCTGGGTTGTACTCAGCATTTTCTAGATTCAGTTTTCAATGCCAATATTTGACCATTTTCCCCAGAGCAAGCACTACGTGCTGTAAAATTTTCATCAATGAAAATTACTCCTTTTCCAGGACCAGGAGCTGGCCCATTTCTTATCTGTGACCAAATCCATCTCTTGTATGGCCATTTGATTTCAGTGACTCAATTTGATTAACATTTCTGTATTGAAGAGTTCATGTGAAGCCACATGCATGCACAGGCCCATGATTTAGGAGACTGTGGCTTTATCTTAGTGCTGAACCTGACTGTACTGATAGAGCATAAGGAAGGCTGGGCATCCCCTGTGGCCAGGCTGGAGCTTGGTACATGCTGAATTTTATCATAAACACTCAGTGCATATAGATAAAAACAATAAGTGATTTTCCACTTTGTCCTGTGAGTGTGCTTTAAGTACTAGAGTAGTTCATCTGTTCTAGTTGATTGCTGCTGAGACAATGAGGCCTGGGTTAGATGACAGTGTGGTTCCTTGTGTTTTCATAACCCTCTTGCTGGTAACAGCTCCTAAGCTCTGTCTCCTGCTGTCCCTTAGGCAGGCCTCTCCTGATGTCCTTTGAGAGCCAGGCTGAGCTGGAGCCCCTGGAGCTCGTGTGGGCCAAGTGCCGTGGTTATCCCTCCTACCCTGCCTTGGTAAGTGCCCTGTGGCTCTCCCACAACCTGACCTTGCAGCTCAGGTAGCCCAGAACACGGTGCTGTTGTGCAGTGTAACCAGACACAAAAAGAAAACTTCCCAAAATAATGTAATATGTACTTTTTTTTTTCCCTTTCCCTTTTGCAGGATTTTTGTGAATTTTCCCCATGCTCATTGTTTCAGAGCTTTGCAGAGGATTCATAAAACATTGCTCTCTCATTGTCAGGGCTAGGAGCTCTTTTCACTCCCCTCTCCTCTGAGGAAAGTCATCAGTACTGTGGGGATGGGAAGACCTAAATTTTATAAATGCAGGCACCAGGTTCCACTGCCTGCACGATTTCCTGTTCAGTGAGCACAGCTCCATCTGTAGGTGCCCAGCTGGCCCTGTCATGTCTACATCCTCTTGCAACAACCATATGTTTGATTTAAATCTGAGCATATATGCATGTGTCAGTCCCTTGAATGTTATTTCTTCCTGTTTATCTGTCTTTTGATGTTTATCTATTAATGCCATCAAAAAGGGCAGATTCTGCTGGAAGTGTGACTCTCATCCATGTTTTTACTCCAAGTGGGAGCCCAGAAGAGGGAACATCCATGGATCTGCTGGCCATCTTGGCCAGCCAAAGCAGTTTTAGTTCTCCACGTGGCTACAGCCAGAGTTAAACTGTGCCTTAGAATGGATTTAACCATTGAGCTTGCCTCCAAAAAAGGCTTTTTTTATAGCAGCCTGTTGTGGTGGTAAAGTGTTTTAATAAATTCCTGCAGATGGCCGATGTCAAAGCCAATCTACTTTTTCAAGCCCTTAGGAGGGGAAGAAGAACAGACTGAGTATTGCAGCCACCCTCTGCTGTTTTCTTTTCCTCCTGTGCTGACATAGCACAAATGTGGATATGGACATTTCTGCTTCATATGGGGAGAATTGATGCATCTGTTGTGACTTATCTTCAAAATTACTGTAATCTCTGTTCCCCTGGCTTGATGCAGCCAGCACTGCTTGTCAGCTCTCAAAATATTTGGCCTGGTTCTGATGTAATTCAGTGTAAATCTGAGCAATGCCACTGATGTCAACTGAGTTGTTCCAGAGTGGAGCTGTTGTGAAATCACATTTTGCCTGTGGAGCAGAGCAGGAACATTACATTTACTGCACGAGTTTGGAGTGAGGGAGGGAAATCCTTTGCTGAACACACTAATACTGAGTTTGTACTGAGTTACACATTAGTGTAAATGCATTTACAGCCCCATAGAACCACACATTTACATCCCTTTTTCAAGATGGGGTGCCTGGCTTTTGGACTGACTGGCTTCCCTCCCACAGGGGAAGCCTCAGGCTGAAATACTTTTAGAAGGAGACACTGAAAACAAGCAATTTTGCTTACCCACCCGAAGTAGACTTAATTTGTCTAGCTTGGATACACAGAAAGAACAGAAAAAAGAATGCATCCTGTTCCTTGCTTGGAAGGGTTTTGTGCTAAATGTCCTCTCCCTGTGTCCCCAGATCATCGACCCCAAGATGCCGCGCGAGGGTTTGCTCCACAATGGAGTCCCCATCCCTGTGCCACCCATGGATGTGCTGAAGCTGGGGGAGCAGAGGCAGACAGAGGCAGGAGAAAAGCTCTTCCTTGTCCTTTTCTTTGACAACAAAAGAACCTGGTGAGTGTGAGAGAGAAGATTTAACATAATCTTTGGGATGTGGGAGCATACAGGGATTATGATGGTGTTACGTGTAAATTGGGGAATTTAAACATGCAGCAGTCAAGAGGAGTCTAAATAAGGAAGACAGCCTGCTTTTCCTGGCCTAAGAGCACAACATCTGACAGCTCCACTTTCACAGTGAACAGCCCAGCATCCTTCACCCAGAGCTCACATCACCACAGAGATACTGAGGCACATGAAGAGCCAATTTGCAGCAAATTACAGAGAGCATTTGACTTCAGAACACCAGCAGCCTGTTCCAATGCTGCACAAAAGATTTGCCAAAAATTTCCAGGCTAACACTTTCAGAATGCTGGGTTTATTTCATATTTAGGCTCGGCTGATTTTTCAGAGGTGCTGAGTACCAGTGGTTTAAAAATCAAGATCTTTATTTAAGGTGGAAAATGTAGGTGTTAGCACATAGGTTCAAAGCAAGAAAAATATCTCAAGGCCTTTTGTTGTTGTGCTTCAGACAGGATGAATCTGCTGATTTTAGCATTAGTTACTGACCATGCTCACATGGTAACAGTCAACCAGCCAGATATAATAAGCCATAAACCAGTGAAGGGCCTTAAAATTAGCAATAAGTCTTTGAAATCTATGTGTGAGACGATGGGAAATTTGTAAAATTGGAGATTTATGCTGGAAGAGGAAGAGGTGACAGCTGCATGCAGAGCCCACTGGATTATTGAACCAGCAAATACCACACAGGAACATGAACCAAGTAACCAGTGACACAGGAGGCAGGACCTGTGTGCAGCTGGGATCACAGAAACACAGTTTATATCAATGCTGGACTGTTGGGATGCTGTGGGAACAGAAGAGAGGTGGGCTTGTCTTTTCTTCTGCTGCCTCTATAAATAACATATCAGGAGTTTAAAAAGAAGCCTTGTGGTGTTTGAAGAGCCCTTCTCCTTAGTCTTCAGGGAAAGGTTTGTGCTGGCATTCCAGGAAGAGCAGGGAAGCTGCAAGAGATCAGGGAAAGGCTGGAGGAAGGGGGTGAACATTGCCTGAGGGTGGTGCCAGGGCTGGAGGGAAGATAGAGCAGAACCAAACACACAGCGGGGTAAAGCAGCAAGGGCAGGGGTTTCCCCTTCCATCTGGGGGCTGCTGCAGTGTTTTATGGGGTCTGAAGAGATGGGGACAAGGTGCAACAAAGAAAAGAAGTATTTGCCATGTGCTTGGGAAGGGAATCATGTTTAGATCACTTGAGGAGGGTGTCTGTATCCTCTGGGTAAAAGGTGTCAGGAGACAAACTCCTGAGGCTTTTTATTAGCACACTGCACTGTTCTCCTGTTCCTGATTACAGGAACCACTTGATAAAGAGCATGTTCTGTAAAGAGAGACTAATGATTTGTAGCAGAAAATCAATGGCACTGCCATGCTTCCTGTTGCTGTAGTCACTGGTTTTCAAAAACTTAAATCCAAAGTTGTAATTGAAACTATCTTCCCAATAAAAGTAAACATTTCCTTGGCTTTGTTGGATACAAGCTCTGCTGCATGTTTACACTCTTAAGAGGCCACTCAGAGCCTTGTTTGCAGTTTGTGGGAAGCTGAGGTGCCTCAGGAAAGTACTAAAAACCCCTCTTGGAGTCAGATCCAATTTTGATTGACTTCAGTGATGCTGTGGAATGGTGACAAAGATTGAAATTGTCATCTTTGTGCTGAAGATCAGCTGAGCTGCTCTGGATTGCCCATATTGGCTGAGTGGGAGGTGCATTGAGCTGTGCCAGCAGTGGCTGAGGTGGAGCTCCAGGGTGCTGGCTGTCCTTAGGAGAGGTGGGTGACACATTTCTCAGTGTCCAGTTAACCTGGACAAATGACCACGCAATAAAAGCTTGCTACGGACAAGGCATTTGCAATTTAAGTCATTCTTTGGGGGTCATGCTGGGTTTGGGATGTGTCATCCTGGTTCTGGGTGATACTTGGATAGTTGTACCCACCTAAACTAATGCTCACAGCTTCTTGGAACAAGACAGAGCTTTCTTGGGGATAAAAACTCACTTTCCACCATGGACATCCCTGTATTTGCTGCTCTGTGGAACACAGGAATTTCCAAGTTTCCCCTGAGCTCCAAGGAGCATTGAAAGCTTTGAGTAAGGACTCCAAGGAGAGAGAAGACTGTGCTCAGAAGGCATTTTGGCTGCAGCTGGTTCTTCTATGTCAAATGCAGAGATTTAAACATTTGGTACCATTGTTGTGGGGCGTTAATGATAAATAAATACATTACATGAGTGTAACTGCTCCTGGGGAGGAGCTGACAGGTCTTTGCACTCCTCTCTGCTGCAGGCAGTGGCTGCCACGGGACAAAGTCTTTCCCCTGGGCGTGGATGACACCGTGGACAAGCTGAAGATGATGGAGGGACGCAAAACCAGCATCCGCAAGTCGGTGCAGGTGGCCTACGACCGAGCCATGATCCACCTGAGCCGAGTGCAGGGGGACAATCCCTTCATCCCGGCCACCTACCTGTGAGGGGCTGCTGGGGCCAGGCCTCCTGTTCCTCCACACCTCGAGCTCACTGCACTGGCAGAGTGCAGCATCTCCAGCAGCTGTCAGCACTCCTTGGAGTACCCTGAAATGTGCCAAAAAACCCCCCTCGTCCAGCTTCTTTCTGAATGTGTCTTGCTGAAGAGCTGGCAGGAGATGAAACGTAGTCTACAGGGAGGAAGGTAGGTGGGAAAAGCTGACAGGTGACAGGAGCCAAGGTGAGTTGCTGCAGTGAGCAGAGCACACAGCACTTGGATGTTTGGACCTCATGCACCGTCCCCTGCCCCTGCCTCCCCTGTACTGATGGGGTTTTGAGTCGTCAGCCAGTCCCAGGTAATCCTGGGAACCTGGCACCCCCAGGACTCTTTACAGAAATCCCAGCTGGACTTTCTTGTGCCAAATTTACCTAACCATCATTGGCCTTTTCATTTTTCTTTAAATGACGTTGTCCTATCACATAAAAACCCCACAGAATCGTAGCTGGGAGCTGTGATTGTGATTTCCCTGCCTACGTACATCGTGTTTTCATGTTTAGATTTCTCTCACTGCATTTAGAAAAGCTTGAGATTTTGGTAACCTTCCCCCCCTGCACAGTTACATGCACAGATGCACAGAGCTTTAAAGATGAAAATCAAATTACCTGATCTGTGTCTATATGTATGTCCTAGAAATTTATTTTGTAGTTTCATGTTTGAGTTCTGATTTCTGTGACTCTGCTTGTTGCAGTAACATTTCATATCATGACTTAGCACAGTATCTAAGGAAAGAAAACTTCCTTTTTTTAAGAAGTAATTTTGGAGGTGTCTAATGAGCTGGAGCAGCTCTGCAGGCACTGAGGTTGATCAGGGTTGGAGGGAGATGCATCTTTTGTGTTGGTTTATGCACATTTGGTGTAAGGCTCCTCTTCCTTTCCCCCCCCCCTTTTTGTGTCTCCCTGTTTTCCTCTGACGCATTTTGGACTGAAACCAAGCACTGACCAGAGCACACAACCCTTCTGCTGTTTCACCTTCTCCCACACGTGCACATCCTTCCCTGGTGTGTGGGTCTCCAGTGTTGTCATCCAAGTAAACCCAGACAATCCCTGTTGGTTTGGGTTTGCATTGCAAAAAACGGGGACAGACTGATGTTTGGAAACTTGGTGACTAAATCTTTTCTATTAGCCAAGGACTTAATGATTTCTCTGATCTCTTCTGTTGCATATCCCTCTTTGCTTTCCCATTTTAAAGAGCCAAAGGTGCAAAGCAAGATTGTAGATTGAATATCATCATTTTGCTTTTTAACTCAGTATTTTTTTATTATTTTTAACTTTTTCATACTGAAGAGAATGTGGAGTCAAAATAATAATAATAACTAATGATAATGAATAGTAGGGAGTAATCACTGCCATTTCTACTTGCTCTACTTTTTTAAAATACCACTTCTTATACATTAGGGCATGGAACTGCATTTGAAGGAATTTTAAGATTCCTGTAACATGTAGAGATGGGGCATAGGAGTTTGTAAAAATATTAATAGTGATAATAATGCCCATGGAGTGTGGCTAGGGAAGGATGTTGTGTATATAGTTGTACAATGTTCTAAATTATTTAGACCTATTGTCACCATTATTGAAGTCCTCAGTTGTGTTGCTGGGTCTTTTATATGCACACAGTGTAATTTATTTAAAGGAACATACACTTTTCCAGGTGGTAGCTCAGCTGTGGACTAGTGACCTGTGTATATGTTTTAAGGTCTTGGGAGTTGGTCTTTTATTTTTTTTTCTCCGTTTTGTTTGGTTTTTAAATGATTTTAGAATTTGGATTGGCTGATACCCTGTTGTTGCTACAGAACCTAAATGTTACTGTCAGTCTGCTGTAAAGCACAGATTGCTCTATTTATTGTAGAAAGTGAGTTTATTTGCTTTCTAGAATTGTTTATATCAGATGGTATAAGAGAAGTAATAAGAAAATCTATGCTTGTAAAGAAAAAAAAAAGCTAATTTTACCTACTATAATCTGACTGTCTGAGACTATATTTTCTCTCTGAGAAATAAATGTTCTAATGTATGAAAAAAAAACCAAAACAACAAAACACCACCCTCAGACAGAATTCTTCCTTGGTAATGTTGTCCTGAAATCCAGAACTTACCGTGATGGCTTTTAATCATCCCCGTGGTCCCAGGTGCAGGTGGGAAGAGCAATGACAGGGAAGTGACACAGGGAGGGGTTTCTTGTCCTGCCTCCACCGTGCCCCAGGGGTGAGGGTGTTCCTTGTGCAGTGGGTGACACAACTGGGTGCTGCATGGAGAGGTCCCACCTCGTGCTGGTTTTGTTTGTTGGGTTTTTTTGTTTGTTTGGAGTTTTTAAAAATTCTTTCTTTTTTTAATTGATGTTAAACTAAGAACCACGAGGTCTGTCTCTCAAAACAACAACAAAAGGCACACACAAACGTGAAGTCCAAATGCCTGAGAAAAACAACTCCACCTTAGGAAAGAGATTTCTTGAGATACTGTTTGGAGTTTTATTGGCAACAAGGTTCTGCCTGTCACATGCTTGGCCCCGGCCTCACTGCCTGCTGCGTTCTCCCCACCGCGAACAGAAAGGACAAGCGGAGAGACTGGCAGCCTCCAGCCCCTGCCAGGAAAGCCCTGGTGGCCCAGCAGGAGTGCTGGGAGAAACCCAAGGTGGCCCAGCTTCCCTCATGCCCTCCCAAATCCAGCCCTTGGCACACAGCAGGAGTTCTGCCCGCGGAAGGAAACGGCCCATGGAAACACCCACAGCTGGTTTGAGTTCACAGCACCCACAGCAGGGCCAGCCAGGGCCTGGCCACAGGGCTGCAGTGGGGGACAGCTCCAGAGAGCTGCACTGACTGCTGGGGACAGCCCCTTCTGGCCCCAGGGTTGTTCCTCCCCGCTGTGCTGCCGGCAGCCCCGGCACAGCCCTGCCCTGCAGGGCCCGGGGAGGCACCTGCAGCACTGCAGCCCCTGTGTCTCCAACACGCAGGCTCTCCCCTGCTTCCACTGGGAGCTCCCATCTTCTCCACTGCCCAAACCCTTCCTGCAAGGGATGCCTTGGGATGTTTCTGTCACACCTCGGGCAGAGCCAACACTGCAAGAACACGTTGGGGCAGAAATACCTGCAGCTCTGGAACACCCCCCACCTCCAGAGGGGTTCAAAACCCTACAACACCACAGCCAGGCATCCTTCTCAGGCGTGGAGAGGATGGGGAGAACAAGGGGTTCATGTTATAAATATAAAATCTGCTACAAAGAGAAGACATATATTGTACATCTTTGACCCATATACACAAGAACACAATATACACAGAACGCCTCGGAGGAGTGGGGACGCTGTCAGGAGGTTTTTGAGAGATGTTGCTCCCCTACCAACACCCCCTCCGTGCCTTCCCCACACGCTGGATGGGGCTGTACTCACAGAACATCAGTCACCAAAAGTTCCACCGAGCTGGCACGCGTCATTCCAAGTGTGTGTGGATGGAGTGCTCGTGGCCCCCGTGGTGCCTGCCCCGCTGCCCTGGGGGAGAGGTAGGCGAAGAGGATGGAGAGAAGGAGGGAGGGCAGGCACGAGGGACTCTCTTGTGAACCCACAACGTGCTTGGGGGGTCTCTGGACCCTCGGAGCGAAGGTAGGCCCTGAGAGAAACTTCTTGCCCTGCCACCCTCGTGGGGAAGGATTCTGCGGCCAGGCAGGTCTCTGATAAGGCATTTTCATCTGGGAGTTGGCGCAAACAGTGTCAGAAGAGAGGAGGGAGCAGATGGGGCAGCGCACGTGGTGCAGGTCAACGGGAGGCAGTGAAGCCGAAGTGGTCCCAGCCAGACAAGCCCAGGACAGGGAGTGCAGAGGACAGGAGAGCTTCGTCTCTGGCTCAGTTTATCTGTAAAGCTTCTCCCATGTTCTCCCTCAGCCCCTTGAAGCCTCCCTTCCTGGCGTGAGCCACCAGCACGGAGTGAAATACTGAGAGTTGTCAAAATGGCACATCCAGGCGCATGGAGTGGCAGACAGGCACACGTTCAGAGTTAAGACAAGAGTCCAGGTGAGCTTTGTACAGCAAGGAGCAGCTCCTGGCTGGAGTGTCCGAGGACTTGGGATGACAAAAATGCCACAGTGATCAGATCGGGCGAGGACGAGGGGCGGGCACGGGAGAGAGGAGCCAGTCTGGGCACCTATCGGCGGTAATGGTTTGGGGCATCTGCAAACATGTACTTGAGTCTGTAGGCTTCAGCCAGCAGCAGCCCAATCTCTTCGTTACCCCAGTGTATCGTGGGCAGGTTTTGGAGCAACATCAAAAGGCCCTGGAAGAGGGGAAGATGTTTAGTTTGGAGAGGGTGAAGGCAGAGCACAGATCCAGCGCAGGCTTGGGGCCAGCCTGACCAGTGGCAGCAGCGCTCAGTAACTTTTGCTCACCAGACTCACAACTCTGAAAGGCTCCTTAAGATGTACTTGTGTCTAGATCTGAACCAGTGAAGCACCCCAAGCCCCTTGAAATAAAAGGTGCTATTCCAGGGTTACAGCTGGACACAGGAGGGCAAACACCGTGATCAGAGCTGGAATGGGATGTTTGAACCCTCCAACAGTTCAGTTCTCTGTCATCACCAAGGCAAGTTACTTCTAGGCAAAGCTCCCGAGACCAGATGATCTTGGAGCCAGCTCTGACAGTTGTCTATGTCCACATTGGGCTCCCAATCAGAGCAATTCCCTCCCCTCCACACCCAGGGATTACTTGGAAGGCTCTTACTTGGAAGTCTTCCTCATCCAGGATCTCTTTCCGCCACTTGATCAAGAAGGCAGCACAGACGTACAGATGGAAATGGGAGAATCCTTCTGGCTCTGACTGTGGACAGCAAAACTCTGGGTGAGCTCCTGCAGCTCAGCTGGAGAACGACTTCCCCAGACACACCCATCACCCAGCTGGCTGTAAACATCCTGGGGCCACACTGCTTTGTGCCCCTCAGCTCCCCAGCTGGTGCCAGGAAACCTCTGTCCCCTTGGGGACAGGGACACAAGTGACAGTGACAAGCAGGGGGGTCAGTGGAGCCTGCGTACCTGGTAGGTGTCCCAGAGGCGGATGGTGCAGCGGAGGGGCAGCTCCCTCATGAGCAGGTTGTTCATCCAGCGAAAGGCAAACTGCAGGTACTCGACCTCGTACTTCCTAAAGTGATTATGTACCTGCTCTGAAACAGCACATTTCACTTACACACCAGGGGCTCACAGTGCCCCAGCTCCTGCACACTGCTCACAGCACAGTGGCTTTCGCACGCTTTCAGGCTGAGACCTTTTTCTCCCGAATTCCTCCTCTCCTCACCCTGTGCTGTCACCAGGAGGTTTCTGGCTGGCCCTGCCCTGGTTTCATGAGTGTTGTAAGAAGTGTCTACCCCTGCCCCGAGAGTTCTCATGGAGTCCTCCCTCTGTTGTGACAAACCTGACCAGATTCCCGTGTCACCTACCATCGATCCGGCTGACCAGCTCCTCCAGGGCTTTGACTTTCTTCTGGATTCCAGGCTGTGCAAAGGTGTAGTTGTCCTGTGGGGAGAGGCCCCAAGTCAGAAGCAGCAGCTTTAACAACAGCTAGAAATGATCAAACCCAGATCAGCAGTTGGACAGGGAGATGAGATTATCATGAGCCAAGGAGACAGGGCTCTTGGGCACCAGGATCGTCTGCCTGCTGTGAATTCCCTGGTCAGGACAGGGCCATCTGCACAGCCACAGCACCCATCTCCCCAGGAGTTCACTAACAGATTTAGCTCAGGGAAGGAGCAAAATCTCCCTAATGCTGGAGCATGCAGAATACTCACCCAGACAGGGAGAGGAGACAACCACACTGCTCCCCCAGCGAGGGCAAAGAAACTGCCGTGGCCCCAGAGGCTCACCTGTATCCCATCCAGCAGCTTGCTCATGCACCAAAAGCTGTCGGCTTCAATGCTCCGTAAAACATCCTGGGACAGGTTTGTCACGTCAAAGTTTTCCACATCCTCCTCTGCAAAAGGGAGAAGGAAGAGCATCAGGGACATGGGGCACACCAGGGACACGGGGCAAACCCAGGAGCTGTATCAGGCCAAAGCTTTGCAAGAGGCACTGCAAGACTCCCTGTGTGTTAGGGATGTGCCTGGCACGGTCACAGCACCCATGCACTCACCTACTCCTCCAGCTCAGCTGAAGAACCCCAAAAGACTTGCTGGCCATGCCCTGAACCCAGTCCAGCTCCCCAGGGAACCATGGGAGGGATCCCACAGCACTTCTGTCATCCTTCTGGGACAAGGGCTGTGCAGGGACAAAGCTCTGGCACACTGGAACCCCTTGGCACACCTGCCCTGGGGGACAGCAGGTCTCTGCCAGCTGGGAGCACCACAGGGAGAACTGGGAGAGGGGGAAACCTTCACTGCAGCCAGAAACCAGAGAAGGAAACTCTGCCCTTGGCTTGGGGCAGCACAAGGGAGCTGCCAGTTCCCGCTCCCAGCTGGATTCTGCACCAAAGCACAACAGAGGCACCCAGCCTGGATGCTGCCAGCTTTGAGGACCCGTGAGGAAAAACTGCCAAAGCTTCAGGAACCTCTGTAGGAGAGCAGGACCCTCAGGCATAGCTGCAAGGACCCAAAAGCATGCAAAGATCTTCCTGGGCAGCAAAAAAGGCACTGAGTTGAGTCCAGCACAGGGACAGCTGGGCCATGTGGCAGAGAGAGGGCTCAGCTTCGTGGGGTTTCTCCCTCTCCTGGAGCCTGGCTGGCAGCTCCAGCAAACAGAAGCTGCTCCATGCATGGAAGAGCCTCAGTGTGGGGAAAGCAGAGATTTGTGCAAGCTTATTTTTTAAACCCAGGGGGAGTCTGACAGCACAAGGGTCAGTGGCAGCTCTGCCCCCAAAGGATTCTCACAGAGTAAAAAAAGCTCCTCGCTTTTAGATGGGCTTGTGAACCCCCAAGGAGGGTAAGGGAGAGATGCCTCGAGGAGGGAATGACAGTGGTGCTGGCTGAGTTTGGAGCAGAATCACCTGTTCCAAGCCAGGCTCACCTTAACCTGGTGGCTGGAGAGGGAAACAGGAATGGGAAGGCAGTGGGACCGATTCAAGGCATTGCCCAGAAAGAAGAGGCAAACAGTGTCAGTGGGATGCCTTCGGGCAGGCTCAGGAGATGCAGGTTAATGAAGGGGTCATCCAGGCCCCAAAGCATCCAGGGCAGCTAGGAGAAACAGCTTCCTGTGAATGTTTTCCCCTCAGTTCCCCTCTTTCAGGACCTGGAGAGGCGCACGTCCTTCCTGCACCTTCCATGGCGATGATGGAAAGGCATCAAGACAAAGGCACTGCAGTGTGGCCAAACTGCTCTGACCACTGCCTGAGCCTATTTAATGCCTCTGCACACAAGGCCTGGAGTTTGTTGGGTAACTGCTGACTGTTCCATTGTTTGTGTCAACTTCAAACAAAGGAAGCTGCCGATCTGTTCCCTGGAAGCTACTGATAAGCTACAAACCATTCCCTGCCCAAACCACCCTCCTTTTCCCCATTCCCATTTTCCCTTTCCAGCCCTTGCAGGGGATGCCAGACAAGCCCAGTGAAGGATGTTTCAGGCCTTGGGCTGGTAACACATGGAGTGGAGACATTATCAACCAGACACATTAATCAGCTGCTGAGCTCCAAGGAGAGATTTTAACTGATCTGCAGAAAAGAGGATTTGTTGTCTGCAAATGCAATACCTGCCCAAATCACGGGATGATGGATCAGAAGCCTACAATGAGCTTGGCAGTGGGGACCAGCCTGTGAGACTGCTTCATGAGGACCCCCTGGATTGAACAGTAGAAGACCAGGGTGTCATCCTGGCCTTGTGTTTCACAGCTAAGCAACGTCACCAACTTGTGATCTCCCACCTCTGGCCATCAGCTCTGTCACACAGGCACCCCACGGTCCCCAGAGAGCTGCAGTGGTCCCTGCTGTGGGGGACAGCCCTTCAGAAGCTCTGATGCAAACATCTCAGGGGACATGGTGGGCAGCCAAGCAGAGGAGCCAGCTGGCAGCACAGTGGGTTCCTTCAAGGATCTCATGGTCAACAAAACACCTGCTCTGAAAGAGCAGGGGCAACAAACCCAAGAGATCTGAGGATGGAGCCAGGGCTGGTGCCAACTTCCCAGAGCAAGCTTTCCAGAAAACACAAGGGAAAATTTTCCAGGCCAGTTGTACACCCAGCTGTGAGCATGGGAATACCCACAGGTGACACACAGGTGTGTGAGCCCTCAGTGGCTCTGTGGGCAGGGACTGCCTGAGCCATACAGGCTGTTCCCTTTCCCCTCCAATTCAGCCTGAAAAATACAGGGAGAATTTCCTTTGAGCAAGAGACTTCCCACAGAAAGGTGAGCTGTCCCTTGGTGCGTGCTGCACAAGGATTACCAAACTGCTGCAAGGACTTGGGTGCAGCACAGACTGAGCTGATCCAGGCTCCAGAGATCCTGAGAATTAATGATCCAGCATGGAGAGCCCTCAGCCCTGCCCTGCCCAGCTCCTCAGGGGCAGCTGTAGAGAGGAGGCTCCAAACCAATTACTTAAATCCTGTTGCAGAGGGTTACGAGGGACTGACCACTGCCAGCTCTTTCCCACGGACATTAAAGGCAATTATTGATTTGTCTTTTAACTCTGACTGCTACACCAGGGAGCAGGTAGGCACCACGACAGCTCATGACCTAAAGGCTGGCTTTCAATCCCAGGCTCTGGAGACAGAAGGGTTGTTGTTGCTTGGCCAAATTCAGCTCAACTGGTCCTGCAGAGGAATTTTTCCCTCCAACCCAAGTTTCGGAGAGAGCTGGAAACAGGAAGGCCACATCCAGAGAGGAAGCTTCAATCAGGAGTGAAAACAGCCCTGGAAGATGGTGAGAAGCTTCAGCTGGGGGGGAAAACAGCCCTGGAAGATGGTGAGAAGTAGGAGCCCAGCACAGAGCCTAACAGGGCCAATCCAGCATGAACTCTTGTTGCCACATGCAGGGAGAGCTAAGCCCTGACACCCACCAGGGTACAGGACTGCAGAAGTCACACCAGGTACCCACAGGCAGCTCTGATGCTTCACACCAGCTCCCTTCTTGCCTGGGTCACTCACTGTGCACAGCTCTACTTCTAACCCAATAAATCAATGCTGAGCAAGGGGCCTCTGCCAGGACTAAATGCCATGGATGCTGCTCAGGCCACAGGAGAAGCCTCTCACAGGGAACCTGCTCAGATCTGATCTGCTCTTCCCACAGAAGGGAATTCACTCCAGCTGCCATCAGAGACACATTTGGTGCTTTCTCCTTCAGGCTGTGAGGAGCAGCAGCACTGCCCAGGGATCAGAGCACATTGGCTGTCTCAGGGGCAAGCAAGGTGGCTCAGCTCTTCACAAGGCCCTCAGCAGAGGCAGATCAGCACTAGTGTACAAAGCCTCAGCTTGACAGTGGAAGGCTTTCACTCACTTCAACACTTCAACTTCTGGATCAAACCTTAAAAATATTTATTCAACAGGATTTCTGTCACTAATACAGTCTTATAAATTCCTTTTTCCTTCTATTTACGGTGAAAACTAAGAGCCTTTAAACATAGGGATTATGATATCCCAGTATTAATGTCAACTCCAAAACACAGCTAGAGCCAGAGAAAGAATAAAAGCACGATGGGCGGAAAGGACTTGATCTCCAGGTAAAAGCAAGTGGCTGACAAGAAATCCAGAAGCAGCAGCAAGAAGTCAGTTTGCTTTCTGAAACTCTCAGTTTGAGAAACACACCTGTACTAGCAGCAAGGGAGGGAATCTGTATTTAAATAGTTTATTTCACATTCTTGGCAGGGTCTCTTTATACTTCACTCATTCCTCCTACAGCAGGAACTGTCTCCCAAGTCCAAGCTTCAAGAGCAAGACCCTCCTCCCAACTCCATATATCAGGGCTTTGCCTGAACTCCCTCAGTGCCTAAAAGATCCCATTCCCCTGCAAGCTGAGAGGTTGTTAAGTACACTGAAATGCAAACCCATCCTTAGCACTTAACCTTCTGTGGGGCTCACCAAGATGATGAAACTGAAGTCAATTCAGCCAGGGAGCAGAGATACAGCAAGAGGTCAAAATACAACTCCAGCCTGGCCCAGGCACTCTGAAGGAGGAGCACATCATCCCCTTCTCCAGCAAAGTGACTTTTCCTCATGCCAGCATTTCATACCACTTCAAACCTCATGGTCAGGAGCAGCAAGTGTCACTTACCAACGTGCTCAGAGAGGAACACGACAAAGAACGGGGTGACCAGGTCATTGATGCCCTGCACATAGCCGCTGGCTGGGTGGCGAATGGCCCAGATAAACAGGATTCTCTCAAAAATCTGGGGAAGAACGAGGGAAAGCAGGTACCTGTATTAGCCATGCACCAAGGGAAGGCAGAAAAGCATAACTGCTGAGCTCAGGGAGTGCAGACCATGCACTGACAAGGCTTTTCTGTAGCAGTAAGGTAATGTTAGAAGCATAAAAGTCCTAGGAGAGACTCCTGCGTGATCCACAGATCCCACACACAGGCCAGCCCACTCTTCAGACAAGACAGTCCAGGCTCCTCATCAAAACCTCTGCCTGAAGAAATGCAGACCCAACTTTTCAGGACCCAGATAGCTTAATATCCACAGGACAGGGCTGCCTCTTGGCAGAGCAGCCTCCTTGGCTGAACATCAGGTGGAAAGATGAGGTATCAGCACAGTACTTCCAGAAAAACACAGATCAGGACAGTTCCCAACACAGCAGCCTCCCTCACAACAACCAACATTCCCAGACTGCCCCAACCCCCTGGACACCACGCTCTGACACACCACATACACACACTGAGCTTGTTTCCAGAGAGCACAGGTGCCCACACCTCCTGGCCACCTCTCAAACCCATCCCTGCCTGGTAGCTCCCATAAAAGAGCAAAACAGAACTATCCTGTGTTCTGGTTCAAATGCCTTCAATTTGTCTCAAAACAAAAGCTTCAGGTTTTTTACCAGCTCTTGGCACCATCTTGCCAAAGAAGAGATCATCTCATAACCCCCAAGCTCCAAGTTTGATGTGTTCCAGAAACATGGGACAAGACCAGACAGTTCCAGGAGGTATTTGCATTGGGAGCTGTCAGGCAGGGAAGTTTCTTCACAAAATTAACTCACTAGGAGCAGTGCTGGCCTCACTCCACACACACATCCCATGGCAGATGTAGGGCAGGAGCTTCACCCTCCCCTTACCTCCTGGACGAGTGGCTGCTGGAAGAGGGGAATGAGTGGGTTGGTCCTTGGAATGTCAATGTGGATCTGGAAAAGAAGGTGGGTTACACACACCAGCTGTGCTTTCCAGGGGCACAATAACTCATCACAGGCTAACAGAGGGGAATCCATCAGTGCTCCCCCAGGCAAGAACTGACAAGCACAGTGAGGGCTACAGATGACAACTGTACTGACAAAATCATCTACAGTTATCTGCAGTCTGCTCTGCTCACGTGCAGGCAGGTAGTTCAGGGCTGAAATTTAGTATTAGATCAATTTAGGAAAAGCTTAAACTAACTAGGACAGAACCATGGTGCCTTTTCCCCAAAGAGAAGACTCCTCCTAGCTACAGCTAGAGCAAGTCCTGGCATGACCCTACCCATGGGGACAAGCAGCAGCAAGAGAGAGGAGAGGGCTATACCCAAAGCAGAAAGGCAGAGGAGGGTTTTTGCAGTAATCACGCAAGGGCATGGACGTCACACGCAAGATGGAAAGTGCAAAGCTCTTATTGCGCAGTGAATATTCCCTAAATATCAGCACCCAACAGGAGATCACATCATATAAACAGGAAAGATGTTCACCTCAGGGTCCCCCAATCACCTGGGGTAGTGCACAGATATTACTTATTATGGTAACAGGTAAACAATACCCTGTAAGGTCACAAACTACAATTATCACATCTCATAGGCCCAACACTGTCCAGAACCCCACAATCCTCTCTCAGCCCATCCCTGGTGACCTGGATGCACTCCCAGGGTCACCTCCGGGTCCAAGAAAGAGGCTCTCTCCCCGGCCCTCAGGGCCTGTCTCTCTTCCAGCACACAGTGCACCCCAACAGGTTCCTACCTGTCTGTAGGTGTCCTGGTGGTGCTCCTCGTTCCGGGAGTCGTAGTACTGCTGGATGAAGCCAAAGTACTCCTCCCTTTTCCGCTGCAGGGTCAGCTTCCGGCGCTCCGAGTTGGCGGGGAGATAGCCCTGAATTGGGAAAACTCAGCTCAGGGCAGACCCTCTTTCCTCACCAGCCCTTGAAATGCTGCCAGCTGTGCACCCAGAAACATCAGGCACACAACTCAGGAGTTGGGGAAAGAGCTTTCATGGAACTTGGCCTTCCCAGCCCCTGATCTTGGAGAAACCCAACTTCACCAGATTCAGTTTCCCAAAAAGGAGTGAGCCACCCAGTCCCCACACCAATCTGAGCTTTGAGCTCAAAGAGGATGCAGCAATGACACTACCTGACCAAAAAACCCTACAGCTCACCTGTAAGCTGGGCACTGGGAACACCCAAGCAAAGCTGGCTACGGGACACATGGAGCACATGTCCCTGACGTGGCACAGTCCCCCCAGACTGCGGTGTCACAGCTCCCAGTACTTACAGACAGCAGTCTCCACGTCACAGGCCGGACCTCTCTGGGCACACCAGGCCAGCTGCATTTTCTCAGCTCATCTGCAAACGGACAGTGGTGGCAATGGATTAGATCCTAGGCACGTCCAGGCACCACTACACCTAGAAGGAGAGGAAAGCCCAGTCTGCTCCTGCAGGCTCTGGAGACAATGAGCCTCCAGGAAGGCTCCCACACTAGCGATGACTGGGGATGTGGGTCTGCTGCAAGGAGAGTAGAGATGATTTCAGCCCAGCTTGGGCACAGAACTGGGAGCTGCAGGGTCACCAGTGTGCCAGGACCTCAGTTCTCATGCAGAGCCCAACAGCCCCCCAGTGATCCCAACCACCACGTGCAAGATTGAGAATGATTAGGGACAGACAGGGTTGGAGGACATCACCATCTGCCAACAGAGTGATTCCTGCAAACATCCCACCTGGTACAACTGCAGGCAGTAATTTTTTCCACCCCAAAGTAGACCTGATGCAGGCAGCAGGCCCCCTCTGCCTTCCCCTGCCCACCCAGAGGCACCCTCATTCTGCCCCACTCACCCAGGTCGGTGTTGTGGCTGGAAAGGAGCTGCCGGAACTTCTCCAGGCGCGTTTTCTCCCTCACGGTCATGGGGGGAGCCCCGGAGGCGTTTTGGTCAGAGATTCGAGCCACAAGTGGAATGACAGGCCGGAGGGGAAGGGACTGCTGCTTCTGCAGGGGGCTCTGCACACAGGCCTCCTCTGCAAGGACCAGATGCTGCACTGAGCTGGGGAAGGAGGCGCCACCTCTCCAACCCCACCTCGCTCTTCCAGCCACTGTCAGACACTGCAGATTTCACCCTTCTGTTCCTCAGCACCACGGAACAGCATCACTGGCCCACTCCAATGGATCAGCAGTTCACACGCATCTGTTGTGGCTCTTCCATCACTTCCCCCCATTTCTGCCTCTTTCTTCCTCCTGCATCCAGACACCTGGCTGCAAGTGGATCAGACTTCCCTCTGCACATGGGAAGCCATGGGTAGGACACAGGAGACAAGGCAGAACTGATCTTCAGATCCCTCTGCTCTCCAGTGATCCAAACACTAATCAAGCTAATTGCTAGTGCAGAGAGAGGAGCTGGTGGGCTGCCAGTGCCACCTCCTGGGGTACTCTCACTGCACAGGCAGACAAGGCAGAGTGAGCAGGAGCTGCTGCTGCCCAATTTCCTGCCCAAGCTGTGTCAACAGGACCTCACCCAGACCTTTGCTAAACGCGGCACACCAAGCCACAGAGGAAGCAGACAGTGAGCAAGTCCCAGCAAGAACTTAACAGATCTCAAAACTGACTTGGCACCCAGAACATGGAATACTCTGGGACAGACAGACATGCCTGTATGCAGGATATTGAGCAGATGAGGACACAAGCATTAAAGCCAGGCCTCTGAAAATGGCTCCTTGGAGTACAGGATACTAAAAGGAAGAAAAAGCCTCTGTTGTGCTTATGGGCTGTGTCACAGCCTCTTGCTGTGAGCCCTTTGCTATGAGTAGCAACAAGCAGTTGTTCAGTGGCCAAGCAGAAAGCACTGGAGCAGGAGGCTGCTCCTGAAGATGGCTCTTACCAGAGGTCCTGGAGAGCTGGGCCTCGCTGCTGGACTTGATGACCTTGCAGTTGGTGGGCAGGTCACCGAGGGCAGGCTGGCACCGCTCGGGCTTCACCCGCAGCTTGCTGTGGTTCTCCAAAACCTGCGCTGCCGTGGCCTTGGCCACTTTAGAGTTCAGAGTTTGCAAAGAGGATGAGGAGGAGGAGGAGAAGTCCTCATCTTCATCATCCCCGATGTCCCAGGCATCGCTGGTACTGCGGGCAAACTCGTGGAAGCTGGAGGCCTTCTTGCTTTTCATGGGCAGCCCACTGGCCTTGGAGCGGTCCTTGATGAAGCTGCGAGCCAGAGAGGAACAGGATCAGAGCCATGCTGTTGGATGAGCTCATCTTTTTTTCCTTTCCCCACGCCCTCACTCCAATCAGCCAATCCCTTTGTCCAGTTTCCCTGTTCCTCCTCCCAGACCTAAGGAATATGTTAAGTCTCTCCGGGCTGCCCGCTGCCAGGAGTGGCTGTCACAGGCTGCTGTGACAGCAGTCACAGAGGCCACAGTGGCAGCACACAGCTGGAGAGGTGCCAGGCTTCTTGGCTCAGAAGGGCAAAGGGGAGACAGGTACAATTCTTCCAGCTCTGCCTTCCCCCACCCTACACAAAACAGGTAGATTAACACCCAAAAAAAGGTCTTGCAACCTGGAGAGGCATATCAGAGGTCAGACAGAGCAGGTCTCTTTCCATGGACACTCCCAAAACAGCTGCAGTTGTTCCCAGCAGCCAGACCAGCCTGGGTCTTTCCTCAGGCACAGAAGGAATTTATTCTTAAGCTACAGGAGCCAAAGTCCACCACCTGAAGCAGGGAACTTTCACCGCTACACAGCACGGGACGGGGACAAGGAGGCAGTTCAGATCCAGAATTCTGCCTTTTCCTGCCAGGAAGGCTGCTGCAGTACTCCAGCCTCGTAGCTGCTGGGCAGCTTTAACTCCCTTTCCCTTAATTCCTTCAGCTCCAAAGAGGAACTGAAGGATCAGACACCACTGCTAAAAAAAAAAAAAGTCTGTTTCCTTTGATGTGGGTGTTACTGTATGGATTTCTGGCCATAAAGAGCACCAGCAGATAAGCTCTCCCTACAAGCTTTCGTAGAGCTCAAGGCAACACCACACCCCACTGCTGTCCTTCTTTGTTGCAATATCACAGTGCCAGGGATGCTGGAGACCTCCACCTACTGCAGAACTGAGCCCCAAACCTGCCAGGCCTTGTGGCCTGCATCTCCAGGAGACAAACACTTACTTTTTGGTGAGCCGGGAATCCAGTGGAGGATGCTGTGCTCCATAGACAGGTTGAATGCTGCAGGAAGGGGAAAAGAAAAAAAAAACCAAGGTGCTGTATAAAGAGGCCCTACAAATAATCTCAGCCTAAACTGGGGTCACAATTCTTGCCTGCTATTGAGAACTGAATGAAAGACCAAAAGCAGCTTCAAATACCTTCTGACTTAAAAGCCTTAGATCCAAAATGCCACATTCAGATGAAGATTTGTTCTTTGCAGCAGCAAAGAGAAACCTTGTTTAAACTCTTAGGCCCTGTCCAGCCTGAGCTGGGATTTGAGATCTGCTCTTTTCTGCACCACCAGCTCACTCCAAGCGACCACGTGTCTCAGTCTACCTGCTGCATACACTGACGTTCATTCTCTTTTCCAGCAAGGGGACTTCCAGTTTTGGGAGCTCACCCTTCCAGGCACTGTGGGACAGGGAAAGACTCCAGGCAGTGACACTGGAGCTCCTCCATAAATGTACTTTAGGGTTTGGAGCCCATGCTGGCTCTAGGATCACAGCCAATGCCACGGAGAAGGAATGTCTGGTACAGTACGTGGTTTGACTCAGGTCCAAATCCTGGTTTAATCAACTACTTCCTATGTGGCCTGAAATGAGTCACCACATCTCAGTTCTTTTGGTTCCTTGGGACAAGGAGCCTGAGGGCTCCAGGCCCTACACGGGGAACATCACCTCAGCGAGGAGCTACTAAAAACACACTCATCGCTGGTTTTGCAGAGTCTGGAGGTGAGACACGGATCCTGAGTTATCACCTGCATTTGAGGAACTATTCACAGCCACCCCACCCTAGAAAACAACCTCTGGAAAACAAGTCCTGCAGTGCTATGGCAGAGACAAAGGCCCATTCAGAGCTGGCACACAAGGAACAGGCTTCTCTTGGGTCAATAGAGCTGGCCTGGTTTCTAGGAGCTGCAGATGGTGCCTGGCAGTAAAACCAGCAGAGCCCAGCCATGGAGGAGAGGGATGGCAGCCTGGTGCAGCTGGAAAGCACGCTGGGAACAAGCTGAGGATGCAGAAGCAACAGGTCCAGCTGGCAGGGAAGAGATGCAGAGAGCCAGGGCAGAGGCTGGAAACAAGCACAGCACAGAGAGATCCTGGTGGAGCAGCCCAACAAGGGGTGGGCTCACCACTGCAGTGGTTGTCCCTCGTGGCTGGAAGTGCTCACTGTGTTTATCCATCGAGGATTAAGCCTAGGACAGTGTGTGATGATTAATGAGTACCTGGAAGTCAGGGCAGCAATTAAGCAGAGGCATCTCCATGGATGGACATAGCAAAGAGATGATGAGGAGTAAGAACAACAAGCCCTCCAGATCAGCACTGCTTCCCAATGACTTGTGGCAGCTCCCTGCAGGACAGGAGCCAGCAGAGCCTCTCCCATACCTGGTACCAAACTCACACTGTCCCATGATATCCAGCATAAGGCTGCTCCTTTTTGTCAGGGAGCCACAGGCTGCCAGTGGGGAACTGCTGTGATCCACCTGTGAAGGCCTGGACTTCACAAGAGCAATGAAGGATGTGTGTCAGAGAGAGGAGGGGATGTGGCAACCAGTGCTGAGGGAGGAAACCCTTTCCTGGGGTTCTGAATCAATGTTTGAAACAATGGCAGAGGGTCCCACCTGCACACAGCTCTTCTTAAAGTCCTACAACCCAGACATTCCCAAACAAAGAATCTCAAGCTGATCTAAGCTGTGCTCCCAGCCTGAGTGGACGAGTTCCCTGTTCTGTCCCAGTTTAAACTCTTTGGGACAGGCATTTCCTGTTACCTGGATGTTCACTGTAGGGCACAAGGGGTGACCAATGGTGTGAGGTACAATGTCTGTGCTCCCTGTGTGACACCTCACAGGATCATCACAGGGTGTGGGTTATTGACACTGCAGCAGAGCGTAGCCATGAAACGTCACTGCCCCTCTGGACACAGAACATATTTACTTCCAGCAGGCTGTTTCTCCCATTTTAAAACAGCATTTAAATAACCCCACCAGACCCTGGCTGCCCATCTCTCTGAAGAGCAGGGAATAAACAACACATCGCAGAGGACAACACACCAGAGCACTCTGCCAACACATCCCTAGAAAATTACCAGGCAGAAAATTCCCAGTGCAAAAACCACAAGACAGCACTGGAAAAACAAAACAGAATTTACCAGTTCTAAACCTACATCTAAAATCCACCCTAAATCTACAGGGACCAAAAGCTAATAAACTTTATTAGCAAATAAAAGCTAATACAACTAAGTGACCAAGCACACAAAGTGTCATGGAAAAGGAAACTAACACAGTATCCAAGTCCCTACAAAGCCTCCTTCTGCCAGATTGTCAGGGGAAAGAAAGGAGAGAGCCAAGAATCTGTACAGGAGGGTTTCTCAAAGCTCAGACAAAAAAGAAGAAAGGGAGGTTCATGTCTAGTGACCATGGATGCAGCACATCCCACCTCCACCTCCTGAGTCAGGTTGCTGAAGACCTGTTGGTGACTGTCCCTGGAAACCACCAGCACACAGGGGGTAACAAGGCTCCTGGATCCAGGATATCTGCCAAGCAGGCAGTTAGGAGCAGGAGAGAACACTGCCAAAATCTTCACGATGCAGAGTATCACAGGCAGGACCGGCTGCCGGCCAGACCGGTTCACCTGGTTTGAGCTTTCCAAGGCAAAGCTCAAAAGTCACCAAATGCAGAAGAGAGGTGGTGTCCAAGACCACCAGCAGAGAGCATGGCTGAGACCTTCGGGTAAGAGACAGGAGCAGCTGGGAAATAACCCAGGGAAAGCACAGGATTTTCCTCCCACAGGAGCAGCAGAGGAGGAACAGAGAGCTCCTTGCTCTCCCTTTGCTTAACCACAGACATGGATTGTCCAGCCAACCTGAAGGAGCTGCACAGTGACAAGGAGATGAGTGAAAGCACATTAGAAAGAGATATTTAACTGGCCCAGCAGGATTTAAAGCCAACTAAGCGTTTCAGACTGCACCCGTACTCCAGGAGGCGAAGGGCAGGGTTCAGATAAGGCAAATGAGAGCAAAAGTGAGGAGCACCAGGCAGGAAAAGCACTCGAGAGAGCCTCCCCAGAGAGGTGGATGCCCTCTTTCCACGTCAGCCTTGCTCCCAAGGCATTGTAGGGAGCCTCTTCTTCATCAACACCAGCCTCTTCTTCCTAAATACCATGTCCATCACACATTTCACTTGTTTCTCCCATCCCTGAGCGAGTAGAGGTGCCTTGACAGGAACCAGGACATCACAGCCAGAAGAACTGAGGCAGGGGAGGTACAAACAGAGCCCTCACGGTCCTTGCTCTTGAGCAGAGGGGGACCAGGAGCGACATCCCACACAGGAGAGGATAATGGGGGGGTTCCATGCATTATCAGGGACACCCCTTTGGGACAGAGCTGCTGCCACCCAAGGCGACACCTCTAAGGACTTTGGGAAAGGAAGAGTTTTCTTCAGTATCTGTGGAAAGGAAGATTGTAGAGCCCTGGCTCTGAGACTCCCCCAAGGGGCCTCCAAGGCACCCTGATCCCTCCATCCTGCTTCCCATGGGGGGCACACAGGGGGTCCCCGCAGCCCCCACACAGCCTGCCTTGTCCTACAGTCGAGGGAGCAGCTCTGACCCTACCCTTGACCCTTATACATGAAGCCTTCCACCAGCAAAATTCCCGTCCCGTAGCCTGGGGTGGCCCTGGCATCCCCCCCATTTCAGGGAGGAACCGCGGGGCCCCCAACCAGCTCCTCAGCCCCGCAGCCGGGACAGATCCGCCTGGTATCCCTCGAGGTACCCTCAGTCCCGGAGCCGGGGTGGGTGACAGCCCCTTCCCCAGGCAGAGCGACGGCTCCAGCCCCCAGTCCCCAGCCGGAGCGCAGGGGGCGCGGCCCTCGCACCCCTTCCCCGGGGCTCACCTGCCCGGCAGCTTGGCGCTCCGCTTCCAGAACTGCCTGCCGCTCTCGGCCGCCATGGCGGAGGGCGGGGCGGGCCCGGCGGGCCGGCCAGCCCGCGAGCGGGGAGCGGGGACCCCCGGCCGGCCGGCCCCCGGCGCGGCGCGGGGCGCGGAGCAAGGCGCGGCCCCCGCAGCCGCCTCAGGGCCGCCCGCCCGCAGCCCGCGGCGCCGCCATCTTTGCTCCGGGCGGGCCCAGCGCCGCCATTGGCCGCTGCGCGCGAGGCGTCGCGGATCGACCAATCGCAGGCGGGCACGGCCGTGACGCGGGCGAGGGGCGGGGCCTGCTGCGCTGGAGGGGCGGGAGAGACCATGGGGGGGCGCGGGGGGGGGCGCGGGGCGGTACCATCAGGCTCCTGCCGGGGCGGCCGAATGACATTTTCTGGGTTTTTGGGGATTTCTGGTTTTCCAGGGAATTCGCGGCGCGGTTTCTTCCCTGCCCTAGACCCCGCTCGCCTTTCGTGTGGCATTTTTAGATCCGGTGAAGTGGCTGCTTCAGTCTGATACGGGAGCTGTTTCTGTTCAGACTTTTAGAATTAAAGAAATTAAATAAATTAAAAATTGCCTCCAGGCAGCATGGCATTTTCTGCGCCAGACGCTATGATTTGTCTTCTTTTTATTTATAGTGCATAAAGCCCATAAATAGTGCTCCAGATTGGAGTAACACATCTCATATTATTACTATTATTCTCCACCCCACTTACTCCCATATGGAGCACTGAAGAATAATTAATAACGAGTAATTATGCAAATATTCTATTGTATATGCAAACTAGGGGGCAATTTTTTTTTCCACTGCCGCCCCATAACCAACACCAAACACCTGCAGCACAAAGAACTGCAAAAAAAGCAAAAATAAATGAAACACACACGCACACACACACAAAAATGGCATAAAAAGGGTCAAAAACCGAACCACAGTAAAAAAATAAAAAAGCCGGCAACAGCTCCAGGACCACCGAGAATAAACTGGAAACAAAGAGTCCCAGCCTGGAACTGGCTCCTTCCACTTTTTAGGTATCTATGGTCTGGGTATCCATGGTCTATTGATCTTGCTAATATCTACTTTCTATTCCTCTCTCTATTTATAGTTTCAGTGTCTGGTTTTTATTGTCCGCTTTCTATCCAGTTTGTTTTTCATCTTTCTAGTACCTACTTCCTATTCTTCTTTTTATTCATGTTTCTGGTAGGTACATTTTATTGTATTTTTTAATATCTTTCAATTCACCTTGCTGTTGATCTTTCAAGTATCTACTTTCTACTCACCTTGATATTTATCTTTCTAGTCTAACTTGTTAGGGTTAGGGTTAGAGTTAGGATCAGTATCAGGGTTAAGGTTAGGGTTAGGGTTGGGTTTAAGGGTTAGGGGTTAGGATTTAGTCTTTGCTTTAAGGTTAGGGTTAGGTTTTAGGGTTAGGGATAGGTTTATGGTTAGTGGGTAGGGTTAGGGGATATGGTTAGGTTTAGGGTCAGGGTTAGGTGATTTATGTTAGGCTTAGGTTTTAGAGTTTATGGTTGGGGTTAGGGGAAGGGTTAGGATTTGAGTTAGCTTTAGGTTTAGTGGTTAGTGTTAGAATTAAGTTTAGGTTTGCAGGCCGTTGTTTTCCATAGGAAGAAAAGAGCACTGCCCCAGTGTCTTGGGAGCCGCTGTGGGATGACCCCTGGAAGGCCAAGTCCAGCCAGAGCTGTTGTTCCTTGCAGCTTTTTTATGGAAGCAATCCTTGGACGTTGACAAATTTAGGAGTTGGAAACCAACATTTGTCCTAAAATTGCTCCCAGTTAAAGGAGCTGGGACTGCTGGGTGTGGCTGGCCCTGGCCTTTCCGTGGTAGCCTCAGTGCTGCTCCCAAATCTCTGTGGCGCTGGGCTCTCCTTCCTGACGAGAAGAACCACCCTTCACGGCCAGGTGCCTGTGGCTGACAGTGAGATTCCACCCCTAGAACAGCAAACATCCCCGGATTTCTCCCAGACCAAGGCCACCAGGACTGTCAGGTCTGGCTGGCTTTGGACTCCCTGGGGCCGCCTCTCATCGGCACCTGAAACACGGGGGCTGCCCTCTTCCCTTCCCATGGGAAGGAGCTGCCATTCTCCACGAGGGACTGGGGCTGAAATTTCGATGCTCCCTCTGAAATTGAACAGGCCCAAGGATGGCTCCCAGACAAAAGCCGTCACCACAGACCCGTCTGCCCGGCCTCGGCCTCCCTGGGCCGCCCCCATCTGCACCTGAAACACTGGGGACATGTGCTCCTTCCCAATTAAGTGCAAATTTGGGTTTATTTTCTTCCTAGATTGGGACCATGGAGTCCAAACCTAGGATTTACACGGTACCTCCAAGACCACAGACAAACCAGAGCCATGGATTGAGAACCTGAAACTAATGAGTGATACATCCATGACCAGAAAGGCTAAACCAGAGAGTCTCCAAACATTCAGCTGATGGCGGATTCCTCCAACCCCACAGAGATTAACCCATAACCACAGGGTCTGAACATGGGACTGACCCCTGGTAGCTCAGTTCCTGAGGCAATTCCTAGGCTGGGGGCTCAATACCAGAAATAGGAACTTCAAATTTCGGTGGTGGGCACCTGAAGGAGTGCCAGGGTCTTTTTCCACAGGAAGGATAGGAGCCATCCCCTGTCACAGGCTGCCAGGGGAGCTCAAGGCCAGCAAGACCTTTCTGTACCGACCCTTTCCGTGCCTGAAATGCAAAACTGCATTATTTGTGACAAAACCAACAACTCCAGAGCATTCTGGGGCCACACGGGCTCACTCATCCCCATGCAGGTGTGACCCATTTCCTTCCTGTGTTTTCCTTCAGGCACAGCACCCTGGAGGTGACAAGGCCGTGCTGTTGGGTTGGTGTCTCCACTCACCCCCAGTGAAACGTTCCTCATTCTTTGCAGGCTTTTCCTGTACCAGCAGTGCCACTCTTTGGAGCAGGAGAGGAGGGGCAGCTCCAATCTCTGCTCCCTGTGACAGGGACAGGACCCGAGGGAGCAGCTGGAGCTGTGCCAGGGGAGTTTAGGTTGGGTATCAGGGAAAGGTTCTTCCCCCAGAGGGTGCTGGGCACTGCCCAGGCTCCCCAGGGAATGGGCACGGCCCCGAGGCTGCCAGAGCTCCAGGAGCGTTTGGACAGCGCTGCCAGGGATGCCCAGGGTGGGATTGTTGGAGTGTCTGTGCAGGGCCAGGGGTTGGATTTGATCCCTGTGGGTCCCTTCCAACTCAGGATATTCCCTGATTCTCTGACTGTGGCAACTCTGGGTCTGTTTGATGCTTCTCTGATGTGCACAGGGTGGGATTCTTGAGGCTGCCCTGTGAAGAGCCAGGAGCTGGACTTTGGTCCCCGTGGATCTCTTCCCACTCAGGATACTCCATGATTCCATGAATACTGATGGTGTTGCTGTGCCTGTTCTTGGCTCATCAAGGCTGGCCCGAGTGGGAAGCTGAAGGTGGGTGAGTGAATCTTGGCCAGTGCATCGTGGAGCTCTCCCGTGACAGTGTCCTGCAGCTCACCAGGGACGTGGGCACCATGGTGACCCTCACAGTGGTGGCTGAGGAAGGCAAGGAAGGTGCCACCACACTGCCAGAGTCTCACGTTTGTCACTGCTGACGTTTATTCGCTTCAATGGAGTATTTGATGATGTTCAAAATCAAAGAGAGTGAATCTCAGAATAACCTGAGCTGGGTGGTGTCACTGTCACACCAAGGACGGGTAGAGAAATGACACCAAGTCCAGGCTCAGGGATAAATGGAAACCACTTAATAATTTTTCCGAAGGCTTTTATATGTTAGTTCACAAAAGTGTGTTAAATGGCATAAGGTAATTGGTGCTTTGGCCATCCACCCCTTGAGGGGATTGGTCAAGTTCTAAGACACCCATTTCTAAATATTTATCTAGTTAGAACCATAACAATTCTGCAAAACAACCTGCAGGTGCAAGGAGTTTACAAAACTGTAACATTGTTTAAAATAATCTGCATGGGAAAAACAGAACTCTCACAAAATGCTGCAGAGAGCTGAAGAAATTCTCTGCTGAAGCTTTTTCAGCATCCATAATTCCCCCTTTTTTTCTAAGACCAAAAAGGTTGCATTTGTAATCCTCTCTGCAGGATCCCTTGCAGCAAGGAGAACAAACACAGCATGGAGGGTCTGGTTGGTAATGGCTGATACCAAACAAGATCCAAATCGGATACTGAAGTAAAGCAGGCAGGGAAGCTCCCCAGCAGTGCCCTAGAAGATACATCTAACAAACCCAATTCTACATCAGTTGTTGATTCTACACAGCCTTAAGGGCTCCAACATTCTGACTCTATAACAAAGAAACTTAAAATTCAGTCTCTGCTTGTCGAAGGACCAATGACGACTGATGGTTGACATCCTGGTCCTCATCAGAAGGATCATCTGGTTGATTGTCTGCGTTCTGGTCACCATTCAGAGGTTGCCTGTTCTGCCTCTGGTGCCGCAGCTCAGGGCAGACACATCTTGCAGGCAGCCATCGCACCCCAGTATCTGTGCAAACGCAAGCACACCCACGACCCCAAGCAATAAGCTCACACGGACCCTCCCACGCGTTAGCGAGTAGGTCCCATACCCAGACTTTCGCTCGAGGCAGGTGCTTCTCGCCTGAAGACTGCAATGAGAGAAAGTGATTCAAAATGACAGGATTGTTTGAATTTGGTGGCACTGTAAGGTGATTAATTGTATACAAAGCTTTTTCCAGTCGACTCTGTGGGGTTTCTCCATGCATTCCTCCTTTTTGCTTCTCTGAGACACGCTCCAAGGTGCCATGAGCTCGTTCAACGATGGCTTGGCCGGTAGGAGAATGCGGAATACCCAGAGTGTGGTCCACACCCCATAGGTGCAAAAACTGCCACGTCTGCTGTGAAATGTAGGCAGGGCCATTATCAGTTTTCACAGAGGACACCATGCCCAGGACTGTAAAAGCCAATTTCCAATGGGCAACGACATCACAGCCTTTCTCTCCAGTATGAGCAGACGCCCACATAGCTGAGGAGAAAGTGTCAATAGACACACGCACATACTTGAACCGGCCAAATTCAGGGATGTGCCTTACATCCGTTTGCCAAAGCTGCAAGGCTCTTAGGCCTCTGGGGTTTACCCCCGATGGCAAAGGTGCAGCGAGTCCGTGGCAGTCAGCGCAAGTGCTGACAATGTCCCAAGCCTCAGTTGGTGTTAAGTGAAACTGCTTCTGCAGGGTATGTGCACTTTGATGGAAAAAACCGTGCGATGCCTTGGCTTGTGTGATTTTATCAGGCTGAGGCGCTACCCATGCAGGGTTGGCCAGCATGTCAGCCCTGGCATTGCCTTCTGTTATAAAACCTGGCAAACTGGTGTGACTTCGAACGTGCAGAATGTAATATGGGTGCACTCGAGCTTGGATTGCACAACACAAGGTTTTTAACAGTGAGAACAGAGTTGCATTGTTGACTTCTTTTAGAAGTGAACAATCTAAGCCTTGGGATATGTCTGCTACATAAGCAGAATCAGTGACCAAATTCAAAGGCACCTGAGAGAACCGCTGAAAAGCCATGGCAACAGCCCTCAGTTCAACCAGCTGGGCAGAGCCTGACTAGTGGCCTTCCAGCACCTGCCACCCAGATTCCTCCTTCCAGGTAACAATGGCTTTCCCCGTTTTCCCAGAGCCATCGGTGAAGACGGTGGGTCCTTGCACAGGCACCCAACTGTTTTTGGTCGCAAAGTGAGGCTGGTCAATTTCACCAGCTGCAGTAATTTATGGCTGGGCAGGTGATAAGCAATCTGCCCCGAAAAATTCTGCAGCGCACTTTGCAAAGGAGCACTGCTGGTAAGGCTCCACTCAAAGTGTTCCTGCTCTACTGGAAGAATAATTGCTGCAGGATCCGCTGCCGTTAATTGCAAACACCGTTGGCGGCATTTGATTATCAGGCAAGCGATCAAGTCAAACAATGTGGGTGCTGTCTTTCTCGGCTGATGAGGCAAAAAGACCCATTCCAGGATATGCAAAGGATCAGGCCATTTTTCATTCCACTGGCCAATGATACCTGTAGCATGAAGACCTGGAGTGGTAATAAATACAGTGATATCAATGGAGGGGTCCACTCGATAAACCTGACGAGCAGAAACAGCCTGAACAGCCTGTTGAACCTCCTCCAGCGCTTGTTGTGCCTCAGGAGTCAATTTCTGAGGTGAATTCAACTCAGGGTCCCCCTTTAAAATATTAAAAAGCGGGGAAAGCTGCATCGTGCTTAGCCCTAAGTAAGGACGCAGCCAGTTAATGGCACCCAGCAGTTTCTGAGCATCATTCAGGGTTTTAATAGAATCCAAGAATTGCACCTCTTGATGTCGTATGGTTTGATCCAAAATTTTGACTCCTAAATATTTCCAAGGAGGATGCTGTTGAACTTTCTCCGGAGCCACTTGCAACCCATAGGAATGCAGAGCAGTGAGCAGCAGAGGCTGCATCCTCTGCAGCTCGTCCTGGGTGGATGCTGCCACCAGGATATCATCCATATAGTGGTAGCAGTATGCCTCAGGAAACTGCTCACGGACTCCGGACAAAGCCTGAGCGACATACCATTGGCAGATAGTCGGGCTGTTCTTCATGCCCTGAGGCAGAACCTTCCATTGATATCTCTGCACAGGTTCAGCATTGTTCACTGCAGGCACAGTAAAAGCAAACTTAGGTTTGTCATCAGGATGCAAAGGAATTGTGAAAAAACAATCCTTCAAATCAATGATCAGGATTTCCCACCCTGTTGGGATCATGGTGGGTAAAGGCATACCAGGCTGCAATGCCCCCATACTTTCCATCACTGCATTAATATTCTGGAGATCCTGTAACAATCTCCATTTCCCTGATTTTTTCTTAATCACAAAAACAGGAGTATTCCAGGGACTAGTAGAAGGCTCAATGTGTCCCTGTTGTAATTGTTCCTGAACCAGCTGACAAAGGGCAACCAATTTCTGTTTTGGTAGGGGCCACTGAGGACTCCAGATCGGTTTGTTCACCAGCCACCACAAAGGCAAGGCAGGACACTGGGTGCCCTTTATCGCAGTGACCCCCATTAAAAATGTGCCCCAATCCATACCCCCAAGCTGCCAACACATCCCGCCCCCAGAGGATGAGCGGAGCTGCAGTGACATAGGGCCGAACTGTGGCTGTTTGTCCCTCTGTGTTTTTCACCACCACAGGTCGTTCGCTCAAACAGCTCTGTGTGGTTCCTCCTACCCCTGCGATGGCCGACCCCACAGGGGCCAAAGGCCACGTAGGAGGCCACGCAGAGAAGGAGACGATTGTCACATCAGGGCCTGGGTCAATCAAACCTCGGAGCTGGATCTGGGGCGGACGGGCGTTTGGCAGGATCAGGGTACACGTCATCTGTGGCTTTTGGCTGGAGATGTCTGCAGTCCAGGAGACCTGAGGGAGTCCCGTAGGTCCAAAGCCACCATCCCCACGGCTGCGTTGTTCCGTCCCGGGAACACATGACTTAAAAGGCACAAGTTGAGCAATGTGAGTCTTTTCAGGAATAGTAATAGGGGAGGAGGGTGTGGAAACCATAGCACAAATCTGGCCTGTGAAATCAGCATCAATGACTCCTGGGTGCACAAAGATTCCTTGGAGGGTGGCACTAGATCTTCCCACAAGCAGTGCACTGAGTCCCTGTCCTAGGGGTCCAAATGCATCCAAGGGAACCTTATGAACTCTACAGGAGTCTAAAACAACTGTTGCTGCTGTGTGCACATCAACCCCTGCTGATCCCTGGGTGCTGGCTCTAAGCTGGCTGAGTAGGCCTGAGTTGGTACCTTGTCCTGGGGGAACCTCTGCATCGGGGTGCAATTCCCCCGTTTTGCACCCCTGTTCTGGTTTCCCGAGTTAATCAAAAGCCGGCCGTCGACAGATCTACAGTATTCTGCACAATGACCTGGCTTTCCACATCTCTCACATTGGGAACTTCCTGCGTTCTCTTTTTGCCTCTTTTGGGCCTGTTTCTGTTTATTCCCAGCCTTAGACTGCTTTTGTTTACCTGTATGACTGGGTCACAGGACTGCAGCCAAAGCAGACGTTTTGTAGTCCCCAGACCCTATATTAGAGCAGGCACTGAGCATGTCTGATAATGTAGGGTCCCCGGGTAAAGCTGCTATAATCCTTCTGCACTCATCATTGGCATTGTCCATCGCTAACTGTCTGCAGAACTCCTTCCTTGTGTTCTCATCCTCTATCTGTTTTTCTAATGCCAGAGCCAGTTTTTCAATAAAAGAAAGGAAATCCTCTTTCTGGCCCTGAATTATTGTCGCATATGGTGTTTTAGGGGTTGCTATATGTATACTTTTTAGTATAGCTGCCATACCGACCCTTTGAGCCTGTTCAAGGATCTGAATAGAGCAAGTGGCTTGAAAATCAGGATTAGAATATTGATTGATCCCCATAAGAGCATCTACTCTAACTGCATAACGAGGATCATTTTAAGGCAACTGCATATTCTCTAATGCAGCCCTTTCAGCCATCTTTTTCCAGTTGACCTCAAAGAAGTCATATAGCACAGGTGGAAACAACACTCGAGCCAGACGCTTAATATCAAAGGGAGCAAGCAAGTCAGCATTTATTACTCTAATAGTCTGCATAACTGCAGGAGAGCCAAGCCCGTATTTTGCTACTTTGTACTGCACGTCCTGGACCACTTCCCATGATATTACATTGTGTCTATCAACTCGCTCCGTATTCGTAGCCTGATCGCGCATTTTCTTTTTGGGCACCCCTGCGTTCTCTCGTGAATCCCGGTCCCCCTCTTCCAGAGCCCTCAGTCTAACATCCTCCCGAAAGCTGTTCGGGTGTTTCGGGCGCACGGGCACCCGACACGCTGGAAGCGCCCAGGGGCGATTCTGCCCCACGGCTGTCAGGGGCCCGAGCGCTGCTCCGCTCTCCCGCCGTGGGTCGGGTGCCTCAGGGAGCGCGGGCGGCTCGGCCGGCTCCGATACGGGCGGGGAGGACGAACCGGCTGCTGCCGGCGGCTCTTCCGGCTTGGCCAGCGCCGCCGGGGGGTTCTGTGCCGCCTGTCCGGGCGATTCCGCAGCGGGCGGCCGCAGTAACAATTCCCGCAACAACCCTGCCACCCTTCCCAGGCGGGCCCGCAGCTGCCCCGCCGTGTGCGCCTGCGCCGCCGAGTACGCGGCTGTTGGCGCATGCGCAGGAGGGCGCCCCCACGCGGGCGGCCCGGCCGCCGGCAGCGCGCGGAGCTGTCCCCTCACGGGCGGCGGCGGCCGCGACCAGAACGGCGAAGCGGCTCCCGGCGAACTCCCGGCTGCCGGCATCGTCTGTAACAGCGACGCCGGGGTGGGCACGGCTCCAGCCGCTCCGGCGGAGCGCGGCCGCTCGTGCGCATGTGAGGTGGAAGGAGGGGGGGTCCCCGGAGGGAGGACAGGCCGCGGGCGCTGCACAGGCGGGGGAGCTTCATGCGCAGCAGTGCGGGGCACAGGGCGGCGGGGCAAAATACCGGGTCCCCCTGCAGCCTCCGTGTCCTTCCCCGACCCCTGTGGTGTCCCAGTCTGAGAAACCTCTGGAGACGCCAGCGGAGAGGGCTGTAGAGATCCGGCACCCCCGCCAGCCCGGGATCGTGTGCTCTGTAAAGGCTCAAGCCCCAGTAAATTTATCTCTTTCTCCGAACTCCCTTTGCTTTGTTCATCCGTCCTAATTTTTTTCAGTAGGCTGTATAAAAACTGCCAAATACGAAGGAGATCAAAGTCCTCGACCTCTCCGTACGCAAGCTCGTGAGTTATCTTTACCTTTAGGGATTTCGAAGTCTCAAGATTAAATGCAGCCCCTAAGTCTGCTGAGAATCCATGATCTGCTGCCCAAGTAAATAAGTGAATTAAAGCTTCCTCCGGCAGGTCACTTCCAGCAACAGTTAAGACATTTTTCCAGACAGAAAGTACCAAGTATTCTTTCGAGGATGTTTGACCCATCTTTTCAGGTTTTCTCTAAAACGCTGGCGCCTGGACTAAAGTTTCCTCCCCGCTCCCCGAGAGGGAAAGACAAAAGAAAAAAAAACCTTCGGTACCTTCTCTAGGCTCGCGTTGTCTGAGGCCACCAGATGTCGCAGGTCTGCACCGAGGACGGGTAGAGAAACGACACAAGAGTCCAGGCTCAGCGGTAAATGGAAGCGATTTAATAATTTTTCCGAAGGCTTTTATATGTTAGTTCGCAGAAGTGTGTTAAATGGCATAAGGTAATTGGTTTTTTTGGCCATCCACCCCTTGAGGGGATTGGCCAAACTCTAAGACACCCATTTCTAAATTTTTATCTAGTTAGAGCCATAACAATTCTGCAAAACAACCTGCAGGTGCAAGGAGTTTACAAAACTGTAACATTGTTTTGAGTCACTTGCATGGGAAAGACAGAGCTCTCACAAAAATGCTGCAGAGAGCTGAAGAAATTCTCTGCTGAAGCTTCTTCAGCATCCATAGGGTGACACATCACAGGGATCACCACTAGAAGGTGAATGAGTGGGGAGCTCATTGCTCTGGAAGAGCTGAAGGCAGGTGGGGCAGAGAGAGGCACCTGCCAAGGGGGTTGTGCCCAAAAAGAAGATACAAGAATTAACAACAGGGTGTGAAATGAGAGAAATTCCCATGTGTGAGGGAGAGAAAGTGCTGCTGACATAGAAACAGGTCCTGTGCAGACCTTGTATCCTCCAGCCAGGGAGAAACAACCCCTCCTGAGGAGGCTGCAGCACCATGGGATGATGCTCAGTGAGAAAATCTTCTCAGGGCCCGGCTCTGGTGCTGCAGGAGCTGCCAGGGCTTTGTTCCCCGTGGGATTGGTGCTCTCAGGGTGCTCCTGCTCTCCAAACCTCCCTGTTTAAACCCTGAGTTTTTCCTTTCTTCCCTGTCAAACACACAAATTCCCCAAAGCTGCATCCCTGGGATACAACAGAAACATCTTGTGGTTCTCTGTGCCAAAAATTTCCCCTTGGAAAAGGGTCACTTCTTTTTTTTTTTTGTGGGAAAAACCCTTGGCAGTGTTTTCCTGCAATTCCTTCACCTGCAAACCCTGCTGTGTCACCCAAGCTGCAAAGGGAGAACTGGGGACTGCCCAGTCCCATCTCCAGCCTGGGACTGAATGACAGCTCCCCCACAGCCCTGTCGTGTTTCTAAACAAAAATGGAAATATGTAAAATCCAATCATTTGGAGACAAAAGCTGTTTTCCAACCCTGCATTTTTCTGGATTGCTGCTTATGGGTTTAATTAAACTCCCGATCATTATTTTGTCAGAAAGTTGGCTTTTTTTTTTCACCTTTTAAATAATAAATACCTAAAGCCAGACTGTGACTAAAGCCAGCAGATGATTCTCTAATTTCACATTCATTTCAAATATTTAACACGCCATCAGCCTGCTACACAGAATTTCAAAGACTTAACGTTCCTTTTTTGTTAATGCTTGAAGCAAAGAGAACTCTGTAAATTGCTATTTTTCTAGTAAGACTTTTATTTTTATCAAATCTGATTCATTCCAGTTTGAAGGGCCACACTTCAAAGCAGTTGCCCAGGGTGATTATAAAGCTGCTGAAGTCTGAGTTGGTTAAATTAGATCTGTTTCTCTGCAGCTTTTAATCTTCGAATCCCAGACTGGTTTGGGTTGGAAGGACCTTAAAGCCCATTTCATTCCACCCCTGCCATGGGCAGGGACACCTTCCACTTGTTTCCAAAATAAGTTTTCTGATTATCATGTTTCTAGCCATTATTTATGCATGGCCTGGGCTCTGTGTAAAAACCTTTCCCACTGCCTCAGTTACAGATTTGGAGCTGAAGTGTAGAGATAAAACCTGAACCTGGGAACACTCAACAAAGAGAGGGAATGAAAGTCCCTCAGCAGCAGGTGGCAAAACCAGAGTGAAGATCAGTCAGAAAAAAATCTGTGGCTCAGGGGAGCTGGAGTTGGAGTGTTTCAGATGTAAAGAATTTTGTGACAGTGAAGGAGAAAGAAGCAGAACCTGTTCCACTGGAGTGGGAATAAATCTCCATTTTAAAATTCTCCTGGATGCAGCTGCAGGAGCAGAGTTTGGCTGTCAGCAGAGCCCTGTGTGCAGGGGGGAAATCCAGAGTGGATGTGGGTGAGTCAGGGAGAGCTGAGCCTCCCAGGGCTGCTCCACACCCGGCAAAACCCAGGATGCAGCTTCCAAAAATCCAAAATGCCCTTTCTGCTGGGAGCTGTTGAGCCTCACCAGGCACAAACCCTGGCAGAGCTGGTGCTTTGCCCTCTGAGCCTGGCAACAAATCCTGTGCCTGCTCCCCTTCCCTCCCTCCCAGCCCTGGGATCTTTGCTTTTCCTGGGAATAAATGAATCCCCTTCATGTGCCAGAAGAGATTTTTTAGCATTTTTCACCAAAGCAGGAGCCTGTCAGCTCCTGTCCTGTGTCGGCTGGGAACACCCGGGAGCAGGGCTGCAGGATTCCTACCAACAGATGGCATTTCCTTGCCTGCGCTTCTGAATTGCAAATCTGAGGGTGAACCAGGAGGAAAAGTTACATTTTTGTCTCCAGAGGAAAACCTCTTTAAGGATGTCACAGGAAGGGCACCAAGCACTGCTGTGGAGGGTTTGAGAGGCCCCACATACCTGAGAAATTCAGTTTAATAGACTTTCAATTTCCCTTCCCTTGAGATGCTTGAGCACTTTTTCTATTTTAATAGAATTTGTTTGTTCTTAATTAAGAAATGCAGTAATGGGCTGCACCCAACAGGGCTGGAACAGCTTTAGTTTTGGTGCTTGGGATTATTTTTTTCAACCCTTTCAGGAAAAAGGAGTTTATCAGTTTATAATTCAGCACAAAAGTCATCTCGGGGCCGTACTTCCATTCAGGTTCTACCTAAGAGGCAGCTTTTTGAATAGACTCTGGTTCCTTATTCTTAACTGGCAGTGTCATTTTGTATCCTGAAACCTGTTTTTCTTCCATAAATCGACTGGATTTATTGTAAAGTGCACAATAAAATTATTTTCTGTGGTGGGGACAGTAATATGAAGTTATTTTAAATGGTTTTATTAAAATGTTATTATACTTTAGTTTTTACTTAGCTTTTGGGAGAAGACAAAACAATTTAAAATTCCTGTCAGTGAACTCATTCCCCCAGTGTGGCTCTGGGACCAGTTGCTCACCTTTCCTGGAGCTGGCCAGTGGAAAACTCAGTTGTGCCTTAGATAATTTGGCAATTTCCCTCCATTTTTGGGGCTGTCACCTCCAAATTCCCACAGCCCCTGCAGGTCCTCATTCCCTTCCCTGTCCAGAGCGATATTTCTCAAATGGCCATGGTTCCTTATGTCTCACAAAATTTTAATAAACTGAATATCTGAACCAGTTTCATGGATCTGACCAGCCCTGATCCCTTCTGACCTTTATCAGCTTCCAAACAGGCTAAAACCCTTCTGTTCCTGTCAGGATCCGTAAAATTGTGTTGCTTTTTCTGAGGAAAAGCAGAATAAAAGCAGAAAAGCTGTCATTCCCAGGGACAGGAACCCATCCAGAGGGTGTGGAGATGTGGGGAACTCTCACCCCTCAAGGCACTGCCAGGGAGTTCTCAAAAGCAGAACATGAAAACCTTTCCCTGCTGAACACAGGTAGAAAAGCTGGGTGTAAAAATGCACAAAATTGTCTCACAGGATGTTTTTGCTGATGTTTTACATCTGATTATCTCCTTAGGACAGTTGAACACTCACTGTATTATGAAAGAAGAAGAAAATGTTGTATTGGAGCTGTTACAGACCCTTTGGCAAAGTTTCTTAAAGAGTTCTGTGCATATCTTGGAGTCAGGAGAAAAGATGTCCTGAATGTTTAGACTCAGAACAAAACAATTACCCTGAGTCACCCCCGAGTTGGGATGAATTCAGTTTAAATTCTCAAAATACAGAAATATTGGAAGGTTTTTCTGGAAAAATGGGATTTTAAATCTGCCTTTAGGTCCTCATCTCTTTTTTTGTGAGCAGCAGCTGCTTGGGGGCACTTTAGGAGCCCCAACAGGAGGAGATTGCACAGTGGAGCAGAGAGCTGGAGCAGAGTCACTGCCCAGGTCAGGGAGTTTTTAAGGAATATTTGTGTGCATTGTGCTGTTGCTGTTCTCTGCTATCTCCGGAGATACAAACCGATTTTTTTTCCCAAAATATGATGTTAATTCTTATCTTTGTGTAAGGAATTCACTCTTGGATATTGCAGGAAAAGCAGAACACGTGGGTACAACAGAAAGAATGATGATGGGTGGGGCTCCGTGGCTGCTGCCCAGAGCTGGATTTTGGGAGGCTGGAGCGTGGAGCTGAGCCAGGTGCCCAGGAGATGCCATCCCCCGCAGTCACTGACTGACACTGACTTTTAGAACATGTTCTCATCAATTTTCCAATGAGGGTCATTTGAAACATTGGTTCTTTTCACACAGTTGTCTTTTTTTCTCAGAAACTGGTTAGAGGGGGAAAGTATTTGATTTGTCCTTATCTCAGCTGCACGAAGGGCCTTGTGGATGGCTGCAGTGACACGAGCTGCTGTCCCCGTGTCCCTCTGCAGGCCATGTCAGCTGCTCCAGCGTTGCACTGCTGCTGCTTCTCCCAGTGCTGTGGCTTCTGAACAAAGTTATTGAATGCCTCTGTTGCCAGTGTGATCCTGACTCACTTCCTGCTCTTGTGCCAAGCTATCTCCTGTGTCCAGTCCATCTAATCCTTCCCACGTGGGTTCCAGCCACAGACAAGGCAGGTTTGGGCTGAAGTGGGGCTTTTCTCCAGAGCTTGGTGCATGTTTACATCAGGAATCCCTCCTGTTCTTGCTGGGCCAGGGAGAACAGGGGAGACTTGGTTCTGTCAGTCCCAGGGCAGCAAACAAGCCACCAATGCTGCTCCATTGATGTGTTTGCTGGGATTTTTATACCCAATATAAAACCCTGGAGCTAAATATGATATTTGACATAATTCTGTGATTTCTCTTTTTCTGAACACAGCACGATCGCTTCAGTTCCTTGATTCACGGGGATTTGGTTTGCAAACATCTGTGTGAGGAGAGAAAACTCTGGGTTCTGTTCAATAACGTAACTCCTTTGGTTTCACTTGTGGCACCACAGCATCCTCAGCCTGGGTGTGCAGCTGAGACTGAAGTCCCATCTTTAATTATTTATTGCTAATTAGGAATTGGATTTTTTTATCTCTGTAGAGGTAAAAGCTGACCTGAGGGCAGACTCAGCTGCCAGAGCAGCTTCTTCAGTGTAGGTCTTGCCTGTGTAAGAACTCTCTATTTCCTCTGAATGTGTGATCGGGGAGTGTTGATGGCACACAGGGTCCAGGGGACTCATGCCTGTGGTTTGGGCTGGCAGGGATATTTTACAGAGGGATGTTACCCCCAGAACTCACTGCCACATCAGTCCCATGGCTGTCAGAACAACAGACTGAAGGAGTTTATTTTATTCATAGTTTAGTGATTTCCTGACATCTGAGGTGTTTAATGACTGCAGAAGTGGGAAAAGGAGCCCGCTGGTCCAGTTTGCAGGAGGAGAAAGGAGTAAAAGATTGAGCTTCACTTACTCAAAATTCAAACTGATACGATTTGCTCTTTGAAAGTAAGAGAATATCTCATTTTGGCTTTGAAACTTTGAATGTTTTTGAAGGCTAACGAAGCACAGTGAGGCAGTTGTGAGTGGAATTCTTCACAACGACAGCTGACTGCCCAAACAGCTTTTAAAACAAAGACTTTGGGAATTCAAAGGGCTTTAAAGCAGCTCTGAACTGTGCTCAGCTGCTGGGTGATCCACTGAGATTTGCTGTGGAGCAGAACACGTACAAATTCTCCCTGGCTGGAGCAGGGCTGTGAAATATTTAATACTCTGAGTAGCCTGTGCAGATATTCCTGTGTTCTTCCCCAGAGGTCGGGTTATGCTGTGTGCCCTCCCCCTGACCACTGAGGACAGTGACAAATCCAGACCTTTAATTCCAGAGGAATTGGCAGCACTGAAATTACTTCCCTGCCATCACCTCCCTCTGTTTTTCTCTGTCAATGTGACCTGATAATGTCCTACCTGTGTGGGATTTCCCCTTCCCTAGACCTTTATCTGTGCTTCCTGCATCCATGTGGCCTTGGAATGTTACACAATGGATGGATGAGCTGGGTGTAAATGTTTCTATATTGTACAGCACATTCACACAGACTTCTGAGGTTCTGACTGGAGACAGACTGTAAATCATTCATTATTTTTATGTAGATTTTAAAACCCAATTCCACTTCATGGCCTGTTGGTTCTGCACTGTCTAAAGCAGGCTCCTGGTTGGCTTTCAGGGGTGTGACCCAGGTTTTAACCACAAACATGCTGCTCTTCTTGAAAACAAATTCAATTTATTATTGGATGTTTCCTTGACCCCCCCATTCCAGTAACAGATGTTCAAAAAGATGGTATAAAAATCATCAAGTGCTGTAGAAACCGTTGGTAATGATGAAGTGCTTGTCCTGCAGGTTTATTTGCACATTTTGCTATGTAAAACTGTCACCTCCTTTTACATCTCACAACTGTTCCTTGTACAGAAAATAGCTGTAAACAATTTACTACCAAAAATTCTTCTGCCATTTTACCCTCCCGTGAAAGAATGAGAAGTTCCTCAGTTTTTGCTCTTTTCACTACTAATAAATAGAAACCATTGGAACCAGTGAAGGGAAACGTTACAGAAGCTTTCAAGTATTTTCTTGCTTTCCATGACCTTTCGAAACATGAACCTGAGGAAGTCTTTGTCAAAACTGTTTTTCCCCCCCCAGATTTCCTCCCCAGGTGTTCAGGGTGAGGCTCTATTGCAGTGCTGGGCTGCAACAGCTGCTCACACCACGGAGCAGAGCTGGTGTCACAGCCAGGACAGGATGGAGCTGAGTATTCTGGGGAACAGATGTGGCAAAACATTCTCCAGCCCATGAACACTTTGCCTGTAGTGTGTGTTGAAAGGTTTTTCTCCTGTAACCACTGTCCTCAAAAAATACTGATCATTTCTTTGCAGCAGCCCCAGCACAAGCCACCAGCAGGATTTGGGTGTTGCTGGACTGGCAGCAGGGAGGGGGAATTCACCTGGTGCATCCTGGGGTGGTTCAGGATAGAGGCAAAGCCTTGAGCACACAGAGCTTTAAGGAAAGAAATGCTCTTCAGCACAGCCAGGTAAGTGCAGCAAAGGATTGTCAACCTGGAATATTTCAGTGCAGCCCCAGGAAGGCTGACTGGGCCAGGAGGGCTGAGTCCCTCCTTGCCACATGCCCAGAGTCCAGGTTTTACAGAAACGTGGCCCCAGTCACAGCCATTGGTGTCCCTCCAGCTGCAGCTCTTGTATGGCTTTAGTGTTTGATGTCCCACACCAGCTCCTGCTGGTTCAGTGTCAGCTGCCAGCCTTCGGCCCCATTAATCCAGTGTTTCTGTGCATGCCATGGGATGACATCACTGATGAGACCAGTTCATTCTGGATGTTGTAGAGCAGTAAAGCAGAAAGAAAACTTCTGATACATACACTGGGAATCTGTTTAAAAATTGGTATTACAGATTTCTGTCAGTTTTCTTCTTTCTGCCCACGCTGCTGGTTCTCTTCTCTGGTGTCTGGTGGAGATGCCCAGGGCTGATGTTCTGTCAGTTCATGGTTTAATTTTCCATAACTGCAAAGAGACAAGAGAGGGAGTTTGGGTCTAACAGGAATATTCTTTATCTACAGGTAACACTGTGTCTTTTGCCCATCCTGCTCTGCTCAGTGAGCTCCAGTGTCAGGATGAGCCACAAGAGGACTGGGATAAAGGGAAGGAACCCTGGATTCTAACAGCTTGACCTGCAGGGAACTGAAGCTGAAGTGAGCCCTGTCCTTCCCCCCAAAACTGGCTCAGGGAGGTGGGGACTCACCCAGCACGTTCTGGTGTCTGGGTTCCCAGTGCAAACCCACGGCCTCTCTCAGGGCTCTGACCCCAGAAGTGACCCCAGAGCTGTTCTGTTGGTTGGGACAGGGACACTTACTCTGATATTGAATCCTAGCAGGTCACTGATCACTCCTGAGACAGCAGAGAGGATGACAACCCTTGTGATGTTGTAGATCAACGGGTTCATGGTCAGTCCATACAGCCTGAAGGGACTATCCAATTCCTGCAGTGAAAGGACAAGGAAAAGAGTCCATCAGCACTCATCAATACCAAAGAATTCATCCTCTGACTTTTAGCTCAGCACTGGCACTCCAACAGCCTGTGCTGCCCTGGGCTGCCTCTGTCTCCTTTCTTAAATACATGCACAGGAATTGCCAGTGTTCCAGAGACATCTCCTGCTGAATCCAAAGGCTCTGCAGCAACACCAGCTGCACCAGAGCCTGACACTCCAGGCTGCAGAATCACCCAGCCTAATCTGTGTGACTCCCAGACTCTGCTCACTCCTTCCCAAATCTCTCCCTGCTGCTGGCAGTGAGCTCCAGCGTCAGAGCTGCTGAAGGAAAAGGAGACTGGGGCAGTCAGGAGATGCTGTGCTCACACCAGCCTCTCCTCTCACTGAGTTAAACCATTGCTCATCAAAAGTTCACAGCACTAATTACCCACACTGGCCTTGTACTGCTCCCTCTCCTGTCACAGCTGCAGGAGCATGGAAAACCCCCCTTGTGAGCACTGACTTCCAGGGCCAAGGGAAGGGCAGGGCCACGTGGCATTGCCATAAGTCACTGATTCCATAAAATCCAGCCACTCAGGCAGAGCACCTCACCTTCAGCAGCTTTGTGGACAGTTTCAGCACGTTGTTCACCAGAGACAGCTGCTCCTTCTTGTTTGGCTTCTTCTCCATCTTCAGGTACAAGTTGATCTGTGACAGACACCATAGGCCAGGGGTTGATATTCCAGCACCAGCCCCCAGCTGATTCCTAACTAAGGGAAATTGGAGCCATTTTTGCAGTCTGCTGTCACTCCTGAAGCAGTGAATACAGCAATGATAACATGTTTTTTTTCCAATTGTTTTGGCTAACACACATTAGCCCAGAGACCAAAATCAGCCAGAACGTTGGAGTTGGAGTCTGTCCCGACAGGACCAGCTCGTCCCTCCCATGTTGACCAGTGCTTTGTTGCCTTCTGGCCAACACAAGGGTTGATTCCCAAGTTTTAAAGTTTGATTCCAGTATTTAAGCTGGTTTGAAATACAATCATTATATCCAAACAAACCACAAAGCCCAGGGGAGAACAAGCTACATGGAGCTACCTGCTCAGTGAGCAGGATGGAAATGTTGCTGTATTTCTTGTTGGTCTCAGAGCCCAGAGATGCCAGACGTAGCAGAAAGAGGAGCAGTGCTGCCTCCCACATCAGGAACTCCCAGTTGTAAGCTGCACTCAGAAAGGTTTTGTGACCCTTAAGAACCTGTATGGGGAAAAAACAAAGCACCAAATGTCAATGCCAAGGTGCCTGTTCTTGGGACAAGTGCACAAGCACTGCCCTTGCTCCTCCTCTGCCCAGCCCCGTGTGCTCTACAGCCCCTGACAGCTCTTCCCATGAAGTGTAAATCATTCCTGTGATGGGGTTACAGTGAAAGGTCTCATTTCTAACCTGGCTTTAACTTGGAATTGGGTATTTTTTCCTTCTGCTCAGCAAAGGAGCCTCATTCCTCCTGTCCCCTCCCTCTGTCCAACTAACAGGCAATGAAGTGCCTTTCCTTGTCCCACTGGCAGCCTCAGAAGGGCTAAGCTGCTCCTGCCTTTCCCAGTATGGACTCACACAGCAGGACTGGGGTTGTCATTCCTTCCTCTGGACACCTGTGGCCTACAAGAACAGTCACAGCACTGACAGTATCTACAAACCACCAGCCTCTGCTACCACAGCTGCCCCTTCAGGGGATCAAGAACCTGCCTGAACACAGCACTGACCAAGAAAACAGCTCCAGCATTGGCACTGCTGCCTGTACCGGGTTTAGTGAAGGGTTAAAAGGTGCCAGTAATAGTTCTTGACCCGCTTTTCCACATGGTGGTTACAGAAGATGCTGCAATCAGCCCTCTGGAATAAATATCCTGTGAACACCTGAGGTCCTTGGGCAGAGTCTCCTCTCCTTTATGCCCAAATGGCCATGTCCTGAAATTTTCCTAATGATTATAAAACCCCAGACCTTGCTCTGCAAGCACAGAATGAACCTCTTTTTCCAACTAAAAATGACAAAGCTCTTAAAAAATGCAACACTCTCTACATTACTCTGGGCTCAAACAGCTCCAGTTCAAGCTTTTTGTAGGCCGGTGAAAGAAAAGCCTCCAGCACTTGGGAGGGTTTCCCCTACTTTATAAACCACAAAGGTTAAAATCTCACCTGGGCACAGCAGATAAAAGCAATTGAAAGAGCCAGTAAAAAGACTGAGGACACAACAACATCCACAGACCTCTGGGGGCCTCGTCTCTGCAGAAACAAGGACAGGGGGTCAGGGCTGAGCTGGGGTGTGCAGCCAAAACTCACCACAAACTGTGACAGCTGCCATTGTCACACCCTCTGCAATAACCAAACCCCAGATCACCACTCACCTTCAGATAGGAGCGAAGGGATAACCAGATCTTGATGTTCTCCACCTTTTTGAGCCTGAAGTGAGGGATTTCGTATTTCCTGGCTTTCCGAGCAGATGTAATGTGACTGAAGAGCTTGGCAAACAAAAACCTCTGCAAGTTAAAAACAGAACCATAAATTAGTGTAAAACAGAACAGAGTGCTTGGGATTCTTAGTACCCTGGCAAAAATGGTCACTGGGGAAGCCCAGCATGAGACCTGGGTGCTCAACCTCTCTGGCAGCAGTTTTTTCATAGAATTCCAGACTGGTTTGTATTGGGGAGGACCTTAAAGCTCATCTTTTTCCAGCCCTTGTCATGGGCAGGGACACCTTCCACTCTCCCAGGTTGCTCTAAGCCCTGTCCAACCTGGCCTTGAACACTTCCATGAAGGGGGCAGCCACAGCTGCTCTGGGCAACAGAAAGGGGACAGAGTAAGACTTTGGGAACAGGTAAGGGGGGGAACAGGAGTGTCAGGAATGGTATTGATAGGTATAATCTGTGACTGATCAATAAAAGCATTCCCAGACTCCCCTCCCTGACCTTGGCAAGGGCTGGAATGAGATGAGCTTTAAGGTCATCATCCCTTTATTATTCCTGCTTGCCAGGTTCCTGAAAGGCACCAGTACCTTTACACCCACCTGTTTGTAGGTTCTCTCAGCAACACACATCATGAAGAAAAACATCCAAGTCAAGCACAGCCTTTCCAGGAAGTTGATGGCAGACAGGATGAGCACAGGGGTGCTGGCAGGGGCTCCACAGAAGATGTGCAGAAGCTCCATCAGAGAAATGGAGCAGAGCTGCTCCAGGTTATCCGTGCGGAACAGTCTGTAGAGGAATGGCAGGAAGGCCAATCCGATGGTGATGATGTTTCCCAGCATCTGATACCCCACTCCTTGCTGGTGGGCATTAACCTGGCAAGCAGGAATAAAAATGGGATGATTGCCTGGGATTTGCACCAAGGAAAAGGCCTATTGTTGTGGTAGCATCAATTCAGGCAAGCAGTCAGTTCCCCTTCCCTTCACAGGACAGAGCCTAAAATAAGTCCACCAATTTCAGTCCAAACCCCCAAAAAATCAGCCAAATAATCAAACCCCCACCCTCAGCACCCTGCAGAGACAATCAGCAATAATCAGCACTTGTCAGTCTTCAACAGACCTCCTAAACTGGGGGTTAGGCAACTTTTCAGTAAGAACACGTGGGACAACTGTCTTTGCAGCTGGGGAGGGACCAGTTTCATACTGCCCCTAATATTTGCATGTGTAACTGTTTCCAGGGGTTTTGGTGGTTGTTTTCTAAAGTGTGAGGGGGAGGTTGCAATGCCACACAGCCCCCTTACCCTGCTCATGATAATCCCACTGATCTCCAGCACGGACATGTCCACCTTCTTGCAGTCATTCCCTTCCCAGATCAGAGCACTCACTTTGGCAGATGCTGGGCTGGTGTTCTGCAGCCAAAACAGATGGTTCTAGAAGAGAGAGAGGAGTGCAAAACATGGGACAGCTCTTTCTGTCCTGCTGTAAGTAATGCCTTTGCCCAGAATGCTTTTGGATTGAGGCGGGTATTCCATTTTGGGTGAAATATTTTGTTTTGGGATAAGCAGTGATGCAGAGGGGAGGGATGGACTTGATCATTGAACCATTGATATAGTTTACAGCATTCCAGATTTCCACGTGATTCTGGCCTCATGCAGGTTGCTTACCTTATACCAACAGCATCCCCACGTGCCACTCATATTTGGGGAGACAGGGAGGAAGAAGGGGAAGCATTCCCAGCTCCTGGATGGAAATCACCCACCTGCTGGAAGACGTCTTCCTTCAGGTCCCTGCGGGAGTCTCTGGCGGAGCGCTCCTCGCTGTCGCTGGTGCCGGAGGAGCGGCACTCGGGGCCGTGCAGGAGATCGTCCCACAGCATGTCCTCGGTCTCCGAGTCCTGCCGGGTGCTCTCCGAGTCCCGCCGGCTCACGCTGCAGCTCCGGGGCCCCACGCTCAGGCACGACCTGGGGTCCTGCAAGAGCACCAAAGTTCACACGGCACAGCCCCACGCACGGTTTGTAAAACCAACTCCTCCTCCTCTTCCTCTTCTTCCTCCTCCTCCTCCTCTTCTTCCTCCTCCTCCTCCTTTTTCCCCACAGCTTCCCAGGGATTTGAGTGCTCCCAGTTGTACCCACATGGTGGAAATGGTTTAAGACAATGTTTGGGGAAAAAGCATTTCTACACCAGAGCTCACACAGACCCCATGAGTTCCCCATCTCCATTCCCAACCTACAAAATAGAAATTGACGTACTCATTCTAATACAAAAATGTCCTTTTTCATGCCTTTTGCATAATCTGTTTCAATATTTCATTTATATTTTGTATTAATTTATATGTTTTCATATTTATAACTTGATACTCACATATTTTATTTACATTTTATTTTCAGGTAGAGGGAGTGGCAGGGGCAAAAACCAAAGTAATGACTGAGTGTCTCACAGAATGGATTTATGCCTTCATTACAGGAGTTGGACTTGATCCTTGTGGGTCCCTTCCAACTCATATATATTGTGATTTTAAAATCAAAATGTATTAGCTTAAAAGCTGCAAGCACAGCACTGCCTCCCAACCACAACAGCAATTGCAGCAATTCCACAGGAGCAATTAGAGGCAGCTTGGACTGTCCTTTGCTGCCAACAGTTATTTATTTGTTTGTTTGTTGTTTGGGGTTTGTTTAATAAAGCAGCACAATCAGGACTGTGAACATTGTGAAGGTTTACAAAGCTGCCAAGGAGCAGGGAGGGAGGAGGCCACACCTTGCACCTCAGGATTCTGAAGCACAATCATTTCATAACGGTCTGTTCTGATGGAGGGGGGGTTGCAATGAGATGAGCTTTAAGGTCCCTTCCAGCCCAACCCCTTCTCTGATTCTGTGAACCCTGTGAATGGCCTGGGAAAGCTCCTTCTCCTGACTTTATGACCATACCTGCCTGTATAATGTAGATTCCAGCTCAGACTCCACAACACTGTCAGAGTCTCTGGCACCTTTCAGGGCTTGCTTGACCTGCCAAGACCAAAGGAAAACCACCTCATTATCCATAGCAAAACAAGGTGTGGAAAACAGCACAAATCCCACCTGGGTACCTGTGAGACAGCCTGGTTCAGAGAAACCAGAGGCCTCTTTTTCTTCTCCTCATAGCTGTTGTCACTGGAAGCCCCTTCCATGCTGTGGCGTAACAGAATCCTTTGTGCCACGGTCTCGGCATCCTCCTCGCTCGACAGCTCGTCAGAAACACCGTCCCTGTTGGTGCCATCATCCTACAAATGCACGGCCAAAGCCCCCACAGAGGACCAGCCTGAGTCCCACCAAAGGCTCAGAGGCTGAGCTGCCCCCTGGCACAGCCCTCACTGCCTGCAGAGCCAGCACATGCTCCCCACAGAACACTCAGAAACAGAATTCTCTTGGCATCACAGAGACTTCACAGATTTTAACTCCTTCCCCCTGCTCTTGCCTTGCCCCAGAGGGAATGAGAGGGAATTTTGGGTGGGTGGAGTTGGAGTTGAGGCAAAGGCAGGAAGAGGAGGAGGCAGCAGCAGCTCTTGGCTGTGCCTTACCAGCAGCCTCAAGCCCAGAAGAGACGTATCTACAAGCTGGGGGGTAACAGACCTAAAATCCTGAGCTGTGCCCCTACACTGAGCTCTGCCCCTCTCCAAACACCTTCACAGAGAGGAGTTGGGACGGCACAGTATGACAGAATTCCACACAGGATCTATTCCAGGTTCTTCACGTGGAGTTAACATACCACTGACCCAGAGGAGACTCAAGAGTAATTCCCCAAATCTTTATGTTTCAAAGCTTTCAACAGAAGTCATGATGCTTTAGCTCTTTCTCTCTCCCCAAGGGATGCCTCGGTCTTGCAAGACAAAATATTTTACAGAATTGCTTTTGAAAATGGCCAATTTATTTAGTCATTATCAGCACTTCCCCTTAACTGAACACCTTGTGATCAGAAGTCTCCACAATTAAACGAGCACTTTGGTAACACAGACATTTCCAGCACTGTCTGTGTTTGACCATACTTGGTCAGGTTGGACAGGGCTTGGAGCAACCTGGGATAGTGGAAGGTGTCCCTGCCCATGGCAGGGGGTAGAATGAGATGAGCTTTATTCCTTCCAACCCAAACTGTTCTGGGACTCTATTCTGTGATTATGGAAAGATGCTGACAGCAAAGTACCAGTTTCCAGCTGCTCAGTGAGAGGCAGAAAGGGGTTTTTAGGTTCCCTAACGCAGGCAAAGATCAGCAGAAGGAGGGAGTATCTTGTATTAGATAAACCACACAGTTAAATACCAACACACTTCTGGGCACACAAAGAATACACTGAAACTGTGATTTCAAAGGGATCTCCCCTGGCAGTACCTGATGGCTCTTCTCCCCATCAGAAAGTTTACTTTTCTCTTTGGAGTGCAGCAGCCTGTGTTCAGATCTGGCCTGTCTGGGTTTGATGCCATCACCCACAGCACTCACACCACTTTCTGTCTCAGTCCCTTTCTCAGCTACCAGCCTTACTCTTCTATTCCTAGGAGAGAAAATACAATTAAATGCTTTTATGTCAGGGAAAAACTCTTTGGGGTAAAACCTCCTGGTCTTCCCTTGTCACACAGGTGCAGCATCAAACAAGATACCCAAGGGATAAATCATTGTCTTTGGCTGACAGGCTTTGTGTGCTGAATCTGTTTAAGAGATTTATATCTGCTTCACCCTCACTCAATGCTTCTTTTGTAACTCTAATAGTGTCTTAAAACCTCTAAACCAAGGGGAATTTTTTCATTATTTTTATTTAAAAAAAAAAAGGCAATTCAGAAGACAGAAAGTCCTCGTGAAGAGAAAGCACCTGTGAGCTGGAAACTCACCAGGGAATTCACCTGGGAAAACAGGAGAAAACAATGAAATATTATGCCATACAATCTCTCCTCCTTTCCCTTGAGTCACTTTTAGAGAAGGAAGATGCCAAGGTGAGACATCTATCCAAACCAGAAGGCACAACTGCTTTTGGAAATCAGGTAAAACAGCAATATAATCTGAGCACTCACTCAAACAAGGTCACTTATCTGATAAATAAAAATAAACTCCACCACATTCTACAGCTCATCTAATGCTTGGTTTCACATGATCTAATCTTATACAATCTAATTTTATATGATCTAATAAGGACATACTAAATATTCCTGAGGAATCAGCTTCCCACATTACCGAGAAAGTTCTAATTCAAAAGAGACTGACAGGCTGCGGGGATGTCAGTGACAGCACAGGCTGTGCCTTCATTTTCCAGGTGGCAAATTGCTCCCAGTGTCATAAGGAGCAGCACAAACCCAGCACGGATCACCTACCTCCTCTGGAAGAGCAGGCTGGATAAATTGGTCAGCAGAGATGCAGAGCCAGACTGCTCTTCCTTGCTGGTCCTGCCAGGAGACGACCAACTGTTCCCATCCACGCCCACAGATTTGCGTAACTTCCTGAGTTTTAAGACAAGGAGAATTAAGTTTGTGTAAGAAGCTGCTTTTCCTAAAAGATCCCAACGAGATTTGAACAGCTTTTTGGATGCCATTTTTCTAAAGTCAGGCAAACAGAATACTGACTTCCAAATAAAACGTTCTGCCTACACCCCCAGCACATCAGGGCATCACTGGGAAAGGTACAACAGACAAAATCTGGATGGAATATTTGCTGCAGCAACCTAAAGGAGGGAAAACTCAATCCACCCCCACCATGTCCAGCTGTGATCCCACCAAGGGCCCCGCTGGCGCTCACCTGCGGCGCCGGCTGAGCCCGTTGTTCCCTGCAGGTCTGTTCACCTGGGTGGACACGATCTGGCAGTGAACTGTCCCCAGCAGCAGCATAAGGCACAGGGGTCCCATCACTTCACTGGCACTCACAACAGGCACCATGAAGTACAGCACCACTGCTACGACTGGAGAGGGGGAAATGGCACCAATGCAAAAATTAAGAGGCTGTCTCAACTATTTGTTTTTATTCTGCTTTATTGTATTATTGTTTAATTTCTGCAATTACTAGTGCCACACACCTTGAAATGTACATTAAGTAGGTTCCAGACAAGATCCTCATGCTTTAGATTATGGACTACAAAACCTAGATTATAGACTCGCTGAGCTTGGAAAAGCCCTCTGAGACCATCGAGTCCAACCACTCCCCCAGCACTGCCAGGTCCACCCCTAACCCATTTCCCCAAGAGCATCATCCATACATTCTTTGATGTCACATTCCTTGCAGGAGAAGGCTTATGGCACAGCCTGTTCACTCACCTTGCATAATGTAGAGCACCAAGAGCCACATAAAAATACGCTGGGAAGTGACCTGTATCCACCACTGGCTGAACAAGGGGAAAAACACCACTCTCACAATTCCCTTCCGCGTCAGGGATGTCCAGGGAATTTCAGGCTTGGCTTTGGCAAAGGTAGAGCCTTGGAATTAAAGGGGAAACAAGCCATCATTAACTGTGAATCACAAGAACTCCATTGCTGGAGTTCTCCTTGGGCAGCCCCAGCCCTGCCACAGGGCTGAGCAGGGGCTGACAGCAGCCCAGCTTCAGGCACCAGTCAAAGCTACACAGCCCCAGCAGGCAGAGCTAAAGCAGCTCCTTCGCTTCTCTCAGAGCTCTGGCTCTGACCCTTCTCTGCCCACCCAACCCTGCTCCCACCGACCACTTCTGCAGAGCCACCCCGAATTCCTCCTGCTCTGCTCTCAGGTTTTCAGTGCTCCTTTTGCCCCAGTGCTCACCAGCAGGGGCTCCCCTGGCAGCAGGGCAGGTTCTGCTTCCCCCACCCTGCACAAAGCTGTGAGGCACCTACAGAATCACGGAATATCCTGAGCCGGAAGGGACCCACAGGGATCACCAAGTCCAACCCCTGGCCCTGCACAGACACCCCAACAATCCCACCCTGGGCATCCCTGGCAGCGCTGTCCAAACACTCCTGGAGCTCTGGCAGCCTCGGGGCCGTGCCCATTGCCTGGGGAGCCTGGGCAGTGCCCAGCACCCTCTGGGGGAAGAACCTTTCCCTGATACCCGACCTAACCCTCCCTGACACAGCTCCAACCGCTCTCTCGGTGCCATCCCTGTCTCAGGGAGGAACGAATAGACCGAGCACCGCTCACCGCTGATCAGATCCACGTCGATCAGATCGGGCTGGATGTGCCCCTTTTTCTTCGGCTTGTTCTTGAAGCCCTGCGGGGCGGAACACACGGCCGGGTTAGCGGCGAGGGGCGCGGGGCCCGCCCCTCCCCCGCCGCCGGTACCTTCATCTGGGTCTGCTCCACGGCCTTCTCCCATATCTGCTGGTCGTAGGCCCCGATCTGCGAGGAGAGGAGGCTGAGGGCACGGCCGGGCCCGCGCCCGCCCGCGCCGCGCCGCACTCACCTTCTTCTGGTACCATGAAATGGCATCGCGACAGGCCATGGGCGGCGGCAGGACCGGCCCCGGCACCGACCCCAGCCCGGGACCGACCCCGGCACCAACCCCGGTCCCGTTACCCTGGAAACCGCCCGGCGCTCGACTGGCTCCGCCTGCCGCCCCCCCCACCATCCGCCCAGGCAACGCCAGCCGAGCGCCGAGCACCGCCCCCCGCCCCAGCCCGCAAAGGAAAGAAGCGCCCAGGCGGGTAAAGGACAAAATCAGACTTTTGTTTATTAAAAAAATACTTTACAGGAAAAAAATTCTATGCATTCCGCAGGACTATTTTACAAAGAAATAGCTTAACAGTTTGACACTGGTGTACAGTCAGCTACCGACAGCGCGGGGGGGCGCGGGGCCGCCCCCGCACACGCGCGAATGTCAATAAATACACTAAGGCCGCACAAAGCAAACAGTCGTCCAGGCAATTGTACACGTCCTCTGGAGGCAGAGACCTTAGATAAATTAAAACCACAGAAAAATAATCGTAGCTGCCAATCAAATCAAATTAAATCACGAAACAGCAATACAGGAGTCGGTATCTTTACATGTTGTACAGAGAAATCAGGAGAAAGCGGGTGTTTGGCTGAATGCTAGGGGTGCCCTGGACGCTGCTCAGACCCCACAGGAAGGTACAGAACAGGCTCCGGGGGAGAGGAAACGATCCCTCCACTCCTCTCGCACCCCCTCAGCCAGCACAGGCCTGCCAAGGCTCAGCACTCCTCGGGAACTACAGTTCCAGAGTTCATCACTCAGGTGATTCACACCCCAAACCGGGAGCGTCACGCCCCATGAAGGGCTTGGGGAAAGCTCTGACAATTTGCCTTGTCCAGGGGAACAAGAACTGAACTGTAACACGCAGGAAATCTGGCAGAGCACAGCAGAGCCCTTGTGCTGCACCTGTGGAAAGTGTTCCTCACGAATCCCCTGGGAACAGCGCGTGGGTGTCCCCCCTTTCCTGCAAGAGAACGTGGCAGGTACCTGCACAGAGTGGCTTGGAGTCTGTCTAGAGGAGAGAGGAAACCAAAGCCAACTGGCATTTCAGCTTTACACTGCATTTGCTAGTCCATTTCTAGCACAGCTGTGCCACTTGCCTTTATCCCTGGGATAAGCCTTGGTTTAGTCACCAGCGCTTGATTTAAAGTAGAGCCTAAGCCTCAGTTCTGTGTTTCACAGCCGATCCCTCCATGGACAGAGCGCTTGGCCAGTGACAGCTGTCTCCAGCATAAAGCAGGAGTATTTTCTACCTGACACACAGCACAGAGCAGATCCTCATAAATGGAGAACTGAGGTTTTGCAGTATCTGACCAGCACATTCATTAGGACCTGTTCTGTATCTATCTGCTTTTTCTGAGAATAACAGAATGTTAAGGTGTTGGAATGGACCTTAAAAATCATCCAGTCCCAACTCCCTGCCATGTGCAGGGACACCTCCCACTGGGCCAGGTTGCTCAACCTGGCTTTGAAAACTTCCAGGGTTGGGGCATCCACAACCTCCCTGGGCAACCAGATCCTCACTACCCATCAAATTTCTTCCTAATCTCTAATCTAAATTTCTCCTATTTTGATTTGTACCCGTTCCCCCTTGTGCTGTCACTTGAGTTCCTGATGAACAGCCCCTCTCCAGCTTCCCTGTAGCCCCTGCAGATCCTGGAAGGGGCTGTGAGGCGTCCACACTGAACAGCCCCAACTTTCTCAGCCTTAGAACAAGCTATCAAATGTGCCAAAGTTTGATTACCTCATTAAGGAGCCTGCTTTATGAATTCTTAGAGAAATTAAAATAGCAGCTATTTCATGAGAGATACTCAGAAATATTTACTTGATTTGTTCTGCTCAAACACGAAGTGGCTTGAACTCGTTACTTCCTCTAAACAGCTCTAGCTCATAAAAAAATCAGTGCTCTACAGGTCTTGGTCTGGAAAACATTTGCATCTGCCCATCAAGGCTTTGTTCTGGGCAACTGAAGCAATGGCTGGACAGTGAGCAGCTTCCCAAGCAATCCCCCTCACACTTTACATCCAGAGTTGAGGTGGAATTTGAAAGTCTGCCAGTTTGGTTAAAGCACAGCAAAGCTGAGCGTGGATTTAGTAAGAGATTCTCAAACAGCTTGTTCCTCTCTCCCTCAGTCTTCCAAACTAGAATAGCATCAGCAACATTCAGGTCATTCAAAGATACTTTTATTTATGTGCATTGAAATCTGACATTAGGTTTTAAGTTAGTAACTGAGCAGAGCACAGAGCATGATGCTATTGGTCATGTCCCTCCATCCAAGAGGAAGTCAGAGCATTTTCCAGGTATTTCAGGCTGTTGTCACAGATTTCACTAAACCTACAGCTTGGAAAGTAGCACAAACCACCCTAGTCTTCCTTCATCCTTTTGAAAACGTGCTGTTAGAATTTACAGAGGGCTTCCAAATGGATTCCCTCTTCACTCCATCTCAATTTCCCCAATAAACAGACAGGTTGGTGCACGGGGGCTCTTACTCTGTTTATTCTGCCTCTGCAGCTCAGCTCGCAGGCTCACTGTGGCCTCTGCAGGTGTGTCAGTTCCTGAGTGATCAGTGCTGGCTGCCAGGGAAGGGCCGCCTCGGGGATGGCCCTGCACTGCCAGGGCCAGGGAGCAGCACGGGAGAGGCGCGCAACGGGCACTTGGAAGACTCGCAGACTTGGTCAAAAGGAAAGAACACCCCTGGGAAATCTTTGAATGTGAAGGATGAACTGAAACCACTATTGCCTGTGAGGAATTTTACTTTGCACAACCCTTAAAGCTATGAAATTCCTCTCAACATAAAAAGTGGAAAAAACCCACCAGAGAACTGACGGCTCATTTCTGAGCCGCGCTGAGTCATCTAGAATTTCTGCTAAGATTAAATTACACCCCTGCATGAATCACATTACTTCTCATCATAAAAGCTTTCCATTCTAACACCTTATTTACACAGATTACTAAACGAGTCACTACCACTTCAATCTGTAAATTAGTTTTAAATTGAAATATTTCCTAGTCCTCATTTTTGTACCGAAGACAATACATACATACACATAAGGAGTAATACAGGTTCTAACTAATCACTGCAGTATCTTCTGAGGATTATTTCTCTATCAGTTTAAAATAGTGACCTCTACACTGAGGTGCTAATATGTATATAAAAGCCTACACAAACAATATTGCACAAAGTAAGATTTATAATAGAGTAACATATTTTAGAGACCCTTATAAAGAGAAGAGTAATAATTGATATTAAAAAGATGCATCCAGAACTAACACAGCATCTTTGCTTTTGTCTAGTCTAACATAGTGTTTCAAATCTTTCCTACCCCAGTGAGGATTAGAACAAATAAAGTTATCTGGAGACAGCTTAAGTTGCACCAAACCCCAACTTGTACTCTAAATGTGGGGAGGGAGGAGGGAGAGGGAAAAGGGACTTTTCCTTTTGATGACTGGAAAGGGCAGTAATAAATGGGGTGAGTGAAAGTCAAATACAGATTACACGTTAACATCCAGAAATATTGAGAGATTGTTTAAAAACTGTTGATAGCTGACACTCTACACATTGAGCACGTGCTGCTGATTTTTCCATAGTAACTGGGCACCCAGGAGCTACACATGGAAAAAGCAGTCCAACGCCAAAATACTTTTTATTGTGAAATACTAATACAGAACTTACACAGTAAGGCTGTCCTTATTCTAGGAAGTCAGGTATCAGCTCAATGCTTATTATATTAAGTGCATCAGTACAAGGGAAAGTGTGGATCCATTGGACACGTTACGACCCGATCAAAACAAGCTGCCAAGTTGGTTAAGTTATTTTAAAGCCTTAAAGTGCTCAAAGATAGCAGTTTCCTCCACAAGACTACCAAGAGGTTCTCTAATTTTGACACTAGCATTTATCACGTTCAGGGAAGATGTATTTTGGAAGCAAAAACCCTCACACCAAACAACATAAGCAGTGCTATGAGAAGTGTTAGGTCAGTAAGTCATTGCATTTCAACAGGAATCAAGACACTTGCTTCAGTTCTTTTTACAGGTCACCCTTGTAGGAATTGTAAGAAACATCAATTTCTATAGCTTGTATATAAACCAACATGTCAAGAACAGACATACCAAAAATTCCACAAATCATCAAAAGTGCTGTGCTTTCTCTATTTTTTTAAATTTTTTTTTTAATTCTTTTTTTTACTTTTTTAAGCAATTAAAATGAGATGGGGAAGTCACTTTGCAGGTCTTCTACAAAAGCATCACTTTCTGGTGAAGATTAGAGATAAAGTAAAAGTAGGGATATAACACTGACCAATGGAGTTCAATCATTTCATGTTCCTGGAGGAATTTCAATCTGACTTTGAGAGGATATTCAACATCTCTTTACTTAAACAGAAAGAAGTGGTAGACCACTGTTACAGGTTGTACTAAGGGGTTAAAATACAACTTGAATTTTGCATAATCTGTGTAAAAAAGATATGCTTGACATTTTGGAATGTCACCTTTCTTTATAGAATTATAGGCAAGATTTCTCCAATAAAACATAAGCCAGTTATAAAACTATAACTTCACATCAAAATTTTAAAAAGTTGTTTAAAAAATGTTTGATTATATACATATCACACAGAAGAGCCTGCATGATCCTGTGGATTGTGTTGCTGATCAGACTCTATTTTAAAACCTGGAAGGGGCTGGGCCACCTGATCTGGTTGCACAAGTCCTGATATTGAAGAAACAGAGGAGGAGAGCACCCCCGGGGTAAGCTGAATTTCTGTACCTGGTTCTTCAGACTCTATTTTTACACTCACACCTTGGGGTTCACCTTCTGCCTCTGTGCTTCCAGGAACATTACTGTTCAGGCTTGAATTGCTTTCTGCTTTTGGAGAAGTCTCCCCCACGGGGTGATACTGTTTGAGTCTGATGTGCCAGGCTAAGCTGCAGACTGCTGACACTGTTTTGAACTGATGAATGACATTTCTAGGGATGAAGTAGATGTCATTGTCACACAACTGAATCCTAGCATAGCGAATGCCTTCCCGTCTCATTTGGTTTAGTTTGGCTTCGTCCACCCATTGAACACACTGGGAGAAGGAGAGATGGGAAAGTTAGTGGTAAACCCTTCAAACAATTCAGCACCCTCCTATTTGCAAGTTAATTCATGTCTAAATCAGAATGTTTCTGTTTCATGGGTAAAACTTCAAATTTAAATGAGAACTGGGCTTTTAAAATACAATTTCTCCGATGTGCACATCTTGAGAGAGGAGAATGAAGAGGTTTCTAGAGCTATGGTTAAAAACAACAAGTGGTGACATGGGCTGCATTGTTTGGGCTGACAGGACTGAGGTCAGATGCCTCCACATCAGATATTGGAGACAGCAGGAACAGGCACACATGACTTAATCAACAGATTGTTTCTACAGCACACCCTGTGACTCACAGCACAAACCTGGGGGAAAGGGAAAGAAAAACAAAAAGGTCCCTTCCAACTGAACTATTTTATGCTGAAACACAAGGAAATTGCCCCAGAGAGCTGAGAACTAAGGGCCACTGGGGACAGAAAAGGGCTGACTTTAGGGAGAAGCAGGGATCTGTCAGAAACTACTCCTAAAACACCAGAAATGAGCTGTCCCGAGGGCAGATTTGATACCTGTGACACTGGAGGTTCATGCAGGTCCAGCTGAAGTCTCTGCACAACGTCAGTGAAGTCTTCAGCATGAAAACAAACCACATCTTTGGTTATACGAGGCTGGTCACTCCTAGAAAAAGATGAGAATTCCATGAAGTTTTAAAGCATTTGAATTACAGAGCATTACAGCTCCTCCCAGCAGAAAGCTTCATTGAACCAATGACCTACTTCAGTGTGACACTGTGCACAACGTCTCAACACTTCTCAACAGTGTATTATTTTGAAAAAGAGGGATAATTCATAGATTTCCCTTTTTTCTTTCTCCATTTTTGCTGCATTCACAACAGCAGTGATGTTTTCATGGACAATATACTGAAATGCCTGAGAACCAGGTTCAAACTGCCACTATCAAAGTTCTCTGTGTCCTAGGAACCACAATTTGCCTCAATTCCTCCATTCTATAATTGGACAGAATAATTCTGCATTAAGGGAAAAAACGTAAAATTACAAAGTAACATTGAAGTTGAAGCAGTGAGGAGTTTTATGCAACAGCTATGAACCAGTGAGGAGTTTTATGCAACAGCTATGAACCAGAGTGAAGGAAATCCTGGCATCTTTCATTCTAATGATACTGCTAATGATGCTATCCAATTTCTACTGTAATTTCTAGCTATTACAATGATGCAAGTCTAGTTTCTCTGCAAGGTCAACAGCAATATCCTGGGTACATGACCTGAGAAGGCACTGCAGCTGTGAAATTAATTACACTGAGCTCCTAGACTACTGTTACAAAAGCTAGAATTAATATACCTGCTCAGGAGAAGAATAATCAAGGATGATGGTCCAGGTTTGAGGCTTTTGTATATCACTAAAATATTCTGCAAGCTGCTGTTACAAATTTTTTACTGCCTCAAGAGGGAAAAATAGCAAGTATATAACTTGAGGTTTTCAGCTCTGGGCAACTTTTGTCTCTTTATAGGGTTTAAACCATTTCTGATTAGGTTTGTTTTCCAAGAAATTATTAAAAAAAAAAAGAAGAATAGCTGCATTCCAGCAGCACTTACCATTCCCCAAACTGCACAGCCTTGAGCACCCCGACAGCAGCTGTGCTCTGCCAGTCAAAGCCCTGCCCCACATGGTCAGCGTGAGCTCTCGTCCTGTCCTCGAACAGGACCTCGCGGGGCTCGCTGGTCCGAGGTAGGTACTGCAGGTTCTTGATCTCGTTCATGGACCTGCAACGGGATAAAAACACACACTAAAAATGTCCCAGACTGCTCAAAAATAAACAGCTGTACTGAAATAATCTTAAAATGCTGGGTGCTATAGGCTTCAAAGGAATAAAGCACTTCCCTCTGATTTTTTTTCTAGGTGTTTGTTCAGTGAAAGATTGAAACAAAACCAGCAAAGTACAATTCAGGTTATGAGATCAAACTTTACAAAACAAATCAAATCACATAATTTTTGCGATTTAGTACTTGTGCTGAAAGACTTCCTCCAAGAATGTATTGGTATGTAAAATAGAGCTATTACAGAACCTGAGCTTCAGTTATTTAGGAATATGTCCAAAAATTCTTCTTGAAACGACAATTAAAACATGCTTCCAAATCTCCTGAAATTTGTCTTAGAGCACTCTTTCAGAGACAGAAAGCAAAAATACACAATAATTCCTGAGCAGACAGGCAGTGTTACAAATGCTTTAGCACCGGCATTAGAATGCAGCACGAGCAGTAAAAGGATCTCTGCTGTTTTACAGCATTCCACCTGCCCTCACCACCAAATTGGTTCTTGCCGCAGAAATAAGATGAATTAAGTCTCCTGAAGGATAATAACAAGAGGTTTTAATCTTAAAGCACTGATCTAGGATATGTGAGAAGTACTGAAAGACAACTGTGAGAAGTAGTGAAATAAAATAACCGTCACAGGTACCATTAGCTTTATCAGCTGAGTCACTTTGAAACAGAAGTGAAAGTGAAACTTAAATCTGAATTAGTCCTCTGCAGAGCCAATTACGCATCAAGTACTTTGCTTTTGTTCTCAAATCTGACACAGACTTAACAGCAATGTTTAACCTCGAGTACAAAAGGAAACCCAAGCCTTACCGGCGCCGTTTGAAGGGTGATTTTGGCATATCAGCTGTGGGGATCATCTGCTCTCCCGGCCTCACCCACATGATGGGCCCATCATCACTCTGGGACCTGCACTGCAGTCTGAGACTGGAAAGAGTCCCCCAGGGCAAAGTCATCTAGAAGAAAACAGGAACAAAACAACCCACAAAACACACATAACACAAAACACTGGGTGAGATAGAAAAATTAAATGATGCCTTTGGTAAAACTGGTTCAAATCTGCTGTCAAAAGAATTGCATAGAAACTAAGTAAGTTTGAGAGGTAAAAGATATTCCAAGCTAATTTTATCAAGCATAGTATTTAGGGAAGTAGAGGTGCATGTAGTGCATGTATATATAATAAACTTGATTTTTTAAAATAAGCCACCTAATTCCATGCCTTTCAATTGGACACAGGAAAGAATGAACCTCAGTAGCCCAAATAAGCACATCAATAAAGAAAATACCTTACAGTTTCTAATTACTTGGAAACCTAACAATTGCTTAAAAATCTACAGTGCTCTGAACACACCACAAGTTACTGCTTACTCTAAGAAATGGAGATTCTTCCAACATATCTAGGAATTCTGGGAAGTAGTCCCCAACTTCTTCATCCACTGCTCCAACCAGGCTGATCTGGCGCATGGGTCCTGCTCTGTAGGTGCCACAGCAGTACGTCCGATTGACCTGAGGGCCAGACAGGAGACACAACACCACCACAGCTTTAGTTATCTTACAGGAGAATAAAACTGACTAATCTAACACAGCTGGGATGAATCTTGCACTCGTCTACATCTGTTTCGGTAGATGTGCCTTTGGGAATATGCACAGGGACTGTTTAGAACAGAAGAGAAAGAAAGGACTCCTGCCTGTACTCCTGACAGGAAATCCTTCTGAAGTTTGAATAACAGCAAGTGAATATTTGACTAATTCAGGAACAATTCAACACTTCCAGGCTGACTTGAGAAAACAACCACACAAGGTTTCATTGTGACTCAGTCTTTCACCAGCAAGCTTCAACTCTCCCCTAGTTTGTGCAGATGACTGTTGCTTCTACATTTCAAACCGGATGCTGCTGGGATATGCACATGCCTCATTTCAGTCCTGTCCCTGAGGTCCTTCCCCTGGGACAGCAGTGAAAAACCTCAGTGTCCTTCACGCAGTGGTTCTGGTGATGTTGTTATAGCATATACAGAAAATTGGACAAAAACCAGAGGAAATGAGAGGTTTAGCTGGAAAGTCAGTGCTCATGGAGAACAATTTCAGGATAACCATTTGCAGTAGAACCTGCTGTCAGTGCTGGGGCCAGAAATACTTTAACGTCACAGCTCATGGACATCCTCTAGAACACAGACTGTCCCACTTTCCTAGGTCATCTGGAAACTTTTCTTGCCGATTTCCTGTTCCCAGAGGAGAGGCACTGGCAAGACTCCAGTGTTCTGTAGCCTCATCCTATGGACTGCAGCTGGAACATGCCATATGGCCACAGAGGAGGTTCTATGTAGATACCACAGCTAACTGATGTTATAGACCACAAGTTCTGCCATAATCAGTCTGTTCTGCACACTCAGTTGTGTCTGAGCCCCAGCCTTCCATCACCCTTCAGTGTATGTTCTAGGGGTGAAAAACTACAGCTGTTCTCCATGGCTGAGTGGTGGGACAGTACAGACAATTACTGGTAAATTTGCAGTTTAACAGTCACGTTCACAAAGTGTAATGCCTTTTATAACTCCTCTTATAGATACGTGGATGTAGCAGCTTAGCTTTAAGTTTAGTTTCAGTTTTGCATGTTTAGTCAACAAACCAGATGTCATTAAACTACTCCATGCAGTTGTTAAAGGTAAATTAGGAGAGACTAATAAAAGAAGAATAGAGTTACTGCTGCAATTTTATCCTCCAGCAGCAGCCATAGATATTTCACTTCTTAATTACAGGAGTTCAGCTCACTCTATTTGCTGAACGCAGTTCAGAGCAGGAGCACTGGAACACCACAGCAATATTTTAGTTCTGTGCACCTACAGAAAAACTAAGGACTGAAGCACTCTGGTCCTTATCCAGTGAAGTTTAACTGCCTGGCACTATTCATGTAAGTGGAGACAGACTACTTCCAGATGAGTTCTGTGCTATTGAAACCACCTGGTGAGAGTCACTAGCATTTTACAGGTGTTTGTCATGAGTTAAAATGAATTATAATTCCATATGCAGTTTTTCCTTGTAATGTTTTCAAAGGAAATGAAAAATGAGAAACTTCAACTTTGGGGTTTTTTTTAATGCACTGGAACAATGAAAAAATAGACAAGAACTCAGGAGTTATAAAGGAAACAGTAGAAATACTTTAGGGAAATATTGGATTTCAACACTTTGCTAGTTTTTAATAGAAATTAAAGGAACTTGAGAATTAAACCAGGACATGTTTACACTGAAAATATGCACCAACTCATGGCAATCCCCAGCAGGCTGTAGTATTCATCTCAAGCACCTCAATCACAGGGAGCGTAGTCTACTAGCTTAATATGCCATAAAAAACTTCTTCACAGCTTCTCTCTCATTCTTAATTCCTTCGGAGCAGCAAACACCAACACTACTGGTTAGGCCAGTGGTCTCAAGAATATGATGTAATGAACATCTGAAAGAACAGGCATCTTGCTCTCTCTTTACAACTGGGTGGTTTAGTGTCCCATGAGTAAGCACCCTGCTTGCTGCACTGCAAACTGCTTTGGCCTTTCATTCACCAAGGGCTCCAGATTCCCCCTTCCCAGCTCTATTCACTCCACAGCCACCTGCATGCACCCCTCATTGCAGGGAAGAAAGCTGAGATGATGAAATAGCTGAAGTGCCTTCATTATATCCATTAGGACCTCTCAGTGTTTTTTGTTTTTGTTTAAAGTTCAACTCTTGTTTAGGAATTTAGCCAGGGTTACTCCAGTTCACACGGCTGCCAGAAGTCAGTAACTTATTACCACAGCACCTCCCTTGCTATAATTTGTTCCCTGTGCTTTTAAAGAAGCAGCAGTGGACCATGAGCAGTAACTGCCACTGTTTTTACTGCTGCAAAAGGACAATGGGGCCAGTAAGGCCACTCAGGCAGCCTGTGCCCTTTCAAATGCCACACAGCCATCACTGCCGCGTGCATCCCCCACTCCACACACCCCACACTGACACTGAGTTATGGGCATGGTTAAAATTAGCTCGAGTGCTCATGGAGACATTTTCTCTCAGCTGCACCATGTGCCTATCAGTGATTCCCACACTTGGGTGAGAACAGAAGCAGACAGAGGCAGTGTTTCCCGTCAGAGACACAGAGCTGGTGTTTATTTGCATGTTCCTGAGCCACCCCAGCCCCAGCCTCACCACGGGTTAAGTGAGCAGCACAGGGTGAGAAGAGGACACACAGATGAGGCATCAGCTGGAGACAAATGAGGTTAAGTCTCAGAAGTTTCTCTCCAGTTGCAAGAAAAGCATGAATCAGTTGACAGCAACAATATTTCAGCATGCCAAGTCAGCTATAAAACCAACCACACAAACACTTGGCTACAAGGAAGAAAGCAAGAGCACAAGGCTGGTTACTACTGAAGGGCAAGGCAGTGACATGCCAGCACAGCAAGGGTGACATGTTTGACTAAAATCTGACATAATGCAGGACCATTGGGCATTGTTTATATGGCTTTAGTGACAAACCAAATGAAGTTTGCAGTACAGATGCACAATTTCTCCATTTCATACTTTGGTAGCTACTGCTAAAAAAAAAAAAATTGCCCTTCCAGAATCAGAGGGCAGAATCAATGGGGCAGACAACCAAACTCTGATGTGGTTCATTAACCAAAGCTCTGAGGGATAGGGTAACCTGTTCTGAACAGCAGGAGTAAGAAAACTTACTCAGTTATCACCTGTTGGCTGCTTCTCCCACCTTCTTCCCAGAAGGAACAGCAGCTTATGCAAAACCTACTTCCCCAATTCTCTTTCCTGGCCTCTTCCCAGAACCCCCGCACACCCTCTGTGACAGTCTAACTGTTCTTTGGATCAGAGAGAGAATTCATCAGGCAGTTGATCAGTTGGGGAAAAAAGCAGAAGTGTTTTTTTTTAACTCTAAATATATTCCCATTCACTGAGTGGAACTAGAAGCAGTTGTACTGAAACAAGTGATAAGGAAAACAAGAGTTCATTCTAGCTGCACTGCTAAGAGCTTTCAAATTAAAGTGTGCCCTTATATGAGGAAAGCTTACAAGTTACTGCTCAGTGATTTGAGTCTTGAAAGCTCTCAGCCCAAGTGAACAGCTCTGAACTAAAGCTGAGCCCCAGCACTGAAGCCTTAGAACCAAAGAGAGCCAATGCAAGCAAAAAATCCAGAGGAAACTGAAGCTTAATTATTTTAAGATACTGAAACCAAACATTTATGTAACAAATACACACTGGAGTGCTTTGCTATAAACTCACTGCCCTGAGAACAAAGGAATTCACCTTGCAAGGCAGTTAATTATCACTAGACTTTTACCAAGTTTTTCAGATTGAAGTCCTTATTTTGAATATTACAATTCAGTTTCTCTGAAAACGCAAAACAGCTGAATGTCGTGCAAGCCAAAGGTCACATTAACTTGCAGTTTACAGATCAAATTTTGATTTCTTGACAGCGGATCTCCAGGATTCAAGACTCCCTAGTGCTCCAAATCCCCTCAGCACAGGTCAGTGCAGCAAACAAACTCATGTGCAGAGGAAGAACCCAGAATGGAGGTGACTTAACTGAGTATTTTCAATTATAAATAATCAGTGTCACAGCATACAATAGTGCAACACACTTAATCTACAAAAGCACAACTATGAAGCGCTTCTGTACTGTACAATTCTCATACAGAAGGGTCAGAAGTGAAGCTTGGCCAATCTGTACATCCCTCACCAGAGCTGCCAAGGAACAGCAGCACAAGAGTCAGGTTCATCACCCCAGGCTCTCGAGCAGGGCATTGCAGCCTTCTCCATTTCAAGACAAGCCAGCTCGCCAAACTTGGGCGAAACCACCACCGATTCCAATGTTTCCTTCAGCTTTTCCACCATCTGCATTCTCTGAAGAGCCCTGCTTCAGCTGCCTGTGACAGCTCCCCTGCTCTGTTTGCTCAGGGAGAACTGCACTAACACACTTCAGCCAGAGAGGATTAACCAGGTCATGCTGGAGCTGGGTTTAGAGAAGTGGTTTAGACCAACTGAACCTTATGTCATGACTCAATCTTAATCAAGTTTAGACAGTACTTAAAATAGAATTAATTGAAGTACCAGCAGACTATAACCCAGCAAAGCCTCTTATTTATTACCGCACATTCCTCACGTGTATTTATAGTGCCAGTATTCGTGTTCACAGGACATTCATCGACAAAAAATGCAATTGTTAAATATTCCAGAGGCTCTGTTTAGCCATTTCAGGGGTCATCACACGTACTCGAGCCAGAATGTAATCAGGACACTAAAAAACACAGATAAATCACTAACACAGAAGAGTTTAAAGCATGACCTGTGGACACATTTCACATCTACAGGACACAGGTGTGTGCTGTGCAGAAGTGCTATTGCCCACAGCAGTGCTTTATATGCTCAGAGACTGGTTTTGGGGTACTCTGCACCCAGACACAGCTCTGTCAGCACAAAGAATAACTTAAACCAAGAAACAGAAGCTGGTTAAAATAAGTGCTGCAGTAGCTAATCATTGTCTAACATAAAGCCAAGTGTCAGAATTATTAATTTAATGCTATTCAAAGACGCCACAGTGACCATGCAGGAACTTTCTGTAAAGCAATAATTGTTTTTCCAATGCAAATCTTGCTTTTAAGCATTTGATAAACCCTGCAGAGATCCAAATAGCCCATCCACAAGCACGAACACTCAAAAATCTGTTGATCAACATGTGTTCTTATCGTACTGAAGTGCACTCCACTACAGAGTTTCAGATTTATCCTCCCAACAGGTGAACTAGTAAATGTAATTAATGTCTAGAGTAAAGACCTTAAAGTATCAGCAGTTTGGATCCATTCTCAGACTAAACAGAAAGAAGCTTTATTCCATCAAAAAGAAATTTATCTAAACTGTAATCTTGTTGTATAGATACTTCTGAGTTTGATCACAAGACTAAAATCCTAGGGACTTTCATATGGGAATCTAGAAGTTAGCTTAGTTTTTACTGTTGCATCCATTTAAGTTACACGGAGATACAGTTTCAGAATCTAAACCAGCTTAAGCCTACTATGGAAACCAAGGGAGTAAATAAAATGAAACTCCTTTTCCATGGCAATTAAAAAGATTCTCTAACCACCTTCAAGTTAGAAAGTTTAAACAGCATAAGGTATTGAGGGAATTAAGACATTAAAAAACCGCTGTGAATCAGATATACTGAAACATGAAAAGTAATGTCATTGCAAAAAACCCAAAAACCCAAGACCCCAAAAGCAACAAACCCCAGCTCTATTGACTAGAAAAGCAGCGTTAGCATTTGCAGTCTATGCAACTCTTGATACAGACTTGGCTGTTGTCTTGAACTATCTCAGTGTTTTCCCAAGCTTAGAAGAAAAAGACGATCAGTGCAGACCTTTCCTCAGGTCACAGATAGCAGTGTCTGAGGTGTGATTCACCAGCTACCAGGGAGCACAGAAAAGCTTTAAGCAGAAACAGGAATAAACAGAGTAGTGTAGTCCCAACATCACCTTTTTTCATCTGCTTAGAAAATAAATTTGTGACTCGCCTATTTTAAATCATGCCTGCTCTGGGTTAATGAGATTAATCAAATCTGGGTATTGCACAACTTTTATGCTTTTGAACAGTTCTTACCTGAGAGTGAAAATTTGAAATTGTTGTCGTTTCAATGTCCTTCTTGCCCAAAATTTCCATTTTCACTGGAGTGTTTGGAAAGTTAAAAGCAAAGTAATCCAGGAAGTCTGGTAAATAAGCAGCTGCTCCGTGCACTATGGCTAAAGCATAGTAAGCTGCATTTTTATCATTTTCACTGAATGACAACGCAAGAAACTCTTCTGCAAATCTCTCCATCTCCACTGGAGACAAAAATGAGAGTTCATCCATGTAAGCGTGCAGGACCAGGGCACCTCCATTGGACTGATGTTCCTCGTGAATGAAGTTACTGAATTTAGTGCCAGTCTTCAGGAAGCTGCTGCGGACAGAGTGCTCCTGGTGTGTCACAAACGGGGTTTGTACTCCCTGGGGTATCCGATATTCCTGCATGCCCAAGTTCAGTCTGCACAGCTGCTCATCCTTCAGGTACCTGAAGGATTCCTTGCTCATTTCCAGGTTGTCACACTGTCCTTGAGACAGAGTCTCCTTGTCAATGCGAGTGAGCCCAGCACACACTGTCTGCACCTCTTTGTTGTACATCTTCAGGCGTTTTCCCCTCACATCTTCCCGGTGTTTCTTTTTCTTTTTTTTCTTTATCTTCTTCATAATAAGACTGTCAGCTCGCTGGGTTTTGCCATTTTCATCTGGAGTTTCTGGCAGCAACAATAAAGAGATTAGAGTTCTGCAGTTGCAGCATATTCACCCCAAAAGAATTCAGGCCTCTCACTTGCTGAAGTGATCTATTCCCAGGGAGACTGACCAATTGTAAAACACTGCATTTTTGGTTTTATAATTAAGTCAAAAGTCAAGGTATCTACAATTACACAAATAAAGCCTTGAGTTAAGGAGAACTTCCAAAACTCTATCTTAATATTTTAGAAATATTTCCATTTTTAACAGCTTTATTAGAATACCTTTAAAGGGAGTCTGTATTTCAGAACATCTATAATTAAGTACATTAATAACTTCTGACATTTAAGGCAGTGCCACACAGGGGAAGAGGATAAACAAGTACGTGTAACATTTAAACTTTAAGACTTTCATTACAGAACATTTCCCTGATTTTGGACACATGATACAGAAGCAAAACACAGTAGAGCTGAAGAGGTACAAGCTTTACTTACACTTAGAGGTAAAAATACTTAAGTAAATCTTAGACTGCTGATCTTTTAAAATTAAAGACCCAAATCATCACATCAACAGCTTCAGTCTTATAGTTAACTATTCAGTTAATGGAGAGAGAGAAATTAAGAAGTAGCTTCGGTTGTTTGGGGGGTTTTTTTGAGGTTAATCAACCTCTAAAAGACTGAGACATAAAATGTAAAGAAGTAGTTCTGTCAGGCAAAATGGAACAATTTAAGTTGTTGTTCTTTCAAGAATAAAAACTAATTCAAATAACATTTAGCAAGGGACAAAGGTAATTAGAAAACTTGATGCTCCAGCTGTTAAAAACTCAATTGCCAAGACAAGATTTTAATGTGCTTGAATTAAAGAACCATTTCATCCAACACTGCCCACAAATCTCCAGGAACTGTGTTACCAGGATAGCCATGGGGATGAGAACAACCTCCTGCTGAAGGCAACACCTGACCAAAGATGCAGTAACTAAAGTTTTACAGTTTCCTCTCAGCATAGGGCTTTGTCCTAATAAAATTTCCTTTCTTTGGCTGCACATTGCTATTCCCTCTTTATTCTCTTAGAGCATTTAAGTTAAAGAAAAAAATCATGTTACACTGTTTTATGAGAAAGGGTGTAGTGATAAATACAGGCAGCTCCAGGTTCTTTTGTGTAACCAGTGTTTAACTGGATCATTACTGGTTTGGTCTTGGAGCTCGTTACTGGAGAGGGTTGACCTTCATAACAGCCTGGTGTAAGGAACAGAGTTACTCATGGAGCAAAGAAAGAGCCGATTGCTTAATCCTCACTTCATACAATAGTCTTAGGACCTGAAATACAAGTTTTCACCGTGCTGCTGCAGCCCTTGCAAACAGCAAAGGCCCTGATCTTTCTATTCCAGGGAAACCAGGAAAAGCAGGGTGGTATCACTTGTTTTGGGAAGTCAGCTGAAACGGATCTTGGAATGAGGTTTTCTGCAAGACTCAGATGTGAGGAGTGCACGAGTTTGCTCAGTCACTGGGCTCTCAAGTACAGACATTGCTTTACTCACTGAGTGAACGTGCAATTCACACACCAGATATTTGTCCTGGTGGGACCAGAGATCCCAAGCTGGAACTAAACAAGAATTTCATGCCACCACTGAGCTGTTGGGAATACTTCCCTATGCAGGTTTCCAAGAACATTTGGTTGTTAAAGGTCTCTTATTTCAAGCATGTCTGATTTTAGGTATAGTTGTAAAACCTCACACATTTTAATTCAGAGTATCTTCCTGTTTGAAGCCCTATCCTAATAACAGACAGAGGAACCCTTGCATTTGGGAGCTTCTAGTGAACACTTGTCTGTTTTCAGGGTAAAAGCTGCCCTGGCTGCTGCTGGATCCACTGAACACAGCAGAGCCCCACTATTACAGTGAGGAACTGCTGTATTCAGTGAAGCTAAACAGTGACATTATAATAATGCCTGGCAATCTTGAAGGAAATACAGTTTTAATTATTCCTTTAAATAAACAGAAAGCCTCCAGCACCTCAAACACAAAAAAGCTGTGGACAGGTCACTAAACGATAGGCTCAGCAGTGAGGCAGAATGACAGCAGTGCCAGTAACTCAGCTACTCTAAAATGATCACACATCCCACAACAGAACCAGAACCACTATTAAACAGCAAAAACAGTGGGGATGTTCACTGTCACCTGGGGCCACAGATAAGCATGGTATAGTCAATGTAATAGGTAATTTAACTAGATTGTATATCAAAATAAAAACTGATAGTCAGGACAAGAAATACAGCCCCATCCCAAAAGGCACTACCCCTACAGCTGAGGACAGGCAGTGAAGAGATTCAGATTAGCAAACAGCTTTCCTTTGCAAATCTGGAATTTTGATGCTCATTTTCATGCTGTTTAAGCCTTCATTAAGAGGCCTTATTTAATTCTGGGTTAGAACTGACACAGTGACACTCCAATCTACAAAGATACACCGCTCCAAACTTTTGCTTGATAAACACTGATAAAACTGCAGAGGTTTACAATCAGAAGCTTTTATAGTCATTATTCAAGCACAGTGGTGTGGAGGCATTAACCAGTGGAAAAAAGCCTCTTCTAGTAATAGTTTTGTCTGTTCTTAAGACAGTCTTATCTAGAGTTTACTCTGCAGACACTTGACTTCTGTAAGCAAGTGCATCTTTGGTTTCTTTGGCACAAAACCTGCCCATACACTCCTCAAGCATAATTCACCACATTGTATTTTTAATTACAGCAGCTTCTGCAGTTATTTTTTATCTATGTTGCTCTCTCCAAGAAGCTTTTTACTATAACAAATCTTTGAGCAGAACCAAAACAATCACTCTGTACTGTTAAAATGAAAATAAACAAAAACACACACAGTGCACACCAAAATCCAGAGATATTTTGGCATTTCTAATTAAAGAAAACACAGAATAATTCGGGTTGGAAGGGACCTCTGGAGATCATCCAGTGCAACCCCCCTGCCAAGGCAGGGTCACCTGGAGCAGGTGACACAAGTTTGGGTTTGGAATATCTTCAGACAGGGATTCTCCAAGACCTCCCTGGGCACCTGTTCCAGTGCTCTGACACCCTTCATTGAAAGAAATTCTTCTTCACGTTGAGGAGGAGCTTCTTGTGTTTTAGTTTATGGTTACTGAGCCTTGTCCTGTTGCTGGGCACCCCTGAAAAGAATCTGGCACCATCCTCTGACACCCGCCTTGGAAATACTTGTACGGAATCATGAGAACCTTTCTCAGGGCACTTATCAAAACCAACAAAATAAAATTTTAAAAACCCCCAGCAGCTCCTCACACGTTAATACAAGCACAGAGGGAAGAAAGCTTCACTCCCGCAGCACCTGCAGTTGAACCTGCGATGAGGGCGATTCTGACACCAGCAGGAGCAGCGCGGCCACCCCGCGCTCCGTCCCCGGGGCAGCACCGCCGTGCCCGCTACGACACGGCCGGACCAGGGCCGCCGAGCCCGCTGCGCTGCCGCCGCCCGCACCCCTCCACAGGTGCGCCCGGGGCTCCCAGCGCGGCGCTGCCGCCGCTCCCGCCCGCCCGGCCGAGCCCGCCGGGGGCACCCGCCGGCCCCGCGACCCCCGCGCTCCCCCCGCCGCTCACCTCGCTGGCTGGGCCGCCCCGCCGCGCCGTCCGCGGGGCTGCCGCGCCTCGCCTTGTGGCCGGTGGGCTCGGCGTGGTGCCGGTGGTGGTGTCGGCGCTCCCCGGGCGGCGGGAGGCTGAGCGGGGAGAACGTGAACAGCCCCGCGGCGGCGGGGAGGGCGGGCGGGGGCAGCGGCTCCGCCGGGCCGGGCCCCGCCAGCAGCGGCTGGCTCGGCCGGGCCCGCTTGGCGGCCGGCGGCTCGCCGGGTGCCGCCCGCCGGCGGCGGGGCCCGCGGGGCCGGGCGGGCCGATCCGCTGAGGGCGGCGGCGGCTCCTCCGGGGCCCGCGGCACCGCGGCGACCTGCGCGGCCATTTCAGGGGCTCCCTCACACACATTTAAATGGCCCGAGCGCCGGGCGCCGCCGCGCACGCGCCGCCGCGGGGCACCCTGGGACGTGTAGTTCGGGGGCGGGGGGCGCGTGCGCGCGGCGCGGGTCACGTGAGCGGTGGGGGGAGGGCGGGAAAATGCTGAGGGAGCGCGGAGCCCGGGAGTGGGGAGGGGTAAAAAACTTTATTTTTACAGCGTTGTCCCTTGTTCTAAAGTGCTTCATCCATTGAACACCGATCGCGGGGTGCTGCGGGGGCTTTTCCCACGAGGGAGGTGATGCGGAGCTCTTGGAGCGAGCCTAAGAAGGCCCTTCCTGCCCATGGCAGGGGGATGGAATAAAATCATTGAATCATAGAATATTAAGGGTTGGGAGGGAACTTAAAAATCTCGTTTCACCCCCTGCCATGGGCTGAGGCACCTTCTGCTACACGAGGTTGCTCCGAACTCCGTCCAGCCTGGGAGAAACAGGAATATAATTTGGGCAAAGGCTTTCACTGTTTTCTGCTGTTAAGAAAACCCATGATTTCAGTAATAAAAAGGCAATATCGGCTATTCCTCCAATTTTAAACCAGCTGAGTTTTCCATTCCAGCAGTGGTCAGCAGATTCCTCTTGACCAAATTCCCCAAATCCCACTTTTTTTTTTTTTTCCCCCCCCGTCTTTACAGGAAAACAATCGTATAAAGCAATTTTCAGCATCTTTATCCCTCCCCACTGATAGAAACAGCAGTGGAATCTGGTGAGGAATCTGGCGAGAAATCTTGTCTTCCCTGTTTCCACCTGAAATTCTGTGCTGGAGAATCACAAATCCATAAAAACAGCATTGTTTTTAAAATACAATGATATTTTGCTGGCTGTCATGGTATTTTGGGATTTTTTTCTTTCCAGATAAAAGAACAGCTGGGTCAGCCAGTTGTGCAGTCCAGTTACAGCGGTTTAGTTTCTATGGGATCAATCACCATCTTAAGACTTATTGCCCAAAAATCCGGACAAATGCTCTGATTCGCTCAGATGGGGAAAAAAAAAAAAAAAAGCTTATGTTATTTCTAGAATCTGGGATGCTGATTCCCTCTTAGTCCAAGTAATGTAAACATTTCAGTGTCTTTGATTACAGCAGACCTACAAATGTGAGTGAGGGTCTTGATCCACTTTCCTCTGCTCCGTTGCCTTTCCAGATCATTCCGTAGCCTTCACTGTGTCCCACCATCAGTTTATGCTCAAGTCCATCCTTTTGAAGCAATTACATTCCAAAACACATCAAAAATACGTCCCTCCTTAGGATAAAACTTGTATTCCAAGGCTTACCTTCCATCCCATTGTGAATTAACTGAAAGCTGCTGGTGCTTTTATATTCTTTACTTTAAAACTCCAGTTTTGAATTCAGTGAATGTGCAAGTAGTGCCTGAGCTGCCAACACCGTGAAACAGCTTTTGATGTGTTTATTTTGATGGAAGCCTCACTGGGATGGGCATTCCAAGTATTTCAGGAGGACTTCGCAAATCTGCAACGCCAAGTCTATAAAATGCATCTAAATCTTCCATGCTGGGGGTGGATTTCTTGGTCCTTTAGGTTTTGAAAATCGATTTGCAAAGCCTAGGAAGAAATTATATGCATTTTTTATGCAACAAATTCTGTATCCTATAGATGCTGATTATGTAATCCCTTAAAATAACACAGGGTTTGAAAATACTTGTAGTTTCAGATCTTTGCTAAGCTTTAAGATACGACAGAAAAGCAGCATCCTGTAGCTGCGAATAAAGTTGTAAATGTGTAAAAACTAAATGTGTAAAAACCAATGAGCATTATTTGCAATGTTTGTAGTTTGTAAGTGTTCTGCTTGGCATTTAGACTTCCAAGAACCAGGTTCTTCCTACCAAAACACGAAGAGGAAAACATACCAAAGTTAAGGAAAGACCTTGGAGAGTTTGTCGGGGCAGGTTCTGATGATTTTGTCAGTGAAGATGGACTGCAGATGCCTAGAAATAAAAAATGAGACCGGAGCAGTTGGTCACTGGTAATTCCAGAGCTGAACTTACGGAATCACGGAATTCTTTAGGTTGGAAAAGGCCTCTAAGATCATCCAGTCCAACCATCAAACCAGCACCAAGCCCCATCCATCCTGGCCTTGGACACTTCCAGGGATGGGGCAGCCACAGCTTCTCTGGGCACCCTGTGCCAGGGCCTCACAGCCCTCACAGGGAACAATTCCATCCTTAATTTGTGCAATCCCGTATTTACAGAGAGTGGATTTACTACTGCAGCAAGATCTGCTGAGAAAACGTTTGCTCAGAAGTGCTTTAAACACTTTTTAGCAGTCCTATTTTCAAGATAAGCATTTTAATTTTAGATCAAAGGGATTTTAGTGAGAGATTCCTTATTTGTGCTCCAAATAGACTGGTCAGATTCCAGGCTGGGACTCACATTCTCCCAGCACCAGTATCTCCCATTTGTAGGGTCCTGCAACACAGGTTTGAATGACCAGAAGAATTTGGTAATTTGTCCCCAAGGCACCCAAAGGGCAGCACAGCATCCTTGTGACATTTCTACAACAGCTACAGCTCTCCAGGTGAGAAGGGGCTCAGCTGGCACAGCTCTGTGTGTCCTGCTCCAAAGTGCGGGGAATTTCACACTGGAAAAGTTCAGGTTCTTGATATTTCCATGCCACACATTTAAATACTTGCTTAAATCCATCGGGAAGATATTAGCGTGAAAGACTTACTTTTTCTCACATTTTTCAATATTTTCAAGCTCTGTAAAAAGAAAAAATAGAAAAGGGCTAGTTGGAAAAAAAATGTAGGAAGCAGTGGATCAGCTACTGTGGTAAAGGGAATTCACTGGTAAGTGTACAAGTATCACATCTCATAAAAGCAAACTTTGTGCCACCCTCTTTGGCTTTTCCCTTGTCATCCCAGTCTGTATTTTTCTTGCTGTTTTCCTCAAATGCTCTTCTGTTCCACCATAACACCCTGAAGTACAAGCTCTCGAGGATAATTAACGGGAGTCTCAAGAAGAGGAGGCTGGTGATGGTTCTGTCCTTGTAGGACAGACTCAGGCTCCACTGGAGCAACTTTTTCCCAGAGGAATTGGCACTCAGGTGGATGGAGTGCTGAGGCATAACCACTGCCCTGGGCAGGGCTGTGTTACCCTGTTCCCAGTGCAGACAGGGTGGGTGTTTGCACTTCTACCCCAGAATATTTTTATTACTCTTCTTTTCTTGCCATAAACATGAGCGGTCTCGGAGCAGGGCCCTGTTCCCCGATTATCAGTGAGAGAGCAGCAGCAGCAGCTGTGCCAGAGCCAGCTCTTCTCTCACCCTCTCCCTTTTCCACACCTTTTCTTTTGTTTCTTTTACCTTGCTCCTCCTGAAGCATTTAATGAGTTCTTTGGATGATGTTTCGGAGCCCTTGTTCTCCAAACCTGCAGGACTCGAGGAATTTCTTGCAGCAGGCTGCAGACCTGGGAACATACATCATACATACATTTTCAGTGGTCATTTGTAAATCCTCCTGTTTTTTTCCAAGTGCTTTGTTGTTGCTTTACATCTCTAATGCAGCACTTCTAGAAATTTTATGCAGGTTCCCTAGTTGTGTTTATTTTCATTGTATTTGCTGAACTCTCCTGCAGGGAAGTGCTGAGGCACTACATTGTAATGCTTTGAACAAGTGGGCCATGCTCTCAGAAACCTACAGGTTTAGGTGTGAGTGTAAAACCTCAGTTACATCCTGAGAAAAGAGCTCAGCACTTACTTGCTGCCTCAGCGAGAACAAACGACTCCGGGGTTCTTTCAGGAAGTGGAGGAGGAGAATTAGAGCGATCCTGGGTTGTCTCTGAGAAAGCAAAGATAAAAGACTTGATTACCTAGCTTTAAAATAATATATATATGTATAAAATATATAAATTATTACCAATCAGCTTATCCTAGTTGTCTCAAAGGAAACACACAACATGCAGACAAAGAGGAGGCTGCAGGGAACATCCTCATGTACAGGATGAGGCAGGAGCTGATTAGGCAATATAAAACTACCAGTTCATTTGGTTGCAGAACTGTTCTGGTTAGAACTATTTAGTTGCAGAACTATTTAGCAACAATTTCTGTTGCACTGCGCACAGATCTTAAACACATTTACTAAATAAAGCAGTTTCAGAAAGAAAGCAGGTCTTAATTACAAAGATTATTCCAGTGTTAAACTTATACCTGTTCGTGGGCTCCAAAGCTTCACACTCTGGAAACAAAAAACAAGGCAGGTATTTAAAATTCCCACATCCAAATGTTGTTTTCTTGCACACAAGGAAGCCAGAGAAGACGAGGAAAGGATGTGATGTGCAAACACCCTCCCACACACACCTCCACGCTCATGTAAAGAAGACAGACTTGTGCCTTATTCTTCCACTTCACAGAGCTGTCACTCAGCTATGGGATGATCAAGAGATGCCTAAATTTTGTTCAGCTCCTGTTGGTTCCATGGGGCTGTGTGAAGCTCAGCAGAACACTAATGTCCTGTCTTCATTATCCTTTTCTAAATGAGGGGCAATATGTTTATTACCCTGTACTGGTCTTAGAATCCCAAAAAATAATGTTTGGAGTAAAGTACATGTTGATAAGAAGGGGCCGGACTGAGGCCACGTCTTCTTCCCAGTCCTGAGCCCTGAAATCCCTGGAAGTGTTCAAAGCCGGGTTGGACAGGGCTGGGAGCAACCTCGTCTAGTGGAAGGCGTCCTTGCCCATGGCAGGGGGGTGGAATGGGATTATTTCAAGAGTCCCTTCCAACCCAGACCATTCCATGATTCTGTGATTCTATGAAATAATTTATGGCAAGTACGAAGTGCCAAAACTAGAGTCTTTCTCGCAGAAGGAAATGTGATAAGGAGATTGGCATAGGAATAGTGCCGGAAAAGAGGTAAAAAGCTACTTACTTACCTTACATGGTCTCAGTCTCACAGGGTCAGGAAACCCCTCTGAGTGAGACTCACCACTCCACTCCCAGGAGGTTCCGATATTTGGATTTCTGTCTGGAAGCTGGAAACCCGAAGTGGCCTGAGGAAATTGTCCTAGAAGCAATTGAACACCAGAGAGATCATTTCTCACCCCAGGCAGCCGGAGCACAGACACTGCCGGATGCTACGGGACCACACCGATGTTGGGTGAGCCCTCAGTGCTTCTCAGACCCACATTTAATGTCGTTAATCACTTACCCAACTCACTGGCCACAATGAAGGACTCGGGGGTGCGCTGGGGCAAGGGTGGAGCATCATCATCATCATCTGGCTGTGGCAGGGGGGCTGGTTGGAGAGACACAGGTTACTGGCATGGCAGGACATGAGGGGGACCACAGACCTGTATAGAGGAGGGGGCTGCTCCTGCCCTGCCACGCACCAGAGATTAAGGTTAAACACCTCTAAACTTTGGTTAAACGTCCAAATAACTCTCAGCACCAATTGCCCAAGGAAAATGAGCATAACTCAACACAGCCAGGCACACAGTTTGTGGTTCTGCTGCTGCTTGGCTTGGGCTGCAACTCCCAGAACTTCCCAAGGGCACTGGGATAACGAGCATGTCTTTGTGACAGTGAATGCTGAGGGGCCTGGGCAGGGCAAGGTGGAGCAAGTGCCAAAGCTGTGGACAACAGGAAATGTCCAGCTGGACCAGGACTAACCAGATCAAGGAATAATTCCACCTTCCTCGTATGACAGGTGGTGGATTTAAGGATACGGATCTGGGCAAAATACTTGTGTTGAATCATGGAATCGTAGAACGGGTTGGGTTGGAAAGGACCTTAAAAACCGTTTAGATCCACCACCCCACCATGGGCAGGGGTGTCACCCAGTAGATCAGGTAGCTCAGGGCCCCTGAAGTCCTGGATCTCTCAATCTCAGTGAGATTTCAGCATCCCCCTCACGACACTCTGCAGCAAAGAGTGGGGTTTGACCTGAAAATTAGATCCTCAGAAAAAACATTTCTGGGAGCTTTCTGAATGCTTTTTGGAGCACCTTGCTGCAAGAATTGGTCAGCACCAGTCCCTGCCACCCTGTGAGAGCTGTTCTGAGGTGACACAGTGGTTCAGAGCAGCTGTGTAACTCAAACACCAAAATTACGCTGTTCTAAACATGCTTGTGGGAAAAAATTAAGGCAGGATGAAAAGAGTGTGAGGATGAAACCAGTTGCTCCCTCAGCTCCCATGAGAACCCAGTCCTGAGGAGCAGCCATAGCCCTGCCTAGGCACCAGATGACCACACTGACCACTCCCTCCAGCACGCCCCAGTCCAGAGAGACCTGGTCCCGTGTATCCCCTTGTCCCAGTAGTACTCACCCAAGGGGAACATCCTCTCCTCGTTCAGGGGAGCGTGGTGGGACGATGGGGAGCTGGCTGTGGTGGGCTGTAGTGGGGCACTGGCAGAGCAAGAAGGGAGGAGCTCATCCTGTCCCTCCAGAAAGGGAAACACGGGGGACACGGGGTTGTCTGGAGAGAGTGATGAGAAGTAAGGGTCTTCTGCTGAGCACAGGTAGGGGTGAGGGCATTGCCCTTGGTGCCTGTGGCCTGGGGTGGCATCTGCTGCTCCTCTGGAGGTGTTCAGGTCCACAGGGGAAAATCCATCCTGGAAGCTTGAGTGACTGGCTTTTGGCCACTGTGGACTCCAAACAGGCTTGGCATCCCCTGCATCCCATTCCCAGTCTTCTCCCCGCTGCCCCAGCTCTAGAGGGGTCGACACAGTCCATGCCAGAGGTGCTTTGGCACCAGGCCCCCTCCCGCCTGCTCCCTTTGGCTCCAGGTCCAGCTCCCAGCTGCGGCGTTTCTGAGGGGCATCCCCAGCACCCCAGGGCTCGCTGGCAGCCGCCTTCCTGCAGCTGATGAAGTTCAAAGCACCGAAGGAGATGGCCTGTCTGATGGGGGGCACGCCCCGGGCAGAGCTGTGCTGTGCTCCTGTGGCACACAGCGAGGGCAGGGACGCTTTGCTCTGTGCTGCGGGAGGGAGATGTTGGTGCTCGTCCTGCTGCGGAGGGAGATGTTGGTGTGGAACCTGCTCCTCTCGCTCTGAGCTGCAGTAAAGCACAATAAAGTGGTGTGGAGTCAAAGCCATCGAGGGCTCAGAAAATGTTAGCCCACTAACGGAGCCCACAGCACTGCTCCCAGGAGCAATTCCCTCAGGAATGCAAAGCCCAGCTCAGCCTCAAGTGAGGAGCACAGGGAAGGACTGTGCTCCATTTCAACGCCGTTAAATGGTGAACAGAGGAGGCCCCTTTATGCCAGCAAACTGAACGAAAAAGCAAAATCATTTACAGAAAGAGGACACTGCAATCCCAAACGTGCCCACAGAGATCCCACCACCCTTGGAAGCTGCTGGTATTGGGAAGTTGGATCCTCAGGATTGCTATTCCTGCAGCAAAGGGCACTGGAGTGGAATGTGCAGATGGAAGATAGGACCAGTGGAGGGGCATTCCATGCCAGGCAGAGGGCTGGGATGACCCAGCCCTCAGTGTCTCCATGTGCATGAGACTTTTTTTATACTGTTTTATACTGTTTTCAGTTCATATGTGAAACACTGCATGAAACAAAGCCCAGGGCAGAAGAAGGGGACTGATAATGGCACACAGGGAAGAGGCTGAGACACATCAGTGAGAAGAGCAGGAATTATTAGGAAATTAGGAAAAATTTAATCACTGAGGGGCTGATCAGGCATTGGAACAGGCTGCCCAAGGAAGTGGTGGGAACACCATCCGTGGAAGTGTTCAAAAAACATGTAGATGTGGCACTTGGGGGACATGGCTTAGTGTTGGACCTGGCAGTGCTGGGTTAATGGTTGTGCTCGGTGGTCTTAGAAGACTTTTCGAACCTTTATGATTCTGTGAATTACGTTAGGAAAAAACATGAGAGTCAAAGCAGGACTCAAGGGAGGCAGAAGATCCTGAGAGATAAAGTGTTCCAAAGCACACATCAAAAAGTTCATCTCTCTGAAATTGTGTGGGTGACTGCAAATACCAACCAGGGATACTTGTGCTGATACTTGTGCTCACTTACCAGGTGAGTAAACTCAGGCCATAAATGTCTTCCACTGGAGTCAGGACCGGCTTGGCTACAGGATGCCCTGCTCCTTCCTAGGGAAAGGAAACGTTGGCAAACAAGAGTGAGGAGGCAGAATGCAAAGAGCGCCAACGTGCTGCTTCAGGAGCTGGAATTTTTGTCAACTACTTCTGATTACTAAAGCACTTGGGAAATGACCAGCACCAACTTGAAAACAACAAGGTGGAGTTGAAAACTGCAGACAGAACTTCCTGAAGAGCAACTCCTGCCAGCACCTTTCTGAAACGAGAGCACAGTGAGCCCTACAACCATCCAGCTGTGCCCAACAGCTGGCAGGCAGCCTGTGCAGACACTCTGCCTTCAGGAGCCCACACTGGGCAAGCTGGGTGCTGGTTTTGTTTGTGACGCCAGCTCATGGCCATCCCCGTGCTCTGCACAGTGTCCTCACAGGAGAGGGAGGTTTAGGGGGGCGAGAGTTTTGGGCAAGAGCTACAGAACCACATCCTGACTTGAAACGTCCTCTGCATTTTGTGTCAGCCCAGGTCTATGTGACCTTTGCTCACAGACTGTCCTTAACCAGTCCAAAAAGGCTTTTTTCAGTTCTTTTCTCACTCAGCTCTGGCTTGGAACATCCTGCAAATTCTATGGCAAAACTGAGGCACAAGTCCCGTTGCAGGATCCTCTTCCCAATTCTTTAGATAAAAGTTTCTGAGAAAATGAGCTCACTGTGACCTTCCAGGCTTTGCTGTGATGCATTTACTTTCCTGGATTTGATCCACTGAGGCTCATGTCAACAGTCACGGAACAGCAGGAGCAAAGAAAACCTCAAGCAGAGATGTTTTGGCTATTCATGTCAATATGCAACTTCACACCAAGACCACATTATTTTTCCTCAGAGGTGTAACAGATTAGTGAGACTTTGCCATATTTTTCAACTAGATGTATCCCCCTCTGCCCTCCCACAGACAGGCTGTGGTGCTGATTCCCTCACTAGCACACATGAGGTAACACTTTCAGCCTCACTGCCTTGTGATCCCAAGCTTCCCAACCTGGACCTTCCCAGCCTGGTCTGAAAATCCCTCAGCTGCTTCCAAGCACTCTATGAAGACAAGTTTCACTGGCACATCCCCATGGAAATCAGTCACTCCCGTAGAAAGTTCGTGCTTTTCTATTCACTCATGACATTAAACAATCATAAAAATATATAGAAAATAGAAAATGGTTTTGAGGCTGAAGAAAATCTAGGTCTTGTTTGTGAAAAGCATTGCACATTCAGGGGAAGAGCTGGATTCTCATGGGTTAACTTCAAAAAGAGACTCAGTTTGGGTATCAAGGGGAGCAGAAAATATAGGAATGCATCCCAGGTCTGCAGCAGGAACTGAGGTTAGAGCTGGAGTGCCCAGGCTGCAAGAGGCAGGGTGTTTGTCCTGGGACTTTTACCTGTGAAGCAGCAAAATCTTTCTGGGCATCGAGTGCTTGAATCTGCCTTTTGAAGAGCTCAATCACCACATCGTAAACCAGCTCATACTGCTCCTGCATTTCAGACAGAAAAAAATGTGACAGCCAGCACCGGTGGGACCTGTAAATGGCACCTCTTCCCAATCAAGCATCACCCCCGAGAGAAGCTGCCTTTCCTGTCCATTGGCAGGGTATGAGAAGAGGCAGAAGCCACAACTCTCACAGGGTTCACACTGAAGCATTTGGGGGGTTTTTGGGTGTGCAAACAATGCTGTTCTGCATTCAGCTTCCTCTTCAGTCTGTTGCAGCTGAGAAAAGTTCCCACTTTATTGCCTGGGCAGTCCCTGGTTTCACAGCGTAAGCATTCAATAACTCACACTGTGAGCGCTGTCCCAGCTGTCCACAAGGAAATGCTCAGCTACCAAATTAATTTCTGCAAAATCATTGCTCTGTTCAGAAAAGGGACTTTGCACAACATCCCACGCCCCAGCTCCCACCAGCACCGCTGCTCTAGGTTTCCCTGCTGTGAGCTCTCCTGGGGAAAAGGTGAGGTCCCAGCATGGACCAGTTGGTGACATTCCCCAAACATACCTTGGTCTGCACTATGCAAGGTCTTTGTGTGCGCATTTCCTGGATCAGACTGAACACACTGAAGTTCACTGGAACAATCTGGCGAGAAAGAGAAAAGACAAAATTATTTTAAACTAAAAGAGGAGAGATTTAGATTAGATATTGGGAAGGAATTGTTCCCTGTGAGGGTGGTGAGGCCCTGGCACAGGGTGCCCAGAGAAGCTGTGGCTGCCCCTGGATCCCTGGAAGTGTCCAAGGCCAGGTTGGACGGGGCTTGGAGCAGCCTGGGACAGTGGGAGGTGTCCCTGCCCGTGGCAGGGGGCTGGAAAGAGAGGATCTTTAAGGTCCCTCCAACCCAAGTCTTTCCATGATTTCTATGATTTCTCTGATAAAAATTGCAGACAGGTCTAATTCCACAAAGTTTCCAAATCATGATGCAGTTCAGAGCACTGTCTGAAATCCAAGCCTGCTACTGCAAGAATTTTTAACAAAGGGCCTGCTTTAAGTGTTATTTTACTTACTACAAACCACCCTCCTCCCTCCTGTCTCACGCTCCACAGAAAATACCCTTTTTATTACAGCTGTGGGCAGCACGAAGGACATGACACTGATTTCCCAGCTGGACGGGTTCAGGCAGCTGTAGAACAGAAGACAGCAGGCTCTCCTCTGAGTCCCAGCAACCTGCCCTGAGGCCAGGGATTACTGCCTGTGCACCGTTATTGGAGAGTCGGAGTAAAGCAAGGTGGTGGTTTGGAAACACTGAGTATCTGATGTGTAAGTGCGGAGAGACAAACACAGACAGTAAAGATGTATTGAAGAGTGAAGGTCAGCACAGGGCCATGTGCTGTGAGCTGAAGGCCTGGCCAGAGGGAGCAGTGGAGGGGGGATTCTGCCCCACTGGTGTGATGCTGTCAGTGTCTAAAGAGAGAGGAGAGGCACAAACTGGGAATGGGGAATCAGCACTTTGCCCACCGGCGTTCTCCAGTCAGGCCATGGGGAGCTCCCATCCACCTGAAATCCACCTGAGTGCAGTCAGAGGGGGTAAAAGGGAGAGGGAAGGTTGGGGAGGGACAGAGGGGTGCAGGTGCCATCGAAGGCAGCGAGGGGTTGGCACTCACCCCATCCTTCAGCAGCTTCTGGGTGTAGTCGACGGCACAGATGACGCCGGTTCTGCCGCAGCCAGCACTGCAATGACAGCCACAGCAGGGTAGCCAGCACAGCTCAGAAGATGGGCACGCTGTGTTTTCTGACAAGGATATTTGGAGAAGACCCACAGCCACCTGTGACCCTCCCATCCCACAGAGCAGAAGGTGCAGACCCGCATGATGCTGCAGCTTCAGCCCACGCAGGGCTCTGCTGCACAGGGTTGGGAGGCACAGCTCACCCCCTGAGACCTGCTCTCAGTCCTCCTGTGCTGACCAGCCACACACAGACATGCCCAGTGGTGGTGGTCTCTGACCCAGACCTTCTCACTCTCTACAACTCCCTGGCAGGAGGGTGTAGCCAGCTGGGTGTTGGTCTCTTCTCCCACCTAACAAGGGACAGGACAAGAGGAAATGGCCTCAGGTTGCCCCAGGGGAGGTTCAGATTGGATATTAGGGAAAATTTCTACACCAAAAGCATTGCCAAGCATTGGCACTGGCTGCCCAGAGCAGTGGTGAAGTCACCATTGAAAAGACGTGTAGATGTGGCACTTGAGGACGTGGTTTAGTGGTGGCCTTGGTGGTGCTGGGCAGTTGGTTGGACTCGACCATCTTAAAGGACTTTTCCAACCTAAGCAATTCCATGATTCTGTGATTCTGTTGCTGGCCTGCTGCTGCCTCCTTCCCTGCCCCCTGGCCGTGCTGGCTGTCCTCAGAGGAGCCCTTTGCCCTAGGGCTCTCTACAGGAGGAGCTTGGCTGTGGGCTTGGCCATCTTCCCTGCCCTGTGACCCATTGGCATGTGGGAGCACAGGGGTCTGAGGGCCAGCAGCCCTTCCCTGCTGGCAGCCAGGTCACCCACCTGCAGTGGATGCAGACAGGGACCCTGTCATCGGGCTGGTAGCAGCGAATGTCCCTGACGAGCTCCAGGATGGGCTCGATGGATGAGGGCACGTGGTGGTCCGGCCAGTTTTTGTAGTGGAAATGGTAGATGGTGCGGGTTGCCTGCAGGAGAAGAGCAGTGGCAGGGTCTGGGATGTCGGCATGGCAAGGGAAGCTGGATTTCTGCTCTGTCTCCAGCTCCCATCTGCATCAGCAGGCAAAGGGCAGAGGAACAGTGAGCAGCTGGTTTTGCTGCAGGAGCTGTTTTATGTCATTCTTGGCCTCACTTGCCCGGAGCCTGATTTGCCATGACTGACAAACAGCTTCAGAAACTGAGGTCTGAGTTAATGAATTTTTTACTTTCTTTGTTCCCTCAACTGCTGTCAAATCTAATTCAGCAGCCTGAGCAGTGTAAAATTCTCTGCACAAAATGTACCATATTTTAATATATTATTTATATAACAAAGCCGGCCCGGGTGCATTTTCTGCCTTGACCTTTCCTCCTTACCTCGTTCAGGGTCACCTTTAAAGTTCTAATCACATACTCATTCCTTTTCTCCTCAGCCTCCTGCAGAAGAAGAAGTCAGAGTCACATTTTCCATGGGTGCCTCGGGGCGGGGCAGGGTGCTGAGGTGGCTGCACTCACACAGGTGATGGTGAAAGGGCCACAGCGCAGCGGGGAGCCATCCACCTCCGCCCAGTACCGCTCACACTTCTTCTGTTGGGACAAGCAGGATGGGTTTGGTTATTCCCCACTGGCCCAGCTGTGCTGTCTCCTCTTTCACTTTTCAGGACAAAATTCACGCTGGGAAGAGGCTCAGCTCTTGCTGCTGTCCAGCTCCAGCCTCCCCTTCCTTGCAGCTGCCACTGCTGGTTTTCCCTTTCCAGAGAGATTCTCTATGCTACTGGAAATGGCTAAAGAATTTCATGGAATCCCAGACTGGTTTGGTTGGAAGGGACCTTAAAGATCATCTCATTTCACCCCCTGCCATGGCAGAGACATCTCCCACGGGACCATTTGTAGCTGGAGACCCAGAAAACAGCTCATATCAAACAGAAACTTGCTGTCACTAATGGGATTTAATAAAAATCTGCATCTCTCACCCTGCCCTGGCACTCAGAGGCCATCTGTGATACGCTACTCACCTTCCCCATTTCAAACTCCATACAAGCCATGACCACGACCTGCAGGAAGAAGGTTCATTAGAGAAGTCTGAGCACAAGTTTCTTATCCAGGCAGCAAAATTAAACTCATCTCTTGCAGGTACTTATCAGTGACAAGGAAACTCTGTGGGCTGCCTTCCCCCAAGCCCTGATTGCCAGACAAGTCACACTGGGACATCACCCACAGCCTGGCACAAGGACCTCCCCAGCCACAGCCCAAAGGCAGGGACAGCCACCAGCAGACTCCTGCCTTGGCATGAGTGGGAGGAGGCTGACAGGAGGGATGTGAGACACACCCAACATCTGGAGTGAAACCCTGGCTCACAAAGGACTTCTGGCTGTAAGGGCAACTTTTCTTAAAAAAAAGGACATATAAATTTTATATTTAAATATAAATCTGCACCTTACCAGGACTTCATACTCCCAAATCATCCTCCAAAAGTCAATGACAGTAGTGGGGAGAGGACCCTGAGTTGCAATATACGCTCTTGGCCCGTAGACACCCTGGAACATTCAAACCAGACATGGACACATCTGTGCATAGTTCACCAGCAGAAATAGTCATTCCTCTCTCTGAATTTACTTCTATCAGCAAGCCCATTAAGAATTTAGAAGGACTTTCATATAGTTGAATTTTGGGCACATACATTAACTCAAGCAGTGGTGTGCAAAGCAAAGGCAGGGCTGAGCTGGGGAGCTGGGGCTGAGCTGAGACCAGCACCAGTTCTTACAGTGCCTCTGGGAGCTTGAAGGTGATGTGGCCACAGAATGAACCATGATCCTGTTGGGAAGGTCTTTTCTTCTGCAGAAGAGCCCTGGACCACTGTCATGGAGAATGAAGGGAACCATCCATCCATCCATCCATCCATCCATCCATCTATCTATCTATCTCTCTATCCATCCATCTATCCATCCATCTATCCATCCATCTATCCATCTATTTATCAGTCAATCAGAGAAGGGTTGTAGGCCCAGGACAGTCCCAAAACACGCGGAGCTGCTGATGGAGCACTGCCCCACACTGACGTGCCCCGTTGCTCGGCCCAGCAGTGGGTCCCAGCCGTGCAGCACTGCAAGGTTTCCTGCCTCTGCGCTGGTTTCAGCCCAGGTGACTCTGGCCACAGGCAATTTTGCACCACTGTCACCCACCAAAGGCAGCAACGGCGATGAGGAAGTTGGGGCTGTGAACCACAAACTGTTCCACCCGCGGCCCCGGCACGAGTGTGTCCCCTGCCCTGTAGCCCGGTGCCTCTGTGCTGCACGGAGGGTTTCTGGAGGGCTCACTGGCTGTGCACATCTTCTTACATCAGTTATCCTTGAGCACAGCCCAGAAACCACTGCAGAGCCCTTTGGTTCACCAGAGCCCCCGTCCTGCTCCTCCTGGCACAGCCCACCGAGGTGGCAGCACCAACACCTTTGCAGGACAAAACGCCACAAAAGAGGCCATACCTTGATGAAGTTGGCATTGATGTAATGAGAATCTGTGTCGGATGTAATCAGGGACAACTCCACTCTGCTGTGGTCAACTGCAAAAGCAGGAGAAGCAGCAGTCAGTGTCTGTCTTTCATGGTCACTGAGTCCTTGGAGGGCAGCACAAGGTGCTTTGGGGGAGCACTTATGTCAGAGAGCTCATCCAGGGCGAGTGGGTGGCTGTGCAAGCAGCTGATGTCCCTCCCACACCTCCCACAGCCCTGCTCAGAAGTGCTGCTGCCTACACACATGGGATGGACAAGATCCTTTTGGAGAGTGGGGGAGGCTTTAGGGGAGAGCTGCAGGTGCTGCCACTACCCCAATGCAGTGCTGATCCCCTCTGACCATGCAGAAAGCCAAGCCCAAAACCACCTAAACGCACTCCAGGCTCAAACTGGGTCTGTGGGGTTAGATACAAAGGTTTGAAAGCTGGACTCAATCTTGGAGATCTTTTCCAACCTCAATGATTCTGTGATTTACTTTCTTTTCCAAGTTGGAATATATGAAAGTGACAGTCTGCTCTGATCCTGGGATAGACTGTCCTTTGGAGACCACTGCACCAAGCCAGGACAAGCCACAGCACGTTTTGCCTATTGTCTGCTTTGTACATCACGGAGACATAGCTGTCCAAAGGCCTTTGGATGCAAGGGATTGCAATGCTACCCAGGAAGCTTGCAAGGATAATCACTGGAAGATGTGTTTCCTAGTGAATAGGAGTCCTTCTGTCTGTAGAAAATATCACAGAATCACAGAATATCCTGGGTTGGAAAGGATCCACAAGGATCATCGAGTCTGACTCCCGTCCCTGCACAGGACATCCCCAAAATTCCACCATGTGCCTGAGAGTGTTGATACGTGCCAAAGTCCCCCAGAGCAGGCACTGCAGCAGCCAAAGCCCTGCATCTGAACAGCAGGACTCAAAGCCAACAGACAGCAGTGAGATGCTCACATACAGCAACTCTGCAGGCTGGCACCAGAGGATGAGAACAAGAAAAGCAAGAAAAACAAAAGGCTGAGTAGGACCATGTGCCATTTCCAACCTACAAGGTAAGATGTCCTTGTATCTGTTCTTCTTGACATTCTCTGGCTGCTCAGACGCTGCTGTAGGGTAGATTTTATCCGATCTGTACTTTGTTGACTGTATCTTCAGCTTCTGTGATAAAGGAGTGGAACAAATTACAGCAGACGTGCTATAGCCAGCGCGCTACTAGAGAGCACATGAAGGTCTCGAGGGGTCGCGTTTGCTACCACAAAGCAAGGTCGGCACCATTAATTCTTTCCTGAGTGGCTTTTCTCAGAGCAAGAATAGAGACAGAACCACCTGAGAGCCCCAGCACAGGCTTCTGAAGAATGGAAAGTGTGTGCTGAGGCAGTGCCCACACGTCGGCTTGTGAAGTGACACAAAGCATCACCCTCACAAGTGAGTGAGACCCGGGGGAATTATTGTCAGTACAAATGGCACCCAGATCAGAGGAGTGACAATGTCAAAGCACCTTTAACAAATGATACCAGAAAGGACAGGTAAATCTATTGATTTTTCTCACTTTGGTAGAGATGCTCCTGTCCGTAGCTGGAAGCAGCGATGCTAAAGCCACTAAGGGAGCACAAGCAACTGGAGCAGAGTGGCTCCATGGACTGATGAAAGAGAAGGGAGAAGGGGTCCTGGGACAGACCCTTAGGGCTGCAAATCTCTCCTCTCTTTCATTTTCAGGGTAAAGCTGCAGCACTCACAGAGAATTAAAGCATCTTTCTCCTGGCAAAGCATAGAATTTTATTTCACTGCCACCAGCTTCTAAACAACACATACTATTTGTTACCATCGGCTTCTGAAGCACCATCCTCACTGTAATTTTTCTTTCATATTTTTGTGTCCAGGTTGTTGGTTTTTAATATTAAACTGCAGCTTTAAACCACAAAATTCAGCCACAATACCCCAGGAGTTAAATCTCAGAGATCTGATGGAATGAGTCAGGGAGGAGGCACAGGAGGCTCAGGACAGTCCATGTGTCCAGCCTCTATTGATTAAGAATGTGAGGCAGACACAGTAGGATAGAAATTGTGGGAGCAGGATGGGTGTTGTAGCCTCCACACCCCTGTAACCTTCTGAGCAATTCTGGTGTTGGTCACATCCTCCTCTGCCTCCTTCCAGTGCACCCCCAGCTTCCAGGGAAAGCTTCCATGGAAGGGGCATCACTCCATACTAAAGCCAGTCTTCCCAGGGCCAGGGCCCTGAATCATCTGACTTTTCTGTCCCTGAATAATCTGAATGAAACCGCTTGGGAAATGCCTGGGTGTGAAAAAGCAAGTGGGAATCACAGAATCATGGAATATCCTGGGCTGGAAGGGACCCACAAGAATCATTTGGTCCAGCTTCTGGCCTTGGACATCCTAAAATCCCATCCTGTGCCTGAGAGCATTGTCCAGATGCTCCTGGAGCTCTGGCAGCCTTGGGGCCGAGCCCATTCCCTGGGGAGCCTGGGCACGGGACTCCAACAAACCCCCTGTCATTTACAGTAACATCACCACAATTTGCACATACAAATGCTCGGTCCCCCAAGGAGAGGGCAGGAATTAAGGGAGGAATGGCACTGAGTATTTCTGTCACGTTTGGAAACAAGCCAACACGATGGCCTGGTGAGGCCACTGCCTTGCCAAAGTGGCTGCAAATCAGGTCACTCTGAGATCTTATCCCACACAAGATGAAATGCAGCCTTGACCATTTCCACCTGCAATTTTGATCAGAAATCAGCACATTAGGCTGCTGGAGCCAGCCTGAGCAGCAGGGCTCAGAGCTCACATGCCTCACATGCACAGACACCCCGGCAGAGAGAGGGGAAACTCAGCAGGCTGTGACAGCGCTTTGTTCCATGGAACAACAGACTGTCACTGCAGGCTCAGATTAATCACTTCCCTCCACCCCAGACACCTGGAAACCAAACACTCAGCTTTCCCCAAGTGTTTGAAGTGCCAGATTTCGCTGGTATGACAGAGCAGGGCTGGAGCTTGTGGGGACTCCTCAGTAACCCGGAGCCCACTGCCAGGGATCGGTCCAGTGTCTGGCACATCTCAGATCTCACAGAGGTACCAGTTCTACCCTTCCCTTTGTCTGTTAAAGCTGGGCAATGTCACTGCCTCTCAGAGCAGCCCAGGCAGCCTGTCAGAGCCGCCTGCCTCCAGCTGATACACCAAGAGCCATCTCCAGCCACCAGCTTTAGCCATGAGATGGTGTGTTGGCATCTGAGCCTCATCCCTGGCACCCAAACCAAAAAATGTATCAGAGAGCTCGCAAATTCAGGGCAATGCGGAACTCAGGTGGGAGCCATTAGCATTTTTTGCAGCTTTTGCCTTGAGGGAAGAAGAAAGTAGTTTCCAGGAGGGGCCAGGAGCACTGCTGGATGTAGAGCACATAGGTCCCAGATCCCAGAATGGTTTGGGTGGGAACGGACCTTAAAGCTCATCTCATTCCACCCCCTGCCATGGGCAGAGACACCTTCCACTGTCCCAGGTTGCTCCAAGCCCTGTCCAGCCTGGCCTTGGACACTTCCAGGGATGGGGCAGCCACAGCTGCTCTGGGCGACCTGTGCTCTATGGAAACAAGGACAAGCTAAGTCAAGGAGAAACCGGAGATTCCTGGCAGGAACTCGTGAGCCACAGGTCTAACAGATTGCAATGGGGAGAAGGGGCAGAGGCTCCATATTCCTCCCTGTATCCTCAGTTGTGTCACCAGGGCCAGAGGCTCCATATTCCTCCCTGTCCCCCCAGTTCTGTTACCAAGCAAAGTGAAACCGTGTCCCGACAAGTGCACTCACCAAGCAGAAAACAGGAAGCACTCGGGTAATTAGTTAAAAAGCAAACAGTTCAAATGCAAACCATTAAATTCCTCTCATGTCTTTACATTCCTCTCAGCCCAGTTAACTCCTGGGTGTCTGCTATAAAACTCCTAGAAAATCTCACTGTCACAGGTTTGAGAAGTGACCAAGCGATTCCCTCCGAAATGAGCTGAAACGCTGAGCCGAGCCTTGAGTGAACTCACCAAAAACTCCTCTGCAAACTCTCCTCGGCTGAGCTTCTTGCCTTGAGCCCTTTCCAGGTTCTGTAGCAGGATCTCCCTTTGGTCCATGGTGCCGGAGCCGGAGCGTGCCTGGCCTGGCCCTCCTGGGAAGGGACATGTCAAATGATCCGCAGCGGAAGGCACCGCGGGGAGCGCTGGCTGTGGTTTTCTGACTTCATCACAGCCCTAAAGGAAATTAGTGCGTAGCAGATAATCCTGGTCTGACAGCACAACAGAACACACAGCACGGGGCCCTGGAGCCCTCTTTTCAAACCACCCCCACTTGGCACGGGGTGGGCAGCACCGAGGACAGGGGTGGGGACATGTTCGGAACCAGTCCGAGCCCCCCATCACCCCAATTCCTGCAGCACCACTAACCCTAACCCTAACCCAGGGGTGAGCACAGGGGGCAGCTGTGGAGCATTCACGTCCCAAGGGGCTGTGGTTCACCAGGAGGGCTTCCAGCATGGAATGTGACTGGAAGAGTCCATAAAACAGCATGGAAAATCCACAGTTCCCCTTCACACTTTTAACGTAGAATCCAGAAAGGTTGGGGTTGGAAGAGACGTTAAAGCTCATCTCGATGGGCAGGGACACCTTCCACTACCCCAGGTTGCTCCAAGCCCCGTCCAAGCTGGCCTTGGACACTTCCAGGGATGTCTGTTTTCCACATCAGCTGTAAAATATTTTGAAGGAATCCTTCAGGCAGATGCTGACACCCAAACAGGTGTTACTGCCCTGGACTGCACGACTTCCGAACAGAGAAAAACCATCCTTGTGCTTCAGGTCAACTCTTCCAGCCACAATAATTCCCCACATCTCATGGCTTTTGCCAAAGGAGAGGATCAAATCTGACTCCAGCAGACTACAGAGGTCAAATTAATGATGCCAGCCTGATTAACCTCTCTCACTCTGTAACACTTGGAAAACCCCATAGGCAAAGGGGAGGCCATTCCCAGGTGGGAAGAGGAGGCAGAGAGCACAGTTCTGCAAGGCCATCCGTCCTCTCTACGTGCAGAAGTGGGGAAAGCTAAACAAAACTAAGACAAAACCAACAATTCTCAACCAAAAAAAAACCCCAAAAGATATGAGAATCACATCTTCCACATTTCTAATACCTCATGTGTTGCACAAAGGCTTCAGACTCATTGTACCAAGTCTGATTCCCTCCCTGACTGTAACTAGGGCCATTCAATGTGTCCCCTTCTGTGTTTTCTTGCAGATGGGGTACAGAGCAGCTCCAGGATTTCTGTATTCAGTAGCTAAAAGGCAGAGGGCTGCTAATCACTCTTAGTTTAAAATATCAAATGCTAATTTTGCAGAAATAAGCCTTGGAGTCACCTGAGAGGAGGAGTGACCTTTAGAACAACTAATGAAAACGTTTTAAAACAAATACTCACCTGCTGAGTCTGCAGCACTAAGCACTAACCTGGAGGCTTGAGTAGGAGTGAAGCCCACTTTTACTGCTAAATTTAAGAGAAACACAAGAAGAAAAACCAATTGATAACAAACTTCACATTGCTTAGTGTCGGGTTCTGCTTGCAGTGTCTGGAAGAAGCACAGCAGCTTTTCTCCAGTCACATCAATGAAAAGCCCAAGTTCTCCTCTGGGAAGTAGCACAGCCCTTTCTGTCAGCTGTCCAAGTTCTCCTGAGAACAAGCCAAACTCTCCTGTGCATGTGTTTTAGAGACAGAATCCGAGGCAGGTTTAAAGGGACTGGCAGGAAGAGGATGCAGAGGGCAGGATGAGTGACCCACCGCCCACTCCAACCCTCTCCCAGGCTCATTTCATCCCTTCCCCGGGGACAACACCAAGTGGGGGCTGTAAAACTGCTTTTTTACGGCCCATCAGTCATTATTTTGATTCCCACTAGGGGAGCAAACTGAGCTTCCAAGATCCTGAGATAAGGAATTAAACCCTGAGACAGAGAAGCAGAAGGGAAGTTTGGTGCCGACTCCAGCAGGACTTTGTTTAGCAAAGCCATGCACCTGGGGCTACACACAGCTCTGGGCATGGTTTAGTTCCAAATGAAGTCATTTCTGTTAAGATCAGCTGAAATAAATATTTAGAAGTTACTGGAGTCTGCTGACCTGTTCGTTCATCAAGAAAGGGGTGTGGATAAAAGAAGCTCCAAGTCCCTTCCCAGACAGGACCCCGACTTGGTATAGCCACAGCAGAGTAAACCATGGATTGCCAACAAATTATCAGCTATTTTATCCTGAAAGCTGCATAATGCCAATGCTCCAGTGCAGCTCTCCCCAAGGACAGGGACACAACACAGCTGTGGAAACTTAACAGGAGCCCTGCTGCAGCTGACTGATGATCTGCCTTCGAGTTCACCTGCAGGTTCACCCCTCACAGTAATTTGGCATGTGAGACTGAGATTAATTATCGCCCAATTGCTCCTTAAAGCTTTGCCTCTAGGAAGGTCAGAGAGAAAAGCTGGATACAGAGGCAGGAGCTGGGCTGCAGATCTGCCCTGATCCACAGCAGTGATCAGATCACTCCATCCTGTCCTGAGGGCTGAGGGAACAAGAAACTCCAGAAATCAGCCAAGAATGATTCACATTTTTATTAAGAAAATCAGAAGTCTGTTTAACAGTGACAGGGTTTCAGTGAAGTGCATGGAAGGCACACTGCCATTTGAAGGTACAATCAAGTCATTCAAAGAAATCAAAAATAACAAGAAATCTGACAGAAAAGGGTTAAAAGACACTTGTGCTCCTCACAGAGTACCCTAAAGCCCTGTGAGGTCAATCTCACTGTGCACCTCACCCTCAATCAAGGAGCCTGGCAACAGCACAGGGAGCTGGGGGGAACTTCAGAGAGGGCAATTCTCCACCCTGGTAACACATTTCCACTACAAAACCCATGCCTGTCTCTTGGAAGTGGAGCCTGCTGGTTCCAGTGGGCAGGATGTACCCTGCCCACCCTCCTCTGGCACAGCAGAGCTCTGCTCACCCCTAAGTGAAGCTACTACTGAAATCAGACAGCAAATTAAAACAAGTGTAAAGGGAGCCAAGAATGAAATATTCTCTCTTCACTGCACTGTTCCTCTTAATATAAGTGGCAGAGTCCTGGTGCCTCTGATGTTTTGGGTTTTTTTAAATGATTTACAATTCTCAGGAAAAAATCCTCTCCAAAACACTCCCCTGAATTCTGCTCAGTTCTGGTTCCATCAGTGATGTTCGTGCCTCATGACAGCCACCACGGCTGCCACCAGCCCTGTGACTCACACCAGAGTGACCCTGTCCTTTCCCCAGCCCAGAGGGAGGGCAGACCCTTCACCCTGCTCTGCTCCCCAGCTGCAGCTTCCCCCACACCACCCAGGCCTTCCAGGCCCAGGGCCGGGCTGCCAAAAGTCTGCAGTTTAAAAGTACCAAACCAGCACTGGGCATGGCAAAATAAGCCAGAGAAATCAACTTTTCCCGTGTCCTGAGCATGCATCCTGCTGGGAGCAGGGACCAGTCAAGACTCCAGTCCAGCCACTGCCTCCAGGACCGTCCTCAAGGCTGAGATGAAGGCTTGCAGTGCCTCTGCCTTCGCTTCATTTTGCTTCACCGAAACCTGCAGCTCTGAATCTGCGGCCTCAAGCAGGAGCTCTGTGAGGAAGAGGCAGCCTGAGTCATCCTGGGCACTCAGATAAGCTTTCCAGGGCTGGGCTCCAGCTTTGCTCATGGCAATGGTCTGGATGTGGACCACACGAAGGGCTGTCTGGATGGTGTCTGGGTGGACAGGCCCACACCAGGGCAGAGACAGCTGGCAGCTCGTGTCCAGGCTCAGCCACGTCTTCTCAAACCGTTCTGCAGTCAGGGAAACATCAGGGATCAAGCTCAGGCTGCCTGTATCAGGATGAGCCTTGAGGACTTCTTTATTCCCTTCAGACATCAGGGGATCAGGATGAACCTCAAGGACTTCCTTATTCCCTTCAGAAACCAGTGACTCTGAAAGGAAAGCACAAACAGATGTGAGATGCAGTCCCCAGTGCCACAAAGCCCCTTTGATGGAGCAGAGGAAGGCTGGAATCCCAGTGCCATCAGGAGCATCCCCTGGGCTCGCGAGTGACCAGCCACACACTGCACAAGGTGATCAGAACACCACGTCAGCATTCCCAAAGCACTCTGACCTTCCCCACAAACCCATGGGACATCTTGGCTGCCCAGAGCAGCTGTGGCTGCCCCGTCCCTGGAAGTGTCCAAGGCCAGGCTGGAAGGGGTTTGGAGCAACCTGAGGTAGTGGAAGGTGTCCCTGCCCATGGCAGGGGGTGGAACGAGAGGAATTTCAAGGCCCCTTCCAACCCAAACCATTCTGGGATTCTGTGATCTACTGGCAGGGGGAGAATGGATCCCAGAGGAAGGTGAGGCAGGTTACCTGTGTCTCTGTTCCTGGAGTCAGCACGAGGAGAGCAGGAGTAAGAGAGTTCCACAGGCTGGTGAGCAGTGGCGAGTGCCCAGCGTTCTCTGCCATAAACCGTGGCCAGAGTGTTGAACTCCAAAGCCCAGGCATTGACAGGCTGCTTGGTCTGGTCCCCCAGGAGTCCCAGGGAGGGGTCAGACTTGGGGCTACACAGGACCCGCTTCACCTCCTCCACCCCAGACTGCAGAAGGCGATAGTAGAACAATCCACGGTCTCGTACGGCCATATCCAGCTCCTCCTCTGGGAACACAGAGGTGCAACTTACGGAGAATTCTATCAGCCACATTCCCCAGAGTACTAACAATTATTAAAAACAGACTTTCAGGGATACAATGCAAGCCTGCTTACAGGCAGATAGTGAAAGAACAAGGGGGAATGGTTGTAAACTAACAGAAGGCAGGGTTAGATGGGATATTGGGCAGGAATTGTTCCCTGTGAGGGTGGGGAGGCCCTGGCACAGGGTGCCCAGAGAAGCTGTGGCTGCCCCTGGATCCCTGAAAGTGTCCAAGGCCAGGCTGGACGGGGCTTGGAGCAGCCTGGGGCAGTGGAAGGTGTCCCTGCCCATGGCAGGGGTGGAACTGGATGGGCTTTAAGGCCCCTTCCCACCCAAACCATTCTGTGATTCCATGACTCCGTAAACCAGCAGCCAGCCAGGGGCCAGGCAGCAGCCTAAGGCATGAAACCACCTCACCCAGCCAGCCTGGACGGCCTCCTCAGAGCCAGGATGCTGACACAGCCTCCATGCCCTGGGGACACAGCCGGAGCAGGTCCCTGAAAGCCTGTGAGGACAGAGGGAACCCACCTATGCAGTAGTAGAGCAGCCTGCCCAGCATGTCCTGGCACTCGGCGGGACGGGCCAGGAAGAGCCGCACCAGCGCCGTCAGGAGCTCCATCTTCACTGCTGGGAACGTCTCGGACTTCACGTTCTCCACAAAGTCCTCCAAGACATAGGGAGCGTTCGGAATCTTCTCCCCATGTGTGCCCAGGAGCCAGATCAGCGCTTGTTTGCCCTGGAGGAACCACAGAAACACCAGCAAACAGCTGCTGTGTGCCATGTGTTGGCATGAAATAAGCATGCTGAGAGAACAAATCTGAAGATTTGTGGTTTTTGCCCCCAACCTCGAGGCAAAGGAAAGCTGAACAGTCCTTGTCCACCCGCCCCCAAGCACTGCCCCCTCACCTCGCTGTCCTGGATGGTGTCTTCACAGCCAGGCAGTGCCTGGCACACGGCATCCGTGCACTGGGGACACAGCCAGGCCAGGTCCCGGAAAGCACGGACCACAGCTGCAAGGAAAGCAAGTTATCAGCATCCCCCAAGAGTTATAAAAAACACTCAGGGGAAAAAAAAAAAACCATTTCAAACCCCCCCACTCAAGGGGCTTTGCAAATCTCAGCCAGGAAGGTCAGTGCCCTGCCTGTGACTGTGATTTGAGGCACGCTCCTTCCCAATCCCATGACACTGCATTTGTCAGAGCAAAGCTGCACCAGGTCTAAAATAAAGCACTGAGACTTCAGATTGTTCCTCTGGCTGCTGGAAAGCAACCTCTCCTCTGGCCACTGCCAGCCTTTAAAAAGCCTCTGACTCACGATGCTTCAGACACACGAGGTTAGAATGACAAATTAAAACTGACCCTGATTCAAAATGAGGCTCATGAACTTTAGGTCAAAACTTTAAAGGTTTTGCTGCCCACTCAGAAACACCAACAGCTCCTGAGATTGAATTCAACAGCTGAGTGCAAGAGTGTGGTTTCAAATCTGAGAGCAAGACCAGTTAAAAGAGAACAGCAGGAACAGCAGTGATGTGAAGGTGGAGCTGAGGGCAGAAGAGAAAAAGGGAAGCTTGGGTACAACTGAATCAGACTATTACATGAGGAACAGAAATCACAGAGATTTAAAAGATCTATTGATCATCTTGGCCCTCAAACAGACAGTAAAATGTCTCTGCTGAGCCCCTCACTCCCTGAGTCAGCAGGTGGCAGCCAGAAAGAACCATGAACACAGCAACAACCATCTTCCCCTTTCCCACAGAGAGCAGTTCCTACAGAAGGAACACCCTTTATACCCCTCAACCCACCTGGAAAACTTCCACCTGAAGGTGTCAATTAAATTGAAAGCCAAGTGCCTTTGAGGGCCTTGAGTTTGGGATCACGAGCCCCAGCAAGAGCACCTCCTGAGAGCATAAACCAGGCAGCAGCCTGCAATGGTTACCTGAGGTGATGTGTTCCTGCTGAAGCCCCAGCAGCTCTGTCAGAATTCCCACACACTGCTCTGTGTATGTCCTGGCAATATTGGCTGCAAGGATGCCAGAAAGACACAAAAGTCAACCTTTTATCAGAATGAAACAGGATTCATGAGCCCAACTACTCATCACAAACTCGCTTTAAAGGAACAGTCTCTCTCCTTTCCTTTCTGACTACCATTTCTGAAAGTGTGGCCAAACGAGCTTGTTCTCCACACCAAGGACATGTTCCTTTTTTGAGGCCATGCCTCAGAAGATTTCTGAACTTTCCTTAAACGTAACACATTAAAAAGGCATTTTGTCATCCCCAGCTTTCTCCTTATGACTACTGTAATAACTCGCCTATTTTTAAAGCTCACAAAAACAAAACCATCACCTTAACTCTGCCCCCATCACAACTCAAAGAACAAGCAGGTATTAGAGCTCCTCCACCCCCTGCACAGCTTCACTGAACACTGCAAAGCTCATTAACAAGATGAAATGACACATTTTCTTTAGAGCATCTCCTCACAGCACGAGATCCAAGGATTTTCTGCACCACCTGAAGCAGCTCAGTGCCAGGACTTCTGAAATAATCAGTGGTTCAGGAACACTCTGACACAAAACTCTCCTGGGGAGGTTGGTCTCTGTGCTGCTGCAGCACAGACCAGTGATTTGGTGCTTGCCCAGATACCCTTCAGCAGAGAACAGCCCCCCTGAGAGGTGCAGGGCTGCAGCAGAGCCGAGGCACAGCTCTCACCTATGGCAAAGATCGCTCCCTGCGCCAGCTCCACCGACACATCCGTGCAGTAACCCTTCAGCTCCTCCAGCACCTGCTGCACGTTTTCATCGTTCACCAGCTCACACAGCACCTCCATCTTCTGGCATTTGATGTAGTGGGGCTCCGAATAGGAGCAGAAGAACTTTTTGTAGTGGCTGCTGAAGTGGCCGGGCAGGCTCCTGAGGATCTGGCGCACGTGGCAGAGCGCGGTGAAGCAGAGCTCGCTGCTCTCCGAGGTGCAGGCAGACAGCAGCGGGCCCTTCACCCGCACCAGCACATCTGCCTGCACATCTGGGTACTCCCTGGCCAGCACCAGGAACAGCTTGGTGGCCGCCATCACGACGCTGGTGCTGCTGCTCTTGAGGTACCCATCGAGCAGGTTGAGGATGTCGAAGAGCTCCTCCTCGCTGCGGGGTCTGTAGCGCAGTAGGAAGGTGAGCACCTCGCTCTGCCCCCACTGATCCAGGTCAGGCATCCTACCAGGAGCACAGGCACAGGGGGCACGAGTCAGGGAGTGCAGGAACATCTGTGCTGTGCAGAGCAGAGGCCTCAGCCTCCGACCTCCTTACGGCCTCTGTTCCAAACCAAGTGGATGCCACGGTTTTATCTCAAGAGAACTGCCCAGTTATTAACTCAGTATCAGTCATGTGCACTTTTGCTGGTGTTTACACCAGGCAGCAACACTGACAAGAAGCCTGGGCAGAGCAATACCCCTTTGTTCCCAGAGCACGTAGAGCTACCCGCAGAAAAACTGATTTCCTCAAGGAGTGGTTAAATAATGTATCTTTCAACGGGTCTGGAGAGACATACTAGAACATAGCTGTCCCACAGATGTATCACGTGTATTATCACTTAAAAAATCCTAAAAGTTTAATCACATTAACCTACAATTACAAACCAAACCACCAGCTGAGGCAAAGACTCCCTGGAAGAGCAGGGCATCCCAGATTTCTCTGAAGGCTTTAGCCTAAAGTGGTTTAGTTAACTTAGGATGGCCACCTCCACCTTTGGGTACCTGACAAGAGTTCCTTAGGTCCTCCCAGAAACTGCCTCTCTGCAAAGAAAACACAAGAACAAGAGAAGCTTCCAGCACCATCTTGATACCAAAGAAAACAAACCTGTTGAGGAGATGATGGGCAATGGGTTTGTTGATGACAACTCCTCCCTCCTTCTTCAAGATCTCTTCCAAGGCCCTCAGACAGTTCACGACCACAATGGGGTCCTGGTCACGAAGCAAACTGTAGAGCTCGTTCACCAGAGCACCATCTGCAAAGCACAGAGGTCCTGCCATCAAGTTCTGTTGGCACACTGCAGTTTAATCACTGTATGTGAGTATTTATCACAAAAAAAAAGATGTGGCTTGAACTGGGAGAAGGGATCAACAAAACTTCAACTCTACAGGAACACCTGCCCTTGGCACAGCTTTTCCCTGGGGGTCTGTGTGGGTCAGAGCGGCCCCTGGCTGATCAGAGACTGGGGATGGAATAAAATCATTGAATCACTGAATCACAGGATGTTAAGGGTTGGTATGGACCTTAAAGCTCATCCAGTGCCACCCCCTGTCATGGGCAGGGACACCTTCCACTAGACCAGGGTGCTCCAAGCCCCGTCCAACCTGGCCTTGGACACTCCCAGGGATGGGGCAGCCACAGCTTCTCTGGGCACCCTGTGCCAGGGGCTCCCCACCCTCCCAGGGAACAATTCCTGCCCAATATCCTAAACCTGCTCTCTTTCAGTTTGAATCCATTCCCCCATGTCCTGTCACTCCACACCCTTCTCCAAAACCCCCTCTCCAGCTCTCTTGCAGGCTCCCTTCAGGTACCGGAAGGCCACAACACGGTCTCCCGGGAGCTTTCTCTTCTCCAGGCTGAACAATCCCAGTTCCCTCAGTCTTTCCTTAATCACCCTCCACTTTCTCTCTCTCTCTGCCCTGCAGCCACGACAGCACAGGGGCAGCACAGCGGACCCAGGCCGGCCCTGAAGGCTGAACGCGCATCACGAGCACAGCACCCGCGCGTCCCCAGCCCCACGGCCGCCAGCCGCTCACCCACTTCGCAGTCGCCCTGCAGCTTCACCATCTTGGCACAGCCCAGCACGGCCGCCCTGCGCACGTAGGACGCCTTGTCCCGCAGCCCGCTCACGATGGGCTGCTGCAGGTACTCCTGGATCCCGGGCATCCTGCGGGAGGGCAGCGGGGCATCAGCGGGGCATCAGCGGGGCATCAGCGGGGAATCAGTGGGGAATCAGCGGGGAATCAGCGAGGAATCACCGGGGCACCGCGGCCAGGGACACCCCCCGCCCCGCCCCGGGCCCCGCCGCACCTGAGGCCGCACATGGTGCGCAGGGCGAGCCCCCGCACGGCCGGGCTGGGGTGGGCGCAGTCCTTGCGCAGGGAGTTGACGGCGAGCAGCGCCAGCTGCGGCTGCCGCGGGGCCTGGGCGCGCACGTAGAACGACACGAGCTTCTTCTGCACCACGTCCGACACCGCGCCCGCCTTCACCATCTCCGGGAACAGCCCCGACACGTCGGCGCCCTGCGCCATCAGCCTGCGGCGGGCACCCGGCTCAGCTCAGCGCGGCCCAGCCCGGCCCGGCCCCGCGGCCCCCGCCCGGCCCCCGCCCGCCGTACCGGATCACGCGCAGCACGGCGCCGCGGTACCGCGCCGGGTCCGCCTGCACGTGCGGGTTCGACAGGGCCCGGCGGAGCTCCCGCTGCGCCTCCTCGCCACCCAGGTACGGCATGGCCCCGCGCCGCTCCCGCTCCTAAGCGCCGGTCCTGTTCCCACTCCTAGTCCGAGTCCCAGGTCCCGGTCCTGGTCCCGATCCAGTCCCAGATCCCAGGATGCAGTCCCGATCCCAATCCCGGTCCCGGTCCCCGGTCCCACCACCCCGCCGACGTGACCCCCGCGCACGTGACGCTGCCCCGCCCCTGGCGCGCCGCCCGGCCCCGCCCCGCGCCGTCCGCGCGTGCGCGGCGCTTCCCGCCAAAACCGGTGTGAGGGGTGCGGGGTTCCCGCCCGCCATGAGCGGGACGGTGCTGCCCGGGACCCCCATTGCCGTGGACTTCTGGAGCCTGCGGAGGGCGGCCGGCGCCCGCCTCTTCTTCCTGTCCCACATGCACTCGGACCACACGGTGGGGCTGTCCAGCACCTGGAGCCGCCCGCTGTACTGCTCCCCGCTCACCGCCCGCCTCCTGCACCGCCGCCTGCAGGTAGGTGTGTCCCGCCCGCCCCGGCCCTCGTCGCCTGGGCACCCCCACCTGCCACACCCAGCCCTCATCGCATGGGCAGCCCCACCGGCCTGTCCCAACCCTCACACCTCGGCCCCCGCAGGTGCCGATGTGCTGGATCCGGCCGCTGGAGGTGGGGCAGAGCCATGTCCTGGGCGAGGTGACGGTGACGCTGATCGACTCCAACCACTGCCCTGGCTCCGTTATGTTCCTCTTTGAGGGTACCTTCGGCACCATCCTCTACACAGGTACAAGGCAGGTTCCCACAGTTACAGAATCACAAAATGGGTCAGGTTGGAAGGGACCGCAGCGGGTCACCTGGTCCCAGCTCCTTGCTCAAGCAGGGTTGTCCCAGACCACATAGCACAGAATTGTGACTAGATGGTTCTGAAATATCCACAGTGAGGGAGACTCCACACCCTCTCTGGGCCCTGCCCTGCCATCCCTGTCCTTGCAGGAGATTTCCGCTACACGAGCGCCATGCAGGGCGAGCCGGCGCTGAGGGGCCGCCACATCGACCGCCTGTACCTGGACAACACTCACTGCCACCCCCAGCGGGCCCTGCCCTCGCGGGCGCTGGCCACACGCCAGGCTGCCCACCTCATCCGCGCCCACCCGCAGCACCACGTGGTCATTGGTGAGTGCTGCCCTTCCTCCTGCAAGCACAGCCCCTGGCAGGGCTCATGTCCCCCTGCCCTGTCCCTGAGGCACTGCTCCCCTGGCAGGTGTGTACACCCTGGGCAAGGAGACTCTGCTGGTGGACCTGGCGCTGGAGTTCAGCACGTGGGTGGTGGTGAGCCCCTGGCGCTTGGAGCAGATGCGGCTGCTGGAGCTGCCGGATGTGTTCACCGCCGAGGAGGGCGCCGGCTGGATCCGCGCCGTGGATGTCGCCGAGATCCGCTGGGACACGCTCGTCAGCTGGAACGCGCTGCACCCCACCATTGCCATCATCCCCACGGGCAGGCCCGTGAAGGTCACCCACCCCAACATCCACCTCATCCCATACTCGGATCACTCGTCCTTTGCGGAGCTGTGCGAGTTTGTGAAGTGGCTGAAACCCTGCTCTATCATTCCCATTGTGAAGGCTGACATGTGCCAGGTTTACTTTCAGGAATACCTGAGCTCGGCCCCCCAGGTGCTTCCTGACTTCAAAGTCCCGAAGCCCGTGCAAGAGTCTGGACAGCAGCAAAGCCAAAGGAGGGGGCAGAAACCCACGAGTCTCTGGAAAAGAGCCCCGTGGCGTTCTGTGCCCCGAGGGGTCGTTTATGAGTCCCCAGAGAAAAATACTGAGAAACCTGAAGCATTTACAGATGTTAAGGTTCCTCAGCACTACTGTGAGCCAGCTCTCTGCTCAAAAGAAGGCTGCATGCATCACAGGGGTGAGAAGGAAGAGCTGAGTGGGGAACAGCTTGGAACAGCTGGAGCAGCACCTGTTTCCAGTGAGCACCTTGCAACTGGATTTGCAGAGCAATATTTACTCACTCCCTTAAATGTCCTAAAGCAGAATTGCTCACGGACATTTGATGAGCTGGTAGAAGACTTTTTTAGGAAGGGAGACACACCCTGAAAAATTGTGTGACGTTGTTGCCAGTGCAGCAGGTAGCAGTGTTGCATTCTGTTCCATGCTCAGGTTTCCCATTAGGAGAGAGGAGCTCAGCTCTGGGGCTCTACTTTCTTTACCTCTTTATAGAGGACGAAGAGGAAACTAAAACCAGTTTGTAGATGGTACGTTTTAAAAACTTATTTATTTTTTTTTATCTCTACATCTGCTGTGTCCCCCACTATGCTGGGCACTGTGGTCCCACTGCCTGTGTGCCTTGTGTCCACCTTTTGCAGTGACTTGCCTGTCCCATGTTACAAAAGTCACTGAGAGGTTGATTCAAGCAGAGCTGCAGAGGGTGTGAGCTGTCTGCAGCTGAGTAATTAATGGCTGGACTGGGATGAAAGGAGCAAGGAGGGGGAATCTGAGAGCCCCAAAGATTCTCCTTTCTGTAAGTCTGTGGTACCTCACTGACTATGAGCAGTTCATTCCAAAGTGAATTACAAATGTTCTGTATCTAGGTGCTTTTTAAAAATGCTGCTTAAAGAAATCTAAAGAATGAAGTGCCTTAAAGTCCAATAATCTGTTTTCTATCTGTTAATCTAGTAATACTTACAGCTTTTACATCCAGCCAGCCAACTGCAGCTGGATGTAGTCCTGCTCTCCTGAAAGTGCCATCTCAATGCTAATTGTCAGTGCTTTTTCAGGTTTGTGGCCAGGAAAAGTAGGAATTGTCTGAGTTCTTGAGTTGTAGGCTTTACAGAGTGGGTCACTATATCCTCTGCAGTCTCTGCACTCAGTCTTGCACCTCTGAATTCTGTTTGATTGCAAAGCACTCCTGGTAACTGCCACTGTTCTGCCTTCCCATTCTGCCTGCTCTTGTCCTGCAAATGGGATGGGAGATAATGAAACATCTGCTTAGTGGTGTGATCAGTCTTAGCAGCATTGTTTGGAAAGATTGTGACTGAACAGCAGAACTGGCTCTGTTAGTTAGAGGTTGGGCACTTTCCCACTGTGGATCAGCTGCAGAGCCCTGGCCTGGCACAGCTGGGAAGTGTCTGCAGAGTGACAAACCACTGGGTACCCACTGCAGTCAACTGTGCCAAACTGCACTGCCAGCGTTTCAAATTGGCCCCTCCTATGGTCAGGGCAGCTGGAGTGGAAATGGTCACTGGACACTGTCCTGGAGCACCAGAGCAGTTTGTTCCTCATCTCTCGAACCTCCTTTTGTTACTTTCTAGGCAAAATGTTTCAGAATTTGCTGAACATCGTGTCCTGCAAGGCCTTTCCAAGAGGCAGCTAGATGGGTTGAATTCCCTGAATTGAGCCAGGAAAGGAAGAGTTGGCTCTTGGAGTAGAGCCAGGCCTTGTGAAAAGCAAAGGTGTCCCTGGATGCAGCACTCACAAACAGGGCTGTCCGGAACAGTGAGAGTGTCGACAGCCAGAGTGGGGATGTTTGGAAAGCTGTTTGTTTGGCAAACACGAATCCTGACTCCCAACCCTGTGCTTTCCCAGGCATGGCAATATTTATCCCTGTTACATAAGGAGTGCCTGCCCCTGGGACTGCTGTGGCTCTGCCTGCCAGCTGCCAAGGAGACATTGGAAGTGACAGAGCAGTGTCCTGTGAACTGCACAGGGCAGCTTGAGTCTTCTGCTGTGGCCCCTGTGTCCTGCTGCTTGGAGTTTTCTGTGTGGATTATTTCCTGATCCAAACTCAACTGCAGAGCTCTGTCAGGTGGGTGTGAGTAGAGGCACCTGCACGTTTTGTAACATGGAAATGATAGTGCTGTGCTCGTAGTGTGCTGTCTGCTGCTGCTGCCTGGGAGATGCAGGCTGTTATTTAAATATTGTTGAAATTCAAGTGACTCATTTGACAGGCAGGGGAGTGAAGCCCGAACTCCCAAATTCCACGTCCTGCTTTGAGCAGCCTCTCCACTGCTGGGGAGGAATGCTCGCCTTCTGAGTCACTGCTCCACTTGGGCATGTTGCAAATGACCTGGGAGATCTGATGTTTTGTGGCATCCAGCCTTTCCTCTTTTATTCTTATCAACTATTTATTAAAATAAATGAAGTGGAGAACCTCCTGGTCAGCCTCTGGGCAAAAAGGAGTTGTAAGTGGTAATTCTTTACGGAGGTAAATCTGAGCTTTAATCACGCAAAAATAAGTGAACATTGCAGACTTGAGTCTGGGGATCTGCATCCTGTTTCTGCATGCTCAGTTAAAGCTGCAGAATAAAATGCTGGCTTCACTTTCTAGAGCTGAAAAGGTAATTCCTGCCACTTGAGGAGGAAATTACCCATCGTGCAGAGCCAAGGAAACCTAAAATCTCCCAGTGGCTTTAAAAGGCAATAGAAGCAGGAGGGACTTGACCAACATCATTTTGTTGGAGACCTTTGCCTCAGCACAGCAGGTGCACAAGGCATTTTTGTGCCAAACATTTCTTCCCTGTTAGAGATGTTTAAATACTACTTTTGTGTACTATCCTAAAATGCTGGAAAATAATACATGGCCTTGTGGGGAAACTGGAATTGCTGAGTGTTGGGGCTTCTGAGCATCCTTCAGCTTCCCCTCAAGATGGGTTTAGCGATGGACATGGCAGTGCTGGTTGGACTCTGTGATCATAAATGAATTTTCTAACCTAAAAGATTCCATGCAGTCTCCTGGCAGTAAATATCTGGCCTCTTACAGGCCTTGTTCTCCCTCACACTTGTCTCCACAATGTCCCCGTTTTCCTGCCCCCAGCCTGGCTCACAGGGGAGCAGCTGAGAGCTGGAGTGTCACGGAGAGCAGGCTCTGAGCCTGCTGCTCCCAGCTCACCTGCACTGCTGCCCACAGGTGTGTTTTGCTCACAACAGTGACAATGAGAAGCTGCAGCCCAGTATTGGCTTCACTGTGGGATATCTGAGGGCCACATGTTTGGAAACTTCAGTTATCCTAGCAGGGAACAGAAAGTGCTCTGAGCAAAGTCCTCCCAAATCTATACACACAGAGCATGTTCCAGCTGCTTATCTCTGGTCCACAGTTGAGAACCGAGCCCCAGTGAGGGGAAACAGCTCAGCCAAGGCCTTGCAGAGGAGCAAGGAATGAACTGAGTTCCCTTTGGCAAGTTTTCAGTGCTGTTTTACCAGGCTGTGATCAAATGCTGGCATGTTGTGAGGGAAGGTTCTGGAGCAGAGCTGCCTGTGGAGGGTCAATCACTGCACTATGAACAGCTCAGTTGGCTCTAACTTCTCTAAAACAGTAGGCAAGCACAAAGGAGTGCCCTGTTTATGCTGTGGAGAGGGGAAAGTTGCTCTCTAGGTTGTTGTCAAGAGGCTGAGGTAAAACTTGCCTGGCTCCTGTGCTCCACAGAAACAAGTGTGTAATGTCACCTTGCAGGGAACACCCCAGAGCGCTGCTGGGTCGGGTTTCTGACTCTGCTTCCCCAATTACAAAGCCAGAGCACTTCCAACAACTTCTCTCTTCCCTGCTGCAGAGCTGCTGTCTGTTCCTGCAGCACAGGGGCTTCTTTTCTAGATTAAAAAAGTTGCAGTGGTGAAATCTTTCCTTCACCAGAAAATGAATGAGTTTACATAATTACCTCTACAGTGTGTTGTCACTTTGGGCTTATTCCAAATGAACCTCAAGCCTAAAATCTCTTCGTGCTTTTTTATGGAGTCCTCTGAAAATGTAGTAGAGCATGTTGAAAAGGTAGAGTCACCTTGGTAATCATGTGAGATGCTGCCTTCAAGTGAGCTGCTGTGGGTGTTCTGTGTGTATCTGTACTTCCTTCTGTTGAATTTGGGATCTTTTGCCACAGCCACTGCCGTGCTGAAGTTTTTCTGGCTGTGGCTTTGCACTTGGCTAAACCCCACCCAGCCTGAGGCACAGGCAGCCGTGGGTTGTGCAATAAAACCTTTGGGACAGACCTTGACCAGGAGCCTCTTGGCTCTGGCTCAGGGAGTCTGGGACTTCCTGAGTAGGTGCTGGGGAAGATGAGAATCATGTTCCACACTGTCTTGGAGGTCACTGTAAGCCTGAAGCAAATAGTGCCAAGAGAAATGAGTTCCCCATGCAGGACTGAGACCTCCCTGTCTCAGAGGGCACAGAGCTCCTGAACAGTGTTTTGCTGGAGGGGCTTCGCACTTGTTGTGCTGTTGTTCATGTAAACAGGAAGCTGTGAGAGTTTATGAGGCTTTCATAGAATCACAGAATTGTTTAGGTTGGAAGGGACCTTAAAGACCACAAGTTCCACCCACTGCCACGGGCAGGGACACCTTCCACTACACCAGGTTGCTCCAAGCTCTGCCCAACCTGGCCTTAAACACTTCCAGGGATGGGGCAGCCACGGTTTCTCTGTGAATCTGTGCCAAGGCCTTACCACCCTCTGAATAAAGAATTTTTTACCAATATCTAATGTAAACCTACTCTTGGTCTGAATTTTGGTATGAGTATTTGTAATTGTTATTTTTAAATGTTGTGAACTTTTGCAAGAAAGCCAATAAACATCTCTGTAACACTGACTTTGGAAAAGGCTGAATTAAAACACTGTGGAGTTCTTGAGTGGGTGATGGTGACCTGACTGGACTAAATCCCTTCTTGGAAGCATTTGACCTGGTCCCAGCTCCAGCAGGGCCATGGCAGAGCACATGGCACGGGATTGTGTCCAGATGGTTCTGGAATACCTCCAGGGAGGGAGACTCCACACCCTCTCTGGGCAATCTGTCCCCACAACAAAGTTCTTCCTCATGTTCGGGTGGAACTTCCTGTGCATCAGTTCCCGCCCGTTCCTCTGCTGCCGCTGCTGGGCCCGCGGAGCAGAGCTGGGCGCTGCCCTGACACCCGGAGCCCAGCGCGGCCCCGCTGGGTGCCGGCTCCGTCCCGCTGCGCTCGCCCGGCCCCGCTCGGTGCCGGCTCCGTCCCGCCGGGCTCGCCCCGCCCCGCTCGGTGCCGGCTCCGTCCCGCCGGGCTCGCCCCGCCCCGCTCGGTGCCGGCTCCGTCCCGCCGGGCTCGCCCCGCCCCGCTCGGGCCCCGGCGCTTCCTGCGGCCGGCCCCGCCCCGCGGTCACGTGCGCGCTCGCCCGCTCGGGGCTCGGCTGGCTCGGCCTGTGCGAGCGCTCGGGGCCCGGAACGGCGGCGGGAGCGCGGCGGGGCCGGGGGCGCTCGGGCCCGGGGCGGCGGCGGGACGGGACGGGGCGGGGGGAGCCCGGCCGGGCCGTGAGGGCGCGGCGGAGCCTGGCGGCGGCGGCGAAGCGGCCTGGGGGCTCCCCCCGGCGAGCGCGGGCCGAGCGGGCCGGGCCGGCGGCCGTGGCGGGGCTATGATGAGCCCGCTGCGGGGCTCCGCACCCCCGCGTGTCCCCCAGGCAGGTCCGGCCCGCGGCTGAGAACCCCCCACCGGCGGTGAGTGCGGGCGGCGGGGCCCGGCGGGGCGGGCAGGCCCGGGCCCGCCCCTTCCCCCGCGCTGGGGCTGCGCCGGGCCGGGGAGGGCCCGGGGCGGCGGCGGAGCCGGGCCCGAGCCCCGGTAACGGCCCGGCCCGGCGGGTTCCGCTCCTGGCGTTCCGGGCCGCGCGGAGGGTGCTGCCCCGGGGCGAGGTTGGGCCTGTCGGGGTTGGGTTTCCCACCGACTCTGTTTTTACAGTGCCTGGGAAACAGGCCTGGGGACGGGATCGTAATTTTCGCAGGGTCTTCCCACTTCCTGCGCTCTCCCGATCCTCAGTGTTGTTTTCTTCAGTACTGGGGCTTTTTTTTTTTTAGCGTGGAGAAAAGGCGGCTCGGGAGCGACCTTATCACTCTCTGCAACTCCCTGAAAGGAGGGTGTAGCCAGGTGGGGGTCGGGCTCCTCTCCCGGGTAACGAACGACAGGACAAGAGCACACAGTGTTAAGCTGCGCCAGGGGAGGTTTAGGTTGGACAATAGGAGGAATTTCTTCACTGATTAGACATTGGAACGGGCTGCCCAGGGAGGTGGTGGAGTCACCGTCCTTGGAGGTGTTTGAGCAACTGGACGTGGCACTGAGTGCTCCGGTCTGGGTGACAGGGAGGTGTTTGGTCACATGGTTGGACTCGATGATCTCAGAGGTCTTTTCCAACCGAGTTGATTCTGTGATTCCTGTCGTGTCCCGGGATTCCTTCAGCCCTTAGAGAGCTGGATAAAGAGCTGCGTGTTTCTCAGATGCAGTAATCCCACTGCACAGCCTTGCTCTGTGATGCCCTTAGGAGCAGCAGCAGTTCCAGAGGTTCCCTTCCTCAGTGGTGGGCACCATATGGTGCTCAGAAAAACACTTGTCTTTCTGGTTTTTATGCAGATAGAGGATCTTGTCCATCGCAACCTGCTGCCCCTAATGAGTTCTCCTCTCCCTTTCCAGGTATGGCCTCACAGCTGCAGGTGTTCTCCCCTCCGTCAGTATCCTCGAGTGCCTTCTGCAGTGCCAAGAAACTGAAAGTGGAGCCGTCTGTCTGGGATGTTTCAGGACAGAGCAGTAGTGACAAGTATTATACCCACAGCAAAAACCTCCCAGCAGCTCAAGGGCAAGCCAGCTCCTCTCATCAGGTAGCCAATTTCAGCATCCCTGCCTACGACCAGAACCTCCTTCTCCCCGCTCCCTCCGTCGAGCACATCGTGGTCACCGCGGCCGACAGCACCGGCAGCAGCGCCACAGCGTCCTTCCAGAGCAGCCAGACCCTCACCCACAGGAGCAACGTTTCTTTGCTGGAACCATACCAAAAATGTGGATTAAAAAGGAAAAGTGAAGAGGTTGACAGCAACGGTAGTGTGCAGATCATTGAGGAACATCCACCTCTCATGCTGCAAAACAGACCTGCGGTGGGTGCTGCGGCCACGACCACCACGGTCACCACGAAAAGCAGCAGCTCCAGTGGGGAGGGGGATTATCAGCTGGTCCAGCATGAGATCCTGTGCTCTATGACCAACAGCTATGAGGTCTTGGAATTCCTGGGACGAGGGACGTTCGGGCAGGTGGCGAAATGTTGGAAACGTAGCACGAAGGAGATTGTAGCCATCAAAATCCTGAAGAACCACCCTTCCTACGCCCGGCAGGGCCAGATCGAGGTGAGCATCCTGTCTCGCCTGAGCAGTGAGAACGCCGACGAGTACAACTTCGTCCGCTCCTACGAGTGCTTTCAACACAAGAATCATACATGCCTTGTCTTTGAGATGCTGGAACAGAACTTATATGATTTCTTAAAGCAAAACAAGTTCAGTCCGTTGCCCCTGAAATACATCCGGCCCATCCTGCAGCAAGTGGCTACTGCCTTGATGAAGCTGAAGAGCTTGGGTCTGATCCACGCTGATTTGAAGCCAGAGAACATCATGTTGGTGGATCCTGCACGCCAGCCCTACAGAGTGAAGGTGATAGACTTTGGGTCAGCCAGCCACGTGTCCAAGGCCGTGTGCTCCACGTACCTGCAGTCACGGTATTACAGGTAAGCACTGACCCTGCTCACTGAGCCAGCTCAGGCTGATCCTGCTGGGGGCTGGGGGTTCCTTCTGCAGACACTGAGCTCTTCTGTCTAACCTCAGCTGAGGGGCAGCAGGAAATGATCAGCTCTGCATGTTTCCTGGAGATTTCTTGTGAAAGTTGGATGTAAATAAATAGAACGTCTGCGTTGCAAGGGCGGCCTAATCTGCAGCCCAGCGCCTTCCTTTCCTCCCAGATGAGTGCACTAAGTTGATTTTACCCTGTCCACTGGCTTGTGACACTGTATAAAGTGGCAAACTGGAGAAGCAGTATGGTAGTGTTAAGTAGTGGATTTTGGGTTGTTTGCCATGGTCTGAAACTAGTCCATTAACCTTGGACGTTTAGAAGGGAGAGGAGTCAAAGGGATGCCAATTTCTACTTGCTTTTGTTTCTTCTGATTCTTCATCTTTGTCTGAACCCCCTTCATGAGCACATGACTTCTTGTGTCAACCCTGGCTAAGTCATGCTTTCATGAGACCTGCAGCTCCCTTAGAGCAGTGATGAGGTAGATCTCTGCTTCCCTTAGCAATATGTAGAGATGTCTTCTACCCTACTCCTGCCTAAGAATTAAAAATAAACTATGGGCAGAAACGTTGAAACTCAGAGGCTGTGCATAAAGCAAGCTGTGCTGTTTCTTTCAATTATTCCTCCAGCTTGGCTCTGTTAAGTGTGTATTTGAATTTAAGTAGCAGCAGACTTCAATAAATGGATGCAGAAAGAACTTCTGGCTTCAAAGGGCTGTGAAGAGTCTGTGCTGTGTTGTCAGGGTTGCTTTGGGTGGAATGTGAGCTCACTTGACGCAAAACTCAGAACTAGTATCTAGTCCTTCCAGCTGGGACCAGACAGGACTGAGACACTCCACCCCACCCTGTGTCTCTGCCCTGTTTGATGTCTTTCCTGGCTCCTCACTTCAGTTTAAAGCCTGGCTTATTCTAGGTTTGCCCTGTTCATCCCTCATGCTCCCTGTGTTCTTGCTCCCTTTGTTTTTGTGTTGTTTTTCTTTTTAACTCTTAACACCCAGTACCAGCTTTCCATGACATTCCTTTCATGTGATACAGGCCCATTTCTTAATCCATTGCTCATGTTCTTTGCTCATCTTGTTGGCACCAATCTTTCCAATTCTAAACTATTGATTGTTACCTTTTTTTTGTAGCACAGTTGTCCCCTGTGCCCCACAGCTCTGTAAAAATGCTCACTCTCTAAAATACATCATCAATTTTGTTGTTGTTGCATGGAAAGAGGTGACCACTGGTCAAGATTCTGCTCTATCTGACTTGCCACACGTGTCAGCAAAGCAATTTGTGGAGGCCCGTGGTGCTCTCCAGTTTCTGGTATCTCAGAAAGCAGATTTAGCTGAGGAAAAGCAGTGAGGGGTGATAAGTATCTTCCAGGGGCTGCAGGGAGGGAAATTTCTGCTCCCTCTGTGTGTGGGGCACTGGACTCCCAGCCCCTTCCAGCTCCCTGGGGTGACTGACTCTGCCAGAAAGGCAAATAACCTGGGTTTAGGTGGCGTTGGACTGTCTGCTTGACTGAAGTGAAGAATGCTGTGATGTGGAAATCTAGTATTTAGTGATATGTAATTAGTTTAATGGTGATGATTACTAAAATCCATAATCTAGGAATTTACGGAGATGGCACAGAAACCAGCTTGTTGTGGGAGAACTGGGTTGCTTTACCCATATTCACATTAAATTAGTGTTCAGATGAGTTCCGAGTTGGAAGTTTTTTCAATGCTGTGTTTAATGAAGCAGTGTAGACCAATTCTTCGTACGGTTCTCTGTCAGCTGTAAAAAATAAACTTCTCTGTGCTCACTCTTTGGCTTTCAATCCCTGTTACTGACACTAACTTCTGTCTGCTACAGAGACCTCTAAACCAGCCACACTTGGGTGCTGTAAAATGGATTTTCTGATTTTATGTACCCTTGAGGAAAAAAATCTTCCTTTTTTAATTACTGTCCGTGCTGCTGGAGGTCATCCTGTCCAACAGCCCTGCTTGCTCAGGGTCTGGCTGTCCTGCTGGCAGTGGGCACCTTGCTCCGTGTGCAGCTCCAGCAGCATTGTCCCGTTGGGATGTCACCCTGGGTTTGTCAGGACAGGTGTGTTAGGGCTGAGGCAGGATCCCTTTTCCACAGACACTGCTGCCTCTGCTGCATGGCCCCACTCAGGAGGGGCACTTCTGCTGCTCACACTTTACAGAGCGAGTAGAAGTGCCCGTGAAGATTCTTTGGCTCTGAAGCCCAGCGTGGAGTAGGAGTAGGAGTAGGTCAGCTCTTTGCAGTGAACAGTTTCTGTGGCAGTTCTAGGATGTTTTTGCAGGAATTCCTCACATGAAAACTAGAGTACCATCCTCAGGTGAGGTTGCCTTTGTTCTTGGGGAGGATGAACGGAAGGAAATAGCTTGCAGAAATAAAAAAATGCCTAGAATACTGCTCTCCCTGCTGTACAGAGTGGGGTTTACTCATGTCCTATGTTATATGTGAGTACAGCCCTCCTGGGAGTTTTACTCAGCTCCCTGCCTCCTGGTGCTGCCTGTGGGCCAGTGTGGAGCACAGACTGTAGGACTGGACAATTTGGGCCATGAGAAGGTGGCCCTGAGCATTGGGGGGAGCTGCAGAGTGCAGGAGTATCCATTTCTCACCTCTGCTTTGGGCTCCATGACCTACTTCTGTCCCAGCCATCCTGGCCTGGGGAGCAGCAGCGCCTGCTGCCAAGTCTAACTCTGCTAATCCAGCTCTGTGGTGGCCCTGCTGTTCCCTGCATTGCTGCACTCGCACAGGCTTTGTGTTCCCAGCCTCCCAAGGCACAGGTGTAAACATGGGGTGTTTGGAAATGCTGGGAGGGAGTCTTGGAGTTTTCTGTGGCTGCTGAGTCCTTTCTCTTCTGAGAGTGCCTGAGTGTATTTGTCAGCTTTGGGAGGCAGTGCTTGGCAAGCATCTGTGCAAAGAGCGTTGTTGATTTTATTTCAAAGAGCTTAAGATGGTAAAATCACTTTAATCTCCGACAGAGCAGCTATGGAAGTGACCTCTGCCTGCTGTCCTGGTTCAGCTCACATCTCATAAGGCTGCTAATTGCAGTGGTGTAAAAGGAGATGAGACAAATTCTGATTTCCCAGCCCTGTCCTGCAATCAGAACAAAATCAGGTGGCTCATGAGAAGTTCATTTATTTAGTTTCAGGGAATAAAATACAAGACTTCAACTTGCTATCATGATGGTATTGAGATTTAGGAATACATAAGTCTATTCCATGGTGGAGTTAAAGACCAACAAACTGCCACAAATCTCTGTTTCCATTGGAGTTGGTGAGGATTTTTTAACACACTTGTGAAGGATTAGCATGCTCTGCATATTCCACAAGCCATCTATATTTTAGTTTGTTTGCCAGTCCAAATGCATGCAGCATTCCTTATATGACAGGTCTGGGTCCTTTCTGAATTGGAAATTCCTGCATCAGGACAATCAAGAGGGGCAGTACAGTTTGTTGATGATGTCTCAGAGAGTAATGGCAAGGGGGGCTCTCAAAATCCTGTGTGATTGTATGAATTGTATTTTTTTCTGCTTGTGAGGAAAGAGATTCCTCTGGTTTGCACCTCTTAGCCTGTAGAAAGACACTATTCTAGCATATTTCCTTAAAATATAAATGTTTAGCGGGACAGTGAGCATTCAAATATCAGCTACTGCTCGTGTTTGCATAATCATTTTATATTTTCATGTGTGAGAAACGTTTCCAAAGTCAGCAACTGCCAGGAACAGCCAAATGAGAAGGTAGAAACAGGTCAATGTTGAGTAGAGAGTGTCATTATGTCTTATCTTGAATAATCTGTTATTCTGATTACTGAAGGTGTATCATGGCTCTGGTTTTGGGGGCTCAGACATAACAGAATCTGGATAGTAGAGAATAAATGCAACCTCACTGCAACAGGCAGCTGGTTCAGCAGTTGGTCTTTTTTATAGAATCCCAGACTAGTTTGGGTTGGAAGGGAGCTTAAAGCTCATCTCATCCCACCCCTGCCGTGGGCAGGGACACCTTCCACTATCCCAGGTTGCTCCAAGCTCAATCCAACCTGTCCTTTTCTGGTCTTGTCCTTTCTCAGGTGCCTTGTGCCTGAGCAGTTGGGCTGAGTGCCTTTGTTTTGGAGACACCTGTGTAGACACCTAAAACAAAAGGTGTATCTGTGTCACCATGGCACAAAGGGTGATTAACTGGGGAGTCACTTCTTGCCATGGACACACAGTTGGGAGGTTGAGCAGTCGAGGAGGGTGAGTGTCAAATTTACTGACACCTGTAAGTTATGCAGGCCCTGGTTTTTAGAATTCAGTAAAGGGATCAGAGCTGGTTTCAGAGGCTTTTTTAACAACTGAAGTATCCATAGTGTAACACCAGAAATGCCACACAAGCCCTGGGGCATGACCAGGAAATGGATAGCCTGGAGTTTAGGGCTTTTCTGTCTTCTTTTGCTCTCGTGTTAGTTACGCATGGTGAAGGTCAAGGCTTTCATATTTCCTGTACTTTCCAGAGTAAATTCCCACACCAGCTCACTTGGGGTTTGCAGCACCTGGGGTTTTGTGCTCTATGCAAATGTAGGACCTGAATTTCTCCTGCCGGAACAGCCTCAGTTTGTTTCAGAACTCTGTGTAGGTGAAGAGCTGTACTAAAACGTCCTTCTGTGTTATGAGTCAGCTCCAGACAGAAATCTCCCTGAAATTCCAACCTGTTAGAGAAGCCAACCCTTCTTGGAGTGTGAGTTTTTTTTATCACCTCCTCGTGAAGGCCAGGCCAGACAGGTACATTTTGCATTAGGTGTGGTTGAGTGCACAGAAACCTGAAACACAACCTCCAGCTGGGCTCTCTGCGTCCATTTTAAACTCGAAACTCTCTGAGCAAACCCTGCATGAAAACCTGCTGATAGAAAACCCAGCAGCTCTCTGAGGAGTTCCTTTTCCTGGCTCTGCAGGTGCTCTTCTTTCCCACATGAAGCAGGCAGCTTCCTGCAGCTGCTTACCTGGGGTCTCAAGACCTTCTCCCAGAAAAGTCTCTGTTTGCCAGAGCTTTTCTTCCCAATTCTATTAGGATAGGCTGGACTAGATGATCTTGAAGGTCTCTCCCAGCATAGATAATTCTGTGGTGCTGTGTGCTGTCTCAGGGACATCTCACATGCTGTCAAGTGTCATTAAACTGATTACTCAAGGAGTAACTTTATGCAACTGTGATTTAAAGGCTTCCTAGGAGCTTGGGGGATACTGTGGCAATAAAAGAATCCAGTAAGTGATAAAAAGGTTGGGATCCATTAGGCCACCCAAGGAAACAACTTCTGCTTTCAAGTGAATAATTCATATTCACACAGATTTACTTGAGCGTGGAGGGGCTTTAATGCAGAGTGGTTTATAGGGAAGAAATGCAGCTTTCAGAGTAAAAGATTTGACTTTGGCTTTTTCTTTCTTTTTCCCTTACCAGAGCTCCTGAGATCATCCTGGGTTTGCCGTTCTGTGAAGCCATTGACATGTGGTCACTGGGCTGTGTCATAGCTGAGCTGTTTCTGGGCTGGCCTCTGTATCCAGGAGCATCTGAGTACGATCAGGTGAGAGCACGTGGGGGATGTGAGATCTTCACATGAAACCACAATTTTCTGTGTTCAAACCCTCCTGCATCCCCCCTGTCCTGCATCAGCTTTCATCGGTGCACATTGCTGTTGTCTGAGCTCATTTTCTCTCTGTGATATTCCCATTGTCTCTGGGCAGGGAGCACGGAGTTCTGTGTGTTTTCACTTGAGCTGAGTGTATCCTGTCCAAAAAAGGGGCCAATTTGCAGTTAACCCCTGGTTTCCAAACCCAAAAGCTGTTGAAACACCTTCCTGCCAAAGCAGAAGCGAGGTGTGTGTGTGTGTCCTGATGTGAAACACCCTCTGTAATTTCACCATGAGGGCAGTTTTTCCATGTGGGGACACAGCAAGCCTATCATTCCTGCCCTGTTAGTACCTACAGCAACCCTCAGTTTTTATGCAAAGTGTGAGCCTCAAGCTGTCTTTGGAATCCAAGGGCAAGACTCTGAGAGGCATCTTGAACTAATTAGTCCTTTCTGTGGATACTTGGCATTATTACCTGGCCTAGTCAGTGCCTATAAAAGGACAAAAAGCCTATGAGAGGGGTTTTTTTTCAGAGTAGCTTTTCCACTGGGGTTTTTGTGATGGGATCTTGTTACAGTGCTTGGTATGGTTTTCCTTATGTGATAAAATACATGAAAACTTACTAAGTTTGAAAAGCTAATTGTCATGTGTCTTCCCAGCACTGTAAATTTCCAAAGGAAACACAGTGGTACCTTAATGAGCAGAATGAGTTAGAAAGTAGCTGAGGCAGGGCCTGGTGGTTTCCTTGTGCACTGTGTTTTGTGTAATTCTGAGAACTTATCTGCTCATGTAGGTGTCTGGGGAGGAGCTGCTTTTTCCATTGCTTAACGGCAGGATTTTGCACCCTCTGTGAGGCAGCGCGAGGTGTGACTTGATGGGGTTGATTTTGATGTCTGAATTTCCCTTGAAGACAGGGGATGACTTGGCTTTCTGAGGTTCTGCAGCAGCAAGTGAAAGTTGGGGTGGAACTTGTGAGAAGACCTCTCCAGGAATGAGTTCATGGGCTGGGATGGGATTTACAGCTATTTCTTTAAACACCCTTTGGCTGTAAAGCACGAGTTATGTCTCGTAAAAATAGAACTGTTACCTGAACTATTGTGTAGATACAAGAAATATTCACCTGCAGACACTTGGATCCACTTTGGCTTAATTGAAAAGTGAACCCATAAATTCATGTGATCACAAGCTGTGACAGTGCCCTGTTTTGGCACAGTGGCATAGCAGGAGTTTGGAAAATAAGGAATGCTAAAGGACCTGTAATTGATGGTTTGATCAAGGTATAGTTACCTTAACACTGTGGAGTTTTTCATAAATTTGCTATTTTGTTTCCTTTTGAGCATACCTTTTTATTTGTTCTTTCTTCATCAGTGTCTTATCAATACCATCACAAGGATTCAGGTGCATCTTCCAAATTTCTGAGCCATATTTTTTTACATGTGAAAATAAGTATATTAAATGTGTTTGAGGATATTTGGTCTTGGTTTCTTGGTCAGTGAGAGCTTTGCCATGACATTATTCTGAAATTGTGTGCCTGGAGTACTGTGTAGGCAGGCACAGCAATGTTGCTTGGATAATTATGCCTTTAATTATTTATACATACGTGATAAATCCTGTGGTATTTTTCCCTCAAAATGTGTAATTCTTACACTGCTCATTGTCTTAAAATCCTACAGTCTGCTTACATATACTTTAGCAAAAAACAAATTTCCTTAAAATAAGAGAGATGTATTTAAAACCCACGATTTTTGCGTGATTGCAAAAGTGGCTTTATAAATACTTGAGATGGTCCCTTTCATTTTGCAGGTTTGCATATCTGGGCATTCTTTCTTTACAGGTAATTTCCTATTAGCTGTGAACAAACCTGGCTGTTAATTACCTCATTAGCTATGAATTCTTTATATTGGGAGTCCTCACTCTTGTAATTTTCTTTCCTAGATTCGTTATATTTCACAAACTCAAGGCCTTCCAGCAGAGTATCTTCTCAGTGCAGGAACGAAAACAAGCAGGTTTTTTAACAGAGATCCAAATTTGGGATACCCACTGTGGAGGCTCAAGGTTTGTCTGTCTCTTCCATCCCCCATTCTCCTTTGTTCATTGAGGACTTGATAAAAATTCCCACCCAGTTTTGGTGTGCTGGGAAAACATCGTGAGTGAGGATTGGCTTTGGAACGTGGCTGATTTGGGGTCTGTGATTGCAGGAGCTGTGCAGAGCTCCTGGTGCTGCTCTAACAATAGCAGCTGTGCATGATAGCACCAGCAAAGAGTGGGTGTTCAGTCATTGAGATAATGGGTGCTTATTATGGGCTGCTCATTCTCCGGGAAGTGTGTCATCTTGTTGTCATCTCCTGACAACACAACCAGTAAAATACGGAGTATTTCGTGAGGGTTTTGTTAGTTTAACAGGAATCTGGTTATGGGTTGGCAGAGGACAGGAAAGAATGGGATTTAGGCCTGATTTGCCTTGAAAGCTGAGCAGCAAAAAGAAGGGAATTTTGCCTTTCTTCTTTGTGGAAGAGGGATTTTGAATATTTATAGCCTCTTCTCTTCCTAAATCAGAAACCTTCAGTTCTTTTGGCTAATGCACTACCTAAGGAAGCCTTGAAATGAAGTCATCCTGTTGTTAATTCATCTTTCAATGAATGATCTTTCCAGCTGAGGAAATGGGATCCCAGGGCTGTTTGGGTTTGACCTGCTGGTGTGTGGTGTTCCTGAAAGCAGCAGATGATCGTTTGCCTCAGCAATTTCTTGTTGCTTTTTCCTTATCAATATGCAATATCTCAGTTTATATTAATGTTTTCTTCTATAGACTCCAGAAGAACATGAGTTGGAAACAGGAATAAAATCAAAAGAAGCTCGGAAATATATATTCAACTGTTTGGATGATATGGCGCAGGTGTGTGGGGATCTTGGGACACAGATAACTCATTAATTTTTCACACTTAATTTAGTAATTTTAATTTTTTGGGAGATCTCTAAAAATGAAGCTCCTGTGCTGGAGCAGTCAGTCCTCTTCCTCTTCTGGCAGTTCAGAGCACTGATGTAGGTTTACCATGGTGCCCATTTGCATCAGAAATCAGTGGACTAAACACAGTCAAAATGTTAATTATGATCCTGTTTGAAATGTTTTGTGTTTTCTTATGCCTCATTGTGCTAGACAGGAGTGTGCCCAGCCTGTTCTCAGTATAGAGGAGCAGTAGGAGAGCTGAGCCCCTTCAAATGTGTTTGTAGCATTAAACCTCTTGTTAGTCTTTGGAAATATTGACAAGAACTACAGATCATTCTTGTTTTCATTCTCTCTTTAGAGGTAAAATAAAGGAATATCTGAGTAGTTTTGATATCATGAGGCCTTAAATCTTAAATATCAATTTTCTATCGCTTTTGTAGCTGTTACCATCAGGTTGCATCTGTGCAGAGAAGGTGGAATCATTCTGTCTTGCCAGCCCCTTATAGATTCCCCCGGAACATGAGGGCATTTTGCCAGGGAGTGGAGAATGAAGCCTGGTTGATCCCTTTGAATAGACCAACTCCCTGTTGAGAAGAGAATTCCACGTGCAAGTTTGACTTTCTCTCATAGAATGAGCAAGGGAAAGGTGGCATGTTAGCCCTGTAACACCTGAAATGAGTCTGGCTAAGAGACAGAAATGCTTGATAAATATTTCTATGTGATGTGAAATCATTGAGTTGTTAGGCAGCAATTTATTTGATGGTTGTGTGAACTGCTCCCATTTGATTTTCCAGGTGAATATGTCTACAGACTTAGAAGGGACCGACATGTTGGCAGAGAAGGCTGACCGAAGGGAATACATTGATTTGTTGAAGAAAATGTTGACAATTGATGCAGATAAGAGAATTACTCCACTGAAGACTTTGAACCATTCGTTTGTTACAATGGCACATCTGCTGGACTTCCCCCACAGTAACCAGTAAGCTCCCTTGGATGGGTTGTTTTGTTTCAGGATTTACTGGAAACACAGAACAGCATTTCCCAGCTTTCTGTCAGTGCTTTTTTCTGCAGTTCCTGGCTGATCTGAAAATAGCAATGGCATGTGTAAGGAATGGAATGTTCATAAGCTTCCTTTTCATGTTTTAGGACATTCTTTGTTGGTTTAAAAGAACCTAAACCTAAAGCACGTGCATGAAGTTGGGAATCTGTCACGTGTCTGTCCTGTTTTTACAAATCTGATGTTTTCCTCCTGTCATTCTGTTCCAGTGTGAAATCTTGCTTTCAGAACATGGAGATCTGCAAGAGAAGAGTGAACATGTATGATACAGTGAATCAGATCAAGAGCCCTTTCACCACTCACGTTGCTCCTAACACAAGCACAAACCTGACAATGAGCTTTAACAACCAGCTCAACACAGTACACAACCAGGTATAGCATCTTTCACCTATTTTATCCTGATCAAAGACATGGAGTAGGTTAATTGGGTGCCTTCAGGCCAAAATTTAAACTACTCTCCAAAGTTTGTAGTCTTGTCTCAAAGTCTAATTTTCCAAAACTCAGGCCAAGGAGCCTCTTTACTTCATGTATTGAAAATTTGTCTGTCAGTTCAGCAACATAAGTAAAGTTGGTGCAATTCATGTTTTTGTTCTGTGTTGTCTTAAGCCTTTTACCTCAAACATTTTCCAGGTGTTTTCCTCCTAGTTTAATATTGATGGTTCCTGCTGTTTGTTTTATAAAAAAAGAGAGATAAGATTACAAGAGAGAAATAATTTTTTGTTTGTTTTATTTTCCTAGGCCAGTGTGTTGGCTTCCAATTCCACTGCTGCTGCTACCCTTTCCCTGGCCAACTCGGACGTCTCCCTGCTCAACTACCAGTCTGCCCTGTACCCATCCTCTGCAGCCCCAGTGGCAGGAGTGGCTCAGCAGAGCGTTTCCTTGCAGCCTGGAACCACCCAGATCTGCACACAGACAGACCCCTTCCAGCAAACCTTCATTGTTTGTCCCCCTGCTTTTCAAAGTAAGCGGAGAACCCTCTGTGTGATCCTGTGGTTTCGGTCAGTTAAGGCAGGAGAAGTTGTGATTTGCACTAAACTGAAAAAACCCTGACTTGAGAAGAGCTCTCTGTGGGTGTCACACGGGGCTCTTGCATCAGATGTAAGTGCAGAACCAGGTCAGACATGTGCAGGCAGCTTGATTCTCTTCCAGGTCGTGCTGGAACAGGTGACAGGATCTTGCCTGCCTGGGTTGCAGGCTCCAGCTGCTTGCTCAACCAGTTTTTCCCTCCAAACTGAACACAGCAGCATTCCACAGAAAGCAGGGAACAGAGGAGCCAGACCTGCCTGAAAATCAGTGTCTTGCTGTGTTTGTTATCTCAAGAGAAATATCTGGCGTTTGAGCCTCAGTTCACAACCCTGATGCAGGTTTTTGCCACCGGCAGATTGTCACAGGTTGTGGGTCAGTGAGCTTAGCACAGGCAGAGCTCTGTTCATGCCTCTGTTCATCCTCAGGGTTCTGTAGTTATGCTGATACCTGGATTGTCTTGGTCTGGAGGGTTATTTGTGATGTGGGAACTGACAGTGTAAGGCTTGAACTCTGAGCTTGGCTCAAGCAGCTTGGATTAGGTGTCTGTGTTACTGTTGCTGCAAACCAGACTCCACAGAGCTGAGCTGGTGAGGGCTGGCTGTCATCATGGCCCTTCAGGATCCCAGGATGTAGAAGGATTTGCTTCAGCTGATGTTTTACTGGGATTTCCTCAAAGCTTTTCTATCCCTTAATCTGACCCTATCCTCTGCCCTTACCTGGTAGGAATTTGATTTTTGGAAACAAAGGAAAGAAAGAGTAATAAAGCAGCTTAGTGATGTGTCTTGTCCTCCACAGCTGGACTTCAGGCAACTACAAAGCATTCTGGGTTCCCAGTCAGGATGGAAAATGCTGTCCCAATTGTGCCACAAGCACCTGCAGCACAGCCACTGCAGATCCAGTCTGGAGTTCTCACACAGGTAAAAAAACCACCCCAGCCCCCCCACAGGCTCAACTGCAATTCCACCATCCAGGAGAACCTGCCTGAGTGCAGGGGGTTCTCAGGACACTCTGAAAGGTTAAATGCAGGTCACTTCTAAGACAGTATTTTCCTGTTTTGTTTTGTTTTTCTGGAATATTTCAAGTCTGAGCTATTTTATGTCATGTGCCTCCCTGGTTTTAGGAGTTTGATTTAATAATGGGAATAAACATGTGGTTTTCAGCTGCTAAAAACAGGCTGTATTTTTTCAGGCATGGACACTGCCTTACAGGCAGTGCTGGTCATTTTTGCCTACACTTTAAAAACGCGGCAGGAGAAATCATTGCTGTGAGAAGTGAGATCCCAGTAAACAGAGGTGACAACACAGATTACTCATGCTAAAATTTCATCTTTAAATCAACACAATTATTTCTGAATCCTTCTCAGCTAGTTACATTCTTAGTGTGAATTAATGTGTAGCAATGACATATCTATTTCTGCAGTTTGCAGTTTAAGCAACATGCAATACCAAAATTCACAAATCATTCTAAAAATGCTGTTTTAAATATTGTAATGTGTCATAAATTACAACCATTTTAATTTCCAAAAAGTAATCCTTTAATATACAATAAGTGCCCAGTGATTCACAAGTTTTATTCACTGAAAATTTGTAGTTGCCTTTATAATTAAGTGCATTTTTTATTTATTTACATAGCTTTAGTTTCTGCTGGCATTAACACATACTCTGTTAGTTTTACTCTCCAGGCAGTATATTGCACTTACTGACCTTCTTGTAGAGGAGTAATTTTTAGTTTGTTCAGTCCAAATATTTTGGTGGCATTCTGTGGTTGCTGGTTTCTTTAGCATTACTGGTACAAGTCACAGTATCCAGAAAGCAGAATCCACGTGAAGGCCCCGCTGAATCCAAGAGTGCAAATTGTACAATAAGAATCTAATTTGAATTAGACATTTGATGGACTAATACATGTCTGGGTGGTTTCATCACAGATAACTTTGCTCTTTCATGACACAAAAGACCTGCTGTGCCTTCCATGAAATCCCAGTTTACCTTTTCTCAAGAGTTCCGTGTGTGGATTTGAAGGTCTGACAGCAAGTGCAGGGAGCTGCCCAAGGCACAGTCTGTGCCATGGCTAGTGCAGCGTGGCTGTCACTTGCCCTCTGGGACGCAGTAAAGTGCCAGTAGCTGAACTCACTTTGACTTCTGAACTGTGTCATCAGAGAGATCCGGTCCCCAAATTTTTCCCGAGCTCATTTTGACTTTTGAACTGTGTCGTTGGAGAGGTCCCGTCCCCAAATTTTTCCCCAACCCGTTTTGACTTTTGAACTGTGTCACTGGACATGTGGTTCCCAGATTCCCAGCTCCTCGTGCTCTCCTCAGGGCCGTGCAAGTGCCTGTGGAGGAGCTGCAGGGTCTGGGTGTTGGTGTTGGTGTCGGTGCGTCCCTTCCCTCCCGCGCCGCAGAGCGCCAGCGCGGTGCCCCTCGCCTGGCCCTGCTGCCCAACGCACCGACCTGCACTTACCTGCCTCAGCTCGTGTGTTTCACTCACTGCCTGATCTACATTTCAGGGAAGCTGTACACCACTAATGGTAGCAACTCTTCATCCTCAAGTAGCCACCATCACGCCGCAGTATGCGGTGCCCTTTACCCTGAACTGCGCAGCCGGCCGGCCGGCGCTGGTCGAACAGACGGCTGCAGTACTGGTAATTGCCTCCCTTGATTGTGTTCACTAACTGAGTTTTTGTTTTAACTTAGACTTGCAGAGGGCATGGAAGCATGTGCCATCTTGTGGCTGTGTTCTTGCTACATCTTAATGTCTTGTTGTTTTCCTCCCCAACATTGCTGAAGCACTGTCTGACTCTGACGTTTAGTGTGGCTCTGTAAAGAATCCAGATCCATTGACTATTCCCTTTGCTAGCCTAGTATTGAAAGCTCTTCTAAACTAGACCCTAGAAGAGTTATAATCGTTCTTGTTCTTCGCTTACTCTCCTATCTTTGCCTTTTGATTGTGGAATACAAAGGAATCAGTCTTTAGCTTGACTCTGCTACAGGTACCTGGATGGCCAGAATTTGACCTACTTGGCAAGTTAGTTCCATATTTTTTTTCCAACATGTGTAAAGCTGCTTTGTATGGAGAAATGTTTCAGATCATTAAGCACAGGCTAAAATCTCTAATGACAGCAAATCCTTTAATGTATTGCTTTAGCAGTTGATTTCTCTTAACCTCTGTTGAACATTGACAATAATTTTCTGGCCTTTTGTTATTTATAGCCAATCGCATGTAGCTTGCTTCATCCAGATAAATATTCTGTTCTTCACAGATACTTTCAGTTGATATGTATTTCTTGGTTGAAATTAAAGGTGAGCTCTAGTATCCAAAATGGCAATAGGTAGCTTTTAGGTCATTTGGAACAATTCTAAAAAAGGATGGGGGAAGGGAATGAACACACCTTTAAGAAGTGTATGTTTGCAAAATTGTCCTCTTCTGTATTCTGGCACCTGCATCAGAACAACTTTGCAAGTGCCACAAAGAAGTCATTGTAAAACTCCAGAATCAGATCAGTGAAGCTTATGAAAACATTGCAGTGCACTGAAGTGCTGGTATCCTCACATGTCCTTCAAAGCACATTCCATTGTGTGAACCATGTTGTTTCTTGTGGCTTTAAAGTGGTAGTTTGAATGTCGTTTTCTTCCGAGAGGGAGGCCTCTGCTGAAGTGGAATTTGCTCGAGTCATACCTGTCCTGAAATTTAAACCCACTCATTTGAGTTCTTGTGAACCAAGTGAGCTGCTCCCTGGTTCTGAGGATGGGAAGGCAGGAGAGTGGGGTTCTCCTGGTCACAGCTCTGAGCTAAACAGACCCAGGGGTGCTTCTTCTTTCCTCCTGTTGAATTTTGATTGCTGAAAGGCCGCAATCTGGGCTCCAAAAACAGCAAGGGGTGGCTGTAGCAGAGCTTGGGACACAAGTGAGTTGCTAGTGATGTTTTCCAAAGTGTATTTGGGCTTTGATTCAACAGGCAAATTCTATTCTGCTGTGTGTGTGCAGTGGACTTGAGGTTCAACTCCCCTGTACAGCAGTGGAGATCAGAGCCGGCTGTCTCCAGACTCTGAGCCTGCATTCTGAGTTTCTCTGGAGGACTTGACTAGTTCTGTTTGGATTCTGGGAGCCTTTGGCGTGAATTTGCTCACCTTTAGTGCTTCCGACACTTCTCCCTTGCTGCTTCCCCTGAGTTTGCATTAGCCATTTGCTAAGCTTTGCATATTTTTGTCCTTCCTCTGTCAAAACAGTTCGTCGCTTGGAAGGCCCGATTTCTGCCTCTCATTGGGAATTTATATCTTGCTGTATTAAACTCTCTGCTTTGTCTTGTGCAGGTGTTGGCTTTTGGAAAGACGCATGGTGTGACTTTTAACATATTTCTCTTTTTATTTTTTATTTTTTCAATGTTATTGTTGTTATTATTATTATTATTATTATTATTCCGCTTATGTTGGCAGAGGTTTTAGCAGCTCTCTGCTTTGAAGGCTTCTTGTTCGGAACTGGTATTTGTACTAAGTGGATCTGTTGCTTGCAGAAATATTAAATTTGAAACAGCAGGTTTTGCAGTTTAAGCTGCAAGAGAGAGAGCCATATATTATCAAAGTCATGGAAATATTGCGCTGTCAAATTTATTTGGACAGGAACATCGATAATATTAATGAATTGAACCTGCCTTCATGTAACTAAATTATCTCTCAGCGTGGCTTTCCTTAAATGCTTCAGTTGAGGTGGGTGAATTTCCACAATAATACCACCATCTCAGCTCTCTCAGTGTGAGCCCTGCAAGGCAGAAAAGCAGAAAGGACCAAACTGGTTTAATATTTTGGGACCTTTCAGCAGAACAGTGGTGTGAGTTTATGTTCAGAAAGAGTCCCGAGCGCTGCTGCTGCACCTGGCAGTGCAATACCTGGCTGCATGTGCAGCATGATGCAAACACTGTTTTCTCCAGATGACAGCACTGATAAAAGAGATCAGCAAAATGTTGGGGAAGCTCATTCCTCTGGTTTTCTTGATGAGCCGTATCTCTGCAAGCTAACAATCCACCCCAGTGCATTTATTGCTTGGACAAATCTCTGCCTGCCCCTGCAGGAACTGAAGCCTAGTGAGCCTCGTGTCTGTGTTTGTTGTTTTGCAGCAGGCCTGGCCGGGGGGAACCCAGCAGATCCTGCTCCCTTCCACCTGGCAGCAGCTCCCAGGGGTTGCTTTGCACAACTCTGTTCAGCCGGCGGCCGTGATCCCAGAGACCATCGGCAGCAGCCAGCAGTTGGCTGACTGGAGGTAGGGATTGCAGGGGCTCCAGCTCCCTGCCAAGTGGTAATTCATCCATCACCATGCCCAGAATGTCTCCCTTCCCCTCAGGAGCTCGGTGCAGCTCATGGTTCCTGCAGTGTAGTCATAGGATTTGGGTCTCTTGTGTTTTCTCTGCTCCAGGAATGCACATTCCCATGGAAATCAGTACAGCACTCTCATGCAACAGCCGTCTCTGCTGACCAACCACGTGACATTGGCCACAGCACAGCCTCTGAATGTTGGGGTTGCTCATGTTGTGAGGCAGCAGCAGAGCAGCAATGTGCCAGCAAAGAAGAACAAGCAGCCAGCACCAAGCACAGCCAAGTAAGGATTCCATTGCTTCCTTTCCCAGTCCTAGAAAAGCCATGAGTTTGTTTGTGGAGGTTGCCTTTGTGGTGAGAAAAATGTGTCTTCTGATCACAGAGGCATTGAGGGTGTAACTTTATTGTGCTACAATTGCATTTAAAGATGTTCTGGAAAAAGCCTTTGTGCTGTAGTCACTGATTTAAATTATATTAATTTCAGTGAGTGCAGGGACACAGTTGACCAAGTGCTTTGCTGTCTTTGCTGGGGGGTTTTACACTCACGGGGTGTTGGTGCCATAGCAATGCGAGTGCCAGAATTGCTGAATGAGGGGTGGCAGGTTTCTGGCAGTGGTCAGGTGGATCAGTCCCATTCAGAGCATCCCTGAGTGCCTTTGGCTGTGTCTGTGGCACTTTGCTGTTTGAGTGTCTGCTCTGATGTTCTGTTTATGTATTTCGAGATGCTGCTGCTTGTATGTTCCTAATGCTGTTTGTCCCAGCCTCTGACCTGGAGCTGAATCCTGCTGTGCTTTTCCTGCAGGCCCAGCTCATCTCTAGAGCCTGTGCCCACCCAAGTGTACTCTCTGATCGGGAGCAGCCCCCTGCGCTCCACCTCCTCCTCCTCCAATGTGCTCGTCCCCGTGCAGGAGCAGCACCAGCCCATCGTGATCCCTGACACTCCAAGCCCCCCTGTCAGTGTCATCACCATCCGCAGCGACACTGATGAGGAAGAGGACAGCAAATACAAACCTGCCAGGTGGGATGTTCATTTAGCCTGTTCTGGGCTGTGCTGGGCTCAGCTCAGGCATCAGGGAGAGTGGGGAACACGATGTGTGAGCCCTGGGCAGGCTCAGAAGAGCTGCATACGATAAAATATTCTCCATCGCATCTCTGTGTTGTTGTGCCTGTAGTTAATCCGAATTTATTCTGACAAGGAGGGAGGGTGTGAGATCCCAGAGGGAGATCTGTAACCTGGTGGGCAAAGCTAGAATGTTTACCATTTACATTTTGTCTTTTTTTTTCCCTGCAGTTTGGGTATGAAGCAGAGATCCAACGTCATCAGCTACGTCACTGTTAACGACTCCCCTGACTCTGACTCGTCCCTGAGCAGCCCCTATGCCCCAGACCCCCTGTCCTCGCTCAGGAGCACTGGGGGGGCCCTGGAGCTGCCCAGCAGAGCCGCTGCCGACAGCTCCAGCTCCCGGACCATCATCGTCCCGCCCCTGAAAACGCAGCTCAATGACTGCATTGTAGCCACCCAGGCTTCAGGTGGGTATCTCAGGGTGCTCAGGGGCTTTGCCAAGGCTCAGGGGCTCTCCTGTCCCTGACACATTCATCCTCACAGTTTTGGACTTTCCACATTGGGTCTTTCTCAGCTTTAGGTTTCACAGCTGCTGTTCCGAAAGCCTTGGTCTGTTTTCATAGTCCTGGATAGATTTACCTTTCATTCACATTTGGCTGCATTTAGAAAGATCTGTAAACATTCCTGCTGGTTTCTTAGTCACATTTGAAATTGTAATTAAAGCAAAGTCTCTGGGACAGAAACAGTCAGTTCAATGCCCAGAGCTGGTTACCACCAGCTCAGCGTGGGAAGGGGAGGAGTGGACTAAGCTTGTGACATCTTCCAGGCATCCTGAGCAGCACCAGTAAGACCAAGCCAGTGGCCTCAGTGAGCGGGCAGTCATCAGGATGCTGCATCACACCCACGGGGTACCGCTCCCACCGCGTGGTCACCAACGGCGTGCAGCCCCTCAACCTCAGCCAGGTGAGTCTGCCTGCCTCTGCTGGCCTTGGGGATGCTTTAGAACTGCTTTAGAAACGTGTGAGGCAGGGAGAAGGGCTGGGTTGCAAGAGGATCAATAGCTGCAAGTGCTAATTCTTTGGAGCTGATTCTGTCCGTGGGGTGGTGCAGGGTAGGACAGACTCTGTGGGGAGTACAGGGGAAGTTTCTCGAGGCAAAGGATTTGTTCCTGTACCAGAGGGCAGGAGAAGGAAGTGTGGTTATGTCTATAGTCTCTCTTTGTGCTCCTTGCCACACCTGTCTTACAGCAGGTCCTTCTTGCCACTCAGGTGGGAAGGTGGCACCAAGATCCAGCTGTTGAATTAGAGTAGCTTTGAAAGCACAGTATGAGGAAATTCTTTAGTTCTTTACCTTTCTTTAGATCTCACAGAAGTCCAACCCGGAGATTAAGACTAGACTTTCTCTCTCACACTAACAGTTAGCACCCGACATCTTTGAATATTTCAATTCGAAGATTGGTTTCACTTCATTTTGTGTCGGGATTCTTGATCTCTGGGTCACACTGCAGCAGCCTCTCAGAGGAGAGGGAGTGTTACCCCTGCGGTTCCCTTCTGGCATGGGCACCAGACAGGTTTTGTTGTGCTAGAATGGGGAGCCCTGCTGCCACCCTCCCAAGGTGCAGAGGAGTAGATGTGTGAGGAGTTCTGGGGCTGGGTCAGATCGAGGACCTGTCTGCACTTGTCCATCTGTGGTCCCCCAGGAGTGGCAGTCTGACCCCACTGTAGAGAACAAGTGTAACCTTTGTCCCCGTGGAACTGCAGTCACCCTCGTCAGCTCTGCGGGAGGGTGTCACGAGGGAGGGTGTGCAGGTGTGTCAGGTGGGATGGAGCTGTCGATCGGGGGGCTCTGGCTGCCCCTTGCTCACCTGAGCACGACCACTGACCTCATTTACTCCTTCCCCTGCAGAACCAGCAAACCACAGTGCTGGCCTCCCAGGAGAGAAGTGGAAACGCTGTCCCACGCCGGCAGCAAGCTTACGTGGCCCCCCTCACATCAACGATTTCTCAGGCTCCCTACACGTTCCAGCACAGCAGCCCAGTGCATCCCCACCTGGCAGCAGCCACGGCCAGTGCCCACCTGTCCAGCCAGCCCCACATGTACACTTATGCCCCCACCACTGCGGCCACGCTGGGCTCCACCACCTCCATCGCCCACCTGTTCTCCCCTCAGGGCTCGTCGCGCCACACCACCTACGCTGCCCACCCCAGCACCCTGGTGCACCAGGTCCCTGTGAGCGTGGGGCCCAGCCTGCTGACGTCTGCCAACGTCCCCCCCGCCCAGTACCAACACCAGTTTGCTCCCCAGTCCTATATTGGTGCTTCCAGAGGATCTGCTATTTACACTGGATACCCGCTGAGCCCCACCAAGATCAACCAGTACTCCTACTTGTAGTTCCCAGTAAAGCACTGTCCTGTGATGGGCCGGAGAGGTTGGAGAAGGATTTCAGGTGAACCTTTGCCTGGGAATGACTGCCTGGTTCATGTTTCTCCCTGGTCTGGTTGTGTTGTTCCCAAATGTCTCTGGTGAGTTCAGTCTCTAACTGAGCAGCATGCTTTGTTACCAGTACGAGGGTCACTAATTAAGTTTTTAAAATTTTACTTACTTTTTATAGATGCTTTTAAAAAATTCATGGTCACATTTATTTAAAATTGTTCTGTTGTGCTAATCAAAAGGGGTGTCAAATCAGTGTCTTGGAAGACAGATCCTGATGTCTTTTTTTAACTTGTGTAACTTAAAAAGATTTGCAGATTCTATTTTAGCAGCTTGCACAAATCCACGTTGCCACTAAAAATGTAGTGCATGTTTATCTCATTACGTTGCTGGGGCAGTTTTAAAATCAGATTTACTATTTTAACATCTGTTCTCTAATTCACTTTGTCTTTAACAAATTGCTGGTTCTGCAAAAGCCATTACATCTCCATATATGTTTCTGTCAAAGGTGTTTTGTTTACTCCTCTGCTTTGTTTAAGGACTGGTAGAGGCAGCTGCCTTATACCAGCAACACGATACATTCAGGAGTCCTGTAAACCCTGGAGTCTGCTTTGTTTTCTCGAAAATTCTCCATAACCCAGCTGAATTTTTGTTGTGTTCATTGCAGAATTCTTCTAAGTGGTTCAAACTGTATTCAGGATCTCACTGTGTGACAGAGCTCAGCAGCTCTGTCAGGGTGTTGTTGTTATCTCCAGTTGAGAGTGAATAGTGCAGCATTGCTCTAAAATTTGGTTTCTGCAGCTTATTAGATGCTGGCCCTATAATGGAGCTGGATTCCTTCACAGAAGCACAGGGCTTTGCTTTGTTCTGTTTTTCTTAATATTTTGCCTCACGTGATTCATTTAGGAGGGAGATGAATTTGAAATACAATGAAACATCACTGTATTGATGTGTACAGCTTTTTATACTCCTGTGAGCGTATCCTCCTGGATATGTCAGCAGCTACTCTAAAGCGCTCTTAACAAGACTTGTAAACAGTACGTGCATGTAGGAATTGCAACAAAAAAAAAAAAGAAAAAACAAGACAAAAAAAGAGAAAGAAAATGAAAAAAGGAAAAAAAATCCAGATTTTAAAGTTTATTACTGAATTTAAAACTATTTTAGAAGTTTTGTATTGGTGGTGTTTTAATATTTTACAGAAAATGAAATATGTACATATTGATTAGAAAAATATAACAGGCAAAACTTCCTGCTAACCCCAAATGTTCTGTCTTTGTAATCAAAATGTGTAGTGATTATACTTGAACTCTGTACTTAGTGTTTGTCTAATTCTTAAACGTTCCTGGGGATGGAAGTGTTGTATCCTTTGTATTTAAACCAAAATGAATTGATTCATGTTGGAATGTATGTGATATAATGCAATGGTTAGAGCTCATCACTGTAGCACTGAGAGAGGAGTAGAGCTTCACGAGAGGAAAGGATACCTTGGATTTGTTTTGCACAGGTATGTGTGATGAAGAGTTGTTTGGTGTGTCCCCTTATTGTAGTGCCTTAAATGATGATGTAGTGTGACTAGAGTTTACAGTGAGCTTGCCTTACGAGGGACCAGCAAGCCCCCGTCGAATTGAAGCAATTCACCCACCCAGCTTTCCCCAGCCAGAGCAGCAGGATGGTGCAGAGCCCTCTCCCTGTCACCGCTCTCATCCGAGCTCCGTTCTTGTTCCCAGTGAAGCGATGTCCCCTTGAAGCTTTCCCTTGAAAATGGCACATGTACTGTTAGTGTCTGTCAGTGCATTTCGGATAAGGTAGTGCTGGGAATGCATTGGAATGTTTAGTCTAATATTGCAGAAGTGATTAAATACGTGCAATCACTTTTATTAGGTTTAGTGTGGCGTTACCTTCCCCCACAGGAATAGCAGACGTGTCGTGTAAAATATTGCTAGCTTGGTGATAGAATATTTATACCAAAGAGAGCCTGCTGTAAAGCACATAATACCATTAAAAAGTTTTATAATGCTACTGCTAATGTGGAGTTGTTGGGAAGGTCTGTCAGCTGTAGCCCTGGTTAGTGTTCAGAGGAAATACTCACTTTGGATAATCAGTGCAGGTTTTGGACTACACTTTGTTTTCTTGGGTCCCTTGTACTAGGAATTATTTCTCATCTAACACATAAAGTATCTTGTCCAAAAGGATGATATAAACTGGTTTGAGCAGTCGTGTTACTGCAGCAATAAGAGGTTTGGTAACCTTGAACCCCAGTTTATGTTCCGTCCCAGTGGGAAGGAGGCCGGTCCTGACCGGGCCGTGGCAAGAAATGCCCAAGGCATTTCTGCAAGCCCACGTTCCTGCTAGAAGGAAGTCTGGACTGGCCTGAGATGGGTGGACTGAGGGAGGGATGGAGGGCTGTGGAACTGGACGGTAGCATTAGCCCACGTTGATGTTCAGTGTGTTTGTAGTCGGAGCACTTCCGTGAGCGTGCGGAAAACCAACCTTGCTGTGCCACATCGTTGCTGCAAACGATGCTGTTTGTTGCTGTAGGCACTTTCTTGCTTTTTTTGACATTGCTTGTGTTCAGTACTTGCCTTGAGATACCTCTTGGGTACAGAGTTGTGCCTTTCCACCGAAAGGCAAACCAAGCTCCAACTCCCTGTTTCACAAATAGGACTTCATGGAAAACACTTCACTAACAGGAAATAAAGAAAAAAAGACCTCTAGCAAAATCTGCTAATAATTTTGAGAACTTGCCCACTTCTCCCTAAGAAAAGCAGCTTAAAATGTCCATTTAGAGACCTTGTAACACAATTGATCCCAATCAAATGTATTCCCAAAGCACGGTGTCATCTCCTCCACTGCCCGAGTTCCCAGAAATGTTGGAACCAGGGGGCTGAGATGGAAACGACATAGGTAAAATCAAACGTGCTCCATTTGGAACAAGCTGTCAATACCCCAAAGTTCCTCTGTGATACACAGCAAACCCCACCCCAGCAGGGCCAGCGCCTCCCAGTCTGGCCCCAGTATATGATGCCCAGTTTAGGTGTATTGTGTTCTGCTCTAAGGAGATACATCCCTTCTTCCCTTGCATATCCAGCCGCAAATTGGGTTCAAGAATTGACTCTCCTCATTGTCAGAGCCCGCTACACATTTTTGGAGAGAAATCTGCTATCTCTGGATAGGAATTGGCATCCTTTAATTTTCTTTACAACTAGTTTGGGATTCACCTTTGGAATATTTGATAGCTGTGGTCCCAGCTAGGTTTGTCTGTGTGATTCTTGAGCTGTTCAATCAGTTTTCTCTTACCTGACCTGTATTTGCAGCTGTGATAGCCTCTGCAGAGGCAACTCCTGAGGCTTTCCTGCTTAGCACCTAATTGATGGGATGCAGTAATTTACCTCTGACTCAGCAATTTCTTTTAGTACATGAAACTAAATTGCTTCTAAATGACAGGATTGGCACAGCCCTGCTTTCTTTTTTTTAATTTTATTTAAACTTCTGAATGGTGCCGCATGTCCACATGGTTGTTTGTTGCTAAACTTTATATAACGTGTGATTTCAGATTCAGCTTGAACTATATCTATCTCACTACATGTAGCAGTACATTATATGTAATGTTAGTATTTCTGCTTGAATCCTTGATATTGCAATGGAATTCCTACTTTATTAAATGTATTTGATATGCTAGTTACTGTGTAAAATTTAACTTTCTTTTATGGTTGTGCTCTTCCTTTTTACAAGCCGCTAGATACAGGTAGTTTCTGACAATTACTGATCTATGTTTGTATTGCTGATGTACTTAGGGGGTATGTAAAAATCATTTTAACAAAAGAAATAGATATTTAAAAATTTAATACTAACTATATGGGAGAAGGGTCCATTGTGAAAACATAGTTTATCTTTGGATTCAATGTTTGTCTTTGGTTTTACAAAGTAGCTTGTATTTTAAGTATTTTCTACATAATATGGTAAAAATGTAGAACAATTGCAATGCATCAATAAAAAGGGTTAATTTTCTGTACTCTATTCATTTGGTCACTTGGTCTGTTAAGGGGGGTGGGAGAGGGGTTTGGGGATATCCGGAATGAGGTATCGAATGTCCGGGATGCAGACCCAGGGTATGGGTGTGGGATGTGGACGAGGGATGCAGATTTGGGATGCAGATCCGGGATGTGGATGCGGGATGTGGATCCGGGATGCGGATCCGGGATGCGGATTTGGGAAGCAGATCGCAGATGCAGCGGCACTAGGTGGCACACTCGCCCCGGCACAGCACCGCGGCCCCGGCTCCGATCGGTCCCTGCCCGTGGCCCAGGAGCTCACCGCCAGTGCTGCAGAACCGCCCGGCCCGGCTGCATCCAGGGCACGGAGCTACAGTGTCCGTCCGTCCACTCACTCATCCATCCATCCATCCCTCCATCCATCCACCATCACACCACACCTGGGCTGACCCCGTCCCGGGGCTGTGGGAGCTGCCAAGTGGCCCCACACCAGCGCTTGGGCCACCTCGGGCAAGCGGCTCCAAAGGCCGGTGCGTGGCCGGGCAGCTCCGGCTGAGGGCAGTGCCCAGCCTGCCCTGTCCCAGCCCTGGCCCCGATGGCTCTGCCCAGGGGGTCCCGCGGGACCCCGGCACGGGGGGGGGCCGGGCAGGAGCTGCGGGCTCAGCAGCCAGGACATGGGGGACACGGGCTCGGGGGGACACGGGCTCGGGAGGGGGACACGGGCTCGGGAGGGGGACACGGGCTTGGAGGGGACACGGGCTCGGGAGGGGGACACGGGCTTGGAGGGGGACACGGGCTCGGGGGGACACCGGCTCGGGAGGGGGACACAGGCTTGGGGCTGGTGCCCACGGTGCTGGTCTGACTTTGCCTCCACCAGACCTGGACATGGCCGAGGCTCACGTTGGCCGCTGGCCTTGGACATCTCTGCGGACAAGGAGCCAGAGCTGTGCCCTCGCTGTCCCACGGGCTGTCCCCTCACTGCGGCTCATGAGGACGTGTCCTTCTGTCGCCCAGGGCTCCTGCGGCGCTCCCCGCACCCCGCACCCAGCCCGTCCCCAGGCTCCTGCCCCATCTCCGCGGCTCGGGGGCACTGCTGGGGCACGAAGGGGTTAAAGCGCCCGGGGCTGGCCTGCGGGGAACGAGCAGCCTCTCCTCCCTCTGCACATCTGGATTCAATAAGGGCTGGGGAGGCCGGAGCATTCCTGAGCACTGAGCTGGAGGCTGCTCTCGCTGCCGGCCATGGGGCCCTGGCGCTGCCTGCTGCTCCTGCCGCTCCTCGCCCCGGCCCTGCGCGCCCAGCAGCAGCAATTCATGGAGTACGTGGAGCGGCGCCTCACCCTCCTGGAGGTACAGCCCCGAGCAGGGCCCCACACCCGCCCCACACCCCGAATCGCCCCATGACAGGGCTCCCACCTCTTCTCCATGGAGGCCGGCGGGGCTGGGAGCGGGGCTGGGTAAGGAGGAGCTGGGATGGGGACGGAGCGGGGTGTGGGGTGCCCTGGCAGCCCCCGCCAGGGTCCTGCACAGCCCAGCACGAGGATGCACGGGAGCACTGCGGGACAGGCGGATCTCGGGAGCAGGGGCACTGCGGGTCTGGGAGAACCATGGGAACACCACAGGAATGGGAACATCATGGGTCTGGGAACATCGTGGGAAAGCAGGGGCATTGCAGATCTGGGAGCTTCATGGGGTCATCACAGGAACGGGGGCATCAAGGATCTGGGAGCAACGTGGGAGTGGGGGCATCATGGGTCTGGGAGTGTCATGGAAGAGTAGGAACATTGTGGGTCTGGGAACATCATGGGAGCATTGCAGGAACGGGCATCATCCATCTGGGTGATGGGAACATTGCGGAAGTGACACGGGAGCGTCGTGGATTTGGGAGCACCACAGGAGTGGGAACAGGGTGGGATGGGACCCAGAGACACGAGCCCTGTGTGGCTCCGGGGGCTCCCACAGCCCGGGCAGGCTGGGGCAGCTGCCACTGATGGGCTGTGAGGTTTGGAGACCTCAGTGTCCCCTTGGCCACCCCAGGAGAGGATCTCACAGTGGCACGACCAGAGCAGCCGCTACTCCACGGAGCTGCGGGACTTCAAGAACCAGGTGCTGGGGATGCTGGAGGCGGCCGAGAAGGAGCGGGAGGCGATGCGGGCGGAGGCTGAGAGCGCGGCCGTGCGCGTGGACCGGCTGGAGCGGGAGGTGGATTACCTGGAGACACAGAACCCCGCCCCACCCTGCGTGGAGGTGGATGAGACGCTGATGGACAAGCAGGTGGCCACAGCCAAGCAGAGGAAGAATGAGAAGTACACCAAGCTCACAGGTGAGGGGCTGCCGTGGCTCCCTGGGGGATGGTCCTGTGCGAGGGTTACTCCGACCCTTCCCAGCCCACCCCAGTCCAAGTGTCCCGCAGGCACAGGCTGTGGCACTGTGTCCCAGCAGGGCATCTCAGGTGCCTCTGGCACAAGCTCCTGCATCCCCCTGAGCCTGGGAGCTGCATCCAAGCCCCAGGCTGGAGCCCTGTGCGTCTCTGAAGCCTCTGGGACAGGGCTGGGGTGAGGGTGGCTCCCCTGCCCATGGCATGGGTGCATTAGGGGACTTCTCAATGCCACCAAGGATGCACTTAAACCCCCTCAGCGAGTTTTCGAGGCAGTTGCCTGAGGGCTGGGATGGGACAGGGTGGGAACGCTGCAGGGCCGGGCGGTTCCCAGGCTGTCACAGCTGTCCCACTCCTGCAGATTGCAGTGACACCATCGCCAGTGTCAGGGCCATGAAGATCCTGAAGCGTTTCGGCAGCGCCTCGGGGCTCTGGACCAAGGACGCTGCGGGGAGCTCGGAGAAGATCTACGTGTTTGATGGCACTGCCAATGACACGGTTTACGTCTTCCCCCGCATGCGGGAGTTCACCCTCTTCTCTGCCACCCGCAAGGCCGCCCGCATCAAGCTGCCCTACCCCTGGGTGGGCACCGGGCACCTCGTCTACGATGGGCACCTCTACTACATCCGCCAGCAGGGCCTGTCCTTCCAGGTGATCAAGTTCAACCTGGCCAACAAGACGGTGGTGGACAGCTCGGTGTTCCCGGCCGAGGAGCAGATCCCCGTCTTCGGGCTCTCCCCCTCCACCTACATCGAGGTGTCGGCGGACGAGGAGGGGCTCTGGGCCATCTACGCCACCAAGGAGGACGAGAAGAACATGTGCCTGGCCAAGCTGGACCCGTCCTCGCTGGACATCGAGCAGATGTGGGACACGCCGTGCCCGCGGGAGAACGCCGAGGGCGCCTTCGTGGTGTGCGGGGCGCTGCACGTGGTGTACAACACGCGCCTGCCCAGCCGCGCCCGCGTCCAGTGCGTCTTCGACGTCAGCGGCACCCTGGCCCCCGAGGACGCCTCCCTCGTCTACTTCCCCAAGCGCTACGGCTCCCACTCCAGCCTCAAGTACAGCCCCCGGGAGAGGCAGATCTACGCCTGGGACGACGGCTACCAGATCATCTACCGCATGGAGATGAAGAAGAAGCTGGAGGTCTGAGGGGCCCCTGGCGCTGCCCAGCCCAGCCCGCGGGACGGCGTCTCTGCCCCTCCTCCCATCACTGTGAAACGAGGAAATGCTGGACCCCCGCCCCAGCTGCCCCCCGGCACCGGGTGTCCCTGCCTGGGAGCACCCTGCAGAGTCCTGGACTAATTTAATGAGGTTTTCTTTTCTGCAATAACGAATAAATACTACGCAGCCAAGTGCAGCCACCTGCCTGGGGGAGCGTGGGGCGCTGGGCAGCGCTGTCAGAGCCCTGAGCTCCACATTGCCCCTGAGACCCCTCAAAAGACACTTCTCGAGGGTGGGGTGTCCGTGCAGGGCTCAGAGCAGCGAGCACAGACAGACCTTGGGAGGGTGCCTGGGCAGGGGGGCTGGCCCGGGGCTTAGGGCAGAGGTTTGGGAAGGGCTTAGGGCAGAGATTGAAGCTGAGGCTTTGGGCAGGCTGCTGGTCAGGGCCAGCTTGTTTTACATGTACAAAACTGTGAGCAGACAGCAAAATCCCTTAATCTGGGAGGACAACAGGAGATTTCCGTCCCATGCCGGGGTGGTGCCCCAGCCAGCAGGCCCCAGATGTTGCTGATTTACGGAGTTTTTTTTCTAATGAAGCACAGCAGACCTCCCCCTGCAGCCGCAGAATCTCCACCTCACGTAAAGGCCCCGGTTTCCCCCATCCCCTTCCCTTCCCTCTTCCTCTGGCACCGAGTTCCTGCCCAGAGCAGCCCCAGAGGGGATGGGGCAGCACAGGGCAGGTGCTGGGAGCTCCTTGGGGGCTGGGGACAGCCCCTCGTTGCCCTCAGCCTGTGTCCCTCCTGCCCCAGCCCTGTCCCTTGTGCTCTCACTCACCCCCCACCCCTGCAGGGTGCAGGATTTGTTCCATCTCTGTCCCTGGGCCCCTCAGAAAGGCAGGATTGCTGTGATTCGTTCCCATCACAACATCCTGAGGGCACAGAGGGTGGATTAGGAGATGTTTCGGTGCTGTGAACATCCCTTTTTCCCGCCAGAGGTCAATTCTGGGGACAAGCATTGACGCCATGGGCCGGGCTGGCTGGGTGAGGGTGGCATCCTGCTGGTGCCAGTGCCAGGCTGCTTTTGGGATGAGAGGCCAGGAGCTGCCTGGGCACCCCAGGGAGGTGCCAGCCCCATGGGGAGCACCATTGCCAAGCACCTGAGGGGCCCCCATGGCCACCTGCTCTCCCGGGACTGTGGCGTGGCCGTGCCACCCCGGTGCCACCCTAAAGCCCATCCAGCATCCCCCCACGCTCAGCTCCAGCCAAACTGTCCTGCCATGAGGAGGGCACTTGGTATTTGCCTCAAGTTCTTTGGCATTATAATCAAATTGCTTGCATAAGAAAAATCTTCAAATACCCACTTTGAATGACTGTAATTGGCTGGTGCTGAAAGTTCAACACACAGTGCAAGTCAAGCAGAGAAACCATCCAAGTGTGAAGGACTCTGTGAACTGTCAAGTTAATTTATGGCCCTTTTCAAGATCAATAATGGCGGTAACAGAAATATAATTTTCAGAAATCTCACAGTAGTAAATAATTACACCGATGATTTCTCCAGCTTGAATTAAAACTGATGGGGCGGTAACGATTCCGCACCAGAAACCATCTTGTAGCCTGGAACGAGTCCTGCACAGTCAGACCTGCACTTTCCTGTGGCACCTGGAGCCTTCTCTCCCCCGGGTGAGCACCCCCAGCTCTGCCAGCCCGGCTCCAGAGGGGCTCCAGCCCTCGGAGCAGCTCTGTGGCCTCCTCTGGCCCCGCTCCGGTGCCTCCATGGCCTCCCTGGGCTGAGGACCGTGGGCAGAGATGCCCCTCACTAAACCAGGTCCATCAGAGCCCCACAAGCTCCTGTGGAATTTGTTTTGTACAAACACTTCGGGAATGAGGAGTAAAATGAACAAAATAACTGCAGTGCCCGATGGGCTCCTAGAGCACAGCACTCACCTCACACTCCCCATCTTCAAAGTACTCCAGGAAACATCAGCTAATTAATCCTCGGAATAATTCCTGTAAAACGGAACAGCCTTGTCTCCATCTGCTGAAAAACACCGAGACAAAAGCCGGGTGTGACCGTGAGGGGTGGTTCAGCTCCGAGCTGGCTGCAGGCACAGCGTGACACGGGGTGGGCACCAGGACCCGCCGTGCTCTGAGTGCTCCCAGCTCACGGAATCAGGGAATATCCTGAGCTGGAAGGGATCCACCAGGACCATCCAGTCCAACCCCTGGCCCTGCACAGACACCCCAACAACCCCACCCTGGGCATCCCTGGCAGCGCTGTCCAAACGCTCCTGGAGCTCTGGCAGCCTCGGGGCCATGCCCATTCCCTGGGGAGCCTGGGCAGTGCCCAGCACCCTCTGGGGGAAGAACCTTTCCCTGATACCCAACCTAAACTCCCCTGGCCCAGCTTCAGCTGCTTTCTCAGGTTCTGTCCCTGTCACAGAGAGCAGAGATTGTCCCCAAGCTGCCCCCAGGATGGGGTCACCCTTCTCATCCTGCCGGAGCTGAGTCCCTGCCATCCCCCAGTGCCACGGAGGGGTGTGAGGGACCTCAGACTGGCCTGTCTGAGTGACTCCCCTGCCAGATATCCCACAGGAGAGGGGTCACTCATGGAAGAGAGGAGCAGCAGGGACACAGGTTCCTGTTTGCCATGGGATGGACACCCCCAGGGGGGTGGCTCTGCCTCCTGCAGGTGCCGGAACTCATCATCTCCTGCCGGGGTTATCGGTTCCTTTCTTTTCTTGTTTAAATATTTATTGACCCCATTAGGAGACAGCAAAGGTTGTGCCACAGCTGAGGGAGTTGTTGTCAGAGCCCTTGGTGCCCTCAGGGGTGCTGATTGTCCCCACCAGCCACCCTGGCACTGCCCGGCCCCAGCCACGACCCCCAGTGGGAGCAGCAGCACCTCCAGCCCTGCCCGTGGGGTGGCCTGGGCTCCCTCGGTGGGACCCAGGAATCCCTGGTGGGATGCAGAGACCCCAAAAGGACGCAGGGACTTCCAGCAGGATCCAGGGACCCCAGTGGGATGCAGGGACCATGGCAGGATGCAGGGAGTCCTGGTGGGATACAGGGATCCAGATGGGATGCAGGGACTTCCAGCAGGATCCAGGGACTCCAGTGGGATGCAGGGACCCCAGTGGGATGCAGGGACCACAATGGGATGCAGGGATTCCAGCTGGATGCAGGACCCCATCGGGATGCAGGGACCCTGGCAGGGCTGCCTCAGGTCCCTCTGTCCTGTGTGGAGGTGGATTTTTGTGGCTGCTCCCAGCTGCCCCAGCCCTGGCTGCCCTGCCTCTGCCCTCCCAGCCATTCCTGCTGAACTGACAGAGTTCCAGGAAAACTCAGCCTTGACTCAAGGTCACCAGTGGCAGAGACTCCCTGTTCTCCCAGTTTGGTCCTGTGCAGGTTACCTGGAGCAGACGTGGACAGACAGACCCCCTTCCCCACAGAAGGTTGTGAAAAATCTTCATTCCTTCCTTCCCCTGCCTCTGGTCCCGCTCAGCCCCCAGTGGAGGCGGCTCTGGGGCCGGGATTGCTCCTGTTCCCCTTCCAGGGCTGCAGCAGGAGGTGGCCCCACATCCAATCCCGGGCAGGGGCAGTGGGATCATCCTTTCCAAAAGGAGGGGTTAGTGGAAAATATGCTAATGGGGCTGCTCCAGCCTTCCCTGGGAGTCTGCAGCTCCCCGTGCTTTAATTGCCAGATACTTTATCTCTTTAAAGAAGAGCCTCTATAAGTAATTATCCCTTTCATCTCTGCTCCTCTTGAGAAATACTCCTCTTTGTGAGGCAATCCGGTCAAGTAAATTGAGAAGTTGTGTTATCAGTGGGAAAGAGAAACTGAGATATTTGGGCTAATTTTTCCTCCTTTGTCTAACTCTCAAGGATATTGACTTTATTCCCCTCCCTGACTCTTTTCCAGCTCACAGGAGCTATTGATGAAGTGCAGTGGCTCTGCGTGTCCTATTAGAGACACGGGAACTAAAATTAAAACCAGGCAACTTAAACAAGTGCATTATGAAGCTCCCATTGTATTGAAACAGGAAGAGGGGGATAATTCTCCATTTAATACTTTCTTAATGGCTGGTTGGCAACTCTAATCACTGGCTTTTAACTTCGAATAGGTTCTCCTGCCCACGGAACATCTGGTTGAGGTGTAACTCATCACACACGAGTCGGGAGGCAGCGAAGGGAGCAAATCTCCCCCCAGGGATTGACAGCAGGGCTGGGAGGACACCGGGGCTCGGGATGAGCTCGGATGTGCCAAGAGGGACACGGAGAGGCAGCACCTCCCTTACAGCCCTCGGCATTTCCGGATGGAAGTGCAGAAAAAGTAAAACCAAATTGACCCAAAACGCTTCCTGACATGGAAATCATCCCTCTGAAGGTGGGATCTCTGATGGGTGGCAGGGATTTGGAATGTGTGCTCCAGCCCAGCTCTGTTATTTCTGATCTTGGCGCTGCCAGTGAGCTCAGGGACCTGCAGAGCACTTGGTGGCTTTGGGGACAGGAGGGCTCTGGGTGCAGGGACAGGAGCTGTGGGGTGCCAGGGGAGGCTTTCCTGGCACCTGGAGCTGGTCTGGCCAGGGGTGCTCAGCCTGGCAGGGGCAGAGCCCTGGGGGTCCCCTCATTCAGAGCCGTTTCTGCCTGGGGGAGATCCTGACCCTGCTGCTGAGATTTGAGGACGAGCACATTGTGCCCCAGCTGGGCCCAGCCTGTCCCCACTTCCCCCAGCCCCACATTTCCTCCTCAGACACCAAACCCAGCTCCTGCCAAATCCTCCGTGGCCCAGAGCTCCCCTCATCCCTCCCCAGCCCCCCAACCCCTCCAGAGCACTCACAGCCCCTGCACTGTGCTCTCCCTTTGTCAGAGATGTGCTGCATCCTCCCAAAGGAAGGGACAGAAACTGAGATTTCTTTTTAAAGGATTAATTTTGCAGAACTATGGGGCTCCTGCAGAGCTGGGTCCCCCCTGCCTCAGCCAGCCTGGGGATGCCCAGGCTCCTCTCATCCTTCCCAGTGTTGTCTACTCCTTCCTTCCCTCTGGAAATAAAATAAAGTCTTCAAGCTGGGAGCTCACAGCCCTGTCAGAGGAGCGGTGGCTTGTGACGCACCAAGTTTCAATATTTTCTGGAGAGTTTCATTTACTAACAGATTTTTCTGCTATTTTGGTTCTTTGATTGAGATGGATTATTTTCCCTGAGCTGCTCCCATTTGTGGTAATGTGCCTCCATCCCATCCAGGAGGGATTTTGCTGACACGAGGAGAACCCACGCTGGCGGCTCGCCCCATCCCGGGGATTTCACACATCCTGCAGTCTACATGATTTCACCAGGATTTTCTTTGGGGTGTTATTATTACTAATGCTATTATATCAAAGTTGTTTCCTGAGGACAGAAAAATACCAGCTCAGCTATTCAGCTAAGCAGTTCTTTAATTTCTTGCCTCTCAAAATCAGCTCCCCGGTGCCTTTTTGGAATAGATCTGAATTTTCTGCTTTAATCCCTCTTCCTGAGGCAAAAGTGCTGAGGGGTGAAGTGACTCTCCCTGGGAAAGGAGGGCTGGGGTCTCTTTCCCAGTGCTGCAGCTCAAGGATTGTGAGTCAGCTCCAAGAAATATCAGGTAGAGATTTTTTGTCTCTTTGCCTCCGAATCCCTCATCCCCAGCTGGGATGGAGCAGCAAATTTGGGGTTCCCAGCCCTCCTGGCTTCCCATCTGCTGGCTGGGGAAGGATGAGCGGTGCAGGCAGGGCAGGGGAGGCTGGATTGACACCAGGATTCAGAATTTGGGGGGGCTGGAGCAGTTCCCCCCCAGCACAGCAGCCCTGGCTCTGCCCCTGCTCCTGTGTCCTCCTGCTGCAGGTGGCCAAGGACCTGGAGGGAGATATAACCATGGTAACTGGGATTATCCCGGAAAATTGCTGCCATTGCTGCAGAGGTAGGGTCAAAACAAACAGAAATTATCAATTTTTCTGTTTCTAATAAAAAGCAGAAGTGTGTTATTGACTCGCTAATTGCCCAGCTAAATGGATTTCTCCTAAATTACCTCCTAACCCTTGCAAATGAAAACGATGCAAAGATTAGCACTTCCATGGATTTGCTCAGGGGAGAAAAAATGAAAGGTCTGATTCCCTGCCCGTGGCAGAGGAGCTGGAACTGGATAATCTTTATAGTCCCTTCCAACCCAAACTATTCCATGATTCTATGATTCCCTTTTAACCTAAAATTGCTCCAAGCCTTGCGACCTGGGGGATCCTTGGCACCACACAGGCCGTGGAGCCACTCTCGGCTTTGTGAGTGGCTGCTGCAGGAAATTGCAGCTCTCAGCTTGCCTCCAAATTGTCAATTCTCCCCTGAGTGCAGGTTTTCAGGAAATCAGGGGTTTAAATGAGAAGTATTCCTCTCCAACTGAGCCCCTCCAATACCAGTGTCAGCTGCCACCTCCTCCCATTCCCGACCCAGGCTTGCCTCGGAAATTGAAATGTTCAGCTTGTTAGAGAATAAATGAAGAAAGAAATATAATTTAATCAAGAGACATCAGTACCAATAAATGCCATGAAATTTTGCACAGCTGGGGTGTAGTGTCATCGTCCCCTCGCATGCTCAGCTGTGTGCTGGCAAACCAGGCAGCTCTGAGCCTGCTCTTCCATTCTCCTCTTCACTGCAAGAGCCACTTCCAGAGGCTTGGAGGGACACGCAGGCTTAGGAAATAATTATTTTAATTGCATCATCAGTTCCATTCCTGCTGCCAGGAGCTTTTGTTTCGGGAATGACAGCAGCATCCAAGAACCCCAGGGCAGCACAGCCCTCGAGGGTGGCATCGCCCTGCAGAGATGAGCTTGGAAAGGTCCTGATCCATGCCAGCACCATCCCTTTTGTCTGCAGAACCCAACACAGCTGGGTCTGCACTCCCAGGGTGGCACTTGGCCAGTCCTGAGGCACCACAGATGCTCCCAATGAGCAGCCTGAGGAGGAGAATCCTCCACATCCATGGGATGCTCCCTGGTGCATCCTGATGCTGCCTCAGATCCTGCTGGCCTGGGGCTGGGAACCCCAAATTTGCTGCTCCATCCCAGCTGGGGATGAGGGATTCGGAGGCAAAGAGACAAAAAAATCTCTACCTGATATTTCTTGGGGCTGACTCACAGTTCCCTCGGCACACGAGGAGCGGGTGGAGCATCCCTGTGGAGGGAGCAGCCCCGTGAGGACGCAGAGGGCAGCAGTCAGAGGGTCATTAGGCTGAGCCGAGGTTACGCCACAGGCAGGAAGGTGCCCCTGCTTTCCGCAGCCATCACGTCCCAGAAAAACCACATTAAATCATCTCCGAGAGGTGGGAGCCGCGCCCGGAGCAGCTGCCTCGGGAGCAGAGGTGCTCCAGGGGGTTTTCACCCTGCCCGGGACTGGTTCTGGGGCAGGGAATGGTCCTGTGGGACCAGCGTCCGCACTGGGCTGGTGCAGAGCAGAACGGGGCCAGGGAGATTTGGTGGGGCAGCCCCGGAGGGGTGGGCAGGGTGGGCTCCAGGGAATCAGCAGAGCGATGAGCAAAATCCTCCCTCGTTCCTCTCAGCCACCCGAGAGGAGCGCCGGCAAAGCGACTTAATTAAAAAATTACCGCTCCTCCACTCTGTCCCTGCCGACAGCCACAAACCCTCAACCACGGCAATTTGAAATGGAGAGGGATGTGCAGCTGCTAATGGGAGATTAGGAGAAATCTTCCACTTTGGAAGCAATTAACGAGCCAGAAAAGTATTTGCATATGTGAATTGAATGGCTGGGTCTCGCTCCCCATCCTCCGCTCGGCTCTGGGGTGTTTCCCTGGCCGGGCTCCTGTGCCCAAATTCCCCCCAGGCTGCCCCACATCGCATTCCCGTGGGACGCCCTTGGGGGTCCAGCATCGGAATCGCCACTCGGCCACTCCCGACAGCTCCTCCAGCCCCGGGAAACGGGGATCTGGCACCGATCTGGCACATCTGGCACCGCAGCCGGGAAAATGCCGCTCGGATTCGGGGTGGGTTTGGCCCCTAATCACATTTTCCCTGTTATTTCGGGTGCTTCAAGTTACCGCGGCTGCACTCGGCTTTGATGCCGGCTGTTCCCACGGCAACGGAGCCGGCTCTGGGTTTGTCCTGACCCATCCAGGTACTTTATTAGCTTTAACCAACTGCATTTTTAATAGAAGCCTATACTGGATTTTTGAAATATATGTGCTTTAAATACCATGTTTTTAATTAAAAATGACACGGGAACGTAAGACATATAATTATATTTGCATGACTAACGCACTGTCTTAAAGATATATATATATATATAAAGCTGTAAAATATAATTACAAATTATCTTTGGGAAAAGTCCAGAAAAAAAAAAGCATTTCTTGTACGTTTAAGTAGCATTGCTGCTGCAGGGGTTTGGGAGCCAGGCAGAGCTCCTGGGATGCCTCTGGCTCTTGGACAGAAATCCAGAATATCCAAGCCTGTGCATCTGCAAAGAGGAGACAAATTCCACTTCTCCCAGGCTCACCTGCAGCTCTGGCTTCTTGTCAAAGAGGATTTTGGAGTGTTGCTCACCCCAGCAAAGGAGCAAACTGCACCACCTGTTATGGCCAAATGAATCACGGATGGTTTGGGTGGGAAGGGACCTTAAAGCTCATCCAGTCCCAACCCCAACACCTCCCACTGTCCCAGGGTGCTCCGAGCCCCATCCAGCCTGGCCTTGGACACTGCCAGGGATCCAGGGGCAGCCACAGCTTCTCTGGGCACCCTGTGCCAGGGCCTCCCCACCCTCACAGCCAAGAATTCCTTCCTAATGCCTAAACTACATCCACCCTCCTTTCGTTTAAAACCATTCTCCCTTGTCCTAATCCAGCAGGCATCTCTTGCACCGTGCAGGGATCACCCAGGTCTCCCAGGATATCCAGTGCTGGGATGAGCCTCCCAGCCCCCTGTGCCCCAGCAGCAGCTGGGTTTGTTCACCCAGGAGCTGTGACTCCCTGGGAATGACAGGCAGGGTTTGCAGTCCCAGGGAGAACATCCTTGCGTGAGGCATTAGGAGCAGAGATGAGATCCCTGACCCGGCATTTAAATAAGTGCACAACTGCTCTGATGGATAATCTTAATGGCAGGGAGAACAATGAGGGCCCTGGGGGAGAAAACCTCTGGCCAAATGAGATCGAGATGTCTGGGGTTGCCTAATGAGAGGCACGATTAGGAGGGCAAATAACAGCAGTAGTAAAAGTGAAGAACAAACAGAGGACTGAGATCAGGATCTTGAGGATCAGGACTGCAATTTTCTCCAATGAGCTATGTATAATTTTCTGTCTAATTTATTATCTTGCAAGCAAAGATAAAATTATCTGGACTGACATTGCTTGAACTAAAGACTGAAGGAGGGTTGGGATGTGTTTGGGACTGAGCCCATTGATTGAATGCTCTTTACAGGCTAATCAAGAATTACGTGTAAATAAAAGGTTTGGGAAGAAATAGAATAAAATTGAAATCAAAGCACACAAAGCTGCTCCTGCCAGAGGGCTGGGCCCAGGGAGGGGGCAGGGCAGCTGGAGTTGCCTGTGGCCACAAACCCTGTCTGTCACCACTGAGTCACCCTTTGGAGTGGCAGCAATTGCCGTGAGATCCAGGAATGTTCTGTGTGTCCCTGCACTGCCCTCTCTGCATCTCTCCTTCATCCCATGAAGCTGCACAGAGCTGGGTTTGGGATCCAGAGTCCCAGAACCCCCATCTGTCAGTCCCTCCCTCCAGCTCCTGCCATCCAGGTGGGGTTTGCCACTCTTGTTCCCAAAAACTTCCTGTGTATAAGTGATTCCCAGCCATGGGGACACGGAGCCAGCCTTGCTATGGCAGCTGTGACACACACATCAGTACTGAGGTTAAATTTATGTCTTAGTTGCTATTTTTCCCCCTAAGATATTGAAAGACCATGTTTGTTTATTTCTTAAACCCTTATAAACCTCCAGTTGTTTTCTTCCTCACTGGCCTTTTTTTTTTTTTGGTGTGTGTGATTTGCCAACCTGTGAGAAGCACTCTGTAATTAGCAATTAAAGGCCACATTTGGAGACTAAATACAAATTGTTATGACAAGATTCTTCACTTTGCCAAACAAATGTGTTGCTGAGGTATGAAAAAAAAAACCCCATCACACAATAATGCGATCAGTGGGAAGCCAATATTGGAGAGTATCACCCTGGCTGGATATTGGCAAGAAATTCCTCCCTGTGAGGGTGGGGAAGCTCTGGCACAGGGTGCCCAGAGAAGCTGTGGCTGCCCCTGGATCCCTGGAAGTGTCCAACGCCAGGCTGGACGGGGCTTGGAGCACCCTGGGACAGTGGAAGGTGTCCCTGCCCATGGCAGGGGGTGGAACCTGGAACTGGATGGGATTTAATGTCCCTTCCAACCCATCCATTCAGTGATTCCGTGTCTGAAACTCACTTCCCACTGGATGTTTTCTGCTTTTTTCTCAGATACAACTTATTTTGTTCTCAAGTTGGTGGGAGGGCACAAGTCTGGGACAGTTCCCGGCCCTCTGATCCCTTGCAATGAGTGGGACCCGTGGGATTTCCCTTGTCCCCAAGTCCCCAAATTAAACCAACCATCACTACATGGCCTCCCTCCCTTCAGTGCCCCCTGCCCTCCCTGCAGCCAGTCAGCTGTTGATAAAATTGGAGACTGTGAGACCAAAACAGAAGAGAAAGGAGGAAAAAATATGAAAGGAAGGTCTGGGAATGCTCTGTGTGTTTATTTTGCTGCAGTACTCAATAAAACAGACTGTTCATTTGTGGCTGCTTGCACCAGCATCCTCCCCTTCGCAGCGAGTTTCAAAGGAGCCCCAGGATGGCCAGCCCTCCTGTGGGACGTGGCCCTGGGGTGACCCTCCTTATTTTGCTTGGAAATAATTGAAATTTCTCTATGAGTTGCTATTACGGGGTTGAGAGCAGCAAGTGAGGAGCAAGAAAACAACTCACCAAATCTTGGGCTGGCACTTGTGCTGGGCTCAGCTCCTTCCCAGAGCTCTAATCCCTCCCTGGGGGCAAGGGAACTGTTTGCCCTGGTGCGTGGAGCTCATCTCCATGAGTATGACCAATCCCCCCCAGTGGCTGCGATGACAAACACACAATGGGCTGATTATCCCCTGGCTGAGGGACGTGGAGAAACCTCAGCATTTAAAATCTAAATGTAGGGGGGGGGTTGAGCCACCCAGGCGTGGGTGTTATTCACTAACGTGAGATCCAGTTCTCCAGCAATGCGAGTGACAGCCAGTATTGAGTGGAAATTGATTATCTGTGTGAAGCAGGGATTAAAAATAGCAGCTTTGTGTCAAACCCCACGTATGTTTTGACTAAATCCTCGATAACAAGGAGAATGGATAAAAGATGGAGATTATACAGAGAACGCCAAAACCCAAAAAGCCTGGATTAGAGAAGAAAAGGGTTTGAGTGGGTTGGTGCAATTAATGATTGTCAAGTGCCATCAGCTGGGACTGCTGTGGCTTCTTCTGGGGACGTCTTGCCCTTTGGTTTGCCAGGCTGTCAGAGGCACTGCCAGCTCAATGCCCTGCTCCCCTGAGGCTCCTCCAGCTCAGGCAGAGGTCCAGGGGCTCAGGGCCAGTGTTTGACCCACCCACTCAATGTTTGAATGGTCAGAAACTCTTCCCCACAGTGAGACAGGGGGCATTCCCAGAAGGGATGATGGTCTCAGAAAGGCTGTCCTCCCCTTGCTCCTCACCAGAAGCCCACAGAACGCTCTGTGCTGGGAAACTGATGCAGTTTTAGCACTTCTTTGTTGCAGTGTGCTTGAAATACACTTTTTGCTGCTGCAACTGGTGCTGAGCTGCTCCCCAGGGGATGGTGTGACTGTTCCAGCCCAACCAGGAGCTGCAGAGCTGAGCTCTGTTCCAAATGACACCGTCTGCCCTTGCCCAGCCCCACACGGTGCCAGGCTCTGTCATTATCACGTTTTACGGCTCCCACTGTGATCACTGCACCCATCCAACACCACACAACACACAATTACTGCTTCCACAGGAGGAAATATTTCACCAGACAGGGCAGCACTTACAAATAAAGTAATTTTATTGAGTTTCTGCTTCTATAGCATGTGGCACATAAAGAGAATTAAGACACAAGGTGTGATGAGGAATGATGTATTTACCCTTCACTGAACAAAGGATTCATCTCACCCAGGAGCAATGCAAACACCCCTCTCTGCCAGCCGTGCTGCGCAGCCAGGGGGGACGCGGTGACATTTGGGAAAATGGAAACCGAAGCTGACCTGAGGATTGTGGCTGATGAACGCAGTCCTGCCAACCTGAGGGGAGGAGAACCAGCTGCCTCGCTCGCAAATTCTACCTCGAAACCAAAATATTTGCTTTTGCTTGATTTAATTAGGGTGGAATAAACAGCACTAACGCACTTCTTAACTCAGAGAAGAATCTGTGCTGAGAAAGTGTCCAAAATCCACAGCTGGCTGATAAACATCAGCTGATTTAGCTGCAAAGCCAGTACTTGGGATGTTCTAACTTCATTCTTGGCCTCTGCAGCCAAGGAACCAGCAAAGCTTCATATTTTTTTTCCCCAAACCTGACCTTCCTTCAGGGCTTGGGCTGAGAAACTTTATTCTTTAAGGAATTGCTGACAGTCTTAAGAAAAAAGTTTGGAAGCTTTTTTTAGCATTGGTCATGTTTCTGTGTTTCCCTTTCCCCCTTGGGTCACCCTTTATTACTTGGATGAGATAAGAAATAGAGATCCAGTGGTCATGCAGGGGTGTCACCCATTTCTGTAACATCTTCCCCCTTTTTTTGCCTGAATCCCACCTGTGGCAAGGCCGTTCCCTCCGCTCCAGACACTGCGGGGATGTCCTGGGGGATGAGCAGCAGCTACAGCGGGGGCTGAAGAAACTGTTCATGCAAATAGCTCAGGGGAGACTTCAGATACAGGGGAAAAAACCCAGGGTTTCCCTCCTGAGGAATCAACAGCGTTTTTTAATATATGACAAAAGGAATTGTGGGGTACACACTGCACAAACTTCTAAGAGCTCATGGACGCCTCTACATGAACAGGAAACCTGGGAATGCTCTGCAGGGCTGGGGCTGGCCACGAGGACGGAGCTGCTGGCTGCTTGGAAGAGTCTCTCCCATCGTCTGCCACGCCTTTCCCAGTGGCCACTGTCCCCTGTCCCGGCCACCTCTGCTCTCTGCAGACACCTCCTCGCCCCTTTCCAGCCTTCGCACACACTAAAAACTATTTTACACATTATTTTACAGACCAAACTCCCAGCACACGTCTCAGTCCACCTTCTCCCTCTGGAAACAGATCCATACAGCAAAAAGCCACAAAAATAACATCACCTTGGGAGACATATTAGACAAAAACATATTTGACCACAAAACGGGTTTCTACCTTTACTTACGCAGGAACAACTAGACCGGAAAGTCCCGCTGCTGCCACCGCCCCTCAGCAACCACTGAGACTGAAGGCCAAGTGCAAAAATTACTTGGTTTAGTCCCATTTTCCTCTCCCTGCTCCGGATCACGGTGTGGGGGGTGGTTTGGGGGAGGGACAGGAGCCCTGACTGTCGAAGCTCGCTGCCCGGCCGTGCCACTGGGGGACAGAAGAGAGAGCAAGTTAAGCAAACAGGAGAGACCATCTGGGGTTATTCCCAGCCCTGCATTGTGTTGTCCATCTCCTCTTCCTCAGTATTCCCATCCCATCCCATCCCATCCCATCCCGTCCCGTCCCGTCCCGTCCCGTCCCATCCCATCCCATCCCATCCCATCCCATCCCTGCCGTGTTCTCATCCGCTCTTCAAGTTCCAGCTCATGCAATGCCTGTGTTTAACCACTCAGAAGGAATTACTGAACAATTTACTTTATTGCTTTGTAAATCAATTCCCAATTGTGAGGATTCTTCACAAAAAAAAAAAAAAGGGAAAATAAACAGAATCTGCGTGTGCTGTGAAGACAAAGTGCTCTCAGCTCTTCCCTGCTTTATTGCCATTGTCTTCTCAGTTTAAAAATACTGTCTAAGCTCAGAAGTACTTGAGTCTTTCCAGTCTGGTAATTTTACTCCACAGCAGCTCTGTCCACAGCACCAGAGACATTTCTCAAAGGGAAAATCAGATCAGTGACTCGGTGGATGGAGCAAACATTTTTTTTGCCGTACTTAGGTGATCATAAATTATTTGTCATCTGCCTTGGGGGCTATTATCATAATTCAAACCCATTACTCCTGAAGCTTTTGAGCACTTGCCCATCTCACTATCTTGTTTTATTAAATTCCAATGACAAATTATAGACATCTCCCAGAGACAACGGGAGGCAGAATTTCCACTGCCTGCATCAATTCCCTCCCCTCCCACATAAGCAGAAACTCTTTGCTGGCTGATATTAATGTTCAAGCATGTATGAATTTCATTTCTCTGGGTGAAAACTCACTTGGGGAACCAGACTTCACCATTGCCTTGGCAAAGCCATCACAAATGAAGACAAGAGAGCAGCAGCCTGGTGCTCACAGGGAGGCTGAGCGGGCCAAGCAGGCCCTTGCAGATGCTCCATGGGTTTGGAGTGGTCAAAAATTTGGCCAGTTTGACCAATTTCCTTCCCAAAGAGGCCAGTCAGTGTAAAGTAACTCCCTGCACAGGTTTGCACTGAACAGCCTGCATTTCACCAGGGCTGAGCAGAAATTAATGAATGAAGATGAGAAGCTCATCCTGCCAAACAGCTGCCCTAAGGTAAGGAAACGCTTTCTTCTATGTTTCTCATGTCAGATATATTGGCTAAAACCCCCGAGGAATCGATAATATGGATACAACCTCCCCATGAGCATTGCCAGTAAAACAATAGATTGCAGACGTTACAATAGAAATGAGCTTTTGGCAGAGCCTTCCCCATGCTCTTTGCCTCGTGCTGTCTGCATGACAGTGACAACGTTGCTACTCCAAAAATGTGATGAAAACCCTTCCAAGAACAGGTCCAAGTGACCAGAGAGGAACTTGGAGATACTTTTCCTCCATTTAGTTAGAAATGCATCGTGTAGTCAACAGTCAGAAACTGGGAGCGGTTCAATCAAAGTAGAAAAGGCCCAGAAGTCTGGAAGGGCTTATCTTTAAAGACAAATGGTTGTTTTTCATTATGGGCATGACTTGGCTCTCAGCAGAGTTATCAGTTTTCATCTGGAGCGATGTTTTAAACAAATAAATGCTCCCCTGCTGGATGTCAGAGGCACTTGGCAACATCAAAGACCCGTTTTGCATCGCGCTGATGATGCGGCCCTGCGATACCAGGGTTTGTCTTTCGTAGACAACAGGGGAAATTCCAGTTTTCAGAAGTTCCCTTCAAAGCCTGGAAGAAGGAGCTGTAATTTTATATTTCCCTTTGTGGACACATCGCTGAACCTGGCTGATGGGTGCGTGGAGGAACGCAGAAGGAGCATGGGTGGGGTGGCTGAAGCACCCAGGGAGGCAGCAGCTGCCAGCGGGACCTCAGGGCTGAACACTGGGAACAACTTGTGCTGAGGGGAAGAAATTATTGCCAGAATAACCCCACAATGCAGCAGCAAGAGGGATTCTCCCTTTCTGCTCAGAAACTCGCCTTCTGAACATCTGTGTGGGGAGGATAGCGCTTAAAAGCCTGTAATTAATGATTCATTTGCACATGTTCTCCATGTTCTCTCTTTGGTGATGATGGTCATTAGAGAAGTGCAGTCATTATGGTTTGTTATTCACTGTTGATAAATATGGAGCAATCAAAGACATGATGTGCATCCGAAGCGTTTCCCTTTTCACTGGAGCCTTTTGCATCAGTGAAAGCAAAGAGGGAGTGGCACCAGCTCATGGAGGAAGGGCCCGAGTTGCCGTCGGCACAGAAATGAGGGGTTGGACCCTGTTAGCCCAGCACTGCGGCTGCTGGGACAGGCTGGAGCTGCCAGGTCCTCATGGTGGACAAAGAACCACGGCCCAACAGAGGAGGAGGCCACTGGTCCAACACCACGGACACGATCATCCATCCATCCATCCACCCATCCGTCCGTCCATCCACCCATCCATCCATCCACCCATCCATCCATCCATCCATCCACCCATCCACCCATCCATCCATCCACCCATCCATCCATCCATCCATCCATCCACCCATCCATCCACCCATCCATCCACCCATCCATCCATCCACCCACCCATCCATCCGTCCATCCATCCATCCATCCATCCATCCATCCATCCATCCATCCATCCCTCCCTCCCTCCCTCCCTGCTGTGGCAGGGTAAGGGGGTCAGGGCTGGGCCATCCTCCCGGAGCAGCACATCTCTGGTGACACTTTTCCTGACAAATTCACCAGAAATTGTGGCTGTGAGCTGTAGTCGAAATACGGCGGGAGCACTTTCTCCTGGCCAAAGCTTTTCCAAGGCACACCAGGCAGGGTGTTGGTTAGCAAAGAAATTCCACATTCCCACACTTTTCTCCCCCCTGAGTGGTGGGGAGGGGGCTGGGACCCCCACCACAGTGTGGGGAGATGGCAGTGCCTGGAGCAGCTCCACGTCCCCGGGCAAACAGCTCCAGTCACCCATCCCTCCATTTAAACATCAAAGGCACAATTCAGTCCTCGCCTTGGGCTTGAGGTCAAGCACTCAATCAGGGAAGACTCAGATGGAGCCAGAGGCTGTTACTGATGGTCAGAGCACAGAGACCATCCCGAGGATCAACTGGGAAGCAAACGCTCCATTTGCTGCTGCCCGGCACAGAGGCGCTTGGAGATGAAGAAGACAAAGAGAAAGATGAAGATGATGGCTCAAGATGCCAGCACAGCCCGAGTTCACCCCAACAAAGGGTGAAGAAGGGATGGAGGGCCAGCAGTTCTCCCCCAGCATCCTCAGTCAGGGCAGAGGCACAGAGAGCCAGCAGCCCACAGAGCCTGGAAGGATGGAGCAGCTGCACAGGGACCCAGAGCTGAGGGTACAGGACCAAAACCCCAAATTTCTTTTCTAAAATGCCCAAACACAACATGGAAAAGATGATGCAATGACTTGTAACCAACAAATACCATTTCCCATTAATTTCTCTCCAGGAGCCTGTGCCTTTTCTGTTCAGTTTTTCTTTTAGGCTGCACTGGGGATTTGCAGACAGCAGTGCTAAAACCTAAAAGGGCAAATAAACACAGGGACCATTTGCTTGCTGGCTCTGTGCACCAGTTTGTGGCAGAAATACCAGAACAGATGATCAGAGGGCTTTTTCTTTCCTTTTAAGCAGAGCTCCTGACCTGTGCATTGGGGGGTGAAATGATTCACTCAGGTTTTTTCCAGAGTCTTGGGGGCTCAGCCATGGTTTTCAAAGTGTATTTTAGAAGGTGAGTCATCTTCCGTGTCTTCCTTGGTTTCTCTGTGTTTCATCATAACAATAATGCTTTTTTTTTCTCTTTTCCTAGTGATTTTCAAAAACTTTACAGGAGTTTTTCTTTCAGAACCCCACCTGCATCTGAAAAATAGTGTAGTAAAACCATAAAAATTGCAACCTGGAGAAGGAACTGCTGCCCCTGGGTCAGCCGTGGCAGCTGGTGTCACACTGTGAGGTGCTACAGATGCCAAGAGACCGAAGGATAGATCAATTCCCTTTCTGCTGAAACCCTGTGGCTGCTGGTCCCCAGGTCCCCGTGGCAGCGGGAGGTGACACAGGGAGCCTGCCCGGACGTGGCTCATGCCCAGGGCCAGGGAGGGTTCCAGCAGGGGGAGGAAAATGAAATCCTGGTGCTGCTCAGCACCCAAAGGCAGAGTTTGCACCATACACAAAGTGCACAAGGGTTTAATTCTGCTCTGACTCACCCCAGTCCTGCACAGCTGATCCCTGGGCTGATTCACAGCGGTGCAAGGGGAGCTCACAGATCACCTCAGTCGAGGGAGGGTGAAATTTCAGGTGTCCACTGTCTGATATATCCATCTCCACTGTGTCTTAAGCTAAAATATCAATTGCCAGGTTTTCCCTTGTGTGTAATTGACCTGGGCTGGGACAGAGGGCACTGAGCACAAACTGACTCCTTAATCATACAATGCTTTGGGTTGGGAGGGAAATTAAAGATCATTCAGTTCCAACACCCTGCCATGGGCAGGGACACCTTCCACTGTCCCAGGTTGCTCCAAGCCCCTTCCAGCCTGGCCTTGTACACTTCCAGGGATCCAGGGGCAGCCACAGCTTCTGTGGGCAGCCTGTGCCAGGGCCTCCCCACCCCTTCTTGTTGGAGGAAGGAGCAGATTTCAAAGAAACACAGGGTTTATACACTAATTCATGCTGCTCTGGAATCTCAGCAAACCCAGTGTCTGCCTTTCAGTGCAGCTCAGCACTGGGCTTCAAGGGGAAAATGAGATGCTTTTTGTTAAGTACTTATTCTGTGGCTTTGAGGGAAAATACCTCCTCAGCCCCAGATACAGCGGGAGGTTTTATTGCCTTTATTATCGTATCACTGGCCACAAATGCTGGAGCTTTTTTCTCATACTTGAAGTGTCAGAGGCGTGTGTGCCCTTTTCCACATCTCTCTCCCCCAGAAATTATGACCTAAATCAGGCAAAGCCAAAGAGCTCTGTAGAAGCGTGAGAAATCGGAGTGCAAGGGGGAAGAAAATGCCAGAGATGGTCGAAAAGGTACCCAGGCATTTCAGCCCTATTTTATCATCTGGGGCTGCATCAAGTCAGTCTCCTTCTCTGGAGATGCTTAGAGCAATTACATTTGTTCTATTTATTCTCCCTCAAAGGCTTGGAGATGAGTCAACAGAAAAATCTTTTAGGATGAAAAATTGAAACTTGAAATAGGCAATATCCCTGGACAATTTGTTCTGCAATCAGAGCAGCATTCTCTTTCCTTACTGCTCTCAGTCTCCAATTTAAAAAGGAAAAAAAAAAAGAAAAAGAAAAGAAAAAACCCAAAATGTAACAGTCACATCTGTAAATACAGTTCTTCTCAGTCTTGCTTGCGAGCTCAAGGAGCTATTTCGAGGCAACACAGAAGTGCTTGTTTTCTAGAGTTCATCTCTGGTGAGAAAATTCCCTCAGCTCTGCTCAGAAAATCCCTGGCGAGAGCAGGAGCTCTCTGAGAGCCTGGAGCCAGCCCACTCACGCTTGGCACAGGCACCGCAAGGGGAGGACAACCCCACACACCTCTTTGAAGGATTTCTTCACCTCCACCAGCGGGTGCCAGTGGGCGATGGGCTTGCGGGGGTAGGCCAGCATCTCGTTCCAGTGGTCTCTGCCCAGCCCCTCGGCGTTGACCCCCACGCGGCAAACCCCGATGATCTCGTTGTGGCCCACCCTGAGGAAGGGCAGAGAAGCAGCACCATCACCTTCCACCCCTCAGGCTGCCCAAACCTGCCCAAACCCCTGCTGCTGGTGAGCCTGGGCTGCGGTGCCTGCCCCAGCACTGCCACCACCACAAGCAATTATGGCAGTTTTTAAATTATCTCAAGGGCAGATCAGTCCAGACACAGGGTCTGGGAGGAGTTTGAGTGGAGCTCTACAGCAGGAATAACCCCATGTTCAGTAATGCATAATTCATACACCCAGTGCTGCTCACACTGACATTATTTGCTTTCTAACATGGGTTTCAGGATAAGTAAATAGCCAAGGGGAACATGGCACTTGCTCAAGGAAATGCCATAAAGCAGGGACCAGCTTTACCAAATTTTTCCATAACCATAAATATCAACGTCACTGTAGCAATAAATCACCAGAGACAGGTTGATACAACTGAGCTCTGCCATCGAGGCTATGGAAAGAACTGTGGAAAATTGCATTTGAGAAGGAAAATCTGCACCCAATGGGATGCTCTCCCCTCCAGCTCTCCAGAGCCTCCCACCTACCGATCATAATCCATGACGGAGATAAGGAGGCTGACTTGATCCATGTTCTCGGGGGGAATGTCAAAGATTATTGCTTCATTGTAGGTGGGATTGAGTGTGTTTTTCTTTATGGTGGTTTTCTTCTTTTTCAGCCTTCGCCCGTCACAGAGCAAAGACACTTTGACATATGGATCTAGGGAGGAAGAGATAGGAAAAGGCCTTTTGTTGAGGGAGGTGTGTTTTGTTACCTTTGCAATATAGAAACAGCTTTATCAGAGGATGGGCTGTGAGCTCCCGTGGGCCAGAGGCACTCCTCAAACGGACTTTTGGAAAAAAGTTTGTATGTAGACCAGTAAAAGCCACCATTTCTCGTACTGGTGTGGGTGGTGACCTGAGGTTCAGGCACCAGAGAACCAGCACTGCAGTATTATTATTGCAGAAAGGATGAGCTGTCTTCGCCTGAAGTCTCAATTCTCAGACATTTCATATGGCTCCAGCTGAGCAGAAACATTTTCTGCAAAGGTCTCTGTTGTCACTGCCTTTTGTACAATGAAATTCAAATACTCTTAAGTTGGTGTCTGGAAAAGAAACTGTTTTTTATTATGAAAACCAGAATTTGTGCATGCTGAATTTGCAAGTCAGCTCTTTGAAATTGCAAATGCAAACCATCTTCAGGTGGCTGTGATCCTTAGGTTTGACTACTGGCCACGGGACAGGGGAATGCACATTCCAGTGGGATTTATCCAGGTGGCCCATGATCCTTTCCTGATCTTGGGGTGAAACAGTTGATTCTGGCTACAAAGGGTTGCAACAGATCTAAGTGTCCAACCCAAGAGATGGATCAGAGCTCTGACCCTGCAGACTCTCCACTGGGATGGGAAACAACTGACAGATAATTCTACTTTAAACATTTTGTTTGCACTTAAAATACAGACAAAGCTTTTTCAGGTGTTTCTGGGATGGTTCACCCACCACCCACTGAGGACACTGTGAGGGAAGAGGAGGAAATGAGGATGCAATGGGGTCCCCCTCAGCCACCAAACACCCACCTGAGTAACCAGTGATGTCCATAGCTTTGAGATTCCTGCATTTAATGACTGTTAAGGTGAGGCGACCTGCAGTTGGCAAATAACAAAGGGAAAACATGATCTCGCCCAGGTCCACGCTTTCCTTCAATAAAACAGAGAACACATTTTATTGGAAACGTGCAGAACCCGCCAGGTGCTTCCTCCTCCACCACAGCACTTCCTCTGCTCTGCCGTTTGGAGTGAAGGACACTTCATGGTGGTGATTCCAGTCCACCCCAATGCTATTTGGCTAAAAATGAATACAGAGAACAGGAAAAACGTGTTACAGCTTCACATCTAAGTTAAGGACAATCTTCCTCTTCCTCAGAAGACTTTGTGCTTCCCATTGCAGCCTCCCAGCTATGCACAGCTAATGCACAGCTGATGCACTCCTGCTGCCTGCTCACACAGAGGAGATGGGATATCTCACACCAGATCAATGCAGTAAGGAAATCAGATTAGTACCAGGTTTTGTTTGAATGTACAGTACACGTCTCTAGTGCCTGGTTCCTCCAGGAATGTGACAAACACGGTGAGGTGACAGAAAGATGAGCTCCTGACCCGCACTGGTGCCGTGTTCTCCGGTTGTGCACTGCAACAAACTCCTCAGAAACTTCCTACTGCAGCCAGTGCCATCAGTGCACAACGTCACAGACTGGTTTGGGTTGGAAGAGACCTCGAATATAATCAAGTTCCAGCCCCCTGCCACGGGCAGGGATGAATTCAGTAATAGAGGTTTATGACTGTGACGGTGCCCAACATTTCTGCATAAAATGAAAACGTCTTTGAGTAATTCATTGGTTTTCTCTGAAGCTGAGCGTGGGTTTTTGGGCAGTTACCAGCTGGGGGGGGTCAAAGCTTTAAACCAGAAGACAACCATGAAGGGCCCGTTGAGCTTTTAGTTTGTGACTTGTTTACATTTGGACCACCAAGCCCTCTGAGATGCCTTCAAGGAGCTGGCACAGCCTGAGGCTGTGTGTGTGTGAGTATAAACGGGGAATTAACCAGCAGATGGCACTCAGAAATGTTTGGTACTTTTGGATTATACAGAGGCCAACACCAGTGCCCCATCAAATAACTTTTATCCACGGCTCTTAGCACTTCTTGTACCTGCAGCTTCATCGACTACACCTCCTAAAAGCCCTTCCCATCATTGCCTTGCCCTCGGGAATTCAGGGACAAAATAAACAAACCAAGTGTCTTATTTAACTAGAAAGCATCATTATCCGAAGTCAGCAGAAAAGATTTCCAAACACCTTCTAAAAATGGATTTTTAAAAAAAATCTTATTTTCTACATACAGATCCCACATCTGTAGAGCAAACAACCCGTTTATTTTCGGAAACAGTGTGTTTGATTCCTTTCAATGTGGTATAATGATCTGCTGAAAAGAAATTGTAGCTGCTCGGAGTAGAGTGATGGAACTAGAAAGACAAGTAAATGCACTTAAAGCTTTGCTAAGTGTTAGGGGAATAGATCTTGTTGATAGATGAGGTTTTTGCCAAATTATTTCCTGCTCATTCTCAGGTAAGGCAAAGATCAAATCTTTATTCCACTTAGATGCGCAGAATACTAATGAATATTATATAAAATCTTGATTGGGTCTATTCTTTCATGTATTCTTTGTTCTTAGTTGGTTTGGGAGGGACGAGGTCAGGAGACCTTGGACAAGATGTCAGAAGAGAGCAGCCCTGTGTGAGATGGTGACAGCACCCTCTGGACACCATCTCATCTTCTATTCCTCTCCTTGCACTGAGAGGACCCGTTCAGGGTATAAAATGAACATAAATTGATCTTTGACCTCATTGTATCAGGTCAAGAGATTTTCCTTTGCAACCATAAATACAAGAGAGCAAAGCATGTCCTGTGGGTACATTATTTTCCTGCAGATTATAGACATTGGGACATTTCCAAAATTCGTATCAGGACCTTTTAGGAAATAATGGAAGCTCTGAATCAATAGAGTTGAAACCAAAGATGTTTCCCTGATTCACAAGCTGTACAGTCGTTAATTAAGTAGCTGAGTGCTGGCTATTTGACCAGATCAGTGCTTGAGTGTGTCCCTACCCTCTTACCCACACCATTGATCTCATGCATTATTAGGCACCCAGAGCTTTCTCGGGGTTTTATGCGAACTGTATTTACCCTTCTCAATTTTGATCAAGCAGAAATGTCCTTGGGTGTGCTACAGCTGCCTGAGATGTTCCAGGAGCAGCACATTCCTTAAGAATGGCACGGAGAGAATGAGGGGATGGAGACAAACGTGGTGCTGGATGTGTGGCAGCTCTGCCAGGCTGCTGCCCAGCACATCTTGGGCATGGGCTTGGCTCTGCTCCCCTCACACCTTCTCTGGAGGCTTTTCCCTCAACTTTTCCCTTCTGCTGGTGCATCTCCACCTGCTTTTGTGGGGTTTTCCCCCATTAAATGAGATTATTTAGCCAGGAAAGCATCCTCTATTGCTTGCAGAACAAACAGGCAGATTCCTCCGGGAGGCATCAGCACGTCTGGTGCACTTTGCTCCCCTTCCAGCAGCCCCTCTCTGGGTGAATGGATGTGCCTGGTGCCTGCTTGCCTCACTGCCAGCATTTCTGCTTTCATTACCATCCATCAATCATAACAGCCAGGGCTGTTTGCAGGTTGGAAGCCAAGAGCTGTGAGCACCCCGCTAACTAAAACTGCTGCTTTCCTCATGGCTGATCCTGTGCCTTCTTCCCACAGCACTTCCAGGCAAGATGCTCAAAAGGCAGCACAGAGCAGCTCCCAGCACGCTCCCAGCGCTGCCTGGCAGGCACCAGATCCATCCCTGTGTCCTCAGGCTGGCAGGACCAAAGCTCTCCGTGCCCTCCTAGGACAGCTCCAGCCCCAGAGGCACCTTCCAGGGTGACGTGCTGCCTGCACACCCTGGGTGCCCTGGGACCACGTCCCCGTTGGGCACAGCACCAGAGGATACGGGGCTGTGCACACCTGTTGGACTTCACAGAGCTTTCAGAAAGTTCTGAACACTCTGCAGCAGAAGAACAAGCACTGGTGGAAGTCATCAAAGGGTACAGCTGGTGGGGAACACGGTGCTGAGAAAAAAGCTGAGAGTTACAGAGCAAATGACTTCTGGCACTGCTGGCCACAATAAATATTTATGTTTGACAGTTCCCTCCTCAGCACAGAAAGCGGGAGAGCAAAGGTATGAGATGAGCTATGAGGGAAGCTGCAGGACAGATTTTTGCAAGTTGTGGCATTCTGCCAGTCACTGGGAAAGATGTGACAGGGCCCACGCTTCCAGCCACAGGGGTGGGGATGTCTCATCTTTCAGTTTCAGAAATAACAATGTGAAATGACAATGATGATGGCTGATTTGGTGTCCAGCTGCAGAGCAGTTCAATTGTTCATTCGCCCTGAGGACCAGCCAGATCCTCCTGGGAGGGCAGGGGAGGAGCAGACAGCTATTATGGAGAGGTTAATGCCATTGCTCTGCACTCAGCAATCAATGTGAGCACTTGGCTTCTCCTGCCAGCCCTGTGGAACACGGAAGGGGCTGGGACTTTTTCTCTCTGAGGCTCGGCTTCTCTTCCAGGGGGAATTCAACAGAACTACGAAAAGACCCAAATCCAGCTCTGGAAGGGTTGCCAGCAGCACATCCAACACCTCTCAGCACCAACGGGCTGGTACTGGCCCCGCAGGGCTCTTTCTTACTGTGCTCATGTGCCCGTGGCAGAGAACCGTGCCATGGCTGCAGGTCCCTGGGGCTAACAGGAGGCGAGGGAGTCAGGAGGGATTTACCCCAGAGGAGAATGCCCACCCTGCCCAGCAGATACTCACCGTCGTGGCGTACTGAATGTCCCTCCAGATGGAAGTCTCCCGGGAGAGGTCTGAGTCCTCCAACAGGTTCTCCAAGATAACCTCTCCTATCATGTCGTGCCTGGAGAACCTGTCGAAGTCAAAGACGCTCAGGTGGAGCTTCCTGCTCGCCAGCTCCTCGTGGGGCACGGGGAAGTGGAAGGACTCGTCGAAGGTGGGGTTCAGGGTCTTCCTGTGGACTCGCGTCTGGAACTTGCGCTTGCGGTCGGGCAGGAGGTAGATCTTCACGTAGGGATCCGAGCTGCCGCAGAAGTCTTTGGCTGGCAAGTCAAAAGCCCTGAGGATTCGGACGGTCAGCGTCTCGTTCTCGTAGTCGTACTTGAGAGTGAAGTTGATTTTCCCACAGGTTTTCTCTGCCTCTTTCTTGGGGTCCTCGGTGTCCACGGTCTTCTGTTTGTAGAGCTCGGGCTTGATGCGGCCGATGCTGGTCGGCTGCTCGGCCACGGCCGGCGGCTCCAGGCCGTAGTCCATGCTGGACACGTGCATCTGCCGGGGCAGGTGCCTCTTGAAGGAGATGTGCCTGCGGGAGGAAGACACAAACAGCTCTGTGGGTTTCCAAGGACATTGCTCTCCTTTTTCTCCCCTGGGCTCAGAAAGCAAGAGAGCACAGAACGAGCTCGGTAGGTGCTCCTGACCTCGGCACAGCAACCGTGTATGTGATGGACACGGACAGAGGGGAACACCTCCAAAAACCTTCAAGGAACCAATCCAGCAAATTTCTTAAATTCCGGAGTATTTGCCACGAGCTGCGCTTTCTCACCTGTGGCACCAGTCACAGCCCACAGCTGAACAGATGGGCCCCAGCAACTCCTTACCCAAATCACAGACAGCACCACGTGGAGGCTTTCCCCACCCTCAGCCCTTACACTTCCAAGATACTGGCACTAAGCTCTCTCAGGCAAAAAAACCCCTTTTTTTTTTTTGTTTTTCTTTTTGTGAGACAACTACAACCGGTTCAGAAGGTGAGGCTTTATTCGTAGAACCACAGCATGGTTTGGGCTCAGACGGTTTTAAAGCTCATCTCACTGCATCCCCTGCCACGGGCAGGGACACCTTCCCCTGGACCAGCTTGCTTCAAGCCCTGTCCAGCCTGGCTTTGCTGGGCATTGCTGCTTCCAGACTTTTCCAACAGACTCATCAGAAACTGATAAGATAATTGTTGACAGGGAGGGAGGCACAGCCTCGTCGGGAAGCGTCTCTTGCCTTGAGCTCTCCTCCAGCACAAGCTGTGTGTAAGCAGAGCTTTATCTGAACAAAGCATAAAAGCTTTCTGTGGACTCAGGGCATTATTCCAGATTATCTGGTGTTTACAAGAGCAGTTTATAGAGTTATTTAACCAAACTAAGAACTCTACAGGCAGAGCATTAGCTTTCAGTGATACGTGGTGCTTGGAGACCTTGGCAGGTTCCTCAGAGGTATTTTGGATGGGGTTAGGCTGGGCTGTGAATCAGAGGAACCTGCCATGGAGAAAGTGGGTTTGAAACCTGCCCACGTACAGCCAAGTCCCACTTTGTTTGTCCTAATTCAGACAGGCTGAGGGGTTTTTTCTCCTCTGCTGGAAAGGTGTAATAAAAGCAGAAGGAGCGTGTGCATGCAGAGAGGGAATCAGCTGTCCAAAAGCAGTGAGGATAAATAAAAGAGTGTGGCTCACAAACGCAAGTGGCACCGTGCTGATTTAACTGAGCTCCTTCAAACAGGGGGCTGCCGTCGGTGCCTCACTAATCCTGCAAAAGTGCAGCCAATTTTCTGAGCAGTGCCTGGTTTCCCTGTCACACTCCTGTGCACATCCCAGGCATGGCCAGAGAGGCAAACAGAAGTTCTGGGGCACAGCCAGGACCCTGTGATCCCTCTTTCCTGTCCCTGTTTCACCGCCTTCTGTGTCAAGGAGAGATGCTGCATTTCACAGGGTCACAGAATGGTTTGTGTTGGAAAGGAACCTCAAAGTTCACCTCATTCCACCCCCTGCCATGGGCAGGGACACCTTCCACTATCCCAGGTCACTCCAACCTGGCCTTGGACCCTTCCAGGGATGGGGCAGCCACAGCTTCTCTGGGCACCCTGTGCTAGGGCCTCACCCCACTCGGAGTACAGAACCCCTTTCTAACATCTAATCTAAATCTCTCCTCTGTATCCATGCTGAGAAGGTGTCCCAAGGTTCACACAGCCTTTCCCTGACTTCCTGAGGAGGATGCTGATGTCTCTGTCCCCATCTGAGCACAAGCACGGAGCGCAGCTGGTTCCGGGCTTGTGCAGTGAGCGATCCATCAATTGTGCTGATCTAATTGTTTCTGCCAGGAGCCACAACAGTGAGAGAGAGCCAAAAGGTCTAATTCTGTCTGACAGGGTACATCATTGATACTTCAGCCTGCCTCTCATGTTGGAACAAAATTAAAGTGGCCAAAGCGTGCGGGTGAGTTGACACAATGAGGTCAAGTCGCAGTAATAGGGCTCGAATCCCTGATTTTTTAAAAGGGCCACGGTAAGCCAGTCTTAACACATTCATTGGTTGATGGCCAAGCTTTGGACAGTAATCTGGTGTGTAGGTGCTCTCCTTAGTCTCCCTGATGGCATCTGAGCCTCAGGCTCCATCCAACAATTCTCCCACCTCTCCAGCTGCTCACAGAGCATTGTCCCTGCTGAGCGCCCCATTCCTGCTGAACACCTCATCCCCGCCCAGCAGAATCATGGAATCATGGAATATCCTGAGCTGGAAGGGGACCTTCAAGGATCATCCAGTGCAGCCCCTGGCCCTGCACAGACACCCCAACAATCCCACCCTGGGCATCCCTGGCAGCGCTGTCCAAACGCTCCTGGAGCTCTGGCAGCCTCGGGGCCGTGCCCATTCCCTGGGGAGCCTGGGCAGTGCCCAGCACCCTCTGGGGGAAGAACCTTTCCCTGATACCCAACCTAAACTCCCCTGGCACAGCTCCAGCTGCTTCCTCGGGTCCTGTCCCTGTCCCAGGGAGCAGAGATCGGAGCTGCCCCTCGGGAGGAGCTGCAGCCCCCAGCGAGCTCCAACCTTGGGCTCCTCCAGGCTGAGCATCCCAGCCCAGCCCTCACCTGGTGGAAGACGCCGGCTCCGTGGTTTGCCTCTGGATCCGCGTGCGCCGCATGATGTGATCCTTCATGGACATCTGGACCTCTGCAGGGATGTCTGGGGAGGTGTGGCTGATCTTCACGGCCGCCTCCAGGAAGCTGATGGCCCCCGCGTCCTTGAGCTTGTCTGCCATGCTGTCCTTGTCGCCTGCCTCTCTCCGCAGCACGGCCAGGTGGGAGGAAAGGGCCTTGTTCCTCCAGGGAACCCAGCACAGCTTCCAAAAGAGAAACACAAACACTGCCACCAGGGCCAGGCCACACACAATAACTATCACCGCAAGGAGGCTGACGGAGAGCTCTGAGGGAGAGAAGGACAGCGACAGGGAGGGATGGGAAAGAAGAAAAGAAAAGACAGATGGTGAGAAAATCATAAGCAAAAGGGAGAAATGGTCCAAACCGACTTAAATCACAACTAATGGAGAATTCCTAGCAGGTTCTTCAAGCCAGAGCCAAGCCCAAGTGAGTAGCCCCTGATCGGCTCGGGACACACCTGGGGAGAAATGGGTGTCTCCATATGGGCAGAGCTGTGAAGTTTTACACCCTGATGCTTAAACTGGCTATAAAATACCATCCTTGGTTTGTTCTGCGGCATCAGCAAACTGCTGAGTCTGAAATCAAGAGGATCTGAACAATTCCACGACAGAAACAAGCTCGGGTGCTGTACCACAGACAGTGCCTTTCTGCTTCATGTCACAGCTGCTCAGGCACAGTAATGAAAAAATCCATCTACCAGGATCCTGGAAGTGGATTGTTGTTGTACTATCAGCGCCCACATCTTGTCCAGATGTGCCCATAGGGAATAAAAAGTAAATAGCAGCACCAAGGAAAAAATAATCACAAGCTGCTGATGCAGAGAAACCAAACATAGCAGGAGTTTGTACAGAAAGTACTACCCAGTCTCCCTCAGTCTGAACAGCACTTGAGCTGTGTGTGTGCTCTGATGCTCTGAGACACTTTTACCTCATGTGTTGTGTATTTCAGTCTTTTTTTCTGGAGAGGAAAGAGCTTCTGTACGTGTGGCTGACGAATCAGGAAAATGGAAGATATATATATATATGTGTGTGTGTGTGTATAAATACATATATATGTACGTCATCTAGGCTGTGAAATGATTCACAGCACGGCACAAAGAGAAAGCATTGGCCATTTTTGCTTCCTTTCCTACAGTCTATTAATTCCCAGATTGCCATCCAGACCAGAACTCCGAGAGCTCAGAATCCCAAGGAATACCAGTCCCTGATGGTGGAGCCAGGTTTTGTTCTGGAGGTGAGCCTGCAGTGTCAGGACTATGGACAATTCCATCATGGATTGCTTTGAGCTCATGGACAATTCCTTGACTGCTTTGTAATTTGCAGTACCCAGTAAAGCCACACTCCTTAAATTACCCAAGTGCAGGACAGGACAGACAAGCGAAAAACCACCAAACGCCCCGAAAGTTCATATGGAACAAGCATTACCTCTTACCCACCCTATTTATGTCTATTCTTGGACCATAAATGTTTTGTGTGACCGCACTGAATTCCCCACCTGAGCCCCAAGGAATGGGGTGGGTGCCCAGTGCATTTCTGAGCTGGGAACTCCCCTCTGTGCTCCATCACAGCTGCTCTAAGTGTGATTCCTGATGTGCTTTACCCTAAACAGGAGCCATAAAACACCTTCTGCTCCCTTTGATCATACAGTTTCATTTTATAAAGCTGTAATAAGACATTTATTATTACTGTTTGGGTTGGAAGGAACCTTGAAAATCATCTCATCCCACCTCCTGCCATGGGCAGGGACAGCTTCCACTAGACCAGGTTGGTCAGACCCCCATCTAACCTTGCCTTGATGTCAAGGCTGAGAAAAATCTGTGAAGTATGAGGAAAGACTAAGTTATCTTGAATAAAGAGATGAATTAAAAACTTATTGAAAAAAAACCCCACAACCACAACAAAACCACAACCCCCCCACCCACCATTGGTGAACCACGACAGCAAAGTGTTCAGGAGCACATTTGTATCATCAAATTTCACTCGGGTCTCTCTGGGAATGCAGCAGCCACTGCAAATTTGGGATTCTCACATCAGCTCCTGTAAGTGAAATCTCCAGGCAGCATCAGACACAAAATGTGACATCCACACCCAAAGAAGCCAGCCCTGTGCAGTGCCTGGGAAGCCATCTGCTGCTCCTCATATCCCAGAGGAAAGGCCCTGCTTTCCCACAAAATTCCTGAGCCCAGCAAATCCAGCAGCAGCTCCAGGCAAAGCTCCCTGGCTGCCCATGGGTCCTTTGGCTCAAAGGGAAGGGCTGGAAGGTGGAGATGGGAAGGATAAACATCCCCCAGAGGTTTTTGCAACTTCTGTTTCCCTTCCCAGCCTCCTGCACGGGTCATTTATCTTCTGTTGTAGCTCCGAGGTGGAAATGCAGATCGCTGCTGGGGTGAATAAACAGGTCCCATCTTACTCAATAATAAATAAGGTTGTACCAGTCAGCAGCAGAGCTTCCTCAGAGATTTGCCTAAATGCATTCTCACCAAAGCTGAGAGCGCAGAGGTTCCACTTCCCTATCCTCTGAGTTAAATCTTGGAGTTGTGCCCAGGAATCTCAGTGTCAAACATTCGTAAGAAAGCTCAAGAACCTGGACTTTTTGCAAATACGTCTGTGTTGGTACAAAGGAAATCATTGCAATGCAGAATCTCTCACTACTGGGAATTGCTGCGTGACAAAGAAGATTTTTTTTAAAGATATTTCCACCCATTCCAAGGAGCTTTATAGGCTGCATGGCTCTGCCAGCACACCAGGCTCATTAATGGGAACCATCAGAAATAATCAATTATCCTTTCAGAAAACCTGTTGCCAGCTTGAGAAAGATCCTGGTGCCTGTCACTCCTCACAGGGCTGGCATTCACAATGTATCTGACAGGACTCACAGATACTTTTATGCATGACCTCCTACTCCTTCCTCTGACAGCTGACACAAAGCACGAGTGGAAGGGATCAGGATTTTACAGACAGTTTCTAAGCATCTGCCTGCTTAGAATATTGGGTTGTTTGACGATGACATTGAATTCTCCAAGACTTTTTCGTGACTTATTAAACTTAAATATCAATTGGACAGAGTTGACCTTCATTGATTTAATGAGCTTTCTCTTAGGAATTTGAAAATACCAGTTACTTTCTAAAAAATACCTGTTATTGAAAACGCCGTGCTTTAAATGTCCTTTAACTTACAAGAAACTGTAAAAACAAGATACTTCCTCATCTGACAGAAAATGCCCTGAGGCCAGAGGCTGCTTTGGTATTCCTGGTGGAGGTAAGGCCAGTTCCCTCAAAAGGACACCTCAGCCCAGGGGTAAAATGAGCTCCCTGGTTGATATTATCCCCCTTTTGCAAGGTTTGGATCCAAGGTGTGGGGAAAAGAGGGAAAAGAGGGAAAAGAGGGGTGTGCTGGCATCCAGCAGTGAGGAAGGGCTCTGTCTAAGGCAGGAACAGCTCGGATCCCGACTGCTCACGAGGGACAGAGTCACAGAGAAATGTCCCACCCGGCGAAAAACAGGACAGGAACGGTGTTTTTATTCTATTCCCCTCTAAAACATTAACAGTTATTTGTCACTTCGTTATCAGGTGAGTGGTGTGGTACAAGTGCAGAGCAGCTCCAACCATTCCTCACCCCGCTGCTGCCAAACTCCGTGCTGCTCCCTCATCCTCGCCCAGTTCCCACAGGAGACACGGGAGAAACTGGAAAATCGCTCTTCTTACAACTTGTAATTGAAAAGATAAAGCTTAAAAGAAGGAGGTTGCACACACAAATTAACACGGCTGTTTTCCAGCCTGGCTCCCCCCGGGAGTGAGCGCTGCTTCCCGGAGGAACCCGCGGCTGGAAAATGCTTCTGGCTGCAGGGCAGCAGTGAGTAACGAGGAGGGAGGGGAGAACAAGGAGCAGGGAAGATACGGACATGGACACTGACAGGATCCACCTCTGGAGTGCCCAAAGGCAGGCCAAGACCTTGAGCAACCTGGTCTAGTGGGAGATGTCCCTCCCCATGGTAGGGACTTGGGACCAGATGATCTTTAAGGTCCATTCCAACCCCTCAACATTCCGTGATTCTGTGATTCTATGATCTACCTGCTTGAGCTGATAGGTTTAGAATAAGCCATTGAGCTCATATATTTATTATATACTTATTTTATAACCCACTTGTTACCAAAACACCACAGAAAGGACCTGAAGCTGACAGAGATGGGGACACCAAGAGCACAAACAAGACTGGATTCTCTCCATGTCACCCCAAACCGATCCCGTTTCTCCTTTCACTTGACTTCTTGGTTTGTGTTTTTACTGGTTTTTTAACACCCAAACCTCACCAAAAAGCTCAAAACTGCAACATTTCCAAGGTCACTACTTCCTACTGCCTTTGAATCAAAGACAAATGGCCCAGGGCAGGACAAAGAAACAGTGGAGCAGTTTAAAACTGTAAAGCTAAACTGAGGACGGGGCAAACATTCCTTGGTTGGTCCAGCCCTTCCCACCACGGTACCCATGAACTCATAGAGCAGCTCCTCAGCACAGCCCCCCCTTTTTGTTTCATCCTGGATGGGAGCTAATGAAGAGACACGGTCGAACTGCCTTTCAGCTTCATGTCCCTGCTGACTTCCTAATGCCCAAACTGAGTTACCAAAGGGGATAATTAGCGAAGTCCAACCCGAAAGCGATTAATAATATGACAAAGTCATGATTAGAGCAGTCTATTAACTGCAAGACAATAGTGGTCTAATTGTGGCAACATTGACTTTTACTGCTGTGAAGTAGCTTGCACTGTCATTAAAGAGATTCATGGATAACTCCGAGTTTAATGTGAAGAGTTATATTTAATATCCCGAAGATGTAATTCAGCTTTCCTTCCACCCACTCCCCACAGAGAAAACAAAACATGTTTGATGGCTTTCTCAGCACTCCAGCAGCCATTAGTCATTCCAGCTACCTGTTGCTTTTAAACAAAGTTGGACTGGCACGAGTGGAAGTTCAAGAGGCTGGAAACTCTCAGTGAGGTGTGGTGTGGGACCAGGGAGATGCCACCAGCCCCCAGGACCTGGCTGTCCCCGTCCTCCCTTCTCACCTGTGAGGGCACAGACATTTCCTCAGGCCCTGGAGCCCCTGACCAAGGCAGTGGGGACACTCTGACCCCACCTTCTGCCACCACAGCTCGCTTGGTCCCACAGCTCCATGCTCAGGCACAGACCCAGGCACAGCCACCAGCCTGACCCTGCCAAGAGCCCAGGGGCATCTTCCCTGTGAGAAGTTCTTCCTCCTAAGCTCCAGAGGGTGGTTCATGGAAAATCTGGGCATCAGAGAGAGCTCGGGCTGCTTTGCTCCCTGCTGGGATCCCTTCAGCTGTAAAAGCTGCTCCTGGCTATCCTGAGCTACAGCTTGGAGCATGGAGCATCCTCCCACAGCAAAAGCTCCTGCAAGGGCAGCTCCAGGAGGTGGCAGAGCCCAGAGCAGGGGTGATGGTAATCACCTCACTCGCCCTGGCTGTGTGACTGGTTCCCCAGCATCACACACCAAGCTCACACCACCCCAGCAGATACTTCCAGGCTTCTCTGTCCATTTTCTGCTACATTTTTCTCTTGCGGGAGTGTTTGTGAGAATATATTGTTCTGTTTCTGTAGGGCTTTGCAGGGAGCACGCACTCAAGTGATGGATTACTACGAGAGGTGCTGCTGGAGGAGAGCAGGCAGCTCTGGGGCTACGACAGACCACGTGAGGCACCCACCAACTGCTGATCTCATTTTCTCTCGATTGAGAAGCATCAGCAATGTGAGCCTGATTAGCTGAGGGCTGGAAATCGGGCACGGGGAGCTGTGGTGGATCTCGGAGGCAAGGGCAGGGGGGAGCACAGGGCAGCAGCTGCAGAGGAGGAGGAGGGTTCCATTAAACCCCAGCCACGGAGGTGTTTGTTTAGCAAAGCTGCTCGTCTTTGGATGAAGGAACAGGGACTGGGTGGAACAAAAATCAAATATTAGAACCCCACAGCAGCATCCAGCAGCACCACAGAGACAAGAGGGAATGTTCCCTTCGGGGACACAGCACGGAGCAAACCCTGAGGGCCACCAGGGAGGGCAGCAGCAAACAGAGCCCTTTGCAACAGGGGTTCTGGAAAGGAAGCTGGCTGGCTTATGAATCCAGGGATGCTGCGCTGGGTGAGAGGTGAGCTGCAGTGCAGCATCGTGCAGTCCTCAGCCAGCTCCTTATCCCTCTCCAAGCCTGCCACGGCCTTGGGAATGGTGGCAGAGCAAATGATGCAGATCAGACTGTCCCTGTCACCCCACACAGCCCCAGCTCCTGCACCAGCAGGCTCTGTGTTTGCAGAGCTCACAGTGTGTGGGCACTGGGGGCTGCACAGGGCATGGCAGCGACAGCGAAGCACTGCAAGCCACTCTCTGATTGCCCCTCTTTGCTGGGCTTGTGCCCAGCGTGCCAGTCCCCTGCTGATGGCTTTATTGTCACATTTCAGGCCCCCTCGCTGCCATTTGGCTGTCATTTGAAACTTCACCAAGTTCTTGATTTGCTGATGGTTCTTGATTTGCTCCAGGCAGGCAGGAGCTACAGGAATATGCCCTGAAATATTCCTGAGCTAGACGAGTCATTAGGAGCTGTCACTTCAAAGTCTGGCTGCCGTCAATTCGCTTCTCACAGGCAGCCCAGGAGCGCAGGAGCTGCTGCTCGAACACAGCACAGAGGTGGGTCCTGGCGAGGGGGAAATATTTCATCAGCCTCTCAGCAGATGTTAAAGGGCCAGGTCAGGACACAGTTCTGGGTGGGGCAGAGCTCCCGCTGCCCCTCAGATGTTATCTCATGCTGCGGGAGGTGATAAGGGCTGCAGAGCCCCCCTGCAGCAGCACTTCTGACCCCATCGATCACCCGCAGGTCCGGGGGTCACAAACTCGGTTTTTTAGACCCTCACAGCTTCTCCTGTCCGGGGAGTGATCCCAGCACCAGGAGCAGGTGTCACCCATGGACACCCTGCTCAGAGCAGCCAGAGCTTGGCTGCTGGTCAGGCTCCCTCAGGGGCCAGGGGCCATCGCCCAGCCAAGGGCAGCGCTGCACCCCGAGAGTTTGGGGGAGAGGGAAATGAAGTCACAGGAGTACTTGGCACCATGACCCTTCCAGAAAGAAGCAGAATCACAGAATTATAGAATATCCTGAGCTGGAAGGGACCCATAGGGATCATCCAGCCCAGCCCCTGGCCCTGCACAGACACCCCAACAATCCCACCCTGGGCGTCCCTGGCAGCGCTGTCCAAACGCTCCTGGAGCTCTGGCAGCCTCGGGGCCGTGCCCATTCCCTGGGGAGCCTGGGCAGTGCCCAGCACCCTCTGGGGGAGAACCTTTCCCTGATATCCAACCTGACCCTCCCCTGACACAGCTCCAGCCCTTCCCTGGCTCCTGTCCCTGCTCACAAACCGGACTGTTTTTTCTCTTGATAATGAAAGTAAAAACCCACCGATTGCTCCTCTCAGCTGGCCAGGGCTGCACAATGGTGCGAAATATCCATGGAGACCCTGAAAGACCCCCCACTCTGTGCACACTCCCAGCACCACAGGACAGGTTTCTCTAGGTGAAGGCAGCCAGCCCCGGCTGCTCTGGACATGCCCAAGCCTTACTCTGTTATTCCATATCAACCACAAGTAATTCCACAGGAGACAGCACAGGGAATGTGGATTGAAAAAAAATTCTTGCAGTTTGCTGAGCACTTTCACACTCAGCTCATCGCACAGAGCTCAGTGGCAAACGCCCCTCTCGAAGCAGAAGGGTGGGAATGCTCGGGAGGGGGATGTTCTGAGAGGAGACATTCAGAGAATCGTGGAATCGTGGAATGGTTTGGGTTGGAAGGGACTTTAAAGCTCGTCTCCTTCCACCCCCTGCCATGGGCAGGGACACCTTCCACTATCCCAGGTTGCTCCAAGCAGCATCCAGCCACAGAGCCTCCCTGGAAGCCAAAATGAGATTTATCCTGTTCCTGTGCTTCCACAGTCCTTGGACTCTGAGTCCTGCACTATCAGCTCCCAGCAGCTTCCCCCTGCCAGCACAGGCTCCCCAGGAACCCTATCAGAGCCTCCTTGTCTCCTGCACACACCCAGCCAGGAAAAGGATCCTGGGAAGGCCAGGACAGGAATGCTCCAACTGCCTGTGCCAAAGTTTCAGTCAGACAGCAAAAAACTTCTTAAAAATTAATTTGCTGCTACCACAGGGTTCCTGCCATGCAAGAGCTTATCAGAATGCAAACTATAAGCTTCAAAGGGGAGGATGAATCAGAAGCTATTTTGAGAGTAATTATATAAGACTATAAAACTCAAACCATCTCATTATTGCACGTTGAGGATGGAGACAACCCTTCATATGGAGACCTCGCAGGGACCCAGTGTTCCAGTGGCTGATCTGTGGCCCAGGAGTAAACAGCAACCTCATCCCTCCCATCCAGGCAAAACTTGCTTCACTGAGCACTGCCAGGGCTTTCCTCACCATTTGCTGTATTTTTTGTGGGTTCTGTAGCTGGGAAATGCACTGGAACATGAGACACGGACAGCTTCAGCCAAAGTTTTGTTCCTTTAACTGTTGCATAATTCAGAATCATGGAATATCCTGAGCTGGAGGGACCCACAGAGACCATCCAGTGCAACCCCTGCCCTGCACAGACACCCCAACAATCCCACCCTGGGCATCCCTGAGAGCTGTGTCCAAATTCTGGAGCTCTGGCAGCCTCGGGGCCATGCCCATTCCCTGGGGAGCCTGGGCAGTGCCCAGCACCCTCTGGAGGAAGAACCTTTCCCTCATATCCAACCTCAACTCCCCTGGCCCAGCTCCAGCTGCTCCCTTGGGTGCTGTCAGTGGTCACAGAGAGCAGAGATTTCTCTGAGAATTTGCTGTCCTGGAAAGCAGCTCTCAGCTAGTTAGCACCAATACTTGCAAATTCCCCAATTTTATAAACTCCAGGTTATAATTAAGGAGAAAACACTTAAGCCATGAATCTGCACATGGAATAAAGTTCTATTCCAACATCCCCAGCCACAGCCTCAAGGCTTTCCCATGTCATGCTGGAGCCCATGGCACCTCACGGCTGTGAGGGAATGAGCCCCTGGGACACCCCCGAGCTGTCACCTGCATCGTGCCCTGCCTGCAAGGAGCAGAGAGAGTTGTTTTTATTCCTGCCTACATATCCAGGCTGCAGCTGAAGCTCCTGCTGTGTGTTGGCCCGGAGGAGGCAGCACAGAGGTGTGGGCGATGCTGTCCCCATCCTCTCTGCGCCCTGTGCCCGGTCCCTGGGTGAGGACTGCCACAGCTCATGGTCTGACAGAGCTGATTAAAGGAGTGCATTACACAGAGAAGAGACACTGTCAAACCCTTTGCCACCTGGTGTTCTTCAGCTCATGGTTTGGTCCTTCTTCCAGCCGGGGAACAGACGGCAAATGTTCTCAGACATGGGAGTGGGAGCTGCTCCAGCCCCAGGGGAGTTTAAAAAAGCAGAGGGAAATCCGAACAGAGTAATTCAGAGGGACACATCAAAGGTGATGCTCAAGTGTAGAGGCAACCATGAGGCACTTCACGTCCCTATGTGTATACATAACCAAAAAAAAAGGAAAAAAATCAACACTTGCAAATCACCGAATCATTAAGGCTGGAAAATGCCTCTAAGATCATCGAGTCCAACCAAATGGAAGTGCACAATACACCAAAGAAAGGCCTGTGAGGTAAGATGAGAGTTTAGTGGCCTGGAGCTTGGGCTTTTCTCACTGAAATAGAATGGAGAAAGAGTTAATTGCCCCAAAAGAACACAAAAGATCCTGAATAGCTGAGGAGGAGCCTCCACTTCAGCAGCCAGAACACAGCAATGAAACCGCACAGTGCCTGGATCTCTGCAGGGCTGCAGCACCAAATCCCAGCATCCAATGTCCCAGATGCCTGCTCGGACCTTGACTCTGCCCAGGGACAGCCCTCAGCCCATCCTCAGCTCCATCTCCCCAGATGGACCTGGAGACAAAACTCCCCTGTCCCACCACCCCCCACAAATCCTGCTGGTGCCTGTGGGCTTCACACGGTGCTGAGAGACATCAGGGACAAGAACTGAGCCCCAGTGAAGTGGCTGGGCTGGAGGAGCCCCATCACAGGCTCCTGAAGACAAAAATGTTGGTATTCAGCCATTATTGACCGATTTGGGCTTTCCCTCCAGGCTGCATCCAAGGCAGATTTGTCACTGAAACTTCTGCTGGCGTGTGCAACCAAAAGGGGAACTTTGTGCTGCCAGAAACGCAGCATTTCTGTTATCAAAAGTGACAAAAAAAGAGAAAAAAAAAAAAACTTTTTCAAGCCGAAGGAAACATTCCCTGGTGCTTTATGTCACTTTGTGACTTAATCAGCTGCTCTCTAGAGCATTATAAATGTGATGGGAAGAGTTGTCATTGCTTTCTGCCTAACTGATGACAAGCTAATGAACTATTATAAGCCACAGTGAATGCAATTATGGCACGGGGCTGTGTGCTAATCCCATGACATTTTATCACAATATGCTGTAGCAACATCTGTAAACAACTCGGTGGTGCTGAACACACACAGCGACCAGGGCTGGGGTTAAATCCCTGCTGAGCATCCTCATCCCCCCAGAATGTGGCCCTGCACAGACAGGACCTGAGCTGAGCCCTGTGTGCCAGGGGAGCCTGGCTGAGGCTGCTCGACATTGGGGAAGCCTCTTACCCTGACCTGGAGCTGAGCAGAGCCAGGCAGAGAGGAAAGCTCGGAAATCCAGACACTTCTGGGATGCAGAAATCCAATTGCGTTTCAGGATGCAAAGCAAACGGAACGAGGAAAAGCTTTTCACCATCTCCCTGCCTTCCTTGCGCAACCAAAAACCCTGGAACTTAAAATTTCCTTTAAAAATCTTGATCAAAGCCGTGTCTGCTGTGAGACACCAGCAAGGCTGGGCTCAGCAGTGCCTCTGGGCCCAGACTCTCCACCCTGGAGCTGCCACCTCGCTGCCCCTCACTTCCTACCCTGGGATTCAATTTTGGGGAAAGGCTTCCCTGTGTCTCCCTCTCAGACTCCATTTTGGCTGAAAAAACCACTAAAATCAGGCTGTCTTGAAAAGATCTCAGGGTAAAGCTTGACACGGAGTAGAGCTGGGGTCTCTCCCCGTCTCAGTGCTGGAAGCCTCCTGTCCTGGGCTCCAGGCTCCACAAGAGGACACAGTCTGGGGACCCCAAAAAGCTCCATCAGGAGTGGGCAGAAGACCCCAAGCACGGGACAAGGCAGCCCTGAAGAGCTTCCCAGAGGCTTTCCTGAGTTCCCCCTGCCCAGGACACGGAGCCTCTCCAGCACAAGGGGCTCCTTGAGCTCATGAGACATTCAGGGTGAGTTTATTGCCTGGACCTGCCCCATGGGAAACCCAAAACTGGAGATGCAGGATTCTTCCAGAACTGCCCTGGCTCCAGCTGCTGCACAGGCTGGGTGATTCCCAGCCTGGTGCCCTCGAGCTGCCAACTGGAGCCACCCAGACCCAAAACAGCCACACAAACCCACGTCAGCCCCTCTTTCTCTGTCCCTCTCAACTTGTCATGCTGATAACAGCAGCACACAGCAGGCAGAGCAGCACTGGCACATCCAGAGCTGGATTCAGATGGAGCAGCCGGGAAGGACTCACCTGCCTGGAGCCCATGGCTGGTACAGGGACCCTGCACCCAAATGCAGAGGTTTGGAACAGAGCATTTCTTTGTTCAAGCTGCCCTGAGTGAGGAGGGAACTTCCTCCCCATGGCTCTGCTCCTGCCATCAGCTGCTGCTGCTGCTGCTTCCATCAGCTTGGAACAAAGACAGGGCTCTTTAACCCCTCCAACGTGCTGCTGTGCAGCAGCGGTGTGTGCAGGCTGTGCCTGATCCCACACATCGATTAAATGGATTCTGAGATGCCCTTTTCCAGTGGCTCCTACCACTCCATACCCTGCAGCTCACGATTCTTTCAGCATGAGCATTTTGACCAGAGCCCAGGTTCAGAGCTGGGATCAAACTCCGAGTAAACGCTCACCATCACGCAGGAGATGAAGTGCTGCGTCTGGAGAGAGAAACTGAGGAGGTGTCACCTCACACTGTGCCACACAACTGTATTCATTTCCTTGCAGCAGCTACAAACGCCCAGAAAATCAGAGTATTACAACACGGGGGGCTAGAATTCCTGGGCAATTATTATTCCAAACGGTCCAGGGCCGTGTGCCTCAAGGATGGTTTGGAGAGGGCTGGTGTGAAGGGAGCTCCTGGCGAGCTGCCTTCAGGCTTCGCTGCACAGTTTGCTGTGATGTTGTCAAACATGAACCTGCGACAGCACAACAAACTGAACTAAACAGAGAGACACCCTCAGCCAGCAGCTGCGGCGCCGCCGCGCACGAGCCTCCCCGCAGGAGAACTTTCTTTTTTTCCCTAGGCAGGGAAAACGTACAGTTAATAGACAATCACTCCAAAAATCCCCTCCCCGACCCTCCAGGATGCCATTTTGCAAGGTACAAATGTAATTAAGGACAATATATGGCAGAGGGACTTAATTGCATCTCTCCCCATCAACTGCCAGAGCGATTGCTCTGTCAGGGAGTCCGCTGGATGGAAACACTCGCAGACAAGATCCCTGATTTTCCAACATGCAGATGGGGAGGGAAAATAGATATTGTCATCTTTGAAAAAGAAACAGCAAATATTAAAGGCAGCAAAAGCTGCCTAACCAAGGTGAGATGGAAACCTGGGGTCCTGAGAAAGAATATTTGATTGTACCTGGAAATGTGAGCAGTGAGAAGAAACAGTTATGATAAACAAGGATAATTGAGGTTATAGGTAAATAAAACAACTGTATCAGGCACGACCCCCGGTTCTGGGTCTGGTTTATCCCTGCACAAGGAGCACACACATGGGAGATGATCCGGCTGCCAGGAGCACACGGCGAGTGCAGCAACTCCAGCACAGCCAGGATGCCGAGCAACAAACACCTGCAAACACAGAAACACCAACCACCTTCCCAGAGCCATCCCACGGAACAGCGGGGAAGATCGGGGCCAGGCTGTGCCCTGGGCTGAACCAGCTCGCAGCACACGCTGGGTCTCAGTGCAACGTCGGGAGAATACTGAGAGCAGGGAAAATGTTTCAACAGCAAAGGCATTTTGCCGAAGCAAAACGCTTTTTAAGGATAAGCGGCTCCATATTATGAAAAAAAAAGGCTAAGAATTATCAAAGAAACTTCAGAAATGCGGACTTACCAGAGCGGTGGCAGCTCCTCAGCGCGGTCCCCGGTCGCTGCCCGCCGCCTGCTCGCGCATCAATTAACACCGGCAGCAATCCCGCTGCTGTTTCTATGGAGTTGGGGATGCTGATCCCTGACTATGCATGAGGCTACTGCAGCTGCATCCGAACAGGCTCCCGGGTCCGCACGAATCCACAAACACGAGCAGCCTGCCTGCTCTGCCTCGGGAATGAATCAACCAGCAGCAATTAGGCGGCTGCAAAGCTGCGCCTATGCAGAGAGGTGCTCACAGGGCTCCCGAACACGCACACTCCACACAGCTCCAGAGGGGCTTTTTATTCACCAGGACCATCTCAGAGCACAGCCAGAGGCAGCTGGAGAGCCACACAATGCATGAGCAGAGACACATGTCTGTAGACAGGCGATTTAATCCATTTTCCCTCGATTTACTCTGCCGGTTTCAACCTTATTTCAATACAGTTTTACAAACCTTCCTCTGGCAGCAAGGTTTGAACCTGATACCTCCAGGATCTGAGCCTGGTTTAGTTGAGCTAAAGAGCAAATCTGCTGCACGTAGCTCTGGCTGGCTCTTCCCTGGGAGGAAAGGCAAGATCCATTTTGCAAGTGCATTATTCTGTGATAAAAAAGATATTTGCCCCAAGGAGCTGCTCCTCGCATGCCTGGCCTCTGGAAACTCAAGCTTCAGTGATTAATATTAGCTTTGCCTGGGTGGCTTGGAGCACGTTTACTGTTATATTGACTTAAAATACACTTGAATGGCGATTCAGGAAAGTGTGTTATTACGCCTGGTGAGTAAATTCAAGACATGCCCATATTTCACAGGCAGTGGCTGAAGGCATCCCCTAACCATGAATGGGGGTGTCATCAGTCCTCCCATTAATCAAACTAATCTATCAGGGGATCATTCTTTTCCCAGAAAATACCCCAGAAGCCATTTTTCAATAAAAAAATGATCTTTCTGCACCAACATTCCTGCGATGAAAAATCCTTTATTGCCCAGAAATTCCCCCCTTTTCCTGCCCGCAGCAAGAACACTTCTGTGCTTGGTTTAACATTTTCATAGTCTTTGCCAAGTGCCAGGAGGGTGTTCAGTGCTGTACAAGCTGTGCTGCCTGCCCCGGGACCTTCAAAAAGAGCAGTTCACACAAGGGGCAAAACACTGACTGTGCTCTGAGTTATGGGGGCTTGGAACACAGGACACCGTGTGCTGGGGAACACAGATACCATAAGGTCCCTCCGACTCTGTATCTTCCCCAGCTGCCCTGTTCCTCCCTCTCACTCAGGCTTTCTCCTCCTGCAGTAGGAAAGCACAGGAGTGTTTTGCTGGGGTGGATCAGCGCATGGAGGGAGGGTTTGAGGAGGGTTCTCACCATGCTGAGATCAACAGGGACTGCTGGGGACAACCTGCAGCCCCTCTGCACATCCCCACCGCCTCCTGCCCTGGTTCCACCGGGCAGCAAAGCTTTGCACAAATGGATCACTAAGGCAAAAAAACCCCAACTTAGGTTATTTAAAGAAAGTCGCAGCACAGCAGTGCTGGAGGTAGAAATAAAACCCAGAGGTTTGCTCCTGGATGTGCTTTGATCCCAGGATCCTTCCTGTACCCAGGCACCGTCCTTTAAATCAACATTACAAGACACCAGCTGCAGTCACAGAATCACGGAATTCCAGAATGGTTTGGGTGGGAAGGAGCTTAAAGATCATCCAGTTCCACCCCTGCCATGGCAGGGACACCTTCCACTGTCCCAGGCTGCTCCAAGCCCCCTCCAACCCGGCCTTGGACACTGCCAGGGATCCAGGGGCAGCCACAGCTTCTCTGGGCACCCTGTGCCAGGCCCTCCTCATCCTCCCAGGGAACAATTCCTTCCCAATATCCCATCTAAACCTACTTTCTTTAGTAACACTCATGAGCTCTGCAGGATCATTTCAGAATGAGCCCAGCTTCCCCTTTCCCCCACATGATCTCCTGGGACTGGCTGGCAGCCTCTGCCCTCACCTGGGGAGCCCTGTGAGCCCACGGGGAGCAGGACCCGGCTCAGGGGAGCCCCAAGTGAGTCAGCAGCACAGCTCAGCCCGCAGTGAGAGCAGCCCGAGCAGTGCCCAGCTCAGCCCGCGCTGGCGAGCGCTGCACAGGGCAGGCACAGTCCTGGAATCCAGGGATGCAGGGATGCTGCAGCTGAGCTTGGCTCCAGGACCATGGCTCCAGGACCATGGCTCCATCCCCCCGGAGCAGCCCTGGGCAGGAGCAGGCAGGGAGAGCTCGCTCAGGGGAGCTCGGAGCAGGCTGTGGGGAACCACAGGACATCCTGAGCTGGGAGGGACCCACCAGGATCGCTAAAACCCAACTCCTGGCCCTGCAGGGCACCACTCCAAGCACATTGTTTCCCAAAGACCCTGGAGCCTGTTGCAGCTCCGCTCCCACGGGCAGAGGAGCCGGAAAGGGGGGACAGATCGCTGTCCCCATGGTCCTGTGGGGTCCTGACTCCCCTGCTCCACAGCCGAGGACTTTGACCTTTGGCACAGCTGGGCCACAAACTCCCTCAGCTACATCCAAGAGCTCTCCCTGCTCCTCCAGGGCACAGAAGGGATGGGCCCATCCTCTAAAGGGACATCACCTGTGGTGAACGCTGTCCCCACAGCAGCGTCACTGCCCACAGCTCGCGCCCGTGCACGGGTGGCACTCCCAGCATCCCTGCACGACAGCTGAGGCCTGGCAGGGAAGAGAGCGATCAGATGGAGGGAGCTACGGGGGAGGACTGGAGACAGGCACAACAAAAGGATGCTGCAGCTCGCTCCATCTCGGGGCCCCCAGCCAAGAGATCAGTTCTATTCCTGGCACCGCCACGGGCCCGACTGCAGGGAGAGCTCCCCCTCTCATCCCCACCGATGCAGCGGCAGCGAAACCCTCCCCAGCCAAACTCCTCATTTTTCTGACAGATTTGGCTGCCGGGCAAGGCGCCGGCAGCGCCTGCAATCCTCCTTTGTTGGGTGCACACAGGAGAAATGCTGCAGCTCGATTGCTCTCGTTGGCTGTGAGGAGGAGATTCAGCTATTGCATAACCAGAGAGTAGAGGTGCATCCGCTTCGTCCACAGCAGCCCTTTCAGCCACTCAGTCCAGAATGGTTTAAAAAAAAAATAAATCACTGCATCAAAACTTATTCTTACATAAACTATTCAGTAACGTTTTTACATTCACAGTTTTTTCCCACTCTTGGATGCAGTTCAAGAAGGCTGATGATACCTGGCTCGTTTCCTTGCCACTCCACACATTCCCTGAGGATACTGCTCCCCATCCACGCATGAAACAGCAGAAAAGACCAAACTGCCCCTGTGCTGAGCTGTGCAGGAGCAGCCTGGCTCCAGATTTGGCAGCGCTTCCTTCAACCTGAACTTCAGCAGGACACTCCACAAGCCAGGCTGATCCAGCCAGTAGTTAATAGATTTATCCAGGAGGCAACAAACTGCCCGAGACGCCGGAGACTCCACATGATGATGACAAATAAGGCCAGTTTGACTCCAGCAAATTTGGCGTGTGGCTGCTGGGGCTGTGCTGCCCACACGGGGACACTCCAGCAGGAGCCAGGGCTCCTCTGCCCTGCTTCTGACACGGCACCTGCCTGCTGCCATCTGCTCATCCTCACACAGCCCCACCTTCCCTCTGCCTGCCTTGGTGAGGACGGGCTGGCTGCGCCTGAGCACGGGACCGCAGGCGGCCGAGAGCAAATCTGCTCAACATGAGACTTCAGGATAAAATGGACAAAGCATCAGTGCAGATAATTAGATAAACATGCAGGCACTGATGGGAAAGGCATCGTACCTCTGGAGCTGTGTTAGTTAACACTTGATGCAAACAGAATTTTTTTCCCGTTGCTGGAGCACCTTTGCAGCCAGGAACTGAGAAATATTCTTACATGTCGGGCCCAAACTGTGTCCTCAGTGCTGTCTAGACATAAAAATGGGCCCAGTCGTGCAGAGCAGAGACAGCAGCCCTGGCTGTTCGTGCAGCCAGGCCGGCACAACTCGCCCGGGGCACCGGGGCTGACACTCAAGCCACAGCTCAGAGCACAAAACATTCGTGATGCTAAAGGCAGATGATGATGATGTGATCCCGACCTGAACACGAGGTCCTGGACAGGCTGCACAAACAAATGCAGATCTGTCATATCAGGGTGGACAGAACAAGAGCAGTGCAGAGTATTTCTGCTGCAGAGTCAGGAAAAATGTTGATTTTGGTGCAAGGTAAAGAGTTCCGAAGTGATGCAATAAGTTTGCAAGCTGTTTGCTCTATTTGCAATAGGGGTGTGATGTGTAAGGACACAACCAGCCATGGTAAGAGGCCTCCAGAACAGGCAGGTATAAAACGAACTCATTTTAAGAAGAGAATTAAGTTACAGGTGAAGTGGGATGTGACAGGAAGGTGTTTGGCTGGATGCAACAGCAAAGCAGTGCTGGAAGCACCACTGCAAACCACGGGCTGGCAGAATCCTGGTGCCCTGTGCCCTGGGTGCCAGCTGCACCCCAGCACGAGATCCTGGCAGAGAGGGGCAGGAGAAAGGGAGGGAAGGTGACACAGAAAGCCTTGGACAGGGATTGATGGGCAGCTGTGCTGCACAGGGGCTCTGCACGGTGCGCTGGGCAGAGGAGAAAAGTTTGTGAAAACTCGAGCTGTAAAAAGCACTGTGGAATCCATTGGGTTTACAGATCACTGCCTACAGGAACCTTAGGAGAAGCCCTCTATGAAAATGTTGGAATACAAAAACAACTTACAACAGGCTACCAATAATTCTAAAAACTACAAGAGCTGGGGGTTTGCTCCTCAGCACACGAGCCTGGGGTTCCAGCTGCCCCTGCCAATGTCTTCTGAAGTGACAGCAGAAGACCCCTCTGGAGCGAGCAGCTGTGAGAACAAGTGTAGGGAAAATTCCCCACTTTGCATCACGGAGCTGCCCCTTTGCTCCTGGAGCAGAATTTCTGCTCCTGACTCATCCCTGACACACCAGAGTCCCTCCCTGGCTCTACAACCTGACCAGGAACAACTCAGGCACTTCTTAGGGAAAGTAAAACACACACATGAAAGCACGGCAAGATCCCTTCCTGGTGAGCAGAAATCCATGCAATCCCTGTGAGTCCCTCCATTTCTCAAACCAGGACAGCACCAACCAGTTCCTGCCATCCCAGTTGATGAGGAGGCTCTTCACTGCTTTTTGTTGGTTTGGCTTTCATTTTACACAGGACAGGAGTCTGTGTTTTTGAAAAAGGAACTTTCCCAGGAACTTTATCTTATGAAGCAGCCCAGAACATCTCAGCTGTCCCCCCATGCAGCCATCCCGTTCCACATCAACAGGTGAGGCAGGACTTGCACCCAAAACTTCACCATGGAACATGTGGAAAGGGAAGGGACCCCTCCAGAGGGGTGCCAGGACCAACCCCTGGGTCTAACTTGGGGCTCCCAAACATTTTCCTCCCCCAGTAGGGGCTGGATGTCCCTCCTGCCTTCCACGAGCACCCTCCAGCAGACGGGAGCAGCGGCCGTACCTGGCTCGGAGATAATCAGGCTCTGGTCAGAAGGCAGCAGGAGGAATTCCCTGCAGGTGTCCAGGTCCAGGCTGGGCAGGCTTTTCTTCTGGCACAGCTCGGTGAGGATGCTGATGGCCCTGCGACAGCGGCCGTCCTCCCTGGGACCGCTCATCGCCCTCTCCGCATCCTCCGCTCCCGCTGCTCTGTAGGAAACTCAGACTAGGAGCAGAGGGTGGGCTTGGGGCTCATCACAGGAGCAGCTTCACTCCAGTTCCACCCTCCGGCATGGCAGCACCTGCCGGGGCACCCGGAGCTGCCCCGCGGCCCCTGCTCGGAGCCGGAGTGTCCAGCCCCCGGCGCTCCCGGTGCCTCATTGCCTCTGAGATCACAGCTCTGTTTACTGCCAAGGCTGCTCCAGACAAAGAACCTCCTACCAAACTCAGTTTCGTGCCCTCCACACGAGAGACGTATTAAAGCTGCAGCCCAGATAATTCCTTTTAACCCTTTCGCTGCTGCCCTCTCTCCAGGTGCGGAGTTCCAGGTCCCAACCCTGGATTTTGCAAATAAAATGAGTGGTGGAGCCTCCTGGCTGAGGACAGCACATGGGCAGAGAGGAGGAACCAGAGTGCTCCCGCAAACGCTGCACAAACTACTCACAACTGCCAAAGGCAGCATAAGAGAAGCTGCAGGCTTTATTGATTTGTTTGTGCTGGTCCTAACACACCAGGCTGCAGATGGCAACAGAGATTGAGAACACCATTCTAGTTCATAATTAGATTTTTTTCCTTTTACTTTCTGCCATATTTTTTTATTCCTGTTGCAATTTAGCAGGCAGGTCATGCCACGCGGCAGAGCGTGTGTCTGACAGGCACGGCCCAAGCAGCAATTGTGGAGCAGGCAATTAAAATTATGTACAGCAGGATGGCTTCTTGCAGCTTGTACGAACCTAATGAGCGCTGTGGAGAGCCAGGGCTGAGGCTGCACAGGTCCCTCAGCCCCACATCACAGCAGGGTGTGCTCAGATCGTGTTTGTGCTCCCTGTTAATCCCCTGCTGGAGCACTGGGAGCTGTCACACCACCAGTGTCCCAGGGGTGACCCAGCACCCAGCGCAGCACGAGGCTCCCCTGAGCACAGAATCAGCTTCCTGCCCCATTCCCAGGCTGGATAATTCCTCCAGCTGCTGGGCTGGTGACTCTCTGTGACACAAAGGGTCTGGCTGGCACCTGAGGAGCACAAAGGCATTGCCCAACGCCCCTGGGAAGCTGCTCAGGGCCCTTTTGGCCACCCTGGTCCCTCCTTGGTCACACCAGCGTGTTCTGGACACGTCACCACCACGTCCCTCGTGCCACGGTGCTGTCCCCACATGGCACCTGTGTATGGCAGAGCAACTTCCCCTGAGCTCTGCTCCTCCCAAAAACTTCTGCTGCCATGACAACGTGAGTGAAACCTTTCATTAACCCAGCAACTGGGCACAAAGAGAGACTTTTAATGAGACACCCCCACGGCCCGGCCAGTGCTCCCTGAGCTGCTGCTGCCAAGGGGCTGGGGTAGAACTGCACTCTGAGAACTGTTCCTGAAGGTGTTTGTCACCTGCAAGCCAACACCAGCAGCCCCGAAGGTCTGTGTTTGCTGGGGAGAGATCCAGACACTGGGGGCTAAACCAAATTAATTTCCCAGAGCTCAGTTCCCGGTAATTTCCCAGAGCTTAAGCTCAGGTAGAGTTTGCATCACACTCCCTAAACCCACCCACCTGTTTATTTTTCAGGAAACTTGAGGCTCAAATTATGTCTCCTCAAACCTGAGATTTGGGTCCCTACAACATCTGCTTGGCAAGAAGAGCAGGAGCTGGGGAGGGAACAGCTCCTTTTCTCTGCTCCTCCTTTCGATGCCTCCCCTGGGGCATTTGTGTCCCAGAGTCCCAAAACCAAAGGATTTGTACCCAAGGGGATGCAAGTGAGCCCCAGGCATCAAGTCATGTCTCCAGCACAGCAACAGTTTCTGCCTGAGCCATCAAAACTGGCACCAACAGAGGAGTTCCTGGAATATATCAGTCAAGTGTTGCATTGGAAATTATTTGAATTTATCTTAAAGAGATTTCAACGGACAAAAAACCACCCCAGCTAAACTCTTTGAAAAAGGTTAATGCCCAATTGAGAGCTTGTAACACAGAAATCAATAATAAAATTCAATTATTTGGGGAGAAAAAGGCTAATTTTATTACAAAGGTAATACCAAGAACTTTTACTTTTAAATTTAAAGTCACCTTGGGTCAAATATTCACCTTGATTTACATATCAGAGGATTCCAGGCTCACTGGATACCAATAACAGAAGATCCTGGTATTAGCATCCATAATCTCAACAAATATTCCTTCAGAACAAAAAACCAGACTTTTTTTACACCTTGTACCTTTGAATTTATGTCACACAGGCTCTTTATTGCCCAACACAGAAGGCTGGAAAGGAGCCAGGCGGCAGCTGAAAATCCAAACGCTGCTTTTCCCAAGCAGGAACTCTGGTTCCCAGTTCTCCTCTCCCACACCCCCCCACACAGAGCAGTTGGGATACGGATTCTCCCTCTCATGTCCTGCTGAGAAGTTCCCACTTTGCCCCATGGAACTGCCCAGGAAAAGCCCTGGAGAAGCTGGACCCCATTCCCAGACCCTGCAGCTCCCTCCACCCCGCAGGGCAGCCCAGCAGAGCTCCCGGGCTGGCCAGAGCTTCCTTTCCCCAGCTGCCTCAGACTGAGTTGGTACTTGGAGGCCAAACTGCTCCCAAAGCTGTGTTTCCACCTCCCAGGATGAGAAGGAGAGACAATTCCCCAAATCCCAGGGACCTGGCAGAGCTGACGGTCTCTGCAGGGGCTCGGTGGTGTTGTCTCATCCACATCCACCCTCTGTTCCCGAGTCTGGCAGAGCTTTTCCCTGCAGCTGCATCCCCTTGGTATTTAGGGAAGTGTGGATGCCTTTCCCTCACAGGGCAGCGTTTATCTCCTCCCTGCTCCTGTCCAGTGCCCTGATGTCACACTTGGAGAGGCAGAGCCAGCAGTGAAACACAACAGGAGCTACCCCAGAAGGGCTGGAAGTGGAATAAACTTCGGGGGAAAGTGGCTCAACAGACTCAACAAAGAAATGAGTTACAGGCAACACAGCAGCTCTTCAATTACCTCTGAAATAATCCCTGTGGACAAGAGCACAAAATGAATGAAAACTGCAAGGAAAGAAGGAAAACTGCAGCTTGTGGCAGCTCGAGGCTGCTCAGTGAGCAAGGCAGGGAGTGGGAAAATTCCTAAAACCTGAGGGGGATGAAAGAGGATCATTTTCCCTGCAGTAAAGCAGAAGCCAAGCACCGGAGACAACATTGCACAAACATTTGAGGAACTGGGAAGTTTTGCAGCACGCTGCAATTGGATTAATGAGGGTGGTGTGCTCCAGACATACCCATTGCAGGGGATTTACATCGGGGCTTGGAGCAACCTGGGACAGGGGAATGTGTCCCCATGGCAGGGGCTGGAATGGGATGAGCTCTGAGATCCCTTCCAACCCAAACCATTCCATGATTCCATGAATGTGTGCTCCTAAGTTGGAATCACAAATATATTTGTCCAGCTGAGACAGAACAAGCTGTTCATTTAATCCGCATTAGGATCTATTTGAAGCTGATATTTTTATTTCTTAATAATAATCAAGTCTGGAGAGGGAGCAGCAGCATTTATTTATGCCAGCTCTATCTAAGAGCATGGCATTGTTTACTTTCCCAGTTAATATAATAATTGGAAACAGCTCACAAAGGATTCAGAGCTTCTTGCCAGGAAAAATGACGCGGATCTGGATCCTTTGGCAACGGCGCCGAGTCATCTGTGGATAAACACAACGTGCATTGCTGTGCCCCTCCACACAGGGTGGCTGTAGGTGTGTGAACAGCGAGAATCCCAAAATCCTCACCTCACCCCTGCCTGCATAGAGGAGCAGAGCACCTTATCCTATGGAGACAGGGAGGCAAGAATTAGTTTAAGTCCAACACAATCAGTTTCAAAACCAATTACTCTGTGCTAAGTATCAGATCTGCGGCACGGAGCAACAGCAGAAATAGAAAGGAGATGCTGGTTCCCTCCTCGTGTGTTCTGAGTCTCTCCTGGCTGTTCAGTCCCTGTGGAAACTTGGGGTTTGGGAGGAGTTATTCAACTCTAGATGCTCCACTCCTTGAATATGCAGGAGGGAAGGAAGGAAGGAAGGAAGGAAGGAAGGAAGGAAGGAAGGAAGGAAGGAAGGATCATTCAGAATTTGTAGCCTAAAATGAAAATCCCTGGACTGCACCACGAGCACACTCCAAGAAGAGAAGTTTAAAGATAAATAACACATTCCCCTCCTGGGCACAGCCTGGGAGGAAACTGCTCAGCCCAAAGGCCACAGTGGCAGGGGGTGGCAGTCCCTGCTGCCAGCTCCTGTCCTGCAGTGCCAGCAAGGCATTCTGTGCAGGGCTGGCTTCAGTGGATTCAGGGCAAGGAAATGTGGCTTTGTGTCCTGAAAAGCTCCAATTCCAAGAGGCATCTTGGAATATACTGTGTTGCACACAAAGCTGGACCCGGAGCCAGGCGGCTCTGGAGCTGCGTGCATCCAGGCAGGAAGACTCCCAGAGGCAGGACTACCACCAAAAGCTCTTTCCTGGTGATGAGACTTCTGAAAAACATTTTATTGACCTGGAATCTTTGCATACGCTCAAGGCGAAGAGTCGGAGCCTGATTTGGCAGGGCTGGAAGCTCTAAAAAGCCATTTCTGCTCCAGCAGCATCAGATGGCTGCTGCTATCAGCTGAGCCGGGTTTGGGGAGGTGAAGGATGAGCTGTGCTCAAAGCCATTGTCCAGAGAGCTCAGGGAACTCTGACCTTCCACAGCTGCCTTTAACACGAGGCACAACCTCAATAAAATGAATGAAGTGAGAGCCTTGCCCCGCTGAGGTACCTGCCCAAGGACCAAAGGGAAGGGCTGGAGCTGGGCCAGGGGAGTTTAGGTTGGAGATCAGGGAAAGGTTCTTCCCCCAGAGGGTGCTGGGCACTGCCCAGGCTCCCCAGGGAATGGGCACGGCCCCGAGGCTGCCAGAGCTCCAGGAGTGTTTGGACAGCGCTGCCAGGGATGCCCAGGGTGGGATTGTTGGGGTGTCTGTGCAGGGCCAGGGGTTGGACTGGATGATCTTTTTTGGGTCCTTTCCAGCTCAGGGTATTCCATGATTCCATGACTTGGCACCCTGGTGCTGCCCAGGGCTGTCAGCCTCTGTCAGCTTGGCAAGCTTGGCTTATTTAGGACATGAATTTCAGGAAGATTATGGCAGCAAATACCTGGGACGAGCATTAGGCTGGGATTAGACCCATTTCAATTCCTCAGCCTGATTTTCAAACAGTTAATCCAACCTCCCGCAGGTCACAGTGGCTGCTGTTGGTCCAGGGCTGCCAGAAGGCTCAAGCTGGCCTTTGCCTAAATGTTAATGATCAATATTAACACATCCTTTCTCTGAGAGCAGATGAAAAACTGCTGCTTTTAGGGTCTCATTTCAGCCTTCTGTGCCATGGACATCTTCATCAGTATCACTGCATAATTTATTTTTAAAAGACTGCACTTTCTTTGAAGGCCAGTAAAGTGCTGGTGTCAGAACCCAGAAGAGAGATTAAAACTCATCTCTGGTTATAAAGTGCTAAAGATTCCCGGGAAGCCTTTGCTCTCGCATCCTCCTCAGCCACTGCAGCTCAGGGAAGCAGGAGGAGCCCTCTGACATTGAATCCCAGCAGGCTCCAGGCGGCATTAAGGGTTTGCAGAGCAGGACAAGGCTTTGGCCGTTGATTCCCAGCTCCAGCAGCCATGAAATGAGGGCTCTTTAGAGCTGAAACATCCCCAGTCCACACAGCATATGGCTTCAGCTCAGCACCATTTCCATCAGGAAAGAGGAGAGAGTTGGATAAAAGGCCCTGGAAAAATTCCATGTGTCTGCACAGTGAGAGATTGAACACGTCCATCTGCAGCCACCTTCCAGTAACACCTGGCAGAGAGGGTAGGAGGTCCCAAGCCCCAACACTCCTTGGAATTAACCCAGGCTTCAAACCACAGGTGTTTTCATGGAAACCAAAAAGCAAAGCAGGATATACTTAATCTCAACCCTCTGGAAGAATCACTCTAAGTTGCTGTCTGTAATGGGAAATAAGGAGTTATAAGTTGGTTTTTTTCCCCCCTCAGTGTGCTAACAAAGTATTTGCTGTATTCTGGTTATTTTTATCCCTCCCAGTGGAAATGCAAGTAATAAAAATAGCAGTATTTTATAACAGGGAAAACAAAACCTATGGTGCACAATTGTGCCTCGGAGAGAAAATGCTGTAATGTTTTTATTTCAGGAGAATATTAACATGTGAAAAGAAACCTGAGAGCTCTTTGATTAACCTGCTCCAGCAGCCTCCAGAGAGCAGCATGGATGTGCAGGAGCTGCTTTCCCTGGGCTGGTGCTTCCCACCCAACACCCTAAAGGGGCCGAGTCTTTGGCCAAGTCTCCTTATCCCGTCTCTCCTACTCTCCCAGGCACTTTCCAGCCCTTGGGAATGTGGTGTGGGGCACAGCCATTCCCGGCTCATCCCGTTCAACCATCCCAAACCTCTTTGACAACACCCACAGCCAGCAGTCCAAGTGTTTTTCCCTGGTTAGAGACGTGTGGATCTGCATGGAGGAGCTGTTTACACATCCAGCTCACCCTCAGAGCATCCTCTGCAGGGAGCTCCCCTGGGAGCCCAAAGCAGCATTTGCAATACTCCTATTAATAAAGAGAAAAAAGAGAAAGCCCTTGTCAATCACTTCACTACTTAATAATCTCCTTCCACAGGTGACAACAGGCAGAATCCTAAATGACAGATGTGCTGGCAATCGTCCCCAAGGACCCTCATGGAGAAATAACCGGATTGAGCTGAGCCTTGCAGCACGTGGGCCTTTCCCCAGCCTTGGTTTCTGCTGCATCTTCTTCCCCAGAGCTCCACATCCCCCGAAAGAGGGGCATCAGGCCCCGCAGTTTGGAGTAAGGGTGTCCTTGCCAGCTGCCCACGGGCAGAGCAGAACCCACAACAGTCACAGAAACACGGAATGGTTTGGGAGGGAAGGGCCCTTAAAGCCCATCCAGTTCCACCCTGCCATGGGCAGGGACACCTCCCACTATCCCAGGCTGCTCCAAGCCCCATCCAACCCGGCCTTGAGCACTCCCAGAAGAAGATTTACAGGCTGCTCTACCAGGCACAAAGGTTCCCAGCCCATGAGGACTCACCCTGGAGAACAGGCTGGGATGGTGAGGAAGAGGATGGTGTAGGGTACCCTCTTTGTAGGGAGTTGGCTGCTCCTGCCAGCATCAGATCTCAGGGCCAAAGGAGTTCACTGGGACTTTTTTTTTGGTCTAAATATCTTTACTTACTGATAACATTATTTCCCGAGGCTCTAAATGCAAAGAGGCAAGGACACCCTGCCGTTAGCAACGGCAGAAAGTTGCTGAGTTCGTGTGCTGAGACAACAGTGAGACATCCCCCCAGCACTGCCCTCAGAACCCAGCACCCAGGGCAGGGGTGCAATGGGATGAACTTTAAGGTCCCTTCAACCCAAACCACTCCGTGATTCTGTGACTGTGAGAACTCAGGAACAGACAGGAAAGAGCATTTTTTAGTTAAAGGGAAGAAGCAACTCATCAAGTACCTGAGGGCACAGGTCTTGATTTAGATGAAGCTCTGTCATCTTACAAATATGGCCCAAATAAATCACATTTCAGCCATGATTCTGCACCCAGGAAACCCTCCTGTGAAGCCACTTGCTGGGCCCATCGCCCAGGAAAGGCAAGAAGGAGAGAGATTGCAGTGTTCATGCAAGGGCGTGGCTCCACACACAAGATGGAAAGTGCAAAGCTCTTATTGCGCAGTGAATATTCCCTAAATACCAGCACCCAACAGGAGATCACATCATATAAACAGGAAAGATGTTCACCTCAGGGTCCCCCAAATCACCTGGGGTAGTGCACAGACATTGCCTATTATGGTAACAGGTAAACAATGCCCTGTAAGGTCACAAACTACAATTATCACATCTCATAGGCCCAGCACTGTCCAGAACCCCACGATCCTCTCTCAGCCCATCCCCGGTGACCTGGATGCACTCCCAGGGTCACCTCTGCGTCCAAGAAAGAGGCTCTGTCTCTGGCCCTCTGGGCCTGTCTCTCTTCCAGCACACAGTGCACTCCAACAAGAGATCCTTGGAACCACAGGGCAGGACAGAGTCTCCAGACCCACCAGCATAACTGAATTACTTTCCACAGAATTCAGTTTTCAACAGCCGGCAGCAAATAAGATGGCCTGGCACACTGATGTTCTGCTCAGCCACTAGAAGGAACCTGAGTCTGGATCTGGAGGAGAATTAGGCTGATTATAATTGGGCAGAAGATTAAACTGGTTTGACATGTCCACAGTCACCCCCTGAACCAGCAGCACACCGAGCACCAGATGTCCTGCTGGGAAAGGGAACTGGGGAATTGAGGAGGTAACAAAGGCCAGACTGAGCTCTGGACTCCTAACTGGGAAAGAGAACTGCCAGACAGCACAGCAGAGGGTTGAATGCTGACAACACACTCTGATTAATCAGGTTTTCCAGAGGGCAGAGGAGCATTGCACAAGGCTGGTAAAACCAGGAACATGCTGCAACTCCATGAGGAGACCCAGACCACACACAGGTACCCACAGCCCCACCAGCTCTGACAATGAGTAATGAAGGAAGAGCCAAAATGTCTCAGTATTCCCATTTTTTGGCTCTGTCTTTCCAGCATTAATCACTGTTCCTTGACTCATTCCAGGTGGTTATATCCCTCCTTTCTATTCAGTGCAGGGCAGCAGGACAAGAGATGGACACAGGGAAAGTCCAGCCCACCCCACAGCTGTTATTAACACTTGGTGTCCTGAGCTCCAAGCAGGATCAACACCCCCAACATCCACTGCAGGGCCTGATTTGACACAAAAATCCACGGCTGAGATCCCTGGCAGGCTGAGATCTCAGCTGCCCTCAGCCCTCCTCAGCATCAAGAACACACAAGCCCAAGAGGGGCATCCGATCCAGGCTCCTGCCTGCAGGTGAGCTCAGACCTCAGAGCAAACCTCTGGCAGCAGCAGCAGTGACTGCCTTGGGTACCTGCTCTGCTCATGGAAAGGACCCCAAACTAAAGCTTTTAGAGACAGAAGGTGGCTGAGGAGCATCTCCTTTCTGGACAAGTCTCAGCAGTGCAGAGAGCACCCAGAGCTACACTGCATGCCTGCCTCAAACGAGAAGCCCAGGAGAAGATTTCAAATGAGAAGTTCCTTGGTGGTGCTCAGCCTGGAGGAGACTGAGGGGAGACTCATCGCAGTCACAGTTCCTCGTAGGGGGAAGAGGAGGAGCAGATGCTGATCTCTGCTCCCTGTGAGCAGTCACAGGAGCCAGGGAAGGGCTGGGGCTGGGCCAGGACAGGGTCAGGCTGGAGATCAGGGAAAAGTTCTTCCCCCAGAGGGTGCTGGGCACTGCCCAGGCTCCCCAGGGAATGGGCACGGCCCCGAGGCTGCCAGAGCTCCAGGAGCGTTTGGACAGCGCTGCCAGGGATGCCCAGGGTGGGATTGTTGGGGTGTCTGTGCAGGGCCAGGAGCTGGGCTGGATGATCCCTGTGGGTCCCTTCCAACTCAGGATATTCTGTGCTTCTGTGCTTCTGTGATCCTGCCCTTTGGCACTGTCTGGTGACATTCCCACTTAGGAGGTTTTCCAGTGTGAATGGTTCATTTCCACTTGCCAGAGGCAGGGGACAGCGCTGGTGACCCGCACAGAGCTCCTGCGTGCTGGGAGCTCCAGCAGCCCCGTGTGCCCCGTGGTCGCAGCGGTGAGGAGGGGGCAGAGGGGCTGTTCTCACTCCCACCCTCTCCCCTCCTCAGCAGACGCGGCCCATGGAGCTTCCCAGGGCAGGAGGCGGGGATGGACCATCGCTGCTGCCGGCTGTGCCCAGCACAAAACATCCCGAGCCTTGCCCGTGCAGGGCTCAGCTCCGCTCACAGCCCCGGAGCTCCTCGGGGCTGAGACAGGCAGAGAAATGAAGGAGCTCGAAGCCCCCGGCTCTGCGCATCGCAGCCTGTGGACACTGAAAAGCTTTAGCAGAGATATTTTCCGGCTTTCTGCAGCATTTTGTGAGAGCTCTGTCTTTCCCATGCAAGTAAGACAAAACAATGTTATAGTTTTGTAAACTTCTTGCAGGTGCGAATTGTTTTAGTAGAATTGTTATAGTTCTAACTAGAAAAACACTCAGAACTGTGTGTCTTAAAACTTAACCAATCCCCTTAAGGGGTAAATGGCAAAAACCGATTACCTTATGCCACTTAATACACTTTGCGAACTAACATATAAAAGTCTTCTGAGAATTCATTAAATCCCTTCCATTGATCCCTGAGCCTGGATTTCGTGTCGTTTCTCTACTCGTCCGTGGGGAAAACAGCGACAGAGCCCAGCCGGGCCCTGTGAGGGGCCGCAGACGGAGCAGAGCAAAGCGCTTCGGGCTGGGTGAATCTCCCTTTCCAAGCCCCCTTCCCAGGCATTCCATGGGTGCCGCTGCAGGGCTGGGCCATCATCTCCAGAGGTTCGGACCACAGGTGCCCTCAGCAGCTCCCTCCGCACCTGCGGAGCCCAAAGCCAGGAGTTTCTTCCCCAGAAAAACCTCGCTGCTCCCCGCGAGCCCGGCATGCAGAGCTGTGGTCACAGCCCCATCTGGTGACACGAGCCGTGCAGGGGATTTGGAGGAATGAGCGGCTCATTTGCAGATTTCTCGGCAGGATGATGCACGAACCGCACGCCGTGGTGCCTGCCTTCACACCGGGGGTGGGGCTGGTTATCCGGAGCTCCCCGTGCTTCCCATCCCAGCTCTGAACTACCTGCACCCTCCGTGTGCTCTCGAGCTGATCAAACCTCGGGCTGGCAGATGATCTGTGTTCATTTAGGAAGCACAACTCACCCTGAGCTCGGGCCCTGCTGCCAGCACTGGCTGCTGCGACATCTCCTTCCTTTGGAAACGTTTAGTGCAAATACAGAAGATAAAGAGCTTACATTTGGGATTGCCTGGAGACACGAACTCCAAGAGGAAACAAACTTCAGTGTGGAATGTTGCATCTTGTTCTGCAGGCAACAGCAAACCCCGTCAGATCCAGGGCACAGACAGCGTTGCAGAACTGCACCAAACACAGCTCCAAAAGAAAATTTCAAATGAATGGGGTTTCCAGCCACTTTAGGAGCTCTCTCTTTCCTGACAGGAAAGTGATCTGAAACAGATACACACTGCCACGCAGATCCCACTGTCCACAGCACAGCCCAAAGGTGTATCCCAGCCCCATACTCCCACAGTGGTGGAAATCTTCAACAGATGTGATTTCCAAACACTTCTGAGCAATTCTTCCACCACAAAAGGCTTTTGGTTTTGTCTCTGATATACAAGACAAAAAAGTAAAGATACTCTCACCACGGCAGTGGCTGGGCAGGTTTGGATGGGGCAGCTCCATCCTGCCCAGCCCCAGAGGCCTCTGGTTGTGTCTGGAGCCCTGAGCGAGGGCAGGGGCTGAGCTGCACAAACAGCAGCAAGTTCTGCCCCTGGGCAATGCTGGGGGTGCAAAAAGGGCCAGTCAGCACATCACAGAAGCCCCAAATAGTCTGGTTTTAAAGGAACCTTAAAGCTCATCCCATTCTAACCCCTGCCATGGGCAGGGACACCTTCCACTATCCCAGGCTGCTCCAAGCCCTGTCCAGCCTGGCCTTGGACACTTCCAGGGATGGAAGATGAACATCAGTGCCAGGATGAAGCAGCAGACAAAGCCCTGCACACTCTGCCTGTTCCTTGGTGAGGAGTCCCCCAGCAGCCTCAGCCACTGTGACCCAGCCTTGTGCCATCTGCTCACTGGATTCTGTGCTAAACGTGCTCGTCTCTGATGTGTTAATGAAAGGAGCAGGAGTTTATATCCCTGGTTTTAAACCCTGCCAATTTAGCAAACATTATCCCAGCTCCCAAGCATTAACCCAGGTGGAGATCACCCAGCACGGCGCTGCAGCCCATGGGAAGCAGTGGAAGATAATTTGGCCAGGAGCAGTTTACTCAGCCTTAAGTGCTTTGTTCTGCTCCATCTGCTCCACTAACACAGAGCAAAGGACACAGGAACAGTCAGGAATGCAGCTCAGTCCCTGTGAGCCTATTCAGGCACTGGAGTGATCCAGAGAGCTCTCCTGGTGAGGGAGATTAATAAGGGGAAGGAAGGCCAGTGCTCTGGAGAAGATCCAGACTCATCATCTCAGCCCTCAGACAGCAGTAACTCCAAAATCACCTGTGTCTACAGAGATATCCACACCCCTGGAAGTGTCCAAGGCCAGGCTGGGTGGGGCTTGGAGCAGCCTGGGACAGTGGAAGGTGTCCCTGCCCATGGCAGGGGGTGGCATTGGATGGGCTTTAAGGTCCCTTCCCACCCAAACCAATCTGGGACTCTACAATAGATGTGAATTCTACAATGGCAGAAAGGGGTTGAACATTTTAGCTGCCATTTCTCATCCTTGGTAGAATTTTGGGATGGGATATTTCACCCTGGGGTGAAATGAAAATTGGCAGCTGAAGTGCAGCACTGTGTGATGGGGTGAACAGCTCAGTGTGTCTGGGGCAAGCCAGGAGAATTAAAGGCAGGAGAATTAAAGCCAGGGCATTAAGAGGAAAAAAATCCAAGCAAGCCTGTGGAGGAAATCCAGGGACCGAGCGGAGTCAAACAGAGGAGCTGCAAGTGCCTGATGCCAGTCCAGCCACAAAGGCCAACACTAACCACCCCAAGGGCTGGAGCAGATGGGCTGGCAGGGCTGGAGCAGATGGACTGGTGGAGTTGGGAGTGCTCTGGACACAGCCAGGCAGCACCTGGCAAAGACAAACAAAACCCCCCCCAAGCCCTCCTCCCTGCCCCTGTGCCAGCTCCAGGGGAGGCTGAGCAGGGCACTCAGCCCAGCACATGCAGAGCCAGCACCACGTTGTGCTGCCAGCGTTTGGGCTGAAAGTGCAGTGGTTTAGGTGCAAACCACCTGTTCTTCATGCAGGAGCAGAGCCCAGAAGTGCAGCAGCGAGTGCAGGTGTTCTTCGCTTCAGCAGGAACAGAAGCTTCAGTGAAGCTCACTGAACCTTTTCCTAGAACACAGCTCTCATCAAGGAGCCTCTAAACCACCACAGGCACTTAGAGAATAAACAAAGAGTGAGAGAAAAATTCGAGTTTGTTACAAGCCACAGCCTGAAGGGAGCTACTGGTGCCTAACAGACCTGCCTGGATCAGAGCCTTCAGCTGGGTTTTGGACGTTCAGACACACCCCCAAGCTGGGAGGCATTCCAGGTTACCAGAGCTCTCCCTCACTGGCTGCAGAAAAATTATTCCAAGGGAATTTTAGCTGAGGTGCAAACTCACCCCACTTCCTTCTCGCAGGTCTGGGCTCAGCTGGGGCGCTCCGGGAGCTGCAATCATTCCAGGACTCCTGTCAGAACCACCCAGACAAGTTCCTACTTCCAGCTGCAGAGCTGCAGCTGAGCTGGGCCACAGCCCAAGATCTGCAAAGCTCAGTTCTGCCTTTAGCTCTGAGCAGGAGAGTCAGGACACTGCTCCAGCAGCAACATCCACAAAAAAAGATGGATTTATCCGTGGTGGGCGGCAGCTCAAGGCACATGCACCAAACTGCAGCTCCAGGATGAGGGAACACAGCAGAATTCCAGGTGTGCAGCTTTTCACTGAGTGCAAAAGGTACAGAGACCTCCAAAGCCTTGTGTTTCATGCCCAGGTGCAGATAAACGTGACAAATCATTTTCTGCAGCCTCAGCTGGGTTCACCTGGGCTCCTGCAGCCCAAATTTCACCCCATTTCCACACTGCAGGTGTTGTCAGGAAAGTCTTTTACCAGGTGTGAATCTGTATCTGATGATGTGCAAGAAAGAAACTCAAATTGAAAGAATGATTTTTCTGATTTAATAGAAATAACCAACCAAAATGGGTTCCAAACAATGCTTTAAACTGAGCTAATACAACTTCTACAGCACATTCCAGAGCACTTAACAAGAAATATTTACAGGCAGCTAAAGTATTAAATAACCAGGGAAAGAAAAATTTCTGTTTTTTAATTACACACCAGCAAAATAACACAGGAGCAGAACAATTAGAAACGATAACTTTAAAAAAAAAAGTTAAATAGGATGATTCAGATAATACAATATCACAGAAACAGCACTTGGTTGTTTTGAAGAATCATATTAAAAGATGAGCCAAGTTTATTATGTGCAAAATGAGCCAGTTCCAGTACTGGAAGCAGGAAATAATTGAAGAATCAAAGAATGCCATGATTTAACCCTTCCAGGAGAACGTTTACATGTAAAACAAGCTTTGCACTGCACAAATCTGTATAGGATTATTTACATGTGTCCTGGTGTTCTGAGCCTAAAAATCCCCCACTGCAGGTGGGCACAGACGTGCCAGGGGAGCTCGCCCCAGACTGAACCCTGCCAAAGTCCAGCTTACAAAATATTTCAGTACCTCTCGTTGTAGCAATTCCATAAATCCTAAAGACAGCAGCCTCGAGCTGTGATTTCACTCAACAAAGAAAAGGCCAAAACTGCATTTCATACGTTTTATAGTCCACTTACAATAAAGATTCCCAAATTAACTGCAATTTTGGAAAGCTGATTCAATCCTGATACATCAGAAAGCACAGAAAGCAGGATCCCCATAAGCCAAGTGGAAGCAGATGGAAGAGTTACTGTACACGCACGTTGAGAAGACAAAATAAATCACCGTACCCAAGGATACAACCCATATGTGCCATCCATGTAAACTGTGGCATTTACATTTTTATTTTAAAAAAGTACCTCCGTTATTTGCTCAAACACCTACTTCTTAAAAAAATATGGGACTTTCCCCAGTTTTTTAAAATAAAATGCCACACTCTATATTGTCAGGAACTGCTGCACACTTTGCTTTTAAAAGCTAGGCTTGGTGATTTGCATACAAACTTCCCTATAAAATCATTATCCAAAGGAAAGAATTCCTGTCATGCTGACAGGCAGCTGACAAAGCAGTTTTATTGCTTTTTCCGAGGAAGAGAGTGAGAAAAACAAGGCAAAGCCAATTTCCAGTACACCACACACACAGCTTCAAAACACTGTTGCAATAACCTAAACTTTTGCAGGTCAGCCAAAACCGGGTGATAAAACAGAAATTTGGGCTCATTTTAAGGACTTCTCCTCCAGTGGCTTGAAGAAATGTTTGATCCAGCATGAAGTGAGTGACAGTGAAGTGTCACAGTGGTGACATCCCACACAGAGGAACAACCTCTACACTTAAATGAGCTTTTCTGTTTGCAGAAGTTGGGGAAACGCCCTTTTTTTTGGACAATAACTCTGCCTTATTGTGCTTTAGGCCACTTCATCCCAGGGCACAGCTAAATAAAAGCCCTGAGCCCGTTTAGCTGTTGAATTCCCACTAATCACCAGGAATTCCATGGCAGGACAGCTGCTGAGGTCATCCAGCAGCTCACACTGGGCACTTCGAACTCTCATTTCAAAAGCAAATCCCCTTTTCCTTCTTTGGATCAACTGAAAAATTGAGGGGCAACAAAAAATTCTCAACCAAAATGGAGGCACGAATTTTTGGGAGGATTTGAAATGAGAGCAGAGTTACACCAAGCGCCAGGCTCCTCCTGCCACCCCGCGGGATCACAACTTCACAGGATTTCCTGATGGAAGCTGTGCTCTGATTGCCCAGGTAAAATCCCTCACACCGTGCACACCCAGCAGCTGGCACGGAGAAGATGCCCAATTAGCGGCTCATTAACACAAACCCAGTAATTTGCTCCCGAATGAGTTACAAACAGCGAGGCACCAAAAATTGTTCCCACTGAGCAAACCCTTCCCAGTTCTGTGATGCACACCCAGACTACAGGATCAGGGAATGGATTAGCAGAGCTTAGCTACCCTTTCAAATCATTTCAAATAGAACTTTGCTGCTTTCAAAACAATCACTGAATTGCTGCTTTGGGAGTTCAAAAACGAAGGGGAAGAAGAAGAAGAGAATGTTTTGTTTCCTTACATAAAAGAAACACTTGAGATTTCTTGCACACATTCAAAATTCCACATAATCCTACTGAGCACGGGGAACGGGATGGGAGGAGCAGCTCTGGAGGTTCAGTGGGGTCTGTGCAAGGGGCTGGGCTCAGCAGGGTCCAGCTCAGCTTCACTCCTGGGGTGCAGAAGCTGCTGAGCACGAGCTGGACAAGTTTCCCACGTGGAGTGAAGGGCTGGAGAGGCCACCTCAAAGGAGAGGCTGTCCCAAAACACTGGGAACTGCTCTGGGGTCTGGGTGGGGAGCAGAGGGTCCTGTTCCTGCAGCAGCTGGGGGGGCACAAGCCTCTGTGGAGGGTTTGGGGTGAGTCCTCCCCACTGTGCTCTGCTGGGACCCCCCTGTGCTCCATCTGGGATCCCCCCGTGCCCATCCTGGGCTCTGGCCCAGCCCCAGGGTCTCTGCAGGATCCAATCCACCCAGGGAGCAGCTCAAAAGGTGAGGCCTGAAGGTACCAGAAGCGCCATAAAAACAGAAGCCCCGAGTGAAGAGAGTTCACAGAATCTTATTTTCATGATAATTTTAATAATATTCCTTTTGCAAAATGAAGCTGAGAAACTAGAAATGCATAAATAGGCAATACACAGAGCCATGAAATGATCCCTTGTCACTACCAGTGTCCTATTCACACGTCAGCCTTTCCATGGGCAAAGTTGCTGCTCTTTGTCAATTTAATACGTTGAAGTGGAATTCCTTTTCCTTTCACATACAAACTGGTAAAAAATAGACTTAAAATGGCACTGTTAACGTCTGAGAAATGAAAAAAAAAACCCCAACCAGTTTGAGTTTGAAGTGTAACATTTGAATAAAGAAGTGAGCTGGAAGTTACAAACATCTTCAGTCCCCTCATTTATTGCAAGAGAGGGAGAATCCCAAGGTACACAGACCTGGTTCCTAGAAAAGAAACCAAATCTGCAGTGATTTGCATAAAAACTGCTGAGAGCATTTCTCAATTTGATATTGTGCTAAAATATTTCTCTTTACCATGATGGTAAAGCGTGTACAATGTCACAGGAATTGCTGAGTACACCAAACCCCCAGGGATCTCCCACAGAACTGCTGGATGCACACAAATTACAGCAAATCGAGAGTCTGCCACCTTGAGCTCATTGAATTCTCACACTTCCTTTAACAAGATCAATATGAAGGCCAGAAATTGTGTTTATTCTTTCTAGTACTGACTTGTGTCAGTAAAGAAAACAACTTCTCAAGCTGTAACTCCTCGTGATTCCATGATTTCTAACCAGGAATGCTGGGATGGAGGCAGTGCAAGGGACGGCACTGCAGAGGTGCCTCAGGGGTTAGTGAGGGAACTGGGAAATTGTTCTGTTTTCACTCTTTGACCAGAAACCACTCAAGGCCAAACCCTGTGCAAGTGCTTTGTTCAATGGATGGACAGGCAAGCCAAACTCAGACTGATTCCAAACTTTCTGCACATTTCCCTCACAAGCTGCTTCTGAAGAAAGTTCTGAGAAGTACTCTAAGAAAAATAAGACAGAACCTCAAAATGAATGCAATGTTAGAAATAGCATATATTACAAATCTTTTCTTGATAGGAACAATCAATAAGAATACATATTAGCTTAAAAACAGCTCAGCAAATGTTGCTGATCTGCAAGAAATCTCAATTCACTATTTACAAATAAGACAAAGTGAATACAGGAAATTTTACACATTTGGTAGTTAATAGGTTATTGTTTGCCGAGTGGTCTATTAGAAACTGATATTTAGGAAGACTGGAAAAACACCCCAACCAGTTATTACCTCTTCAGGCTATATTTTAGGTACAGAAAACTAGAGAATGAATACTGGAGAGAACATTCTGCCTCGTCAGGGGGTCAGGGACAGATGACAACGCTGAGACTTCTGCCATGGATGCCATTAAAATGTTCTGGGCACAGGACTTTAATAAATACACCTCGTCCTACTGAAAGGGATTGTAGCCAGCAGCTGAGCCTTTCACCTGCCAAAAACTCACATTCCTGCACTCGCCAATTCAGAACAGTTTAATGATTTTTCTTTCTTTTTCCTTTTGCTATACATTAAAATGGAGTAAAGAAAGCAAAATGTCAACAGTTGGATCGACACAGATCAGTTATTCACAATCCTGCTGCAATGAGATGATCAAAGCAACGACCAACACACACTTGAGTGGACACAGAGAGGGGATTTCAGGAGCTCTGCTCACAGTTCACACTGCAGTGTAATGCAAGATACAGTCACTGCACTGGTCCAGTCCTGCAGAACGTGTCGCTACGCAGTCTTATCTGTACATGGAACATCTCTTATCAAATCTGCTTCTCTTCAACGTTCCTCCACCTCTGTCTGTGAGACCAGGATGAGTGCGTCCCCTCCATCAGGAAAAGAAAGAATATCGCAAGTAATCAAGGAAAAAAAAAAATACAAACCACCAAGAATTTACAATACAGTTTTTTTCCCCTTTTGATGCGAATGTTTTTCTGTACAAGTGTTTTTTGTTATCTAATACTGTTTAAAAAGCTATCAGCTTCTTCAAGATGGCCACTGTAGGCATGATAATATTCCAGGAACACTTAAATAACAGTTTTTACAATAAATTTTAAGTCCATATCATTAGATTACTTTATATGCACTGGTCTCTCATCTGATTTTAGGCGTTTTCTACGTGGTTGTATAAAATCTTCATCGGAGTCCTCAGTTATTTCACCATCATCCTCTTCCTGCTCAAATTCAGGCAAAGGCTGGAAGGTCCTGTCTGAGTAGATCTCTGTAAGTTTATCTTCAAAGTACAATGCAACTGCCTTCCCTGCCTGTGCTACTTCTGAATCAGCCTGTGGATGAAAGAAGACAGGAATATTCACCTGTTGGAAATGCACATCCCTTCACCAAGTGTGCATGGTCTGAAACGCTTACCTTCAAATTAATCTCTTGTGTTTCTGCATAAACTTGAACAACTTTCATCATCTAAAAAGGATACCAGAGTCAAAAAAAATGAAATTATAATCCTTTCTAAAGTTACGAGATCGCACAGGATTGGATGACTAAAGTCAGCCATAACAACAACACAGTTTGTTATGGTTTGTTAGCTTTAGTTCCCAAACTTAGGCAGCAGGTTTAAAACAGTCTTAGGTGCTAAATAAACCTTCAACAGAATACACAACTTTCGTACAAGTAAGTGGCTCCCAGCCATTTTCTACTCATGACTGCTTTCTTCATAATAAATCTGAGTTGCCTGGACATGATTGTGGGAAAGTCTCCTTCGGAGGGGAGTGCTCCAGGAGATTGCCTTCCTGGGGATTACCCCTCTTGGATTTCTACTTTGGAAAAGCATTTGGCTTAGAGGCACTCGACATGATGCTGCTGTGAGAGGTCAGAGTGACTCAACTTTTGCCATGAGCCAGGCAAGCTGAAACACATTTTTTCTTTTTTTTAAAAAAAATAAGAAAAAAAATCACCACAACCCTCAGTCCTTCCTCCCTTGTTTTACTCTGGTCTCTAAGAGCTGCAGCATGTTTTCCTCTACAGTGGATGCTTCATAAGTTCCCTTGATTGAGAAGTTCACACAATTACAACTCCTTCCCCAGTGCTCATGAACCTCCCCTAATGCAGGGACATAAAGGAGTCAGGGCTGTCAAAGTCCCAAATGCTTGTGAGCACTTCCAGCATCACATCATTAACCCTGATTTCTCCTAGTGAGGTTTTGATTGTAGCTTTGTGCAGTTCCTTCAGCTTCCTTCTGCACAGGGCCAGAAATGCAGCCCAAACACTGCAAGTTCAGGTTGCATTTTACAGAGAAATAAGAAATATTAGCTGCTTTCTGCATTTCTAAGGTCAGAAGAAAGCCACTCCCTGTGATGCCTTTTGTCATCCTTGCTTTAAAGCATCTCAAAGATCAGGAACCCTCTTAGCTCCTGCTCTGTTTCAGCACAATATGGTCTTTTCTTTTTGATATTCAGATTATTTTTCCCATTGCTCCACTAGCAGTAACACTCAGGTCATTTATCTCCCCAAGTCACATTTCACGTGTAAGGGATATTTCATTATCAGATGGGATCATTGGAAAATTAGTAAAAAATATGACCCCATACCCAAGTTATCCACTGAAAACTGATTTTTGTGAGACCCCCACTACCCAGGAGTTAAAGCAGGAAGGTTAATAAAAGCCACAATGGCCACAAAGCTTTGCTGGATTCAGCCTGTGTGAGGTACTAAAACCAGAGTATCTTCAGAAAGGCATTTCTCCTCAGTAGAGGAAGTTTCTCAGTGGATCCTACCACATTCCATGAGTGTAAAACAATTACCTGGGCAGCTTGAGACACTTTTAAGGACTCTTTGATTGTCTTTATGGCACTTCCTGAGCACTTCTACAATCAGTTCAATGCACAGTAAGCAGGCCACCCTGCTCCTCACTCAGACACCACCGAATGCATTTTAGAAGTTCCCTCTGTTCTCCCAATTCAGCTAAAAATGAGAAGTTATTCTGCAATTGCCTTGAGCTTTCTTTGGTTTTTCAGTGTCTGATTCAGCATCTGCTCCAAAAGCAGAAGTTACAGCTGGAAGCAGAGCCTTTCACTGGAGAAGCTGCACAACCAGGTTGAAACAAATCTTCATCTAAAATTAAAAATGGTGTTGAGATTGGAAGTTAACATACTTCATTAAACCTTTCACAGTTCTTGAAGATCAACCGGACATCAGCCACGAAGTCCTCGGGGGTCTGGTAGTGTTGGGAATGCTTCTTCTGCAGTTTCTTCTTCACCGTGGATAAATCCATTGGTTTCTTTATAATTTTATAGTAGTTTGGTATCTGTAAAAAAACCAACAGTGATTTATCACTGAATGGACAGAGCTCACAGCTGAATTTCTACACGGAAGGTATCAATCCCTTCATCTCATCACACACTTCAGGCATGTTCAGCAAAGCAGAACAATTTCCTTTCCTCAAGCTGTTTAAAAAGTTCTTTGTAAGGGTATGGAGTGACAGGACAAGGGGGACTGGTTTTAAATTGAAGGAGGGTAGATTTAGATTGGCTATTGGGGAGGAATTCCTCCCTGGGAGGGTGGGCAGGCCCTGGCACAGGGTGCCCAGAGAAGCTGTGGCTGCCCCTGGATCCCTGGCAGTGTCCAAGGCCAGGTTGGACGGGGCTTGGAGCACCCTGGGACAGTGGAAGGTGTCCCTGCCCATGGCAGGGGTGGCACTGGATGAGCTTTAAGGTCCTTTCCAACCCAAACCACTCTGGAACTCTGGGATTCTTCCTAACCTTCAGTGCCTCTCACAGCCCAGCAAAGCCTTTCATTACAGTTACTTCTTTTACAGCTGAAAGCAGAAGAGCCAAAGCAGTTTCTTCCCTCCCTCTCATTCAAAAGTTTGTCCAAAAAGAAACAAAAAGCCCTCCTACAGCATTTTGAGTTTCATGGGTGTCCTGAGACATCTTGTTCCAGTTCAATAACTGCTAATTGGAAGTATTTTTAAATATCTGGTTTTGAGACTGGGAGTGAAGCATCTGCCTGGAGAAGCTCCAGGATCAGCTGCTTTCCCTCTCAGACCCATGAAATGCTGGATGGCTGCCAGAACTTTTAGACTGATCAAGGGAGACGTGCTTCTAGTGAAAGCAGTCAGCTCCTTCCCAAATTCAACTCCAGACTCCCAGGGATGTTATAGCAAATATAAAAATATCACAAGCTGTTTCTCAGGAGACTCACCGAGGCTGGGACTGGCTCTTGGAACTCAATGCTCAGCTCGTGGCAGTACAGGTAAAGCAGGAGGCGTTCACATTTCTTATAAAGAAATAAACAGGGTCAGATTAATATTCTTAATTTATCCCTAGCCCAGAAATTCATATCCCCCTGCTTTAAAGAGGCTTGTACTTTAACAGCTTAGTACTAGAAAATTTAAATGCAACCCCCACAACTTAATTTAAAAAGGTAAAGTTCTTAGGAGGGCAGGATTGAGAGGCAGAACCCCATTTACTGTTCACAAATTTCCTCTTGGTTTTCTCCCTCCTAACCAAAAGCCTAGGGCTGAAGTCAAGCATGGAGAGACATGCTAATATACTGCAAATTAAAAAATAAAATACCAACTATAAGCACTTTTACTGCTTTTTGTCCAATCACAACCACATGCAACAGGAAAGGACTGAGCTGCAGACTTTTCTCTTCCCCACAAGACAAAACTGAACAATCTGAAAACAAAGCCAGAATGTTTCTATAAATTCCCTGTTGAAATATTTCTCTTTGCTTTGCTTGCAATTCCATCAGAGGAATTTGATTTGATAATACTCTTAACACTACTCAGAGGCTGATTGATAAAGCTAAAAATAATTCTGATTGCCAAGGTCATTACAATTCCCCAGGAATGCACCTGAATACTCCCAGCACCTCTCAAGGAATGCACTTAAACACACCAAACTCACCCAACTATTTTATGAAGGTGACATTAATGCTAAATGCAAAGGACTTTTAATTAAGTGCACGTTAAATGATGCCTTTAAATACAGAATATGTGTCAATGCTAAATTTTAGCTACTAAGTGATTACAGTCCCAATGCACTGGGGCACTCCCACAGTCACCAACACCTGCAGATGTGGCCACAGCAGGAAAAACCTCATTAATCATTTTGGGGTGTTTTGCAAAGCCATAACTACATTTAATTTGCTTCAGCCAAAGCAAAACCATCTCCAGAGAGCGGGGGTAGCTGATGTGAGAAAGCACTTTTTCCTGGGAAGCTGATTCCTGCAGGTTTGAGACCCACCCTTTGGTCCACAGGACTCAGGCCTTGTGCTGTCTTCCCCTTCTTGCTGTGCTGGGAATTGTCACAATCATATTCTACTTCAGGTTTGCTCAGGTCTCTGCAGAATGTACATATCCACTCTCCACTAAAGAGAAAAACACAATTATTCCAGACATCCAAATTCTCATCAGTGATGGCTACAAAGAGTTTTTACTCACTCTTACACATTCACATTCTACCACAGTAAAGAGCTGGATACTCAAAGCTAAGGAATAGCTCTTAATGCTCACAATAATTCTGCCAGTCAGGGCCATTTTTCCTGCCCTCAGATGATATTTTAATACTTTATAACACCTTTCTCACCTTGCCTTAAAATGAACTTTACACAACAGAATCGCATTGTGAGACTTTACACAAACAGATAAACAGAACGGGATTCTGTGATCAGATAAACACTGACCAGCTACACACAAACAATTCAGGCAAGGCCTTGGAAATGTCACATTTCTGTACTACAAGAAATCACCCAGAACAAGCTGATTTTGGAGGAAACACCAGTGTGGGTTCCATCCACAATCCCAGCCCACACCGCGCCGCTGCCGGTACCTGGGGAAGCTGAGGAGTGTCGGGACGTGGCAGGTGAGGTGGAACACCTTGGGGCACTTCTCACAGCACAGCAGGTCCCCCCCGTTCTGGCACACAGCACACCAGTCCTCGTTGGGGTCGTCATCCTTGTTGTTCCCTTCTCCCCCCACTCGGGCTGAGCGGTGCATGAGGCTCCGCACGGGCGATTTGCCGTTCACCAGGCTGTGCCCGGACTGCTTGCAGCTCTCACTCAGGTCTCCTGGCTCTGTCTTCACGTGGTTTTCCAGGCTTCCCAACGCCTCCAGTTCACTCTCCAGGTGTAAGTTAGTGGACAGTGGTGGTGTCAAGCTGCTCTCAGGGCTGCTGAGCTGGAATGAAAGTAGCGCACAGAAAATCAGAGTTGGTTTTACACCAGCATCTTTCTGCCTGTGCTGGAATTCAAAAGCCTCCCACCATTCAGATACCATACTCATATCCCAAAAACCACAGGAAATCATTAGGAAGAGCTGAAGTACTGAAAACTACTTTTTCACATGCCCTTTCTTTGAAGAACACACTCATTTCTTCTGATATAACGAGCCACACACACTGAGAAGTCATTAAATGCTGTTAATGACAACTTCATTGTGATTAGGAAAAATCCTCAACTCCACCACCCTGTACACAATCCTGTTCAATCAAGCCCAGCTGGGAAACACTGAAAAATATTCATTTGCTAATTATTTCATTTATACATTGGCCTAAGAACTTTTGACTGAGTGGAAGATTTCTGAATGCAATTACCTCTGTGGGAATGTCCACTAGCAATGGGTGACTCACAGCTTTTATTAATTAGGGATTAGAAGCAGCAAATACACTGTGTTACACTTCATTTTAATAGTTAACAATAACATTTATGTTACAGACCACCCTGTGCCTGGCAGAGCATTGCCAGGGAGAAAACACCTCTTAGAATGAAACTTTAGAGTAAAATTGCTTTTTTTTTTTTCCTTTCCAAATTCTTAAACATGCTGCCAGGAAAACCACAACACACTGGGCATAAACTAACTTTACCATGCAAGCACTCCTTCTGCCATCCTCTGTTTTTTCCTGCTTTACTGTTCCTGAGAAACTGCAGATCTCTTCCTCTGTGCCTGGTTCTTGCTTTACTTTCACTTGGTCAGCCTTGAAGTTAATGCCAGTTTTGTCAGCAGTTCTGCCCGAGGAGCCACAGCTGGAAAGACATCAGCACATAAACAAGAGGATAAATCATCTTCAGGGCAAAGAAATTCAGGTAACTGTTTCCCAAATGAAAGACAAAGGGTGTCAGAACATTTACAACAGCTCCAGTTTACAAGACAGAGGAGAATCACAGTGCAGGAAAAGAAATTAAAAATATAAATCTTCATGTAAGCATTCTTCCATTCCTGGGTCACAGTTATGTCAAAGCACAATGTGCCAATTGCCAATTCTGTTTCTGAATTCTTCATGTCTGATCTTTTGTAGCCTGGCAGTGTTAATGGGACACTCACCTTCCTCTGCTGCCTGTGCTGGAGGTGCTGGGGGGCCTCACAGGAGTGTGGGAGTTGGATAAACCTGCAAAGAAGCAGCACAGAAGTGGATTTGGTACAAGTTTACATTCACTGACTAGTGCTGAGTAACCCCAGAAGTGCTGCAGGAGTGTCCTAATTTAATAAGTCACCTAAGTCAGCTGTTCTCTGTCTTTTGATCCCAACAAAGTCTAGCACATCACATTAAATAAAAAAGTCACAACACACGGTTCTTGGAGTCCCAGCAATTATTTCACCTCATCCAAACAGTGCTAAACCCTTCAGCCCATTACATCCTCAAATTTTGTGCACTGAGAGCCACCAATAAAGTCAAAAAAGCAGCCTCTGCATGGTTTGCATGCAGGTTTTGAGAAACACAGGAAGCCCCACTGCTGCAGCCATTCATTCACAGGATCTTACAAGTCCTGTAGAGAAAACCAAGAGAAACATCAAGTCCCAGAATGGTTTGGGTGGGAAGGGACCTTGAAGATCATTCAGTGCTACCCCTGTCCCAGGCAGGGACACCTTCCACTGTCCCAGGTTGCTCCCAGCCCTGTCCAACCTGGCCTTGGACACTTCCAGGGATCCAGGGGCAACCACAGTTTCTCTGGGCACCCTGTGCCAGGGCCTCCCCACCCTCACAGGGAAGGATTTCTTCCTATTGACTGAAATAATCTTCTCACTTATAGAAATAGACATTTTCAATGTTTAAATATCTCAAAATTAGGTACTGGTGACTTAATTTGTTCACATGCATAAGGAAAGCTCTACCATTAATTGGTTATACTCAGAATGAGCCTGACAAGTGTCTCTACATGGGTCTGGAACACTGCATTGTTGTGCTGGCAGTTTGTTACTACAAAGACATTTCTGAAGGAGGGTAAAATTTAAATTTCCAGAAGAATCCATTTCTGAGCAAAACAGATTTTCAATAAAACATCACTTCCCTTCTGGCAGGAAATGTTAGGCAATTATTTTCAACTTAAATACCAGAAATACCCATCACTTTCTGGAATCTCTAGAAAAACCCATTAGGTTTACCTGATGACCCTGGAGATAGAGCTGAAGGTCCTGGGGAGGGATTCATGGTGCTTGTAGGCTGTGGGGGGAGGTGGCTGCCTGTGATGTATCTACTCAGCAGATTATCTAAACTACTGGAACCAGCATCTTCCAGCTAAGAAGGAAAAACAAAAATCTGAATCAGACAGGTCTAATTCAACTTCCATAACAGTTCCACACCTTTAAATTGTGATCAGTATCTTTGCTGGAATTGTTCACTCTCCCTTCAAAGATTCAGGGCATCAGCAAATATTTTTATCAGTTTCATACAGAGGTCAGGTTTTCAAACCTGAAATTTCAAGTGACATTTTTCAAAAGCTCCTAAATCTGAGTTTTTTCAGCATGGTCCTGGGCTGCACTTACCCAAGGTCACTGCAAACTTTCTGGCTCCCAGCTGCTCAGTATGTTGGCCACACACATGGTGTTACTCACGAACTACCAGATTACTGAGGTTGCAGAAGTTATTCCATAATAAGATATTAAGGGAAGCCATAATCTTGTTTTTCCTTAATGTGACGGGAAATCTCCCACTCACTTTTCACACAGATTTTAGTACCTGTTAAACCCAAGAAAACAGGGACCCTGCTGCTGTAACTGCCTAAAGCCATGAACTGCAAGACAGCAGAACTGCAATAATGTGTCTGAAACACACTGCATTCCAAGTAGGTTTTAATGACTGTGCCAGCAGCACGAAGGACTAACACTTCCTATCCACCAAATCCAACTAAAATCCGTAACAGCTATCACATGAACAGGCATAAAAAAAGTATCTGAACAGAATTCTGCATTTTCAGTGCACCTGGAAGTTGCATGGTAACGCTTTGGACTATCCCATAATTTCTAATGTGGTGTCTGAGGAGCTTCACACGCTCACAGCTCAGTCAGCCACAACCACTCTCACTCCCTCTGCTGTTTTGTTCTACAGCCTCAGCACTGCAGATTGCTCACACTGAGATGGGATTCCTCCTTCCCCAGCGTTCTCACACCAGCAAATGACCTGCAGCCTCCTGACAACACTGAACATACAAGCCCTGAACATTTAAGAGTTGCCAAGTTGCAGCTGGTATTCCAGCAGACCATCTTGGATGAAATTTACTTGTGTTTCCTGTATCATGACCAAATCTGTATTTTACACAGGCATTTCAATGCAAAGGTCCTGTTCTCAGGATGAAGCCATCATCCTCCTCCCCTCCCAAACACTCCTGCAAGTTTTACATTACTTTTACTTTCTTTGCTTCCATGTGTACATTAAATTGTGCTTTTCACCTCTCCAAATGAGCTCGACTTCAAAATCTACCTCAGTTTGTGTCCCCTCTGTGCTTCCTGCTTCTTTGAGAAACATCACAGAGAAACTCCAGGCAATTTTAACCCGGAATAAATCATCATTCAGGGCACTCAAAATACATCACTGCTAATTATTCTACTGATATCTTCTCCTAGGATGGTCTTGTGGAAGGAAGGAAGTGATCACAGTACTTAAAGTCTCAATTTTACTACAGGGCACGCATTAAATACTGATTAACCTAAAGGTTAACAGGTGGAGCAGCTCAGCCCTATATGGAGAAAACAGTTGCACGCCTCAGAGAAGGGCTGAAGATTTTAATTCCACAACTTCAAACGATAATTAACCATTCCTCAGAGAGCTTCTGGCACCCAAACAAGAAAACCACAGAGAAAGGGAAGCGGACTGACCTGGATGGGAGGGATGTCTGGCAGGGAGGGCAGGTTCTCCGGGTTGGTGACGGACGGGATGAGCTCGATGGCCGACACGGACGGGCTGGTGGGGCCGCGGTTGGCGCTGGCCATGGTGGCCGTGGTGGGGCTGGTGGGGTTGATGGTGGTGTTGTGCACGGAAACCACCGGGAAGGGCCCCGCGTGGCCGGGGTTGGAGTGCTGGGGAGACACAGACACCGGGCTGGGTCACGGGGCCGGGCAGCACAGCTCACACTGCAACACTGCCCTGGGGAGAGACCTCAACCCAAGCGGGGCAAAACACACACTCACAGCTATCACAGCACCTGCCAGCACTGGGGGCAGAGCAACTGCTGCTCCTCTTCACTTGGAAAGGAAAAAAATACTTTATGTGGCTAGATATTAAATAGACAGCACTTCTTGCACCAAATTATTTCGTACATAGCTGTATTTTCTTAAAGCAATTCCTTCCTCCAGAGATAGCTTTAGAGTTTACATGTCTGTCTAATTTTTTTTTTAAGATAAAAGGAACTGTTGCAAGTAATATAAAGTCACTTTTGGTATTTCAGTCACGTTAACATTCATTGTCAAGGATTTTTATTCTTAATGGCATGCAGAGCTCTGCATCAATGCTTCAGGTGTGAATTTAAAAACACTTCAGCAGCTGATTCAATCAAAACCCCTCAACTACATCACTTTGAACTTCACTACTCCTCACTATTCTCTAATAAACCTCTGAATATTCTTTTCAGCTGAATGGCACTGAAAAGTGCAAAAGGAAACGTTTTGCTTCCCAGAACTAAACTGCAATACAAACATTCGATTTCATTTTCACCCCTAAGGTTTGAATTCCCTTATGTTCAGCAAAACTGTCACAGCACAGTAATGCAACATGGAATAGAAGCATATAAATGTGTGTAGCTGTGAGCTACAGGGGAACAGATAAACACATTTACAGCTGGAGGTACCATCTACTGGAATGAAAGTCTGGCACAATGGCACAAATGAAGCGTGTACACAGGATATACTTGTCTTTGAAGGTGAGGTTGCATCATGGAGTATTGAGGTCCATTGTGGCGTGGGATTCCTGGTATACGAGCAGCATTCTGAGCCATTCTCATCTGATGTGCTTGGAAAGCCCCACAGTTCATGTTACCCCTCTGCATGGTCTGCATGCTGATCAACCTGGGAGGCTGCAAGGGTTTGTGTTTTTTAAAATTTGTGCTTTTAACATGGAGAAAAGAAGCCCATCTCTTTCCACAGTAGTAGTAACATAACATCAATCAAAGCCAACAGCTGTCACATTAAAGTATCTCAAATCTCAAAAGATTTTAGTTTATAAATTGCTTTGCAAGTTTAGATTTGACAGGGCAATTTTAAATCTCAGTGTTACGGCAGAAGGTGAAATAAGAACACGTAAGGGACTCACCTGCTGCTGCAGGACTTGGGGGCTGCTCTGCCTGGGCACGGATGCAGATGGCTGGGCCATCCTCATCTGCTGCAACTGCTGGTGTTTTTGGGCATACACTTGCTGCTGCATGTGCTGGAGTCGAAGCTGGGCCAGATTGATTTGTCCTGGAGCTTTGTTGATGTGGTTTGTTCCTGGAGGAGTTTGTCCAACCACTACATTGGGAGTGTAACTAGGGGTTGGTTTATTTTCAATGACCAGGTTACCTAAAAAAAAACCCAAAAGAACCAATCAACAGTTAGATCTCACCATCCTCCAAAGGTTGGTATTTGTGGAATATTCAGATGTTTCTAATGCAGCTTCCTCAGAGCAATTTAAGCTTGAAATTTCCTCTTTAAGTCTTCAATAACCACACACGAGAAAAGCAAAAAGAGAACTCAGACTACAAGAACTAACTGCAACATTAAAAACATGATCTGTGAGGGAAGAGTGAAAGAACTGGAACTGCACAGCCTAAAAGCCACAACAGACAGAAATTACTTCTCTGCGTTCACAAGAAACGGACAAGATGAGAAATAAAACAGAAAACAAACATGTTGAGCATAAAGTTTCTATGCCTAAAGAAGCAAAGCCTGGGAAGAGATATTTGGGGGACAGTGGAGAGTGTCCCACCACTGAGTGACACAGAACAGGTTCTACAAACATGACACAAACACTGCTACAAGCAAGTCCTGTCTCACTCCAGTGTGATGGACCATGTTGCCTATCTAGACAACTCCTGTCCTATTTTTATGTGGAAAAGGCAAAATGCTGATTTTTGACTGTGAATGTGTACTCGTTGGAACCTGCACGTCCCTTTCTATTAAGGTTGACAGTTTCCTTTCTGTGTCCTGTCTGCCCCAGAGAATAAACATCCCTGACTGAAGATGGGAACACCCCAGCCTGGATGGTGGACTCAGAGCAAGAAGTGAGTACACACAAAAGCTGGTCATTTTATCAGATTTTCTATGAGACTTTTATCCAACAGACAAGTTCACAAGCAGGTGCTACCAGGCACCTCTGTCTCACTGTGCTCTCTCCTCTTCTCTCATTCAAAACCTGTGTTTTGCAAACTCTCAGCGATTATATTTAATATACTGGAAATGGCACAGGGTGCCCAGAGCAGCTGTGGCTGCCCCTGGATCCCTGGAAGTGTCCCAGGCCAGGCTGGACGGGCCTTGGAGCAACCTGGGATAGTGGAAGGTGTCCCTGCCCATGGCAGAGGGTGGAACAGAATGAGCTTTAAGATCCCTTTCAACCCAAACCACTCTAATTCTGTGATTAGGGCCATTCCCAGAACCATTCCCACTGGAAAACAATATCCACTTAGAGAAAGCTTTGCTAACAGAAAGAACAGAGCAGATAAGGAGGAGAATCAGGACTGGATGGATTATTTTTGTCTCCTGCATTAAGAGATGTACTGCACTGCACTCACCCCTGCTGGATGAACACCCCTAATTCAACAGAGGTTTTTCAGTGTCACAGAATAAACAAACACAGTTTTCTCACCCAAATTGACGACGTTCTTAGCCCAGAAGGTGGGGTCACAATGGAAGCGGATCGCTCCGTTGGCAGCTGGGACAGGATCACATCGTGCCTTCAGAATGTGCCGCAGCTGGAACGTTATCTGAGAGAAAACAAAACCACTCTGTGACAAAGAAATAAAGAATGAGGAATGAGAAGTGTGCATTGCCCAGAGAGTTCAGGCCGTGGAACACCAACAAGGACTGGCAACAGCAAGTTTGGTTCACAGCCTGGGAACTTCTCAATTCACCAGGAAAATCCCACATTGTACAACTGCTTTACTCTGAGGATTCCAGAGCAGCACTGTTACACCACAACACTGCTGCAAGGACTCCAGTGAAACACAAAGGTGCCTTTCCAGAGCTTGACCCCACTCCTTCTACACTAACACTCCTAAACCCTTATGGTAAAGGGTGAGTTGTTGCACAATTGCTTGGCTCTGTTGTAAGGTCTAAAGCTGAAGACATGGTGCCACATGATGGTGGCAATGAAGGACCCACACGGCAGAACTGGGTGTATCCTTTCGACTACCAACGTTTGACCTCATTTGTGTCTTAATCTCACTCTGGGTATAGTTCATTCCCCTGCCCCTCTGTGTTCACAGCTCAGGACACATTCCCAGACTGGGACAGAAATTTGGTGTCAGAACGATGGTCTACAGTAACAGACAGCCCTGGCGCTGCAGGTGAACGACCTGCACATGCAGAACTGGGTGAACTTATGCCAATAAAAGTGATTTATCATTTTGGTTACCAACACTTGACTTGTTTGTGGCTTATCTTGCTCTGGGTACGTTGGAACTTTTCCCCTGTCTGGAGATGGGGATTGGGACAGAACTGCACGGCCCAGTCTGTGCAGCCACACGAGGAGTGGCTGAGGGCACTTTGTCTGTGCAGCTGGAGAAGAGGGGCCTGAGGTCACACCTCACTGGGGGCTGCAGCTCCTTCCTCAGGAGCAGCAGAGGGACAGCTCCAATCTCTGGGAGGAGGGCCAGGAGCCAGGGAAGGGCTGGAGCTGTGCCAGGGCAGGGTCAGGCTGGAGATCAGGGAAAGGTTCTTCCCCCAGAGGGTGCTGGGCACTGCCCAGGCTCCCCAGGGAATGGGCACGGCCCCGAGGCTGCCAGAGCTCCAGGAGCGTTTGGGCAGCACTGCCAGGGATGCCCAGGGTGGGATTGTTGGGGTGTCTGGGCAGGCCCAGGGGTTGGACTGGATGATCCCTGTGGGTGAATCCCTTCCAGCTGCGGATATTCCATGATTCCCAGTCCCAGGACGCCCCTCACCAGCCGTTTGCTGTAGAGCAGGGCAGTGCTGCTGCCACTCGCGATCGCCCAATTAGTGAAGTTCATCACGTGCTTCACTTGTCGTGACAGACCAGTGATGTCATTCTGCTGCTGTATTAACTTCATCTGTCTCTCCTTTGTTACATTCTGCAAAGAAACACAAACTTTATTACAATGGGGCTTTCAGATTTAGGAGGAAAATGCAAACTGCTGTCAGGTTTCGGATCAAAGGGAAAACGTCCTAAGACAATTTAACAAATGCTAGGTAAACAAGAAAAGACAAAATTAATGTAATTTTAAATTATTTCTTCTACTCATGATCAAGTCACTCTTTTCTTCCAGGAACATTTTATTTCCTTGCCAAAGAATCGTTCTTTAACCAGGAAAAATCTATTGTGATTCATTTGTTCTTAAATTTTTTGTGTCATGGCAGGCTGGCCATATGCACTGAACTAACTTCTTACAATGGATTTCCTCTCTTCAGATAAAACAGGTAATAATAAGCTACATTTTCATGGATTTTAATAGAAGTCAGAATGCAATTATTCACAATGTGCAGTCTGGAAAGGATGCTTGAACTCATGGTCTCCTTTATTATGCTGTACTATGCAACTTTAAATACCAGCATTACACCTTCATGCACAAATACATGAGACTGCCTTGTCTGTTCTTACACGAACCTTAAAAAGCTACTTGAGGAAATTATTAAATGACACACACCTGAGAACTATGTTACACAGAAATATGGCAAACAGAACATGGAAAGGAGATTTTTCAGACACTCCTTTACAATGAGCCCAATTTTGAACACGAGGCATAGACACAAAACTGAAGGAGCCACGGGCTCTAATGAGAGGAGAAGCAAGAGATTTAACTCCACCACACCACTCAGAGGCAATATCAGTACTACAACTCCTGCAGCCACACCAAACCAACCATTTTCAAACGTGGGTCCTCAGTAGGGGACTGGAAACTCAACATCACCATTACTTTTTATTTTAAGTGTACCTCAAGGTGCTGTAGGAGAGATTTTCCCTTTTTATTGATTTCATTGATGAGGGTGAATATAGCCACTTTGATTTCCTGTTCCACTCGTTTGTTGGTTTCATTTACTTCTTTTATCCTAAAAAAACAAAACAAAACCAATGGATTGTCAGTCACTTTATACTTCACTGCCAAATACAAATTCACAACTTGTTTTACTTCAAATAATATGAAAGCCCTTGTAGTTTACACACTTTATATAGAGAAATAACCAGCCACAACCACATGTCTGTATGTACATTTATATATTTATATCCATATCATGTCTCTCACTATGAAAAATTTATATCTGATGCTTTAAACTTTTAAGATAATTTATAATAACCAGAAATCAACTGTGAATTTCAAATTAAATCCTCCCTTGTAACAAAAAAGTTATTACAAGCCTGTAATTAATACACAATAAAGATGTAAAATTTTCATTAATGATTTGCTTGATATTAGCCTAGATTATTCTCTTGAGCTTTACTACTACTGCCTGTCAGATTTTTATACCCTCTTCATCACTGCCATTTTTCCTCAGTTTTTGTGCATTTTCAGCTTCTTCAGACTCAAGCAAATCATCTTGAGCTCTGTCCACAGAATGTGAAATACAGCATTTCTTAAACTCATGGAAATTCTGGGTTTATTTGTTCCTATACTGCCTCAATCTAACAAGATCACAATGCAGCAGAATTCTTTGCCATGAGCCAATGTAAAGACTGAAGTTGTCCTTTTTTAAAGAGCTTTTTTGCTGCTAGATCAAGGCCCTGATGCCATTCAGCCACACAGGACCAACACTCACTGTCTGATGATGAGCACTGCTGGGGTCAAAGCCCTTTAAGGCACCTTGGACACACGTGGTTTTTCATGACAGCACAGCCTGGTCTCCTACTCCAAAAAACACCCAACCAACCCTTCATTAAGTCCATGGAATCCACCCTTGGCTTTGGCACCCAACAATTATTCCAGCAGAGCTGTTCCTTCAACACTTTTATGCTCCACGATCACAGATGATGGCAATTCTACACCGTCTGCCAACAGTGACAACAAGACTGTAATACCTTTTTATTTTCTCCCCATTCCCTCAAGTTTTTAGGATGATGGATTTTGTGTCCTACACGCCAGCAAAGCAGTGGAATGAATTGTCTCACCTGCAGCAGCCATTTGGCTCAGCACAAAGATCTTTACACAATTCAATCCCACGCTGCAGAAATCCACTGAAACCAGAAACTCTTGGGCAAAAAACCCCCACCATTACAATGTGTTATTGATATGTGCATCACCCATTCCTGGCCTGGAATTCTTATCAGAGAATGTTTTGTGACATTCCTTGAGTTTCCAGTGTGATTATTTCCTATGTGCTGCGTTTCTGTCTCTTTGAGCGTGTAAAAACTCTATGCTTCACAATGGTGTTGTGTTTTGGGACCTTTCAAAGACTTCCATGGAAAAATCAGCACATAAAAACATCCATTTTCATTGCTTCCCTCTTCAAACATTTGCCTCTGTCATGTTGTACATTCTTCTTCCCTTACACTGCTTTTTTTTTTTTTTCAATGTAGATGGCACCACAAGGAGTTAAAAATTTGCATCAGAACTTCTCTTTCTATCTGCGGTGCACATCCTCCTGCCCATCCTCCTGCCTCCGTACTTTCCACCCCCAGCTGATGTGTCATCTTGCAAATGACCTAAAAGCTGCGGGAGGCTCATAAAACCATCAAGAACCACGGTGGAATTCCCTGAGCTGCAGCACAACCACGTCACCCAAGTGGGTGAAAAGCCAGCAGGGATCACGTGCTCCCTCTGCCTCTATATTCAGTATTTAACGTGACGTTGAATTTCAGATAACCCCGGAAATCTTAAGTGAAGCTACCTAAAAAAAAAACCCAATCAAAACCCCACAACCGACCACAATTTCCTATTCAAATTCACACCAAGTTTTTGTTACTCAGTTATCAGAGGCCTTCACAAGAAACATAAAAATATTTCAATATTTCAACCCTTCTGTTGCCTAGAGCTAACTTAGAAGAAACCACAGGATGGGTTTCCTTGCCTTTTTTATTCCTTTTTTTTACTCCCCCATCCCCAAAGTGTAAAAAATGTGTCACATCTTTGGTTCTATTCAAAGTTGCCACAAAAGACATAACCTTTAATATTTGTTTCTTCTAACAACTTCCAAGAGATGTACAGTCTTGTAGAGGGGGAAATAAACATTATGAAAAGTAATTAAGATATAGAATTAACTCCAAAGTGTTATTCTGGTCCCATCATTCATCTTACTGTGATTCATTAAAAACACAGTGTAACAGCTGATCATTCAGGGGAACTCACCTATTTTGAACTTGGGCAGCTGCAAAATTTACATAATTCTTCTTCTCAAGAAGTTTGGCCAACAGGTTCTCAATTGCACCCTTCTGGTTCTGAAAAGCTTCTTCCAGGAACTGGTACCTTTTCAACACGCAAGAGAAGACACCGATTACCAGGGAGCAGTGGGCTGGAACTCAGGGTTCCCAGCTCAGGTGGAAAGCCACGAAATTTGGAAAAAATGTGACAAAACACTGAGAAAAACCAGACTCTGCATGCTCTGACCAGCGTGCAAAATGTTTAAGTGCTGAAAAAGCCCTTTGCTACTGTCCGGGAGACTGAACCTCTGTGGGAAATTATCAGTTCCAACCAAACAGGGATGCACTGCCTCATTTCCCAGGACAGGAGGCTTTGGAACAGCTCAAGGAGAAACCAGGAACCCCAGAGTTTGATGAGGAAAAGACACCAATAGCTTAAACACACATTAAAAGGTACCAAAAACCAACCCCCTGAACTATCCCAAATTCTCCAGTTTTGCAGCTGAGATTACACTGCTCATATCTGACTGCATTAGTTTAATCTGAAGAAAATGTTCCTATTAAAAAACTTTGTGGTTTTTCCACCTCTTGTACTTCCAAGTGAAGAACATTCCCTTCCAAGCTCTTCAACTAAACAGCTGCTACCCAAGGTACCTTCCCTCACTTCATCTGAAAAGAGGGCAAGCACCAACACTGAGGGAAAACAACAGCATTAGGTGCCTTTTCCTGACATATTGGAATTATTAATGCAACAGAAGCAAAATGCCTTAAGCATTTGCCTTTTGCCTAAAGCAAAAATTAAGCAGCTGCACAAATTTCCATATTTTCTGATGAACTGCTCAAAACCCAGGATTCCTACCAGTCACCTGCTAAGTCCTGCCCTTGCAATAAATAAACTTCATGCTTCTGAAATATAATTTGTTAACAACAGGGAAAACTTAAGGTCCCAGAGCACCTTGGCAATGTTTTCCCAATATTCAAATTGACGGAAAATTCCTACAATTAATGAAGCATCCTGTAAGCTGCATTAGAAGCAACTTACACCATCTCCCAAAGAAAATGAAAAAGAAAGTAGTGTTGTCTTGTGTCACAATCTAGACCATCACAGTCCAACAGGAAAAGACTGTCTGGATTGTCACCAAACTTACAGCAACACTGGTTTTTTTATTTAAATGACTCACAATCATGGTAACAGGGACTCAGGCAAAAAACATCATTCACAACAAAACTCTGCTCCTGTTAATTCAGTTTGTACCAGCAACAGACAAATCTGAAGCCCAAGAGTACAGATTCTTCAGTCTGAGTGTTGGAATTTGGCTTTTTATAAGTCTAAAGTTCCTGCAGACAGACAGCAGCACAAGGTTTTAGATACTATAATACAAAAAAAGTAGCATTCCTAAAGCCTAAAGACAGCAAAATTTGGAATGTTTGGGAGCTGCTGATTTTCTGAAATTATTTTCATTAAGTTCAAAATCATATTTCCACATGAAGGAGAAATGAAAAACCTGCATTCAGCTTGTACTGCTAAAATTTTGCTGCAGCTCTTGCTACAGCCAAAATACTTTTCTTTTTTTCAATATTGTACTTCCAGCTTCCCAAGTTTGTGGACTGAAAACTGCCCAAATCAGAGGAATCCCACAGCATCAGGCTGCTAAAAGAACTGTCAGCTTTCTACAGAATCCCCAGCAATCTCTGCCCATGGCAGGGGGTAGAACTGGGTATCTTTAAGGTCCCTTCCAACCCCAAACCATTCTGGAATTCTATGATTGAAACTCTGAACACTGGACCATGGTGCTACTGAAATGGTCAATCACCCTCCTTTGGTGTAAACTATCAGGATTTCAGGTAAGAAGAAAACAGGGGATTAAAATCAATTCTTTTTCCATTTGGCATGATTCTCCATAAAATCTCAGCTGTACTTCAGGCAGACAAAGCAGTGCCTTAATCACCTGTAATTCACACCTGCACACAGAACCATATGGAAAGAATATTCTGCAAAAACAAAAGCACGTTAATAGCAAAGAATTCTCCTTCTGGAAGAGCACAGGTAAGCAGGACAAGATCCATCTGTTAATCCATTAGCAACATGCACAAAACAGATGCAAAGAAACCAACTAGAACAAGTCAGTGAATATATCCCAGGAGAGCACCCTTTGTGACAAAGGAGTCGTCCAGGATATTTATGACCAAGCCTATGAAAGGACAGAGCAGGAATATTTGAGGTTGTTAATATTTTAATAATACTAATTTCAAAAGGAGAAGTTCTCCACAGGCTGCTGTAGCAGTCTGAGAATCACCACTATTCTGAGAAAAACACCACTAAATTCAATATTGCACCTTTACAGAGAAGAGTTACCTGCAGCCTGGCTAGGAAAAGCAGTGGTGCAGTGGTTGATAAATGTGTATTATCCCCAGATTCTCTACTGTAACACTGAAAAATATTTGTTCAGACATTCAACAGCTACATGACAGAGCTGCTAAAGAGCAGGAAGCTGGAACGTGTCTTAAAGGGGTTCCAACTCTTTTTCTAGCAGAGACAAGCCCAGCATTTATTTTTACCTGGAATGAGGCAACTTTCAACCAACTAAACCCAAACCATTTTTCCCCTCTGCACTAGAAGAATATATTAATGCAAGAGGCAAAATTTAGACTTTCCTTTACAAAATTCCCCTAAAGACTGTTGCACGATCAAATATGCCCTTTCAGAAAATTACCTCACCCATGACTCACTCTATCACTTTTGCTTCTTTTGCAGCACCAGGTGTTCAGGGCTGCAGGAATTTCCATTCAAGTCCTGAGCAGAGTGACAGCACTGGGAACTGCCAGGCAAATTAACACCTGAATCACACCAAACTTCCTCAGCCCATGTTGGCTTGAATCTGATCTTAAGAGACTTGACAAAGCTCAACCAACTGATGAAGTTCCCATCACTCCACACAGGCTCTCCTTTGCAAGGGATGGTTTCAGTCCAACAAGGAGTAAATAAATGCAGCAGAATTTCCAACACAACTGGTTCACATCAATGCCACTTCATCCTCTGAGACAGCACAGCACAGGAGTTAAGACATGGGAATATTTGTACCTGTGTTCTTTGTGTTCCAGTAACTGACAGTCTCTGCATGTCAGCCTGTCACAGGTTTCACAGAAAAGTTTTAACTGCTCTTGTTTGTGGACAGGGCAGAAAACAGGACGTTGACCAGATGCTCCCACGGCCTCTGTTTTTAAAAATAAACCATTTGTGCATTTTAAAATAAAACTTAGACAATCTGAAGAGCAAAACAACTGACTTCCAGTAACAACCAAGGACTTGCAAAGGCACCTCCAGATCTGTTCTCACGCTAAAGTTACTGTGAATATGTGAGGTCAGGGGTTGGACTTGATGACCTCAGAGGTCTTTCCCAACCTTTATGATTCTGTGATTTACAGTGCCAGTGGTTCATAGCTGTTTTCACTTCATTCATTCAAGGAGCAGGAGGAATTCCTCTTTTCTCACAAGCACCCAAAAGGCCCTGTAAGACTGCACGCAAACCCAGCATGGTGTTTATGTGCTTATAAAGATTTAATTCCATACAATTTCACCTTGACACACTGAAGGATGGGTCAAGCCTTTTTACTTTTTACCCCATGGGTTTTCTAGGTTATCCCTCCAAACCCTTACACACCTCATTTAGTCAAACACAACTGAAGTGGGAACTGCAAAGCAAATGTCGCCTGTGTTAAGAGTTATTTAAACCCCTCCTGAACTGCTCAGATTTTCTTGAGCAAATAACAAATAGTGTCAAAAACCAGTTCTGGGTTTACTAAAAAAGTGCTGCACAGTGTTCTGAAGATACTTTGAGCTTAGCAAAGAGGAAAGCAGCCTTTGGAAGGCACAGCAGGTAGGGTTTAAAACATGAACATTTCCCTCACTCTCCAACGTTTCTGAAGCCAGTTGTATCATGCAAGTTATTGTAAAGAAAGAGCTGATGAACCTACAGCTGCCACTCCCTGAGAGAAATTTAAAGTCTCCAGGGCACATCTTTGAGTCTAAGAAGAAAAAAGACAATGACCAGCCCTTCCCCACAATCACAATAGATAATATTTCTGACAGAAAGTTTATTTTGTTGGAACAGTCATTTTTCAGCCCCTTCCCAGCAGGTATCAAAGGGGAAGCTGAGCTGAAATATCACATTGAGAGTCACAATTTAGCATTCCTTGTAAAAACATTGTAATTCTTTCTTGGTCCCTGTAATTTGATTGAATTTAAGGGTTGCTCATCTGTGACGTTTAATACACTTAATCGTAAATGGGTAATATTTCTTATTAAAAATACTCATTAAGACACAAAGAGAAACCTCTCCAAAATGATGTTTAATGATAGAACAAATGAAATAAGATTGTTGTCTAAAAGAACTAAGCTCAACAGCAAACTTTTTAACTATTAAACATTTTTCAGAAAGAAAAGCAGTGTTTGTTCCTTTGAAAGGATACAACAAAACAATTATGAAGATCTTAATTAATTCTAAATGGAGAGAGGGAGCAAAGTGTCGAGATCTCTCTTCCTCAAAACGATCATTCCTCAGACACATCCAGATTGTGGAGAACCTACAGGTCTTTAAGTCAGAACTTTTAACTCATTTACAAACAAAATTTTCTAAGCTAAAATCCAGATGCCCTGGACCTGTTCTGAGATGATTTTCCACATTACCTCAACAGGCTACAAATGAAATATGATCAAACAACAGTTTAAGAATTTACTTCTAATAAGTCTGCACATCTAAACAAACCCTACACACACTTCACATGTTCAGTTTTGCTCACTGAGAGATTAAACCTAAAATAGATTAAAATTCTACATTTACTCAGCAATATCAATACAAAGTAACATCATATATTTAAGGTAACTATAAATTTATATATACATACTTCTCTACAGGGAGAACTATAATTGCTCCTTATAACAAAACACAGCAAAATGTGTAATTTAATTTCCTTGGACAATGGATAAGATTATCAATACATCACTGCTCTCCAGATTCCATTTAGTTACTTGTTTTACTAAACAGATTATTAAGAATGGATCTAAATCCTTTCCAAAGGCACTGGACACCAAGCTGCACAAAGCATCGCCGTTTTACTCTCAAATTTAGTTTTTTCCTCTACTTTTAGAGCTACTAATTTTGCTCCGGTAACATTTTACTGAACTTTTCCCAAATCCTGGGGGGGGAAAAACACACAGCTGGTTGTTACCTCCATCATCCTCCCCCTCTCTTTTAACATGGGAAGAGAAAAGGCTCTCAGAAGAGGCAGGACAAAGTGATACCCAACACTCACCTGATGACACATCCTCTTTTTTCCTGATCATGTGATCTTTAGTAAACTTCACTCGCTGGTGAGCTTCTATGCAGGTCTTACACAGCCACTCCCCACACTCCACACAGAAACCCACGGCACTGGCGTTGTCCTCGCAGCTCGTACACACCTGCAGGGGGAAAGGCACCAGAACGGTCCTGGGGAGCTCTGACAGCCCCAGGGAGCACAAAGGGTTGGGGAAAGGCACCAGCATCATCCTGGGGAGCACTGACAGCCCCAGGGAGCAGGAAGGGTTGGGGAAAAGGCATCAGCATCATCCTGGGGAGCACTGACAGCCCCAGGGAGCAGGAAGGGTTGGGGAAAAGGCATCAGCATCATCCTGGGGAGCAATGGCAGGGCCAGAAATCAGAGCTGGGTTGGAGAAAAGGCATCAGCATCATCCTGGGGAGCAGTGGCAGGGCCAGAAATCAGAGCTGAGTTGGGGAAATGGCATCAGAACCGTCCTGGGGAGCACTGACAGCCCCAGAGAGCAGAAAGGGTTGGGGAAAAGCCACCAGCATCATCCTGGGGAGCACTGACAGCCCCAGAAACCAGAGGTGGGTTGGGGAAAAGGCATCAGCATCATCCTGGGGAGCAGTGGCAGGCCCAGAGAGCAGAAATGAATTGGGGAAAAGGCATCAGCATCATCCTGGGGAGCAGTGGCAGGCCCAGAGAGCAGAAAGGGTTGGGGAAAAGGCACCAGCATCATCCTGGGGAGCACTGACAGCCCCAGGGAGCAGGAAGGGTTGGGGAAAAGGCATCAGCATCATCCTGGGGAGCACTGACAGGGCCAGAGAGCAGAAATGAATTGGGGAAAAGCCACCAGAATCACCCTGGGGAGCACTGACAGCCCCAGGGAGCAGGAAGGGTTGGGGAAAAGGCATCAGCATCATCCTGGGGAGCAGTGGCAGGCCCAGAGAGCAGAAATGAATTGGGGAAAAGCCACCAGCATCACCCTGGGGAGCACTGGCAGCCCCGGAGAGCAGAGGCTGGGGCAGGCAGGATGGTCCCTACCTGTTCTGACTTCTCGTCGGAGCTGCTGGGTGCCTCCGAGGTGTCCTTCACAAAGTAGTTGTCCACCAGGTCGATCTGCCGGCACTCCTGGCGGCAGATCGGGCACCGGATCACCCCCACTGCAAAACACAGCATCCCACAGGCCTTTAGGGCAACAAAACTCCCAAATCAACGTGCCCAGAAGCACAAAAACACAAAACACACTCCTCGTTTCACCTGGGTAAAGGACTCCACGGTTGACACTGTCATTAAAAACCAGCCATTATGGGTGTAGAACAGGTTTCACCCCAAAATACACTCCCTCAACTAAACCCAAAAAAACCCTGCAAGCCTCTACAGGAAAGGATCCCTCACCCAGTTGTGATAATTTCTACATCATACTCAGTTTTTCCTACTTATTTCTTCACCAAACAATATGTATTTTTATGCCCCTAAGCAAATATTTAATTTTTTGACCTGCTCATTTTAGATTACAAAACTCGAGGCACTCATTAATTATTTTTTAGAACAGTCTGTGGTCCAGCCTGTCTCAAGACAAGCATTAGGAGGGGTGTGCCCAGATAGCTGGGGTGACTTCAGTGATGTTCCTGGAAATGCCACAGCAGTAGAGTGTCCCAGTGTTCTCCCAGCTACAACACAGGAAAATTTCTAATATAACCTATTTCTGTGAGGTCGGGAGGCAGATGAAGCAATAAAACACCAGCATCCTGCTTTGTTATCCTTTGTAATCACTAAATTAGTTTTAAATCCTCAGCAGGGCTGCAAAGAAGTTACTACACAAACCAAACTGACATTTAAAGATGTCTATGAACAACCCCCATAAAGGTTTGAAAACCTATTTATAACTTAGGTAGTGGCTCACACTTCACAGAAGTGTCATTTGATCTTAAATCAAATGCCTATACAATTTATTGAGAATATAATCTTCAAGAAGCTTTCCAAGCTATTGGGTATTTTTATACACTGAAACAACTTTGAGAAGTGTAATTAAATGATGCTCAGCTCCTTTGTGGATATTCAATTAGGACAGTAGGACTTATTTCAGGGAGATTAATTACATTAGCAGCGGAGTAGCATTAATTTTTTTCAAGTGCTAAAATTAATGATGGCTTCAGAACACAGGAGATTCACTGCAGAGCAACAATGACCCAACTAAAAACTCTCTGTCTCACCAAACCAAACACATCTCAAGAGCAGGATGTGAAAAATAACCAGCACTGCAGCAGCTACACATACAAGAGCTTTCACACACACAACGAAACCTTCCCCATATGCAGAACTTTGAGGTTTTCTTACAACTGACAGACAAAATTCTTTAGGGAATACCAGCTGATGTGTATATACTTACAGAACAAACATTTCAGATATTTACCATTCAAACTACTCCATCCAAACCAAACCAGACCAAACCTAAACTCGATTTTTAGTGGTCTTGGGTCAAACACACAAAATATTCCAAGAAAACAACAAAAGAGAAGAAGCTCAAGATCTATAATCGCCAGACAACAGCAAGTCAAATTCTACAGATGCAAACTCCTTTCTGTAAGATTTTAAAGGGTTTTTTGAGCTGGTTTTAAAGCAGCCAAACCAATGGAAGCTTGAAAAAAATCAAGCCTTTTGATCCAAGTGACAGCCCACAGGCTGGATTCTGGCCAGGGGTAACTCCAGCTCGTCCACTGCCCCTGTCAGAGAGGACACAGGGAATGGGCAGCCTCAGGTCCTGCTCTCACAGTCCAACACCCAACTTTTGCACCTCCACATTCAAATAAAACCTGCACACAAAGTGCTCCCAGTGTTCTGCACCCACCTCAAGAGATCACAACCTGAAGACAAGGCCTTGCAATTGTCATTTAGCACATTACACTCCTTTTTCACATCTCGACACCCTTTATTTCCAACAGTAGCTTTCCAGTAATATATGAGCCACTAAATATCTCATATCCTGGTCTTTTAATCTAATATAAAACAAATTACTGCAGCACCATTTGTATTAGAAACCAAATGTGCTGAAAAGATACAGATGGGGCTAATTTTGTGAGGCAGGAGGGAAAAGTAGAGAAAATCACACTGAAATAGCATTTACACAGAAAAAAAAGAAATCCTTACCTGTCAAAACTTGAGATAATTTGTAAGCTAACAAAGTTTATTGCAAAAATTTAGTGAGAATGTATTTTAGGACAAACTAAAGTTCAAATGCTTATATAACCTCTGAGAAAAACAATGTGTCACTGTCAGTTTCAATTAAAAAAATCCTATATAAGAAAATAAAAGTAAATATGAAAGTATCATCCTATTTATACTCCAGCAGAAGTTACTACATTGTTTTTCCGCATCAAACAAAGCAAACACATTAGTCCTGGTACAAACATTCCCACTGTAACCCTGCTTTCCAACAGGCATTAGCACACAGTAAAAACTACTGTTTAAAGATCAATCGGTTTTTTTTAAATCACAGTTGAATTAGAACAAGACATTCATACAAATTATGAAGGTCAGACTGGTTTATGATCTCCCTCAATCCTAATTATTACCATCAAGATTTCCTATGTCCTCAGAGATGGCTTCATATAATTTTGCAGCCATAAATCGATGCTGCAGAGGTCAAGAGCAGCACTGAAGGCAAGAGCTGAGAAAAGGGAAGTTTCTTTCAGGAAGTTCTGACCACACCACGTGAAACCCTGCACTGAGGGTCTGAAACACTTTGTGCAGCAGTTCCTTTCTGCCTTACAGAACAGTGTCACCAAAATCCTGCCCTCAGCATTAACTACAGGAACGCAGTTATGCTTCAGGTCCCGAAAAAAGAACAGTTAAGCACCCTACAAACTTCACCAGCCACCCACAGATGCTCCTGTGGACATCAGTACTTCCATGAAGAGATCCAGGAAGAATCATCCTTTGGACCTCAAAGGGCATAGGAAATGATGAACTATTTTACAAGAGCTGCAGATAACAGGAGTGGGCTTTCAGGCTTCTTTTGTTGTACTTTAGAGGACCCACATTACCCATTTTTCCAGCTGTTTCCACCACACACCTTAAGTGTGTAAGACCTGTAACAACCATGAGCACAAATATTCATTACCCCTCCTCCACAGCACTCAGCAGACACAGGTCTATGCACCAGATTTTCCCTTCCCTTCCATCCTATTCCCAATTAATGATGCAGTTCAGATCAGATCCTGCTTTTGGTCCCACACTTCTGCAGAACAGCAGAAATGTTTTCAATCACACACATTTCCTGTCCCCCATCTGCTGCTACACACAATACTCAGCCTAAATGGAGTTTTGTTTTTCCTTTCACACTGCCTAAGGCTGACTGAAGGGAGAAGCAGGAAAGAAAAGAAGCTGGAAATTTGGACTGCAAGTCTCCAATCCAGCAGGTAGGAAAAGCCTGCCTGGCACTGCCAACCCTGCCCAAAGGGAGATGGGTTTCATCTCCTCACCCGAGCCATTCCTCCCTGCCAGAGCTTCCCAGCCTGGGATTCAGGGAGGAAGGAGATTCCCAGATTCCTTGTGACACACTCCCATGGAGTCTCCTGAGACAGACAGAGCCACTCAGGAGCTGAGGACCAACGCAAAGAACTGACAGACACACAGGAACGTGGTCAGGGATGGATCCCTAGGAACCACAGGAACCTGCCCTGGGAGCAGCTCTCCCCAGCACATGGATGGGATCTGGGACAGAGCCCACACGGATGGAAATGGGAATGTTGGCCACATCCCAAGAATGATCCCTGTCCTGGGAAGGGCTGCTCCTGCCCCAGTGGGAGCCCAGGTCACTGCGAGGCAGGACATGACAGTGAAACCAAGGACACAGCAAGAACCTTCCTGGAGGCTCCAGCTCTCCTGGCAGCTCCTGCCGAGGCCACGACCTGCACTTCCCACCAAGCCAGCCCACGGAACACCCCAGGAGAAGGCTCTGTCCAAGCAGGGAGATGCCAGCACACAGATTTACCACGCTTGTGGAACCATCAGCTCAGCGCAGGCACATCTCCTTACATTGCACATGAGACCTTCTGATTTGTCAAAGACTTTAAGAACACTAACGAGAGCAGCATCTCTGTAATCCTTTTAAGTGCTTATGGTGCAGATAAAGCACACTGAACTAGACCACAGACATCAAAGCACGTCAGAAAGCACGAAACCGAAGTAAACTGAGGAGGAAAATTAATTTTGTTTCCCTAAAAACAGAAAGGCTGCTAAAAACCCTGCATCATAATGCTACAGCAAATCACTATGGAGCACTGCAAAAATCTTCAGATTTCAAGAGGAAGATGCTTTTAATCTACCACTCCCAACTCGCACCTGAAGCTGCAACACAAGTATTTTTCTTAATTGTAACTCAGAACTCTGTGAGTACCTTTTATATATTTAAGTCTAAAATTTCCCAAGGGCAACTATGTTCCTCTGAATGCATCTCTAAACAGGTGATTTTTTTCAACAGGTTTCATCTTGAACTAGTTTCAGTGAGAGAAATACTAAAAACCCCCTCAGAATTGCTTTCTCCAGGCTGATATATCAATACCAATGATACTAAAATACTCCCAAATTTCAAGGATGCTTGAGAGCTACAGAGATGGAAGGGGAAAGGTTGATTCTCTGTATTTCCAGTCTTGTAGGATCAAAACAGAGACACTCTGCAGTGAAAGCTCATATCAAGTCTTTGGCTACTATCCCCACTCCAGCTCGATGTTCAGGAATCAGTGTGTGTTCAACTCATACCCATTGCTTTTGCACAAGATAAAACCTGGAATTTTCTGAATCTTCTTTGCTCCCTACCCACCCTTCTGGACATTTCCTTGTGGAATTCCCTCAGATGTTTCAGAGACCAGCTCTAGAACAAGGCTCCCTGAGCCAGTAAGAATTAACCTGTTTCCCCACCAAACCCACCTACAACTATCCTCTGATCTGGTTTTTTAGTTTTTGTTTACAAACACTTACAGAAGCCTCCTGGGAGCCTCCAGCCCTGGGGCTAGAGAAGGGGGAGGTGGGTTGGAAGGAAAAGGGAACACACAGGGAGCTGTGGAAACTCATCTACTGGCTAAAACCACCACAGGAGCTAAAGCAAAATAAGGAACTTTTGAAAGAAGCTCCACATTCAGTTGTTGGCTTCAAGTCCAAGCTGACTTCAGTCAACTTAAAATAAACACATCACAGCCCAACCCAACCCCACCGAAACCTTACAGAGAACAAAAAGCAGCAATGGAATAATTAAGAGTTATTGATCTGAATGAAGATCACATGGATCTGATGAGATTGTGGATCTGAACAAGGGAGGGCACAGCATGCATGTGATGCATATGATCCAAAAATCACTCTGCACCTCAGCAGCACCCAATGGATCTTCTCCATCACTGGGACATTGTAGGGAGTCTTTCCAGCAGTTCGTATTTATAAATTCAAAGTTTATTCAAACATTGACCCCAAACACTTGTGTTCTTAAACATCTCTACTTGCATACTAAAATTCCTATTTTCGTAAGATCCAACTCCTTTAACATCAACTCTGATGTGTAGTGCAAAAATCTTTAGCAGTTCTTTAATTGCTTCATAACATTCAAGAGTACAGAAACTGCAAAAACACGAAGATAAAGAAGTAACTTTGACCTCACTTAATACCCTAAAATCAAATGTTTCAAGTGTGTTATGGACAACGAGCTGAACAGGAGTCAACAGCACATCCTTCACAAAAGAGAGCAATGTGTCCCAGGCTGCGCTGGCAGGACAAGGACAGCCATCCTCCTCCTGCTCAGCACTCCAGGACACCACACTGGGCCACTGCAGGGCTCCCCAGTACGGGACAGACTCACAAACTGGGGCAAACCCAGCGGTGGTGACCAAAGTGGTCAGGCCTGGAGCACACACGGTGTGAGGAGAGACCTCAGCACTGCCTGAGGGGCAGCAGGCAGAGCCAGGGGTGCACAGCAAAGGGATGGGCAGGGCAAGCAGGAATGAAGGCAGCTTCTATCCCCCGTGGTCCAAGGAGGATGGTCCAAAGGGATGGGCAGTGCAAGCAGGAATGAAGGCAGCTTCTATCCCCTGTGGTCCAAGGAGGATGGTCCAAAGGGATGGGCAGGGCAAGCAGGAATGAAGGCAGCTTCTATCCCCCCTGGTCCAAGGAGGATGGTCCAACACTGCTCACCCAGGCACAGCCACCACACACCGGACAAGGCTCCGAGGAACCTGCTCTCACCCCTGCTCTCACCACCTCTCACCAGACCGGCTCTGGGCGAGGGGTGGGGCTGGACACACCTGGCCCTGCCACCCCACGTGATGCTCCACTCCAACCACATTTGTGCTGAAGAATGGCTTCAGATTCTGCTGATACACGTGAGACATCAATTAGCACAAGCCTAAAACTCTATCACATCACCCCCTGACAACCAACCTCCCAAAACCCAATTTCTGTTGAGCAAGCAGCATCATTTGAGACATCTGGTTCCACACACAGGCTTGGCTTGGGTTGCAGTATCAGACTGATTCCCCCCACTAAAGTACTGACTGTAAGATAATTAAAGTCCTGTCAGATGTTTATATTGTTACAACGACAATGAAACTTCCCAGTTCAGGAAATATTTGCAAGCACTTGTGCAATCCAGTAACTCCAGCTTCCGTTCCGGGTTCAGACTTGGCAGGGAGTCAGCCCTCTCAGGAATGAATCTCTGCCAGGTCCCATTTATTGGGTGAGAACACCAATAGTAGTTACTCCATGTGCATAATATTTACTTCTCTCAGAGCTGGAAGGGTCCAAGCATGTTTCTACACAGCCATACATCAAACCCCTGCTCTAATTTCAGTGATTAGACCTTGAAACAAACCCTCACAGGTCAAGGGAGCAACACAATCAGATTGAAATCTGTCAGAATAAAAATACATTAAAAAAATTAACTGCTTTCAAGGTCCACTCCTAACTCAGCTTTTTGTTTTTCTGAACAATCCTTGATTATATTGCAATTATCACACACTGAACTGACAATACATCATATCTAATAAGAAAAAAAAATTACAGCTGCCACAGATACTAATTCTTATAAAAATAACACATGCCTTAATGTTCTCAGATGGAAATATTTTCCAATACACTATTAATTTAGACTAAAATTTAAGTTTCATGGCAAGATTTTTAGTAAGTCCAGAATATGAACTGACCATTTTCCAGGACTCATGCTGGGCTCCAGCATATATTCATGAGCCTCAGTTATTAACACAGGAGAAAAGCAAAGAATCAAGAGAATTCAGGTGATGTCTACTCACATCCACAGAAACTTAAGATGCTGCATTTACACAGGTTAAACAGCCTTGTTTGATGCAGGAATTTTTATTCTTCTAGACTCAAAATACAGTAACTAGCACCAAACTCGGTGTAAGGGACACGCCACACTCTCATACACATCAGACCTTTTATCTCCCCCTTTCACAGCAAATTAAAAGAACAAATCAAAAAACTTAAGGCGTGATTAATACAACACAGCAACACTGGGCATGGGAGCTGAATTCAGCACATCAAACCAGTTTATGGTACCATACATCATCACAGCTCTGGGGAGTCAATGTGTTGTTCCTCAGTTTACACACACGGGCAGCTGTGGAGGTTTTTCAGCTCATTTGCTTTTCTGGCCTAATCATAACTGTGACATTCCCAAGGAGCTGGGAGAGCCCCACGCTCTCTCTGCTGAGATAATCTTCTTAAGAGAGATTGTAAATATCTCATCGAGGCACTGAAACCACAGAACGACCTCTCCTCCAGGAGCAGGAGCAGCAGTGGGTGCAGGAAAAGTTGTTTTACAGTATCGGTTACAGTCTGAAATCTCTAACTTAGAAATAAGCTTTTTTTTTTCCAGAATACTGTGATACAAATACATGCAGGCATTTTATTGTAACCTATTCAACCTGAAAGGAGGAGTCCAGCTGGACAGCTGAAACACCACTAAGAAATCATCTATCCCCCAAATAAAATGCACATTCCAATAACCAATTAAGACATTAAACTGAATATGGGATGTTACTTTTCATGTTAAACAAATGCATATGTTTTAAATATATAAAACAAGAATATTCTATTTTTTCCCTACATAAATATAACCAACAGCAAAATAAACCTCTTTCACCAGCAAAACAGGTATGAACTCACCAAGTACTTGTTTCTAATACAGCAAACCACAACTTCACATAATTCTTTTAAGCTTTAATCAGGGTTTCTCAAACTTTTGGGAATTGAGATGATTCTTCTGTCTTCTTTAGCAGTGTCTCTGAAGGGAGTGGGAGCCTGGCAGGAGGAGAGATGCTGATCCAGACCCAACACCACTGTCTCCAGCATCCTCACTGCTCTCTCCAGGAGGGCAGAGGGAGCTTCATCAGGAAAGGTGCTGTCACTCAGAGAACTGCTCTGCGGGCACCGACCTCACACTCCATTCCCACAGTTTTTACCCAACAAATACACATATCTACTGTTTTAAGTCCTGACAACTCTCACGGAGCAAACTCTGACAATAATTAAGAAAGCAACCAGGAAAACATCACTTGTAATTGTCTTATCTACGTGAAGAGATGCTGAAAGATAGCAGGCACACGATCCAGCAGTGAGAGCCCGCAGCAAAGTGTAACCTGCCTCAGGTACAGCTACAGGTACCACTTCTCTTTAATTCTTCCTTCATGAAAAAGCACCTGCTCGTGGTGAAGGAGACTTGAGAAGCAGCAGAAGTGGAAGTAACACTTTGTGACTACCAAAACAGGGAAGGAACCTGCATGACTAAGCACTGCGGTGCTTCTCTGGAGGCTCAGAATGTCCATTTTCTATCTGATTTACTGGTTACCATCTCCTGTGCCACTCAACTGATTCCACTCTCAAGGTGCACAGAGAGCTGCCCACAAAAATGCATCTGCTGGTCCATGGCCCCTCCTCAGCTGAGCTGCTGCCAGTTCCCACATTCGTGCAGGACTGAGGTACCACCACAGCTGGATCACACAGCCCTACCAGGACACTCCCACAATCCCAGAACAGCTGGGCTTGGAAGGGACCTCTGCAGATCACCCAGCCCAACCCCCTGCCAAGGCAAGATCACCTGGAGCAGGAGACACAGGAAAGCGTCCAGGTGGGTTTGGGATGTGTCCAGAGAGGGAGATTCCACTACTCCCTGGGCAGCTGTTCCAGTGCTCGGCCACCCTCCATGGAAAGAATTTCTTCCTCGTTGAGGTGGAACTTCTGGTGTTATAATTTATGGCCATTGCTCCTTGTCCTGTCCCTGGGCACCACTGAAAAGAGTCTGACACCATCCTCTGACCCACCCTGGAAATATCCGTACAGATTGATGGGATCCCCTCTCAGCCTTTCCTTCTCCAGGCTAACCAGACCCAGCCCCGCAGTTTCTCCTCACAAGAAGATGCTCCAGTCCCCTGCACCTTGCTCACATCATCTAAAACTTTTTTACTGCAACAATCCAAAGATGAACTCTTTCTACACCAAAGCACACCAACAAGCATCCTTAAAATGTGTACAACAAGAAGTCATATTCCAGTTTATACACAGTGGTTCCCACACCTGTATCCTACAGACACAGCAGGACTCAGACAATCCTGCTAATTCCTAATAAAATAAACCCTACTTCCCAAATCCTGTGTATTTCACTGCCATGTCACTGCCCTGTGAGGGTGGGGAGGCCCTGGCACAGGGTGCCCACAGAAGCTGTGGCTGCCCCTGGATCCCTGGAAGTGCCCAAGGCCAGGCTGGACGGGGCTTGGAGCAGCCTGGGATAGTGGAAGGTGTCCCTGCCCATGGCAGGGGTGGGACTGGATGAGCTTTAAAGTCCCCTCCAAAACAAATTACTCTGTCACTCTATAATACAACACAAAGTGTAGAATCTGGAATTTAAAAACATGGATCACAAGGCCATGTGAGTGCTCCACTGAGTGCAGTGTCAAACTATATTTAATACATCATCTTTTAAAAACCAATAAACTTTCTAAGAGCACATCCTGGATACACTTCTGAACAGTCTGGATGAAAAAATCTCTACCAAGCCAGGTTAATTCCTTCACTGGGGAACACAGGAAAGGCTTGAGTGCAAAGATGTCACCAAACAAGGTCTCCCTGACCATAGAGCCCATTTAGGACCTGCAAAACCACTTACCAGGGCTCTGCTTTGGTCTGTACACCACAGCACGCGAGTCACCCCATCTAAAGCTCCAGAAGCTTTTCAATTCCATCCCTGAACATGTATTATAAAAGGAAAATAAACCCCAAGCTGTGATTCTGATAAGAACACGTGGAAGGGGCAGTGTACTCCTGTTCCCTGGCACAAATTATGTACAGGCAGAGCCCCCGGGCACAGCTGACAAACAGCACTGCAAGGTTTTATCTCAGTGCACAGGAAAGCAGGTGCAGTGCACACAGCGTTCCCACCTGGGCAGGTAATACTGCAACAACAGCGAATTTGAATTTAATTAGACACGTTTTACCCCAGTGCTGCAGAACCGAGAAGCTGCCCACCCCCTTCCTGACTCGCCTCTGCTGTGTCACCCCTGAGAGCCAAAACAAAACACAGAGGAGAGAATGACAGAATATTTGGGGTTGGAAAGGGCCTTTAAAGGTCATTAGTCCAACTCCCCTGCCACGAGCAGGGACATCTTTGACGAGACCAGGTTGCTCAGAGCCTGACACTGAATGTTTCCACCACCTCCCTCAGCAACTTGTTCCAGTGTTTTAACACTCTCACGGTAAAACACTTCTTTCTCACACTTAATCTAAACAGATCCTCCTCCAGTTTAAAACCATTACCCCCTGTGCTGCCGCAACAGGTGCTGCGAAAAAGTCTGTCCCCATTTTTATTACAGACTCCGTTTCGGCACTGGAAGGGGCTTTACGGTCTCCCTGGAGCCTTCTCTTCCCCAGGCTGAACAATCCCAATCCCCTCAGCCTTCCCTCACAGCAGAGCTGCTCCATCCCTCCGACCAACTTGGTGCCCGCTCCAACAAGTGCCTGTCCTTCCTTCCTGCGACGGAAACCCGCAGGGCGCGATGCACGCTCCTAATCCCAACAACTTCCCAAGCCCCAGCCGCCCCTGCCCTCCCGCAGCACCGGGCGGGCCGGACCCGCGGGACCGGTGCCTCAGCAGCCCCGCGCTCCCGGACGGGCCCGAGCGAGGCGGGGAAAGCGCCGCGCTCCGGGGCGGGCGAGGCGATGCCGGCGGGATGTCCCGGAGGAGCCGCCGGCCCCGCGCACCCCGCGCTCACCTTGCTGCACGTCGCCGTTGGCGCCGCCGGGCACGGGCACGCTGAGCTGGCGCTCGGGCTCGGGCAGGCAGCGGCGGCAGAAGGAGTGCAGGCACGGCAGCAGCTTGGGCTCGGCCTCCCGCCGGCTCTGCAGGCTCTGCGCGCACACCGCGCACGTGTCCAGCAGCGAGAACGGCCCCGGCGCCGCGGGCGTCAGCGGCGGCACCGGGCTGGGGCCGGGCCCCGCCGCCGCACCGGGCCCCGCCGCCGCCTCGGCCTCGGCCTCGCCGCCGCCGCGCTCCGCCGCCGCCGCCCCGGGGCTCTCGCGCTCTTCGGGCGGCGCGGCGGCGGACGGCGAGCCGGCGGGAGGCTCTAGGCCGCCGCCGCCGCCCGGCGCGGCCTCGGCGGCCGCGTCCCCGCCGCCGCCGCCTCCTTTGTTTTCCGCCATGTTTCCTCCTTTGAACCCGACCCCGCTCCGCGCACGCTCCGCGTCACCGCGTCACCGGGCGGGACCGGGCGGGACCGGCGCCGCGCACGCGCGCGCGCTCCCGCGGCAATGGCGCGGCCGGGAGGGCGGGCCGTGACGTCACGGGAGCGGGGCTCTGGGCGGTCACTGCGCCCAGGGGTGAGATTCTATTGGGCGATGTCGGCGGCCTCCCAGCCAATGGGCGGTGGCGGCAGGGGTTGGCCACGCCCCCAGGAACGGGGAACGGGAACGGGGAATAACGCACCGGGAATGGGAAATAACGCACCGGGAATGGGAAATAACGCACCGGGAATGGGGAACAGAGCATCGGGCTGGGGAATAACGCACCGAGAATAGGGAACAGAGCATCAGGCTGGGGAATAACGCACCAAGACGGGGAATACCCCACCGGGCTGGGAAATAACGCATCGGGACGGGGAATAACGCATCAGGCTGGGGAATAACGCACCGGGACGGGGAATATCCCACAGGCCTGGGAAATAACGCACCGGGACGGGGAATACCCCATCGGGACGGGGAATAACGCACTGGGCTGGGGAATAACGCCCCGAGAAGGGGAATACCCCATAGAGATGGGGAATAACGCACCGGGCTGGGGAATTCCCTAATCGGGGCTGGGAGTAACTCACCGAGAAGGGGAATAGCCCTTCCCGAAGGGAAATAACACACACGGGCTGGGAAATAACCCATGGGGAAGGGGAAGAACGCATCGGGAATAACCCATCGGGCTGTGGAATAGCCCATCGGGAAGGGGAATAATGCACCGGCCTGGGGAATAACCCTCCCAGACGGGAAATGACACACACGGGCTGGGAAATAACCCATGGGGGAGGGGAATAACCCACCGGGAAGGGGAATAACGCACTAGAATGGGGAATGCCAATCGGGATGGGGAATAACACACCGGAAAGGGGAATAATGCACCGGGATGGGGAATAACGCACCAGAATAGGGAATAATGGACCTGGATGGTGAATAATCCATTGGGATAGGGAACAGAGCATTGGCACAGGGAATAACCAAGCAGGAAGGGGAAAAATGCACCAGGATCGGGAATGACACACTAGGATGGGGAATGGGGCATCAGGATGGGGAATAACCCATGGGGAAGGAGAATATCCCGTGGGGAAGGGGAATAACACACCAGGATGGGGAATAATGCACTGGGATGGGGAGTAATGGACCAGGACAGAGAACAGGGCACTGGGACAGGGAACAGCAGACCTGGGATGGGAAAGAGAGCAGCAGGATGGGGAATGGCACAGCGGGATAGGGAAAAGGGCATCGGGACACGGAGCAGTGCATTGGGGTGGGAGTCAGTGCATGGGGACAGGGAACAGGGCACTGGGAGGAGGAAGATCAGGAATAATGCACTGGGCTGAGGAACAGCACAGCGGGCGGCACCGGAGCCCTCACTGCGGGCACTGCACGGCCCCACTGCTGTGAGTAGACTTCCCCACCCCACATACCAATTTCCCCCCACTGCCCCCCAAAGGGGATTCAGGGGATCCACCTGGCACCCTCCCCTCCTCCACAGCTGCCAGGCTTTGCACATGAAGCAGAAACCAGAGAAATAGCAAAACAAGATTTATTAAAGGCACGGAGGAAAACACAACAACGTGAAACTTTTTTTAAGAGCTCCTACTTTAGGTATATAAAAAGTGAAACAATTCACAGTACATCTAATGGTGCCTGTAATACATTTAAACAGGATGTTTTGAGTCCACCCTACCTCCTCCTAGAATTTAAAACACGGAAAAAAACCAACAGAAATACCCTTTTACCACCTCACACAACTGCAACTAGAGGTGTCTACAGACACAGCATCTCCAAAGTCTCTGGTTTGTAGTTTTTAACACATGCTGCACTAAGACAGTCAGGATTAGGTCACTGGAAGTCTTGCTGGATATTCTCCTTGTTTGCTTCCCCATGCTGCTGCTTGATTTGTGAAATTTCATTTTCCAGCTGCACAATAGTTCGTTCAATCTCATAATTTTTACTGACAAGAGAGACCCACCTGGAAGGGAAAAGAAATAAAAAGAGCCTTTAAGTGTTATGTAACAGTCCTCTGGTTTAAAATCAAAGACAACCATTGCTCCAAAGAAAGCAGAGACACCACATAAAGCAGTATTTTTCTTAATACACTATAATCCTCAGTTGACACCAACGGTCATTTGAATACCAAAGTGACAAGGAGTAATTTTTAACCCTGTTAAACCTGAAAATACAAAAAATTTAATGTACTAGACTCATCCACTAACTGCCAATATTGAGATGAAGAAGAGTTTAAGACAATTTAGGCAATTTGAAGCAGCTAATAAATATACCCTGTTCCCATCTGTTGATTCACTCAACCTCAGTAAATACAACATGGAACCAAACTACAAATCCTTTAAAACACTTTGTGCAAAGCAACAGCATCCAAATGTTCACATCCTACAGCAGCACCAAAGGATCACTGAATTTCGAGTGGAAGGACAATTTCAAGTAAGTTTCAAGCAAAGGATAAACCTGTGGAAGGATTAACAGAGAAATGCCAATACTCACGTGGATTCCATCTCTCGCAGCTTAGCCCCAGCTGTGAGCTGCATGTTCTTCCGCTGCCAGTTCAGGTCCTGAATGTTTTTCCTGGGGAGAAAAAGATGTTTTGGGTTTTTTTCTCATTTCTTTAACACCTGCAGTACTTGTTGCTAATTTCCAAGTACACTCAATCCCTAGGAGTACTGCCAGAAAACATTTGTGTAGTCAGGACTGTAATGACAACATCCAGATGGACAAATCCCAGTACAGGGCTCAGAGAGAGCCCTGAAATAAAGAAAAGTAAAAGGCCAAACCCAATATCAGGGAAGATGTCTTAGCAGAGACAACTGCACATTAAATTATCAGTAGTGAAAAGAAAGCAGTACCACATTGCAGAGAGGATTGCACAAATCCAGAGCAGAGGTTCAAACAAACCAAACACAGAATTTTGAGTAGAACAGACATGATGAATGTAACTGCTTGGGGAGGGCAGGGTCACATTTCTTAATTATTGTTATGACTGGCTCTTCTTCCCTGTGACCATGGCAGCAGCCAGCATAATGCATCTTCCTTTGCATAGCTTGGGGGAGACAAAGGCTCACTTCCAATTTCAGTACAAAAACATAAATAAGAAGGACCCACCTCAATTTCTGAAGCTCTTTCTGGGCTTGTTCTATCATATGAACCAGGTGTCTGATGACAGAATGCAAGCAAAGCATTAAAAACACACAATTGCTAAATCAGCCCCACTTCACCTGACATTTAACTTCTCAGAGTTAAGGATTCAACAAAGCCCCTGCAACCCACACTGTCCCAGCCAGCAGATCCTTTACCTGCTTCCCTTCTCCCGAGCTCAGGAACCCTCTGCCGTCTCTCTGAGCTAAGTTTTGCATTCCTTTGGCCTACTCTTTTATCTAAAGCTCAGCCAACCCTTTTCAAAAGCGGACATTAACGTTTCCTGTCTGAAATATCCCCAGTGCTTCCTGCAGCCCTACTCTACAACCTTTTTTTGGCTTTTGCAGCAGTTTTATTAAGCTTTACTATGGCTCCAGGCTAAGCCCAGGGTCTGCAGTAAGTCAAATTCATTTCCACTACTGAGTTATTCTTTCACAGGCTGTCACTAGCCTTAATTAACACCCACAATCATCAACAATGACCCACAAAATTCAAGACTGGGATGTATTAAAGCACATGCTGTTTCTTGGCCACCGAGACAGCTTTGAGATCAGCCTCCTCTTTCACTCACAGCTCTCTCACAGGGGTCCACCTATTCCAGGCTATGTTCTGAAGATCCCCACTGGACTTACACACAAGAAATACACAGAAATTCAACACAGAACTTTGTGTTCAGCAGAGCAGCTGAGGCCTTACTCGTTGTACACCTTCCAGGCGTTGCAGCCGTGCTGGGACATGAGCTCCAGGTTCTCGATGCGCACGGCCTGGTGCTCCAGCTGTGCCATGGAGTTGTTCACACACTCCTGCCACGCCGTGATGTCGTTCTTCTGCCCGGAGGATGGGGCGGGCAGCTCATACCTGCAACGGGCACGGCTCACCTGGGGCACCGGGCACCAGGCATGGCGCACCTGGGGCACCGGGCACCTGGGGCACCGAGCACCAGGCATGGCTCACCTGGGGCACCGGGCACCGCGCACCTGGGGCACCAGGCACGGCTCACCTGGGGCACCGGGCACCACACACCTGGGGCACCAGGCACCACACACCTGGGGCACCGGGCACCTGGGGCACCGGGCCGGCCCCACTCACCTCTTCATGCTGAGCAGCTCCAGGGGCTGCCGGGCCGCCAGGCGCTCGAACTCGTTCCGCATGATCTCGGTCTGCGGGGAAAGCAGCGGTGAGGGACACGGGGGGAACGGGAGGCGACTCAAGCGGGGTATGGTGGGGAGGGGGGGACAGGCAGGGTACGGGGGAGAGACACAAGAGGGGTGCGGGGTGGGGAGGGGTACAGCGAGGGACACACGACAGGGGTACGTGGGGACGGACGGGGACAGGCAGGGCCTGCCACAGCCAGGTTACAGAGCGGGGACGAGCCGGGTATGGGGGCGTGGGAGCCCGGGAGGCGTACGGGGAGCCACCGGGCCGGGGTACAAGCTGGGGCTGGGCTGAGGTGTGGGAGCTGCCAGGCCGCCTCAGCTCACCTCGAAGGCGCTGTAGTCGTGCGCGGGCAGGTAGCTGAGGTAGTTCTTGGTCGGCCGGTACCGCCGCGTCTCCTCCTCCACCAGCGCCGCGGCCTAACGCACACGGGGCGTCAGGCGGGCAGCCCGCCCGCCGCCCCGGCCCCGCACCCGCCGCCGCCCCGGCCCTGCACGCACCGCCTCCCGCACGCCCGGCGCCTCGTAGCCCTGGTCGAAGTAGGGCAGCGCATCCACCACCACGTCCCCGGCCACCAGCCCCGGGCCCGACATGTTGGCCGCGGCCGCGCGCACTGCGCGTGCGGACTCGCGTCACACCCGGCGGGACCGCGCACGGCTCCGCCACAAACCCCGCCCCTCCCGGCGCAAACCCCGCCCTTCCCGGCACAAACCACGCCCCTCCCGGGCCGCCTCAGCCCCGCCCCTCCCGGTTTGACTCCAGCCCCGGTCCCGCCGCTCCCGGAGCCTTTCCAGGCCTGGCCCCGCCCCTCCCGGTGCGATTCCGACCCTGGCCCCGCCCCTCCCTGCCCCGCCCCGCCCCTCTCGTCGGGACCACGCCCCTTTAAGGAACGGAGACACGTGAAGGGTTGGATCCATGAGCTGTTATTGATCCATGAGCTGTCATCGATCCATGGAACTGGTTATCGGTCCATGAGCTGTTATCGGTCCATGAGCTGTTATCGATCCATGGAACTGGTTATCGATCCATGGACCTGGTTATCGGTCCATGCGCTGTTATCGATCCATGCGCTGTTATCGGTCCATGCGCTGTTATCGATCCATGCCCTGGCTGTTAACGCAGCACACGCGGAGCCCCCGCCCCGCGCCCGCCCTCCCCCGGCACAGCGCAGCCCGGCCCCGGGCGGGGCCCGCGGTTCTCCCGTCCCGCCGCTGTCCCGCAGCAGCGCCCGGTCACTTCTTCTGGAGGAATTTCATTTTACTGCCTGCAGAGAAAAAACAGCATTAGGAGCTTTAGGCGAGGGTGGGGAGGCCCTGGTACAGGGTGCCCAGAGAAGCTGTGGTTGCCCCTGGATCCCTGTAAGTGTCCAAGGCCAGGCTGGACGGGCTTGGAGCAGCCTGGGACAGTGGAAGGTGTCCCTGCCCATGGCAGGAACTGGTCCCTTCCCACTCAAATCATTGTGGGATTCTGTGAGCTGGAGACACTCCAGGACTCATCAGGCTGAGGAACTTAAGGTGGAAAGCCACACATGGCTATCTCTCCCAGCAGACACACCTTCCGACCCCCGAGCATGTCCTCGGCCAGGACCAAAGTTAAGGAACAAGCCTGGACAGCTCTCAGAGCGGCAACTCCCACAAACTTTAGATAAAGATACAAAAGCTTAAAAATAAAAGAAAAGCCTCACACAATGTTCAGTGTCCCCTGAAGCAGTAAATGTAAACAAGGGAACACAGGTGCACAAGGCAGAGAAGGGACCCTCCTCTGCATCAAATTAATTATTCAACAGCTAAAATTAGTTTTAAAAAATTTAACAATGAACAAAAGCAAGGATGTTCCTTTACCAAGACTGCGAAGGATTTTGTTCATTCCAGTTCGTTCCGTCTCTGGAATACTCTCCAAATACTCCAAGGCACGGACCTCAAAAAGGCCTAAAGAGAAAAAAAAAAAATTAAAAAATTAAAAATCACTCACCAACCGAGTTACTCCATCTTTTAGCATGTGGCATCATGATTAACAAGGCCATGAAAGGAAATCCTGCATGGAGTGTGTGTAAGCTGCAGGATCCAGGAGAAAGGAGAGATGCAGAAATTCTTTGCTTTATAAAAGGAATTCTTTTGAGTAATTAGAAGGGCACGGGGCTGTTCCATGTGACAAAATCCCAACAGCAGAGGCACGTGGCATCATACTTTGAAAACGAGTCTGCAGAACAAGAGGATGATGCCAAGGCTACCTTTGACCACGTTCTTGCTCAGCTCCCGGTCCTGGATGAAGCCCGCAAACATCTGGGTTTCCATGAAGAAGTGCAGGAAGTGGCGCACGTTGCGGGAGCCGTGGGATTTGCGGAAGGGCTCCCGCTGGAACACCCGCTCCCCCTTCTCTGTGACGCTCATGTGCAGGGAGTAGTGCCCCACAACCTCCACGAAGAACTGCACAAAAGCCTCGGAGACCAGGGAGTTCAGGGTCATGTCACCTGTGGGGAGGACATCTGTCACTTTGGCCGTTCCTCTCCCAGAGGAGGAGCAGCTTTTCTAGAGACCTCAGTCACTTTCTGTACTGGCTGTCTCAGACTAGGAGATTCCAGGTGATTGATATCAGAGAAGTCTCAGCTCAAATATTCGATTTCCCATTGTCAACTTCCTGCTGCAGCTGGGACAGGTTCAGCTCTAAAGCTTTTCCAGCAGTTAAAACACTCATAATTTCATTTTCCCTGTCTAACATGTGGTGTCTAATGAGCTGCCAGCTCGTAACAGGGTAAGTTTAATTCTCTTCAAGAATCAGGCAAACTACAGAAGAAAAACTCTCTGGAAAACAAACTCTGTTTTGATGAATTATATCATTTTCTGGTGCCATTCTCTCAAGCCACTCAGAGCTTTTCAAGTTTCTCACACTTCCTTATCTGATGGATCATGTATAAAGCAGTTCAACTTTGGAAATGATCTGCCAGATTACCCTCTAAAATACAGACTTGCTACATTCTCTGAGACAAACATTGTCTCTGCCACTTAGAAAAATACAATAAAATCCAAAGCACAGGAACTGATGCTGTTGGCCCAAAGGAAACTACAGTTCTGCACACACTAATTGTGAAAAGAGGAACTGTCAGCACACCAAACTTCTCACACATTCACAAGGAAGATGTTCTCAGCAAGATCACAGGGAAACAGCTAAAATGTCACTTCTCGGCGTTTATTCCCATTTTTATCAACTCCATGGTAGAGATCTGCTAATGGGAAAACACTTTTCCATAGGAACCTTTCCACAGAAAGTACCTGGTGTGTCACTCTGCCCGTGTGACAGGATTTCACTCCGTTCTTCCAGGATTTGTACAAGTGCAGCCTGGAGTTTATGGGGCAGGATCTCGTCCTCATCTGACACCTGCAGACAGAAAAGGCCAAGGATGTTATTCCCACCAGAGGGAGAACCAGGGGATAGATTAGAAATATTCATAACATGCCTAAAGCAGTTAGAGGGGAGTTATTCTGTGATATGGTGTATCTTGAGGGAGACAACGTATTTCTCTTGCAGCCACAGAAATTAAAAACATTTGCTCAGCATGTCCCAAGTACATTTTATTAGAGTCACACACCCAACTGGCCATCACACAGACTCAGGCTTATTGCACCAGTAAAACACACAAAACCAATAAAAGTCTGTTGAGAAAATACGACAAGTCTCAATAATATGGTTAAAAAATCCCCCAATCCTTTAATACCTTTCTCCAGTGGCAGGCTGCAATGCAAAACAGAACAGTGAGGCAAGGAAAAGGGAGAAGCAAATATCCTGAACTAGCAATAAAATCCCCAGTGTTTTTACAGCTGCTTGTCTGGGGATGCAGAAGCACTTTTGGGGAAGTTCAGCAGAGAAGCACAAGTGAACTGTCATAATTTGTTCCCTAGACTGTCACTCCTGGGAAAAACAACAACCCAAACCAACCAACACACTGCAGCTGGATGAGAGAGGAGAAAGTGCTGCACAGAACAAGAACAGAGAGAGACAGACAAAAAGCAGCAGAGGATCTTAGGGATTGCCTTCACATCATAAACCAAGTGATAGTTTTTAAATTCAGCTCAGACAAGCAGCATCTTTGGCTTTGCAGAGCTCTCCACCTCATGCAACCTCAACCTTGCAACAAGGATTTGTAAGCCTGTTCCCTTCTCTGTCAGTTCAAAAAGATTACAAGGTATTTCTTCAGCCACTGCAGTCTCCATATGAACACCAGCTTTTCCTGATTTTTTATTATTTTCTTTCATCGATGATTTTTCCTGGCATAAAACCATGAGTTACTGGTACTGTTATTTCACTCACCTCTTGCAAGAACTTGTCAGCACAAAGATCAACAATCAGAACCTGGGGAAAAGACGTAAAAAACACACTGACTCATAACCAGGATGTTGCTGTATAGAAAAAAAACAGGTTTTTAATTTGTTTTTTAAATGCGGGGTGTTTTTTAAATTGGGATGTCACACACAAAACACAAGTTCTGCATAAGTGCAGCCTGTCTCTGAGAACAGTGAATATTATTTATCTTTGATAACACTGGAACACCCTGACATTTATCTGGCAAATTCACCAAGTGGCTCGGAAAAGTTGGAGAGTTTATATTCAGACAGAATCTAGAGATTATTCCAGAGAGGTCAACCTCATCCCACTGACATTGCCTGTGTCTCACATATCCTCACCTCCTCTATGGGCAGGTCCTGGAGCTGTGGCAAGGAGCAGGAGAGGATGCCAATGAGGAATGGGGTCGGAGAGCACACGATATCAATCATGGAAGCTGGCAGGACGGGGATGTAGGTGTGCTGCCAGGTGAAGGGGTAAAGCGTTGCCACTGCGGCGTGCCCACATTTAGACAGAGTGCTGGAAAGGTGGGAGAAGCACAGGGTGGGTGGTCAGTGTCTCCTTCAGGACAGGCTGGAAACGCTCAGGGCAGGTGTCACTCGTGTACTCAGCAGAGGCCCCATGCACCCACTCTGAACTCAGTCATGGGGAGCTAAAACCACCATCAACCCAGACTAAAGAGGTAAAAAGGAAACATTCCCTCATCTCCTCTTGTGTAAACAGCATACTCCAAATTCTAGGCATGCACATGCTGTGTGGAGAGTGCAGAAGGCTTTCAAATGGAACTAACTGCAAAACTAGACAAGCTTGGACATGGGACAGGCCCAAACACAGGAGAAATAATAATATCCAGTGATAGCATCCCTCAGAAAGAACTACTCAGACTCATCTCTTACCTTAAGTTGTCAGCCACAAAGATGACCCTCCTTTCCAGCAGGAGAGAGGCGAAGACCCGGATGGTGTGGGAGACACTCAGACACTGCAAGAGGCACTCGAAGTCAACGTGCTCCAGCCGGGAGTCCAAGGGGCGGCACAGCTCCATCACCTGAGAGGAGACACAGGCAGGGAGAGCTGGGGGAGCAGCCCCGAGCAGGGACCCTCAGCCTGGAGCAGAGGGGCCTGAGCTCACCGCAGCTGCAGCTCCTCCTGAAGGGCAGGACCAGGGACAGGAGCCAGGGAAGGGCTGGAGCTGTGTCAGGGCAGGCTCAGGCTGGAGAGCAGGGAAAGGTTCTTCCCCCAGAGGGTGCTGGGCACTGCCCAGGCTCCCCAGGGAATGGGCACGGCCCCGAGGCTGCCAGAGCTCCAGGAGCGTTTGGACAAAGCTCTCAGGGATGCCTAGGGTGGGATTTAGGGGTGCCCTGTGCTGGACCAGGAGTTGGACTCAATAATCCTTGGGGGTCCCTTCCAGCTCAGGATATTCTCTGAATCAATGATTCTACATAGAATCCCAGACAGCTGGCATGGGGCAGCACAGAACAGTGCCCAAGAAGCTCTTCATTTAAAAGCAGGGAATCACTTCCACTGTAGATGATTCCACAGCAAACAGAGCTCTGGGACAGCCTCCCTTCCAACTTCAGGATGTTTTCTTCAGACTAATTGCTTCCAGGCATCACTGTGCAGTTTGCAAAGAGCCTCTGTGCCCCAGAGACCCCAGAGACACCAGGCAGCCCATCCTGAGCTCCGTTACCTCATCTCCTGCTCCTGGCAGGAAGCTCCTGACGGCGATGGTGCGTCCCGGGGCGGGGAACGGGGCCTCCATCACGCTGCGCATGAAGGGGTGCACGAGGGCTGGGGACATCTCCCTCCTCTTCTCCACCTCATCCAGGATCTGCAGGGAAACACACGGGGCCTTGGGTCACTGCTGCTGGTGACCAGAGGGGAGAATCTGTCAGAGCATTCCCCTGGAGAAGGCTCCAGCACAGACCCACAGCCCTCTCCCACCTCGCTTGGGATCCCTGTGAAATCCATCCCAAACGTCTGAACAATCAAACAGGAACAGCTTCCTGTGAGCACAACTCCCCATTCTCCAGTCTCCTGCTACTGGAAGGAAATGTCTTGGATGTAGTAATCAAATTCTCATTATTTAGAGGAGTAAGAGGAGTAACACCCCATCCCCCTCGCCAAGAAACCTCCCTGAAACACCATTCTAGAAACTCCGTGCTCCAACAACCACCTTTCATCAAAGCTCGTCCCTGTATTCTTCTGCAATAACTGCCCATTATCTGCAGCAGCTTTCCCCAGCCTTCACCTCTTTATCTCCCCTCCTCATGGTGCTACAAAAAACCAGGGGAGATCCAACCCCCTCCCAAACTGATTTTCCATTTCCAAGTCACAGAAGAAGAGGATGAAGGGTGTTACCTCAGTAACACCAGGTATTAGAAGCCCTTTCTGGCAGTAATTGCTGAAGGATTTGTGTATTGGCTGACAAGACTCAGCACCAGTATTTTATTTCCCCTCTCAAAGCAAAGACAGAGAGGAAGCACCACTCTCCTGGGATGAGCTGCAATCACTAAGCCTGACAGAAGCATCCAGTTACTCTGTGGAGCCTGCAGGCTGCCAGGGCTCAAGCAACAGGCTGTGCCAGCTCACCTTGGAGAAGAGGTTGAAGCAGCCCAGGCGGCTCACGATGCAGTACACCTCGGGCAGGCGCTTCCCTTTCCCTTCTGGCTGAAAGGCAACAGCAACAGCTCTGCTGAGAACGGGGGGGCAAGGAACAACCCAGCACCCACACTGCAGCTGATCTGCAGAATTCCTTCTGCTGCAGTCCCCCCTACACTTATGACTACAGAGGTTCTCGAGGAACACCCCCTGCCAGGGGCTGGTTCATGCCCAGAGCCCATTTCGCTATTTCTGGGCACCATCGTGACCCTTCCCTCGGCATCCCAAGGGTTGGCACCACCACAGCAGCACAGGATGGGTGACCCCTGAGGGAAAGCAGCCCTGAGTCATGTCCTGACAGTGCCCAGACAGTGCTCTCTGTACTCCCAGCCCTCACAGAGATACTCACCAGGAGCTTCCTGCAGTACCCGAACCAGCGGCTGCCGTCCTCCCCCGTCAGCACAAAGGAAAAGGTTTCACTGGGGGACCAAAGCAGAGTCGGGGTTAAATTCACCACACAGCTCAGGGGAGAGACTGACAAAGCACACAAACTCCTTCTGGTCATGCTGACAAGAGCCAAGGCATGATTACAAAGACTTTGGGATCTGTTCAGGGTAAAAACTTGCACTCCATGAGCTCTTCCATCTCTCCCCCTTCCCAGCAGCTCTCACTGAGCTTTCCCATCTCTCCTCCTTCCCAGCTGCTTCTCCATTTAGCCAAGGAGCAGCAGAAGCACTTCCAGCCCCAGGAGCTGGCCTTGGACAAACTCTTCCTCCTTACAGGAAAGGCAGAAGCAGCTCCCCAGCCCACCTCCACACCTCATCTTCCCTCCTGTCACAGGGGATTCATCCTTCCCCTTTCCCCTTGCTCTGGCTGCAGCTCCTCTGGCACACCCCAAAGCTTCCAGCATTGCCTGTTTCAGTCACGAGTATTCAAAACCAAGTCTTTACCTTCTAAGGTCTGATGAAGGGAACCAGTCTTTGGGATCTGGAAAGCAGAATTTGGGGATGACCTTTAGCCTCTCTTCAGTGTCCTTTGATGGTCTGAAGGGATGTTCAGGCTGGAGGGGTAACACACGCATTTGAAGTCACTGAAGTTGGTGCACAGCTGCAGCATTTAAAATACAGAAAGCATCTTCCTGACACTTCCAAAGGCTGATCCATCACATGGCTAATGCACAGGTACAGGAGAACATGTTCTGACTGTTAGCAGATTCCCAGCTCCCATCTTGCATTTCTTCTGCTGATTGGACCTTTGTAAAATGATCCAGCTGGTCTTGGCAAGGACAGAGTAAGGATCTACAAGCATGGCCTAAGTTTATTGGAAAATGAAGGTAGAACTGACCCCCCAAAAGATGGCTGGCTCAGCCTGCCTTGGTTCCACCCCTGGGAGGTTTGAAAACACATAGGAACAGGAATGTGCTCAGCTTTTGATGTGCAGATCACTCATAACTCGAGTGCAAAGATGGTGTCTCTAAATCACACGTTCCAGCCACTCCACGTGTTGGTTCAAATCAAATCCCTCAAGGACTCTAGGACACTTTCCATGCTCAAAATTGCCCAGAAAGGGCAAAAGAAAGGAGTTCAGATAAGAGGCTCCATAAGAAATGTAAGGAAATTTTACACATTTAAGTAGGAAATGCCCCCGAGAAGTGGAAAGTTTATGGCATAAAGTTGATTTTAGGCACTCAGCACATCCAGACTATTCCAGTGTCCCAAGCTGTGACAGCACAAAGTGTTAGGAAAACAGAACAGCATTTTCACGGAGTAACACTTGTTCAAAAGCTTAGATGTCCTTGGGCACACAGCCCAAAGGAGAGGGTGACAGCAGATTATTTGCAAGCAAAGCTAATATTAGAAGGGAGACCAATCTGACACATTGTCCCATCTAAAGTCGCTCACCAAAACACTTCCATTGGGGCAGAGGATAAATAAATACTGAGGAAATAATTTGTTGTGGCAGTGCCTTTATAAAAGCCAGTAAAGAGCAGGAGGGGAACCCTGCAGTGCCCTTCCCAAAGGCAATGGACAGATTGAGAGGCTGCACCAGGGAAAAGCCAAATCTGCCGCATTCCTTTCTGCCTCCCAACACCCTAAAGCTTGCACTTTTAGCAGATATCATTTGGGTGTGTTCAGTTTTATTAAATTAACACTGTGTACTCTTTCTGGCTGTAGTTCCTTATCCATCCTGTGAATCCAAGGCTTTTACACACGTAAGACACTGGAGTTACTTGCACACAGATCCTTTAGGCAGCAGGAATTGGGGCACTGTGGGACCTGCTGGGGACCCACATAACCTCTCTGAATGAATCTGACATCTCCTCTACGTGGGTGACACGCAGATTCCTTAATAATCCCAGGCTTCCTCCTGATGGCACAGCCAGAATTCCTGGCTTTGTTGTTTTCAGTGGAAAGCAGCAGGTACGAGCCTAGACAGTGACAACTGAATATTCATTTCAATCTGGTTCCAAAGATGCATCTCAGCTTCCCAACTGTGGGCACTGAGCTATAACTCAGAGTCACACACTGATTTTGTCACCCATTTGGGCTGAACAGCTGATTTCAAAGGGCTTGGTTTAGCTACAGCACTTCGACTTCCACAGCTCTCCTGGTTTTGGGGGTTTGTACAAACAGCTTTGCCATTTTATTATTATTCTTTTTCAAAACAGTGTAAATAAGCATAAAAGCCCTGGGGTTCCAGTTCCTGTGCACCATCAGTGCTTCACTCCTCGTTCATAAAGGACAGACTGCCAGGAGGAGGTTCCTGCCAGCTTTGGGACAGAGCTCTGCACTCCTGTCTTTCAGCTGGTATCAAATACCCTATGGCTTCATGAAATTTGAATTAAGTAGGAGCCTTCCTAGTTCAAAAAAGACAATAAACTCATTATCAAGGCACATTCAACAACCTCCCAACACTACACATCAGGTCTGTAACAGAGCAAGGTGCTTCTCATTCCAAGCCCAGATCCCGACCAGTGTAGTTTAAGAAGGGAAACACAGAGCTGAGCAGTTCCCTGGGCAGGTCTCCATGCAACTCCTACCTTGCTGGGGAACTGCTGGATGATGTGGGGTGTGTAGGTGACCTCAGATGCCTTCTTGTGCAGGGACACCACCACAAAGAGCTCAAACAGCCGCTGCTCCTGGAGCTCGATGAGGTCCCTCTCCAAGGTCTGGTAGTGCGGGTTCCTCTTGGAGGCCGAGCGCCTCAGGCACCTGTGGCGACCTGGGGAGAGGAACAAATCCCAAACCAGCCTGTGGCTAGCACTGCCACACACCTACAGGGCACAGAAGAGGACTCAGCATTGCCATCAGAAGGGGAAAAGGGATGGGGGGATTTGCCCAACATCTGGCTGCTCTCCATGGGACGCCTGTGTCAGCTCCTCACGCACAGAGCTGCTCTTCTCCCAGGGAACGAGTGACAGGAGGAGAGGAAGTGACCTCAGATTCCACCAGGGGAGGCTTAGATTGGATATTCAGGACAATTTCTTCACTGGAATGCTTGTTAAGCACTGGCACAGGCTGCCCAGGGCAGTGGTGGAGTCACCATCCCTGGAGGTGTTTAAAAAATGTGTGGATGTGACACTCGAGGATGTGGTTTAGTGGTGAGCACGGTGGTGGTGTTGGGTTGATGGTTGGACTTGATGCCCTTAGAGGTCTTTCCCAACCTTAACAATTCCAGGATTCTATGATTCAGACAGGGAGCACTGGCCTTGCAGCAGCTCTGCAAATCCCCCGACAGGAGATTGAGAAATTGAAGTTTCTCCTGCTGCCCTGATGTTCTTTCACACATCTCACAGGGACACAATGGGGTACTGGGGAGGGAAGCCCAGCTCCACCAGGTCAGGAGCTGCCAGGACTCAGGGAGCCACTCCAAACACCACGGGCACTCAGGAGAGACAGGGGCAGTTCCCTGGCCAAGAAACCCCCGGGCTGGGCTGTCCTGACAGGCAGCACAGACTCACAAGCACAGGCACAGCACCCTGACGTCAGGAATTCCTGCAGCCCAGGCACCGTGACACATCCTAGACACTTTCAAACAACTCTTCCATCAGGCAGTGACTCAACCACTGTATTTCTGCTGAGATTCTTCACTCTCCACTACTCTCCTTAACACGAAAAAATGGAACTTCACTTTTCATTCCAAGTTAAAGCCTTTTGAATGTTTCCCTCATTCAAGTAAATGAAACACCTAAAATAATTCATAGAATCCTTGAATGGTTGGGGTTGGAAGGGACCTTAAAGCTCATCCAGTGCCATGGGCAGGGACACCTTCCACTGTCCCAGGTTGCTTCAAGCCCTGTCCAGCCTGGCCTTGGACCCTTCCAGGGATGGGGCAGCCACAGCTTCTCTGGGCACCCAGTGCCAGATCCTTCTGTTTAATCTGTCTTCACGTGGAAGCTAAAACCAGCTAAAACCAAGTAGGTGTTTCAAGTCTGGAGTTTGGGTCTATGATCAAACTCAGGCCATTGGAACCAGACAAATACCAAGGTGAATTCTCCCCAGAGGAAAGGACATTTCACAGCATTACATAAAACAGAACCAAGGGAAGGAATCAGGAGGGAAATAACCTCAAGCAGCAGCAGCAAAGGTGATCAGGAACAACCTCCCACGAGCCACAGCACCAACCCAAAAATGAATCTGCTTCTGGTGACTGGCAGATTAATGGCATTAAACCTCAAGGGCTCAGGGGAAGTGGCAGAAAAAGAGGTTGGTTTGTCACAGCAACAGCTCCCAGACTGGGCCATTTGGCCTTTCAGAGGCTCCCTGTCCCTGTCTCAGCAGATCCCACACGTCAGAGTGCTCATCCCACCGGGGCCTCAGCCAAGGGCGCAGTGCTGTGGGGACAGGACCAGCCCCTGTGATTCACTCACTTTTGGGCTGATTTTCCGTATCGCTTTCATTCCCACTGGTTTCACCTGAAACACACAAAGTTTTCACTTATTAGCCATGCAGAAGGAAGATGGGCAACACCCAAAGTTGAGAAAGAGAGACAACCTGAGACTCATCAGATCAACATCCCTCGGGGCTGCCCACCAATCCTGCCCAAAGCATCAGCGAAGGGCAGCTGGGAAATGTGCTACAACAGCAAATGTCAAAAAGCAGAGCTGGTATCAAGCCAGTGCTGCCAGTGAATGACCTGCAGGGCAGCTGAACACGGGCAAAGAACACAAAGCAGCTGGTTGTTTGATGCTGCTGTAAAACTTAACAGAGCTGCTGAACAGAATATGCAATAAATAAAGACCCTACTATGGCTACACAATCAGAACAAGGCACACAGACGATGAGTGCAGCAGTCAGAGGTAGTTCTCATGCCAAGTGGTTTTCTGAGGAATTTTTGCTTTAATCTGCTTTTTTGAAAAAGCACTTTTAACCAGTAGCCCAGCTCTCCAGGCTCAGAATCTCCCCCTTGTGACCATGTTATCTTTGGGTTAGGCAAGTGTTCCTTGAGCTGAAAGCTCAATTCCAGCCACAAGTCTGGGGTTTGCACGGTTGTGTCAGCACGAGGTGGTGGTGCCAGGCCAGGGGGCAGAGGAATTGTGCCACTCAAGGTGTTCAGAGCACAGACAGTGGTGCTGGAGACCCCAGTACCTTTCACTGGAGCTGCTTCTCTCCCAGCAGGACTGAGCACCTTCACCTTCTTCTTTCCACGCTTGGAATCAAAGATCTCCTGGATTTTTAGCACCAGCTGAAATCCAAAGTAGAAGCAGAGGTTAATGTGGGGGTCCAGAGAAAGGTCCAGGTGCCGACGGGAGGGCAGCCCAACAGCCACTATCCAGGACGTGGGAAAAGCTGCCCAGATCCTGCAGGAACCCTGGCTCAGAGGCTGGAGTCCTTCTAGCCCAGCTCACTGGATAAAGAATGAGCACAGATTTCTGCTGCAAGAGAGGGATCGCTGTCAGCACAGCTCAAAGCTCACACCAGACCGTGCAGGCATTCTGGAAACTGTCACACTTGCCTTCCCAAATAGAAGTGACAAACTGTCTGGCATCAGATCTCCATTTTCTATGCAAAGGCACTTGCAAGAACATCTCACAAACCCACAGAGGACTCAGAACACGCTCTCCAGCATCCCAACTCCTCCCAAGCCCAGAGAAAGCAGAGCTCTCTCACTGGAGCTTGGGGGTTGGTTTTGGGTTGGTTTTTGGGTTTGCTGCTGTGGTTGGATGTCAGCTCAAGCCTCCTAGAGCACAAGTGAGGCACAGAACAAGGCTGCTCCAAGCACAGGCCCTGTCCCAGGCGTTTGCTGCAATGAAGGGATGATGCACCTGGAGTAACCTGGTCATGGGGAAGGTGTCCCTGCCCACAGCAGGGGGTGGAATGAGGTGGAATTTAAGGGCCTTTCCGCCCAAACCATTCTGTGATTTTGCACAAATGAAGACAGACAGTGGGACAGAACAATGGGTCTGTGCTGCAGGACCACACACCCGGTCCACTGGAAGAAAAAAAGTTGGGAAAAAGCACAGCCCAGTGCAGACTAAGCCACAGACATGAAAGGAGGGTCAGCACTTTGACAGCCTAAGTTGATGCTGTTCTTCTTCCTTCCACTGGTCACAACAGCCTTAAACCCAAAGTCCTGACACTTTCTGTGTCCCTGTCACAGCTCTGTGCTTTCCCCTCACCTGCCCCAGGGGCTCCTGACTCCCCACATCAAAGGCGGCTTTCGCTTCATGTGAAGAGGGACTTACCCTAAATGCAGGGAGCAGGTCAAGTTCATTCCTGCCTCAAGAATTCATTAAACTGAACACAGGAGGGTGGGGCCCAGACATTTGTCATCACAAATACTGCCTTTAAAAGAAATATATTAAAGAGAACCTGTTTGTTCAGCTCAAGCGTTTAATCCCCAGATCAGCAAACCTTAGGCTTAGGCTCTCCTTTTCCAATCGATTTCTCCCCATTTTCTGCCTCAGCCAGTTCTCCCAGCACGAGGAGGCTGCAGGCAACAATCAGCCCACAGCAGGAGCAGTGCTTCTCCTGCCAAATCTGCCTTCTTTCCCTTTTTATCCAGCCTCACCTAGAAGATCTTCATTTCTGTCCTGATTTTTGTGCAGCTGAGTCACCACCCTGGGTGTGTTTAAGGCAGCCATGTGCTTCTCAAGCAAAAAGTTTTATCTTTTTAGACCCCAGTCCTTTCCTCAATCTCTCGAGCAATCTTGGCTCAATTCCTCATGAGCAAAGAGAGTAAAGTGCTCTTCCTGCACGTAAATTGTTACCAGATTTTTGGAATAGGTTTGCTTTGGGAGAACATTTTATTTTCCCTCTCCAAACGAAAGATACTCTCCATCACAGCATTTTTATAATCTTGCCATCTCCTTCCTGATTTTCCAGACCTAGGGTTTGTTTAAAAACACAGACAGGAGTTACTTGATACTCCAAAGCACTTTAAAGGTTTGAAAAGTCCTTTGCAGCTGTCCAACTCTACCTCACAGTCTTGTGCAATCTGAGCAAACACACGTGATTTTCAGATGAAATAAAGATCTGCTGAAGTGAAATGGTTTTACCACAGCAAAAATAAGTCCTTGCCACTACCACAGCTGGAATTCGAGTCGCATGCACAGAGTGCCACCACAGTGGCAGCTGCAGCTGCCCTTCTATAGCACGTGGTGCCTTTTATCACTGAGGGATGTGAGCTGGTAACCAGCACAAGGATCTAGAAAGGTTCCCAAGGCACCAAAGGAGAGTCAGAACAGTCCTCTGTGTGAAGGTGGATTAAAAGCCTTCCTCACCCCTCTGGCCTCAGCAGCACGATTGTCTTTGCAGCCAGGCAGGAGGGAGAGGCCAGAAGGGACGACTGTATGAAAGCTTTGTGAAATGCTCTTATCCCTGAGAGTTCCTCTTCACCTTTAAACCATGAAACAGCTGTTCCTGATGCCAGTGCAGAACTCCAAGCCAACATTCCAAGTAACCAAGGGCCCCACAGCCACTCAGTAGCTCAGGGCTTGCAGTGGAACACAAGGATCAGTCTGGGGAGTCGCCGGGAACAGGGGACACGCACACACAGCGTTACAGAGCTGCCCCTGGAGCTCCCCAAGAGCACAAACCCCACTCCATGGAAACACTGGGAACAAGGCTTAGATGACAAAGCACGAGGCAGGGCTTGCATTCACACACAGCCCTGACCTCCAGGTCAACACTGAGCACTTTGTCTGCCAATTCCTGGCCAACAAAAACACCACTGTCCCAGCTAGAACTGGCACTCAGATCCCCAAACACCAGCCCTGCCACTTGGAGAGGGAACGGCTGGAGCAGCAGTGTCAAGCAGCAATCACCTGCCAGGCACACAGCTCTGTGGCCACTTACAAAGCACTCGCAAAGCAGCAAGAGCTTGAAATGCCAGGCAAGAAGTGAAGTTTCACACTTCAGTCTCACCCAGGGCAGGTTCTTTCTCCTGCTCGCAGCCTCCACTGCTCGGAACAGCTTCCACTCAGACAGAGTGACAGGCAGGGAGGTCTCCTTCCCCATCTTCCCTTGGAAACTTGTCTGGGAGGGCTTCAGCTCCAGAGACTTGCGACTGAGGATGGGAGGTTTTGGGGCAGGCTAGAAAACAGAAGCAGAAGAGATAGTTAAGCGTGAGATCGAGCTTTGGTCCAAGGTCACAGGCAGAGGAGTCAGATTACAGCTGGTGAATCTGCTCTGCCAAGCTCTCCATCCCACCCTCCAGTCAAGCATCTCACCAACACTCTCTTGTTCCTACTCTTTTGCTCCTCTGCAGCTGCCATGGCTGTTCACTACTTACATTACATATTATTTACATCAATAACAAACAATAAAACAGCAAGGCAAACCAATGACTTGCAGTGTGGAATGTGAAGCTGGGGTGGGCACAAACGAGGGCCCTTGTGAGAATGCTTCTGCAAACACCTGACCCTTTAAATCCCTCCACCCTACCTTGGGAGCCCTGCTGATGCTCCGGGGAGGGGGCAGCTTCCAGACAGATGGGACCTTCCACAGGGGCAAGGGCAGTGCTCTGATATCTTCATAAGGATTTTCTTTTGTAGGACCTGGAAGAAGCATTGGATGGGGGATTTATGAAAGGAGATAAAGCCCTGTATTTTTGCCAGGGATATAAGTGGGGAGAGCGTGCAGCTGTCTGCCAAGCTTTAACAGGGTCTGGGAGACCTGTTTAAAGTTGGATGAGGTTCCCACCACATCCTTCTAACCCACTGCCATCAACTTGGCAAACTGTACATGGACTCAGCAGAACAAAACACTTCTTCCCCTGCAGAGCAAGCAGCTCTATTGCAAAGCAGCTCATTCTGGCAGTGTTCACACTCATCTCTGTGCAGCACTCAAGCAAAGCATTCCAAGAGCTAATAAAGAAATCAGTTCAGCACAGGCCAACTCCAGTGACCTCCCATGACATCTGAAATCAGGCTGTTCACGTGCAGATGTCACCAACACCAACAAAGAACCCCAGATGGGGGAGACCTTAAAAGTCCCAGAGCTGGAAAGGGCCTCAATGCATCCTCACCTTCACTCCTCCCTCCCCAAAACTGCCACCCTTAAACACAGAGAGGGCACCCCCAGAAGCACAGGCACATACAGATAATGTCCTCGTAGATGTTGTCTTCGGACTGTGTGTAGACCAGCCTGGATCCTGCTGTGCCATTTGTCTCCTCCCGAGGTCTGTGGGAGCTGCTGGCTGCCGGCCGCTTGCGGAAGCCCTGGATGTCCTCAAACTCAAAAGATTTCCTAGAGGAAAACCAGTGGAACTTCTTCTAAAGGCACCTGCTTGAGCTGCTGTCTCCGGTCCACACACAGTGTGGCCCTTCTCGGGACCATCCAGCACACGGATGCTCCACTCTGGACTCGCATTTCCGAGGGTTGAGGTCTAACCCCAGGCAGCAGCTCAGCCCCTCGCTCCCGCCCCATGGGATAGGGGAAGGAATCAGAGGGTAAAAGAGAGAAAACACGTGTGTGGGTCGAGATAAAGACAGTGTGGAAGGTAAAGCAAAAGCTGCACAAGCAAGAAAAGCAAAACAAGGGGTTCATTCCCTATTTCCCTCGGCAGGCAGGTGTTCAGCCATGTCCAGGGGCTCCGTCATGTGTGACGGTGACTTGGGAACACAAACTCCCAATGTTGCCCCTCTTCCTGTTTCTTCCCCATTTTTTTACGGCTGACCACAACATCACAGGCTCTGGAATATCCCTGGGGTCAGCTGGGGTCAGCTGTCCCCACTGTGTCCCCTCCCAGCTCTGCGTGAGCACAGCTCACACACTGCTCTGTCATCAATATTTTCATCACAACCCCAAAACACAGCACCACACAAGATGCCAAGATCCCAGTCAAAGCCAGCACACCAAGTGAGTCCTGCTCACTTACTCTGGGACATTTGTTAAGTTAAAAAGGGAGCTGGAGGCTCCATGGCCAAACACACTCCAAGCAGACATGGCCAGACCCATCCTGTCAGAGGCAAGAACCCAAACCACGTTTTGCAGACTTGGAGCAGCTCAGAACCAGGGCACTGCTTCCTACTGGGCCTCTCCTCCTCGTGCTCAGGGTGTTCATGCATTTGTGGGTTGGCATTTCCACCCACTTGGCCACTATTTTGAAATTAGGGCACAGAGGTCACAAAGAAGCTGCAGGGATCTAGCCCACCATCATCATAAAATTCGGGTTGTTGTTGCACACTTTGCCACAGTGGAAAGTTTCAGAACCTCAAGCCACATCTCTGCTGGTACTGTGCACACCAGTCTTGCACAGGCAGCTCACCTGCGAGCAGGATTTGCATCAAGCCACCTCAGAAAGGTACAGGAAAGAGGGAAAACCAGCCAAACCTACTGCAACAGCACTACCCACAGCCTCCAGCCTTAAGCAGCACGAGAATCCTTCACTCTCAGGAAAGCCAAACACTCAGCAGCCACAGTGCCCCAAGAGAAAGCTACTCTGCCATCCACAAATTGCAGCTGAGGGCAAGCAGCAGGCAGGGAGCAGGCAGGTCTCTCCCTGGGGCCAGCATATTGGCACTCCACTCTGTTCTAAGGTGTGGGCTGACATCTGTTTGGAACCTGTAGCCTTCTTTGCAAGATTGTCAGCAGCAAAAGCAGGATGCTTTCACCCAGGAATATCCTTTCCCCATGAAAAGAGGCATCATCACTTAGCAGCACCTCCACAAGGACCTCATGCCAAGCAAGCTGCTTAAACCCATCCAGAAAGTGATTTAAGGAAACATTTCAGACATGGGAGATGAATTATGTACCTCTGGGCTCTCCCTCTGATCCTCCTGCTGGCTATTTTCTTCTCGGGGTTGTTGGAGGATGACACCAGGTCCCTTCCACACTGCTTTTGCAGGGGAGCTTCCCTGGTGGCACTGGCATCTCTACAACCACCAGCACCCTTCTCTGCCAGGTAGCGGAAAGTCCTGCGGGGTTTGGGTGGTGGATCAGGAGCTGGCTCCTCCTCTTGCCCCTCAACCTCAGAGTAAATGTTTCTCAAGCTCCTCTCTGCCCTGCAGAGAGTGTCCACTCCTTCGATTTGCAGTTCTCTGTCCGTGGAGCCAGGGCTGCCTTGCTTCCTCTGGAGGTCCAAGGGAACAGCAGGGGCTCTGCCAGGCAGGAGGGGATCTGCTCTCCTCCACAGAGCTTGTGAGGTATAGAAGTTCCCTGGGGGCAGTGTCACCCCTGGGGCCAGGAAGCCGGTTTGCCCCTCTCCTTTCTCCTTGGCTCGGGAAGCTGGGCCAGCACAGTCCCCAGTCTGCCAGCAGCTCCGTGCATCTTCCCTGAAATCCAGCCCCAGGCTCTTTGGATCTTTGGGCCCAGCCTTTCTGCCATTCTCTGTGCATTCTGGCTTCACTTTGGGTAGTGCATTGCAGCCGGGGTCATACTTTACTCCAAAGTCCTTCGGCTGCTGCTTCTCCTTGCTGGGGCACCCCCGTGTCCTGCCCTCCCACTGCGAGATCTTCTGCCTGATGTTGCGGCAGTGGCTGCGGGACAGGGTCTGCACGGCTGCGCGGGAGAAGCTGCTGTCCCCAGCCCCCGTGGGGTGCATGGCAGGGCCCAGAGCGCTCACACACAGCCCATGTCCAGCCCCGGCCACGTCCTCCCGTGTCCTGCACACATCAAAGCTGGCACGACGCTCCAAAGTGCCCAGCGGTGCGGGAGAGTCCGGGCTGGCTGCTCCGACCTGCGGGCAGAAACGAGAGCCATCAGCTGCACCCCAGCCATGCTGCTCCCCACCCCGAACTCCCAGCTGCTCCCTGGCAGGGGCTGCAGAACATTCCTCCCCACATCACATCAACCATGTGCTCAGGACAGGCTTGCAGAGCTCGCTCCCCACAGGGGCTGTTTGCGCACACATCTGGGAGTGAAAGGGAGCTGAGGCTTCTCGGGTTAAAAAACAAACACGACAGGGCACAAAGCACCCTGAGGGATCCCGAGCATCCAAACTCGAGGAAATTATTTAATGGCTGAGGAACACAGCAGCGTGGATCTCAGCCAGCCCTTCTGCAGGAGTGCAGCTCCTCCTGAGGCTCAGGCAGCAGAGACCAATCCGTGTGGCACCTGAGCCCCGCACCCAGCAGAGACACAGCAGGACACGAGGCACCAGGGCAGCTCTAGAAAAAAGGAACCACATCTGCTTCTCCAGAGAGGAGCTGCTGCTTCACACAGGATCAGAAGAGCTGTGGTGGCTGGGGAAGAGCCCAACTCTGGCAGTGCATCCTCCTCCCAGAAGTGCTCTCTTGCTCCACAACACAAGTGAAAACCTGCCTGGTGTTCTGTTTGTCAACACCTGACCTACATTTGCTGTCCAAGAGACGGGAGGGCAGTGGTGCCCAGCCTGTGGCTTGCAGCCAGGGGAGTTTCAAAAGGCAGAAGAAACAGGTGAGTTCTCATCTTCAAGAGAAAAACCAGCCCGTGTTTAGATCAGCAGAGAAGGAATGCTAGAGAAACACTTTGGCTTCTCCTGCCCAAGCAGAGCCTGCACAAACAGGAGCTGTGCTCTTTGAGATTTCCCACACCTGTAATCCGGGGGATACAGCACACATCCTCCAGATAATCCAGCAAGGAGTGCAGGCGAAACCACCAGGGAGAACTGGGGTGGCTGTACAGACCCAGCACCTGCAGGTCCAGCATGGCCTCAGCACAGACATTACATGTGTGGAATCCTCAGCCTTGGAGCCCTTTGGCTCTATCTGTAGCTCACAAGCCATCCCCAATATTCCCAGCACAGGTAAAAACTCATCCTGGACAGAAAGCAGCAGCCCATAGGCTCTAACAAGCCCTGTTCCTCCCTTTCTCTGGGCAATTATCCCACGTCAGAAGTTCCAATCCTCCAGCTGTATTTAACAACCTCCATCTGTATTAGGAGACAAGTGCTCAGCTCAGGCCAGGGGCCACACTGGCTTTGGTAACATTCCCCTGGCACCAAGAAGTCCCCCTGCCAAAGGCAGGGAAACAGCAGCATTCCACACATGCAGAAAAGCAGAGGATCCCTGCAGAAAGCAGCCAGACCTGCTCCAGGTGGGACCAGGGGCCAGACTGACACCAAACCTGTGCTCAGGCTCCAGGTGACAGAGCCAGGCGGCTCCTGGGCACGTGTCTTCCACAGCCACTGCCACCACACCCGGCCAGCACTGAGTCACCCCAGCCTGGCAGAGTGGGCAGAGCCAGGGATGGGCAGCGAACCAAGCTGGGAGACAGAGGAGCTCAAACCTGCCCGGCAAGGGGTCATGCCCCACTCTCCAGGCTGGGTGTGGAGAGCCCCCACCAGAGCAGACCTGCACCCTTCCCACTGCTGGTACCACACCTCAAATTCCAGGGCTCGGGGCTGTCCCTGGAGCTGCTGATCTGCTTGGCAGAGGCATCCGTGGTGCAATTAAAAGCAAAGCACTGGCCTTGGCAGATCGACTTGATAGCATTAGTGAGAAAGCTCACTGGTCAAGGACATCCCAGGGCTCCCAGGCAGTTCAGGGATGGTTTGGGCACACAGGGCACCAAGCCTTGGCTCTGTGCTGCAGTCTCCCCCTCTGCCAAAGCAGCACTGTTGCTGTGGGAAGCAGCTCCCTGTCTCCACAGCGTGGGTTCCTGCAGGCTGGAATTGCTCAGCCCATTGCCCCAGAGAGCTGCTGGGAACTCTCCCACTCAGCAGTGAATGGGATAAACTTGGACAATCTGGATAAGCACCGAGCTGGGGATATTTGCTCCATCATCAGCCCTCTGTCCCTCATCAGCATTCCAGCCTGTCCGCAACGCTTCCGTAGCCGCTGGAGACCCTCTCCCCGCACCAGCGAGGGGCCCCTGCCCTCTCCTATAAATAGGCATTGTTGCCAAAACATCCTGAGCCAGGGCAGAGCCATCCTTCCTCAAGCCGTGTCTGCACAGCCCTGATTAGCAGACAGGAAAGCAGCTTTCCCTCTGCTGCGCCACTGCACTGCTGCTGCACCAGCGCTCCAGGACACTCCCACGGACCTGGCTGGCAAAGGACAGGCTCTGCTGGGGACACCCAGGTGAGGAGAGAGCTCCAGCAGCCTCCTCAGCACTCCAGCTTTACACCAGGCTCCTCCAGTGCCTGCCAGGTCTTCAAACACGGGACTGCTGGGTGCAGGACTGGCACAGGGAGAGGAACCCAAAGGACCCCACGGCACAGAGCAAAGGGTTTATCCACGGCACTAAACAGGCCCAGCACATGCACTCATGGAGCTCATGCAGCCCATGCCCACAGCAGCCCACAGCTGCTTTGATTCCCAACAGCATTGGCTGCTTTCTCCTCCAAACACTCCAGCTGTGAGCTCCTCTGGGAGCAGCCTGGCAAAACATCTGCAGAAAATCATAGAATATGCTTAGAAGGGACCCACAAGGATCATCCAGTCCAACTCCTGGCCCTGCACAGGACAGTCCTGGAGCTCTGGCAGCCTTGGGGCTGTGACCATTCCCTGGGGAGCCTGTTCAGTGCTCCACCACACTCTGGGGGAAGACCTTTTTCCTGACATCCAGCATCCATGAGGACAAATCACTGCCCAGAGGAGGCTGAGCAGCCCTGCACAGCTTTCCAGGTGGGTCCATCCTTGCTGTGCCCAAGCTGGGCAGCTCTGCTGGCTGCCAGCCTGCCCCACATCCTTCCTGCCACGGCTCATGATGGGAAGGCTGCAACAAAAACTGCCTGTGCTGCAGCTTCCTCAGCCAGACAGACCCATTTCTGCTTCCCCATATCGAGCCAGGGCCCAAGTCAAGGCCTAATGCTCCTGCCCTCTCCCACTGCCCACGTCCATGCTCCCATGGGGAGGCACAACTGGGAGCTGAGAAACGCAGAGGAGAAGCTCAGCCTGGGCCAGCACATGGAATCCCAGAACGGGCTGGGTTGGAAGGGACTTTAAAGTTCATCTCCTTCCACCTCCTGCCATGGGCAGGGACACCTTCCACTACCCCAGGCTGCTCCAAGCCCCATCCAACTTGGCCTTGGACATGCAGGAATGGGATCCACGGACAGCCGAGCACAAGCTTAAAGTTTCTGCCCTGCTCAGTGCTACTCCCTGGACTGTCTCTTCCAAAATATCCATCCAAGGAGGAGAGGAATGCAGCTTTTCACCTGCCCAGGCTTGCTATCAAGAACCAGGCATTTAATCTCAGCTCATCACGTGAGCCCAGGCAAGAGTAGAGACTGATCTTTGGTGAAGAAAGAGCACACTGGGGTGGTGTGATCCAAGTTAAGTAACCCTTAAATGCACTCCAGGACAGGCTAAAACACAGTTCAGGGACACAGCTGGCAGAGACCACCTGGGTCAGGCAGCCAGCACTCATATCAAGCACTACACAAATCATTCCTGCCACAGAATAACCAGACTTGTGACTGCTTCCATCCTGACCTCCCCTTCCAAACTCCTTCAGTGGCCCCAGTATGCTTCCTGGTTGTGCTGGTTTGGCCAAATTTGGAGGAAAATATCCTCTCATAGAAGGCAGGTTACAACCACCGGTATTTCCAGAGAAGCCAAATTTATCATCCTTACCGCATTAGGACTTAAAGGAGATACGTGTTGTCAAGAATACTGAATTATTTCACTGGAAGCAGCAGTTTGGGGGGAAATTACATAATTTCTACACAAAACATCACACATTTCTGCCAAAAGACCGCCTCTCTGACCCACGCTGTTTGAAAGCTCCCAAAGCAGAAGAATACAGCACGTTCACAGCACATGACAGGTAGTCCTGACTCTTTTTCCAGCCCCGAAAGCCAGAGAGCACGCTACACATTTTCCATGCAAAGCCTCAAGACAATTCCGTTTCCTGAAACCACATTCTCAAGGAGAGAAAGCTGCCAGCACTGTTCCAGAATAAATCCCTGTCTAGCACTGAGGTCGAGCCCCTCCACCACCCGTGCTGCTGGAACCCCTGAGCCCCCTGAGCCCCCTGCAGCAGAGGCACAGCGAGAACAGAGGCACTGACACAGCACCTTACCTTGTCCTGCTCCTGGGAACACAAACACCGCCTGGACCAGCCCGTGCAGCTCTGAGGCAATCTCAGTCCTTTGATGAAAGCTGTGCAGTCCTAAACCACCCCAGAGTCCTTGTCGCCAAGCCTCCTGTGTTAGTAGCCAAATAAAAGCAGTTTCTGGTCTTCTGCAGCCTAGGGAAGCTGGCAGCTCATTCCTGGAGGGAAAGGCACCCTTCCAGAGGTCTCAGCTACTCCCATTCTGCTCCTCTCCTGAAGCTCCTCTGAATAACTCTGCCATGCTGATGCCTCAATGACATGGGCAGCACCAAACAAGCAGATTTTATATCAAAATAAGTAACTCTTCAGGAATGCGGTGTGCTTAGTCATCTCCATCTCGATACAAAGCTACTCTAACCACGAGGTATTAACTCCTTCCATGCTGCTGCATCTCCAGCTGAGGAACAGTTCTGCCTCATTAGATCCATGGCCACAGCCCCTGGACACAGAAAATGTGCTGCTAATCCCAATTACACAGCAAAAGGAGGTTAAGTCTGGCCTCTGCCATGGGTCCTAAGACTTCTGTACTGACTGTCTTTTTCTAAAGTGACGAAATTCAACTTCTTGAAAGCAAGTTTCTCCTCAAGATATAAAAACCCCCAAACCAGAACACTTCCAACACGTCAGCCCTGAAGGCTTCTACACCAGAGGGCACACGGACAGAACCCACAACGTACTATTTTTAAAGTCGTGGGTTTTTAACCTGACTCACAGTATCTGAATGCCCAGGGTAGCAATACTGACAAGAGCAGTTGACTCAGCCCCTACATCCCGGGCTGGCTGCCAGCCCCAGGAATGCACACAAGAACCGAGACACAAGCTGGGCATGGAGTAAAAAATTAAACACGACTTATCCTGGAGCAATTCCTTGGTGCCACCATCAGAGAGAGATTTCCAAAGGAAAGTCATAAAGCCTGTGTGGCTTTACATGTGCCACCCCAGACAGGCTGTGTGGGGCCACAACCAACCACTCATTCCTTTGGGAAAGTCTCAGCAGCACCAAGGCAGCTGCCCCAGGAGGTTCAAAGGGTGCAGACCAAGGCAGCACCAGAAAACCTCTCAGACATCATCCAGATAATGTGTTCCAGACCTGCACACTGAGTCATATCCATGCTATATTGCATTTCATTATCACATCCGGAAGACTGAGATAATTTTTGCCAAGCAGCAATGGACAGCACCAGGACTCAAGGTCAGATCCAGGTCACATCCAGGTCAGATCCTCCAGCCACCACTGCCCAAACACATTTCCAGGAGCTGGTTTTCCTGCAACTGCTCTTCTACTTTCCTTCCATCACTGGCTGACGCCAGTCTCAAGTGACAGGAGGAACTGCTCCAGCACTGCCTGGGCTCTATCCCAGCCAGGTATCCTCTCAGCCAGGCCGTGTTCAGCCACGGTCACTGGAACAGAGGGGTGTGTGCATGCAGTGAAGTGGGGAAGGCAAGGGGAGACTGGTCCAGCGTGCCCAAGGAGCTCTGTAACCACTCAGCCCCACGCACCTCAGCGCAACAAAGCACAAATATCCAGTGAGACCTAAACCACCACAGCCTAGCAGTGAGTTATTTGCCCTGAAGAAACTCTCTACAGAATCACAGAGTGGTGGAGGGTGGGAGAGACCCTCTGGAGGTGTGACCTTCTCTGCTTAGGCAGGGGCACCTACAGCAGGACGGCTTTTGGATAGCCCCGCGGGGAGACACTCTGCAGCACCCCTGGGCAGCCCACGCTCCATCGCCCTCGCCGGGAGAAGCGTTCCCCGACGGTCAGCGGGACCCTCCCGTGTGTCCGGCTGTGCCCATCACCGGACAGCCCCGGCTGGCTCCGCCCGGCACCCTCCCTGCAGGCATCTGGACGAGTGGGGGAGATGAACCCACCACAACTCCGGCTCCCCTTGCGAGCTGGGTCTCCTCCCGGGCAGCTGCAGCGGGCACCTGCTTCCTCCGGCCCGTCAGACACGGGGAAGATGCTGCACCGGCCGCTGCCCGCAGCCCGGACACGGGGACCCCTCGGGGCCGACAGCCCCGAGCCCGGCCGCGACTGCGGGAAGCCCCAAACTCCCGGGCCCCCCGCCCGTCCCGCCCGGCGTGGCTCCCAGCCGGTGCCACCGCCCCCCGCCCGTCTCACCGCAGCCTCGGCCCGCTCCCGGCCCCGCTCCCGCAGGACGCTCCTGGCGCGCACGGAACCACCTCCCATTGGCTGGTGTAGCCATCACTCAAGCGGCGATCCCGCCTCCCCCCCGCCCCGGAGCGAGCGAAGACGTTTCCCGTTGGTTGACGTGACCGTCACTCAGGATGAGGCCACGCCCCCGCCGCGCCCCGTCCCTTCTCCCCGCGGCCTCGGCCCGCTCCCGTAGGACGCTCCCGGCGCTCACGGAGCCGCCGCCCATTGGCTGCCGTGGCCGTCACTCAGATCGAGATCCCGCCCTCATCCCGCCCCAGGGTCACGGACCCACCGCCCATTGGTTGGCACGGCTGTCACTCATGCGACGGTCCCGCCCCCTTCCCCTCAGGCCGCTCGGAGCCGCTTCGCAGACGGGGTTTTACTGCGCTGCCCGGCGCCCTCAGAGTCCGGCACGGCCCCGGCGCTGCCCCGACCCCGCGGTCCGGCCCCCGCCTATTCGTTCTTCAGCCCCTCGGCGATGAGGTTGAGCTCGTAGCACCAGGTCTCGTAGCGATAGGCCACGCGGATCTGGGCCACGTTCGTCTTCCGGATGTCGTTGCCTTCGGGCCCGTCTTCCCGGTAGTTTTCACCCAGAAACTTCACTTTTTCCTGCCAGAGGCAAAGACAGCGGTACCGACCTCAGAGCCCCCGCTGGCAGCGCCCGAGGGAAGCCCTAAACCCATGGGCGGAACTCAGGCCGTGAGCAGGACCACCCCACAAGGGGTCACACCTCGTGGGACAGGCCACCCTCCTCGTGGGACAAGACACATTGCAGGACACCTTCCTCGTGGGACAGGACACCCACTTTGTGGCATAGGACACACGTCATGGGACAGGACATACTGCAGGACACCACTTCATGGAACAGGACCCACCTCATGGGATATGAGACATTGCAGAACACCCAGCAGTGGGACAGGACACACTGCAGGACACCCCTCATGGGACAGGACACCCACCTCTTGGGACAGGACACACTGCAGGACACCCACCTCGTGGGACAGGCTGCACTGCAGGACGCTGTTCCTGGCGATCTCACACATGTCACAGGTGCTGAGCTTGAACACCTGGGCGGCGATGGCGTACTCCTCCATGAGGGGCTCCTGCAGCACAGGGTTGGGGGTCAGCAGCCTCTGCCAGCACAGCCCGTGCTCTGCAGGGGCTGTCCCAGAGCTCACAGAACCACTGAATCTTTGGGGCTGGAAAAGTTCTCCAAGATCAAGTCCAGCCTTCAATCAACAGTCCCATGCCCACTAAACCATATTGCAAAGTGCCACGTGTTCTCGTTTTTTGAAAACGTCCAGGCATCACTGCCCTGGGCAGCCTGTTCTGATGCTTGAGCCCTGTTTCAGTGAGGAAATTTTTTCCTAATATCCCACCTGAACCTCTGCTGGTGGAGGGGGAAATGGCCCAGCATATGCTGGACCCTCTGCAAGTGCCGCTGGCTTCCAAAAAACCCGAGGCCCACACAGTCCCAGCCCCAGCCCCAGTGCTCAGCTCACACTGTACCTTGGTGTAGTGAAACTGCATGGGGTCATCTGTAGAAAGGGACACCATGAGCCCTTTCTGGTGGAAGTCAAGCAAGGGATTCTTGGCGTACTCCAGGAAGAGGCTGTTGTTGCTGAGTGGGGACATGGCAATGGGAATTTGGGCGAGGAAGTACAGGTACTGCAGCACCGGGCTCTGCAAAGACGAGCAGAGGTACCACATTAGGGATAAAGTTGCTGCACCTTCCACCTCTCCAGGGTCACTCCTCAGATCAGGCCAGGCCCCAACCAGGGAATTGTGTGCAAGGAAAGAGATGGGCAAGCCAGCAATCAATCCTTCAGGCCAAGGAACACAAGAGGCCAAGGAGCTGTCTGATATCAGAACTCAGCTGGCTCCAGTGATAACAAAGATATCCTATGATGGGTCTGTGAGGCTAACCCCCCCCCAAAATGTAATACATTTCTCTGCCACACCCCCAAACATGCCTGGAGAAACCCAGAGAGCCATTTGACATCTGCCTGAAGCCAGGCTGTGTCAGTGTGAAGCACAGGCACAGGTAACTGCCAGCTACATGGAGGCAGCTGTGAGCACTTCTCCTGCTCTGCTGTGCCTGGGCTGCTCCTGGCAGCCTGCTCCACATACCTTCTTGAGGTTGAGCCCGTGGGAGATGTTATCTGCTGTCATGAAGGCTGCCAGAAGGTGTGTGATGGCCCCGGCCTCGCCGCAGTGCGGGCGGAACAGGAACGTGTTCATCCCACGCTGCCTGGGCACAGGGAAGGAGCACTCAGAGCAGGCAAACGGCAGGGCTGGGTGGCTGGACCCGACTTCAGGCCCAGCTCTGCCCCTAGCATGAGTCCCCAAGAATCCAGCTTGGCCTAGGAGCACGCTGCTCATTCTTGTTTCTCCTCTGTGCATGCAATAGATGCGTCTCTGCAATCCCTAAGCTTTCACCCCAGTCCATCACACTTCCTACCGAGGGGTGTTTGGATTGCTCTGGGACATGATGCTCCAAATACAGAGCGAGGAGAGCCCCACTTCTTCCACACCAACAATCAAAGAACCGAGGCAGCCCCTTGGCAGATCCGAGGCCTTACCTGCGCAGGTTGTTCAGCACCAGGATGTTGGCATACATGTAGTAGATGTAGTAGGTATAAGATGGGTTCTTCTGAGAAGTCCACTCCTCTGGCTTTGGGCTTTTAGTGCTGAACATGTGTCCACTGTGCTTGGATTCATCATCCACACTGTCAAAGCCCGTGATCTGTTTGGCAAGGGAACGAAAAAGGTGCATCTCACACCCCCCACCTCATCATGCCCAGGTGGGCTCGCTCCGCCCCACCAGAGCTCACCAGAGCCCGGCTGTACCCCTGTGCCCCCCGAGAGCAGGGTTGGGCAAGGCTGCAGACCTCACTCCTCACAGCCCCCCAAGCACTGTCCAGGACTGGGAATAAAGCTCACACCTCCCCAGGAGGTGAGTGGGCAGCGATTCTCAGCCCCACAGCAGCCAGCCCAGGGAGTCTGACCCCTCCCTGCACTTCTGGCCTTTCCCAGAATGAGGCAGAAGGACCACGAGCCCACTGATGCCATTTTCCATGTCAGGGCCAATACTCCATTTCTTGTGCACAAATAGGAATGTGAGTCCTCCCCACACCTGACAACATCAGCAGGTGACACTCACATGGCGTAGAAAGACACTCAGCTCTTTGTGGGCTTGGGGATTGACAGTTGCCTCAAACACAGGAACAAAGATATTTTCCAGCATTTTCCCAAAGTGGGGGAGGAAATTCTTAGACCTGAACACATCACTGTGGACAGAGACAGGGATTAGTTGGTACCAGAGGGACAACACGGCCCACTGTCCCCAAACCCTTTCAGGGATGGGGATCTGTAAGGCACAGTGCTCCCTCAGCCCCACAGCACATACTAAATCCTGGGGACTTGGATCATCCACTTCATGTTGGAGGAATAGACCCGGTGAGTGTTGAACCACTTGGCCAGGTTGGCCCACTCCTCAGGCGACCGCCCGTAGACCGAGAGCCGGGGCTCCGTGTGCTGGTACTTGGCATCCTCCAGGTCAGAGCCAACCTCCTGCAAACCAGAGCACACCATGGCAAGGGAGGCCACAGCAGCACCACAGCTTCACCCTGTTCTCCTCCCCTCTCTCCATACCTTGATGATGGTAGCAAAATACTCGCCGTTGATGGCGTTCTCCGTCTTCAGGTAGAGGTCCCGCAGCTCGCTGGCCCCCACGGGGTTGTACTTGTCATTGAACTTGTCAAAGCGCTGGAATGTCTGCCGGCCCTGGAGCAGGGAGATCAGACTCAGGTACTGCCCTCACAGTTTGGCAGGGAGCAGGGACTGAGCCAAACCACCCAAAATGGGAAAACCAGGAGCTGCCGTACCCTGACACAAATGTTAATGCACACAACATGCGTGGGTGCACAGGGAAAAGCTGTGGGGTGAGAGTGGCCCAAGAGTGATCTTACAGTAAATGTCCAACCACTTACAGCATGGACATCCAGGGAATCCACTGTCAGGTCGTAGGGGTGCAGGTTGAGCTGCTGGAAAAGCTGTTTCAGGGTGAGCTGTTTGCCCTTGGCATTGTAGACCACGCGGTCGGCATCCACGTGGTAGGATCTCTTGATGAAACGCAGAAGGTGCTTCTGGTTCATGCAGGCTGCAGCATGGATGTGTGTGTCCACCTGGGACAACAGAGGGACAGCTTCGAGTTGGGATGCTGGGGTACCATCCCAGGGAGGTAAACAGACCCCTCAGGTGAGCACGTTGTGTGGGGAGCAGGGCTCAGCTCAGCAGGTGAACACAACCAGAGGGCACAACTTTGCCAAGAGCATCGCAGGCAGCACATTCCCATTCGCAGGAGCAATGCTGCTGCTACAGACAGGGACTCCAACATCCAGTTCCCAGGGAGAGGCAGGCACTGTGACAGCTCCTCTCCAGGGTCCCTTGCCCTTTACCTTCCTGCAGTTGTAGAAGTCCCGGTGGGGGTTGTTCTTCAGCTCCTTCATCTCCTCCATCTCATTGAGCATTTCGTGCACTTGGAACTTGGATGAGAGGAACTTGAGGCGCCGGTGAGTGTAGGTCTTGCTGGTGAGAGCAAAGGGCAGAACAGTCACTGGGCTCCTCACCCCTTGGCATGGGGACACAGATTCCACCTGGGGTGGAGGAGCTCATGCTGGCCAGCCCTGCTTCCCTAAGGTGCCTCCCCTGGCTCTGTTACAGAGCTCTGGCCAGCTGGGAGCCTACTTGCAGGTCCTGTCTCCAATCCCTGAGTGCTGCTTTGCTTAAGACCCAAGTCAAGAGGGCTGACAAGGGCCCAGGACACTTAGGCAGCCAGGTGTGTCCTCAGCGGGTTCCTCCCTCTTCTCAGGAAGGGGAGGGGGCTGCCCTGACCTCCCTCTGCCCGCTGAGGCAAGACCTGGTGGGTTGTGCACTTACACAGGCCCCTGTGCAATCAGGACCAAGAGGAAGTTCATGTCATCGATGAAGTGCTCGAGGCTGGGGTAGGGCAGGTCCTTCGGCTCATTTCTCTCAGCCGCTGCCTTGTCTGCATAGACATAAACTATCCCATCCTTCATCTGGACATGGTATCCCAGGTCCTCGGGGAGATTCCCAGTGTCAAAGGGATCCTGTCCATCCTTCACTGGTGGGGTGAACACTGCACCAAAAGGAGAATTCTATAAGGCTGCCAGCCCAAACCTCCCAGGCCTGCCTTGCTCCCCCAGCCCATGCTGCAGGAGGGGCACCCCACCACTGTGACACCAAGCAGGAGGCCAGGGCAAGTGCCTTCCACAGCCCTTTCCTGAGCCCTGCCCCATACTGGAGCCAGAAGAAGCCCCTGGGGTGCCTGGAGGTACCTGGGCCGATGCCACTTGGTTTCCAGGGCTCGCCCTCGATGGCACGCAGGTACTGCGAGGGCGTCTTGGGGAACCTCTGCACCGACTGCTGCATGTGCTTCTCCCGGATGCACAGCGCCCGGTACAGGCCTTGGCACACCACTTCAAAGTCTTCCACTGTCACCTGCCAGAGAGTTGTTGCTGAAGGCAGCCACACAGCTGGAACACAGGTGTCCTAGAGACACCCTGGTGCGCCCAGGCGGAGGGAGATTTTGGTCACAGCAAGATAAATGTCAAAAAATGGTTTGGGCTGGAAGAGATCCTAAATCCCATCTTGTTCCAGCCTCTGCCATGGGCAGGGACACCTTCCATTATCCCAGGTTTCTCCCAGCCCTGTCCAACTTGGCCTTGGACACTTCCAGGGATGGGGCAGCCACAGCTTCTGTAGGCACCCTGTGCCAGGGCCTCCCCACCCTCCCACGGAACAATTCCTTCCCAATATCCCATCTAACCCTGCCCTCTGGCAGTGGGAAGCCGTTCCCCCCTTGTCCTGTCACTACATGCTCTTGTAAGAAGTCCCTCTCCAGCTTTCTTGTCATATCATATCATATCATATCAATCATATCATCATATCATATCATATATCATCAATCTTACCATATATCATATATCTCATCATATCAGAAATCATATCATATCAATGTCCCACTGCTCTGCCTGAGCAGGGCAAGGAAGGGATGATAGGCAGAGACCCAGGCATGGCAAAGGGAAGTTCCTGGTGCCAGAACCAGTGAATTCTGATGTCAACTCCTCTTACATTCCTCACTGCAATCGGTAATTGGCCCTGAAATGGAAGCCAGGCCTGGGCAAAACATCAAAGCTATTTTTGGAGCTCAGGCTGAAACTGAAGCAGGAACAACAACATACACTGGCCCGGTGTGTCAAGGATTTTTGATTTACTGCACAGACAAGTGTTTTGGGCAGTCAGAAGAGGCTGGAGTGGAGCAGGCTGGGAAACCAGCACTCCCAGCTAGGATGGTCATGGCAGGGGGAACATGCTGAGTGCCTGAACAGGGAGGGATTTCCAGATCCCCTCTGCTATGCAGCTCCAGGCTGAGCAACCCTCCAGCAGGTTCTTAGAAGCAGCACAAATGTAATAGGAGGCTGAGGAGGAGAGGGAGGCAGGATTAGCACGGGATGTGATAACAGTCCTGGTCAAATGGCTCTGGGTGACCCTGCCTGTGCTGGAGGCTTGGTGACCTCCCTCAGCCATTCTGGGATTCTGGATGTGCACAGACCTCAGACAGACAGAGCTGTGAGCAAGCAGAGAGGATGTGACAGAGTGAGCACAGCCCACCCTGCCAGGGCCCCTCTGGAGAATCCCATGGGAAACATGCAGCACCCCACGGCTCCTGCTAAGGAATTCAGCTCTGGATCCTCCAGAGGTGCAGCAGGGCACCCCCAGATGCTTGTGAGGCACAGACTGAGCTGGGACACACCCTCCCCACTGCAGCTGGTACAGACTCCTGTGTCACTGGGCACTGCTGAGGGACAGGCAGGGACCAGCAGGGGTGACCAGCATGGGAAGGGAGCAGCCATGGAAGTACCTACCCCAGAGGCATAATCCCCAGTGATCTGCACCCGCTGGAAGTCGGGCACAGTCTGGTACTGGGGGCAGGCAGAGTTGGCCTCATCAGTGACAGCCTGGCTGGGCACAGACCTGGGAGCCACGGGCAGTGCCAGCGCAATCGTCTTCAGGCGGATCAGCTTCTTCCTGCTATGGAGGAAAGGCTCAGGCAAACAGCCCCATTCCATGGTCACACACAGCTGCAGGGCCAGGGGCTTCCCACAGCCATGTTCTACCTGTGCACAACACGAATCAACTCACTGGTGATTTCTGAGCACAACACGAATCAGCCCACCAGTGATTTCTGAGCACCTGAAACAGATGCTGCCAGAAGCACAGCCCACAGCACACAAAATAGCCACAGGCTTTGAAAGTTGCATCTTTCCAGAGTCCCCAAGTCTCCCTCCCCAACAGCTCTGTGGCCATTGCTGTGCTGACACCCAGGGAATAGGCCAAGGGTGTTTTCCTGTCCAGCACTGGGAACAGTTGGAGAGGAAATCCTGGAGTACCTGACAGATGCCCTGGGATTATCAAGGATTTATTCCATAGGTGTGGTGAGCTGTGCCCGAGGGCCTTGATTTACATCCCCCCTGTTTGTTCTGGCCAGGGGCTGCAGGCTGTGCTCCTCTCCTTGCCCAGGCTCCCGGGAACTCACCGCTTTTCCACCGTGGCACTGGTCTCCTGGCGCATCATGTGCAGTTTCATTTCCTGGCGGGAGATGGGGCAGATATCTTCCACATCAAAAGGAGAGATTTCTCCCTTGACCTCCTCATCCTTCACCTCGGAGGCAAAGACCTTCTCGGCGAAGGAGCGCATGGACTCGTCCATCTCTGCAAGGAGCAGGATTTTGGTGTCCCACAGGGAGGTGATTCCCAGCCACTGGAACAGGCAGGTGCCCCTTGCAGGCAGCTGCCGTTTCCTCATGGCCCCCACACCCCAGAGAAGACTCTGAGCCACCTCCCAAATTTGCAGCAAGGCCGGGCCACACCTGGTGGGCTGGAGACATCCCTTGATACCCCCAGTACAGCAGGAAGAGTAAATGTAGCCCAGGAGTGCTGCCAAAAGGCCCAGAGAGCAGCAGGTCCTTGGGAAGAGCAGTTATGGGAGCATGCACTGGGTGGAAGAGGGGAAAATTGGCAGAGCCCTTACAGCTCCAGGGAGCCTGAAATCCACTTGCTGCAGCAGTCAGGGGGAAGACAGAGGTGTGGATGGAGGGGGCAGAGCTGGTAGCCCGAGCGCTCAGCTCCCACCATCCCAGTGCAGCTGGGGAGCCCCAGCTGGGCACTCGCCGCCCACCATGTGCATCGTGCTGCAAAGGTGCCAAAGTCACCACTGACACAGGGCTGGCTGGAGCTTTATGGAGGAGGACAAGGAAGGTTAAAAGCCCTTCCACTGCCAACGAAACACCATAAAACAAGAACCCAAGGGTTCTGCTGGCAGCGTCTCCCAGAAGCAGATACTTGCATGGCAGCACAGGGGCACTGACAGCAGGTTTTGGTAGCTCGACACGAAGCAGGGTGAGGATCAGTGCCCAAGGATGGACCTCACCATCGAGTGTCACACAGGACATGGTCACAGGTGAGGACCAAAGCAGAACGGACAGAGGGTTCTCACCAGCACTCAGGAGGGTATTTAACAAATTGCATATTTTGGTGCTGTATCAAAGGACCAAAAGGTGGGACCATTCTGTGTAACACTGAGGGGCAGAGCTGGCACTGCCAGGAAATAGCATTTCTCCAGCTGCTGGAGGATCACCATGATCGTGTAACTGCTGCTTGGTTCCAGTGATCATGTCCAGGCAGTAACACAGCAGAGCATAGAGAAACTCACCTTTGTGTTCTGCTATTTGAGATAAAACAGAGACAAAATAAAAGCTGTTATGATCAGCCCCTCAAAATCTGAGCCTTTTTGCCTTATCATCTCATCAGTCATTAAAAAGGGATTAGCAAAGTACAAGTTAAGCCAAAGCCTTCCATGCCTTCCACTTGTAAAAGAATCATAGAATCCCAGAGTGGTTTGGGTTGGAAGGGACCTTAAAGCTCATCTGATGGGCAGGGACACCTTCCACTATCCCAGGGTGCTCCAAGCCCCATCCAACCTGGCCTTGGACACTGCCAGGGATCCAGGGGCAGCCACAGCTTCTCTGGGCACCCTGTGCCAGGGCCTGCCCACCCTCACAGAGAAGAATTCCTTCCCAATATCCCACCCTCCTTTGGCTTAAAACCATTCCCCCTTGTCTGTCATTCCCTGCCCTTGTGAGAAGTCCCTCCAGCCTTCTTGTAGCCCTTTTAGGTACTGAAAGAAAAATAAGAAAGGCAGAGAAGAAGTTGTCACTTTGAGGAATGCAAAGATGGAAGTTCTGCGTTGCCTGTCCCACAACGGAGCCTCGGTGGTGCCTCAGCGTGGAACCAAACCCCACTGCAGCTACATCCCCCCAAGGCTCTGGCACAGCTTCTGCCTGACACAGTCTCTGCTTTCCCTGCAGTGCCCAAGGGAGAGCATTTTCTAGAACCCAGATCGCCTCACTCCACACCACCAGGGCCTGACGGGTACCAGTCTTGTGCTGTGACTGAGCTGGCCTGGAAGGTCTCTCCCTGCACCTGCAGGGATGCAGCAGGAGCACAGGAAGGGCAGCACAGCCTTCTCCTGCTGGCCAAGCAAGCAGATATTTCAGTGACTCTGAGCACCAGGCTTGGCTATTTTTCGCCCTTGACTCACCCTCCTTTGTTGCCCCCAGGATGGATGGTCATTTCAGAGATGCCGAGTTCCATCCCTCTGTGGTCACATCTCCCCTTATTCCCTAACGGGATCAGACAGCTGAGACACTGCACTCCCACCATCCTCACTGCTGGTCACTCAGGGTGGCAGCACCATCTGAGGGTGCAGCCTCTGCCTTTTCCATGAGCCAGCAGCTCAGGCTGGGCTCTGGCATCGCAGCTCACCAGCTGCTGACTTCCCAAAGCCCAGCCTGCGGAACACACACTCCGGAATTCCGACTCCATGTATTTGTTTGCCAGCTAATCATCCCAGAAATGCTTAGTTTGACCTTTCATCTCTTTAGTGGACGAACATTACACTCAGGAAGGTTCACAACCTCCCAGTGATGGTGCAGGGCCAGGCTTTAACACCAGCTTCACGTGCTAGGACAGTGTCTCTCACACCACAGCCCTGCAATTCCAAACATGCTCCTATCAGGGCTGTTTGGTGCTGTTATCACTCCGGGCTCTGCAGTCACCTGTCACATGTTCCTCTGCACTGTCCTGCAGAGCCTGGCTGGCCCTGCTCCTGCTGCCCAGTTCATGCTCCCATCCCCTCGGGGCTGCAGCTCCCCACATCTTCTGAGCTTCACCAGGTTGACCAGAGATTCCTGAAATCCCTCTGACCCTTTCCACAGGGATTTAATGGTTTCATTACAGGACACATTACACTGCAGGAGAGACAATATTTTCCTTCAGTACAAGCAGAGCAAGATTTAAACAATAACACAATTTCTTTGCTGCACTATCCAAAAACATCTCCAAGCAGGAAGAAAAATGCCCAAAGGCCCCAGTGAGGTCCCCTGGACACCACACATCCAAATCTCCGAGGCTGTGGGCTAGGAACCTGCTCTGTGGCTCCTTGGCTCACACTTGGCTTTCAGACCTACCTGGAATTCTCACCCGGGACATGGTAGCAGCGTTTGCAGAGCCTCAATAACACCCCAGTGTCCCCGAGCACGAGGGGCCAAGTGACTGCCTGGCAGCCCAACACTAATTTTACTGCTTTCCCTTCCCTGTAATCAGACTCTCCCACTCTAAAAGGAGAGTGGAGATCAACTGTGGGACTATTTAAAGTGCAGCCACAACCACTTGCACTGAAGCAGGTGAAAGCAGAGCTCGAATTTAATTAATCTTTTTCTTTAAGTCAGGCTTGCATTTTACATTTCGTGGAGTGTCACCTGGTGTCTGGCCAGATTTCTGCTTTCCTGCACCTTTCTAATGTGGTTTGTGGAAGTCAGTCTTTTAAGAGAGACTAAACCTGATTCCTCCTGTGCTGAACCAAAGGTTTAACGAAAATTCCCAATCAGAACAGGGGCTGTGGATAGGTACAAACCATGTGCTCCCACCTGAGCTGTTCAGAGATTTTTCCTGAGGGAGGGGTCTGTGAAAGCCTGGATTTTACCAACAGGGTTCTCTTCTTCCTAGATGAATCCAACAAATGAAAGGAAGGTGTAGGGAGCCATTGTTTGTTCCTGAGCTTTTCAGGAACTGCCTTTATCAAGTTTCATGTCATAATGCTGCTATGATAAATCAGTTCTGTATGTGGTGAGCCATAACCAAGGTGTATCTGACAGAGACCAGCTCTCAGTCCAGCCCAAGGTGGGTCAGGGAACTCCTGCCTTAAGCTGCACATGTGGCTTGGGTCTGGCAGAGCAGCTCTCAGGTTGGGAGGCACCTCCTGGCTTCATTTTAAGCAGGTTGTTTCCAGCATATTGGCTTTGAGGGCTGTACCCTCCTTTAGAGTGTCCTCAAACCTTCTTCAGATCTCACCTGCAGCTGGAAAACACCTCCTGTGTGAAGAAAAAGGCCAGAATTTGTTGTGTCCTGAGTGTTGCCAGGATAACTCTGAGCTTCTGACTCAGATTCCTGGTGGGAAGTGGTGGAGCTGGACAGGTCAGGAGGATAAAATAGTTTTGATGTGAAACAGAGTCTTTCACTGTTTGTTTGTGCTTCGATTCTTGATGGCATTGAAAAACTGCCCTGGAACAGGACAAAGCATTTGGGCACAGTCTGGCTCTGGTTTAAAGGGTGGCTTTGGTCACAGCATTGAAGGGAACAGAAGAACCACCTGGAACAGACGTTATTCAGAATTAAATGTGCATCCAAGGGATTCCTGTGCTGCATTTTGCAGGAACAGCTATGGAAAGGTCTTGTCCAAGAAGAAGGCTGGAATAGGTGAGAGAGTCACCTGCATAAAATACAGAGCTGGAAATAACAAGCCATGGATTTTGTCCGTAGGGAATCTTGGGGCACAGCCAGTGAAGTGAGGTGAGCTGAGACCTGGTGCAGCATCTCCAGGTAAGATAATTTCCAGAGCATCCAGAAACTCTCTGGAAGAGATGTGCCCACTGTTTGATGGGCACAACTTCAGAACATGCTGGGTGACAACTGAGAAATCCTCCAGAATTTAGGGAATTTTACCCCCACTTCCCTGTTATTCCCCAAGAATATAAATTTCCCTCCCTTCAACCTGCAGAGGTGCAGCACCAGGGATGCTGGTACAGCTTTGGTCTCCCTCTCATGCTGATAAAGTCTTCAGGTTCTGAATTCTTCTTGTTCTCACCCATCCCCGAGTTTGAGAGTCTCCACACCACATTATTGTTTAACTGTTTCATTCAAGGTCCATAAAAACTGGCTCCTTCTTGTTTGCTGTCCCACAAGGACTAAATCCACCCTTAACCTTTCTGGATACATCAATACCTTGGGATCCACATCTGAAACCGAAGATAACCTTTAAGATACAGAGGTCATCTTCCTCGAGAGAAGAATCTTGATCGTCTCTTGATCCCTCAGCTTTTTTAATCACAGGGTCAGCTTGAGTGGGCTCATGGTGGAAATCTGAGTAAAGCCTGAGCACGCTGTGCTAAAGTTAGATCCAGGGCCTGTACAAACTCAAGGACTGACTCAACCAACCTGTCTTCCCCCTCTTTTTCAGCTGGAAAGTGAATGATTCACACCCAGAGGGTTTGGAGTGGCTCTAAACCCCCACACTTTCACCTCTGAGCTGCCCTCGTTCCACCCAGGTCCAGCCAAGGGAAAATGGTTGGACCTGGCAGGAATTTGGCAGCTTGGGTTATTGGGCAGGATCTTCTCCAGCTTGCCTGGCCTTGCATCCACAGCACAGGGACAGCTGCCCAAACAGAGGCCATGGGGCAAGATTTGCTAGAAAATGGTTTAAATTCCTGAAGAGGAGGAATATGAACAGAGAGGGGACAACGTGGATCTCACCAGGACACTCCTGGCTGTGCTGGGCCTTTGATCAACTCACCCAGCACTGGGGAAACTCTCAGCAAATCCTTCTCTCCCCAAGTTGCTCTCAGTCATCCCCTGCACAGATCCCCCCAGGGCTGCTGAAATCAGCCTCTGTTCCAGGGCACAACCAAAAGCAGCTCCTCAGGAGGGAGCTCGTTTGTAGGAACAGGTTGTTGCAGGGAAACTTTCCCAGCAAGCCAAGAAACCCTTGGGTTTTTAGCACCCACCCCAGCTCAGGGTGTGAATCCTCTGGGAATAGTCAGTGGCTGCTGGAGCTCCAGTGCAGGAGCTGCGTGCCCCTGTTCCTGGGGTCTGTTTTTAAATTCCTGGCACAAAACCCAGGTTGGACTCCAGGTTTCAGATGCCTGACACAACGTCTGAGGAGAAATACACTTGAAGCACATTTACTTACTGTGTGGCCTGACACAGTTTGCCTTCTTGCAGGAGGAAAGCCAACAGGGAAGTATTTTAGAAGACTGAATCAAGCAATTTAAAAGCCTAACAGAGCACGATTTGGGCACAGCAGTAACTTAATAGCTGTTTTTGCCACTGGAATATCAAGTAAAGGAGCTTCCCTCTCCATTTTTTTTATGTAAGTCAGCATGAGAGACCCCACTGCAAACAGACGTTCAGCAGTAGCAAGATGCACAGGCTGGTGAAGTCATTAAAACCGGACTCAGGACCAAGCCTGGGGCAGGTCTCTCACTGCTCACTGATGCTCTAGGGCACATCTGTGATAGAGCTGACCATGCCCCATGACAGAAGTGACAGCTGGAGTAAATCCCACCCCACAGCCAAAGCAGAGGGCACTGTGATAAACCTTCCGTAACCCACTCGTGGATCCCGTGCCCAGAACCCAAAGAAAACAACCAAAGAATTGAAAGTTTATTCTTTAAAAAAGTTATTTAAGAAGCAAAATAATTTACTTCAAACCAAAAGAGATGCATTATTGAAAGCAAATAATTAAACAAAGTAACACACAAATTAGCCCTTGGGTTAAAAGTCCAGATCCCAACATTTCCCGACCATCCTTGGGGTCACACACAGGCAGACACTCAAGGTTTGGGGTTTTTGAGGAGCACAGACAGCTCAGAGTGGGATTCAAACTCCCACTGCTCTCCTTTCCCCACAGGCCAGAAGCTGCTTGAGATCCAATTCTAAGTCTGAGCTGCACTAAAAATTATGGCAGCTTAAACATCCTGGTTAAAATCCAAAGTCCTACCAAGGACAAGGACAGGATCTGAGCAGTTGTTTGAACAGGACCACGGAGGGGGGACACAAAGAGAATCAACCACAGAGTTCCACTGGCTCCTTGGAGAGCTGTGCTCAGCCACAGCAACAGCAACATTTACCACACTCATTGGCACTTGCAAGTTCTGAACAAGAGCTTTACCCTTTTTTAATATTTTACCTCAAAAGTTGTTTATGTCTGTTCTGCCCACTCAGGACAGTGAAATCAGCTTGGCACCAGTGCAGAGTTGTGCTGTTCTAAATAACAATATTTGGACCAAATCTACTAAACCACATTTTCCAGGGATCTGTCTTGTGCAAAACCTTCTGTGCTTATCTTCTAAGTAATTTTCCCAAAAGTTCACAGGGTTTTGTCCTTCCAGTTCTTGGTTGCCACCAAACCCAGAGTTCTCTGTGAGACAGCTGGAAACAAATTACACCCATTCAGTTCACACTCCTGACTAGTACAACACCCTGAGGTTGTATTTTTTGCTGGATTTGGAACTACACTGATGGAGATGGGAGTATCACCCATGCAGGTCAGCTCTGCAGCATCCTAAAAACTGACAAAATCCTAAAAACTCCTCTAAAGGTTCCAAAGGTGACATAAATACAGACCCATCCTCACCAGGGCTTTTTCCCTTTTCAGGTTCTATAGAGCCCAAGAGAAAGAGAACAGCAAAGAGAAAGCAGATGCATTTTTCCAGTCAGTTCCCACACATTTCTGAGAATTCCCAGCTTTTGGAGCTACAGCTGGTACATTGGAATGACACCCAGAGCATGCTGGGCAGTGTGGAGCATTGCTGTGATGAACCTGCATCCAAATAATTCTCCACACTGACCACACAGCCTTCAACCATCAAATGCCAGAGGCTTCCCATGGCCACAGGCAGCTGTGCTCTGAGCAGCCCTGCTTGCCAGGAAACAAACTCCTGCATTTCCCAAGAAACCAAACCCCATCCACGGACCTGGATGACGGAATGTCACCGTTCAACATCCTTACAAACTCCACGTTGCTCCTTCCTGCTGGCTCTACGTGGCCAGATGTGCATCCCAAAAGCTTTTTCTCATTTTCCAGGGGTGTTTTTATTAACTGGGTGCCCATGTGTCACACATCTCTTCAGGAGCAGCCACTCATCTCCTGCCACAGGGAAGGCTTTCACAGAAAATTCTCCCTGACAAAGCTCTCCCAGCCCTGGCCGTGCAGTGGTGGCAGCTCTGTCACGTTTAACCTGCAGCATGAGATCAGTCATGGGATGGTTTGGGTTGGAAGGGGTCTTAAAGCCCATCCAGTCCCACCTCTGCCATGGGCAGGGACACCTTCCACTGTCCCAGGGTGCTCCAACCTGGCCTTGGACACTTCCAGCTTCTCTGAGCAACATCAAACAAACTGAACCCAAGCCACAGCCAATGGTCCCCACAATTCTGCCCACCACTGTGTGATGGTGCTGGAAAATAGTACTTTATGTTAAAATTTTTGTGGGTTTAATTCTTATCAGTGTCACATCAGTCGGAGTTAAAATAAATTGTGAAAAGTATTTATAAGGATTATCACAGATAAAGAAAATGTGATGCAGACTGAGCCTCTTAATTCTCAGAAGAGAATTAAGAATGTAAGTAGTGAAGGAAGCAATATTAAACGGAAAACACTCTTCTCTCTCTGTTTACTGATTTCTAATGTCCACTTGAAATTGAGCACTCCAAATTAAGATGTGTGACTGACACCAACAAACTGAAACTGAGCCTCCTGCAATTCCCCTGCTCCGCTGGTCTGGCACTGACCGAATGCTCCCTCTGTTGGCTGAAGGCTCCTTCCTCTCCATCAGAGGAGCTGGGAATTCAGCTCTCCTGCCTGAGCACAGGGAGCAGAACCCGGTTCCAGCAGCACAAGGAGCAGGGAAGGACAGGGCATTCCAAGGAGCACTGGAGGTTTCGCAGCAGTGACCACACCTGGGCACCCCAGGTAACGAGGGGAGGATGTTTTGTTCTGGGAAGAACTCGCTCAGCTCACAATTCCCTCAGCTGGAGGCTGTCAGAGCAAGCCCAGAATTCCCATCAGTCTGTCCCACACTCCTCTGAAGCCACCACTGAACTCATTTCCTTCCTCATTTTGCAGGGATGCTGCAATCAGAAGCTGGCTCAGGTGTCTGCGGCAGCTCTCGGCCTTCTCCCCTCCAGCACAGAATCCCAGAATGGTTTGGGTTGGAAAGGACCTTAAAGCCCATCTCATCCCAGCCCCTGCCATGGGCAGGGACACCTTCCACCATCCCAGGGTGCTCCAAGCCTCGTCCAACCAGGCCTTGGCCACTTCCAGGGATGGGGCAGCCACTTTCTGCACCCCTGACAGAGTCACCCCAACCCCCCACACTCCTTCCCTGACAAGGAAACTCCAAGTACATTTTACAGTCTAGAGACATTTTGAAGAGACTCTTTACAGTCTGTGGTAAGAAAATAATTCAGAATAAAACAATTTGCAAGTTACAGAGAGAGCTGAATGGCAGCTGTCCAAAGCAACCTCCAGTTACCAGATTAATTAGTGAGAAGCTGCCCAGAAATGTTGGCAGTTCATGTTAAAAATGAACAGCTGACAGGTTTGGTCCAACTTGGAAGAGATCTGAATGCTGCAGGAAAACAATACAGAATATAAACTGTTCCACCCACAAAGAAAGTAAAACACAGATGCAGTGTGTCCCCTCCCTTGTCCAAGAGTCTCACAAGTGCCTGCTGGACCCCAAATTCCAGCCCCCAAATTCCTGCTGGAGGATCCTGTCAGGCACAGATCACCCACACCACACTTGCCTGCTTGAGACAATGAGCTCCCAAGAAATTCCAGTCCTTGGGGTTTTCCTCAACCCAAGGGACAACTTCAAATCTTCTTAGCAAACAGGCACTTAGTTAGGAAAGGTTTTCCTTTTTATTACAGAAATGGAGGATCAGGTAGGTGGCACTCCTGGCACTGGAGATGTTGCACTTTGCTGTACAGGTGCACAGAGAGCAGACACCCATCTGAGAGAGGACAGGGGCACTCCTGGTGGCACAACCCCACGTGACATTACTGTGCCACTCCTCTGACACCACTGCACGGAATCCAACAGACAGGGGACACACAGCACTTCTAGCTTTTACTCTAGAGGTAAAGTGTCATCTTTTTCACAGCATTTAGTCTCTATAGTTCACTTTTGTGACTGGTTTTCTTCTTGAACAAACCCAGGTAACACAGTGAGAAAAGAATCCCAGCACGTCCAGAGATGCTGCTGCTCCGTGAGCTGAGCAGGGAGGTAGATGCCATGGATGTTCTCTTCAGATGGAGCACGGAAAAGGACCTTGTGCTAATTAACTCTGGTGCCCAGAATCTGTCACTGGCACCAAAACACTGCAGGGCATCAGCAGGAGAGGCAGCACAGATCGAGGCTCGTCCAGCAGCTGCACCTGAACCACGTTTTCTTGGCATCTAGAACAGAAAGGCACCTCCAATTAGCACTAATTAGCTCTGTCCCGCTCTGGGGTGGGTGTGCAGTGCAGCAGTGCCAGTCTTGAGCTGGTCTGTCTGTTTTCACAGTCATGAGCAAGATCTTTTAGGGAACTGCTGAAAGGAATTTCACTCAGTTGGGAACTCAGATTTCATTACTTGCACCACTTTATTTGGTTAGTCCTGGAATGAGCAGTTCCAGGGGAACACAGCTCGAGGGAAGCTGTGCAGGAGTCAATCACTCAGCAGCACAACTGTGCACAGCCCTCTTTCAAAGTGTTTCTTCAGAAATCACACGTTCTCCAAACAGCCCAAATGGTTTCCCAAAGGAAGGAGATGGAAAGGAATGATACAGAAAATCACACCATTGAAATCAGTGGAAATCATGGAACATTTTGGGTTGGAAGCAACCTTAAAGATCATCTTGTTCCATCCACCCATCAGCCAAAAGGGTGATGTGAATGAAAATTCCTTTTCTTAAGCTTTGTCACCAACTTAGAGGGGAATTCTTCTTTTTTGAGAATTGAAAATACATTGTAGGATCCAAATCTCTGGGAATCAATAGGTTGTGTAAGAGGACAAAACCCCACCTACAGCAACCAGCATTTCTAAGCCACACTTAGCAACTGCTGGAAGGCAAAGAGACAAGAAGCCAGTGGAGAAGTGGAATTCCAGCTCACCTTTTCACATGACAAGGCAGGACAGTCCCATGCAGCCCTGGTTCCCATCCTCGCTGCTGTTGAGCTTCTTCATCCGGTACTGCCGGATCTCTCTCACCAGCGTGTAAAAAGCATCTTCCACACCCTGAATGCAAACACAAGGTCAGGTATTTCCTTCCCTGAAGCTTCTGAAATCACTGATCTGTCCATGCCAGAACCCCTTAATGGATTTGAAAGACACAATTCTGTAGGAAGAGCAGCACCCAACTCATCCCATGGTTCGTAAGAGGATGAAACTCACACTGGTGCCCCAAACCCTCTCCTTACACTCCTGACTCCTCCTGGGGTAACAACCATTAAAACAAACATGGAAAACTGTATATGTGGGAGGTTCCATGCAGGAAACAAGCTACTCCTTGCTTAATCAGCGCCGTTTCAGAATTCTTAGAATTCAATTCTTTAGGATTTTCTGGCTGCTGCTCAGTAATTGCACCTTCCCTGCTCCGTTCCCCTGCTCAGGCAGAGCAGGGCTGGCTGGACACAGCCACGTGGCCAAGGAGGCTTTGAAGAAGCCCATTAGTCCAGTCTGGGGAATTGTGTCTGCAAACATAATCTGCTAATTGGCTTTCATGAAGGAGCCAAGAGAGCCGAGCAGGTCTGGGGTGAGCGAGCTCAGCCTCTGACGCTCCCCAGTGAGAGCAGCTGAAACTCTGCTGCTCCTCCTGCCAACACTGAATGATGCTGGAATTGGCTGGAATCAGTTTTTTAACATAATTTGAAGCAGTAGAAAGTAGGTGGGTTTCTTTTTGTTCTGTGAGACTTTATAATAAGGTATTTATTTATTGTAATTAAAATGCGGTTTTTATTTAAGACATAAGTATTGTTTTTTTAGAATTATTTTGCAGGCATTTGTTTCTTATTGGGAGATTTTTTATGGTTTTGGAGGTTTTATTAAGAGGGGTTTTTGGTGGTTGTATTTTTTGAATGTTTCAATATTAAAGGTGGGGGTTTTTGGAACTTTTTTTTGGGCATGTGCTATTTTTTCTTGTTACATAATGTGCCAAAAACCACTGTAGGTCTCTTTATATTTACTGGTTTTAGTTATATTTATTATTTTGAGGATTTCTTTTTTCCTAGTTCGTTTTTAAGTTTTATTTAGTAACTTCAGAGGAGTTGCAATGTTTTTATTCTCTGTTATTTATCAACATGACCCACTTGAAAGGAAGTCAGGATGAGTCTGAAGTGATTCCTGTGCTGGCCCAACCCAGAACTCTTTCAAGCTAAGAGTGAGTGGGGAAATAAAAGCTAAAAACTGTAAAGGGGTTGAAAAATGCTTCTCCTGTAAATAAGGCAAAAGCACATGGAAAAATGTCATTCCTGCATTTCCCAGGAAGAAGTCAGACCCTGGGGGAGCCCCTCACCTGTCTCGTTTTTGCAGAGGTCTCTATGAAGGGGATTCCGTAGCTTTTTGCCAATTCTTGGGCCTGTTTTGTGTCCACTGTTCTCGTGGGCAGATCACACTTGTTCCCCACCAGCACCATGGGCACGTCATCCGAGTCCTTCACCCTCTTGATCTGTTCTCTTTAGGAAGACAAATTTGGGGGAAAAAAAAAAGTTAGGAACCATTTTCTAAATATAAAAACTGGTTTAGTTCAATATCCAAATATATTAAAGCTAAGCAGGACCTCAGGGGTTAGCAGGATGGCCAAGCACTTTGTACACTTCATTTTCTGTCCATGGGTAACTCCACTCTGGATTTCTCACCCATTTTCCTAGAGATGCCATTCTGCAGCTGTAAATGGCATCTGATCACAGAATCCAGAACAGCTGGGCTTGGAAGGGACCTCTGCAGATCACCCAGCCCAACCCCCTGCCAAGGCAAGATCACCTGGAGCAGGAGACACAGGAAAGTGTCCAGGTGGGTCTGGGATGTGTCCAGAGAGGGAGACTCCACAACCTCCCTGGGCAGCTGTTCCAGTGCTCTGCCACCCTCATGGAAAGAATTTCTTCCTCATGTTGAGGTGGAACTTCTTGTGTTTGAGTTTATGGCCACTGCTCCTTGTCCTATTGCTGGGCACCACAGAAAAGAGTCTGACACCGTTCTCTTGGCACTCCTTGGAGATATTTATATGGATTGATGATATGAATAACACAACAACCCTAAAAACTGGCCCAGTCTTAACTGGCTAAAGATGGTGCTGAGGCCCTGGCAGAGGTTGCCCAGAGCAGCTGTGGCTGTCCCTGGATCCCTGGAAGTGTCCAAGGGCTCGGAGCAGCCCAGGACAGTGGAAGGTGTCCCTGCCCATGGCAGGGGGTGGCACTGGATGAGCTTTAAAGTCTCTTCCAACTCACCTCTGCCTGTGATTCTATGCACTGGCACAGAACAGTGACAGAACTTTCTGAAAGAAGCGAGAGATTTAATATTTGTCTGTTATTGAGCCTTCACTGATTCACTTCACTGCTTCATTCTGCCAGCGTCCCTGCCCCCGTCCCCATGCTCGCTGCCCGTGGGGCAGCCCCAGCTGTACCTGTAGAGGTTGATGTCGGCGAAGGATTTGCTGTTGTTGATGGCGAACACGCAGAGGAAGCCTTCCCCTGTCCTCATGTACTGGTCCCTCATGGCGCTGTACTCCTCCTGCCCCGCCGTGTCCAGGATGTCCAGCAGGCACGTCTCGCCATCGATCACCACCTGCTTCCGGTACGAGTCCTGCAACACACGGGGACCGGGGAGTGAGCACGGCACTGCTCCTGTCCACCCCAGGGCACAGGGATGAAAACCAAAAATAATAATAAAAACACGGGTAGGAGTGAGAGAGGAGCTTTTCCAGCTGTTCTAGAGAAGCTGTGGCTGCCCCTGGATCCCTGGCAGTGTCCAAGGCCAGGCTGGATGGGGCTTGGAGCAACCTGGGACAGTGGGAGGTGTCCCTGCCCATGGCAGGGGGTGGGATGAGATGAGCTTTAAGGTCCCTTCTAATCCGAACTTGTCTGGATTTTGTGATTCTCATCCATGTCTGATGAAAAACTACCAGTATCTAAAACTATAATATTTTAAATATTACCCAAACAATTACATTTTAAACCATACTCAAGCTATCACATTTTAAATGAGACTCTAAGCTCTCTCATCCTTTGTTACAAAACACAGAACTCCTGCTGCTTTAAAGAAAATCCTCAATGGGAGAAGGAAAAAAAAGAGTATCATAAATACCCTCAGTATGAGCAGAACCTACGCCCTGCACAGACCCGTGGTGGCCTTTTTGCTTGCCTTTGGCTGCTTTAGGAAGCCCGAGGCAGAACGGGGAAGGAACCGCTCCCAGAGCCCCGGGCCGGGCTGGGCTGCGGGACCTCGCGGCGCATCCGCTCCCGCCCGGCGCGGGCAGGGCCCTCGGCACAGCGGAGTTTTCTCCCCCCCGCGTTTCTCGTCCCGCGGCTCTGAGCCCGCACTGGCTCCCGCACCCGCGGCCGCGGCCCCGCGCACCTCGATGGTGGGGTCGTACTCGTCCACGAAGTGGTTCTGGATGAGCTGGATGGTCAGCGCGCTCTTGCCCACGCCGCCGGCACCCACCACGACCAGCTTGTACTCGGTCATGGCCCCGCGGCCTCGCCGGGCCCGGCCCGGCCCCGCCGCCGCCGCCGCCCCGCGATCGCCCCGCGCCGCTTCCGCCTCCCGCCCGCGCGTCACCGCCCGCGCCGCTTCCGCACACGCGACACGGGCGCGACACGGGCGGGACACGGGAGAGACACGGGAGAGATACGGGAGGGACACGGGAGAGACACGGGCGCGACACGGGCGGGACACGGGAGAGACGAGAGAGACACGGGAGAGACACGGGAGGGACACGGGAGGGACACGGGCGAGACACAGGAGGGACACGGGAGGGACACGGTACGGATACGGGAGGGACACACCGGGACACGGCGGCTCTGAACCGGCAACGGCACCGAGCCCGAACCACGGGGCTTCAAACGGGGAACGGCACCAGTCCCGCATCCCAGAGCTTTCACAAGGGGGAACGACACCACACCCCAACCATGGGGCTTGAAAGAGGGAATGACACCGACCCCGCATCCCGGGGCTTTAAACCGGGAACGACACCGAACCCGCAGCCTGTAGTTTTTAAAGTGGGAATGACACCGAGCCCCTCGAGATTTGAAAAGGGGTTTAAGTGAAACTTTGTACTTTTTTAAATAGTTGTTAATGAGTAGCTGCAGCTGGGCAGTTCTGGGTAAGAAACTGCATCGCGAGCACCGTGCACTTGGCTGATCTTTTAAGGTACGAGACCGCAATCCCAAGAGGAAGGGGGTGTGTGGCTCAGAGGCACCAGGAGAGAGCAGGAACTGGGGAAAGGGAATTCCAGCAGTGGGGACCACAACCACAGACCCCAGCCTCAAAGGAAGAGAACTGCACCTGGGGAGTGATGAGCACGGGAAGGGAGAGAGAACTCATAAACTCCACTAATTAAAAGTTATGTAATTTGTAATCAATGAGTGTTGCTGTGTTTGGTATAATGTATAAAGAGTGTGAAGTGTTGACGACGGGGAGCCTTTCAGGGAAAGTTCCCTTCTTTGTGCAAACTGGAATAAAACACAGAAATCCCTCAGGGTGGTGTGAGAATTGGAGCTGCCACGAGCCCGTGATAGGGACAACACAGGTCTAACACAGCCCCCACGGGGGAAAGAAGAGGCTGAGCATTGCGAGGCTTTTTTCAAAATCAGTAAAACTTTATTCTATTTCCATTCTTTGCCATTAACAGAAAAAAAATTGGAGAAAGCAATGTTTTGTTTTACAAAGATAATGCATCTCCCAGAGAAGAAAACCCTAAATTGAGAATAGAGGTAACATGGAAAAAAAAAAAAAACTGAAAAAAAAAGCCAACAAAACAAAAAAAATTAACCAAAAGAAAAAAAACCAAAACAAAAACAAAAAGCAAAAAATCCAAACCACAGTACTGCCCTCTATTCCGAAAAGTAACTCCTGATCTTTTTGGTTAAAGTAATACTTAGACCAATCATTCAGTTTTCTTGCTTGATAAAGTGTGACTGGGGAAATGGAGGGAGGGGGGCAGGGGAGGGGAAAAAAAAAACCCAAAACAAAAAAAAAACAAAAAACCAAACCAAACAAAAAATAATAAACAAAAAAAAAAGCACACAGACATCAACTATTCACCTTGATGAAAGTCTCAATACAGCTATGGAAAGCCTAAGTATTTATTCTCTTACAGTACACTGGGTGCCGGCTGCAAAAAGAACAAAAAAAATGTATCCACTTCAGGCACAACTTCTTTCTTTTTAAATTTAAATCAGTAAAAGAAACTGGGTTTAGAAGCTGCAGTGTTCTAAGCAGCAGCAGATTTGTGCATTGTTTTAAATATATTTAAATTACCACACTGATGGCACACCTCAGCCTTATGAAATTCTGCACTGTCTGTTCCAGAACACTACAAAATCCACCGACCCTGGGAGAGACTTGCACGGAGCTCTAAGGACTGGCTAAAGGAGTCAAGTTAAATGAACTAGGAAAACACTGTAACATTTGGCCATCAACTCAAGGTATCTGAATGTTTGTGGAGATCTGATATAAACTGAACTTATTCCACCCTCACATGGTCCTCAGAATTTGAGCAGAGTGAGCTGAAGTGTCTTCCCTTCCACTCGGGAGGGAAGATAATGCAACTGAGCACTAAGGCATAATAAACCTTGGCCAAAAACAAGGATAAAGCATAATAACTGTAGTGCAGAATTCCACAAGGTCTGCCCGAGCAGAGCTGTCTATGTTTACTCACAGAGGCAATGGAGATTGCAGTTACCAGTTGCGTTAAATGCACCATTCAAAACAAGCTTCTAAAATGTGATACTATAAGGCGCCACCTTAAAGTTCTCCAGAATGCAACTGTGCAGAAATTTAAAATGGTTTCGTAAATTTAATTTTAAACATAACATGAGAAGGTGTTAAAACTGGTGGAACAGCTTCTGAGAATTTGGAGGAAGGGATGAACAGGGAGATATTCAGTACCCTTCGCCAGCCCCACCGCGCGGCCCAACGTCGCCGTGGGGTTGGGATCAGTCTATAACACCAGCCTGGCGGATCTTTCTCTCTGCACCAAATCCCTGCAAGGAAAACAGAACAAACTTTTAGCTCCAGCACCACAGAATCATGAAATCATTTAGACTGGAAAAGGGCTTTAAGATTGTCAGGTCCAACTGTAAACCAGGCACTGCCACTGGGCTTTGAGGCAGAGCCTGATCTGTTCCACCCAAGCAGCATCTTTCTAATTAGTCATGTTTGTCTTCAGAAACAGAGACAGCAACAAAACAGGTTCTGTGGGGTGTTCTTTGTAGTCCAAAATACTTCAGAGATTCCAGACACTTCTCTCCTCCTGCTTATCAAGAGGTGGCAGAATTTTGTGTGAAAGCCATGTCTGGGTAAATGGATTTCACTTGCTACCTGTGAGGTTTCTAAATGAAAAGCAAACTAAGGCAGCCAAGACAAATCAAGACAGAAAGGCTCCAACACAGGCAGCAGTGAGTTGCTTCTCTCCTGTGTGCTCCTCTGAAAGCACAGCACACATCACCGACACAGGGCACAGCACTGTGCACAACAATCCACCCTCACACAGCAGGCCAGGAATCCACTGCGGAACAGAAGCAGACACCAGGAGCCCACAGCTCAGGCCCCCAGCAGAGGCAGGAGAGGTGTGTTACCCCAGCCAAGCAGCCCCTGCAGTGAGTGATGCTGCCCTGGGTGCCTGTACCTTTGAGTTGTCGGGGCCCCGGGGCTGGCGGAGCACCGTGAGCCGCGGGGCGTTGGCATCGTCCAGGTTGATGCTCTTTAAACGGTTCACGAGTCTATCGGGACGTGGAGCAGCCACGGCCTTGGCGCCTTCGCTGCAAGAGAGGCCATGTACATGTACAGCAGTTAGAGACTGCAGAATTGATGCTGTGTGACAGCAGACCCGGCTGACAGCCTGTCCCTGCCCCAAACTCTGCTCCACACAGGACTCTGCAGCAGCAGGAGCTCAGTGCTCTCCAGAGGGTGTTCTTTAGGCAGCAGAGGTGATGTATTTACTCTCATGCACACCTAACCAGTGTTTCCTATGTTTCTATTGCCCAGAGAAGCTGTGGCTGCCAGTCCCTGGGAGTGTTCAGAGCCAGGGCAGACAGGGCTTGGAGCAACATGGGATGGTGCAAGGTGTTCGTGCCCGTGGCAGGGGTAGAATGAGATGGTTTTTAAGTTCCCTTCCAACCCAACCCATTCTGTGATTCTGTGATTTAACTGCAATAATAAAGGCTTGCAAGTTGCCAGTATGTCATGGCAGAGCATTAACATCTCTGAAGATGATGGGAACACAGAATTTTGAGACAAAATCATCAGCTTTCTGTTACAGCTGAAGTGCTATCTCAAGCTCAAAACAAAATACAAATAACGCTATTTTCTTCAAGTGCGTAAACAGTTAAAAATACCCCAAACCCACGACTTGTAAGAAATGCCATGCCAAAAAGAAAAGAGTCTCTAACAACATGAGTTTTCTATTTAAAAATTAAAGCTGCTCTTCAAGAATCGGGTGGCAGCACTGTGGAACGTGTTGGCCAGAGGCCAGCACCCACACAGGAAAACCATCAGTTTCCCTATCGTTAACTTCTACTTGCAAGGCTGTATCCAAATTCCTGCTACAGGGGGAGTTTAATAATAGATTAAAAAGAGAAAAAGCCATCTGTAATTAGGAAGAGCTGGAGTGCTGCTGCTGCCTGCACTGGATCCCGTCTAGGAGCTGGGAACTCTCAGGTGCAGCTCTCCCTGGAGCCAGCTGGAATCCAGAGCTCCTGTTCCAGGAACATCCAGCTCAGGCAGACACAGCCTGCAGGGCTCTGCTGGGGTGCAGACACCGTGCCAGGGTCAATCCCTTCAACCCCAAAGCCTCACCAGACACGCCACACGTTACAGGCACTGCATTTTCCTGTGCGCTGGTTCAGGATTACAGAGAACTCCACTTCATCCCCAGCCTGGAGCTCCACACCATCCTGGACTTCTTTGACATGGAAGAAGAGCTTTTTGCTGTCACCAACTTCATAGTTAATGAAACCAAACTGAAAAGCAACACATCACAAGGTTACTGATTTGCTCTGCATCCAGACAGATGCAGTAACTTACTCATCGCTGCAGTTTAACTACTTTTATTTAAAACTCCAAAACTGTGGTGCCTAACAGAAGTGGAAATGCAATTTCTACAGTGATCAGAACATTCTGTCTGGAAACGACACTTCTGGAAATCCAAGGACTCTTCCTGGCATTGTAAAGTCACATTTAAATCCTAAAGTCTATAGAACAAGTTCTGAAAACTGCCCAAGTCCTGGCAGCTGTGTTAAACAGAGAAGAGCAGTGCCCCAAGCTCTGAGACTACACCCTGAAGCCACAGCAGCAACCACTCCATTTTTGGCCTGTCACTGGGATAAGAAGCCATTTACTTCTATTTTCCATTCTACTCATGTATAAACCAGGAATACTCATCCAGCCTCTCCATAAATGACTGGACATTAGTGCTGCACTGTATCTATAAAAACAAAAAGCATTTGCAGCATTTAACTTTTTAATCATTGCAAGATGCAACGAGGGCAAAGATCAGCCTTTGCATTTCAGGTGGGCTGTAATCACTGACTGCTAAATGCTGTGAAGAAGCTTCTTCCAGAAGCAGAGCATGTCGTGCATGTTTTGTTTTTCTGAACACTTTTGTAACACCCTGTTCAGCAGAAACCAGTTAGAGCACTTTCTAGGACATCTCAAACTCCAATCTTCAGAATTAACTGCTGCCCAGCAGTTCTGATGTTTCAGCACCAGGCCAGGCTCTGAGCTCACCTTTACTCAAGTCATACCAGAACCTGGCATAAGGCAGCACGTGGGTTACACACACCTGTTCCCTAGAGCTGGAGTCCAGAGCAATCCATTTGGGCACAGCTCCCTAAATTGCAGTGCTGAAGTGGTTCTCAGTTGCTCTGTGCCAGCTGGAGCAGTTATTTCCCATCACCACGGCCCTGGTGCTCAGAGTCACTCACCTGGTCCTTGACACACTCCACGGTGGCCCTGCGGAACGGGGTGATGTTCACAGCCATCGTCTGCCCGTTCTGACCCAGCACACACAGCTGGAACTTTACTGTCTCCCCCTTCTGCAGACAGTCACCTTTGTTGGCCATGCCAACAATTCCAAAGGGATAGACCTCTCCTTTCATCTCACCTGGGGGGGAAAGTATGAGACAGAACTGAGAGGCCTTTCCCACCTGATTTCAGATTTCCAATATTACAAATGCTGCTTTTACAGTCAGCTTAGCAGTGTGGATACAGTTTGTAGTGTGAATAAAGTCTTCAACACCTCTATTTACAGTGCATTCAACTTGTGCACTTGTGAAAGGAACACTTAATTAAGAGGAACCAATCTTACCATCCTCCATGACTTCAATCATGCCCTGGTACTCTGTCTGTGTGGGATCTACACTCCTCAAGGGACGAATTACTTTACCAGAGTAAACAGTTGGATCAGCTTCTTCAGTAATGCCGTTCACTGAAAAGAGACAGAGAGAAGAACAGGATGTTTTAATCATAGTTTATTTTAAAACTGATTTAAGTAAGTGATTCAGATTGACCAGGAGTCAACATTTTGCACTGCATGACACCGAATCAAAATCACACTGACATTTCATACATTTTATATAGGTAGTAGAAAAATTTCCCTCAAGAAACTTAAGGTCATGAAGCTTGAAAAGCAAATCAAAACATTTCACTTCTCTTCCACTGCATTCCCTATTCACTTTAATCATCCAATAATCAAAGTATGCATTCCCCCCACCCCCAATCCTTAACATTCCCCCCCATCTGCCCTCCTTCCTGCAACCTCTCCCCTGTGAGGTACAGCACAACTAGCGCAGGTACTGATCTGGCCAGTTCTGCCACTCGGCCTCTCCTTTATAACCCCCAAGTGAGAAGGGCAGAGGACACTAAAGATCCAAAGAATTGCTGCTGTGCACAGAACTGTTGGCCTGTGCTTGTCTGTCTCTGGAAACCCAGGCAGCAGCTTTCAGGAAACCAATGCCCACCCCACACTGAGCATCTTCTTGCTCTCAGCTCCAATTGTAAATGGATCATTAACAAACCTTTTTCTCAGGACGTGCCAAGAGCCCTGTAAGCAGAAAACACCCGGTACAGCCTTACCTGCATGTGTTTTGTTCACTTTCTCTGCACTAACTTTGTTTCCTTTGCCTTTTGACAAGCTGTATTCCACAGTGTCTCCAAGTTCCAGGCTATCAATATCACCACAATATTCACTGCAGGAACAGAATGATAAACAGTTCTCCTTTACTTACATGACAATACTGATGCTCACCCAACATCCACATCAGTTATCAGAAATTATTTAAATCCCTCAGCATTTCACAAGGAATCCTCATTCAGGAAAGGGATGCATTTCAAATACATAACACAACTGGATTTCTCGGCCTGGGATTCAGAGGCACAGAACACCAGGACTGCTGACTAACAGAAAAGCCTGAACCAGTCCAGCAGAGATGGTAAAGGAAACTGTAGATATCTAAGCATATATAAATATATATATACATATATATTCTGTGTGTGTGTAAAGTGCAAATGGGTTTAACACGCAACCCAACAAAACTCCACACCCTCCCACTCCCCCCAAACAGACACACACAATCAAATAATAAAACTCATTCACCTGTAGTGGAAGAAGATCTCCTTATCATGATTGGCTGTTTCAATAAACCCAAAGTTATCTTTCAGGGCTGCCACGTATCCCAAGAGCCTCTTGGAGCTGTAGTTGCGTCCCAGCATCCTGACAGAAACAGCCGTCTGCAGCCCGGTTCTCTTCACTTCACACACACAGAACTCAACCTGGTGAAGAGTTGTGAATCAATATCAGACAGAAAAATGCAAAGAAAACCATGACCACCAACAAAAAAAATCCCCCAAACTAATTTTGAAGCTGTGTAGCTCTGCAGCAGTACCTGGGCTCTCCAGGAAAGTAATTTTCTAGTCACTACTTTCCCATAACCACATCAGCCACTGACATTCCTACATTCCAGGGAGCAGCATCACACCTGGGATACCTGCAAGGCAAGCCAGCCTCCAGCACTCAGCTTTTCACCCCTTAAACATGAGCATCGTTCTGTCCATGGAGATCACCTCCTTTCCCTACACTGCTCACCAGTGGCCCACAGCAGGATGTGCCTTGGTCCCTCCTTGTTTCAGTTTTTAGAAACTAGAATGGCTCCTGACAGTTTTCTCGCTCTTCCTGATCTCCAAGCTTTTTCCCTTTCCATTGTCTCTCAGGCTAATATGCTCATGAGGGAATATTCTCCCTCTTCAATATCCATCTTAGTCCCTTATGCTCTTATTATGCTCAATTAACTTCCTCTTGACAAGCAGTGTCCACTTAGTGATAAAAATTCTTTGTTTAAAAAACATCATTTACACAGTAAGACCCTATTTTCATCTATAAATCACCAGGTTAGAGGGTATTTTTTACTTATACAGAAGATTGACCGATTTAAACACAATATTCCAGGTAATATTACACAGATGCCTTGTCCTCCATTTGTTCCAAGTAAAGGCAAAGAGAAGCTCACACCCCACAATGCCCATAACAGTATTTCCCAATATTACACTTAATTATCTTGCCTTATCTCCTATCTGGGGATTAGTAGATCCTTCCACATCCTTGGCCTGGTAAGGAATGGTCAGTTTTACTCCACAGTCATCATACACAATTATTCCATCCTCAGCTTCCTGAAAACAAGAGGTCACAATTCAGCCATCAGTGCCTCTTTACGAACAGTTTCCTACACACAGTTCAAGCACTGCTCATTGGAGTCTCAGTGGTTTTACAGTAACTGCTCAAAAACACAACCAAACTCTGGGTGAGGAGCTTTAAATGATGCCAGACAGTATTTTAAAAGGCAATGAAGTATTGCCACCAGTTCCAGGAAGCATTTATTGGAACTTTTAAGTATTCTGGCATTGTTTAAAGCAGCATAACAAAACAGTAAGAGGTTCTCCCCATGAAATTTAATCTTAAATAATTCTAACTAGAATCTTATGTAGTGGGACGTAGAAAGAAACTCCCCATCAAGTTCCTGGGAATTACCTTCAACAACAGTATGATCATTAGTGATTATTAACAATACTTTTATTGTCTTGTTCAGAGAAGTTAGTTTTCACTGACTGCTTTCATCAGCTGTAGTTCACATCTATACAGAATAAACAGTGCTTCAAACCCAGCTGAATTAAGAGATTTTAAGGAAGCAGCCTCAGTCTGTAATGGCAGGAATGCAGAACAGATATTCACAAGCAGAAGAGCAGCATTACCTTCTCTTTGCCTTTATTTGGGCTAGTGGCTTTGGCTGGAGTGGCTTCTTTGTCTATAGTGCCCACGAAACGATGCTCTGACTGGGTGTGGAAAGAAACCGTGCCCTTGGGAAGCTTTTTAATCCTTATGGCATGGTTCCTTTGGGCAGACAGCATATCCTGGAAAATAAATCCATCAGGTTATAGACAGACTGTGCATCATTTCTTTAAATGCTGAGATTTTATAGGAGTATTAATCCCACTTACAGGAACGACGGTGAACTCTACTTCATCAGAAATATGGAGCTGATTTCCATCCATGATCTCACTGAAGTGGAAGAACATCCGAGCATCCCTGTCCACACACTTAATGAAGCCAAAGCCATCCCTCATTGCTGCAATCACACCCTGGAACAGCCAAACCAACAATTACAGTTTTATCCCTGGTATGTGACATCTGTCTGCAGCTGCTCCACATGTCAGGAGTTGGCAGGAAGGCCTGAACCCTGGGAAAATACTTGGTTTAAACAACATCCTTTCTTGTAAACCCTGGTGCTCATGGCACTGGTCAACCTGAAATGCAGACAAGTTCTTCCCACCTCATTTCTGAGGTTAACTCGTGATGAAGAGTGGAGAACATTAATTTAAGCCACTAACAAGGACTGAAGTTGAAGAACCTGCCAGTACCACTCCACAGAGAACACAATGGGGCAGCTCTACAAACACTGCATCATCCATAGAGTGCATAAATCATACAAACACACACTAAATATACAACCACCTATAAAAACAGGAAATAAAATCAGTGCTCAGACAGAAGTTTCAGAGAAAAACCATCAGATTTCCAGACAAATCAAGGAATTATAAAGAAGCTGTTAAACAAGACTCCCATACCCGCTGGGTGTGTGTAATGGGAACGTACTCCCATGTTACACAGAGTTTAGTGGCCTTCCTGATAACCACTAGAAATGGAATGCTGAATGATAAACAGAATATACTGTCAAAAACCCCAAACCCTAGTACCAGATCCTGCCAGAATGAAGAATGTTAATTCATTAACATATTCCCTTCAACCCAGTTATTACAGAGTTTAGCAAGTCTCAGGACAAGCTTAGAGGATCTGAATGACAGTGCAAAGGTACATTCTTCTCTTGAACAGCTTTCACAAACTCCAGCAAACCAGTCAACCTTCCTAGAAGCTGCCAACACTTGTCACCCCAACGACAGCTCAACTCAGGCAGGAAGATGTGTGTAGCCAGAGTAGAAATACGAGACGTCTATAAGAGAGAAACCCAAAATCTCAAAGGTTGCTGTCAAAACTCAGGGGTTTTTTAAAGCCAAGAGTCCCTAATTCACAGCACACTGATGTGACAACACTGTAATTAAACTCCAAATTGCACAGGAAGGCAAAGTTACAGTCTAGTTGGAACAGAACCAACATTCCAAGTTACGGGAATGAAAGATATTCTGTAATACTCATTAGCACATCCATTTTAGTCCCTGTAATCCACAAAGAGTTTCTTGTATTGAGAGAACTCTGCTCTCTACCATCCTCCTGCTTGACCCTCAGACAGAGATTGGCAAAAAACTTGAAATCCAAAAGCTGCTCACAGTCCCTCCCTCCAATTATTTACACTTTTCACTACCTGAACCACGGTAGTCCCAGGGTCTTCCAGTTTTCCTAAGGAACATGAGTAGTTACCTATTTAGACTCAAGTATGTGAATTTTGAACAATCGGTTCAAGACTACATTACTTCTGTCTGCTATAACCAGCCAGCAATCTCCTCCAAGAAAGCCAGTTAATGTCTAATTTCCTAATATAATTTCATTTAGATGTTAAAAAATAATTGATATTTTATTCTTCTAAGGCAAAGATGCGGAGCATTAATTCTGAATTTTCTACTTTGTTTGCACTGCAGATCTGAGAGCTGGACTTCAGAGTAGGCAGTGGAAGACACGAGTGATTTTTGTATTTATTGTAGAAAACACCCCCCACCTCATGTTTTACTTTCATTTCCCCTCAAGAATTAGAAATTTTTGGAGATGGATACTTGCCATTTCTCTAGTTTCATTAGTAAACTGGAAAGTGTTGGGGAGAACCTCAATGTTGGTGGCTCGCTCCAGTTTGTCGCGCCTGTCCGTGGAAATGTTGAATCGAACGTGGTCACTCTCCAGCAAGGTCACCTTGGATTTTGTATCCTTGTCTCCAAAGGGAAGCTCTTTAGGAATCACAAAGTCCACTTTGACGCGGCCGGGTAATGGATCGCTCTGGGGACAGAAAACCCAGTGGGAAGGGTGAGTTCACCCGCAAGGCTCAGCACAGCTGCAAACAGCACAAGTGTTTCTGCCAAATCCTGCTGGACTCAGGCTCTGCTCCATTTCCACCACTCCACATCTGGAACTTGCCAAATGCAAGGTGGCTTTTGGAGGTGTTGGCTGGCTAGAAGGTTTTTTAAGCCCCACCCATGCCCTGCCAAAGGAATTCTCTCTATTTCAAGAGAGAGTTTATAACCATACTCACAACACTTCTAAAAGGCAGGTTCTTTCTTATTAAGTCTTCAAAACACCCCAAACCTTCCCACACCAACAGAGACTCACCTAAAACATTAATGGAAGTGCTCATGAACACTTCTCCAAGTCCAACATTACAGCCCAAAAGCCTCATTAACTGTTAATGCTCACAAGAATCCACAGATCTGGCTTATCCTAGCAAATATTTTTCCCCCTTTCCTCTACTCTTTTACTTTGAGGATATGTCCTAACCCCACAAAATTTTACAGCAAGTATTTGAAACATGAAAGAAAACACACACTCCATCATGTACCACTACCCTAACTCTTCCTCTTTGGATTTAAAATTTAAGAAAGAGTAAATCTTTACTCTGACACGATGCTTACGCAGCAAACAGGTACTGAGAAATGGGAACAACTGTTTGATTGGAAGTCACTACAATAAAACCAGCATTGCACAAATTTAATTAACTACTGAAATTCACCTGGTTTTTGCTGGGTACTTTTGGAATTACTTTGGTTACAGTTCCTTCAAAATGTTCAATGCTGATATCTTCAAAAATGACAGTTCCTTGAGGCAGCAGTCTAACATCTGTTGCGACTTCTTTACCCTAAAAGCACAAAATCAGTCAAACACCCAAAGAGAAGACAGAAAGTAATAGACATTTCCCAATGAACCTCAGTGAACCTCCTCCCCCCTTTTTCAAAGCTGGGGAAAGCAGAGAGCTGGGCAGTTATGCCCTAGGACCTTGGCTTCCGTTTTACTGGATTTCGTCTTACATTTCTGTCTTTGATTGTAAACTCCACATCATCACCAGGCTGTAAGGTTTCTAGGTCACCTTTAAATTCACTATAGTGAAAGAATATCTCCTTCACGACATCACCTCTCTCAATAAATCCAAAGGCTTCCTGTGAACAGAAAAAAGAGTGTTTAACTGTCCATTATCGGAACATACCAGTAAATCATTTAACAGGTTCTGTCAAACACAAAACAGACTCTGAATCCCAGTACAGCACTTACAAGTGTACACAGCTGACTGCCACAATATATAAACAGAAATAAATGGAACTTTCTTTGTTAAGAAGGGCCTCAGTATCAAAGATGAGCTGTTTAAACCATTTCACACAATTTACACCCACAGCTCAAACTGTTAACAGCTCTTAACAACTTAAATATTACTTTGACCAGCACTCTTCAAAATAGCATTCCATTTTCAAATTAAACTTAAAATCACTTACTTTCATGGCACAGACTACTCCTTGACAGCGGGCTTGTTTCTTTTTTAATAGCATAATGTTCCGAGCACTTACAGCACCAGTACTAGAGGAAAAAAAAACAACAGAGCAAACTGTAAACTCAAAACTGAAACAAAAATTAAGATTGTATTTCATAGAATAGTTCTTGGGATAGGTATGAATTCTGCCTGACTACTAAAACAAAATATGAAGCCAGAAAAGCAACACCAACTTACTGTTTATTTGTATCAATTATAAAGTTTATTTTATCTCCTGTTTCCAGCTGTACATTTCCTTCAACATCCTCTGGGGTGTAAGTCAGGTAAAATACTTCCTGTAAATTAACAGTAACTAAAGTTACTCTATTTGCAGAATAGTTCTTTCATAGAAAGAGTAGCACAATTTTAATAACAATATCTGCTTAATTTAGTGAGAAAATCAACAATAATAAACACGGCATGCAAAACATTCTTTTTCCATCGTGCTGTTTTGTTGAGTCTGTAACAAGCAGCTCAAGTTGAAAGGTTTTGTACATGGCCATCTTTAAAGGCCAACTTCTGTACTTTAGAAGTTCAAGATAAGGATACATGAACTTCATCAAGTTTAAAAGAGAACAACTATTTGGCTCTAGGAAGTTCTCCACAGACATAAGCAAGCAAACTGTCTAAATAACATTATTTTTTGTAGTAATTACCAAAGCATGCTTTTTTTTTTTTGCCAAAAACTGCACAGTTCAGTGCAGTGTCAACTGTCTACATTAAATTGCTTTTTTTTGTTGGTTGTTTTTTTTTTTCTCATAGACCACAGTGATGGATCAGTGAAGAGTTCAAGTAAAATACGCAAGCTTTACCCCATTACGTTCGTAGCAAACACTCCCTGTTGGACTTTGACCCGGGGCAGCTGGAGATTTACTCTCTAAATTGTGAGGAACAGCACACACAACCTACCAGTCAAAAAAAAAAAAAAAATCCATTGCTAGTCATTTCAGGAGTGGCATTGTTGAACACAAAATGAATCTCAGAATCCTCTACTACACACTCAGCAGGGAATGCCACACTGCAACTATTCAATCTCACAGAACACCTCTTGGCTCTAAGAAGTGTTTGGAGCCAAGTAAGAGCTCAAACTGAACCTCTGAATTTTTACCAGAACACACTGAAATATATTTCAGTGTAACTATACCGTAGGTAGTTAATATCCATGCTAAATGAACCCAGTTTTCTGTGCTGGAGTAAAGGATGGAAATGATGCAGGTATAGAAAATAGGCACTAACTTGTCCATTTATTCGTTCTTCAGGTAATATTTCTGGCTTTATCTTCACCAATTTAATAGCAATGGGTTTTCCAGTTCGGCGATCAGAAGACACTTCAAACTCAACATCGTCTGCAATTCAACCAAACATTGCAATGTTGTCAGAGTCCTGTTTGGGACTGGGGTTTTTTTACAAAAAGCACTAAATGGCTCTGTTTAACAATTCACTGCTTGTAGCTGAACACAACCAAGTAGAACTCGGGTGCTTTTGTTACCAAGGAAGGACACATGATTTGCAAATATTTTCTGGTTATTCTGCTTATTATCTCCTGTTGCTAATGAACTATTCCGGTGTAATTCCACAGTAATTCCCTCCCCCATGCCTGCTCACTATACAGCAGGCTACACACTAAAGTTCAGACAACACAACAAAGGCCATTAAACAGTTTAGAAACTTCACTCTCACGGTAATTATCAGCATGAAGCTGCAGCCTCCTCATGCTGAAAAACACTTGGCCATCCTCAAACTAATTCTAAACAAAGAAATAGGGAGTACAAGAGGTAAATTCTCCCACGGTCTGAGTACTTGCCTCCACCTCAGCTAGACAAGTTTGACCTAACACTGCACCTTTTCCTTTTCCACAGCAGTTTGTACCACAAGCTGCACAAAGCGTGGGGAAGCGCTCCCACCAGGAGTGCTGGATTATTCTCTGTCAGTTTAGCCCCAGAAGCAGCAGCCACGAGATAAGAGGGTATTTTATGACAAGTGGAAGAGACTGGTGTTGGTCCCACAGCTCAGTTACCTCCTACTTTGAGCTCCTGCAGGTTGCCGTTGTACTGGGAGCAGTGGAAGAAGAGCCGGGCCTGCCGCTCCGAGCACTGGATGAAGCCGTACGAGGTCAGCAGCTTCTCGATAACCCCGGTCTCGCGCAGCGCTGCCGAAGTACCATTGGGGTACCCGTTGTGTCCATTGTTGTGGAGCAGGTTTGGATCAAAGCTCATCTGGGGCAGAGAAAGCACAGGGAAAGAACAATATTTGACATCAGTTTCCTTCCTTCACATCCCCGTAACATGGTAACACAAAGAGCTTGTGTAAGTTACTGACACATTCTTAAAATGTGTTTTAAGTTTTATTCTGTTCTTAAAACAGAGTAAAACCACTAAAACAGTTAAGATTTTTTTAACACAGCAAGCCTTAAAATTTACACAGGCAACGTATTTGTAAAACAAGCCAGAACTGTAACAGCAAAACAAAGCTTGCTTAGAACAAAACAGACTTCTGGCATTTTTCAAGTATTACACCTCAAAGTACTCCCACACTCACTGGTTCATACCAGAGCCTGAAAATATCTGAAGTATCTGCTCTTCCAAGTTAAACAGGTGATTAGGAAAATGCAACAGTTCTGAATCAACACAATTAGGTTCAAATCCCTGCATAGTTTCTCCCTAGTTTGTGTGTTCAGTCTTTCATATTAAAAAATGGTATTAAGTAATTAAACAGTTTTGCATAGTTATGGAATTAATAACCAGAATTAAACTAACATTCCTGTGGCAGAGAAGCTCAAGTGCTAGAAAGACACAGAAAATTTGAAAATAGCATTAAACTTAAAGGTGTAATAAACTGCTAAATTAACTGACATCTATTAAAACATTTTCTTTTACGGGGTGTTTCTTCTTTTCAAGTCACAGATTCCCTCTTGAAACACTCCCAACCCCTTTACCAACTCATTGGCTTTTTGATGTACAAGTCTCATTTTTAAAGCAGGGCACTTGGACTTACAGGTTAGCAATTAAATCAGATGAAATGTATTACACCCCACTAAACACTGCAGTTCAAGAGAGACAGCTGAAGCAACCCTCCTCCCTCCAAACAGTCAATATGCATCTTAAAATATACAGAATTATTTGTTAGTTTCCAGAGTATTTAATCTGGAAACAGAGTGAGACCGTATCTGTTCTCTGCTTTCTTGCTGCAACAAGCAGAGGGATTAAAAATTACTCAGCAATGTGTTTAGTTGAGATAAAAGACACATGAGCAACTTGTAAAAAGGTCATGTTTCTCACTCTTAACACAGTCAGTGAGTTACTCAATGTATTAGAAGGCACAGCATTCTTATTCTGCTGTTTGAAAGTCAGTTTAAAAGTGATCAAAGAGCACCAGAAAACACTTGCTGTGAGGTTCTTGGGCAGAAATCTTTGGTCTTTGAGACCAACATTAAATAAATAAACTGGAAACAAGCACACAAAGTAAAGATTGACAGAGTTTTGGCCTCCAAGAGGAGGAGGTCTTCTCCCCCCTTCTGGTTCAGACCCACGTGGGGTAGATATAGACGAAGAAAAACACAAATAACAGAAGGTGGGGGAGTGATATGAGGGGGCAAAAGGATCCCAGGGCACTGTGTAATGGTCTCCATCCCACAGCACTGGTCAGCACTTCCACGGTACAGCGTTACCATCCAAGACTCTTTAAGAATTCAGTGAACTGCTAAATCTGCTGTGATATCATTTCTATAACATGCACCGCTTATTTCCTTGCTCTACATCTCACTTCTCTTTCCATTAAAAATAGTAACAGTCTCTTAATTTTAATCAATGCTGCCCCTCTTATTCTTACCCTACCAGCCTTCAATAAGTGGCATAAATCAATACCCTTAACATACATAAGTCATGAAACACTGACATGTCAGAAAATAATGAATCAGAAACATGACCCCATCAGAGATGCACAGAGAACTCCAGCCCATCCTTCTGCTCCTCAAAGGCCTCTTGCCAACAAAGGCAGCCATGGCTTTGTCCAGCTGAGTCTTGGAGACCTCCATGGCCAGAGGTTCCACCACCTTTCTGGGGTAACTTGCCCCAGCAAAGATCTCCTTCCCCTCCTGTCCAGCCTAAACTGTTCAAAGGACAAAAGCCACAGCAGTCACATCTTTATTATGCACTGGATTATGTTTAAAGGACACATTTTCTCTGAGTATCAAACAAAAAGCATTTGATAAAGCTGCTAAGACTTACTGACTAGTTCCTGTCAGCATCAGTCCAAGACAAGAACCCTCATCTTTTGAGGAAGGCAACCCCAGGACATTCCACACAAGAAAATATCCTTGGGGGAGCACAACAGCTGAAGAGTTTTAAGCCATCCTAGAGTTTGAAATACTTTTCAAAAATAAACTGGTCCTGCAAGTAGGGTGACTGGGGGAAGGGAAAATGATATGTTATTATACCTTCTCCCAGGAGAATTACAGGCCAGAGCATTAACCCATTCTGGAAGTTGGAATGAGCCTGCCAAAGGCTTTTGTGAGTCACTAAATGGCCACTTCACCTCTGATGCAAGGGAAGCAACAGACACCCTGCCTCAAACATGAACTAAAGGTACATCAAAGAGAGGAAATGACAAAAATCTAGCTTAAAATTTAGCTCAGAATAGCCTCTCTCAGGGTTAGAAAGCCACAGTGCTTCACCTTCTGCTCAGACTACCACTGCATGACATCATTTGAACAGTTTGAGTTTAAAGGAGCATTAGCAGCATAGCACAGAGAACTCATCAATCCTCTAAAGCCTGACAACTTCAGTTCAAAGATTCCTCAGGTAGCACTAAAATTTGCTGTGCAAAGATACTTCATAGTATCAGCACCTTTTCCAGATAATTATCAAATTCTTACATCTTATAACAGGAATATGAACTATTAACCCCAACAACAGAAATATTCAGAGGAAGAAAAAGAATACCTGTGCTGTAAGATTAAAAGACTAAAGAGAAGTTATTTGAAAAAAGGGATTGGAACCACAAACCTACTGTTATTAGAAGAGAGAAACACCAGTAACCAGCTCTTGAGGGTTATAAGTATTGTTAAATAGAACCATATTGCAGGTGCTACGAATTCACCATACTACTACTACATGAAAATAACAGCAAAGAGTCATGGAACCACTGAATGGTTTGGGTGGGAAGGGGCCTTAAAGCTCATCCAGTCCCACCCCTGCCATGAGCAGGGACACCTTCCACTGTCCCAGGTTGCTCCAAGCCCCGTCCAACCTGGCCTTGGACACTTCCAGGGATGGGACAGCCACAGCCTCTGGGCAACCTGTGCCAGGGCTTCCCCATTAAATGAATTTATTATCAAGAACTATTAAAAAAAACTAATCAAACCCACCCCTTCTGTTAAAAACTTAGTAAGAACCAAGTTTAAAAATACACATCTAACTCTTTCTCCACCACATGCACCAACCTCGCAGTGATATTCAAATATTGCACTTTCAGTAGTATTTGCCGATTCTTCTGTTTCAGCACAAGTTTCTAAGGATGAAGACTGCTATTATTTAAAAAAGGGAACAAAAGGAAGAGAGACAAAAAGAGAAAGAAAAAGATAGCAAAAGAAGGTGATCTATCAAGCTCTAGAGAATACAAGTGCTGCTGCCCTGGGCAGTTTCACTACAGCACTGGAGAAAACAAAGACTACTATAGCAGCGTCGGGACGTGCTCTTTTGAAGCTGTTGAGTAGGCACAAACTTCTTGTTTCAGATCAAGCCTTGTATCTTCTTCAGTGTCAGTTGCCTCTTCTTTGGTCTTGAGTTGTTGTTACAATGTGGTATACTTAGATTCTTTTCCTGATCTGAACTTGAAGCAGCAGTTTCAGGTGGTAAATTCTGTTCTGTTCCACTTCATACTGGAGAAAGGAAAAAGACACACACACTAAGTACCACTTTAAAGGAAATTCTCATCAAATCACAGAATGGATTCGTTTGCAAGGGACCTTAAAGACCATCTAGCTCCAAACCCCCTTATACATCAATTCTAGGTCTTACTAATAACAGGTGCATTTCCTCTACCTTAATACAGTAGGTTTAATCCATATCACGAAAAGCTGTTTTACAGACATGTTTGGCATTCCCATTTCCAGTTTTGTTTTCCAAAAGACTACCTCCAAGCCAGTGAGATGGTATTTCCAATTTTAAACTCTTCAGACACACTTAAGCATCTCAGGAAATGTCCCAGTATGTACCATTGAAATGGCAACTTCATTTGATCATTAGTATTTGACCAATTAGCAAGCCTTAGTCCTCATATCAATAACTTCATATGGGTGCTTATTAATTAAATTAGGCCATAATTTATATAAGTGCTTGCACAGATCCTCAGAGGAGCAATAGGATGTATATATACATGGGAATTAAATTTTCCTGGTTATTTATGTTCCAAAGGTTAAGTTAAGGACCAGTAATACCTGAAGCACATTTAGAATTGTATAAAAATTAACAAACTTCTCAATTATGTGTCCAGACACTGCATGTAAAATAACGCAGAGCCATTCTCTGGACTTCTGAAACAGTTTTTGTAAAATGTTGATTACATATTATAGTATTTGTGTAGCTAACAACAGGGAGAAACCTTTCTGCATCAGTAACTAGTTAGCAATTAATTCCCTCCTAAAGTTTTCCAGTGCCACTTTGTCTTTTCATGAGAAAAGCAGTTTCAGCAAACTGCCACCTACCACACAAAACAAAACCTTACAGAAATAGAAGCCTTCCTTGAGAAGAAATCAAGTTTTGAGTTTGTTGCTTACTCAGTAGATAGATTAAAAAAAAAAAGGAGAATATTTTTGCGGACAAAAGCTGCTGAGAAGCAACACAGCTCTGACCCCACAGATATACTAGCAAGTTCTGCAGTAATCTAAAGGTATGAAGCATCAGAGCATAACTCTTCCCCAAATCATTCCACAAGTCCCACACCGAAAGAGACAAATATGGACAAAGCGTGTTTCTCCAGGGTAGCAGGGAAGTGAATTTCACAACTTACACTGAGCTTTGAATTCCCTCTGGTAACTTGAAAGAGTCAATTTGAGTGACTGAAACCTGAATGCAAAGACACTTCAAACTCTCACCCTCACCCCAGTGAAAATGCTGAGTGAAGGCAGCTATTGCAAGAAGCCCAAACCCCAAATGTGCAAACTCATCACCAGTTTTACAGAAGTTTGTATTTCAGTGATCTCCCCCAGCTGAAGCATCTCCTTCAGCCACCACTCAGAACTTCCAGCTGAAATGAGTTTTCCTGTCAGACCATTACACACACGTGAAATAGAGTAAATAAACTGGGTGAGGGCTGTTCAAACCTGGTGTGAAACGTTTGCACTGAAAGATTCAATTATAAAATATAAATCAGAAGACACAAAGCTATTGCAAAGATAACAGTATCACTACTTTTCCCTCACCTCAGCACTACATTGGGGCAACAGTTACCACAATCTCTTTCAGGACAATGCTATTTTCAGGCAGCATTTCAGCTCTCAAATGAGCACATTGCATCCCAGGAACTGCACAGACACACTTGGAATCTTCTTACTCGTGTACTTCTCTCTCATTTAATTAGACTGATATTAGAGCTCTCCTAGAGATGTAACTCGTATCATATTACATTTATAATTTTTCTGGCCATAAAATACATCACTTTTTCATTTAATGATCAAAGCACCTCATCTAATCAAGTATGACTAAAGCTAATTTTATCAGTCATAGAGTAAAGGCGTACCCCTTTGATATAAAACCCAGTCTGATTTGATAACAAGATGGGTTTACTACACTTAAGTCATTAAAAAAATTGCTTATCAAGCAAGCATAACTCAAGCAAAAAGAAAAACATATCTCACTGTGCTCATCTGCCTCAAATTCTTTACTTTTTAATTCAGCTACTATAAATACTCCTCCAAATGGTAAACACCCTGAGCAGCTGCCCAGCCCCCAAGTCTCTCTGCCCTCAGCATTTGTGTATTTACAGCTGAAAGGTTTAATGCAAAGACAGGGAAGAGCTGGGCCCTGGTCTTGAGGCCTTTCATGTGCAGATTCTGCTAAATAACAGCAAGTCACATGAAGCTGTTCACAGCCAGAAAGCACCTATAGAGCCCCACATGGAACCTGCCCGATGACAGCATTGTTCTGCTTCCCATTTTCTTCACATAAAGAGGCAACTGCAAGGACCTGCATTCTGTGGATCAGAGCATGTGCTTCTAGAAACAGCCCTCTATGACGTGACCAAGGTACAATTTAATAAAAATAAAACTTTGTCTTTTCAGTGTGCACACACAACGCAGATCCGTGGAGATCAGGCTCCTCCATCTCTTTTCAGATGGATATTGGAAAGCAGCACTGAACACTGGCTCTTGGGCACCCCAGCCAGTACGTGACAGCTACAACACCAGCCACCACCACAGAAGTGAAGTCCTTTTCACGTCAGAAAAAAATACATATATGGGGGGGAAAAAAAAGAATTAAAGAAGTGCCAAGGACATCTGTAAAGAATGTGTGGAGAATAAAACCAAAAAAGTCGTTAAAACAAAAATCCAGGTTTTTTAAGGGGTGTGTGTGCTGCGGGGACGAGCCGCACGCTGGGTATCGGTGCTGACAGCAGAGAACCGGCCCCGGACCTACGGAGCCACCCAGGCCCGGTCCCTCCCGCGGCCCCGCTCGCTGCGCTGCACCAAGATGGAGGCGGCGGAGCGAGGGGCGGCCGCGCCGAGGGGCGGCGCCGGGGCCGCCGCCAGCGGGGCCGCCGCGCGCGGGGGCGGGCGGCTCAGGCCGGTGACAGCGCCAGGGCCGTGCGGGCAGGACGGGCCGGGGGGAGCGCCCGCCCCGCACACAAAGGGGGGCGATGGCGGCCGCTCCCCGCACACAAAGGGCCGCGGCCGCGCTGCGCCGGGCGGGGCCGCGCGCGGCACGCCGGGAGCCGCCGCCGCCCCTCCGCCCGCACGGCCCCGCCGCCCGCCGGGGCCCGGAGCCCCCGCGGCGCCGCCCCCTCCCGGCGCGGCCCACGAGCGCCGGCGGCTCCCGGGACGGCCGGTCCCAGCGCGGCCTGGGCGCCGCGGCCCCCAGAGCCCCGCGGAGCTCAGCGCGCACCCGGCGCCCCGCGGCCGCCGCTCCATCCCCGCACCGCCGGCCTAGTAGGCCGCACCCCCCAACCAACCCCCCCACCCCGCGCGCAACCCCGGCGGGGCTCCCGGCGCGCTGCCTCGGTGCGGACGGAGATGCGGGGGCGCGGGCCCCGCGGCGCCCGGAGCCCGCCGGGGCGGGCGGGAGTGGCGGCGGCGCCCGGCCCGCACTCACCCCAACAGCTCAGCGCCCCCGCTCCAGCGCCGCCATGAGCAGCACGGCACGGCACGTAGGAGAGAAATCACGGCGCTCTCGCGAGAGCCGCCCGCGGACGGGGGTGGGGGGGAAGGGGCGGGGCCGCGCGTGCGCGCCCGGAGCCCGGCGAGCGGCGCTCGCGGGCACGCGCCGAAGGGGATGGGGGGGGGGGGGGCGCTGTGAGGGCGGCAGCGCCCCCTTGCGGCCTGGGGAGGGAGAAACGGCTGAGGGGAGACGCAAAAGGCCGGGAGGAGAGAGGGAGAACTTCAGTGAGGGGAGAGAAACCCACCGAGGGGAAAGAGAATCCCGGCTGATGGCACAGAGCCCCGGCTGAGGGGAGACAAAACCCCGGGAGAGGAGAGACTGAGACGGCTGAGGGGAGAGGGAGAGCCCCGGCTGAAGGGTAGAGAGAGAACCCCGGCTGAGGGAGGGAGAGCTCGGCCCGGGCCAGTGCAGCGGGCACGCTCCAGGCCCTCAGGAACCCGCGCCCTGAGGGGACGCCTTGGTGCTGGGCAGGCAGAGCTCGAGGGAGGGACACGAGCCTTGCGCTCGCTGAAGCTCCCACTGAGCTGAAGGATCGGGGGAGACGCTTTGTGTCTGGACTCGGAGGAGAAGGCAGAGCATTTCCAGTCCTGAAGCTCCAGTGCAGTTTCCAACACGAGTGGAGCAAGTTCTGAAAATGCCCAGCAGCCCTCAGGAACCGTGTACAACTGGCCATTTACAGTCACAGATTCCAGTTACAGATCCAGATCCAGAATGGGACAGGAGCAGATGGAACATGGAGCTGTGCCAGGGGAGTTTAGGTTGGGTATCAGGGAAAGGTTCTTCCCCCAGAGGGTGCTGGGCACTGCCCAGGTTCCCCAGGGAAGGGGCACGACCCCGAGGCTGCCAGAGCTCTAGGAGTGTTTGGACAATGCTCTCAGGAACAGGGTGGGATTGTTGGGGTGTCTGTGTAGGGCCAGGGGTTGGACTGAATGATCCCTGTGGGTCCCTTCCAACTTGGGATATTCTGTGAACATATTTAAACTTCCCTTGCCAATCCTCACCTGCTACTAATTAACAACAAACTCAATCAAAGCAACTGCTATTTAGTTTCTGGTTTTTTTCTGGTTGCATAGCAAGGACCCAACTGGAGAGATGTTACCCTACACTGAGAGAGTGAAGATAAAAATGCATCACAGGCATTCCGAATGATGTTAATTTAAAAGAGAGAAAATTCAACATTTTGGTCATTGTAATATTTCACTCAGGTGCAAAAAGCTTGGGAACGTGCAGAATACATGGAATTCCCCCCGGACTCACAAAACAGAAAACACTTGAGAAAATATTTCCCATTGGGTTTTTTTTTATTCCCTCCTGAACAATTTCTAATAGAAAAGGATTGTATGCAAGAGCACTCCTGTACAGAAATCCCTTATATCTACCAGTCTTGCTGGATATTCCAAATTTCACAATGTCTGCAGTGTTCACTGTCTCTCAGTAAGCACAGGCACAAGTCACCTTCTGCATCTATCAAAAGTCTCACTTGGGGAAAAAGTGGCATTAAAGATTTAAGCTAATAGTGGAAATGAGATGTTTACTGTTCTTGGAAGATTATTCTTTGATCACAGGTAGGACAGAAATCTTTTATATAAAAGTGTCATTAAAAATACCACCCTACTGAGAAACTCCTACAACACTGCACCTCTAATTGCACTCAATACAGGACCTGCAGTAACCATGGAACACTTGTCACCAGACTCACCTGTGATGTGACATTAAAAATCTGTGTATGGACGTGGTTTGGTTTAGTTTTGAGGCAGACCTGAGCTCACTCTGCCTGAACCCAAAGCAGTGAGAGGCCAAAGAGCTTTGATCTGCAGGTGCTGTGCTCTGGCAGGCTCTGAGCACACCAACAGAGCGGGGCTGGCTGATAACTGGGAGCACTGGTAAGGCTGGGACAGGTCTATCTATCAAAAAACATTAATCCTTCAAAAATGTGTGTGTCAGGAAGGGTCGTTAACACCTATCTTCACCCCTAAAACAAGGTAAAGTTTGCTCTGAATAGGAGTGACTCCTCTGCTGGCATCTGCTGCTCTCTCACTGCTCCTCAGCAGTGGCAAGGTAACAAGGTCAGGCCAGCCAGGTACCGAGGGTCACTCACTCTGCAGAGCCCAGCTGCCCTGTGCAGCCAGAGCAAACCATGGCCCTGCCGTTCACACTGCGGTTTCTCAATCATCTCTTATTCCTTCCATCAAGCACAATAATCACAACCTGCATTATGTTCTCTAGCTACACACAAGGTGGATTTAAGAGCCATCTGCACAGCTGGAATTATTAACTAAAGCTCATAAAAAAATAACAAAGGGAGAGGAAATGAACGGTCACAAGGGAGGACACATCAAATACTTCAGTGTTAAGCATCCGAGTGCTGCAGGTACTAAGACAGAGCCGGGTGCAAGCTTTTGCCATCAACACTTCAGAAAAATGCAGAGAAAACAGCCCACACACATTAAGGACAAAACAAATATACAAGGAAACACCTGAAACAACAAATCCTTGTCAGGTAGTTTCATAACAGTCTCTGAAGGCTTGGAGATGAGGTTTTTGTGGCCTAAGCTTCACAGTCCGGCAGATCTTCTCTCCCCACCTCGAAGGATTCTTTGCTGATTGACAGCAGCTCACGCAGCTCTTTGTTTTCAAGCTGCAAAATCAACATTTTTGCTGAAATAGAAATGAGCTAATTCACAACTAAAGGACTATCACAGAAAGGTGCTAATTCGTAGTTAAAGGATGTTAATCTTTAAACAGTCCCACTCCTTCACAGACACATAAACCACACAGTTTGTAAGGCAAGCATTAATACAGTGCTGGCACAAGGGGAACCACATAATTTAAAGCTTATCTTTTGCTTCTGGCTTTATTTGTTTATATATATAGATATACAAAAATAATATGAACATTAAGAACTTGAAAATAAACAATCATGTTCTGCATTTCCTGACAACATCCCCAAATTTTGAGTGTTGTAAGTCCTTGACACAAACATAGAAAGTCCAGAGAAAGTCTAGAGACCCCCAAAGCTCAATTTATCTTCCGCAACTGGCTCTGTTCTTACCTCCAACTGAGCCAGTTTCTCCTGAACTTTAAAGAACTGCTCGTCATCCACTTGAACAGCTTTTCTCATCACCTCTCCCATCTCACATATTCTGTCTATTTGACTTTCGATTTCCTGAAAGACATAAAATTAATACATGCAGTAAGTCCGGGCAAAAGCAACAGTCATAATTTATCCCTCCTAAATCACTTCCATTTTCCTGATTTTGGATTCTCTTTCTGTTTTGAATTTTAATCCTTTCCTCCCAAGCACTTGCAATCCTTTCTACCTTGTATACTTAAGGATAAGAACTTGCACCTTACTGTCCTTTATCAGGAGTCATCAGTGAAAACAGTGAATAGAGACACAGCAAGATAAGGCACCCTGACTTAAAGGGAAATAATTTCAAGTGTGACAAGGTCTGAGACAGCAGATTCAGGTTCATGTGAACATGATTAGTAGGCAGCAAATTTTATATTGCTTTATTAGAAAAGCCTGACTGAATTTATGAAGACACCAAAAATAAAAGCAAAGACGATTTCAAGTGTGGAGTAAACAACCTTATCTCAGAAGGACATCAAGCAATAAATCTAAAGCAAGTAAGACCAGAGCCTCCTGAGGCAGATTTTATAGAATTTGTCTAGATACAGCAATAATCCTCTGGAAGATGAATTTTGCTGAAGCTCAGAAATGTACATGGAACCAACACTGACAAATCCCAATATGGAGCAACAGCTCCTGCTTGAAGAGCAATACATCACATAATGTGACAGGGTGGAGTTTCTTTAAGTGCCCATAGTTTTTCTACTGCCTCTGGAAGATAAATGTATCACAGAGCAGAGGATTCAGTTCTGAACTCCATTATTCAGAAAGTATGTAAACAAACTAGAGCATCCAGAAGAGAGCTGGAGAACACAAAAGACTTCTGGGAAGAAAGATTATTGTTTTTCTAAACATGAAGATGGTTATAATAAGAATATAGTTCTTTTAAAGACATTAGAAGTTTGTTACTGTTCTCCAAATGGTGCAGAGGAAAAAACTCATGGACTTAACCTGAAGTACAGAAGACTTTGCCTAGATATTGAGACAGTCAAGGGATATCCCTTCAAGGGTTCCTTCAGAGCCTTTTCAGCTTTGTATTGTCAAGTTTTGTTCAAATGTAAAACCTTGATAAACAGCAATTCGTGCACTCAGGCAGGCACTGGAAACCAGACATTGTTACACCACTTACCTTCAGAGGAGTTAAGCAACTCACAAAAGAGAACCAGTGAGTTGCCACATATCAGTGCAAAGACACACATGAAAAGAGTTAGGCTGCCTCCAGTTCCAATGAAAAACCACAAGTTATGTCACTGGGTTGAACCAACCTGCTGCTCCCTAATCACATAAAAATGCATTTTAAAAAATGCATAATACAATTCCTAAGTTTAAAATGGAAATTTAATGTTATTCTATTCTTATTAGATACCTAAATATGAAACAGGCAGCAGTTATCAGCAGCCACATCTCAGAGTTCTGAAATCACTGAGCCCAATGTGGACAAAGGGACACTTTTAGGCCACTGCACTGAGTATCTGGATTTAAAAGCACTTGGGAGTGAAATCATTTTAAGAACTAAACGTATGCAGCTCACAGAGATTTAGGAGTTTTTTTCCCCTGTGTTACAGCTACTGAACAGGAATGATAACAACTTGGATATCTTTGATATTACTACAGAGGATCAGGTACATTAAGCTTAACCCAGGGAAGTCACCACCTGGTTGAAAGAAAAAGCTTCCAACTGGGCTGTGAAAGGGTTGTGCCTTTCAGTGTCCTCTGGGACAGCTGGTACAACTTGTGTGCTCTGAAAGGAACAGAGGGAAAAATACCAGCAAAGAGGGACAAGATTTGGAGAAAATGTATTTTGGAACACAGACACTGCAGGAAGGAAACAAAGACTGCATGACAGCGAGCAAGAGACAGGGGACAGGGTCTTGAGCACTCTCCTGTCCCCATCCCACCTTACCCCAGAATTAGCCTGATGCACTTTCAAGACTGGTTCTGCATCTTCACGTTTTCTCCCTTCCAGAAGCTGTAGCATCTGCTTCCTGTACTTGCTCATGATGAGTTCTAGCGCGTCCTGGTGCTCCTCCAGCGAGACCCACAGCTCTGCAGAACACAGCACGTCACGGCCACGACCGGCAGCCACAGCAGGAGCCCCGAGGCGCTCGCTGGGTACCAGCTGGCACTGCGGTGGGGCTGCCGGGATCCCCTCGGCAGAGGAGACTCCCTGACCCGGGACCCACGGGAGCATCCAGCGATTCTGCCATAAGCTACAGAGACGCACCTCTGCTCCCCTCGACAAGACCCTCCCGCCGGGACCATCGGGCGCGCATCTCCGCCGGGACATCCCCCTGCACATCACCCGCCAGGATCCGCCCCCGAGCCCCCCGCACCGCCCCCGGCCCCGCTCACCCCTGTTCTCCTGCTGCAGGTCGCGGATCTGCGTGTTCTCCTGAGCCAGCACCACGTGCGGCCGCAGCCGGGACGGGTCGGGTCGCTCCGCCGCGGCGCCCGGGCCCTGCCGAGGACACACGGGGGTCGGTCTGGCCGCCCAGCCCGGGCCCTGCCGAGACACGGGGGTCGCCCCGCCCGCGCTCACCTGGTCGGCGCAGCCCGCGCCCGCCTCCCGCATGGCGGCCACGCGCCGGTGCAGCACGGCCGACTGGTCGATGAGCGACTCGGCCGCCGTGTCGTGCTCCTTCAGCCGCTCCAGCAGCGTCCGTGCGTCCGTCAGGATCTTATCGATGGTGCAGCTCATGGCGGGCGGCGCTGCTCACCTCCGCGGCGGGCCCATGTCCCTCGCGGCCCCCGCCGCCGCTCTCCCCCCTCAGTCCCTCTCGGCCCCGCTCCGGCCCCGCCGCCGGGCGCGGGCGGACGCGAACCCGCGGGGCCGGGACGCCGCTTCCGCCCGCGGCCACAGCGCCGCCACTGCGCAGGCGCGGACCGGCGCGAGACCGCCGCTCCGACAAAGGCTCGCCTGGCGGCGCCAGAGCGCCACGGCCGGGGCGGGGGGCGGGGCCAGAGCGGGGCGGGGCGGGGCCAACAGGCCGGCCTAGGGGCGGGGTCAGGCCCGTGGGCGGGGCCAGGGGCGGGCACGGTGCTGCCCCGGCCGTTCCCGGGGGAAGCTCGAAGCCCTGGAGCTTTCGTTGTTTTTGGGGTGTTTCGGGGGTGTTTTGGGGCGAGGGGACACCGCCCGCCCCCGGCACACGGCGGTCCAAAACCGCCTGCCCCAGGTGGATGTCCCTGCCTCCCACGAGCCGTTGCCGGCGAGACCCCAGGTTGCCGCGGTCCCGCGTGTCCGAGCCCCCCGTGCCCCCGGAGCGCCGGGCTCGGCCGCAGCGGCTCGGCCCCGGAGCGATCGGGGGAGCCCGGGACAAGGCCGGCTCCGAGCGGGCGCTGCTCGGCACAGGCTGTTTGCGGAGGGCCGGCGGCCCTGACCCCGGGTCCCGCTTATCTCTGCGGCTGCTCCCTCACAGCGTGATCAATCCCGGCTGGGATCTACGGGGCTCCCGTCTTATCTGATACTGCTGTTTGTCCCTTCCAACAGTAAACATCCGCCACTCAAAATAACAAGCTGTGCAATGCTGACTCGCTGCTTTGATTCTTATTTGCTAACTGAAGCTACTGTTGGTGATCCAGGGTGTCCTTGAGGCTTTGTGCCACAAAGCTTTGTTCAATAGCGCCGACTTCATTAACAATGTTTTCAACAGTAATATTTTAGCAGGACTCCCTTTGACTCAAATCATCTTTCGAGCTTAAATCCCCATTCACACAGACACGTGAGAAAACTCCAGGATGCTTTATCAGATGAAGGTTCTTTATGATCCCAGAGATTATCAAGCCTGGCGCAGAAGTGCTGAATGAGATAATTTTATAAAAGCAACAATCTCAAAACATGCACACAATGCAAAAGAGAACAGAGTAAGCAGCTGCAGTTGGAATATTTCATCAGAATCAGATTAATTAGTAAAGTATGAGAGCTATTCTGCAAATTTGGGAAATGTAATCTTTCCACTAGTGTGGAAATAAAAGTCCAAACCATGCTTGTAGCATATTTCACCTTCTGATCCTTCCCTATTTTTCATCTTATTAGAGAATACTAGAAAGTTAGAACAGATTATCAGAATTCCTTTTTCCTAATGGGCAAGTCATGAACACTTGGAAAACTGACAAATATTGCTGTGTGGACCATCCTGGTTATGGAACAAGCTGGGTAAAGATTGCCCTTTCCCAAAACGGACACATCATCCCTAAGCCGTAACCGGTGCTCATTTCCCCTGTCCCACTCTCACATCCTCACATGACCCCTCGTGTGCAGGTCAGCACCTGCTGCTGCTTCCCTCTGCTTCCCTTGCCAGCTCCGTGCCTGCCTCCAAAGCCTCTCCCAGAACACCCATTTCCACAGAGCCTCTGGGCAGGCTCACACGGCAGGCCTGACACAGCTCCATGGAATGATCTCTGTGTGCCAGTGCCACCGTCCCCTTTTTCACTTTATCCAACATAGGGATTTCTGTGAAATCCAACCTGCAGTCCCTGAGGTTCCACTTAATTCAGACACTCAATGAGCCATTTAGAGATGTGGCACTGGGAATTCCAGTTCACGTCCATAGGAAATCAGCTGAAGGAACCCATGGTCTGGGCAGTGTGAAGGATCCTTTTACCTCTGCAGGAGCTGCACCAGGATGTGAGTCTGAACTGCTGGCCTGTTCTGTTCTTCTGTTTATAACTCTGATTTAACACTCCCTGGTGTCAGAGGTGCCATTCTGACCTTCCATGCCAATAGGGACAAGCAGGGGTAGGCAAGGGCCAGCAATGCTGTACCATGTGTCATTTCAGGATCAGTTTATTTCCTCTGTGGCATTCTGGCTTCTAGGAAAAAAATTCCAGAATGAGGGAGATGAGAGTCTACGACACCACTGCCACACTGCACTCAGCCCGTGCTCCCACTTGGGGCTGGGGCTCAGCCCCTCTCCAGCAGATCTTCTGACACAGAATCATTTATCCAGCTCCAAAGGACAGCAGAGTGAGTTCCCGTGGCGCCAGGACACAGAGCGGATCCCAGTAGGACAAAGCTCCTTGGTTTAAATGCTGGGAATTTTGCTTGTCACCAAAACTTCGAGTGTGTAGCAACAGAGCTTAAACAAATCAACAGATGAGCATTTCTGAGTAGTGGTGCCTTATAATTCCTTTGGCTTATCACATCAATTCTGTGTAAACTAAAGAGAATGTATAAATTTGGCCTCTCAAACTTTTTAGTGTTTAACTTCGATTTGATTAAACACTTATGTGTGTGTACAAAGTGAAAAATGAGGTTACAAGAGGTTAATGCTTTAATGCTTTTAATAACTCTTAACCGCATGGCTGTATTTTGTCAAACAGAACATGGGGTTGTTGTAGCAGGAGAAGTGAAGGCTGGATAGCAGAGTACTGGGACACTCAGAACAACAATGCTGCTGCAGAGTCCAAACTGCTTCCAGGCCATCTTTGGAAAATCAGAAATAGTATTTCTGTGGTAGGATAAATACATAACAGTTCTGAGTACAGCTGAGGAGGTTCTTGCAAACAGTAGGAAAATCACAAGGAAAAGAAATCTAGATGGACCAAAAGTGAACAAAGTTGCTCAGGGGACCAGAGCACCTCCCCTCTGGTTACAGGCTGAGGGAGTTGGGGCTGTTCAGCCTGGAGAAGAGAAGGTTGTGTGGAGACCTCAGAGCCCCTTCCAGAATTTGAAGGGCCTGACAAAGAAGCTGGAAGGGACTGTTCATCAGGAACTGGAGTGACAGGACAAGGGGAAATGGGTTCAAGCCAAAAGAGCAGAAATTTAGGCTATACATATGGAAGGAATAGTTCCCTGTGAGGGTGGGGAGGCCCTGGCACAGGGTGCCCAGAGGAGCTGTGGCTGCCCCATCCCTGGGAGTGTCCAAGGCCGTGTTGGACAGGGCTTGGAGCAACCTGGGGTAGTGGAAGGTCACTGCCCATGGCAGGGCATGGAACAAGATGGGATTTAAGGTCCCTTTGCACCCAAACCATTCTGGGGTTCTATGAACAGACCGGTATCAAAAGGCAACCTCTGTGGCAGATTGAGTGACATCTAGATATTGGAAGTAGAAAAGAGAATAAAGGGCAAATTTCTAGGATACTTCTTGGATTTTCAGTAAAATTATATTAATTGTAAGTGTGGTCAGCACAGGTGGAAACATTGTGCCTAAGTGTCTGAAAGCACAAGTCTCCCATCGTGATGCAGCAGGCACAAGCTTTTTAAAAGTGGAATGCGACAATTCTCATTTCCATTACAAGTCCTTCCTTCAAAACCCAACTATTTCAGCAGCTACAGCTGTTTAAAAAGCAAACCAGCCCCCTCTCACACCAAACACCCCAACACTTTCTGACTGCTTGCTTTTAAAATGTAGTGATGGTGTTAACACACCAGCTACTGTCACAATTTCACTGGTATCACCCTCAACAGAAGTGTAGCACAGAGACTCATGGGCCAGGAACCCAAATGAATCCTCCTCTTGCACTTCCCAGCCCATACTTCAAGGTAGATTAACGTGGCATAAAACAGAGTTGTCTTGTGACAAAAGTTATTACAAAGAAACTCAGTCTTGTTGTTCATCCTAATTATCCTGCTTTGATAAATCTTGAGGAGTCACCCACTGCACCACAGCACTCACATTTATGAGTCTAATATTCTTTCTACTACTAAAACAAATGTCCTCAAGATGGAATCCAGGCTGGAAAAAAGGAAAAACATTATCATTGATAAATGGATACATCCAGTTAGTTCAGTCTCTCAGCAGCAAGACCACTGCTGATAAAATGCTGAACAAGGGATTCCACAATAATTATTTTGTAATGCTTAATAAGAAAGTCAAGATCTGCTTTATCGAAATCAGGTCCTGGACTTGTCTTCCCTTTGCTGTACCTACAAAGTACGGTCACTTCAGTGCCTAAAGTTACGAGTATTCTCTATGAACTACCAACTCTTGAGGTTGTAATCAAGCTTAATTGATAGCTTTGCTTTCTTCCACCTTGTGCCTTGCTAGAGCATTTTATTAACAAGTCTTGGTATTCCAGCCAAGGGGAAACAGATTTGGCAGAGGGTACTGAAAGGTAAAGGTGTCAGGGTACCCAGGAACTTTGTGAAGGTTGAATGGATGGGCTTATTGTACCTACTCTGCCTTCAGGCACTGCAGATGAAGCTTAAGAGAATGAACAGAAGAAATGTAACATTTTGTGGGCCCTGCCCTGAGATTTTCAGGTGAGTTTAAGGCAGTTTGGCTCTTGCATTGAAATTTGACATAATCTTTATTTGTTCAAGATTTGCCTTACAAGCCTGTAAGAAAAGGCAAGGTGAAGCTATCCAACAACTTCATGATTAAAAAAAAAATCAATCTTAAAAAGATCAAAATTGTTTTTCCTCTCTGGTCTGATATGTCATCGTTAAATCCCAGAAAAGCATTTAAGAACTTAACAAGAACTTCCATCTTCCGAGTTATTTCTCATCCGATTTTATCATGAGGATTTGTCTGATACATTTGATGCAAAACAGAATATTTCTATTATCCCACAGTAATGAACCCTTCTCTGCAGTGCTAAATGGGAGCTGTTCACTGTGCAAGGTAACACCAACAGGCAAAATCCGTGCTCACAAGGCTTTGTGCTGTTTCTCACCCAGGACTGAGAGGTTCATCCACACTCAATGGAGAACAATCCCAACAGTGTCAGCATTCCTGAATCTTTGGAAGATCCATAAATAATCCAGAAGAGAGAGGGAACAGAAAACTTACTGTTTTTTCATGAGTTCCTCAACAAATTGGAAAGGAAATCTAAGCTCTTGGAAAACAAAACTTCTGGCATGGATGTGTCTGCCAGTGTATTTTATGCCTCTAAAACATTTTATTTCTCTGACACAAAAATAGGTAAAGATTAAGTTAGATCGTTTTGATACGTGACCTGTATTGTTAATACTCAGCTTTCTTTAATATTGCTCAGAACAGTTTACCAACAGGAGAGATTTAATCCTGTAATGAAATAATCTATATTTGAATATAACCTTTAACTCACATAGAACAACAATTACTGTAATTAGCAATTAGTTTTCTGAGGGCTTTAGTAGTTTAGTATTTGACTCTTGCTTTCATCATTTAATGATTTACAGTAATGAGCTGGAACATCAGTATTTTGTACTGAAATGGCCAAAATAGTTGTCCAGGCATCTTTGCCCTCATGTGACAGATCTCAGATGGCTCGGGGAGAAGTTAGCCAAGAGCAATAGACAATGCCATCACTTCTGTTTCAGTTCTACTGAAAAACAACAACAAAGTCACTGCTGTGCCTTGCAGTCAGGGCTCAGTAGCTCTTGGAGGGCTGTTACTTTGCTGAGATTCTGCCCTTTGTTTGAGTTTTGTTTGACAAATGCTTTATAAATGAGCAGAAGAGGTGGTTTATGTTTCATTAATGAGGCTGATAGTGGTTAATTACTGAAGTTACGTAAACAATCCAATACCAGATCAAGCCAAACGGGTCATTTATGTAGAGAAGATCCAGCTGGAGTAGATACGATTTCCTTTAACTATTCGGATACCAAACCAGTCACAGAGATCTGGGATCTCCAGTCCAGATGAACAAAGAATTGTGCTGACCTTGAAAGTGGATTCTCTCAGCAGGTATCGATCCAGGGAAGCTCTTCCTTCATCTCCAGCTCCCTCACCCATCAAACCCTTGGAGCCAGCTGCCCAATCTCCACGGAGATTTGACTGCCCAGAGCTCCCAGTTTGCACCGGTGGCAGTGAGGCTGCACAAGCGCTGCAGCACTGTCCAGGTCAGGCTGCTGTCACCAGATCTGCTTGTTTTCTATGGAAAACACGTGTGTCCCTTATTCCCCACTTCAGTGCCACTTCTGGATGTTGGCTCATGGCATGAACTTGTTCAGCTCCTATTTTCAGGCCATATCTATAAGTGACACTTTGTTTACTTACTGCTAGTAAAGCAAGCTTGGAGTCTGGGATTATTTCCTTTGCCACTGAAGTGGCTCTGGGCATGTTACTGACCAGAGACTTCATCAGTGTTTTACAAAATTGATGTATGTATAGAAAAATAACAGAAAGCAGAGCTGGAAGAGAGCTTAAAAGTCCTTCACAAAAAGTCCTCTTTACAAAGCAAAATAACTCAGAGAAAACAATTCTTAAGTTCTATCTGGTTGCCCAAACTGATCTTCAAAACAGCCAGTGGAGAAGATTGTACAAGGAACTCACTCCAGGGCTATTTTTACCACAGTAATTGCTTTCTCTAGTTTGTAATTTAAATCTCCCTTACTCCTAAATAACCTTTCTGGTTTTTGATTATTTACAAGCATGGAAAAGAGTTTATTTTCCTCTTCTCTGCAGCAGTATTTTAGGTGACTCAAGTGTGCCCTCAAGTCTCCCATTTTTGTCATGCTAAGCTTTGAATAGGAACAGTGATTTGCTAAAATAATATAAATACCTGTATTTACATAAATATATATATATTTAGCCAGTCACCTGGTCTGAATCACTGCATGATTATGCAAAATTGTTTTATTACTACAGCGTGGGAGTTAGAGTAATTAACCTTGGCCTAATACTTAATTACTGCAATTCATTTCTACTACTACTAAGTTTTATATAGTTGTTTTATAAACTTGTTTATATACTGATTTTAGAAACTGAATTTACCCTGAATCCAGCAGGCTTTATAAACTGAGTAGAACGGGGATTTGATGCCTTTTAAAAACCTGGGCTTCAGGCTTAAGTTCCCTGGAGTCAACAGGCTCTAAATACCCACATCTTACAGCTAATTTGAGCAGTTTATAAGTAAGGTGGCTTCTATCAGAAAAAAATGCTAAAAATAAAAGTCAGTAGCATTTAAAAGCTAACCACAATATTTCACAAACCTCTGTTTGTTTTTCCAACTTTCATGAGAATGGCTGGATGAAAAAGCCAATGGGATATTGTGAAAGAGATACTGCTGTTAAAAAAATATTTATTTTATCAACTGTAAAACCTTCAGTTTTACTATTGAAGTTTTTTTGACAACTTGGCAAGTTTCTGTATGCGGCTGCTTTTACCAGAAAGACAAGTGCTGATCATAATTAAGCTTACAACATCATTATCTTTGTCTCTACTGCATAATCGCTGCATTCCAGCCCCCCATCACCACACACGATCAATGCAGGACATCTGAAAACTTAAAAAACCCCATAATATGCTCAAATCGTATTTATCAGTCAATGCTGTTTGTTCTTGAAAGACTCAACCACTCCACTCCAAAGACAGATTCCTAAATGGGACATGGAAATAAGCAGCCTTAGGGCTACTCTCCTCTGGAGCCCATGGAATATAAATATGCCCCTCCTTTGGAGGGTGGTGTCAGTTTACTGTGTACCCATGAAAACCTACTGTCCCAAAAGACTATGTTAAAGTGACTTTGCTTTAAGATACCCAACAGGAAATTATATTTTCCTTTTCCCATCTAATTCCATGCAGTATCCAACAGAACCAGTTTTTCCTGGGGTGAATGGAGAACAGATGTCACACAGAAGGCAGGTGAGCTCCACCTGGAGTGAGGAGATTTGCAGCCTGCTGGGAGCACTGGAACAGCACGATACCTAACAATAAAATTCCCTATCCAAAAGGTCACATCTACCTAGGAAACAATGAAAACATCAAATTGCAATACTAATTTATTAGACGTTATTAATAATGGAAATACTTGGGGTTTTAAGAATGAAATTTTGCTGAGTTAATGGCAACATGAACTGAAGTTCACTGAATATACCAATGAACTTAGTGTGAGCCTGGTGTGTGCTGCATCACCACAGGGATGTCCAGATCAGAACACGGAGGACAAGGTAAGTGTTTGGTGTTTGGAGGTCCTGGCCTAATCCAGCCTTTCCAAATTAAATTCTTATGTCACGTAAAAATCTCCAAATAATACTACTGCAATATTTTCCCGCTTGGGAATTGAACATTTTCCATCACCACCCTGGCCATGTCAAGGTGAAGCAATCAAAATGGGAGAATTTCGAATTCTAGCAAGAAAGCAGAATCTTTTTGCTGGGCCAGGGAGGACTCTGGGAAGTGGTGACGTGAGGGTCCCCATGGCCTCTGTCCCTGATGACCCAGTTCTGATTTGATTTATGTGGGCTCGCAGCTGCCCTTGCTCCGACCCCAGAGGAGCTGTGTGGGAAGTTCGTGTCTCGGAGCCGCAGCGTTGCTCTGCCGAGTGTCTGGAGCCTGGGGTGTGCACACAAACTGATAAATAGGGAAAGGCCTGCTTTGCTCCAGCTGGAGCAGAGCTGGGACCGGCACTGCAGCCCGACGCACTCCGTGCTGGCAGAGAGGAGCTCCCTGCAACAACCGTGAGTATTTAATTTCCTTCTCTGCATGCTCTGGGGTTATAAATTGGTGCTCAAGCCATACATCAATTTGCCATGTGAAAATATTCCAGGCACTGGGCTTTTTTTCTTCTTTACCTCCTTTTTTCTTCCTTTTTTTAATCATCTGACTAAATGAAAACAGAAAACATGCACTTTTAAATTTGGTATTCTACTGCCAAGGATTTGTTCCAACAGAACTTCATTTGACACACAGAGTGAAGAAAAACAGCTTTTAAATTCAATTATTTGTTTCTCTTCCCAAAAATACCCAGAAAACTTTGAGTTTCAAACAATCTCTAACCTCTTATTTTACAATGCATAAAAATTATGCCTTTGAAATAATTATTCATGGAGTAAAAAATCCAAAGGAAAATTTCAAGATAATTGCAACACAGTCCATTGGTGAAACAAGCCAGTTCCTATTATGGTTATTATATGACCAGGAAGGAACACATTTAATAAGAAGAAAAGTGGAATTTCTTCAAAGAGCAGCTTTGGGGAGCTTCTTGGCACATTCAAACCAAGAGGAACAGAAAAACCCTTAATGATGCATGTAAACTGCATACAGGATCAATCAAGTGATCCCACAATTTCCCCTGCAAAATCATTCTTTAATTAAGCAGTGATTACTGAATTGCTTGAGGGAAATTGAATAGATCAACTGGCATCACACCTACTTGGCACTGATTATGCTCAGTTACATTTTTTTTTCAGTTTTTGGTTTAAATTTTTGCAAATTAAAAAAAAATAAGCTTTGCGTTCCAGCAGCAAACAAAGTACAGCGATTAAACCCAAGCCTGAAACGTGCTCTGAGTTCCACTACGTGACTGTTAATGTGCCCCAAGGTGTGCTAGATGGTGAAGACCTTCAGCTTGAGTTCCTAAAATTCCCTGTAAACAAAAAATTTCCCCATGACTCAACTGTCAAAATATTTACGACAGCAGCTAAAGCACTGTCAGTACCGACCTCTGAAAGGGCTCCCTGTGTCCCTGCTCCATGAAGGATGTTTTGTATCCCAATAAATTTGATAAGTTGATGATATATTGCTTTATGATATGGGGTTTTATAGCAATAAAAATGATAAACCCCACATCTTTCACCATAAATAGCAATAAATAGAGGTACAGTTCAGATTCTAGTCTGAATGTGTACATTCTATCTATGGTTCTACTTTACTTTTATCAATCAATGGCTTTTTTTTTTTCTTTAGTGGATTCCATTTTTGATAAATTGTCAAGTCTTTCAGTTGGGACTAAGAACTAAATTTCTGCATTAGATGGATAACCAAGCCCTTGAATCAACACGTTCTGGTTTATATTGAATGTTTGTAGTTCAGAAGATGAGGACTGGCAAAACTAAGACTATAAAAGTACAACATTTTCAAACGTGCTTAAGCCACCTTGAGCGTAGGTCACCTCTTCCAAAAAACACCATTCCCCCCACCAGGTCAGGATTTCACTGTGAAAATGCCCAATGAGAGACGGAAAAGCAGGAACAGCGTGTGCTTTATGCAGATGACATTTTCTGTCAGCTCAGTCTGTGTGAGTGAGGACTGAAGACTCCCACCCTATGTGTGTTTCTGCTTGGGATTCTACAAAATAAGTCATCAAAAAAATCATCTTTTGTTCCCAGTTATTTCCACTTTTTAGGCTAAAGACCTTTATGCATCATCTCTGGGAATGTATTTAGTTTTTGCTTCCTTTTAAAGCACTCATGCACAAACGCCTGGTTATGTCGGGAATACATGGAAAAGAGAAAAACAGTCACAAAACATTTTGTTTTGGGAATGGCACGGCTGCAACTACCCCAAACATCCGAACCTGTTGCTCCAATCTCATTTCAACTTTGTCCCAGTTCCTGTTTTGGACATTACACCTGGGCATGGCTGGTACCTTCTGTCAGCAGCTTCACTGTGCTGGGCACGTGCAGAATTCCCTTGCCTGGCATGGGGTTAATGAGCGTCTGTGTGAGCTGGGGAAATGTCCCGCAGGTCACAGCTCAGTCCCATGAGGTGTGAGGGGTTTGGGATGTCTACAGAACCTTGGGGAGAGCAGCACAGGGATCACGGAATCCCCGGGACTGCTGCAGCTTGGAGGAGGCCTCCCTGCTGCTGCCTCACTCACCAGGGGTGAGGCAAAGGTTGGAACACACAACTCTCACAGTCACTCAGAAATAATCAAAACTTGCCTGGCCTAGGAAATGAAGTTCCTTCCTTACATATCTTATTCTCTTCTTTCTTTTCTTTTCTTTTTTTTTTTTTTTTTTTTTTTTGCTTTAAAGAGCCCAATGCTTAGTTTTATCAGAAAAACAAGCTTGTCAACACTAAATTCTCAAATGTCAGAAAATGAAACTCTTAATGTTCATGCATAAGTCTCATTCTAAGATAGTAGAGCATTCCTCAGGTAACCATTGGATTTACTATTCACACTGTTCTAACATCCTCTTAATTTAAGATTTCAGTTTACAAAGTCTCACTCTAAGCTGGAAATTTTGTAGTTGCACCTGGTTACTGTTATTAGCCATAAAAATCAGTAAGAAGGGCTAAATGCTTTCTCATACAATACCTAAGCTGAGGAAACTTTGCCTAAGGAAAATCTGCTTCCAAGATTTAGAATGTTTAAGCAATCGACCACCTTACATTTGGTACTTCATACTCCCAATATACTGTTTTTATTAGACTGGATCAGTGTAATTCTTTTTTTATCTACTATTCAATTATGACTTATTTAAAGAATCCACTGGAATTCAGAAACACATTTCTTCAGCAAACACACATTTTTGGGAAAAAATGTAGACTTTGCCCAGGCCAAATTGATCTAACTGATAAGACCTCATGATTCAGTGACTCATTTTGCTCTCAAACAAATATTTACTAGCAGAGATAACAAACCCCCAGCATTCCAGCCTCACTGCATCCTTTCACCTTCTGCTGACAACACGAAGCGAAAGTGGTCAGCCCCAAAGCTCTGTCCAGTTTGGGGGAAGGGATGTGTGTTTTTTCCAGTCAGGACCTCAGATTCTCTGGGGTGATCCATTCATTGTCTCAGCTGCAGCAAGGTACAGGTATAGCACAAATCCTACCTTTTGAGTCCTTCAGGGAAGGTCTTTAAACCCAGCTTGCTGTAAATTCTGCAGAGAATCCCGCTGCAGGGTAGGAGTTGGATTTGCTGTATTTTCCAAATACTTCCATGCCTTTTTCATGTTTTCTATCCTTCCTGTCTGCTCAGGGAAAGCCTGTGAGTGGTTCATGGGCAAATCATCTCTTACAGCCCTTGCTCAGTGGCCATCATGCTCAGCAAAGGTTTAACCCGAGCCACATCCCACACATGCAGAGGGACAAGGGGCAAGGAAAATATTCCTACTTACTCCTCTAATGGCTACTCTGTTACCTCTCAATTCTAAGCAATATCAGAGGTTTGCTGCAGGTATGTAAACTCAAACCCAGCTCGTGCCACTGTCCATATTGACTTTTTTTTCCTAAAACTCTTTTAAGAGATTTTAGAGCACACATATTCAGAACCTCTCTCTAAATTTGAATTTATAATTCAAATTAATGAAAAATGAGGTAAGTTTTGAACCCCAAGCACAGCAGCTCTTCTCACTGTGTCACCGTGAGCTCTCAGTGCACTTTGTTATTGGGAATGTCAACGAATCCAGCCAGGAGCCCAGGCTCCTTCAACGACCAAGGGACAGTGAAAGGCTCTTTAGAGACAGCACATCCTATAGGAAATCAATATTTTGGTCTTCACTGCATACTTTACACCGCTAAAGGAGCACAGGAAGTTTAATTCAGGCAGTGCTTAAGCAAGGCAAAGTTGACTTTTACTGCATAAATGCGTACTTACATGACAAAGAACAGATATTCCATGCTGGCCTTTCCATGCTATTTTCCTTGCTTCAACTGTGCATAAAAAGTGAATGAAATAAACTCATTAAAAGCCCATCTTTGTGCACAAACAGGACAGTCCCACATCCACGCTAGAGCAAATGCTCTAATTCGTTCCCAAAGCAAGTTTATTCTGTCCAGTGAAGCTCCTTTTAACCTTCCCTGAACTAGAGAATTTACCAGTGATTAGTCCAATCGCCCCACATGGTTTTGTGTAAAACTCAGAGCAAAACATTTCTAATTATAACTTGGAAATTTAGGAAAGAGTTTTACCCTGAACCTGTAATACCAGGACACTCAAACATTTTGTAGCCTCATTGAGGGTGTTACATGACTTCACACAGACATCTGATCTTCTTATGATCTGAAGACTCTCCCATTTTCTGGAGTTTTCTGGTTACAGCTCTGTGTCTAACCCTACCCAGCAATTCTTCCCCATGGGATGTTTCTCTTCCTTTCCCCTTTCTCCAGGTTGCCATTTAAAGGCTGACCCCCCAGCAGAGTGAATGAAGCAGTGCAGCTGGGAGCAGAACATGGCCAACACGTTTGTCACCGTCCCCGACGGGTACGGCCTTCCCGAGCCCATCCAGTACTACGGTGAGTAAAGCAAGTTTTGTACTCTGGAAATACGGGAAAACGAACACCTCTGGGAATTTCTCTTTTTTTCTTCATTTTAATTGAACTTTAAAGCACTTGAAAGCTCTTACCAAGCTCGTACTGAAAGTGCATTGAAACCTATTACTGTGTGCTCATACAGACTTTTGAGCACAATGGGATTATTCTGACTGAGCATTCCATATAAACATTCCCAGTGCTGTCTGCCTTTGATTTGTATGGAGAAGACACAGGTTTTATTACAGTATTCCAGGTACATTATAAATAGATAATGCCTGTTCTATATCTTATGTAACTATAATTGCAATAACTAATTTGATTCTGGAAGACTAAAGGCAGGACCCAAAGCCCACTAAAAGGAAAAAAACGTCCAAACTGTTTTAAAAAAATCTTTCCAATTTGTTTTTATAGAGATTTTAATAATCCCAAAGGAAGAATGAAACATGATGCGTGTTGCACAGGCTTTCTTTGGTATAGCTGTGTGTATTTAAGGGAGGCTGGATAAAATTAAAACTCAACAGACAGAAAGGCAGGAAGAAACTCTCTTGGTAATTCTGTACCTACATTTTACTAAGCTAAAATCTCATAACTATAAAGACATGTGTGGGAAAATACTAAATAAAACAAGTCTCTGCTTTTTACTCCTCTGAAGTTCAACTTTAAGACTCCTGTCACAGTAACTTTTAGTACTCTCTAATTTCTACACCATTTTTCTCAGACCCTTGTGCAACATTTTCAAAATGATGCCTGAGATATCTATCAGCAACAAACACTTCACTCATTAAAAAATTCGCTTATGGAAGATATTTGACTGTAGTGTGGCCAACTAATAAAAACAACCCTCAAGAGCAAGATCTGAAGGCTGCTGTGCCATCAGATGACAAGTGATATTCAATTATCTAACACTAATCCAGTGGCACCCACGTGATATTGCTCGAACCGTTACTGAGCCATTTTTGCTACATTTAAGATTTCACTTAAGAACATTACAGGTGGCACATTTAAATAGAATGCGTCAGATTGCCTCTCTGAAAATGTGTTCCTCTAATATTTATGTTACTAAATCTATACAACATTTTTAAACTTTGGAGCAGCTGATGTCGATATATTCTCCACGCTTCTATTCCACTTTCGATTTCCCCCGTGACAGATGTTTTACCAGAGCACATCAACTACCAGCTGCAGGACCCGGATTTCCAGGCTGCCCCTTACTGCCAGTACTCAGCAGTCCCAGTTCCAGCCCTGCAGTCCCAGCCTGCCCCGTCCCCATACGGCTCCTACAGCCTGGACCCCCTGTACAGCGACGGGCCCTGTGTCGGCAGCAGCTGCGAGCTCAGCAAAGGCCCCTTCCTGGCTCCCCACGTGGAGGACGGGGGGTACCAGGGGCTAAAGAGGCCCAGGTTAAACCACTCGGTGAGGCTGAAGGGACAGGAGGAGCTGTGTGTGGTGTGTGGGGACAAGGCCTCGGGGTACCACTACAACGCACTGACCTGCGAGGGCTGCAAAGGTGAGCAAGGACACAGGGCCTCAGTGCAACCTTCCACAGCCGGGATTGAGGCAACCAGATTTGGCTGGGTTTTGAGCTGGCGTTTCTACAGTGGCTTTTAATTTATCTAATGAACCCCTTATCTAACACGCTTACTCCAGATTCACATTTTTATAACATTCTTTGGAGAAATATTTTCACGGTCTGTATTTAATATGAGAACTTTAAGTGTCTCATTTATGCATTGATGACTTGCTAGAATAGTGTCAGTGTAAGCAGGTGCTGGTTTTCTCATGAACATTTCTTAGAGATTTACTTCAGTGTTATTAATTTTACTTATTAAAATTGAATTAAAGCAAGTAGTAATTGCTTGCTAATTATATTTTAACTTGTTGATATGGGAGCTGTCTTATGAGGGGCAGCTCTGATCTCTGCTCCCTGTGACAAGGCACAGGACCCCATGGAACATGGAGCTGTGTCAGGGGGATTTAGGTTGGGTATCAGGGAAAGGTTCTTCCCCCAGAGGGTGCTGGGCACTGCCCAGGCTCCCCAGGGAATGGGCACGGCCCCGAGGCTGCCAGAGCTCCAGGAGCGTTTGGACAATGCTCTTGGGGACAGGGTGGGATTGTTGGGGTGTCTGTACACAGCCAGGGGTTGGACTGGATGATCTTTGTGGGTCCCTTCCAGCTCAGCATATTCTATGATTCTATGTATGGAAAACATCAATTAATATCAGTCAGAAAGAACTGGACATAACTATATTTTCAAAAAGCAAATTTAAAATCAAGGTAATGTTTCCATTTAAAAAACCCTGCCAAACCCGGAAGACACTTTTAAATCATTCTGAGATAAACCTGCTTAGATTGCTTCAGCCATAACCTGGGCCTTGTTCCCAGGCTTCTTCCGGCGCAGCATCACCAAGAACGCCGTGTACCGCTGCAAGAGTGGGGGGCACTGCGAGATGGACATGTACATGAGGAGGAAGTGCCAGGAGTGCCGCCTCAAGAAGTGCAAAGCTGTGGGAATGCTGGCAGAATGTAAGTGCTCCTTCTTGCTGGATTCTTTACTAATCACCGCGGATAAAACCTTTTCCAAAGTCAATCCCTTCCCAATGATACTGGTCTAAGCTTCATTTGGCTGTAGGAGAATTAACTTTGGAGACTGTGGCACCTGTAGCATCTTGGTGTGCAGAAGCCAGCAATGCTTGGGAAGTGTCCTCTCACTTTAAGAGAACTGTTGTTCAAAGACAGTACAAGAAAAAAAGAAAGTACTAACAAGAGAAGATAAATATCCTGAGTCTTGTCAGGACAGCAGTGAGCAGATCAGATGAGCTTTAGGGTTTGGGGGAAAAAATTAAATAAAAATGGCATGATGGGCTTTGATGAAAAATTCTGATTTCTGATGTGCCTGTGCATCACAGAGCCACAAGGACTAAGATGACTGCAGACCCTCAGGCCTTTGGTGGCTACTGAACATCTGCTCACCTGATAAGTAACACATGGCCACATTCTCTAGGAAACACAGTTCATTATATGTGACAGCTTCTGTGATGCAAGACTGGAGTTATCTCTAACAAAAGGGATGATTTCAAACTGTAATTAATTGAAAATGCAAGCATTGATGGCCACTTCACACCTCACAGGTTTGCTGACTGAAGTCCAGTGCAAGTCAAAGCGACTCAGGAAGAATTTCAAGCAGAAGAGCAGTTTCCTTTGCAACATAAAGCTGGAAGATGAGGGACTGAATAGTAAGCAAGTATCATCTACAACAAGATCCGGAAAAGTGGGATATTTTTCTATTTAAAATATCTCTTTTTATCACTTATTCTTACCCCAAGTCATTGTCACTTGATTGGTTTATTTTTTTAACAGACCCCAGAGAAGATGGAACTTACTCCAGGAGAACATCAGCTTCTTGACCACATTGTAGCAGCACACCAAAAATACACAATTCCCCTTGAGGAAGCCAAGAAGTTTGTAGGTATCCATCACACCCAGCCTGCATTGCTAAGTTATTGTTGTCGTGTATCTTGGCTATATCCAATGTCCAAATGCCCTTTCATGCAGCTACAGGAAACTGCAAGTCCTGAGGAAAGTTTTCTCCGTCTGTCTGAGACAGCCGTTGTCCATGTCCAAGTGTTGGTGGATTTCACAAAAAGACTCCCAGGTAAGTTTCTTCCTTTGGGGAATGTTAGAGGAACCAAACCAAATTGATGGCATGAACCCAAGGAAAATACAGGCTTAAAGAAAAGGCTTTAAACTGATTATTTGTACTTCTCACTTGCCACTTACGTGTCATGAGGACAACCTAGAGGCTTTCAGTTCAAAACTTTGCTATAATTAGATTTCTTCTCCATTTCTGCCATGGAGCAGAGACATTTTCTGGAAGCACGTAGACCTCAAAATACCACCTTGAGGCAATTACTATCTCACCACATTCTCTGAAATCCAGTTGAGTTTGCAATTTATCATAATCAAAGGAAAAAACATGTTCCTTCAAAGGAAAAGGGAGCACAGAAGGCACTTACCAGGTGTTCTTATTCATATTTTCCTTTCATAAAGGACAAAGGAACATGCAATTAAATTCACTGCATTTCAGTGTAAAGTTGACAAAGCAACATTTGATAGGGAGGGTGATAATTTTTCTTTGTAAAACTCACTGACAAAGGTCAATCACCATATCTAAAGCAGATATTTGATGTAATTTAGCATCTCTGTGGGACAGAGCTGAAGGAAGGGCTGTCTGTTTTCTTGTGTTACATATCCTGCTTTGATCAGGTTTAAGAAAAAATCACTAAAGTTCCTTTGCTCTTGAATTACAAGTGCAGACAATGAGCTTGTCAAAAGATGAACACAATATCTAAAAAGAAAATAACATAACAATGAATGAAGGGGAGTATCCACAGTCACTAAACAATGTAGCAAATTTAGTGATATTTATCAGATATTAGGAAGAAGGTTTTGATAACATCTTGCTTAGCCCCAAAATTTTTACTTGTATCTTCCTGTGACTCTTTTAACACTGAAAACTGCCCCCTCCCTTTTTTTTCCTTTTTAATTGTCTAACCTGCAAACTAGCAGGAAAGATCCCAAGTCTTTGGCACATGCATCATTTAACTATGGCTCCTCCTTTCCAGTAAAGGCACTTATTAAAAAAAAAATCATTTTTTTCACATCATGTTGGGGGCTTAAAGGCAGCCCCAGCCTTCCTTGATTGTGAACATGCACCTTTCTCTGCAGGGTTTGAAAGTTTAGCCAGTGAGGACCAGATTGCTCTGCTGAAAGGGTCCACAGTGGAGGCGATGTTCTTGAGATCAGCCCAAATTTACAACCAAAGAATGAGTGAGTGCCAGCCATCCACCAGTGAAAGTACGTTTGAAATATCTGACTTGCATCATCATGGGGTGGGTGGATAATATCAGCTATATTAATTACATATTATATATTGAGTCAAATTTAACACAAGAGACCTTGACCAACAAAAACACAACCAAAGAACCTGGAGCCAGATGCCAAAAAGGATTTTATACCTGCATGGATCCGGAAAAAATTCACGCATTTTCAGCAATGATACAGACAAACATTTAAGATCACTTTAAGCTTGACTGGGAAGTGTCATCTGCTTTGTTCCAGGTCATGTAAGACTTTCTGATCATGGGACATGTTGTCATGTTCAAAACCTTGATAAAAACAGTATTTATTCCATGGAAATGTGTCATAATGAAGAGAGGCCAACTTCTACTACTACCACAGGTAACAGAGGTCTCAGAATCTAAATACTGTGAATCTTTTGATTTACTGGCCCTATTTTTGATTACACCAAGCTGCACTTTCCCTATGGCCACTACTCCAGCTCCTTTCCTCTATTCTTCCTTTCCTCTCCCTTTCCTTCTCCTCTCCCTCTCCCTTGAGCTGCTCTGGTATTACATCCTCAGTTATTACACACTGGCATCGCATCCTCATGGCAGGAAGAGGTGTGTTCATGTTTGCTTATATCCCACTATAAAGCCTTGAGTTATATATACATTCAAAGCTCTACAGTACAA